>CP139507.1:272852531-274278781 GCA_021014915.2 Artemisia tridentata subsp. tridentata | reverse complement strand
CTAACGATAGGAAATACGTCCTATGATCCGCCAGAACTGGAGGGATCTACCTATGGACAATACCAATAGTTTAGAACTAAAAAGTCCTTAGGTATGATTGAAAAAAGGAGTAAAGAAATGAAAGGAGAAAGAAGGGGTTGAAGAATTAAAAAGAAAAGCAAATGAAAGGGTGAAAAGAAATAGCCCTCCATATGTTCAACCTTAGGGCATAAATCGGGTTCAATTCATATGCTACTGGATGTTACTATGGTGACTCCGGTATTGAAGACTAAGCCGTCATGGACCCAGTGACGCACTGCACTAAACCTTCTAGCCACTCAAGTGTCTCTCAAAAGAAACTTGTTTCATTTCTCACGGAGAACCCTTCATAATCTATCGACTTCTTACTCCGAGATGAGTTGATATTGAAAAGGAGGCACTCTGCTCCATGCCTCCGACGACTAAAACCAAAGAGCACTAAATCGAGTCTAGAGCCGCGAGATACATCAAAAGATCTCTTAGGAACGCTTAATATTTCTACACTGGTTGTTCAACAATAAGGACACCAGTTGTAAATAACAAGAGTCCTACGCAGATCTTAGCAATCTGCCAAGAACATTCATGAGGGAATTCACAAATGTGATTCTCAGTGATTGAGTGGAAACTGCTGCCAGGGTCAATATCAAATAGCCCTGACAGCAGGTCACTTCGGTAATCCCTTGTGGGTTACGCTTAGTGTTCAAGGTGGTTCCAAACGGTCTACAGTCGTGGAGTGATACATCGGTATACTTCAGCGACTCACCCTGAATCATTGATACACTTCGGTGTATCTATGGTAGCTCTCTTGGGGGCATCCGATTCAGGAACGGCCTTGGCAAGGATTAGAGAAAGTTTTCACACTATGTCGTTAACGATCTCGAAGTCCGAACCTGTAAGCGCCGGATGATTTATTGCTAACTGTTTACTTGCAGGTACTTATGGAGACCAGGAGTTCTACAACCAGCATTTCCATCATGCTCATGCTAACATCACGAAGAAAGTTCTCACAAAGATCAAAGCTAAACAAACGTTCAAAAGTCAAAGATCGATGATAAAGAATGAGAATTTGTAACACCCCAACCCGACAAGGGTAAAGATATCACAACAATGGTTTCGTATCAGATCGAAACAAAGCATACATCTATAGAAATACAAGAATTCTCAAAGATTACAATTGAAATATAGGAACTACAAGGTTACAAAAAGAAACTTCCAGTAAACACTAATTCCAAAATAATAATAATTACTTCTAATCACTTCTAAGTCCAAAAGTAGCTATCAAGTCTTCTAAGTCCAAGGTACTCTCCACCCATTCCCAGCTTCCTACTAAAACCTGCCGCAGGAAAAGAAATGCGGCTGAGCTACGAGAGCTCAGTGAACAGATATAACAATAAAAAATAGTAATAGAGAATAGTACAGAAAAAAAGAAATAAAGGTCAAACAGATGTAATATGGTTCAAGGGATAAGTCAATGAATAAGTATAAAGGAAAGAGAAACGGGATAGTAATCCACCACGAGCCCAGAAACAGATCATATCATATCGTAACCATAAATCTTCATAATCATATAGAGGGGAGACCTCTCAGATAATCAGATAATATGAGGGGTGTCCTCATTCTTCAAATGGAGTAGCTAACTCCCAGATATATGTGAAAGGCGTGTATTGCACACAAGCACCAGTCACCAGACAAATCATATCAAATCATGTTAAATCCACTAAACAGAACAGATCTAGGATGCATCCATGCGCCCCCCCAAACAAATACTGGCCATAATAACTGTAGTGCGCGCATAATAATCAAATGGGGACGTGGCGGAACATCACTCTACCGCCCTAGAGTCATGCCATTGGTGCATCAATGACACGGCCATGTTACCTTCATGGCTAGGAAACAGATTTTGGCTTGGGTATCAAACTAAGAGTCAGATATCATATCAAATCAGAGTGTCATAACAGATGGCTCATATATCAAATGGTACATAACAGATGGTTCATATCAAATATCTCAGAAGTAGTACCAAAAGTCCAAATCAGAATTTATCAGATCAAGGTTCATATTAAATAATCAAGGCAAGGTTCAGATCAAAAGTTCATTTCAAAAGTTTCTATCAAAAGTCCATTTTAAACAATCCTTTATTCATGATTTTCATAAAACGATCCTTTAAAGTGATTTTCATAAAAATAATCTTTCAAAACGGTTTTTATAAAGATAGTCTTCAAAATATATTTTTTCATAAAAGTTAGTAACAATTTTATATAACAGTAGTTTCGCATCATTTATAAACATCTTTTTAAAATGGTTTTTCTCAAAACATTTCCATGGTATAATTAAAAAGATTTTCATAACATAGATTCATAACAGAGGTCATATCAAATGGGATCAACAGAGAAGGTTCAAGAAAAGGGAATCATAGCAATGGCATCAGTTCAGAAACTAACGGATCAGAAAATGAAAGAGATCATGAGAAACCTTATAAGGAAGGTCAGAATATCTGTACCTTATACCGCAAATGAAAAGACAACAGAAAATATCAAGGTCGGAAGCAAACTCCATCTTCGGCGAATCTACACGAATTCATAACTAACTTATTATAGCTTATTTAATTCAGACTACTTATTTAGTCGGCTTTCCAGTTTTAGTAACTTTCCATATTTAGTAACTTTCTATTTTTAGCAGGTTTCCATAATTAGCAAGTTTCCATTTTTAGAAAGTCTCCATAATCAGAAAGATTTAAGTATCATAACTTAGGTTAAGTCATTATTTAAGCATATTATGGACATAGGGTAGATTTTAACAAGTTATGATAGTTCAGGGTTAAATATGACAAGTTTCCATAAATTAGGGTTTTAAATTGCAATTTCATCAATTTCAAAGGTATAAAATGAAAATACTTCAAGTTACTGATTTAAATACACATTTTATTCAGAATGACATCTTAATCCCTTTAGTTTCATAATTTACAGTTTATACCCCTCTAGTTACAATATTTACAAAACAAACCCTATATTTACAAAATTCATGATTTAATCCCTATAATATCCATGTTTACCAAACAAGCATCTTATTTTACAAAATTACAGAATGTCACATCAGAATTATATATAGTACGAATCAGACCTCTCAGATTTCAGAAATTACACGTTTTGTCCCTTAAGTTTACAAAACTTATAAATTAAATCATAATTTAGTAACAATTACATATTAAGCCCATAAATCCTCAAAATTACACATTACACACTCAAAAAAATTATTTACTTAGAATGACTTCAAGTTTCCAGAATTTACACTTTTAGTCCGTCTATTTAAATTAAATTCAATTCGAAACCCTAAATTACACATAATTCCAAATCTTGCAAATTTTACACATAAGGACCTCATGTTATATTTTTTACACTTTGCTACTGACTTAACTAACATTGTAAAAATAGCCCACAAGTTTCATTAATTACAAAACACCCTCTTATATTTTTAAAATCAAATCGTTAACACAATTAAATTACCAAACCCTAACCCTAATTTCCCCAAATCATCATCCAATCATTTTTCCATCATTATATCATTTATTAGACCAGATCTAACCCAAAAACAAAACCCTAATTTGCTCGTTCATATTTTTATCCAATTATACGCTTTTATATTAAAACCCGATTTGAAACAAAAATTCGTCAAGGCCATTTTAGGTTGTAACAATTCGAAATAACATTTTTCCAGATTCATATGGATCATATAGAGCTCAAATAAAATAACTTGCACATCCAAAAAAATCGTATATAGTGTTTTATATTTTATATTCGTTTTTATCATCAATAATTCAAACGATCAAACCAAGCTATAAAAAATCAAACAAACATTTTTCCAGGCTTATGTGATGATCATAGAACCCATAAAATTTATGAAAGAGACCCAAAAAATTCATATAGCCCGATCTATAATTTTGCATACGTTTTAAGCATGTAATTTCCATTCGACTATTTTAACGTGCATGATTCTTGTTTATCATTTTATTTAGATCATATATGATATAAAGAGTGTGAGAAAAATACCAAACTGATTTTAGGACGTGTGGATCAAGCGCAACAATTTTGTACCCATCGGGTGTAGTATCGACCAAAGAAAAATCACCCCGATCGAACCAAGCCTCCAACAAACCAAACCCTATTTTTCCCAGCTACTTTTGATGATGAAGAACCCTAGAAAAATGCTAGATCCCTTCCAGAAATTCGTATGAGCCGTGGGAGAATTTTTGTGTGTGTTTTGTGTTATTCGGTTTTAGGTTTTAGGGAAACAAATAAATGGGTAACTAAATAATAGAGATAGGGCCGAACAAGGAGGGGGGGAGAGGGCCATAATTTCGGTCCATCATTGACCAAATTAATTGGTATAATTTTTGATTTAATTTTCCTTAATTAACTTGTAATTTAATTAGGTTAATTGTAATTTAAATGTAATAAATGTAAATAAAATTTCATGAGGGTATTTTGTACATATAATTAGGTGAGACAATAATTTTTGAGCTTGTAAAAATTATTTCATTTCATGTGTAATTTGTTACTTGAATTTTGGAATCATTTTGATACTTAAATACCCTTTAATCAATTTTTAAACTTGTAGGGGCATTTTAGTCATTTTACATGTTCAGATTTTTAGGTTTTACAACTCTTCCCCTCTAACAGAAAAATTTTGTCCTCGAAATTTGAAGTCGTATGGTGAAACGAAGTCGTAGCAAGATCATCACAATATTCTCATGCCCGAGGAGGTTATTCAAAAGATCTTTAGACCAAATAGTTTCTCATGACTCAAATCAAAACGAGGTGGTTTCAAATTTCTCAAAAGAGACAAACTAAATTGATTCTGATCAAGAGGTCCATGCAACATAAAGTGGATGATAGATGAATCTTCAGGAAATTATATGAAATACGAACAAGAGTTCAAATTAAATTGATTGTGTCTACAGAAGAGAGCTTTACAAGAATTTAAGATTTATAACTGAGGCCAACAGAATGCAAACGAGAATCCAAACTCATCCAGATATCTAATGAATGCAAACAGAGTATAGAATGAACCAAACACAGATAATCCTACGGAGATTCAGATTCTAAACTTCTTAGGTACTCCCCAAGATATCCTATGGCCACAATGAGTGCACGTTATATGGTGTAAGTATTATCACGTTGATCAGGCGTCATAATACTAGCACCACATAAATATGCCCTCATGATGATCATACTTTATCTCAATTCGTAATCAAAGCCACCTATCTTAATCCACCTAGTACTTGTACAGTCTCAGAGGTCATCAAAATCAAACCCATAGCTAAGAGGAGAACGAACTACTCGAAAGAGTTAACGGAAGTCCCAGAATGTCTATCAGAATTTGGTACATCGTTAAAAGCATCAAATCGTCCATCATTCGTCAAATTTTTCATAACAAAACCATCGTCTAGCATACGCAGAATGAACACCGAGCGGAATTACTAACAGGGAACATAACTCATTCAAGGGGTCCTATCATCAGTTAACGGAAATTTGAGTAGGTCAAGAGGAAATGAATTACGTCGTCCATAGCTTCATTCTTCACAAAATCAACTCTTCCAAACAAAAACGTTCGCTTCAGAATTATCGTCCATTCAAATACGTGATCTTAAACTTCTTCCAAGTCCATGCAGTCTATCGTATGATCATAGGGTGGAAAGGAAATATAACTCGAGTCTGGTCCCTCAAGCCTTCGGCACCTCCTCTTGGAAATGTGGTGTAGTAACGTGAATCTCCAGTATGGTCACTTGTGCATTCTTCCATCCGTGAGTCTGCTTTTGCTCTCGATTCATCTTAGTACAACTAAAATGGATAGAGAAGCAAGACTGCGGTTTAAGACATGTCTTCAGCATAGTTCCAAATTCGCCCACTCAACTGTCGTCATCACCAGATGCATGGTAGTGTTGTCTGCTACAATCTCTGGACGCCAATCAAATCTACTTCTTTCAGAATAAAGGGTCATTTCTACAAGATGGTCTACATGTTCCTCTTCGTGCATAAAACTGAAATACTTCTCGGAAGTTATTCTCAAATAGTCATCTCTTTTCTTAGAAGTCCTTGGGGTTGCTTCTTCAATCCTTTGATCATTAAAAGAGGCCGTCTGGTACGGAGTTTACAAGAATAGAATCTATCATTGATACGCTGAGTTGAAAGATGGTCATGATAGTGATACGATTAGGTTTACGATAGTCAACACTCCAAAGTTTTCTCTTTCTTCTTTACAAGCTAACAGGGTATTCAAAGTGAAACACTGAGGTGAACAAAATCATATTCCATCATCTCCTCCGATTTCTCAACTTCCATAGCATCATGGTCCGTCAACTGAGATTGGTTCAAATTTCATTCTACTTCTCAACCAGGAGGGAAACCCAAAAGTTTCATCGGAGAACAACAGAAAATTTGTACAACAAAATTTCCAATGCCAAAGCTTCTAGGGTGGGTACTAGTAGGTGTCAGGGGACAATCGACAATCAAATGAGATTTTCCATAACAACATTAAGCTTAACAGATTTGAGCGGTTAAAGGTTATCATAACAAAAGTGACATATTGCTAAAGGTCACAAGTCAGATATGGTAGTCCCTGGCAGCGTATGAGGGCCAGCCAATCCATAACTTAAAGACCTCAAAATCGAATAGGTCAAAAGTAAACGGATTCGTAGGATGAGTACGGTCGCCGAGCCAGACGGATAGTTCATGTGTCAAGGTCAAGTACATGGTTCATCAAAGTGTGGAGATGGATAAGCGAATAATTCAAGGTGTTGGAGTCTTGATTAGATATTTAGCATAAGTGGCATGTAGGTTGTGAGTCATCGGAAATACAAACATCGTATAACTGTCAAGAGTGAGGCATATCGAATATCAGTTATCAGTATCATCATGCTCAGTTAACCATTTCACATCGAGACAAAATTATCGTCATATCCATGGCTAATAATCGCCAGAGTTCTCATACGAGTAGTAATGGACTTTGCAAGGACATAGTACTATCAGGTGATACATTTTCATCCAGCACGGGTAATGAATTTATAAAATGTGTCAAACACATTAGGGTTAAATGACCTTCGGGATGGTCAGAGGAGTATCAAACTGCTTATCAAACAGGTCGGAAGTGAAGAACAAAATTAGGTAGTAATAGCAAAAGTTTAACAATCGGAAATCATGGTAGGGAGTTCAAATGGTTTCAAACACCGAAGGTGGAACATAGGAGGGTAGTCGTCAACGATCAATCAACCTATCCTTTATCAGAATAAAAATCAAAGTTAACTATTCAATGAAAACAGATCGACAACGCAAGTCTTATCGTTCAGAAGTAAGGGGAAAAACACTCTTATACTCGTGGTCAAAACACCACTAGACTTCTCATGGAAACGGAGATGTTTAAGACGAACTCAGATAGGGTCAGAAGATTCATAGATTATCGAAAGCAATTAACAGAATGTATCAAGTAGGTTATCGTCATGGAGATTCTCAGAATACCCGAAGAGACATCAAAATGATTTACAAAAGAATCAGAGGTCAGAGTAGGAATCTTAGGTGGTGCAAAACGTGAGTTTTCAGTCTCCAAAAGTGATCTCAACAAACAGGGCATAAATCAGAGTGATGCGGAAGCAATGCTACTTAAACAAAAGCCTTATAGTCTACCCATTCCTCACTGGTCAAAACTTAAGTTCCTATAGGGAAATCCTAAAGCAAATCTTAAAGGTTGTCTTATGAGCGCCTATAGTGGAAACTTAATGGTCCAAACTTCACAGGTCAAGGGTAAATGTATTACGAGTCGCAGCCTGTCGCTCTGATACCATAATTGTAACACCCCAACCCGACAAGGGTAAAGATATCACAACAATCGTTTCGTATCAGATCGAAACAAAGCATACATCTATAGAAATACAAGAATTCTCAAAGATTACAATTGAAATATAGGAACTACAAGGTTACAAAAAGAAACTTCCAGTAAACACTAATTCCAAAATAATAATAATAACTTCTAATCACTTCTAAGTCCAAAAGTAGCTATCAAGTCTTCTAAGTCCAAGGTACTCTCCACCCATTCCCAGCTTCCTACTAAAACCTGCCGCAGGAAAAGAAATGCGGCTGAGCTATGAGAGCTCAGTGAACAGATATAACAATAAAAAACAGTAATAGAGAATAGTACAGAAAAACAGAAATAAAGGTCAAACAGATGTAATATGGTTCAAGGGATAAGTCAATGAATAAGTATAAAGGAAAGAGAAACGGGATAGTAATCCACCACGAGCCCAGAAACAGATCATATCATATCGTAACCATAAATCTTCATAATCATATAGAGGGGAGACCTCTCAGATAATCAGATAATATGAGGGGTGTCCTCATTCTTCAAATGGAGTAGCTAACTCCCAGATATATGTGAAAGGCGTGTATTCCACACAAGCACCAGTCACCAGACAAATCATATCAAATCATGTTAAATCCACTAAACAGAACAGATCTAGGATGCATCCATGCGCCCCCCAAACAAATACTGGCCATAATAACTGTAGTGCGCACATAATAATCAAATGGGGACGTGGCAGAACATCACTCTACCACCCTAGAGTCATGCCATTGGTGCATCAATGACACGGCCATGTTACCTTCATGGCTAGGAAACAGATTTTGGCTCGGGTATCAAACTAAGAGTCAGATATCATATCAAATCAGAGTGTCATAACAGATGGCTCATATATCAAATGGTACATAACAGATGGTTCATATCAAATATCTCAGAAGTAGTACCAAAAGTCCAAATCAGAATTTATCAGATCAAGGTTCATATTAAATAATCAAGGCAAGGTTCAGATCAAAAGTTCATTTCAAAAGTTTCTATCAAAAGTCCATTTTAAACAATCCTTTATTCATGATTTTCATAAAACGATCCTTTAAAGTGATTTTCATAAAAATAATCTTTCAAAACGGTTTTTATAAAGATAGTCTTCAAAATATAGTTTTTCATAAAAGTTAGTAACAAATTTATATAACAGTAGTTTCGCATCATTTATAAACATCTTTTTAAAATGGTTTTTCTTAAAACATTTCCATGGTATAATTAAAAAGATTTTCATAACATAGATTCATAACAGAGGTCATATCAAATGGGATCAACAGAGAAGGTTCAAGCAAAGGGAATCATAGCAATGGCATCAGTTCAGAAACTAACGGATCAGAAAATGAAAGAGATCATGAGAAACCTTATAAGGAAGGTCAGAATATCTGTGCCTTATACCGCAAATGAAAACACAACAGAAAATATCAAGGTCGGAAGCAAACTCCATCTTCGGCGAATCTACACGAATTCATAACTAACTTATTAAAAGCTTATTTAATTCAGACTACTTATTTAGTTGGCTTTCCAGTTTTAGTAACTTTCCTTATTTAGTAACTTTCTATTTTTAGCAGGTTTCCATAATTAGCAAGTTTCCATTTTTAGAAAGTCTCCATAGTCAGAAAGATTTAAGTATCATAACTTAGGTTAAGTCATTATTTAAGCATATTATGGACATAGGGTAGATTTTAACAAGTTATGATAGTTCAGGGTTAAATATGACAAGTTTCTGTAAATTAGGGTTTTAAATTGCAATTTCATCAATTTCAAAGGTATAAAATGAAAATACTTCAAGTTACTGATTTAAATACACATTTTATTCAGAATGACATCTTAATCCCTTTAGTTTCATAATTTACAGTTTATACCCCTCTAGTTACAATATTTACAAAACAAACCCTATATTTACATAATTCATGATTTAATCCCTATAATATCCATGTTTACCAAACAAGCTTCTTATTTTGCAAAATTACAGAATGTCACATCAGAATTATATATAGTACGAATCAGACCCCTCAGATTTCAGAAATTACACGATTTGTCCCTTAAGTTTACAAAACTTATAAATTAAATCATAATTTAGTAACAATTACATATTAAGCCCATAAATCGTCAAAATTACACATTACACACTCAAAAACATTATTTACTCAAAATGACTTCAAGTTTCCAGAATTTACACTTTTAGTCCCTCTATTTAAATTAAATTCAATTCGAAACCCTAAATTACACATAATTCCAAATCTTGCAAATTTTACACATAAGAACCTCATGTTATATTTTTTACACTTTCCTACTGTCTTAACTAACATTGTAAAAATAGCCCAAAAGTTTCATTAATTACAAAACACCCCCTTATATTTTTAAAATCAAATCGTTAACACAATTAAATTACCAAACCCTAACCCTAATTTCCCCAAATCATCATCCAATCATTTTTCCATCATTATATCATTTATTAGACCAGATCTAACCCAAAAACAAAACCCTAATTTGCTCATTCATATTTTTATCCAATTATATGCTTTTATATTAAAACCCGATTTGAAACAAAAATTCATCAAGGCCGTTTTAGGTTGTAACAATTCGAAATAACATTTTTCCAGATTCATATGGATCATATAGAGCTCAAATAAAATAACTTGCACATCCATAAAAATCGTATATAGTGTTTTATATTTTATATCTGTTTTTATCATCAATAATTCAAATGATCAAACCAAGCTATAACAAATCAAACAAACATTTTTCCAGGATTATGTGATGATCATAGAACCCATAAAATTTATGAAAAAGACCCAAAAAATTCATATAGCCCAATCTATAATTTTGCATACGTTTTAAGCATGTAATTTCCATTCGACTATTTTAACGTGCATGATTCTTTTTTATCATTTTATTTAGATCATATATGATATAAAGAGTGTGAGAAAAATACCAAACTGATTTTAGGACGTGTGGATCAAGCGCAACAATTTTGTACCCATCGGGTGTAGTATCGACCAAAGAAAAATCACCCTGATCGAACCAAGCCTCTAACAAACCAAACCCTATTTTACCCAGCTACTTTTGATGATGAAGAACCCCTAAAAAATGCTAGATCCCTTCCAGAAATTCGTATGAGCCGTTGGAGAATTTTTGTGTGTGTTTTATGTTATTCGGTTTTAGGTTTTAGGGAAAAAAATAAATGGGTAACTAAATAATAGAGATAGGGCCAAAAAAGGATGGGGGATAGGGCCATAATTTCGGTCCATCATTGACCAAATTAATTGGTATAATTTTTGATTTAATTTTCCTTAATTGACTTGTAATTTAAATGTAATAATTGTAAATAAAATTTCATGAGGGTATTTTGTACATATAATTAGGTGAGACAATAATTTTTGAGCATGTAAAAATTATTTCATTTCATGTGTAACTTGTTACTTGAATTTTGGAATCATTTTGATACTTTAAATACCCTTTAATCAATTTTTAAACTTGTAGGGGCATTTTAGTCATTTTACATGTTTCAAATTTTTGGGTTTTACAGAATTACTTGAAGTACAGAGATCAAGTAAAAGAAGTATGAGCATGGTGGAAAAGACGTAAAGACATCGGATTAAAGATGTTGGTGGAAAGGCAGATCATGACATTCCATATCACTCACAACAAGAACAAAGACAAAGATACAAAGAGTCGAACTAAGAAGCAAAAGAGTCAATGCAACCTGATGACCAATCCTTAGGGGGAGATTGTTGAAAATTTCTTAATCAAGTATTGGTCATAGTTTATGGATAGTTGTTATTTATTAGGCCTTATGTTCGTTATAAGTTTCGCCTATGTAGAAGCCATGGCAGTGGCCTTTTATTTATTTCTTCTATTAGGAAAGCCTTGATATGAAAACATAAAACCTTTCATTATTTAAAGGTGTTGGTTCATGTTAATTCAAAGTTTATTATTCTTATGCATGTTCCATCCATTCTCTCTCTCTCTAACTTTCTTTCTCTAACTTCATTCTCTAGATTATGACTTGTGTGATAATTTGTGACATAACAATACTCATCTTATGGCCTTATCAACTCAGCTTATGCTTACGCTAATAAGTTTATATTATACAGATAGGCTCTTATGAGTAAGCTACTGACTTTCCAAAATCAAATAAGGCGATAAATAAGCTAATCCAAAACGTTTATAATGGTTGAGTGTTGATTTTAATTTATTTGTATAAATTATGCCCGAACTAAAAGTGCAACTGATCCTCTAGGACAAGTTCAAAGGCGTTGTTTTTTAATGTGAGATCAATCCGGTCCCTTAACATTATAATTGATAGGGATACATAAGTTATTTATGGACCAAAAACACTGGATTCATTCATTAATTTCATCATTACACGCAAAAATGAGCTAAGTTTGAGTCCAACTTATTCCTAAGTTATGTGGTGTCCCTAATAAGTGACGGTCCAGTAATTTTTGACGTCACCAGTACTCAGAACTTTTTTAATGTATAAATTCATTGTGACTTATCAGACTTAGAGAATTGTTGTCATACATAAAATACGTGTTTTGGACGTCATTACTACCTTAGACTTAGAAAAGCAAATAGTCGAACTTCCAAACTTGAGAAATTTACCTTCAAAGGTTACGAGGTGCATTTAACCAACAAAAATAGTACAAATTAAGCAAAAATCACTTAGTACATAAGATGACCTTGAGATTAAATATCATAATATTTGCACTAACAAAATTAATTTCCTCATCTTAAGTCATCCACAAGTTGACTTTTATGATAAGTCACTTCAGTATCTTACCAAATATGGAGTTGAATTTTAAAGATTGATTAGATTTTGTAAGATATCTTGTCCAAAAATCTTCCAATCTGTTGTGTCAGTCAGACCCCAGATCCCTTTGAAGGGATCGAAGATCCGTGCACTCTACCATTTGTTACGTACTTTTTGTGATTTTCATACATCAAGTTGTTTATCTTCTTATATTTTAGATTGGGTGGATCATTGTGATGTGTAGAATGGTAGATCTTGTGTGCTGTGTAGAAAGTGTGTAGATGGGTAGATCGTGTATATCAGTTGATCGTGTGAATTGGGTAGATCATTAGATCGTGTGATTTGTGAGAGATAAAATGATCTTGAGTGAGATTGCCTACTAATTAGTACTTCGACATCTAGCTTAGTGTCGTAAATTGTGATAAACAATGTTGTACGTTTCTCCGCTTAAGGAGTTGTGACATAGTGCTTAAATCTCGAGTGGTACTGGGAGTAGAGTATGGCGAAGAGGAATTCGTACCCAACCATATAAATCTCTTATCTCGTTAGATCTTTCTCATCCTCACTTTTATATCATAGTATTATTAGTTGTTTACTTTAGAAGTTTTAATAGTTCATATGCAATGATTGAATTCACGAAACTCAAATCAAAGTTTTTAAAAATAGTTTTATAACGAATTAAAATTAAAACTATCAACCCCTTTATTTCGACAAATTTTTAATTTTCATGTTATGTCGAGAAGATATCTTAATTTGTTATATTTGTAGAGCTAATATATGGTGTTAAGAATATATTTTGATAACAATAATTTAAAAAAAGAGATAACAAGGTAAAGTACATGTAGATGCAATTATACACTTAAATTTTAAGGAGAATTTCATCAATAATTTTGAAAAATCAATATTACATTAATATCTTTTAAATTTTGATATTAAATAATATCCTCATGAAACTATTGTAATCTTCATCATATCCAAATATTTAAAAAATTTAATTAAGTATTTTATTTCCTAAAACAAGTATATTACTATTTTACCCTTATTCTTTTTAACTTATTTTACCTTATTTTTTGCAAATTACTCAGTATCAGTTTTATCAGTCTCGCCTCAAGCTTAGTAGGGACAAGCTTAAGTGTCAAGCTTTCAGTCTGCTACGCAAGAGAGCAACGAAAATGTTCAAAACTAAAATTTTACTATGTCTCACATTTGCGTCTCTTCGCAACTCATTGGGAATTGGAACTTCAAAAAGAAGTAACATCCATGATGGAAACTTTGAATGCAATTGAAAATTCAATGTCAAACACAAAACATAAAAACAAAAGTCTTCGAAATGATGTTGATCGACTCTTGGAAGACGTTCTTTGTTCTGATATTATATCTGTTGTACGTTCGATATGATCAACCTCATTTTCCCTTCTTTTACATTGTAAATGTTTGTAAACAACGTTAAACTTTTGGCAATCACCGTTAAGCCTAGTCCATTTCCCCGTGACCATCTTCTTGGTACGAGGACAACCTTTTGTAGCTCCGTTGAAATCGTCCATAATCTGCCACCGAAACGAGTTGAGTGATCAGTCGGCACCGATCTCGGCGTTCTTGAAAACTTCGACCCAAGTCTTGACTAGCAACGTTTCTTCATCTCGTGCCCAACGTTGCATTGTTCGTGTCAATTCTTCCTCATCATCCTCCTCGTCCGCGTCCAAATCCACCATGTGTATGGTTGTTGTTTCACCTAACACCTTCTCGTGTCGAAGCATGTGTAATCTTTCTCAAATTATGACATCACGATTCGAATTATTACGTCATTTAAATATTTCATTTAGTAAATATTTTGCGAGTTACATTTTCTTTTTTCCATTTTATGCAAACATTGTACGATTATTATCCCACGTAACCACGAACCTCCAATTTTAGGTTTTAACAATGTCTACGAGTTCAAATAAACGTGTCTATCATTTAATATACTAAATTATACAGTAGTATATTGACGAGTTTCTACATTTTCACGAATTCTACATTTTTACCTCGTCCGGTTTTAAGTTTCATGATTTATTTACTTAACGAAAAATAATTCCTGAGATCAAAACTACACTTAACTACTAGACAAGAAACCATTTAGTTTTCTTAAATTCCACCTCATCATTTCCCGCCTCCTATCCTTTGGGCGTGCACATGGTAGGATCACCAAGACATTCTTGTCTTGGTGATATTACAATAACACATGTCTTCATAAAGACTTAGCCTTGAAGGCTAAGTAAATGTCACCTCCACCTCATAAGTAGAAGAAGTAATCAAATTGGTTACTTCTTACACATTATGACTCACTAATGCTAGATGGCTCAATCTTACTTAAACTAACACAAGATGTTGCCACACTTACAAACTTAACTAGTAAGGTTTATGAGTCATGCTTACTTGCACCTCCTTTCAAGGCTATAAAAGCCTCCCCTTTGGCTTCCCTTTTGACGCCCAACATAACACACCCAAATACACTCTTCATTTGCTAATTACTTCAAGTCATATTCAAGAATCAAGGTCCTTTGCAAACTTTCAACAACTACTTGCACACTCTTTAGTGATATTCTTAAGTTTAAAGGTACTTAAGTAGCTAAAGAATAGCACAAGTCCAAGAGAAGTAGAAGGTCTCAAGTGTGTCCTAGTATTGTCCTTGTTCTAGTTTCTTTTCAAAAACCAATCCTTGTAAGCCCTAGTTTATGTTTCTTCAAACATCATCAATAACTTGTTTTCATGTTTAGGCTATAATATATATGCTCTCTATATATTTGATCATGACGTACAATTTGATAAAAACAAGTTTAAACTTATAAAACTTACATGTTAAATTTAAGTTAAAACTTGTTAGAAGCTTAGTTGTAGTAACTAGTTAAAATACTTGTAGTATATTGAGTTTTAACATCAAACTATTGATTATGGATATATATCGACTTAAAAATCAGTTAGAGGAATAAAAATGAGAATATAGGC
This sequence comes from Artemisia tridentata subsp. tridentata, assembly GCA_021014915.2. Lineage (NCBI taxonomy): Eukaryota > Viridiplantae > Streptophyta > Magnoliopsida > Asterales > Asteraceae > Artemisia > Artemisia tridentata. The sequence continues at coordinate 274,263,141 of CP139507.1, read as the reverse complement.
TTTTGAATCACCTAAAATGGCCTTACGGTTTGAAAGATACGGCCAAGTAAAGTTACCAAACCTGAAACGAAAAACTGAACAAAATACTTTCTGTAACAGAAACTAAAACATGATTTTCGAGGCATTTCTACTCTGATTCGCCGAAAAGTTAAACCACGAAAATTTTCTGGAATGACGTTTGATTCAAGAAATCTGGTGCACGGGTCCGGAAAACGCAAAACAATGCCCATTTTCTGTCCATATTTTATCAGCTTTCATATAGTCGCATGGCTATGTACTTGGCTATACGACAAGGCAAACCAAGCGGCCTAAAGGCCTTAGGCCGAGACCACAGCCATGGCTAAGGCCAAGGCTGAAGTCTCAAGACCATGGTAGCCGAGACCAAAGCCACGGCAAGGCCACGACTAAGGCCTCAAGGCTTTCTAAGCCGAGACCATTAGCCAAGGCCTATGCCTTAGCAAAACAACACAAAACGATTTCATTAAAGGACCTACTCCCGACCTCAATAACCCATGAAAATTCACAAATATCTTCACATACTTACAAATATTGAGTTTATCAAATAACATCATATGCTCATACTATGGAATGACTATTTTTGTAATTGACGAAAACATGTAAACAACCATTTTTATTCCTATCAAAAGCTAACAAACTTATAACTTCTAAATATTAAAATGACCAAGATTCATTGGCGGAACTTGTTTTGAAAAGCCATATAAGTGAATTAATACATATTACATTGAATCAAACAAACCAAAAATATATATTTTACATATCTAGTGCTACACACTAGAGAGCTTCATGTGAGGGGTTTCATTTGGGTAAACGGATCGACGAGTTACTGGATTTATGATTTAAAGTGTCCTAGCTCATCGAACATTTACTACATGACCTCTGAATTGTGATGGCCCGAACGGTAGTACAAGATATATAAACTAAACATGTTTCATAAACCGTTTCTATAAAACGATATACACAACCTACCAAGCACTACATCATGATCAATATAAAAACATATATAGGCTCGTTTATGTTTTCTTATACATTGTTCCAAACCTAAGTCGCAACATTCTATTTTAGGTTGCACTTAGAGGTTTCCCGGCCTATCCATCCGATTCGTTAAGCACTAAAACATCAATAACTCACGGTGAGTTCGTAGCCCCACTCTCTATTGTTTAACTATTTTACAAACCCATGGGGGGATACATGCTATTATTTTTCTACTCGAACACAATGATTTCTACTGTATGCTTACCCGACTATGTTTTATTGTCACTAAGTAATGATTGCCATGTTCAAAGTCCCTATATCATGAACCATTAGTCACTAGCTTAGTGAGCGGGAATGTTGTGAATAGGCCTATTGGGATTGACGAATCCCGTTTGTATTAACTTGTTAGGAAATCAAATGCACAATATTTTGTAACACCCCCGTTTTCGATATTCGCAGCGGAAATATAAGTTGGGGAGTTACTAAACAGTTCACAGTCATGATAATAGAAAACGACTCAAAAATGAGACGTTTTAGATAAAATTGTTATCATTCATTTATATCAGAGTTACAATATGCAGGTCCCAGTAGGAGGTTCTCAAAATACATTTATAAAAATATGTTATTAGTTTGAATGATAACATAGTCCATAGCCAATCCCGTGCCAATCCATGCTTCCGATAACCTGAGAATACATGCTAAAACGTCAACACAAAGGTTGAGTGAATTCATAAAGTTTATTAAATGAAAATGTTTCATTTATTCAGAAATAAGCCAGTTTCTGATGTCAAAAATACTTTGTTCCGGTTATTCATAAGTAAGCCCTTTTCAATCTTTCAGAAAATAAGCTCTTGTTATATTTCAGAAAGTAAGCCCTTTTTCAGTTATTCGGAAATACTTTGTTCAGTTCAGTTCAAACCATTTAAACACAAGATTAGATGAAAATAATTGCAACATATACAATTACCATTAGGGAAAGATATATTTTATTGCGCTAAGCCTCATGACACACAAAACATTAACAGAACATCAACAGTCATGAACTAATGATGTAATAATTACCCCATAATTAAATGTAGGTAACTTTGCCCCCGGGTAGGAGATTGCCACATCTCTTTATTCATCTCAAATATAATGCTTTGGGTTACATTACGGTAACACAAAGGGGTTGTCAGCCCAATAGATCTATCCACAATATTCGCGCTCACCCTAAGTAGCGGGTGATTAGAGGTTCATGATAGGGGGTCTTTTTGACTTTAATTAAACTTAGCGTAAGGCAATAAAATAAGAATAACATACTTGTGTTTAATTTGGGAAAAAGTCCTTTAGTGATCCATAAATCATGTAAATGCAAACAGCGTTGCCAATCTTGCCAATTTAATTCATATCATATGAAAATAAGGGCTATGAAATTTATATCAATATATGAAAACTTAGAATTGCTTATGAAAGTAAAAACAGATAATTGAGCATGTATCTCCCCCAAAATAATTCAAAAACATGTAAAAATAGGGGTTATGAACTCACCTGATCAGTCTGGATGGAAAACAAATGAAAGAAAGTTGATAAACGTCTCCGGACAATGTAACCTGGGTTGTTATGTCAATATTTAGTAATCATTTCTGATGATTATATGTTTATTTCGTTTCGTTATGTTTTGTTGTTTTCATCTTTTGTTCTTATGTTTTGTTGTTTGATTGTTTGGATATCTTTTGTTTGTTGGTTCTTTAATAAACATATTATGTTAATATAGAGTCGGAAAATAACATAGAAAGGATGAAAATGTTGATTAGGAAAAGTTACATTTTAATCCCTAAGGTTTGGTCAAATGACAGTTTACACCCTGGACTTTTGGAAAATGACAGTTTATACCCTTAAGTTTCAAAAATGACATTTTCTACCCCTTTTTATTTATTATTGACAGAAAATACCCTTGAATATATTTATTTGCAAAATCAACCCTTAAAAACTTTAATTTAATAAAAATCTCTCTTATGAAATATAGACTTGGCTAGATCTTTGGACGCAAATAACTTTATGAAAACGGGATGATTTAACGAGCTCTTGGTTTCTACAAAAAGACACCTAGGTCGACTTTAAACATGTCAAAAATCATAATTTATAAAATTTGTTTGATGTTCGAAATATAGTTCAAAAGTTGGGTGGTTCGAACATGATTTAATAACAACTGGAATTTAGTTTTAGACCTAGCGATAGACTAAAGTTTGGACTCGAATAACTTTTGAACCACTCGACGGTTTTTCAAAATATTTCTTTCTAAAATCAGTTCACTATATGAACTTTATTATGCCAGAAACTCGAAATTTATAGGGGTCTAATAAGGGTTGAAAACTGATTGAAAAGTTGGGTAGTTGATCGACTAGGATTGAAAAATTTAACTGGTAATTACTAACCTAATTTTAGCGATATGGGGTGAACTTTAGACACTAATAACTTTTGACTCGATCAATGTTTTTACTCAATTCTTTCTTCTAAATTAAGTTTGCTAGGTCGACTCTATCATGCCAAAAAGTTGGAATTTTTAGAGTTCATATAGGGTTCGAAAAATAGGGCGCAAGTTGGGCTATCAGTCAAGTAAAAATAGAAAAGTCATAACTGGGAAAAACTTTATAACTCTAGCGATATGAAACAGATTTTAAGATTCGATATTTCATTGAATACTTGATCATTTTTATTAACTCTTTTTCCTATATTTTATTTGTTGGGTGAACTTCTTAAATACCAAAAACTAGAAATTTATAAGGTCGTTTGAGTGTTGGTTTTTAAGTCAGAAGTTGGGCTGTGGGAGTGTATTCGATTCGACCTAGACTCAGACAAGGGCTCGATAAAGGGTTTTTAAGTTATTAAGCGTTTGTAACTTGTTTTTATCAAAAGTTTATATGATCTTAACGTTAATTAAATTATTCTTAACATGTTTTAATATACTAAAGATTTGTTTAAACAAAAATTCAAATATAAAGGGTGCGTTTGAGTTTCTGTTCGAACAGAAGGAAAACAAGAAATGAAAACCTAGAGTTTTTGGTTATGTTGATTATTAATGGTTATGTTTAAATGCTTTTAAGAGTAAATAACAGTAGTAGAACTGAATTAGAAAGGAATAGTAATACTTACTTAGGTTGTAGGTTCGGTTAGGGTTTAGGATTTGGATTGGCTCGACCTTGTTTCCCATTATTCCTCTTCCACTCTGGTTCTTCTAAGGCTTGTTGTGAGAGTGTTTTAAAGTTGGGATTAGAACAGAACTAGGTTGGTGTTTACTTTGGTGTTAGGGTTTGATTTGGTGTGAGATAAGAAGGAAGTTTATGTTGCTATTTATAGAAGTGGAAATTAGGGTTAAGTAAGAAGATGATAAGGAGATAATGTATGGATACTTTGGCTGACAGAAGCTGTGAAATTGGCCACTTGGATAGGAGGAGGAGGAGGGAGAAATGGTGGTGATGTGGCCGGTTTGGTTGACATGGGTTTTATCCACCAATGAAATTCATTCTTGATGGAGAAGATGTACAAGTGGAGGGCTTTGTTGAGAGGAATAGGAGGGTTTGTCTATGGCTAGATTCATTGTATTCTTAAGGTAGAATTCTAGTTGGGTTGTTCAGTTGTATTCGAACCAGTTGGAGGGGGAGGGACGAATAGGGCTTTGGTTGGTGGTACAATGGGTTTTGGAAGTTGCACTTTAGGGTTTAGGGAAGGAACTAACTTAGTTAGGAGGGTTGATTATTTAGGAAAATAATTATATTTATTACTTGTATTTATGTGAACCGAAATTAATATGAAATGCAAAGAAAAATGGTTTGAACTTATAAGACTTGTAAAACATGCTTAAATGAGTTGTACATAAGTTTAGAATTTAAGAAAAATATAGTTTTAACATTTATTTAGTTTATAAAAATTATTTGTTAGGTTTTATTAAGTTTATAAGCAAATAAGTAGAATTTATAGTTTTTGTGCATTAGATACTTGTACTTTGGGCTAAAAGACTTGTAAAAATAATTAAGGAGTTTAGAAAATATAATTTATAAAAGTTATGCATAAATGATTTGTATTTTATGCTTTAAGAATTATATAAATGAGATTTTAATAAAGGTTTTGTAAATAAATGAGTTTATGCATAGATGACTTGTACTATAGCTTAAATAACTTGTAAACTTTATATTTTATAAAAATATTATAGAAATAAATTAGGGTTTGTGAAATGAATACATAAAATAACACTTATGTGAAATTAGGGTTTTACCGGGAATAAAATAGAATTAGGGTTTCTGGTGCTTTAGTAAATTGTACATTAACTCAAACATGTTGTATTTTTATGTTATGAGGTTTAGTTGTTCATATTTGGTGTTGTGGTAGATTTTAGGGTTTCCTAGAAACACTATTCAGATAGTGAATGTTTTGTTAAGGATTTTATCGTAAAGTGTTAAATGGTATTCTGTAATGTTTTTATATCATGATGTTTATAAAATAAATATTAGGTTTGTTAGGCAGGTCTTGTGGGAGCACGTTTATCAATGATGTGATCTACGTCACATAAGATGAGAGATATATTTAAATAAAATAAAAAAAAAATTTACCCGTGGAAAAAGGATAATAATTCTGTAAAGTAATTAGGAAATTTTACGAGTGGTTACAGTATCCCCCTGTTGAAGGGAATCTCGTCCCGAGATTCAGTTTATGTTGGTTGGAAAGTTGGGAAAATGATGTATAGGGATATTTAGATTCAGATTTCTATCTATCCAGATAGGGAATGCGATAAGGAAAAATCGTACAACGATTTGGGTTAGGATGGAAGTTTGATATGCTTAAAATGCCTCAAGTTAAAAATAATATTAATTGAAATATTATCTTATTCTTGAGTCCGATAAATCCGATAATGTCGTTTCGTTGATAATCCTTGGTTCTCTAAGGATCGAGATTTGGTCAGTTTTATCTCTACTGGATGAACTAAATTTGAATGTTTTGCCACCTAATGCGTCACTATGCAACGGTCAGATTCCTAAAGTGAGTGAATAGTGATCTTAAAGTTCGAATATAACGGTCAAATATGGCTAGTTTTTTCCTATAAATACCTCCTTTATAATCCTCATTCTTTCACTATCAAATTCCTTCTAAAAACCTCAAAGATGCCGCACTTTGTTACATGATTGTTTTCGTTATTGCGATTATTTCCTACATGGTGTGTAGTCCAGATGAAAATTTTGAAGCCTTTGGTATAATCCTATGGTTCGTTGTTCCACTTACTATCGTAGCCTTTATCGTGGATCAAACATGGGGAAGGTAAGTCTTGCGCTAGAGTTACTAGGTTGTGTTTTCTATGTAATCCTCAATGTAATAAAGCTTATGTAATCCTTGTAATATTAGCACTTCAGTTGCTAATTATGTCTATGTATTATCTTCTAAATGTTCGAATAAAATCTTAGGGTCTTTCTATCCATAATGTTGTCGAATTCCTATCTTAGAGATGATGGGTAGTAGATGTAGAATTTTGTTGTATGAAATCAAAAATAATAGTTTATGAACAGTTTGTTTTGTTTCAATATTTTGCTTTTGAATGAAAATTTGTAGTAGAAAATCTGAAAATATAACTGTCCAATTTATTACATGATTCTTCCAAAATTATACATAGTTGATCAGGTTATGTATAATTAAGGACCAAATGATGTAATGTTTCGTACAGTCACTGGGGTATTTATTCAAAAAGTTTTAGATGGCGTTCAACGCTTTATTTTTGAAAAATAGCTTCATAAATAATTTTCAAAAGCACAGGAAATTTTTTGTCCACACTACAGTGATGGGTTAAGGTTTCCTAAAGGATTAATGGGATAACCTCGAAATAAATCTTAAAGTTCGTCTAAGGTTTTACTAGGCAACGTTTATGAATAGGGTATGGAGAAATAGAATAGATAGAAAGGCTAAACGCAGATTTGGAAATATGACAGAATTATCGCGAGATAGAGATTTCATAGAGTAGAAAGATAATTTATTTAGGTTACGTTCATCGTAGCTAAGGAGTATCTGAAAGGAAAATTACAACTTAGAGGGTTCTAAACCTCAATTTATTCATTACTTCCAAGATATCAAACTTAAAGGTCATACTAGGACATAACTGAGATTTCTTAATAAGTTCTAGTTTTCTTCCGAATCAGTCTTAGTCTTCCAGTTGAGATTGAAGTTCGGGCATCGATTCCTATAATGTCCTTTTCTGTTACATCCATAACAAGTCACGGTTAATGGTTGTGGGTTGGCTCCTATCATCTTACAGTTTCTGGTCTGATGTCCTATCTCCTTGCATCTTCCACACTTGACAAAACAATCTCCAATATGATGTAACTTACATTGTTGACATAGAGGTTGTTTTCCACGATAAACAACTTTAGGAGTAAGATGATTGTGATAGTGGCAGGCGGGGTAGTGAGTAGGGATGGTGGTTTCTATTTCACTATGTTTTCGCTTTTGGTTATTTCGTTCAATTCTCTTCTCTCCTGTTGCCATCTCATTGCTTCCCAAACGAGCTGTCGTAGTCACCTCGAGCACCGCTGTAATGAGGTTGGTCACCAACTTCTGAATAACTTCGGGAGTCATTGGCGTAGTATTTCTCATACTAACGTTCTTCCGGATATGTCTGGTTAAATATCGTAGATGAATGATTAATTTCTAAGGAATTAACTAATTCTCTTAGATTTTCAGCTACTTTCTCTTCATTCATCAAGGTTCTCTTCCGAAATTTTATCTTATGGGGTTCTATGGTTATGGTACGTTTGGCTGAGAATAGCATAATATTAATAACTTGATCAATTGTTTTTACTAAAAACAATTAACACAAGATCTTTTATTAATATTGCATGAAGTAGGTTTAGGGTTTTCTATCGTTATCATAAGGGTAAATCCTCAAATTTCTCTGTTGCTTAATGGGCTCTATGTTTAGTTAACTAGGTAAGTGACACTTATTGGGCTCTAGGTATAGTTTATACGAAACCATTTGTCTATTAAACAAATGATAAAATTTTAAGGAAAGTCATTACTTAAATGCACAACATTATAGTAAGACATGATGGAAAGGAATTTATTCTCAACAATAATATATACAACAAAAGATATTTGTCATACATTTATTGATTGATTACAAACTCTGAAGATTTCAGGTTTATTGGAAAATACAGGAAATACCTAACCAAATACTATTTGGTACAGTAAACACAACGTTGATACACATGAGTTTGAGATCAGCCACGTCCTTGACGTAAAAGCTTAATTTCATTCTCAAGTTGTAGTTGTGAAATTTCCATTTCCAAGAAACGCTCCTGAAATTCCGTGTTCACCTTTATCTGACTGTCCAGCATAGATTCCAGAGTGAAAATCTTCTGACCCTGGTAGATTGCCGTCTCTCTGGCCATCCATAGGGTTCTCTCAATCTCCGTCACTCGGCCACGTAGTTGACTGTTTTCCCTTCTCACATGACGAATCCTATAATCTAGGCTTTTATATTTATGTTCGTGCGTATTCTTCATTCGTTCAACACTTGCTTCCAAGTCAAACACCGTTCTCCTTTCGGCATCGGTCCTTCTAAACAGAGTGTCGAAATTCCGGTCGTATCGTTCGAAACGTAAATGTGGTAACTCCTCCAAATGTTTAGCGTGATTGTCGAGAATACTGGCGTGTTCATAAAGAAGAGTCCACATGGGATCTTTAGGTTTAGGGGAATTAGGCGTAGATATAGCATCTGGGAAATTTAATATCGGGGTTTCGGGAGTGTTAGGTTCTAGAGGATTCGATTCATCATCTTTCTGAATTGTTTCTTGGTGGGAGTTTTGTCCAACAACAAATGTTGTTGGGCAACCAATAAACTTTTCATCAGATGGGGATTTCCTAAGGGAATCGGTAGGTGATGTACATATAGTACGGAAATCTGTTTCGTTAAGTTCGAGAGTTTCGGGGAACATGATACTGTAGTAACCCGTAAAAATGAAAATAAGCAATTCTAATATTTGCAAATAAAGCAAATAAAATAGTTATCAGATAGGGAAATTATTGATGCCAAATAATCAAAATAAAGGATGCTCTAAATACTGAAACATACCTGACACGGAAGGCGTAGGACTTTAGGATGCAAGTTTATTTATTTTTGAAAACACGGTTATAGTCCAATGTATAAAAACACTTGGTTCTCTATAACCATGAGCTCTGATACCACTCTGTAACACCCCCATTTTCGATATTCGCAGCGGAAATATAAGTTGGGGAGTTACTAAACAGTTCACAGTCATGATAATAGAAAACGACTCGAAAATGAGACGTTTTAGATAAAATTGTTATCATTCATTTATATCAGAGTTACAATATGCAGGTCCCAGCAAGAGGTTCTCAAAATACATTTATAAAAATATGTTATTAGTTTGAATGATAACATAGTCCATAGCCAATCCCGTGCCAATCCATGCTTCCGATAACCTGAGAATACATGCTAAAACGTTAACACAAAGGTTGAGTGAATTCATAAAGTTTATTAAATGAAAATGTTTCATTTATTCAGAAATAAGCCAGTTTCTGATGTCAAAAATACTTTGCTCCGGTTATTCATAAGTAAGCCCTTTTCAATCTTTCAGAAAATAAGCTCTTGTTATATTTCAGAAAGTAAGCCCTTTTTCAGTTATTCGGAAATACTTTGTTCAGTTCAGTTCAAACCATTTAAACACAAGATTAGATGAAAATAATTGCAACATATACAATTACCATTAGGGAAAGATATATTTTATTGCGCTAAGCCTCATGACATGCAAAACATTAATAGAACATCAACAGTCATGAACTAATGATGTAATAATTACCCCATAATTAAATGTAGGTAACTTTGCCCCCGGGTAGGAGATTGCCACATCTCTTTATTCATCTCAAATATAATGCTTTGGGTTACGTTACGGTAACACAAAGGGGTTGTCAGCCCAATAGATCTATCCACAATATTCGCGCTCACCCTAAGTAGCGGGTGATTAGAGGTTCATGATAGGGGGTCTTTTTGGCGTTAATTAAACTTAGCGTAAGGCAATAAAATAAGAATAACATACTTGTGTTTAATTTGGGAAAAAGTCCTTTAGTGATCCATAAATCATGTAAATGCAAACAGCGTTGCCAATCTTGCCAATTTAATTCATATCATATGAAAATAAGGGCTATGAAATTTATATCAATATATGAAAACTTAGAATTGCTTATGAAAGTAAAAACAGATAATTGAGCATGTATCTCCCCTAAAATAATTCAAAAACATGTAAAAATAGGGGTTATGAACTCACCTGATCAGTCTGGATGGAAAACAAATGAAAGAAAGTTGATAAACGTCTCTGGACAATGTAACCTGGGTTGTTATGTCAATATTTAGTAATCATTTTTGATGATTATATGTTTATTTCGTTTCGTTATGTTTTGTTGTTTTCATCTTTTGTTCTTATGTTTTGTTGTTTGATTGTTTGGATATCTTTTGTTTGTTGGTTCTTTAATAAACATATTATGTTAATATAGAGTCGGAAAATAAAATAGAAAGGATGAAAATGTTGATTAGGAAAAGTTACTTTTTAATCCCTAAGGTTTGGTCAAATGATAGTTTACACCCTGGACTTTTGGAAAATGACAGTTTATACCCTTAAGTTTCAAAAATGACATTTTCTACCCCTTTTTATTTATTATTGACAGAAAATACCCTTGAATATATTTATTTGCAAAATCAACCCTTAAAAACTTTAATTTAATAAAAATCTCTCTTATGAAATATAGGACTTGGCTAGATCTTTGGACGCAAATAACTTTATGAAAACGGGATGATTTAACGAGCTCTTGGTTTCTATAAAAAGACACCTAGGTCGACTTTAAACATGTCAAAAATCATAATTTATAAAATTTGTTTGATGTTCGAAATATAGTTCAAAAGTTGGGTGGTTCGAACATGATTTAATAACAACTGGAATTTAGTTTTAGACCTAGCGATAGACTAAAGTTTGGACTCGAATAACTTTTGAACCACTCGACGGTTTTTCAAAATATTTCTTTCTAAAATCAGTTCACTATATGAACTTTATTATGCCAGAAACTCGAAATTTATAGGGGTCTAATAAGGGTTGAAAACTGATTGAAAAGTTGGGTAGTTGATCGACTAGGATTGAAAAATTTAACTGGTAATTACTAACCTAATTTTAGCGATATGGGGTGAACTTTAGACACTAATAACTTTTGACTCGATCAATGTTTTTACTCAATTCTTTCTTTTAAATTAAGTTTGCTAGGTCGACTCTATCATGCCAAAAAGTTGGAATTTTTAGAGTTCATATAGGGTTCGAAAAATAGGGCGCAAGTTGGGCTATCAGTCTAGTAAAAATAGAAAAGTCATAACTGGGAAAAACTTTATAACTCTAGCGATATGAAACAGATTTTAAGATTCGATATTTCATTGAATACTTGATCATTTTTATTAATTCTTTTTCCTATATTTGATTTGTTGGGTGAACTTCTTAAATACAAAAAACTAGAAATTTATAAGGTCGTTTGAGTGTTGGTTTTTAAGTCAGAAGTTGGGCAGTGGGAGTGTATTCGATTCGACCTAGACTCAGACAAGGGCTCGATAAAGGGTTTTTAAGTTATTAAGCGTTTGTAACTTGTTTTTATCAAAAGTTTATATGATCTTAACGTTAATTAAATTATTCTTAACATGTTTTAATATACTAAAGATTTGTTTAAACAAAAATTCAAATATAAAGGGTGCGTTTGAGTTTCTGTTCGAACAGAAGGAAAACAAGAAATGAAAACCTAGAGTTTTTGGTTATGTTGATTATTAATGGTTATGTTTAAATGCTTTTAAGAGTAAATAACAGAAGTAGAACAGAATTAGAAAGGAGTAGTAATACTTACTTAGGTTGTAGGTTCGGTTAGGGTTTAGGATTTGGATTGGCTCGACCTTGTTTCCCTGTATTCCTCTTCCACTCTGGTTCTTCTAAGGCTTGTTGTGAGAGTGTTTTAAAGTTGGGATTAGAACAGAACTAGGTTGGTGTTTACTTTGGTGTTAGGGTTCGATTTGGTGTGAGATAAGAAGGAAGTTTATGTTGCTATTTATAGAAGTGGAAATTAGGGGTAAGTAAGAAGATGATAAGGAGACAATGTATGGATACTTTGGCTGACAGAAGCTGTGAAATTAGCCACTTGGATAGGAGGAGGAGGAGGGAGAAATGGTGGTGATGTGGCCGGTTTGGTTGCCATGGGTTTTATCCACCAATGAAATTCATTCTTGATGGAGAAGATGTACAAGTGGAGGGCTTTGTTGAGAGGAATAGGAGGGTTTGTCTATGGCTAGATTCATTGTATTCTTAAGGTAGAATTCTAGTTGGGTTGTTCAGTTGTATTCGAACCAGTTGGAGGGGGAGGGACGAATAGGGCTTTGGTTGGTGGTACAATGGGTTTTGGAAGTTGCACTTTAGGGTTTAGGGAAGGAACTAACTTAGTTAGGAGGGTTGATTATTTAGGAAAATAATTATATTTATTACTTGTATTTATGTGAACCGAAATTAATATGAAATGCAAAGAAAAATGGTTTGAACTTATAAGACTTGTAAAACATGCTTAAATGAGTTGTACATAAGTTTAGAATTTAAGAAAAATATAGTTTTAACATTTATTTAGTTTATAAAAATTATTTGTTAGGTTTTATTAAGTTTATAAGCAAATAAGTAGAATTTATAGTTTTTGTGCATTAGATACTTGTACTTTGGGCTAAAAGACTTGTAAAAATAATTAAGGAGTTTAGAAAATATAATTTATAAAAGTTATGCATAAATGATTTGTATTTTATGCTTTAAGAATTATATAAATGAGATTTTAATAAAGGTTTTGTAAATAAATGAGTTTATGCATAAATGACTTGTACTATAGCTTAAATAACTTGTAAACTTTATATTTTATAAAAATATTATAGAAATAAATTAGGGTTTGTGAAATGAATACATAAAATAACACTTATGTGAAATTAGGGTTTTACCAGGAATAAAATAGAATTAGGGTTTCTGGTGCTTTAGTAACTTGTACATTAACTCAAACATGCTGTATTTTTATGTTATGAGGTTTAGTTGTTCATATTTGGTGTTGTGGTAGATTTTAGGGTTTTCTAGAAACTCTATTCAGATAGTGAATGTTTTGTTAGGGATTTTATCGTAAAGTGTTAAATGGTATTCTGTAATGTTTTTATATCATGATTTTTATAAAATAAACATTAGGTTTGTTAGGCAGGTCTTGTGGGAGCACGTTTATCAATGATGTGATCTACGTCACATAAGATGAGAGATATATTTAAATAAAATAAAAAAAAATTTACCCGTGGAAAAAGGATAATAATTCTGTAAAGTAATTAGGAAATTTTACGAGTGGTTACATATTTGAGGTCTAGAGGTATAACGACAAATTACCTTGGTAGGGCTTTTATGTTACTATTATGTCTACGTTAACGCTTTGGTTGCATGAGCTTAGTGAAATAATAACTGTTTTGTTTTCTAACTATGAATGTGAGATTCATTACCTCACGTTACGAATATTGTGTTCAACGATTTAACTAAACCTACGAATTCCACTCAACCTTTGTGTTGACTGTTTTAAGCATGTATCTCAGGTCTATAATGATTCGAGGCGGGCACGGAGGAGCACGGATACTCAAGAAGGCTATAAATTTTATTATCATTCGAAAACTCATTTAACGTAATTTTTAAACCTTGAAACTACTGGGACCTTATTTTGTAAACTCTGATATTTATATAATTCGAATGATAAATCTTTTAAACGACTCGATTAGAGTTTGTTTTCTATTGTTATAACTGTTATGCTGTGAAGTAACACCCAGTTTGAATTCCGCTGCATTCATGAAATTGGGGGTGTTACAGCAGGTAAATAGAGTTGGGGGATAAGAGACAATGAACCGAAATTTTACATTGTATTAACTTGATAAAATAACAAAGATTACAGGAGGGTATAAATAACCTTTACTTAGGCCTTGTTTACTAAATTAAGTGGTGTGGGCCCTTGTCTATATAAGCCACTTATTCAAGAGAGAGTCATTTTTGTGAGCCTCCCCAATAAGAGGGAACAAGAACAATGACCGTGCGTTGCACGGGTAGACGATTTTTTTTGTGATGTTTGCAATAAGTTAGGAAGAGTTAGAATATCTAAAAGTTGAAAAAAAAAACATAATAAGGTAATGCATTTTGCGGTTGCACTTGCAAAACATAATCAGGTAATAAATTTTTGTGATGTTTGCAATAAGTTAGGAAGAGTTTGAACGTCTAAAATTTGGAAAAAAACATAATGAAAACATCGCAAAAAATCGTCTACCCGTGTAACGCACGGGTATTGTTATTGTTATAATTAACACAATAGCTGAAAAAGAGTAATACCATGAATCTTTATAATCATTTATGTGGGTCTTTACATTTTTATTTCACTTAAATTTTGGGGGTATATAAATTTATGTTTTGATGTGACTCTGATTTGTATTATATGGTTATCGGTCAAATACTGATCACTAGTTTTTTTTTTTCCTATATATGATCATGATCAACTAAGTAATTTAGGTATAAGGGAATAACTACTCGCACTTAAGTCAGTCTAATGTGTTTGGGATAAAGGGTTAAATTGACGTATGATTGCATGATCATATGTGCATGTTTGGCCTTAAATCCTATATGGTTTTGGCTCTTGGCAAGTATTAGTTTTGGTTATTATTTATGTGTATCTTTCATCATCCAATTTGCTAACTCCACTACATATTTCCTTAAACATGGAACTGGCTTCTTGAAATGTCATATAAATGTGGCACACAAATATAGCAAGGCATAAAAAATGCGACAATCAAACATGCATCTTAAACATTCAATAAAAATACCGGGTCAAGGATGGCGAAGAGATTAAGTTGAAGAGATTGGGTTGAAATATTTCGATTTCAATTAGAGCCTAACCTGTTAAAGAGATGGGGGTTCAATACTTGTTAACAAATGGTTCTTCGATTCCTGTAAGGAAAGTTAACAGTTATACTGTAATATGAAAGGGTAAATTGCATGAGTAAATCAAAAAAACGATGTATAAGTAGTTCATCGTGATATATTGCCTATGTTTGATATATTTCCTATGCAAACATGAAGGAACAAAACATTTTGCAAAACTGTTTAATGAGTAAATACAGATGTTATTTATTTCCAATGATTAGCTTATCTTGAATTTAAACTTCATTTTTTTCAAAAATTTAGAAAGTTGTTACATATTTCATGCATATCCACTAAGGGCATGTTTGGTAGGAGTGAATGGAAAGGTAAGAAACGGAATGAAGGGGCATTCTATTGTTTGTGTACGCATGAGAATGGAAATGAAGAATAGATTTTTGATTCACATTCAAAGGTTTTCATTCTTTAAAAAAAGTGGATAAAGGAGAGAATCCATGAATATAACGTTAACTCATTATCGGTTGATTCCTCTTTAGAATAAGGGATCAAATTAAAATAATGTGGGGTATAAAAGTGTAATCCTATGTGAATCGACTCTATCACTACAACTAGTACAATATAAAGCCGTGATACTCAATAGAATAAAGTATAGATGAGATGAAGATGTGATGCGTATTTAATTTATAACCGAATGATTGTTATTCAAACCTTAAGAGAACAATACAAAGATAAAACACACACGCCACACACTCTCACCTACACAAGACTAAGAGGCACACATATTTTGTGAGAGTGTGTGGTATTTATAGCAAATGAGGGACGCCCTAGTTGGCTCAACTATGGGCTTGATGGGCTTTGTGTTGGACTTGGGCTTTTGTTTATTACTTGAGCATTTCTACTTGAAGTCCAACAAAAAGCCTTTACATACTTAACTATCTATACGACACACTATTTCTAAATATTACAAATGACCATCACTTGACTAAAAATATAAATGCTAACAATCTCCCCCTAAGGGATGGTCATTTCAATGATGCTCCCGGTGATTGGTCTTTTGTCTTCAATGTCTTGATCTTAGTGTGTCGTTGTAGAATAGTCTTCATATTCATTCCTTCATGCAATCGTGATCTTCAAAGTATCGCCTTTTGTGGATGTTCTTGCCTTGATCAAAATCTTCTTGTGGTGATGCGTCGTGTCCTCCAACATACTCATACATCTTGGATTGTATACTTATGCTAACAATCTCCCCTTATTCTTTCATCATTTGATATATGAACTTGTTCTTGACATCTTGATTAGCTTTTTAACTTTGTCGTTACACATTGTCTTTAACTTGATCCTTTTGTCTTGAACTTTTACACTTGAGCTCTGTTGAGGATGATCTTCATAAGTATGAGTATGCGGAGGTGAAGATGTTGGATGATGTTTGATGGACTTTTGTTGTACCTGCATAAAACAGTTAGCAATAAATCGTCCAGCACTTACAGGTTGGGATTTCAAGATTGTCAACAGCATAGTGTGAAGACTTTCTCTAATCCTAACCCAGGCCGTTCTGAATCAGATACCCCCGAGAGGGCTTACACGGACACACCGAAGTGCACCCACGATTCAGTGAGTCGCTGGAAATCACCCCACGACTGTAGACCGTTTGAAGCATAGTAACCATGATGATATAAATGGCAAGATCCTTGGATCTCATTAAGACTCATATATACCTTGTGTCCTTTTTGGTGAACACAAGGGTATTCTTATGAAAGTGTTCCTAAGAGATTTTTAATGAATCTCATGGCTCTAGACTCTATAATGTGCGTTTTGGTTTTTGTAGTCGGAGGCATGGAGCAGAGTGCCACCTGTTCAATATCAACACATCTCGGAATGAGAGGCCGATAGATAATGCAGTGTTCTCCGTGAGAAAATGAAACAAATATCTTTTAAGAGATATCTGAGTGGCTAGGAGGGGTGGTGCTGCATGTCACTGGGTCCATGACGTCTTGTCTTCAATATCAGTATCACCTTAGTGATTACTGATAGCAGATGTATTGACCCGGTTTCTGCCTTAAGTTTTCATGGAGGGCTATTTCTTTTCACCCTTTCATTAAACTTTTCTTTTTAATTCTTCAACCCCTTCTTTCCCTTTCTCATATACTCCTTTTTTCAATTATACCTAAGGACTTCTAATTTTAATCTATTGGAATTGTCCTTGGGTAGATCCCTACGGCTCTAGCGGATCATTGGACATAACCTAACCATAGTCACCTTATTACTCCATGATTATCCTAGATTATTGATCACATGCCGTAAAACCTTTTGTGAAAAATCTCTCAAAGTGTTTACGAGTAAATACATTTTAGTTAACACTTCGAGAGTTTTATATTTTGAAATAGTCCCCCTTCACATGTGCTCGTGCATTTTTTAAGATAAATTTGCACATGTTGGGTAAAGTTCGCACATTTTTGAATTGATCGATTTTCAATGAACATGACCTTCGCGAGACACGCTTACATCACTAGTTAGACTAGCTTGAAATTATTACCCGTCCCGGTCATATTCAATGATCATCTCTCGAATTGGTACATTCTACTCAGACAAGTCCTTTGCGAGACACGTTTACATCACTGGATAACCAGCTTGAAATTATTACCCGTCCCGGACAAGTCTTTTCGATAACGGACATTTAATTTCGTCAATTCGAGGGTTCATGCTGAGTCTTTTGAAGAGCTCTTTTGAGATTCAATCCACGATCTTTAAACTTTTGATCACATTTTAATCACGTCCTCTCCCCCTCAAAAATAGCATGCAGTGATAATTTTGATATCAACTGATTAAAATGGGAGCTTTTTGGAGAGATAGACGGATCATTTTTGCATGATTTGGAATATTTTGTTTTTCTTTTTATACTCCCCCTTAAATAAAGCATATATTTTTTAAACACTTGAGTTTAAAATCATTTAAGGGTATAGAGGGAGTTTTCTTTTTGAAGAATCTTGAGCACAGAATTTGGAGAAAGATTTTGAAAAATCTTTTTGAAAAATCTTGATCATGTGCTCAAGGATTCTTTATTTTCTTTTGCCATTAACAATGCGAGTCCTGATCAGATATAATCAGAAGTCATCATTGTAGCGCGGGTTTTGTACTGAAATATACGAAAGCCGTCATTTAAGTGCGGGTTTCGTACTGAAATATACGAAAGCCATCATTGGAGCGCGGGTTTCGTACTGATTTATACGAAAGCCATAGTGAAGAAATTTTAAGAGACGACATGTTTTAGAAAAAATTTAAATGAACTCTCGCTCAAGCATCTGTACATGCCCGTATCATTGTTGAATGACATTTCTAGCTACATACAAAATATTGATTTATACGAGAGACATATCGTGAGAAGAATATTTTTGGCTTTTTCGATTTTATATTGTTTTTGTATTTTTGAAATTTTCAATTTTTATATTTTGTTTTTCTTGGTTTTTCAAATTTTGTATTTTGCTTTTTTCAAAAATATTTACAGCGAAGCTTTTTGAGATAAAATTCAAGAAGTTTCGAGAAGACTATCTAACTCTTCGGGAGTTAGGCTTCACATGCCAATTCGTCGAACTAAGTTATCAAACCTCTCTTTTGGAAGGGCTTTAGTAAATAGATCGGCGAGTTGGTATTCAGTCTTCACGAAGAATAATTCAATAGTACCCTCTTCAATGTGTTCCTTTATGAAGTGATAGCGGACTCTAATATGCTTGGTCTTGGAGTGTTGAACTGGATTGCACGAGATGGCTATGGCACTTTTTGAATCACAATACATAGGTATGCGGTTGAAAGAGTAGCCATAATCTGTGAGTTGTGTCCTCATCCATAGAACTTGGGCACAACACGCAGATAGAGACACATACTCGGCTTCTGCGGTTGATAACGTCATACAGTCTTGTTTCCTCGATGACCTGCCTACTAGCTTTTCTCCCAGAAATTATGCTCCCCCGGATGTACTTTTTGCGGTAACTTGGCAACCAGCATGGTCGGCATCTGAAAAGGCTGTTAGTGTAAACTCCGAATCCTTCGGATACCAAATTCCCATATTAATGGTTCTTTGTAGGTACCGGAAGATCTGTTTTACCTCTTGGAGGTGAAGTTCGGTAGGCCTTGCCTGAAACCGTGCTAATAAACAGACAGCAAAATGTATATCGGGTCGACTAGTAGTTAAGTACATGAGAGACCCAATCATGCTCCGATATTTCTTCGGATCAATGGGTTTCCCATATAATTCTGCGCCTATTTTATGTGAAGTGACCATTGGAGTACCAACAGAGTCACAATTTTCCATTCCATGTTTTTTCAAAATCTCAATTGTATATTTAGCTTGATTTATGAAAATGCCACGATGGGATTGATGGATTTGAAGTCCAAGGGAGAATTTTAATTCGCCCATCATAGACATTTCAAATTTACTTTTCATGAGATTTGCAAAATGTTTTGAATGTTCCGGATTAGTGGACCTAAAGATTATGTCGTCCACGTAAATCTGAACAATCAAAATATCATTTTAGAATTTTCTGGTAAACAAGGTTGAGTCAATTGTTCCTTTGGTGAAATGATTATTCAGCAAGAAAGATGATAGTTCGTCATACCACGCCCTTGGGGCTTGTTTCAAACCATAGATAGCTTTCTTTAGCTTGTAGACGTAGTCGGGATGATCTTTGTAAACGAATCCGTCTGGCTGACTCACGTACACTTCTTCTTTCAGAGTTCCATTCAAGAAAGCTTTCTTGATGTCCATCTGATAGACCGTGATGTTCTTGTGAGCCACGTATGCTAAGAAAATCCTGACTGCCTCAAGCCTTGCTACTGGCGCGAATGACTCTTCAAAATCTATCCCTTCTTCCTTGTTGATCCCAGATGAGCTTAACGATCGTGTTAATTACTTTAGATATAAACTTAAAGCAATAGGTATAGAAACTGTTCTTGAATGATCTATTAATTACTATGCGGAAACTAGTAATTAATCTTAAGAAGAATTAAACACAAAAGAATTCTCAAACAACACTTCAATATATTTAATACGGCTGCTCAAAAGCAACAGGGTTACAAGATAACCTTGAAGTGATCGAATTACAAAAGATACGTATGCTAATCCTAACCCTAGATCCTCCTTTTATACTCTAAGGAGTCCTATTCGGTTACAAAACTTTCTATACAAGAATAATATCTATTCGTATCTTAACCATAATTATCTTAAACAAAACTATACATATCTAATAAGCAGCAGAATCATAACTCTAGCAGCAGAATCATCTTAGGCTAGCAGCAGTTTGACACTTAGCTTATTTCACCATTCGTCAGATATCATCAGCAGCAGAACAAATATACTAGAAGCAGAATGATTAAGCTTGGCAGCAGAATCATACTTGGAGTATTTTCTATTAGAACCATGAGCAGCAGAATAACATTCATAGCATCAGCATCTTTAAACCCAACAATCCTCCCCTAAACTTGATATTTTCCTCTAAAATATACTAGTTTCTTCTAAGCACAGATATACACAAAGAGGATGCTTCCAAATACTTTCTACTATGAAGTCTTTGATTTCAGAATCTTTCTATACTTTTCTACTAACTCATAAGCTTGATGATCTGACAAAAATGCTCTCTGTAACCTCAACTTACCATGTTGTAACATCTGAGTAAGAATAGCAGTATTTTTGGTAAATGGGTAGTCTTTTTCACCCAGCATGTATACACTTACACCTCTAAGAACCAACTCATGTACTCCACATGATTGATATAAATACCATTTATGAACCTTGGTTGAATTTAACAAATCCATCCATTCAATATCCCTCTCATTTGGCTCAAACATATTTCTCAAATAGTAATAGTGTAGCCTTTCATAAATCACCTCTGGTCTTCTATCACCATAATTTTCCTTATATAACCTCCAAAGTTGCACTATATCATCTCTATCCATGTAATGTAGCATCTGTGAAAATCTAATAAACTTCTGACATAAGCCATTTGATCTCTTGATTTCCCACCATGCTTCACTACCATCTTGAACATCATGTGAATAGGAAATGATTGGGTGTTTAGTTTCCAAGGGAACTGCATTTGTTATCTCTGGTTCTTCTTGAGGTTTATGAACTGTAAAATCCATAGTCCTTTTCATATCATCTGCAGTTACTTCTTCAGAATTATCCTTTGAATCACTAAACTTCATTGGTGTAGTTCTTTTCCTCTTCCTTGCCTTACTCTTCAACCTTTTTCCAGTCCTTTTGACACCAACAATAGATTTAGGTTTTGACCCTTCAACATTCTGCTCCTCAACAACTTCATTTTCCTTCTCAGCTTCAGCTACAACTTCTTTCTCTTTCGTTATCTTTTCATGCACAACTTCAATTACTTCTTTAGGCCTTGTAACTTGAGGTTCTAGATTAAGATAAGCCCTTGGTTCCACTCTTCTTGTAAGCTTTTTAATCTCAGCATCTGTTAAAGGTTCAATTGGTCTGTTGAGTCTTGCATGAGTCTCATAGTAAGACTTTGCAACAGTAGCTCTACTCATCCCTCTAAATGCACTAGGCTTCCAATAAGCTTGGTTTCTCATATACATCTTCATATAGTTGTACTCATCAGTTTTTGAAGGTTTCTTCTTATTGTACTCCCCCTTTTTCTGATTTTGCTTCTTTCTAAATGCTCCAAGCATATCTGCTATAGCATCTTGTTGTTCCTCAGGAGTGTACTTCTCTCTTTCCTCCTTCTGAGTTTGCATTGCCACTTCCCAATCCTCTTGTAATTGCCTCTGTCTTTCCATTTCAATATCTGCATTCCATTGTGCTTCTAGTTCTCTTGCGACATCAGCATCAGACTTACTTTGTTGTTCCTTTGCAACAGCATCCATAAATTTGAATTTCTTCTTAGGTTCTTCCACTAGGATACCTTTGCCTTTGTCAGTTGATGAAATGGTTAGTTGGACAGGTTTGGGTGATTGTGCAGGTTCTCTTATTACAACTCCTTTGACTTTTGGTTTTGAAGGTGTTGGTTGTTTCATTGTAGCAGCAGGTTTAGGTTTTTGTAGTGATTGTTGTTGTTGTTGTTGTGTTGTTTTAAGGTTCAGTATGACTTGGGCTATAGGAATGGTATCATCATCTGAATCAACAGCAGAACCCTTTTCTGAACCAGCAGCAGTATCCTTCAGCCCAGCAGCAGAATGTCCTGTACCATCAGTAGAATCATCCTGTGTCTTCTTCTCACCAACATCAGCAGCAACATCACTTCTAACACCTTTTTCAATACCAGAACCAACATCCATACTTGGCAGCAGAATCATACTTGGAGTATTTTCTATTAGAACCATGAGTAGCAGAATAACATTCATAGCAGCAGCATCTTCAAACCCAACATTCCTGTCTGAATCCCTTGGCCACGAGACGAGGTTTGTTGCGAATTACAGTCATCTCTTCATCCTTTTTGTTTTTCCATAACCACTTAAGATCAATGACAAGTTTATCAATTGGTCTTGGCACTAAATCCCAAGTGTCATGTAATTTATATTGGAGAAGTTCTTCCTGCATCGCTTCAATCCATGCATTATCTGCCATTGCTTCCCGAATGTTCTTTTGTTCTTTTAGACTGACTGAGCAGGCGAAGATGCACATGTCACAATTGGTGGCGAGTTGTCTTCTCGTCTGAACTGGCCGTGAAGGTTCACCAATGACTTGTTCTATTGGATGGTCTTTAGTCCACTGTAACGTTGAAGGGTACCTTGGATTTGACGAATGCGTGTTAGATGGTTCATGTAATATGGAAGAAGATTCAGCAGATTCCGTTGCAAATGGATTTTTGAATGGTTCTTCTACTAACACAGCATCATTCTGTTGTTGTTTTTCTTGAATTGGTGTTGTTCGGTTTTGCTCATCAACTCTTGGTAAGACAATCTCAATTACTGGAGTTGCTGGAGTAGATGTTGATGATGTTGAGGGAGTTGGTGCGTCAGCTTCGATTGTTGTGGATGCATCTTGTGGAGGTGGTGGTTGATGTTGTTGAGCGGGTGCAGCGGAACATTGTTGTGATGCATTTGTCGAAGCTCCACCATAGTACTCATCATACATATACTCGAAGAAAGTGTCCAGTTCTTGAGTTGTTGGTTTGTGAGTGTTAGTTGAGTGAGCTCCTTGGGGTACGAGTCCTGAACTAATATGTCCAGAAGTTTGACTGTTTGGTGCGGGTCCTAATCCGATATGATTAGAAGCCATTGGGTTAAGCGCGGGTTTTAGAGTGAGTCACTCAGAATCCATTTGTGAAATCTCGTCAAATTTCACATTCATCGTCTCCATAATCCTTTTCGTTCTCCTGTTATACACCCTGAATGCCCTCGAGTTATCTGAATAACCAATGAAGATTCCAATATCACCCTTAGCTTTCAACTTCCCCAGATCTTCTCTGTCGTTCGTAGGATAGCACAAAGTGCCAAATACATGAAGGTAAGAGATGTCGGGTTTTCTGTTCTTCACTAATTCGTATGGGGTTTTATTGAATCGTGGATGGATTAGGGATCGGTTCTGAGTAAAACAAGCAGTGGCAACAGCATCAGCCCATAAGAATAACGGTGCACTAGAATAAATCAGCATTGTGCAAGCAGCTTCCACAAGAGTTCTATTTATTCTTTCAACTACCCCATTCTGCTGTGGAGTTCTAACAACTGATGTCTGGTGAGTAATTCCAGTCTCTTTAAAATATGTTCTTAACTCCTGATTAGTGAATTCTGTGCCATTGTCAGTTCTTACTATTCTAACTGGAGCTTGAAGTAGGACTTGAATTCGCTTCAGAAAGGTGATGATGATGCCTGGTGCTCTTCAAAAGACTATGGTTTTATGGCAAATTTATCTTAAAAAATGCACGAGCACATGTGAAGGGGGAGTATTTCAAAATGAAAAAACTCTCAAAGTGTTAACTAAAATGTGTTTACTCATAAACACTTTGAGAGATTTTCACAAAAGGTTTTATGGCATGTGATCAATAATATAGGATAATCTTGGAGTAATAAGGTGACTATGGTTAGGTTATGTCCAATGATCCGCCAGAGCCGGAGGGATCTACCCAAGGACAATTCCAATAGATTAGAATTAGAAGCCCTTAGGTATGATTGAAAAAAGGAGTATATGAGAAAGGGAAAGAAGGGGTTGAAGAATTAAAAAGAAAAGTTTAATGAAAGGGTGAAAAGAAATAGACCTCCATGAAAACTTAGGGCAGAAACCAGGTCAATACATCTGCTATCAGTATTCACTAAGGTGATACTGATATTGAAGACAAGACGTCATGGACCCAGTGACGCGCTGCACCACCCCTCCTAGCCACTCAGATATCTCTTAAAAGATATTTGTTTCATTTTCTCACGGAGAACACTGCATTATCTATCGGCCTCTCATTCCGAGATGTGTTGATATTGAAAAGGTGGCACTCTGCTCCATGCCTCCGACTACTAAAACCAAAATGCACATTATAGAGTATAGAGCCACGAGATTCATTAAAAATCTCTTAGGAACACTTTCATAAGAATACCCTTGTGTTCACCAAAAAGGACACAAGGTGTATATGAGTCTTAATGAGATCCAAGGATCTTGCCATTTATATCATCATGGTTACTATGCTTCAAATGGTCTACAGTCGTGGGGTGATCTCCAGCGACTCACTGAATCGTGGGTGCACTTCGGTGTGTCCGTGTAAGCCCTCTCAGGGGTATCAGATTCAGAACGGCCTGGGTTAGGATTAGAGAAAGTCTTCACACTATGCTGTTGACAATCTCGAAATCCCAACCTGTAAGTGCTGGACGATTTATTGCTAACTGTTTTATGCAGGTACAACAAAAGTCCATCAACCATCATCCAACATCTTCACCTCCGCATACTCATACTTATGAAGATCATCCTCAACAGAGCTCAAGTGTAAAAGTTCAAGACAAAAGGATCAAGTTAAAGACAATGTGTAACGAAAAAGTTAAAAAGCTAATCAAGATGTCAAGAACAAGTTCATATATCAAATGATGAAAGAATAAGGGGAGATTGTTAGCATAAGTATACAATCCAAGATGTATGAGTATGTTGGAGGACACGACGCATCACCACAAGAAGATTTTGATCAAGGCAAGAACATCCACAAAAGGCGATACTTTGAAGATCACGATTGCATGAAGGAATGAATATGAAGACTATTCTACAACGACACACTAAGATCAAGACATTGAAGACAAAAGACCAATCACCGGGAGCATCATTGAAATGACCATCCCTTAGGGGGAGATTGTTAGCATTTATATTTTTAGTCAAGTGATGGTCATTTGTAATATTTAGAAATAGTGTGTCGTATAGATAGTTAAGTATGTAAAGGCTTTGTGTTGGACTTCAAGTAGAAATGCTCAAGTAATAAACAAAAGCCCAAGTCCAACACAAAGCCCATCAAGCCCATAGTTGAGCCAACTAGGGCGTCCCTCATTTGCTATAAATACCACACACTCTCACAAAATAGGTGTGACTCTTAGTCTTGTGTAGGTGAGAGTGTGTGGCGTGTGTGTTTTATCTTTGTATTGTTCTCTTAAGGTTTGAATAACAATCATTCGGTTATAAGTTAAATACGCATCACATCTTCATCTCATCTATACTTTATTCTATTGAGTATCACGGTTTTATATTGTACTAGTTGTAGTGATAGAGTCGATTCACATAGGATTACAAGTGGTATCAAAGCCATACAAGGATTTAGGTAATAGTTGTGTCACATTTTTATCAAATAGTAGCATAAAAGTTGCGTTTTTATCTAGTATATCAAGTTCTTTTGCTTTTGTTTTGGCTTCTACGTGTGGATTAAGAAAAAAGACTCTAGCTTTTTTGTCATAACGTGAGTTTTTTGATAAAAAGGTTATAGCTTTCTACTTGTTTTGCGCTATTTAGTGTGTTCTAAAGTTAAAGCTTCAAGCTTTTTGAGGATAACGTGAAGCTTTGTGAAAAATTTGTGAGCTTTTGGGTTTTAACGTGATATTTGGTGGTTTTTGATTGGAAAAAAGTGCTACAAACTAAGGTTCGAATCTTCATTGCGTTGGTTGTTTTATCACATATCTTGTATAAGACTTGTGATAAAAGTGGTTCTACTTCGACTTGTGAAAATATCCAAATCTTGTATAAGATTTGCTATAAATTGGGGTTTTTCGCAATTGGTTGTGCCCTTTCGAAATTGTGCAAGCTTTTGCAATTCAGTCATTCTTTTGCAATTCAAGGCTTTCACAATTGGTTCTCCCTTATCGCAATTGGTGGCAGACAAGTTTATCGCAATCACTTATCGTACAGACCTTTCGCAATTGGTTCTCGGACAGAGGAGACTTTTCGCAATTGTCACTTCCAGTCCCTTACCGCAATTCAGGTTGTTTAAAGAAGTTTTCGCAATTGGCAGTTTCAGTCCTCGCAATTGATTTAAACATCCAACAACTTAAGTAAACTTTATAAATTTGATTCGAACGTAATTTCTACAACAACAAAAGTGAAATCGGTATTTTCTCACTTGTATAAGTGTGTAAAATACTTCGACAATCGGATATCTACTAATTTGTGTAAATTAGTTAGATTTTTTATATAAATTACAAATTTATATAAATTAGATAAATTCTATCTAAATTAAAATTTTGTCATAATTTGTATAAATTTTGGTTTAAATTGAAATTTTATAGAAATTGTCATTTTATCTAAATTGTAATTTACATAACTTTGTTGAATTTGTGAACTTTTGATCTTGTCTAAATTATAGTCTAGTCAAATTTAGTAACTTTATTTAATTTATTTCGTTTATCTAAATTGTAACATCAACGAAGAACCAAGACTTCTCAACAACAACAAAGCTTAACCTTCAACAAACACAACACCTACTTCTTTGCAACAATCCTGAATTAATTGAATCAACTTTATCATACAACATCAACAATGACTACTCAACAAGATATCTATGCAGCTGGTGCTGAAAACCGTCCTCCAATGCTAGAAAAAGGTAGTTATCTTCCATGGACAAGCCGTATGCTTTGATACATGAAAACCAAACCTAATGGACAAGGTAAACTCTTGATTAACTCCATCCAAAAAGGACCATTCAAGCCTCTTCAGGTTCAAGAACCGGGTAATCCAAATTCATTACCTCCCGTTCCACCATCCTTTCATGATCAAAAGGAAGAGGAATACATAGCAGATGATTGGAAAGAAATTGAAGCTGATGACTTAGCCATGCACTTAATTCAACTTGGTTTACCACAGGAAATATTTTATGCTGTTGACAGTTGTGAAACTGCTTATGATATGTGGGAACGAGTTCGAAGGCTTTGTCATGGTATGGAAATTGGTCAACAAGACATTGAAAACAAGCTTCTGACTGAATGGGAGAAGTTCACATCCACCCCGGCTGAACCAATTGAATCTTACTACACAAGGTTTTGTACTCTCATGAATGAGCTCATCAGGAACAAGTTGGCTCCAAGACAAATTGTTCAAAACATCACGTTCATCAACAAGCTACCAGAGGAATGGGGACGATATGTAACAATCGTTAACCAAACAAAAAATCTTCATGAGGTGAACTATGATCAGCTCTATGACTTTTTGAAACAAAACCAGAAAGAGGTAGATGAAGTTAGGAAAGAGAAGTTAGCCAAACAACATGATCCTCTAGCATTGATTGCTCAAGCACCAACACCATCAACAGTAAACACACCACCATCATCATCCACTCCCACTAAGAACTTCCCGCAACAACAATTTGTTCCACAACAACCATTCTACCCACAACAACAACAAGTCATTCCACAACAACAATACCCACCATTCGAAGAACCCAAAGTTAATGACCAGGAAGACGCTATGGCTGCTATGTCACATGCATTTGCTCTAATGACAAAAGCTTTCCAAGGACGCTATTCCACACCAACCAATAACAATCAAAGAATCTCATCGAACACTACAATAAAATGAAGTTAAGGCGACACTCCCAAAGTGTTGTATTATGTCTTATAAATGTTGCATTATGCCTAATGTGACACTTTATCAAGTGCTCCTTTATGTAACGTTGCCTTAGGTATATGCAACACTCATATTGGATTATGCGACTCTTTTTGAAAGTGTTGCCTATGATTAACAATTGAAATACTTTGATTTGCAACACTTTTAAACACAAACGCAACACTTCTTACACTCCAGTGCAACACTTATATACCCACATGCAACATTTTTAACACAAAGTGCAACACTTTTAGATTCAAAACACAACACTTTTTGCATTGAATTGCATCACTTTTTCATTTCACATCACTAAGTTTGCAACACTTTAATGTATTAAGTGCGACATTTTCATTGTTTTTAACTATATACATGTGCAACACCTTTTTAGTAAATATGTAACACCTTTATTTCATGCAACACAATGTTATGTCGCTATTCCCACATCCAGAGGAGAGTATTTTCGATGAAATAATCTCTTATACATTAATACATATTTTCATTTAGATCATAGAAATAATAAAATACGATAAATAATATCATCACGCACATTAATAAATTTATCCAATGTATAATAACATACATTGTCAAGTACATAGAAAATTCATCTCTTTACGATCTTAGGAATCTTTGACATATCTTCTTTGCAAATCTTCACTCAAAGCTTAAAGTACGTCAAAACAACCTTGCCTGCTACACTTGAAAATGATTCAATTAGTTTTTATTCTTCCTAATGAGGAATAAAAAGTCTAGCTATCATATATTCAGTTATTACAACATTAACTCTTATAAATCTACAATAAAAATGAATCACTGGACCTTATATGTTACAGCAACACCTTAAGTGAAATTTCAAAAAAGAGATCAAGAAGATTGATTGTTGAACCGTATTATGATGAATAGTAGCTATTAGGAAATTTGTTTTTATCCATGTTTGTCCAATATCATACTTGACATGTTTTTGGCTAGTAGAAGTTAGAGATAATGGGCAGGTTAGGTGTGGTCATGTAATAGGTTGGAGCATATCCGGGTCAAATGGGTTGAGCCGTAAAGAAAGGAACGCGGTGGCTAACTCGTCAAAATGTGTTCATGTCTAACTGGTCGGGTTTTGGTTGGGTAACCTGCCATTAATACTCTAGTGGTGTGTAGTGTGTACACGTAAGTGGGGATAAGCTAGTCGTGTTTTTGTCAATCTCAATTACTATATTACATGAAAAAAAAATAAAACGACTTAGTTAATCTAATCCTCCTCATCACATAAATTTAGTTCTTAGTTTAACTGGATATTAGATTCATATTTTTGTAATTGGAGTAGCTCTCTATTGCAGCATGTAGTATTAAATAAAATGCGAGTAAAAGATTCATGCCTGTTGCCGACTTGCTGCATTAAAACAATCGCGCAACTCCACGGGGTAATTTTTCTATATGCTCATGCACTGTTGGTAGTCATTTTCTTTGTGCATTTCTTCTAGTTCAGCCTCATTTCTTTTACTGAAGTTTCTTCTATTCATGATCCTCTTAAAGCTCTTTTGCATCTCAATCAACTGACCTTTTCAGCTTCTGTCATGACCTGTAAGCTCCCTTGGAAACATAAATGATGGGTGCAAGAAGAGTTAAATAAACATGACAAAGAAGAGGAGTATTATCTCTAGTAAATGACGTAGGAAAATCGTAGTCCTGGCCCTTGCTACACGTACTAAAAAATTTACAAATTAAACCGGCCTGCTGCAACTATCTTATGTATTGCCCGCAACATGGATGCTTTCCCCATAATTAATGTTAACTTAGGATGGCATCCAGTAACCTGTCAAAACATGTTTGGGTTAAAATGGATCATTTGTTCTAGTAAGGGCCAAGTGGGACTTTTATCAAATTGTTAATTTTGATACAAAAGTAAGAGATTGTATGAAATGAAATTATGAAAGCAGACTATAAACGAATTTTGACTCCTTTCCCTTCTAGCTAATCTTTGTTTAATGATTTGTGCAAATTACCGGCTGAACGCTGCAGCACAAGTCCGATTATTTAAAGTACTTTACGCTAAAACTTCAAAATCAACACTTCTTAAAAAAATGCTAGATAACGAAATGCCTAAATATTTATGAAAATACAGTGATGTAGTTGATTAAGCGACATTTTGTTGTAAGCTAAAATTGGTTTACTTTTCAAAAATACAATGGCATAATCATCATTAAACATGATTTTTTTTTGGGGAAAACATGATATGGCACTTTGGCGATTCATGAAGAATTTTCAGTATCGTGGCGACTATAAAAGTTGATAGTTGGTTCATATTCGGTGTATTGTCTATTACATTAGTATATATGAATTATTCAAAAAAAATATTACAAAAACACACTAGTCGTATAAAAACATTACTCTGTATTTCATTAGAAATTAAAGTATGTATATATAGTATCGTTTAAAAAGATTGGCACAATCCAACATTTTTTTAGCCGGATTTGATATAAACAAAATATGATATTTATAGTAGTTTCAACAACTATTCATTCCAAAGAAGATCAATATATTTTCTTTTAATTTGAGTTGAATATTACTGGTTCATATATTCATCAATAGTTCATTGAAGATCATTATAAGATACCAAAAAGCTATAATCCAAACTAGAATGCGTTCCATGACCTGTAATTATATGTAAACGTGAAAGGCATACTTAGGATTTAGGATATTATATAGATAGATGTATAATACAACAATTAATCAAGTTGACTATTTTTAATAATAGTTGTCAACTTGACTGCTAATATTCTATGGATTCGTAGTTTATGCTAGATAAATTATGCATAATCTATCCATTAGTCTCTAACATGACATGCTTTGTGTGTATGCCATTGTGTGCAATTGTGCAAATAATTACCGGTGGTGACGGAAGCAAAGGAGGTTGAGTGGCAGATGGCACTTTCCGACCAGAAGAAGGAACTTGATGTCTATGCTTGTTATAACTCCGTTGCTGTTATCATCAAAATAATCATATGTAAGTCCAAACTATTCAAATAGTGCTATTATCGCCAAAAGGTTTAAGTAGTACCAATATTTGTGAGAAACTAGAAACATGATGGATGCAAAACAGTTTCAATACCTGGGAATAAAAGTGATGATCGTCTTTTACATATGCTTCAATAACGTCACAGAGAATGCTCGGCTGCTAGTATTATCAAAATAATCTTATATAAGCGTAAATCACTAAAGGAGTACGGAGTACTAATTTTCACCAAACGTTTCCATCAATATTGAAAAGAGAACCGATGCATTAACTATATTCGAACAAAAAGAAAAATTCTGATTATTGCTATTTTCAAAAAAATAAAAATAAAAAATTACATGAGTGCGAATCATTCAAAACCGTACGAGTACTATTCGTCTCAAACAGCCACTGTGTATGATCAACCTCTTGATTCATAGCCTTAAACGACCTCAAAAGCGAAATATTATGTAAACATAAAAAACTTACACGAATGAGGGATAAGAGGTAACCTTGACTGATTGTATCAATCACATGACTACTACTTCCTTCTCCAGGTGTCTCGTGTGCAGAACTCGTCCGTGCTGCAACAGTAGCAGGTAATGGCACACATGTATTAGCATTGTAAACGAATGGCAAAATGCAAAGCACGAAGACATAAGAGTAAACAAAAGCAGATAAACATAAAACAGGAAAAGTACGGTGAAAGTTGGTTGCAGATGCATCTGCGTGTCCGGTCACGACAGCATGGCGCATAGATGTTGCTGGCATTTCGGCTGTAACAGTACCATGGACAACTATCGTGACATATGCAGCCAGTAAAGTGGAACAGCAAATGGAAGTATGCATACGAAAATTATAAAAGATACGTACAGCAGCCGGTGTATGTTGCGCCAGTGAAACATTAAATAGTGTATAGTTATATATAATCAATGCGTCAATAATCACTACAAAAACCATGTTATCACATTAACAAACTAAAATTTCAACATGCGCCCCTGCTAGCTAAGTTTTTTACTTTGATCCATTTAAATAAACACGTGTACACAATCTAATATGAACTCATTAATTAGTAAATAGGGTCGAATTTGTCACCTCTGCTAGTCTGCTAGAAAAAATGAAAAGAATATCAGTATAAAAATATAGAGAGGCTGCAAACCTGGTCCGCCACCACTTCAACAAGCTCCAACTCATGAACATGCCACTGCCTTGCACTATCCGAAGGAAGCATCAAAACCATTGTTGGATCGTGCCTTACTGATAGATCTTATGAGCCGGTTAAGATCAATAGAATGTTTATGTAATCACAAACAAACTAAGAGAGACTCTAACTATTGAACTACTGTTTACGCGGAATATAAACAATAGAATTGAAAGAAGAAGAACTAATAACTCTTGATCCTCTATGGATCTTTGATTCACTAATGAAATTGTTTTTCAATCTGTTACAATATCAATGGCTGTGTGTTTCTTTTATACTCTAAAAAACCCTAATCCAGCCCATTACAAGAAGATATGCCCTATCACTTCCTAATATAACTCATGCATATCCTCACCTTCTAATAATACGGAAACAAAATAATAACTACCAGCAGAAACAAACTGCTACTAACAGCAGGAACCATACCAGCAGGAACTACATACCTGCCAGTAGGAACACAACTATACTAACAGCAGTAATGAAATAAAACTAAATATACTAATTCCTAACAATCCTCCCTTAAACTTGAAGTTGACTAGGTTAACTTCAAGTTTCCAGATAGATCTTTGACGTCCAAAGCTAGAGGATTGAACCAGCAGCATCAGAAAGTAACCAGCAGCAACAAGAAATCATAAAGAACAAAACTTCCAGCAGCAACTTCTATGTCACAGCAGCAACAGGAAACCTCAGCATTATAATCTGGTCACACTTGATCGTTACTGCAACCATGACTATTTATACATCAAAACATTTAAGTTTCATACTATTCTCATCACATCCAGGTGTGTTAACTCCTGTGAGAGGTGAATCATTGAAAATTAATGGATTTGATGTCTCTTTACCAATAGCCATCAGTACTGGAGTAGCCAATGTTTAGGTGTGTAAGACCATGGTACATTGATAACCATATGATTTTTAGTAAATCATCAACTATAAACGGATTTGAGTTTTCTTTACCTGTAGCCGTTTGCTCAGGACTAGCCAATTCTTAGGTTGAAGATAACCTTTGGTGAATTGATTACCAAATATGGTTTTCCACTGCCTTTACTACATGCCATATACATGTGGGCTAGCCAATTCTTTGGAAACCCCAAAGGGTAAAATCCATGGTAAATTGAAAACCATTCAACTCTCAGTAATGAAACATAGGTGAGTTAAGAACCCTAT
Source organism: Artemisia tridentata subsp. tridentata (assembly GCA_021014915.2). Lineage (NCBI taxonomy): Eukaryota > Viridiplantae > Streptophyta > Magnoliopsida > Asterales > Asteraceae > Artemisia > Artemisia tridentata. The sequence continues at coordinate 274,229,827 of CP139507.1, read as the reverse complement.
AGTTTTGAGCAAACTATTACAGCTATCAACGGATTTGATGATCACACCAGAGTCGTACCCTCATGGTGAGTCAACTCTTTCTTGTCTGTTAGACATGATGAGTTGATTACCATGTGTTGTGTGGTTAGAAACCAACACTGTACCTGAAAATAATGTTACTCAAACATACAAGTTAGTAGACAATATACAAGGTGTTTTTTTTTATTTTTTTTTATTTTTTATTTTTAATCAAGAGCAGCAGAATCCGAAGCAACCAGCAGAAATGGTGTGACCAGCAGGAACGGGAACACTGCCAGCAGGAAACTGAAGCACTGCCAGCAGAAACTGAAGCACTACCAGCAGAAACAGTTCAAGCATAGCAGCAGCAACAAAGTGCAGCAGCAGAAAAATTAATGCAGCAGTAGAATCAAAGTAACCACAGTACCAGAATTAATCTCCTTGACCAATCAAATCTCACGAACCAATAATCAAGGAGTACGAGAATAATTAATTTCCCCATGTACTGATGCTTTGACTAACCCTACTGACCCAATTGCTTTAACACCAATCACGACAACCAATGTTACTGACCCACGCATGCATGTATTCAACCCATCCAATATCCTTAACTGCACTTGGTCTTTGATAGCTCCATTAATTTGATTAAACAAATTGTCTCCACAATTGAATAATTAATCAATTAAATATGAGGTAAATTAATTAACATTCACTAGCATATGACGACAATCAGTTCACCAATTCACATCGACCCCACTTAATTCGATCAATAAAATAATCAATATCAGTAGCAATCGGTCCCACATATTCAAATATTAAATAAAGATACCGATCCATGTGAGAGCAATAACTAATAGCAGCATCCAATACCAATTAATTGTCCATTCGACAATTAAGCCCCATTAAATTGACCAAAAATATTCAACAACACCAATATTTTAGTTAGTGAACATAAACAAACTAAAAAAAAGGTTAGCACAAAATAAACAACAATAAGCCTCCCCTTAGGCTTATGCCTCCCCTTAATTCCAGTCATTGTATCTCCAAGAAAAATCTGTTGAGGATTGAACAGTAGTGTCCCATCTTTGCCCCCTCATATGCACTGGGCCATAGTAACCAAACCTATAATCATTTTGAAAGAAAGTACTTGTCGGTCTATGAAAAGGTCCAGCAGCATTCCTTTTCCAACTAGCAAAATTGGTATTACCAGCTGGAACTGGCTTACCAGCAGGAACTGGTCTACAAGCAGGAAAAGAAGCTCTACAAGAGTTCATTCTTGCTGCTTGAGGAACATATGGGGGTATATTCTTAACAGTGCTCCACAAAGGCCTAGTTTGCTGTTGTCCAGCACACATACCCATCTTTTCTCATAAAAATCATAGTCTTTAATAAGATGAGCATAACTACCACACACAAAACAAGATTTCTTCTTAAAAGACTTATTCTTAACATAACTTTTCTTATTGCAACCAGACTTCTCAAAACCACAAGATGAAACAAAATTATTCTTAACAGAATTAAAACCAGAAACATCATTGTTTAAAACAGAACCAAAACTAGAAACATCATTGTTTTTAGCATAATCAAAAGAAATATCTTCAAATGCAGCTTTCTTTGAAGGAGATTCATCATCAGCTACTTCTGAGGAGAAATCTTTTGACTTGGTTGAGGTAGACTTGTCACTTGAATCACATGTCGCATAGTCATTGGCCTTGATTTATGAAGATTTGTCACTGTTAGAACAAGAGACAAAATCATTAGAGTCACAATCAAGATTAGGCAAGTCATTGGACTTTTTTCCATAGGACCTATGTGATTCATCTAAGTCTATGTCAAGGTCAGAGTGGATAGGGACAGGTTTAAACACTCCTCTTATAGGAGGAGGAACATCATGCATTTCTTTTTCTTTTACATACTTAATAGGAATTTGATAGTTAACCTCCCTAGGGGTTGGGTCAAAGCTTCTTGACTCAGAAGAGTCATCTGATTTAGGATACCCCATACCTCTCTTAGACTTAACATACTGAGAACTAACATTCAACATCTCTACAAGTCTAGATGATTCTTTGTATGAAGTACACTTGATCTCTTCACTTTCTAGCTTAGCCTGTAATTCCTGTTTCTCTAAAATTAACTTATCATATTCTCTCTCAGAATGTTTTAAACAATTAGTGGTGTTTTCTAAGTCTCTCATTAAAACCCTAATTTTCTCTTCATATGCTGTTTGATTATTTTGGTACCAAACCTTTTATTTTTCTAATGTTTTCAGCGCTTTTTCATAGGCTTGAACCTTAACAAATAATTCATTATATTGTGGCTCAATATCATCAAACTCTCTCTTAAGTGCAGCATATTTAATTTCACAACCAAAGGGACAATTTTGTACCTGTGATGGGGAGCCCATCAAACCAAATTCTCTAGCCACTTGTGTCTGAGCACAATATCCAGCAATCATCCTATAGACCTTTGTAGCTCCTTTAACAGCATCAGCTGCCTCATGTTTTTCCCAATCTAGCATAGCATCCACAGACAGCAAGGCTTTAGGTTCTTCTGTCTCCAATTCTTGAATCTTGAATGCAGAATACCTTGTCTTGTCATCCACCTTCTTATCTGGGCATTCTCTAGCAAAGTGTAACCACCCGTAATTTTCCGAATATATTCTTATACGAGACTTTCCCCGTTTCTCATAAACGGATCCTTTCTGAACTTATTTGGTTTGAAAACGTGAAAATTAACTCGCGAAACGTGAAATTTGTACACAACGCGTACTGGCACAATCGACGATTTGTTTTGATTATTTTATTTTTCGTGAGAAAACGAGACGTATGAATAGTCGTTTTTATTGGAAAAATTATTCTGAGCGCAGTGGTGAAATTCTCGTGTTTTGAATCGATCGTTTGCTATCTAAAACGAGCCCCGAGTCCTATTTCGTGAAAGTTAGCAAAAATTACAACTATGGTCCCTGCAGTAAATTTTATTCCTCATTCCCTAAACTTTTGTTAATGACATATTGGTCCCTAGACTTTTCTAACCTAAACCTAACACTATAAATATATGGTTATAATATTTTTAGGGTTAGTTTTCATTTCTTTCTTCCTCCAAAAAGATGCAGCCGCACCTCTCTCTCCTCCCTCATTATCCGGCCAGTTGAGCCGCCACCGCCGGTAACCACCTCTCACCGCCACCACCACTCTAATCCTCTTAATCTCCTCATCATTTCCCTATACCTCACGCGCCAAGAAACATCCATCTTCATCATGTACGAGCCACCACAGCCACCATGTTAAGGAGTTGTTTCGGTTTGAGTTTTCTGGTCACCACGCGCCACCATCTCCACCACTTTGTTCTTATCTCTTTCTCTTCATGGTAAAACCGAGAAAACATTTTGCTATATTTATTTTTATTATTTATTTTTGGAACCGATTATTATTATTATTATTTTTCGTGGATAAGAAATTTATTAAAAACATTTTCGGAAAAAGGTTGTGTGGATCAAAATGGATTAAAACCTTTTATGTTTTTGGATTTATGATTCGTGTTGTAAGAATTGTGATGGAGCTGTGTTTGGTTTGAATCGGGTCGAGACCCACTTGTCTGGTTGTGACCCGGTTTGGTCACTGGTCGTGAGATAAAACCCATAAGGGTCTGTTTGTTTTGGCAGTTAGATACGTTTTGGGTTGAGACCGAGACCACTAGGGTCTCGGCAATGTTATTGTTGTTGTGTGTTGGGTGTTGTTCGGTTCACAAGGCCACCCACGAGGGTGCTGTTTGGTTTGTAGAAGTTGAGCCGAGACCAAAGTGGTCTCGGCAATGGTCGTTGTGGTCTTTGTTGATGTTGTCGGGATTAGTGATGTTGCCTTGCTTTTGGTACTCGGAATACTAGTAACCCGCAAGGGTTGTTTTTCTCGTCTGGTTGAGTCTCGGTTTAACAACCTACGTAGGGTGTTTTGTTAGTCCTGGTCTAGCAAGAATAACCACAAGGGTGGTCGTATGTTGTGTTTGGTTAATCTTATTTTGATGTGTGGGATGAAATATGAAATTAAGATAGCTTGGTTAACTAGAGTTATTAGTTTGATATAATAAAATTGGTACGTTTCGGATTATGCTTGAAATTGTGAATTAGATTTGAATGTGGATTACAACTCGACATTGGACTTATAATGGTTTTGTCTCGTTTGGACAATTGTGGATCGTTATCGGACTTACAACATTAGATATTGGACTTATTGAACATTTTGAGACTTGAGACGGTATAATATATTAAACTCGAAAAGACTTTAATATATTAAACTCGGATCGGACACAAAATCTTCAATAAAACCAAAGCTAATATTTACGCAAACAATAACGAAACATAAAACTTGTTAAATATTGGAATTTCATATTTGATTAACCCAAGTCTCGACGACTTGAGAAAAACTAATTTTATTAGTTAAACTTATTTTTATTATAAAACATCTATGTTTTATACAAGTTATTTGGGATATTGGGGTAAATACCGAAACGTGCAAGTTGATTTATTTATTCAAGGTATTTGGTTTTCGTTAACTTCTAGATTGGTCTTCCTTAGTTTGAGTTCTCTTCAGTATTCTCTCGAGTTTGTTGATGTCTCTTCTCTTTGGCGTGAGTTGTCTGTCGAGTCTATGTCTTCTTACCACACCACACGAAACATTTATACTAAGCTTTTGATAAGTTTTGAAACCGAGCAATCCACGAAAACTATGACACGTTGTCTTCTATAGACTTTATTACTTTGCGAGACGTATTTTGAGATAATCGTATACGTATTAGGTTGTGCCGATCCTAGACCGTTGTGTACCGCCGTGCTTGTACCTCCGTGTACCGTCATGCTTATTCATCTTGGAACCGTCGTGCCGTATGTTTTGAGACCATTGTGATATGCTCTAGATGCCAGTTGTGTCAGTTGTGATCTTGCATTTCTGTGGCTAAGGTGTGTTCATGGCCCCTACTTTTACCGGTTTTCTAACTATTTTCGGGGGAGAATACTTGCTCGTTTTTAACTAAACTCATGACTGTTTATTTGGAATACGTGAACTGGTTGCTCTATTTTGACTATTTGGCTGACATATTTGATCTGGTTATTTGATGGCATTACGTGATTTATCTTGTATTCATGAGTGAAATCATTTAAACTATTTTATGGACCAACACTATTTTTTTTGAAACTATTGCGTAGTTAGCCTAAGCTCCACTATATTTTCACATGCTTTCTAGCATGCCGTAACGTGCTTTCTAGCATGCATTTAACATACTTGCTAGCATGCCGTAACGTGCTTTCTAGCACGCATTTAACATGCTTTCTAGCATGCCGTAACGTGCTTTCTAGCACGCATTTAACATGCTTTCTAGCATACCGTAACGTGCTTTCTAGCACGCATTTAACATGCTTTCTAGCATGCCGTAACGTTCTTTCTAGCACGCATTTAACATGCTTTCCAGCATGCCTTACATGCTTTCTAGCATGCCTGTACGTGCTTTCTAGCACGCATTTAACTTAGAGCTAGCGCAATAAACTATTTTATTATGGGTTGCATATCCCTTATCTTGGTCCACTATTATACTTTTTCTTAACCCGTGATTTAGGCAGTGTTAGCCTACGTTGAACTTGACTTGTTTGCGAACGATGATTTGAACTTGAAAACCTTTTGGTTCAACCAAACTGTTTTAAACTAAAACCTATGAACTCACCAGCGTAAGCTGACCCTTTTAGCATGTATTTTCAGGTTTAAGGCTATAGCTTATCTCTGGAGGCGCTTGGCAAGAGGCATGGTCATAGACGACTCTGATATTTATATTTGGGACCGCTTTAATCGTTTTGGGCCTTACTTCCGCACTATTTTCAGATGATGTAAACTTAACGTTTTGATAATGAAACTTTCTTCTAAACGGTTAAGGTAAAACCATTCTTTGTACCTTGTGTTGTGATACCAATTGAGTAGCGCCCCAGTGACATGTATGCTTCCGCTGGACCCGATTTTCAGGGTATTACAGATTGGTATCAGTGCCAGGTATAGAGAACTAGGTTTATTTTCAAAAACCTGGACTATAACCACTTTTGGTGAAAACTTAACCCTATGACCGACACGTGCCTTCCTGCCAAGCTGATGCCTCGCGTACGATTTTATTTGAGGATTTAATTGATATGACGAGATAATTGATGATATATTAGATGAGATGTTCATGGTATATTTGACGAGTTGTTTGATGAGATGCTTGATTCTATATTTGTTGAGATGTGTGCTTGACTATTGGATATTTTATATCCGCTCGTTTTAGTTGTTCACCATAAGCATTTCCATATGCTTATGCACGCACCGTACATGTCACAGAGTTACGCTATTTTCTTACATAATCTCACTATTGAATGTCGAGTTTGTACACTTGTCGTGGTTTTGGGAATGATTTTGGATATAATGGACATACTACTAGTATATCTAGGCTGAGTATTCCAAAATTCATTGAAACTCGGGTGAATATAGACTGATCACCTATATTCAACCAGGGACAGTGGGACATAGCCTGATCACCTATGTCCGACTCAGAGGTGAATTTTGCAATACTTGGAGTAGTTATAATGGAATTATGTCCGGGTTGACTTTCGGATTTTTTGAAATGGTACAGTTTCGCGTGTATACACGGACATGGAATTTTACTTCCACAACAAACTACACACTGGCATCACAACACCGCATGAACCATAATGCCTCTGGCATCGCCATACGTCTCCGTTATATGAAATTTTTGCTTGTCGCCGTCTGGCCGTAGTTTGCATCGGGTCGGGTTAGACCCGATTGGCACCGTTTCAATCCGAGTTACTTATTTGTAACTCCCTAAGAGCATTATAAGCCGTCCGAGCTTACTGGAACGTTTAGATTTGATTTTGGCTACGTTTGGAATCGATTTTGGCCACGTTTGGATTTGATATTGGCTATATTTGGATTGTTTTGATTCTGATTGAATTCGGATTGTTTAGTTTTGTGATTTTCGACGTCATCCTGGATTTGGACTTGTTATTCGGCCTCGTTTTGTTGTGGCCTTGTTACAGTCGCTTCTACTCTAAGCCTTGTGCTCAATCGATGATGTTCATCTTTCCGATCGGGATTGTTTAATCGAAACTGTTTAATCAATGTTGTACCTTCCGTTTTGAGTACGATGTACATTATTGATTCAACCGACTGATTGCTTGTGGCAATCAACATCTTCTCTCAGAATTATACTCTGAACTCGCTAAACTCTCTATTTGGCTGAGATTCCACGCCCAGCAGAAATCTTGAGACTCTAAGGAGTAACTAAAATCGCGATTCCTTGGGACAACTGCCTGACTTTTCACTCGTCCCTCGGAAGCACAAGTGATCCTTGCTACCTCCTTACCGGATAATCAATCATATCATAAACGAAACCTCGGAAGGAAATCCCGCGCCACTACCAGAGTAATTGTTGATAATCCTACCTAATCTACTCACCTTCTACTAATCAATGAAACGACATTATGGGCAAACTTGCTCATCCATACTCATATGAAATCATTACCCGGTATAGAGTGTCGACTCTTACCATTCTCTGATAAGGATAGTTGTTTCACATCAGATTCCTGGAAATCACTCCAAAGAGCCATAAGAACAAATTTGGAGATGAATACTGTGTATCATCTCTAGACTGATGGCCAAAGTGGAAAAATCATTCAAGTATTGGAGGACATATTGTGTTCCTGCGTAATTTGGCAATAGTTGGTATCAACACCTCCTGTTGACCAAATTCTCTTATAATGATACTTACGACTCCAGTATTTCGACGGCACCATATGAGCCACTTTATGGCCGCAAGTGTTGATCGCCGACTTGATGGGTAGGAGTTGGAGATACCCAGCTTACTGACCCCGAATTTGTTCATTGAGACTACCGAGAAGATCGTTCAGATCAGAATCGAATTGCAAACTGCTCACGAATCGTCAGAACAACTATGCTGACAAATGACGTAACCTCTGGGATTTCCAATAAAAGCATAGATTATGCTTAGGAATTCACCATGAGAATGTGTGATACGTTTAGTAAACGTGGAAAGCTTAATCTCGCTGTATAGATCTTTTTGAAATCATTGCTAGAGTTGAACCGGTAGCACACAGGCTCAAGCTACCGTCAAGACTCAGCAGCATTCGCAATGTTTTTATGCGCATTTTAAAGAAATGACTTGCCGATGAGGCAACCGCTATTCCTCCGGGAGAAATCCTGATTGATGAATGTTTGAATCTTGTTGAGAAACCTATCAAAAGCATGAACTGTGAAGTCGAACGACTTTAGTAAAGTCACATCCTTATCGACAAAGTTCTTCGAAGCTCGCGAAAAGGTCCTGAATTCACGTGAGAACGTGACGATGAATCCTCGTGTGTATATACTCATCTCTTTTCAAACGTAACAGGTAACTTAAATTGAATCGCGAGGACGCGATTCTGTTTAAGGAGGTGAGACTGTAACCACCCGTAATTTTCCGAATATATTCTTATACGAGACTTTCCCCGTTTCTCATAAACGGATCCTTTCTGAACTTATTTGGTTTGAAAACGGGAAAATTATCTCGCGAAAAGTGAAATTTGTACACAACCGACGATTTGTTTTGATTATTTTATTTTTCTTGAGAAAACGAGACGTATGAATAGTCTTTTTTATTGGAAAAATTATTATGAGCGCAGTGGTGAAATTCTCGTGTTTTGAATCGATCGTTTGCTATCTAAAACGAGCCCCAAGTCCTATTTCGTGAAAGTTAGCAAAAATTACAACTATGGTCCCTGCAGTAAATTTTATTCCTCATTCCCTAAACTTTTGTTAATGACATATTGGTCCCTAGACTTTTCTAACCTAAACCTAACACTATAAATATATGGTTATAATATTTTTAGGGTTAGTTTTCATTTCTTTCTTCCTCCAAAAAGATGCAGAAGCACCTCTCTCTCCTCCCTCATTATCCGTCCACTGTTCCGGCCAGTTGAGCCGCCACCGCCAGTCACCACCTCTCACCGCCACCACCACTCTAATCCTCTTAATCTCCTCATCATTTCCCTATACCTCACGCGCCAAGAAACATCCATCTTCATCATGTACGAGCCACCACAGCCACAATGTTAAGGAGTTGTTTCGGTTTGAATTTTCCGGTCACCACGCGTCACCATCTCCACCACTTTGTTCTTATCTCTTTTTCGTCATGGTAAAATCGAGAAAACATTTTGCTATATTTATTTTTATTATTTATTTTTGGAACCGATTATTATTATTATTATTTTTCGTGGATAAGAAATTTATTAAAAACATTTTCGGAAAAAGGTTGTGTGGATCGAAATGGAGTAAAACCTTTTATGTTTTTGGATTTATGATTCGTGTGGTAAGAATTGTGATGGAGCTGTGTTTGGTTTGAATCGGGTCGAGACAACTTGTTTGGTTGTGACCCGGTTTGGTCACTGGTCGTGAGATAAAACCCATAAGGGTCCGTTTGTTTTGGCAGTTAGATACGTTTTGGGTTGAGACCGAGACCACTAGGGTCTCGGCAATGTTATTGTTGTTGTGTGTTGGGTGTTGTTTGGTTCACAAGGCCACTCACGAGGGTGCTGTTTGGTTTGTAGAAGTTGAGCCGAGACCAAAGTGGTCTCGGAAAATGGTCGTTGTGGTATTTGTTGATGTTGTCGGGATTAGTGATGTTGCCTTGCTTTTGGTACTCGGAATACTAGTAACCAGCAAGGGTTGTTTTTCTCGTCTGGTTGAGTCTTGGTTTAACAACCCACGTAGGGTGTTTTGTTAGTCCTGGTCTAGCAAGAATAACCACAAGGGTGGTCGTATGTTGTGTTTGGTTAATCTTATTTTGATGTGTGGGATGAAATATGAAATTAAGATAGCTTGGTTAACTAGAGTTATTAGTTTGATATAATAAAATTGGTACGTTTCGGATTATGCTTGAAATTGTGAATTAGATTTGAATGTGGATTACAACTCGACTTTGGACTTATAATGGTTTTGTCTCGTTTGGACAATTGTGGATCGTTATCGGACATACAACATTAGATATTGGACTTATTGAACATTTTGAGACTTGAGACGGTATAATATATTAAACTTGAAAAGACTTTAATATATTAAACTCGAACCGGACACAAAATCTTCAATAAAACCAAAGCTAATATTTACGCAAACAATAACGAAACATAAAACTTGTTAAATATTGGAATTTCATATTTGATTAACCCAAGTCTCGACGACTTGAGAAAAACTAATTTTATTAGTTAAACTTATTTTTATTATAAAACATCTATTTTTTATACAAGTTATTTGGGATATAGGCGTAAATACCGAAACGTGCAAGCTGATTTATTTATTTGAGGTATTTGGTTGTCATTAACTTCTAGATTGGTCTTCCTTAGTTTGAGTTCTCTTCAGTATTCTCTCGAGTTTGTTGATGTCTCTTCTCTTTGGCGTGAGTTTTCTGTCGAGTCTATGTCTTCTTACCACACCACACGAAACATTTACACTAAGCTTTTGATAAGTTTTGAAACCGAGCAATCCACGAAAACTACGACACGTTGTCTTTTATAGACTTTATTACTTTGCGAGACGTATTTTGAGATAACCGTATACGTATTAGGTTGTGCCGATCCTAGACCGTTGTGTACCGCCGTGCTTGTACCTCCGTGTACCGTCATGCTTATTCATCTTGGAACCATTGTGCCGTTTGTTTTGAGACCGTTGTGATATGCTCTAGATGCCAGTTGTGTCAGTTGTGATCTTGCATTTCTGTGGCTAAGGTGAGTTCATGGCCCCTACTTTTACCGGTTTTCTAACTATTTTTGGGGGAGAATACATGCTCGTTTTTAACTAAACTCATGACTGTTTATTTGGAATACGTGAACTGGTTGCTCTATTCTGACTATTTGGCTGACATATTTGATCCGGTTATTTGATGGCATTACGTTATTTATCTGGTATTCATGAGTGAAATCATTTAAACTATTTTATGGACCAACACTATTTTTTTTGAAACTATTGCGTAGTTAGCCTAAGCTCCACTATATTTTCACATGCTTTCTAGCATGCCGTAACGTGCTTTCTAGCACGCATTTAACATGGTTTCTAGCATGCCGTAACGTGCTTTCTAGCACGCATTTAACATGCTTTCTAGCATGCCGTAACGTGCTTTCTAGCACGCATTTAACATGCTTTCTAGCATGTTGTAACGTGCTTTCTAGCACGCATTTAACATGCTTTCTAGCATGCTGTAACGTGCTTTCTAGCACGCATTTAACATGCTTTTTAGCATGCCGTAACGTGCTTTCTAGCACGCATTTAACATGCTTTCTAGCATGCCGTAACGTGCTTTCTAGCACGCATTTAACAGGATGGAGGTAAAGCCCTCAAAAACTTGAGACCAGGATGGAGGTAAAGCCCTCAAAAACTTGGTGTTGCAGTCTTCATTGTCTAGTCGGGCCTGCAACTGGTTGAGTTGGCTCAGGATCTTGTGAAATCGATCATATCCCTTGTGAATCCCTTCAGCCTCAGAGATCTTGAACTCTTGGAATTCCTGATTGAGCATGGACTTCCTCATCTTCTTGGACTCATCATTCCCTCCAAATCTAGCTTTTACAGCAAACCAGATTTCCCTAGCATCATCTAGGTGATGAAAATCACCCATGAGGTCTTCCGGGAGAGCCTGAAGCAAAAGAGTTCTTGCCTTGGTCTCCCTTTGTACAGCAATATGCTCCTCTGCTGTTACAGGTGGAAGTATAATTGTTGGTCCCTTTACACGCTTAGAGTTAACTAGAAAGTTAATCTATTTGTGTTTATGACTAATACAATGTTTATGATTAAATCTAACAGTTATAAAACGTGAATATAAAAACACAATATTTTTCAACGTTTAAATTCTTATTAGAAATAATTCCAAGAATCTATTACCCAAGTGTTTTGCGGAACAAACACTTGGGATTGAATAGACAAGGGTATGGGGTGTCTCCTATCGAAACTCAAGTTTTGCTTGAGTGGTAACAATATACCCACTGAGCTATCTCAGTGAGTTGTATACTCTTTGTAGGAGAGAAGTTACTTTGTAAAAGTTCTAAGCTTTCAATATACAAAGCACACTTTAACTTCTCTCCTATCTGATCTATTTATACACAAGTAATCTAAGTATAAGTGATTAAAAATAATACAAGTTGTTGAGGTTGCGTGACTGACAATTACAAATAGTAATTGTCATTTCCAAGAATCAATAGGAAAGGGCTAATAAGACTTTGGGAGTTGTTGGCTGACACTCCATGACTTTTAGCCGCAATAGGGAAGGTTGGATCTGACAAGAGAAGAGTGTTTGGTCTGACACTTTTATCTTCTCAGATATTTTCCCTATTGTTCCCGCCTTTTCTTCAGGCGTTGGTTCCTCAGTCTTCAATCACTTTGCTGTTGAGGAGACTGGGGTTCAGTGAGTTCTTGTCCAACACTCACTGAACCATCATCTTCTTCTTTGGCTTAAGTCCTACTCAGGGAGTACCGCCTTCCTGAGAGTGAGTCCTTTATTGAACTCGCCTTAAGCATCCTAAAGATGACTCACTGAGAGACTGTTCTCTCAGTGACTTGAATTGTTCTCGGTTTAGCAAACACTTAGCTTAATTCGTGTTCAAATCCTGTTTAAGATAATTGGGTGTTCTACGAACCCAACAATAATGATGTTCCCACTCTGACCTCTCCTAATCTTCTTCTTGCTGTTACCATTAAGGATAACATTCCACAGGTTATGATCGCTGTTTGAGATCCAGTACTCCATCTTCATAGCCCAGACTTCATACTCATTCTTCTTGAGGTATGGGAATTTAGCATTACTATTCGACACAGTGGTTGTGACAATTTGTTGTTGGACTTGAGAAGTTTAAGGTTTCTCATTGTTAATGACAGAATTTTCTGGATTTTCGGCATCCATTGTGAAAGGGTTTAAGAGATTGTTTAGAGAACTTTTTCTTCTTTGTCTGAGATCCTCACCAGGCTCTGATACCACTTGTTGGATCGTGCCTTCCTGATAGATCTTTGAGCTTGGTAGACTGTCTATGTAATCACAAACAGCCTAAGAGAATCTCTATGAATGAAACTTATGCTTAGGCGGAATCTAAACACAAGAGTTAAGAAGAAAAACAAACTATAAAAAAAAAACGTTGTTCCTCTATGGATCTTTTATTAACTAATATTGTTTCAATGGAATCGATACAAAACTCAATGCCGCATGTTTCTTTTATATTACAAGAAACCCTAATGCAGCAATACTAAGAAAACGTGTAAAGAGATATACACTATCTCTTCCTAAAATAATTCTAACAAACATACTAAATATACGATAAGACCAGCAGTAACAAACACTACCAGCAGGAACAATCAATGCTACCAGCAGGAACTACATACCTGCCAGTAGGAACACAACTATACTAACAGCAGTAATGAAATAAAACTAAATATACTAATTCCTAACAACCATCAACGCATAACGCTTCGTTGAAAGTTCGGGCCAATCATAAATTTGAAAATTATTAAGATGTAAAAGCTGGACTCTCACAGCAGCAACTTCCCCGAGCATATATTTGCCAGAAGCTGGGCGTAATCTAGCAACAGGGCTATTAGGCGATATCTTAATCGCACGATTGGTGCTAAAAACTTGATTAATTGCAGGAGACTGAATTGAAACCCAAGTATTTTATTGTCATAAGAGGAACAAATTATGTGACAGTAAATTACTTGGGTTTCCTTGCTCGTGCTCTCGCTTCTTCACGCAATCTCTACACATGGTCTAGTTTGGTGTTTTTTTGGTCCTTGAGGTCTAGTTTGGTGTTTTTTTAGTACTTGGATTCAAGAACAAACATACAGTGAAACGCTTCATCAATTATTACGCCTTCACATCATCAGCCTCAGTTTCCTCAATCTTCTCACTAGACACAAACGATTTATTAGACAATTATAACCATCTGCTCAAGTTGTCTCGATAATGACTTTCAAAACGCAACAAACAAACACCCTTTAAACGATGTTCAAGTTTACAGCTTTAACTATCAACTATCCTTGATCATGCTATACTGGCAATAAGTACACATAACCAATAAACTACATGAAACAAAAAGCTTATAACTTTATCCAACACAAAAACAATACTCACGCTTTAGGCAAAACTAGCTTTCGCTCTCTGCGAACAGGCGCCTTTGGCATAAACTTCATCTGCAAACCAACCAAATATCGACCGAATAATACCCGTTAGATCAAACCTTAAAATATTAACATATACATTCCAAATTTCCAATAAAACATATAAAAAACAACTATTCTTTTTCTTTTTTTTTATAAAATATCTAAACATATACATTCCGATAAAAACATATAAAAAAAACAATTCTTTTATATATATATATATTTTAATAAAAATAGTTAAAATAAATTAAAAAAAAATGACCTTTCTTTGAGGTTTAGGAGCACCATTTAAAGCCTTCTCTTCCATGACCATTAACAACCACTTTTTGCAAATAATAAACAAATAATCATTACTATAAAAGAAACCAATATATAAAATGGTAAATATATATAAGTTTAGATACTTTTTATGATGACGTGGCACTGATCGCCGGAGGTGATGAGGGTGAGGGTGGTGGTGGTGGTGGTGGTGGTGGCGGCGAGTTTGAAGGGGAGGTTATAAAGTACTTTATGCAAATAAACTAGTTTCAATTAATTAGGAGTATATGTTATTATCAATAGATTAAGGCCTGATATGCACAAAAGAAAACAGAGACGAACAACAATTTATACCTTAGAGTGAAACTGGTATGAATATACACAAAGAAGAATCATGAAGAATTAAAGATCCATAATAATGTAATTAATGAATGAGTGAAACGAAATAGATGATATACCTGACGAGTAGATCTAGTAGATCTGGATAAGAATCGGCTGTGAAATTTTGGGAGAAATGTGTAGGGTTTTTTTTTGGTGAGAGTATATGATTTTGGGGAAATTTGGGGGAAATGTGTGTGTCTAAATTTTGGTGAAGCGGCAAACAAAAAGTTTTATCCCGCTAAAACTATTTTGGTGAATTTTTAGTAAAGATTGCCTTTAAGTTTTTTGTTATGCAACACTGCTAAAAAAATGTTGCACAAGCATGTAAAATTTGCAACACTTCTAAAAAAGTATGGCATTAGATATATAAATGCAACACTTATGTGAAAAATGTTGCATTACAACCAAGGTTGTAAAAAAAGCAACACATTTTATAAGTGTTGCTTCAAAAATGTTGCCTTAGGCTCATTTTGTAGTAGTGGAACACTCGCAACAGGCAGATTGCACAGCCGAGTTTCAACATGGGTCATCAAGGACAAATGGTTGGAGTTTATGGGAATCAGCAAGGATATGCTACAGGGTTTCAAATGGGTAATCAAGGGCAGTATGCAGGCAATCAGAAGGGTCAGTATATGGATAATCAGAATCAGTTGGGTCAAATTGTTGGAAATCAAAGGGGTCAGAATATGGGTAATCAGTTTGGGAATGTTGCTGCTCCAGTTGCTGGGAATGCTGGGAATGTGAATCAGGGGAATATGAAGTGTTTTAACTGTCAAGGAACTGGTCACATGGCAAGGAACTGTCCCACGAGGTCGAAAAAGAAAGATCCAGCTTATCTGTAGAAAGCATTGCTGTTGTCACAGACGGAAATGGTCGGGTTACAGTTAAGTGCAGAGGAGAATGATTTCATGGCTTTGATGGATGACATGGAAGACATGGAGGATATCGATGCCAACTGCATTTTCATGGCAAACCTTCAGGAAGCAAAGTATGACACGGATTCTGAAGCACCCCCTGCTTATGATGTCAATGGAATCTCTGAGGTACCAACATATGCTACATGTCACAATAATGAAATGTTTGATATGTCAACTCAAAATGAACAACATCATGCGACTCCTACTCTCACTTATGATACATATATGGACTCCCCAAGTTGTAGTAATACTAATTTGGCTACTCCAAGTTTGGATCCTAATGGAGGCTTCGAGTCACAGCATACTGAGAATGATGAGGAAACACGTGCTTTATTTGAATCATTATTGCAAAATTGTAGTATTGAAATCGAAAAGGTCAAAAAGATCAATCGCGATGTTAAGGCCGCGAATGAAAAATTGACCGCTGAGCTTGAGAGATATAAGGTAAATGAACAAGCTTTTGAATTTAATAACAAATGACAGTTAGAACTTGAAACTGGTTATAGAGATTCTATGTTAAGGGAGAAACATTTGCAAATCAAATACGACACTCTCGATGTTAAGTTGAGCATCCAAATAAAATCCCTAAACAAGGAAATTTCTGAATTAACCACCCAACTTTCTAAACAAAAATCAATTTGTTCTGATCTTGAAAAAGAGAAGAAAGAATTGAATGCTAAGTTTTCAAAACGAGAAAATGATCTTCTTGATGAAATCATTGACAAACAAGAAAGCATTAAAAATTTGGAAGAATTGCTTGTAAAAATGGGTCATTCAACACAAACAATTAATTTGTTAATTAACGATCCAAACCCAATTTTACATACAATGAAGAAAATGGCTATCGGTTATGAAAACCCTTATTATCTCAAGAAAGCTCAGCAACATCAGAATGTGTTGTATAATGGTAATGTGCTAAATGACAATCATGACCCTCATGAAGTTCGTGATTCCTATGAAACGATTGAGCTTGCCGAAGAGAGTCGTGTTAAAATGAGACAAATGAACCCATAAATTAAACCAATTGATTATAAAGAGCTTAATACAGATTCTGGCATTCATCTTGTGCGAAAAGAGTCACCATTTTTTTTCAAAAAACCAGTGGCTGTCGCAAAAAGAAAAGTTGTTTCAAAACATCTTTCTAACATCGAACAAATATTCTCTAAGAACACTTGTAACACAAGTGAAGCTAGACAATATTTGGATGATCTTAAAAGGAGAGTTGAAATGCTTCAAATGACTGTGGCATCCAAAACAAATAGTGGCTACAATGATTGGTTTTCAAGTATTCATACAGAACAGAAAAAGATGTTTGAAAAAGATATCATTCCTCCACTATCTGTAATTTATGCGGTAGTTCTGAATGTTGAAGGAACTTTTCTGAATGAAACCACCGACTTTGTCAAGGACCACAAATCCCTGGTGAAAGAAGCTAATGAAAACATTGAACACATAAAAGTTTTGGAAAGACACAATGACACTCTCTTCGAAGTAGCTCTATCGACTGAAATTATGTCCATTATTTATCAAACATATTCTGTAGAGGATGATGAAAGACTTCGAGCTGAGACTTCTGAAATTGTTGAAAAATATGAAAATGCGCTTGCTAAGATTGAAAAAGAAAATTTAACATATTTTAAACAACTTGATCGGAAAAAGGAAGAATGTAAGTATGACAAATTATCGTACGAACATTCTTACCAAAACATGCAAAAGCAAATTGATCTTTTGAAGTCTCAACTTGAAAGCCAAAAAGGGAAGGGTGAGGAAACTATGGCTTTGATACCACTTGTAATCCTATGTGAATCGACTCTATCACTACAACTAGTACAATATAAAACCGTGATACTCAATAGAATAAAGTATAGATGAGATGAAGATGTGATGCGTATTTAACTTATAACCGAATGATTGTTATTCAAACCTTAAGAGAACAATACAAAGATAAAACACACACGCCACACACTCTCACCTACACAAGACTAAGAGGCACACATATTTTGTGAGAGTGTGTGGTATTTATAGAAAATGAGGGACGCCCTAGTTGGCTCAACTATGGGCTTGATGGGCTTTGTGTTGGACTTGGGCTTTTGTTTATTACTTGAGCATTTCTACTTGAAGTCCAATACAAAGCCTTTACATACTTAACTATCTATATGACACACTATTTCTAAATATTACAAATGACCATCACTTGAATAAAAATATAAATGCTAACAAAAAGGGATGGGCCATGTGCATGCCACATGCAACTAAAATCTAGAAAAACTTCTAGTCCGTAGCCAAGCCTCTCTATCGTAACTTTTGTGATGTTCTAGTTTTTTCATGTCATCTTTGCTAATATGTGTTTTAAATCATATTTTTCATTCACAAAGTCATATTATTTACTTTATCTTCGAGTTTCTCCATGTAAAGTATAGATTTGAAACAAAGTTTTCCGTGTCATAATAATGTGCAGACCAAGTGTTTGATTATTTGTCTACGAGGAAACACAATTGTGATTGAACAAATTCAATTGCTCTATTTAAACTTCTGATCAAACATTCAAACTAATGTCTCACCAATTTTCTCTTTGTGATATAAATAGTATCTAACACATTTCGAAAAAGAATGCAACAAAATTGATAGTTGGTATGAAAGCTTAAATGTATGAAACAATAAAAAACTTAAGTACATCTGATTTGAAAAGTTGCAGGTTAACATATTGCGTAGATATACCATAAGAAATGTGAAACTTTATATAAATGGTTGTTTGTTGGTTGAAAATGATAATGTGGTAAAATATTTGAGCAAATTAATAATAGCCAACGTTATTAAACTATTGGCTAAGAAATATAATCAGGCTAGTGATTACATTTTGATTCATATATAAGATCATTCTACGGTCACACCAAACAAGAGAATCAAGCATATATTCTCAAGCGATACTCATTCTCCGCAATTCCATTCTTTTCCGCGATTCGATTCTCTGTACCAAACACCCCTAAGGTTGTCAAATTTAAATAATATAAAAAATGTTGAGGAATGGTGGCAAGTTTTAGTGTCAAATGTAGCGAAAGATGGTGAGAGTTTATTAGGAAAGATAGATGTTTGGTTATTTTTATAATATTTCATGAATAATGTACAACATATAGTGCATGGATTAAATAAGTCTTTGTACTTATCCTTAATTAGTAATGTGATTGACTTTGGGTTTGTGAAAAGTGCAGAATGGCTACTATCAACATGGGTCAAAACCTGATTGATAACGCTCAAATTGTGCATGTTTTTAGTTGCGTTATTCGTGCCTTTGTATATGTTATTTGGTTATATTTATATGCTTTTGTTACTTAACCGCACCAAAGTATGTTTGCAAAGTATATGTAACCAAAAACAGGAAAAAGGAAGAAAAAGTGAAAGAATGAGGAAGAAGGAAATATTTATGATCATATGAAGATTCCCGTATCCAGAACCACATTCCAAAAAGGCATTTCAGAGAATAAAGGTCCAAGTATTCATCATTCAAAGATGACAAAGTTCCAAGACAAAGAAAAGACCAAGTTTTATGAGAGAGATACAAGCCAAACACAAGGAAGTCCAAGATTTGCATTACAGCACATCTCCATCCGATCGGATGCAACCCACAACCGATTCGGATGGAGGAGGTAAAAGAAGACCAACCGATCGGTTGGAGCCAATACCGATCGGTTGGATGTGACCTGTAATTCCAAACTTCATCATTAAGTGTCCCAACTTATTACTCACGATTCTAGGTCTTTCCCAAAGTGTTTCTAGTCCCTTCTACTCTGCTTGGAGGCCAAGTTGCAGCATTTAAGTCCCTAAGACTTGAGAATAGTATAAATAAGGCCATTTGTGAAGTGTTTAGACACCAATTACCAAAACCAATTCTCACACAATTACCAATTAACTCTCTACTCATCAACCACTCTCACAAAAGCTCTAAATTTTGTCCTTAGAAGTCCAGGAAACTTTGGAAGTCCAAGAAGTCAACATTGGGAAGTCAAACTCTCAAGAAGTCAACACCAATACTTGTGGTATCATTACATTATCATTTGTAAACTTATTTCAATCATTGTAAAACTTTTAATCATGATTTCTATTGATCAAAATTCTGAGTTTACGTTCATGTTTGCTATGAGTGGCTAGTGCCTTTGTGCACTTGCTTAGATGATGTTTATGACTTAACGATTTGCGTATGATTGTGATAACATATTTTAATTCAATTTCAGGTTAATTCTAAGATCCAATTGTGGTTAAGTTTCATAGTGACATTTGTTAATCAAGTTTGACTAGTTGTTAATAATGCTAAGGGTCGAAAGATTTATTGTTATCCAACTAGTTATAATCATTTGTCTATGAATGATTGTTATTACCCATTATTCTTGGTTTAACAAAGAAACTTAATTGTGGTTGTAATAAGAATACTTTTGTCTATCAAATTGGATTGATTGAAAACAACTTTAAAGGTCGAAAGATTAGTTGTTTGCAATCAATTGTAACCTTTTGTCTATGATCGGTTACCTTTTGTATTGACCATTTCCTAAGCTTATTTGATAAAACAAAAGACTATTTTTGTGTTTAAGTTTGTTAATTCAAACTTATGAACCTTGAATTGATTGGTTAAACTTAATGCTTGTTTTTATGAACTAAAATCTTGACAAAGGTTTAACTTGTAAGAACAATATATTAGTTCACCAACTAATTATCACAACCAACATGTTATCAAAAGTTATCACAATCATGTTTATCAAGAGTAAGTAAACTAATCTAAGCAAGTGTAGTTTTAATCATTTGAAGTATTATATTTTCATCATTGCTTGTTTAAGAGATTTACTTTTAGTAGCTTACAATCCGATTCACTCACAAATCCCTGCGAACGATCCCGACTTACCATCATAATCTTGCTATAACGGACGAGTTCACTTGCTCGTATGTGTTATTTCTAGATTCGGTAATTCGACCTTTATAAATTCAAAACTTGTACACACACGTAACACACCAAGTTTTTGGCGCCGCTGCCCGGGATTTTGATTGTGTTTCTGTAAGTTTTGGAAGTCAATTTCTTTCCAAGTTCATTTTAGAAAAAAAAATCTGAGACTCCCATCCGATCAGATTTCCATCCAACCGATCGGATCCCAAAATAAAATGTTTTCCGAGCAGACCATCCGATCGGAAGTCCATCTATCCGATCGGTTTCACAAATAATCAAATTTTCCGAGAGCGCCATCCGATCGGTTTGCCATCCATCCGATCAAATCATCTAATCTGATTTTCCGAATTGTTTTCATTCTTCGCTCGTGTGTTTAGACATTGCTTCAATTCTCTTAGGAATTGTATGAACACTCGTTCAACTGGAGTAGAACCAATTTCACCTCTTTCCGATCCCGAAAGTTTAATTCGAATAAGAAGCTGAAGAAGAACACCCTTTGTTCCATTAGCCAACCGTGTACCAAGAGTACCAAACCCACCATTTGATAACCTTTTCGAAGCCAAAGTAGTTTATAACCCATTCACTGATTAACCTTTTCCCATGGCTGACGATCAACCCATGTGGGCCGCCAATCGAGCCGTAGCACCCACTCCTGGATCTGCTATTGTTCCGGTTACCCTTGGTAACAATTTCACCATAAAAGGTCACCATCTTTCTATGATCAAAGACCGTCAATTCTATGGCCGTTCGAGGGCCGATCCGCACAAACGCATTGCCGAATTCATTGAAATTTGTGGCATGTTCCGATATGGCGACACCGATGTCGACGCCATTAAACTCAAACTTTTTCCATCATCACTTGCTGGAGATGCAAAAGTGTGGTACAACGAATTAACCCCATGAATTATCAATAGTTGGGAGGAGATGAGGCAAGCTTTTGTAAGCCGATTCTTTCCACCTGCCATGTTTGACCGACTCATGGGAGAAATTCGTGCTTTCACAAAAAATCCTAACGAATCACTTGTCGAAACCTGGCTTCGTATGAAATATCTGCTTCGTAGTTGTCATGGACATGGTTTAGGACGAGGAACCATTATCCAAATCTTTTACCATGGACTTGATGAAACATCTCAAGGAATTCTTGATGCTGGAGGAATTTTTCTTTATAAGACCCCTAATCAGGCATATCAATTTCTTGAAGACCGAGTACTTCTCAAACTCGATTGGTCAAAAGATTCCAAAACCAAACCCTTACGAAAAACCGTTGCTTTTGCCAAAAGTTCTGAAACCTCTAAACTCATGGAGAAAATGGAAGCCTTGGTTTCCAAAATCGACTCGCAATACAAAGATCTTAAAGGAGAAATGAAAGAAATGGGAGATGGTTGTAACAACTGTGGAGGTAATCACACATCATCAGAATGTGACGATCAACCAATGGATAAACCTAAAAAAGGAGAAGCCAATTATGTCCAAGGAGGATACCGTGGAAGCGGTTATCGTGGTAATTATTACGGGAGAAATTATGGAAATTGGCAAGATCGCCAACAAAGGGATAACAACCGTGATTCCCAACCACGAGCAGACAATCAAACTCCACAAACCTTTGATAAAAAACCGGAAGAATCTGATTTTGAAAAAATGATGAGAGAATTCGTGACTGCTCAAAAATCAACTAATGAGTTCATCAAGAACCAATTTTTCAATCTCAAAACCAAAGTTGAGCAAGGTCAGAAAAATCATCAAGCATCTATTCAGGATCTTGAAAACAAATTCGGTAGACTTTCTGATCAAATTTCTTCCCGACCATCTGGTTCGTTACCAAGTAATACCCAATCCAATCCTAAACCAACATCATCTGGATGAAACGATAAAACTTATCGTCCACCACAGACTAGAAATGAGCATATCAATGCGGTACTCACAAGAAGTGGTCTCTCTTATGATCCACCACCCAATCCAAATAATACCACGATCATCCATGATGAAAGTGAGGATGAAGCTGAAGAAACAGAAAAGGAAAATACTTCAAATACACCCACCAAAGAAAAACCCAACCCACCAGTCAAAGCGTACACACCATAGATTCCATATCCTCAACGCCTTCAGAAAGAAAAGATGGAAGAGCGTTATAAGAAGTTTGTTGAAATGATCAAAGAAGTTAGACTCAATGTACCCCTCGTTGATGTTCTAGCTGGAATGCCCAATTATGGGAAATTTTTAAAGGAACTTCTTAATAACAAGAACAAGTTGGAACAAATATCCGCTACCTATCTCAATGAAGAATGTTCAGCCATTGTTCAAAATAAAATTCCACCAAAACTCAGAGATCCCGAAAGTTTGCTGATTCCATGCACGTTAGGAAACAACATCACATACGATGCTTTAGCCAATCTTGGTGCAAGTATCAATTTGATGCCCTATTCGTTGTATTCTAAACTTTCAATTAATACCCTGAAACCTACAAAGATGAGTATTCGATTAGCCAATCATTCTTACCAATATCCTGTTGGAATTGCTGAGAATATGCTTGTCCAAGTTGGTAAATTTGTTTTTCCCGTGGATTTCATGATCTTAGAAATGAAGGAAGATAGTAGAGTCCCTCTTATTTTAGGAAGACCTTTCCTAAACACCGCTGATACGATCATCAAAGTAAAAGGTAAAGAACTCAATCTTGGAGTTGGAGAAGATAGAATTACCTTTTTAATCGATAAAGCAATGCAATATCCATATTCCAGTGATGACACTTGTTTTAACATTGATGTAATCGATGAAGTCACTGATGAAGAAATGGATGCATTACTTGACGATTCTGATCCATTCACGAATACTTCGGAGAAGATTAGTGAAACAAATATTGATAAAGAGTTCACTGATTTTATGGAAGTAAAATTTGAAGAAGAAGTTGAAGAAGGAGAAATAGTGGAAGAGAATTTTAAGGAAATCACCTTTAATGATCAATTGAGGATCAAAACATCTCTTCAGGAACCACCAACTGATCTTGAGCTAAAACCACTTCCCGATCATCTTGAATATGCTTACATGGAGGATAATTCACTTTTTCCAGTAGTCATATCTTCGTTGCTCAATGATAATGAAAAAGAATGTCTCATTTCTGTTCTCAAGAGGCATAAAAGAGCTTTTGCGTGGAAAACTTATGATATCCCAGGAATTAGCCCTGATTTTTGTAAACACAAAATCAATTTCGAAGAAAGTGTTAAACCCATTGTAGAAAGACAACATCGACTCAATCCCAATATGAAAGAAGTTGTTAAGAAATAAATCATCAAACTTCTTGATGCCGGTATCATTTACCCCATCGAGGATAGTCCTTGGGTGAGTCCAGTTCACTGTGTTCCGAAAAAAGGAGGAACGACTGGCATGACTAACGAACGGAATGAATTAGTTCCTACTAGAACTGTCACTGGATGGCGAGTATGTATTGATTACATAAAATTAAACAAAGCCACAAGAAAAGATCATTTTCCTTTACCCTTCATGGATCAAATGCTTGAGAGATTAGCAGGGAACAAGTACTTCTGTTTCCTTGATGGTTTTTCAGGATATTTCGAAATTGCTATTGATCCTGCCGATCAAGAAAAGACTACGTTCACATGTCCCTTTGGAACTTACGCTTACCGGCGTATGGCTTTCGGTCTTTGTAATGCACCCGCGACTTTTCAAAGGTGTATGATTGCAATATTCCAAGACATGCTTGAAACATCTATGGAAGTTTTCATGGATGACTTTACAGTTTTTGGAAGCTCATTTGAAGCTTGACTTTCTAATCTCGATAAAATACTCGAAAGATGCGAAGCTGCACATCTTGTTCTTAACTGGGAAAATGTCATTTCATGGTGACTGAAGGAATTGTGCTAGGACACAAAATTTCCAGTGCAGGAATGGAGGTTGATAAAGCGAAAATCGATGTTATCACAAAATTACAACCTCCAGCCAACGTTAAAGCCGTTAGAAGTTTTCTAGGACATGCCGATTTCTACCGTCGTTTTATTAAAGATTTTTCCAAAATATCTCGTCCCATGACAAAACTTCTTGAAAAAGACTCTGTTTTTGACTTTAATGTGGAATGCATAAAAGCCTTTGAAACACTGAAAAGTCAACTGACTAGTGCACCCATTATGGTTTCACTTAATTGGTCACTACCATTCGAGCTCATGTGCGATGCAAGCGATTTTGCTGTTGGAGCTGTGTTAGGACAACGTGAAGGAAAACATTTTCGTCCTATATATTTCGCTAGCAAAACACTCAACAATGCCAACAAAATTACACGGTTACGGAGAAAGAATTGTTAGCTGTTGTTTTTGCCTTCGACAAATTCAGATATTATCTTGTGTTATCGAAAACAATTGTGTTTACTGATCATTTAGCGCTCAAATATCTGTTTTCCAAACAAGATACAAAACCGCGTCTTATCCGATAGATTTTGTTACTCCAAGAATTTGACATAGAAATCAAAGATAAGAAAGGAGCAGAAAATCTAGCAGCTGATCATTTGTCTCGTCTTGAAAATCCAAATCTGGAAGAGTTAAGGGAAGATGAGATTGACGATTATTTCCCCGATGAAACTCTCATGACTGTTGATACAGTTGATGAAAACGAAATTCCATGGTTTGCAGATTATGAAAATTATCTCGTTGGAAGAATTCTCAGGAAAGGATTAACTCATGCCCAACGAAGTAAATTCTTTTCAGAACTAAAACACTATTATTGGGAAGAGCCCTATCTTTTCAAAATGTATCCCGATGGGATGATCAGAAGATGTGTTTTTGGTTTCGAAACAAGAAGAATTCTTGATGAATGCCATCATGGCCCGACTGGGGGACACTATGGTCCTTCCACCACAGCTAAAAAAGTTTTTGACGCTGGATTCTATTGGCCGACAATTTTCAAAGAAGCTCATACTCTTGTTCAAAACTGTGATGCCTGCCAAAAATCCGGTAATCTTTCTCGTAGAGATGACATGCCTCAAAAGTGCATTCAAGTATGTGAAATATTCGATATTTGGGGAATCGATTTTATGGGACCATTTCCTAAATTGCACAAATACGAATATATTCTCGTTGCTATTGATTATGTTTCAAAATGGACTGAAGCCGAAGCTCTACCTACAAATGATGCAAGAGTTGTTGTTAATTTTTTCAAAAAGCTTTTCGCTCGTTATGGAATTCCTAAAGCTTTAATAAGTGATCGAGGAACCCATTTCTGTAATAGACAAATGGAGAAAATTATGAAACGATATGGAGTTCATCATCGTTTTGCTACCGCTTATCACCCATAGACCAGTGGTCAAGTCGAAAACACCAACAGAGCCATAAAGAGGATACTTGAAAAAACGGTCAAATACAACCCTACCGTTTGGTCGAGAAAACTCGATGATGCTCTGTGGGCATTTAGTACGGCTTACAAAACTCCAATTGGTACAACACCATACAGACTTTTGTATGGGAAAACATGTCATTTGCCGTTCGAAATCGAACATCGTGCCTACTGGGCACTCAGAAACTGTAATCCTGATCTCAAAATAGCTGGAGAGAAAAGATTTTTGCAATTGCATGAACTCAATGAATTGAGACTCCAAGCTTATGAGAACTCAAAGCTTTACAAAGCTAGAACAAAAGCTTATCATGATAGAAAGCTGAGAATTCAGAAAGAATTCAAAGCTGGAGACAAAGTTCTGCTTTTCAATATGAAATAAAAGTTTAAAGCTCCTAAGCTGAAACCGAAATGGTTCGGACCATATATAGTGAAACATGGATTTCCATATGGATATTTTGAATTATATGACAAACATGGTGGAAGTTTCATTGTTAATGGTCACCGAATTAGATTGTACTATGATGAGGAGCAAATGAACGAGATTTCTATCCAAGAAATTCCGCCTGAATCAGAATATGAATCTATCACATTTCTGACACCTTTCCCAACCGACTACAAGGAAAATGCTGAATTTATCTATGGTGTTCTTCCAAAAGCTTGGGAAAAAGTAAAATTGGAAGACATAGATGAAACTGGAGAAGAAATAGTGATAGAAAACGTGGTGTATGTTTCCAAATTGCCAAAGAAGAATCAAAAGATTGCACCAACGTAGATTAAAGGAAGTTTGAGTCAGGCTGATGACTCGTTAATAAAACAAGCGCTTCTCGGGAGGCAACCCGTGTGTTTGCTATTTTTAATTCTTATTTATTTTCAAAGTGATTACACCCCAAAGTTTCTCTAATCATTTAGTTGAACTTAAGTGTGGGGGTGTATCACTTACTTTTAATAAGACATATTTTCGTTTGTTTGTTTTGTTTGTTTTAAGATTACTGCAGGTAATGACTACTAAGCTTGAACACTTGGATCAAAGAATCAAATGAAGCAGGAAAATATGGTTTATTCTCTTATTTCCCTATTTTCATACTTTGAAGTTCGTTTATCACATTGAGGACAATGCTTAACTTAAGTGTGTGTGTGTGTGTGGGGGGGGGGGGGTGAATAGGAAAATAAGGATAAATTGTAAATTTCGAGCTAGTTTTTAAATTTTGTTTGTCCTTGTGATCTAGTTATTTGTCATTTTTAGGATAATATATTAGAATAACTGGATCTATCCACTGGTAAAATCTGTAATTTTTGAAAAATTGAGATGTGCCCCGATTAATATTGCAATCCACTTTGGGATCGATAACATTAGCTAGCACATATTATAGCCTTTCCACCTAAATTGTGAGGAATTAAACCCGTTCTGTATTTAGCATATATATTTTGTTCTTTGATTCTTTTGCTATGAGTGTGCCGGTGATTTTATTTATTCTAGAACTTGTGCTTGTAAATCATTACGAGACCGTTGTGAGATCACATTTCGTGTGTGATATAAGTGTATATGCGTGATAAGAGGCAACCTTAGGATTTTAACCCAAATAGCTTTCCGTATTGATATTTAGCTAGTTACACTGACTAGTTAACCACCAATATAAACCCTATTGTTAGTGTTTATCTTTAACGCTAGATACCCCTAGTTACACCTTCTGAGCCTATCCTTTCTTTTGATAAAATCCAGAAAAATACAAAAAGATTTTACACTTTTTAGCCTAGCCTTACCCTTAGTCAAGTCTTGGTTGGTTGCTAGCTATATGGCAAGATGGATGTTATGTGGGAAATCATGAAAATTCAAAGAAAGTTGCAAACTCCAAGAGCAGTTATCCAAGTAAAGTCATCACAACTATAAGATGACAAGTGAAAGTTTATGTTCAAAAAAAAAAAGAAAAAAAATAATAAAAAAAGAGAGAAAAAGAAAAAAAAAGTCATCGCATCTATAAGGTGACAAGAATAGCCAATGAGCTAGTGAATAATGTATGGATCAATAAATTATGGAGTTTCTCAAGATTGCATGAAAGTGGTTCGTAATAGCTAGCAACATTTGGTTAGTAGACTTTGACTATTTTGTATATTCTTTGTTATCAACCTTTCTAAACGTATCCCATGTCTTATCCTTACCTTTTGGCTTTGTGGAATTATCAAGTGTATTGACATGTAGTGACCATCCGATTTCTTGAGGAATTAGATAGCGCGCTAGCGATCTAAGGTTAACTTTAGTGACCATCCGTAATTTGGTAATGCAAGAATTCGTGCCAGTGATCTATTATGTTTTGCATAAGATATTTGCACATAAGTCCGATATAACCATTGAAGCCTTAAACCCAAATAAAAGACCTCTTTGACATGTATACTTGGTGTGTAAAACCCTAAAATCTGAAACATGTAAAAAGACCAAAATGCCCTTATAATTTCAAAAATGTGTTAATAAGCTTATAAATTACCGAATCAATTTCCGAACTTCTGAAAATGGACAAGATATGATACAAAATAATTTTGGCCACTACATTTAGCACTTTTGAAAAGTACAAATTATGAAAACACAAAATATATGTCACATGGGCCGAAATTTTATTTTAAATACTTAGGATATATTATAATTAGTTTTAAAAAAAATCAAATAAATCACAAATAAATTAAGAAACCAATTCAAAAATGGAAAATCTGAATTAGTCTCAATGAGGACCGAGATTTTAGCCCTTAATTCCCCCCCCCCCCCCTATCACGCCTAGTTACCATATTTATCAAACATTCCCCTTTTCCCTTTTAAAACAATAACCGAGAATGTCAAAACACAAACAAAAATTCTCCAAACCCTACCAACGACTTCTGGACCTGAACCAATAATTTTCTGGAGTTCTTTGGAGTATTAAGGAGCTAAGAAAAATAAGAACATGAATTTAGAAGCCTTTGTTTGTCCGTGATAATTGTTTTCTTCGATTGTGTCCATCCGATAGGTAATGATTTTTCATGCTTAAATATTACGTTCTAAAAATTATCCAGAATTTTTCTAGTGATGTATGGGTCGAATATAACCTAAAAAAAATAAGAAACACGATTCATGCAGGATTTTTAAGGCGTACGAAAATAAAAGTGATAAAACACACTTAATTTGTAAATCGTGTGATATTAATTTTCTGAGGCGCAACCATAATTTTTACATGATCCTTGATGATAATGTAAGCTGGGAAAAATAGCCATGTAATTTTTAGAAGCCTAGAATAATTGATTTTGAATTATGGTTTAATCGGATTTATTGAAAAATTAAAGAAAAATAGGGAGAAACCCTAAAACGATTTGGGTTTAGGATTTTCTGGGTTTGATCTGATCAATAAAGGTGTTATAATTATTGGGTAATGAGTATTTGATGATTGGTACAATTAGGGTTTAGTTTTACAAAATAAAAGGTTTACCGATTTGAAAATTAAATGGAAAGGTTGTGTTTTGTAATTAACAAAACTTGTGGGGTATTTTTGTAACATGTTTTGGACCTGGGGAAACGTGTGAAAAATATAATATAAGGGTCTTATGTGTAAATTTTGCCAGAAAAGGATTTAAATGGTAATTTTGTGTCGAATTGAAAAATAATTAAAAAGGAGGGACTAAAAGTGCAAATTCTGGAAACTTGAAGGTGTCTCATGTAAATACTGATATTAAAAGTGTAATGTGTAAATTTGAGTATTTATGGGCTTAATATGTAATTGTTATTAAATTATGATTTGAATTATAAGTTTTGTAAAGTTAAGGGACCAAATGTGTAAATTCTGAATTCTGAGGGTCTGATTCGTACTATACTTAATTCTAAGGTTACATTCTGTAATTTTGTAAAATAATATGCTTGTGTGGTAAATATGGATATTACAGGGATTAAATCATGAATTATGTAAATCTAGGGTTTGTTTTGTAAATATTGAAACTAGAGGGGTATAAACTGTAATCTGTGAAACTAAAGGGATTAAGATGTCATTCTGAATAAAATGAGTATTTAAATCAGTAACTTAAAGTATTTTCATGTTAGACCTTTGAATTTAGAATATTTGCATTTAAAACCCTACAATATGAAAATCTATCATAATTAACCCTAAAGTTTTGCAACTTGATAAAATATACCTTAATCCCATAATAATCTGTAAATAAGGACTTAACCTACTATGTAATGATAGTATCTTGTTAAATATGGAAATCTGTTAATTCTGGAAACCTGCTAAATAAGGAAAGTTGCTATTTCTGAAAAGTTACCTAAAAAGGAAAAGTTACTAAAACTGGAAAGCCGACTAAAATAAGTAATCTGAAATTAAATAAGCTTTTAATAAGTTAGTCATGAATTGATGTAGATCCGCTGAAGACGGAGTTGCTTCCGACCTTGTTGTTTTGTTGTGTTTTCATTTGCGGTATAAGGTACAGATATTCTGAACCTTCTCACAAGTTTCTCATGATCTCTTTCATTTTTCTGATCTGTCAGCTTCTGTATTGATTTCGTTGCTATGATCCCCTTTACTTTGAACCTCTCATATGATTCCCCTTTGTTATAATTATTGATATGAACTTTGTTATGAAACTTGATTCTGAGCCATCTGTTATAAACCCTTTGAAATATGAACTTGTTATAACATTCTGATTCTGACATGATATTTGAGTCTGAATTTTCCCTTGATACTTGACTCATTACCTTGTGACCTGAATATGCAAACCTCTGAATACCCTGAAGATTTATTTTGACATTTTAACCGAAATTGGAAACTTTCCTTAATGATATGAAAACGTTTTGGAAAAGCTTTTGAGTACGATGTTATAAACAGTACTAAAGGTTTTATGAAAATTTCTTTTAAAGACTATATGTATAAGAAGGCGTTACCAAACATCATTTTATGAAAGTCACTGGAAGATTATTTAAATACAAGTAATATGAAAACCTTTGAATTAAAATCTTTTCTATGAACCTATAAACCTTTTTGATTATGAACTTTTGATATGACCTATTGAACCTTGATTTAAACCTTATTCTAAACCTGGTTATAAGCTCTTGTTTTGAAACTTAATTTGAACTTGATATAAGCATTAATCTGATATACTATTTCTGAACATGGACTTGAACATTGTTATAAACTCTGGTATAAACCTATCTAATTTCTGAACCTCTGATATACACTTCTGTAACATCTGACATGGACCTTATCATCTGAACCTTTTGACATGACCCTCTGTTTATGACATGATACTTGACCTGTGACCCACGGTTTGATACCCGAGCCACCTCACTAGGCATGAGGGTTTCATGTCCATGTCATTGATGCACCGATGGCATGACTCTAGGGCAGGAGAGTGATGACCTGTCCCGTCCCTAACTTTATCTGATTTGGTGTGTATTTGTAGACTCTGGCCACCTGGGGCGTATGGATGTATCCTAGATTTGTTCTGTTTCTGTTATCTGTTTATATTATCTGTTATATCTCTGGTGACTGATGGTGTGTGCGATACACGTCTTTCACAACCTCTGGGAGCTAGCTACTCCATATATATTTGATACATGAGGACACCCCTCATATTATCTGGTTACTTGAGAGGCATCCCCTCTGGATTACTGATATGGTTACATGGTTATGATACTTCTGTTTCTGGGCTCGTGGTGGATTACTGTTCTCCCTATACCATATACATTTACTTACCTTTGACCCTTATTATATCTTGCACTGTTTCCCCTTTTACCTTTATCTATTTATTATTCCCTATCCTTTATCCTTACTCCTTTGTTTATCCTTTAACTCTGATTATATCTGCATGACTTACATTTCTGACACTCTATACTATTCTTTATTACTGCTTTGTTACCGTTATATCTGTTCACTGAGCTCTCGTAGCTCAGCCGCATTTCTTTTTCTGCGGCAGGTTTTAGTAGAAGCTGGTATGAGTGGAGAGTACCATTGGACTTAGAAGACTACACCGTAATAGATATTTTGTTATAAGATGACTAGAAGAATTTATATTTTCAGACTTAGTATTTGTTCCTTTGTAAATTTTGTATTTCCTGAAAATTCTTGTAACCTTTGTATTCCTTTGTATCATTGAAGATGTATGCTTGTGTATGTTTCTGATATGTCACCATTATTGTGACATCTCTACCCTTTTCGGGTCAGGGTGTTACAATTTATGGTATCAGAGAGACAGGTTGCGACTCGTAATACATTTACCCTTGACCTGGGAGTTCTGGACCATTAGGCTTCCACTGTAAGAATATAGGAGAACACCCTGAGAACTTGCTTTAGGATTTCCTGATATGAACTTATGTTTTGACCAGTGAGGAATGGGTAGACTATAAGGCGTTTGTTTAAGTATTTTACTTCCGCATCACTCTGATTCGTGCCCTGCTTTTGATTAAAGTCTGTTAATATCACTTTAAGAATTGAAAGCTTATGCCTTGCACTACCCAAGATTTGAGAATTAAATAAATCTGGAAGGCATTGAGAACTGCATAATATTGCCTGACACTATTTGATCCTTGTCTGCAGAGTCTGACTCTGACCTCTGATCCTTCTGTTAATCATTTTGATGCCTCTTCGGGCATTCTGAAAATCTCCTTGGCGATGACGTACTTGACACCTTCTGTTATTTGTCTTCTGCTTTTGATAAGCATTTGATACCTTCTGTTAATTGTCTCTTGTCTCTTGATAAGCATCTATAAATTTTCTGACACCATTTGATTTCGTCTTAACCATCTCTGTCCCTATGAGCAAATCTTGTGGTGTTTAACCACGAGTATAAGAATGTTTCCCTCTCATTTTGGACGATAAGATTTGCTTTGTTGATCTGTCTTTCTGTGGACTGTTAACTCTAATGTTATTCTGATAAAGGATTGGTTGTTTGACAACTATCCTCCTACGTCTCACCTTTGGCGCTTGAAACAATTTTGAACTCCCTACCATAATTACCGATTGTTAAACTCTGGACTATCATTATTACTCTGAAGACTCGTGTGTTATGTTCGCGATTATGAAGTTTTCCTTGAACCCATTTTGTACAACAATGAATGAACCTTATCTTGAAAATTACTTGGCACCCTGAATTTTCTGAACACGATTTCTGATTGAACCACCAAATTTTCCACCGGAGTGAGAAGTAAGTTCGCTTAAGTGTATTTTCTTGGCGTATTTCAGTTTTGTTCGCGATAAAGAAAAATGATGATAGGAGACATGTATTGATTCTGGAAGCTGAACCGTATTGCTATTTGGAACCCTTATTTCTCAACCCTGAAACGACTTT
This sequence comes from Artemisia tridentata subsp. tridentata, assembly GCA_021014915.2. Classification (NCBI taxonomy): domain Eukaryota; kingdom Viridiplantae; phylum Streptophyta; class Magnoliopsida; order Asterales; family Asteraceae; genus Artemisia; species Artemisia tridentata. Next base: position 274,196,504 of record CP139507.1, on the reverse strand, counting down.
GTATCTATTTAAATTTCAGAGCACGAAGTTTCCTTCAGATGGAAATATGAATTGAGGTTATTCTTGAGATCGCTTTCCGTATTTGTAACGACTGATATGACGGTTTGTGACGCTAATAGTATTAGCTAAAGCTCTGACTATTCTGTAAATTTGATAAATGAATGTGTTCTCGTGAGTACTTGGGCAAATGGTCATTGTATGACTAAATAGTACATTCGGAGACGAAGAAGAACATGAAAATCATTTTTGCACTTTGTAAGAAATTGACGATCACTTGTGCATTCTGAGAGATTGATATCTGTTGAGACAACGGTTTTTCTTGATTGAGAATATCCCTTTTAAATCCTGCAAATTTTGAAACTATCACCGAATGGTCAAGACCGATAACAAAATGGTAAACTGAAATCTTTTGAACCTTGCATCAGAATTCTGAAGACGTTTACAACTTGCGTTACCCTTAATAAATTTCGTGACCAGAAAGAAACAACCTAGTCCGATTGAGAACGGAGTTTTGGAAAGCTGAAATAGAAATTTGTTTCCATACCCTCAGACGGAATAAATTTTGAGACATTTCAGAAAGAGACTCGGTTATCCTCCCTTGCAACACAGAAGGTTTTGCGTATGCATCAAGACAACTAGAAACGCATCAGAAAAATTACTTCGCTACCTGACCTGGAGTTGACAACAGCGGCGACTACCCTGAAGAGTGAAGACATTCCTTACAAGGCAGAAGTTTGGCGGTACAGAAGGAAGATGGCGACCCTGGAGCTGACAAAGACGTACAGTCTCACTTCCCTATTCATCTTAGTTGTACTAAGATGAATTGAGAGCGGAAGCAGACTGGATGATGAAGGAACTTAAAGATCGTGCTAGAAATCCACATTACCCCATCACATTCCAAGAAGAACTGCAAGAGGCGTGATGAACTAGACGATTTTGCTTCATTTCCAGATTGATGGATAAACGAAGACAGATTAACCGGACTTGAAGAGATTTGATGTTTTGAATAAACGGATTTCTGAAACAGATCTGTTATGTTTGGAAGAATTGATTCTGTGAAGACCAAAGTTACTGACGATTAGTTTTCATTTCCGCTGACTCCCTTAAGCTTCGTTATATCGTGATAAGATCCACTGATGATTTAAGTTTACTAAAAGCATTTCAGCCCCGTGCTTATTTTCGTATGTTCGATGATGGCTTTGTTCTGAGGAATTTTGGCGAATTGTGGGAAATCTGATACTTGTGACGGCGTGCCTTACTCTGCTAGGCAATCTGGAAATTCCGATACTCTTACGAATAGTTTTGTTTGCCCTCTTAACTATGACTTGATCTTATTGGCTCTGAGATCGAAGAATTACTAGGTGGATTAAGATAGGTTGTTATACTCACGACTCGAGATAAAGTATGATCATCATGAAGGCATACTTATGTGGTGCTAGTATTATGACGCCTGATCAACGTGATAATACTTACACCATATAATGTGCACTCATTGTGGCCATAGGATATCTTGGGGGAGTACCAAAGAAGTTTAGAATCTGACCTCCGTTGGTTTATCCGTGATTAGTGAGACATTAGGTTCATTCTACCTATGCGTATACTCTGATTTTGTTCATTAAATATCTGGATGAGTTTGAACTCTCGTATTGCATTCTGTTGACCTCAGTTATATATCTTAAGCTCTTTGTAGAACTCTCCACTGATGATACAGTTAATCTGGTTTGAAATTCTGTTCGTATAAGCTTTTCAGAAGACTCACCTATCATCCATTTTTGTTGAATGGTCCTTTTGATCAAAATCAACTTATTTTGTCTCCTCCCGAGAAATATGAACCCATCTCGTTTTGATCGAGTCATGAGAAACCATTTATTCTGAAGAGCCTTTTGGAAGAACCTCCCAGGGCGTGAGGTTGTTCGTGACGAGCTTTTGCGAATTGCTACGACTCTGTCTAACTTTGTGGCTTCAATTTTCGAGGACGAAATTTTTTTTTAGAGGGGAAGAGTTGTAAAACCCTAAAATCTGAAACATGTAAAAAGACCAAAATGCCCTTATAATTTCAAAAATGTGTTAATAAGCTTATAAATTACCGAATCAATTTTCGAACTTCTGAAAATGGACAAGATATGATACAAAATAATTTTGGCCACTACATTTAGCACTTTTGAAAAGTACAAATTATGAAAACACAAAATATGTGTCACATGGGCCGAAATTTTATTTTAAATACTTAGGATATATTATAATTAGTTTTAAAAAAATCAAATAAATCACAAATAAATTAAGAAACCAATTCAAAAATGGAAAATCTGAATTAGTCTCAATGAGGACCGAGATTTTAGCCCTTAATTCCCCCCCTATCACGCCTAGTTACCATATTTATCAAACATTCCCCTTTTCCCTTTTAAAACAATAACCGAGAATGTCAAAACACAAACAAAAATTCTCCAAACCCTACCAACGACTTCTGGACCTGAACCAATAATTTTCTGGAGTTCTTTGGAGTATTAAGGAGCTAAGAAAAATAAGAACATGAATTTAGAAGCCTTTGTTTGTCCGTGATAATTGTTTTCTTCGATTGTGTCCATCCGAGAGGTAATGATTTTTCATGCTTAAATATTACGTTCTAAAAATTATCCAGAATTTTTCTAGTGATCTATGGGTCGAATATAACCTAAGAAAAATAAGAAACACGATTCATGCAGGATTTTTAAGGCGTACAAAAATAAAAGTGATAAAAAACACTTAATTTGTAAATCATGTGATATGAATTTTTTGAGGTGCAACCATATTTTTTACATGATCCTTGATAATAATGTAAGCTGGGAAAAATAGCCATGTAATTTTTAGAATCTTAGAATAATTTATTTTGAATTATGGTTTAATCAGATTTATTGAAAAATTAAAGAAAAATAGGGAGAAACCCTAAAACGATTTGGGTTTAGGATTTTCTGGGTTGGATCTGATCAATAAAGGTGTTATAATGATTGGGTAATGAGTATTTTATGATTGGTACAATTAGGGTTTAGTTTTGCAAAATAAAATGTTTACCAATTTGAAAATTAAATGGAAAGGGTGTGTTTTGTAATTAAAAAAACTTGTGGGGTATTTTTGTAACATGTTTTGGACCTAGGGAAATGTGTGAAAAATATAATATAAGGGTCTTATGTATAAATTTTGCAAGAAAAGGATTTAAATGGTAATTTTGTGTCGAATTGAAAAATAATTAAAAAGGAGGGACTAAAAGTGCAAATTCTGGAAACTTGAAGGTGTCTCATGTAAATACTGATATTAAAAGTGTAATGTGTAAATTTGAGTATTTATGGGCTTAATATGTAATTGTTATTAAATTATGATTTGAATTATAAGTTTTGTAAAGTTAAGGGACCAAATGTGTAAATTCTGAATTTTGAGGGTCTGATTCGTACTATACTTAATTCTGAGGTTACATTCTGTAATTTTGTAAAATAATATGCTTGTGTGGTAAATATGGATATTACAGGGATTAAATCATGAATTATGTAAATCTAGGGTTTGTTTTGTAAATATTGAAACTAGAGGGGTATAAACTGTAATCTGTGAAACTAAAGGGATTAAGATGTCATTCTGAATAAAATGAGTATTTAAATTAGTAACTTAAAGTATTTTCATGTTAGACCTTTGAATTTAGAATATTTGCATTTAAAACCCTACAATATGAAAATCTATCATAATTAACCCTAAAGTTTTGCAACTTGATAAAATATACCTTAATCCCATAATAATCTGTAAATAAGGACTTAACCTACTATGTAATGATAGTATCTTGTTAAATATGGAAATCTGTTAATTCTGGAAACCTGCTAAATAAGGAAAGTTGCTATTTCTGGAAAGTTACCTAAAAAGGAAAAGTTACTAAAACTGGAAAGCCGACTAAAATAAGTAATCTGAAATTAAATAAGCTTTTAATAAGTTAGTCATGAATTGATGTAGATCCGCGAAGACGGAGTTGCTTCCGACCTTGTTGTTCTGTTGTGTTTTCATTTGCGGTATAAGGTACAGATATTCTGAACCTTCTCACAAGTTTCTCATGATCTCTTTCATTTTTGGATCTGTCAGCTTCTGTATTGATTCCGTTGCTATGATCCCCTTTACTTTGAACCTCTCATATGATTCCCCTTTGTTATAATTCCTGATATGAACTTTGTTATGAAACTTGATTCTGAGCCATCTGTTATAAACCCTTTGAAATATGAACTTGTTATAACACTCTGATTCTGACATGATATTTGAGTCTGAATTTTCCCTTGATACTTGACTCATTACCTTGTGACCTGAATATGCAAACCTCTGAATACCCTAAGATTTATTTTGACATTTTAACCGAAATTGGAAACTTTCCTTAATGATATGAAAACGTTTTGGAAAAGCTTTTGAGTACGATGTTATAAACAGTACTAAAGGTTTTATGAAAATTTCTTTTAAAGACTATATGTATAAGAAGGCGTTACCAAACATCATTTTATGAAAGTCACTGAAAGATTATTTAAATACAAGTAATATGAAAACCTTTGAATTAAAATCTTTTCTATGAACCTATAAACCTTTTTGATTATGAACTTTTGATATGACCTATTGAACCTTGATTTAAACCTTATTCTAAACCTGGTTATAAGCTCTTGTTTTGAAACTTAATTTGAACTTGATATAAGCATTAATCTGATATACTATTTCTGAACCTGGACTTGAACATTGTTATAAACTCTGGTATAAACCTATCTAATTTCTGAACCTCTGATATACACTTCTGTAACATCTGACATGGACCTTATAATCTGAACCTTTTGACATGACCCTCTATTTATGACATGATACTTGACCTGTGACCTACGGTTTGATACCCGAGCCACCTCACTAGGCATGAGGGTTTCATGTCCATGTCATTGATGCACCGATGGCATGACTCTAGGGCAGGAGAGTGATGACTTGTCCCGTCCCTGACTTTATCTGATTTGGCGTGTATTTGTAGACTCTGGCCACCTGGGGCGTATGGATGCATCCTAGATTTGTTCTGTTTCTGTTATCTGTTTATATTATCTGTTATATCTCTGGTGACTGATGGTGTGTGCGATACACGTCTTTCACAACCTCTGGGAGCTAGCTACTCCATATATATTTGATACATGAGGACACCCCTCATATTATCTGGTTACTTGAGAGGCATCCCCTCTGGATTACTGATATGGTTACATGGTTATGATACTTCTGTTTTTGGGCTCGTGGTGGATTACTGTTCTCCCTATACCATATACATTTACTTACCTTTGACCCCTTATTATATCTTGCACTGTTTCCCCTTTTACCTTTATCTATTTATTATTCCCTATCCTTTATCCTTACTCCTTTGTTTATCCTTTAACTCTGATTATATCTGCATGACTTATATTTCTGACACTCTGTACTATTCTTTATTACTGCTTTGTTACCGTTATATCTGTTCACTGAGCTCTCGTAGCTCAGCTGCATTTCTTTTCCTGCGGCAGGTTTTTAGTAGAAGCTGGGTATGAGCGGAGAGTACCATTGGACTTAGAAGACTACACCGTGATAGATATTTTGTTATAAAGATGACTAGAAGAATTTATATTTTCAGACTTAGTATTTGTTCCTTTGTAAATTTTGTATTTCCCTGAAAATTCTTGTAACCTTTGTATTCCTTTGCATCATTGAAGATGTATGCTTGTGTATGTTTCTGATATGTCACCATTATTGTGACATCTCTATCCTTGTCGGGTCGGGGTGTTACATGGTGCTCACGCCATGTCGGTATAGTATTGTTTCTTGTACAAGCCTATGGTAATATTTAGATCATGACTGAGCAAATGAGTGTGATTTCTCTTATATACTCCACCAACCATACAAATGAGTGTATTGAGTGAATTATATTTCATTTCCTTTTCGTGAGGTGTTTAGTAGTGTTTATCAATGAAGAAAATCATTTGGGTATTGTAAAAAATCTCGATGCTTCAACTATAAAAGCTTAAAATGATGAATCTAACTTGTACTTGTACTTGATAGGTTTGCATCACATTTTCCTAATCATATTTGAGTACCATGTGGATAATTGTTTTTACTTCTAGATTTGCTTGAGGGCAAGCAAAGTTTAAGTGTGGGGGAATTTGATGACGCTCAAATTGTGCATGTTTTTAGTAGCGTTATTCGTGCTTTTGTATATGTTATTTGGTTATATTTATATGCTTTTGTTACTTAATCGCACCAAAGTATGTTTGCAAAGTATATGTAGCCAAAAACAGGAAAAAGGAAGAAAAAGTAAAAGAATGAGGAAGAAGAAAATATTTATGATCATACGAAGATTCCCGTGTCCAGAACCACATTCCAAAAAGGCATTTCAGAGAATAAAGGTCCAAGTATTCATCATTCCAAGTTGACAAAGTTCTAACACAAAGAAAAGACCAAGTTCTATGAGAGAGATACAAGCCAAAAACAAGGAAGTCCAAGATTTGCATTACAGCACATCTCCATCCGATTGGATGCAACCCGCAACCGATTCGGATGGAGGAGGTAAAAGAAGACCAACCGATCGGTTGGAGCCAATACCGATCGGATGGATGTGACCTGTAATTCCAAACTTCATCATTAAGTGTCCCAACTTATTACTCACGATTCTAGGTCCTTCCCAAAGTGTTTCTAGTCCCTTCTACTCTGCTTGGAGGCCAAGTTGCAGCATTTAAGTCCCTAAGCCTTGAGAATAGTATAAATAGGGCCATTTGTGAAGTGTTTAGACACCAATTACCAAAACCAATTCTCACACAATTACCAATTAACTCTCTACTCATCAACCACTCTCACAAAAGCTCTAAATTTCGTCCTTAGAAGTCCAAGAAACTTTGGAAGTCCAAGAAGTCAACATTGGGAAGTCGAACTCTCAAGAAGTCAACACCAATACTTGTGGTATCATTACATTATCATTTGTAAACTTATTTCAATCATTGTAAGACTTTTAATCATGATTTCTATTGATCAAAATTCTGAGTTTATGTTCATGTTTTATTATGAGTGGCTAGTGCCTTTGTGCACTTGCTTAGATGATGTTTATGACTTAATGATTTGCGTATGATTGTGATAACATGTTTTAATTCAATTTCAAGTTATTTCTAAGATCCAATTGTGGTTAAGTTTCATAGTGACATTTGTTAATCAAGTTTGACTAGTTGTTAATAATGCTAAGGGTCGAAAGATTTATTGTTATCCAACTACTTATAATCATTTGTCTATGAATGATTTTTATTACCCATTATTCTTGGTTTAACAAAGAAACTTAATTGTGGTTGTAATAAGAATACTTTTGTCTATCAAATTGGATTGATTGAAAACCACTTTAAAGGTCGAAAGATTAGTTGTTTGCAATCAATTGTGACCTTTTGTCTATGATCAGTTACCTTTTGTATTGACCATTTCCTAAGTGTATTTGATAAAACAAAAGACTATTTTTGTGATTAAGTTTGTTAATTCAAACTTATGAACCTTGAATTGATTGGTTAAACCTAATGCTTGTTTTTATGAACTAAAATCTTGACGAAAGTTTAACTTGTAAGAACAATAGATTAGTTCACCAACTAATTATCACAACCAACATGTTATCAAAAGTTATCACAATCATGTTTATCAAGAGTAAGTAAACTAGTCTAAGCAAGTATAGTTTTAATCATTTGAAGTATTATATTTTCATCATTGCTTGTTTAAGAGATTTACTTTTAGTAGCATACAATCCGATTCACTCACAAATCCCTGCGAACGATCCCGACTTACCATCATAATCTTGCTATAACGGATGAGTTCACTTGCTCGTATGTGTTATTTCTAGATTCGGTAATTCGACCTTTATAAATTTAAAACTTGTACACACACGTAACACATCACTGACTCATAGTATAAAAAATGGGTAACAATCTCACACAGCAATAAAAATGGGTTAAAAAGTACACAAATAAAAAAGGTTGATAAACTTGCAAGATATAAACTGTTGGGAACACGTTATTAATTATCAAGTATTGATCATAATTTGTAATAGGTTGCTTAGGCCTTTATGTTAGTTATCAAGGTGCGGCCTGTGTAGAAGACCCATGGGCCGTGGCCTTTTATCCATTTTGTTTACTTTATTAATTAGGGCGCAAACGCCCCTTCTTGTATTGTTACTATAAATACCCCCTCCCTTGTATAGAGAGGGTTGTTGATTAATGTGATTATCATTTTCATTAGTCTTATGCTTAACCTTCCATTCTTTCTCTCTCTAACTTTCTCTCTCTAGAATTAAGTATCTTATGTGATAAATCTATGACCTATCAAGTGGTATCAATCGCCAAGGGGTAAATTAGGTTGTATTAGATTAGATTTGTAGGAAATTTGAAGAATCGGTTACTGTTCAACGAGTTTCTCCGAGTTAGGAGCTTTATACTTTGAGTAAGAAGAGATCTTCGAGTTAGAAGACTTCAAGTTAGCCTTCGAGTAACTTTAATTCTCCGAGTTAGGAGTTTAATATTCTAGTAAGAATTGTCCCTTTTCGAGTTACTCTTTGAGTTAGAAGAAGCTCTCCGAGCAATAATCCTTCGAACAAGAGTCTTCGAGTTAGAAGATTTCGAGAAAGCAGAATCTTCGAGCAAGAACTCTTCGAGTTAGAAGAATTTTTCCGAGCAAGCATAATCCTTCGAACAAGCATTTTCCGAGTTAGAAAAGTAATCCTTTGAGCAAGAAGAAGTTTCCGAGTAATCAATTTTGAGTAACAATCTTCGAGTTAGAAGATATATCCTTCAAACAAGGTCTCTTCGAGTAAGAAGTATATTATAATCCTTCAAGCAAGCAAACATCGAGCAAGGAAGCGTCGAGTTAGACTTTCTTCTTCGAGTTAGACTGTGTTTTTCTGAGTAAGGATCTTCCAGTTTGAACCTACTCTTCGAGCAAGTATTCTTCGAGCAATTATTTTAAACATCGAGCAAGCAGTTTTTCCGAGCAAGAAAGCTTCGAGTAAGGATTAAAAGTGCATTCTTCGAGTTAGGCACTTGTTCTTCGACTTAAGGTTATTTCTTCGAGAAAGGTTATTTCTTCGAGCAATGATTTTATTCTTCTACTTAGGATCTTTTCTTCAAATCTTCTACTTAGAAACCTAATCTTCAACAACAACCTTCGTTATCCTTAAAGATCCAACATCCACAAGTTACTTCTTCAAGATGTCTTAACCACCAAACTACAACTAGTTCTAAAATCAACAGCAACAGTATCGTCAGCAACAACTGTATCAGCAATAGTATCCTCAACCACAGTATCAGCAACAACACATCTTAATGCGGCAACATCAATTTCTTCCTCAACAACAAGTCCCTCCACAACAACAATATCCACCACAACTGATGCAGACTTACCAACTTCCTCCTAAACAACCTCACTGGTTTGACCAAATGTGCGAAGCAATCAGCAGTCAACAATCCAGACACGAGGCAGGATCCTTAGATACACCTCCATTGCTAACTCCGAGTAATTACGTGCAGTGGTCAAGTCGATTTCTACGGTTTATTAAACTCAAGAAACCCCATGGAAAGTTCTTGAAAAAGGTAATTATTGAAGGACCATATCCAGTACCTACCACAACGGTTCCTGGCGATCCCAATGCCATTCCTCCAAGAGAAGCAACTGTTACTCCTGTTCCTGTTGCTCAGCTCACAACAGAACAAGTACTTCAGCAAGAATCAAATGAACTAGCCATGTCTTACATTCTTCAAGGAATTCCCAATCCTATCTTTCGAAGTATCGATGCACAAAAGACTGCTAAGGACATGTGGGAACATGTTCATCTTCTCATGGAAGGAACAAAGTTAAACCAAGAGGATATGGAATCTAAGCTCTATCTGGAATACACCATGTTTATGATTGAAGCAGGGGAATCCTTACGTGACAAATCGTAATTTCAGATCATTTTCCAAACTACAACATTTACTATTCATAGGTTACTATTCATCATTAACTATTCATCATTTTTGAAGTCAGTTTGCAACTTTGAGATGTTTTTAAAAAATTTACTATTCATGAAACACTATTTATTCCCGGAGGGAAATCACTATTCATGGTTATCATTCATCATTTCGTAAACTAGGTTTACGGTTATTCAAATTCGCGTAACCATTATGGTTTAGCTGCGTAATCATGCATCATCAGTAAGGACACATCATATAGACTAAAGTAGTCTACATATCATCAGTAACATCATCTGCTTGTTAGGTCATGCACGGGTTTGCGTAATTTCAATTAACGTATGTTTAATTATTTAATAAACGTTACCACTCAGTCATTACTACGAATAAAATACCCGACACTCCTGACTATGGTCCTAATATATTTTCACACTCATTATAATGATATAAGAATTATATTATTAGTTTACCCGGTGTTTTGAAATCAATTGCTATATTTTCCGTTAAACGCTTATAACTACGACGATTTGCGTAATTTCAACCCGACAACTATTTGAAAACCCGATTCTTGCAAGGAATGTGATTTTATAAATTTTACAACTTTGTCATATTTTATTTTGTTCCGTCAGGATTTATTTCTAGCTAACTTGGTACCCAGTAACACCCAATGCACAAATTAAACTAACTCTTACAACTTGGAGACAAGTTCTTTAATTAGCATCCAACCTCCCAACCTTTCCCCTATATGCCGCCCCATGTCCCCCCCTAATTCTCCAAATACACTTGATTACATTGACTAGAATTAATACTTCTATTTCTACTAATAGTTTTTACTTCCATTTATTTCATTTACACTTCCATAACAAAAACCAACTAGCAAAATTTTTCTCTCATTCTCTCCTTCCATTATATAGTTTGGCCAAGAACACAAGAACAAGAAGATTTCACCAAATTTTACAAGATCAAGTAATTCTAGTCTCATCTACATCCTAGTTAAGGTTTTGAAATAAAAACCTCAAGGATAATTTAGTGTTTTTGCTCCAAAACTCATCAAAATTTCAAGTAAGCTACTAAATAAATTTTCTACTCTTTTATACTTTCATTTGATCTATATTTATGTTCTAGTAGCAAATCATGCAAATATGTATATGTTAAATACCACTTAACACATAATCTTGTCACAAAAATGAGTTTAATGAACTTTATTAGTAACCTTATGAGATCCATTATTTTTGGTGAAGATTAGGAACCCATGACACCCTAAGAAGGTGTATGGTAGGTTTTAGAATAGCTTGGTGTTGATTGGAAGTGATTTGAACAAGCCTTGAACTAGAAAAATTGGTTTTAACAAGTTATAGAAAAGGTTCTGTCCATTTTTGTGAAATGTGGAAAACTTAGTAGGTCATAGGATATTTTGGCTTACATTTTTAGAAAATATTTTTAAAAACGAAACCGTGGCCGATGGAATGAGCAAAAACGAGCTTACGACGAGAAAGATACGTTAATTTTAAGTTTGACGACGTAAACTATTTTTCTGAAAATTTACGTGCTGTTACACGAATTTCAACGGGTAAAACGAGGTGTTGGACATGATCTAGACAAGCCGACATGCCAAGAATCTATTAGTTAGCTGTAATACGATACCGTGGATGTAAAGAACGTAGAAAACGAGCTTATAACGACCAAGATACATGCGTTTGAAACCCGACGATTACAACATATTTCCATCAGCTTTTCACTAAAATATTTCCAAGTCTAAAAGCTGTTTTTGCAAGACACCATGTTGAGAGCCATTTTTTTCATTGATCGAGACCCGTATGGACAAAAGTTAAATGATACGAATTTGAGATATTGTTACAAGGTTTCCAAAAACGTCGAGCTTATTTCCTAACACTTAATGTACACTATTTCGCGACTAGTTTTGCGAGGCCATTTGGTCAATTTTACAAGTTGTGAAAAATATTAGATTGCGACGTAAAACTCAATATTTATCGATAGATCACTAAACAACGATCGTGGGATATCGTGTAAAACCCTAAAATTACCACAATCCGAAATGACCAAAATACCCTCTGATTTTGAAATTTTAAGAACTTATGATATACCCTATAAATTAAAACTTGAGTTATATAACATGTTATGACTCGAAACCACACAATATGATCGTATAACCTAAAGTAAAATACGAAGTAATACAAGAACTTATAAATAAATGATGGCACGTTTAAGAAGTCTCTATAGGCCGAAATTTATTTAAAATATGTACACTACATTTGTCATAAAAGATAAGTATAAACCATGGTCAATTTGGAAACTACAAATCATTCCCAATTATCCCCTAATTTTTGGCCCAATCCCCTCCCCCTAATTTTCTTTTAACCGTGTATTTCATTCACTAAGCCCTAAAACCTCTCCTCCCTATTCACATCTGTAACACCCCCAAAATTATAGCAGCGGAAGATAGATCACTGGGGTATTACTTCCTAGCACAAAGTACAAATCATGGAAAACGACCCTTGAAAAGAGACGTTTTAAAAGTGTTTCACATTTGATACATTAAATTCTCAGAGTTTGCAAAGGTCCCAACAGTTTTCATAAAACACAATGTTTTCAAAAGATTTGCAAATGTTTTAAACATAACATAAATCTTTAAAATATAGACTCTTCAAATGTGAAAATATGCCGAGTCCTCAAAATATATCCGTGCGACTCCATCCAAGACCTTCATGCCTTTAAACCTGAGATAAAACATGCTAAAAAGGTCAACACAAAGGTTGAGTGAATCCATAGAGTTTTAGTAATAAGCAGTTGATCACAATATAATCCAGTTTATAAAAACGACTAAGCAAAAAATGCAAAGTCTAGTAAGGTTATTATTGCACTAAGCTCGTGACCCCGAACATTAACTTGGTCAGATATTCTAGCGGAATATAAATTTGCCCTTCAACAGGAGGTAATAGCCTAATTACCTAGCAACCTCTAATACAGTGCATATGGTTGCCCAAGCATGGCAGCGGTCCAAAATGGGGAAGTCATTCCCAATAGATCTATTCACGGCATTCGCGTTCACTCGCAAGTGATTAACGGTTCACGATAAAGAAGGGACTTTCAGGCTTTGGGAAACTTAGGCAATAACAATGTCAGGATAGCATACAGTTTTCAAAGCATTGTGATCATAGTTATTTATAGCATGTATCTCCCCCACGGAGTTTGTAAAACAATTAAGGTAAAATTTGGGGCTATGAACTCACCAACAATGTAGTAGCAACGAAAATCGGAGAAGTGTGCACGTCGAGAAAACCGCAAGATCACAAGTGACCTAAATAAAATATAACACGACTTAGGCTCGGGGATTAAAGTATAATACTTATTATTTATGACTTAACTCAGTACTTGAACTCAAAATATCACATGGTCATTTATTTAAAAGTCTTATAGCAAGACATGGGTCGAAAGACGTTTAATAAAGTTTATATGGTTTAAAAATGCAATGCTGATGGAAATTTTATAAAATTGCCGCACCAATTGGGTCGCCATTTCTAAACCGTGAAGGCTAAAATTATGAACTTTATATGCTTAGAAAGGTATGACTCTTTAAAATATGAAAATCAAGGCCTCACATTACTGAGAACTTCATAACATGGGTAAAATTACAAATTTACCCCTGTGTCTCTAGATAGTTATACTCAGCATCCAAATGGGTTTAGGAAAAAGAGTGTATCTTCTTATCTACAGGTCTAATGGACACATGGCTTGTGGGAAAAGTTTTATAGAGGTCTTGGCTACAACTTTCATGTTTACACCAACCTAATGTTCTTTACAACATTTTAGAGTAATTAGCCTTTAAAATCTGACATGCATTCCTGGACCAGTTTTAGTGTGGATTTTCTCTAAAAATCTCCAGGACGAATTAGGAGGTAAGGTTTTCGGGGAAATGATCCTAAGACTTGTAGCTATCTCCCAATATTTTTATTTTTTCATAAAACCTTCTGGGTACAAAATGAGGAACGGATCTTGAAGCATCAAATCTGGGACAGACTATTGACCAATCAAAATGGCTACTTTATGTGTACCTATGGTGTCTAATATCCATGCATGTCCAAGATCAAACATCACTACCATTTTATTTACTCAAGAACTCTATAAGTCCAGGAGTTGAAAATTTATTTTGAAGATCCTTATTAGTTTTATAAACAAAGTCTTAAAGAATGATAATAACAATTTCATCCAAAAACCTTATAAATCAATTCCTATCTTGCATCTTAAGTGCCATAGTTTATCCGATTTTACAATCCATCCAAACACCGACCTAGCCAAGACCCATAGTTTATCTAGACCATATAATATATGTTTCAAAATTACAAAAATCTCAGATCCTAAAGTTGCAAGAATTTAAAAATAACAAAAAAGATAGCTTTAGGGTTCAAAAACCCGTTTTTGAGACTTTTGGTGCAAGAGAGACACGAGTCACCTTGCACCTTATTATTTACCTTTGAAAATGACCCCAAGATGATGAAGATGATATAGGGGCTGCTTAGAAATGATAGGTTGGATAGAGGTCTTTTGGTGGAGAAAAATCACACAACTTGTTGAGGATTAACAAGACTAGCTTTTTGGTGTAGTGTTCTTGTGTTTTTGCAAGATTTTTGGTGGATCTATGGTGGAGATGGTTGTGATTTCGGCTGAGATAAGGAAGAGAGGGAGAGAATCACTTTGAAAGAACCCTAGTGTGTGTGTGGAAGAAAGAGGTATGAAAGGGTTGTCATAATGAGGCTTATGGGGAGTTGGAGTTTGATTTAAAGAAGAAAACACTCCCATTGGTCCCAATGAGAGGTGGTGGCCGGCTCTAAGGGTTGAAAGGGGGTTTATAATTTTATTTTTTTGTAAATACACATTATATACATGTTTTGCACAAGTATCTTAAGTCACGGAGTGAGTTTGAAGGCTAACGGGGCCAAACCGGTAACGTTTTATGCATAGTTTGTGAGAATAAATGTCATGAAGATACTATTTTCATAAAAATGTCAAATTTAACTTAAAATGACCTAATTTGATGTTTCATAAATTTCCCGAGCCTTTCGGAGTGTTATAACGTCGTTAAAGCTTAAACCGCGAGCCAAAAACGCGTAAAACGTAAAATGTGCACACTTCGCGTAGAAATGGAAAATTAAATTATTCCATATGAAAACAAGTACGAGGGGGAATATAAATCATATTAATGGGTAAACTGAGCATAGCATGAGTCAATTTACAAATTTCAGTGTACGTGTCACGACATACGCGGGCAACTTTCCCGGTAAAAGCCAATTTACTTAAAATAGCAAAATAAGCAAATAAAATTAGTAAAATAAAGACTTGGAAATTTCTCGGTTGTTACATTTCCCATCCGTTAAAAAGGAATCATGTCCTCATGATTCAGTTTATCTTATCGGCTGACGGTGTGTCGGAAAAGAAATGAGGGTATTCTCGTCGCAATCTGCTCTTTTCGCTCCCATGTGTACTCGGGTCCATGTCGAGTATCCCAACGAACCTTGACAATGGGAATGCACTCTACTTGAGTCGTTTGACTTCCTGGTTCATGATCACAACTGGTTCCTTATCAAAGTAAAGCTTGTCGTCAAGCTGAATCTCTTCTAGTGGAATGACGAGGATTCTCTTCTAGTGGAATGACGAGGGTTTCATCCGAATGACACTTATTCGAGTTCGAATTGTGAAATGTGTTGTGCACGCTAGTGGGCTCTTGCGGGTGGTTCGAGTCGATAAGCTACCGATCTAGGTTTTGCCAAATTCTTGTAGGGTTCAACGTACATCGAGTTCTGTTTTCATCGTTTTCCGAAACATAGCACATGCTTTCGTGGCGAACTTTCACGTAACTCTTCTGACGATCTTGTACTGCTTGTAGCCCGTTGTCCTGGAGTGTTTTTCCTACGCCCTGATGCGTACTAACGATTAACGCGAATGGGATTTCTACGAGAGCGTACTATCAGTCGAAAGAAGTAGATGTCAATGCCATGGGAGAATGATAGTTACAAGGGTAATTAATAGTACAATTGAAAGATCTTGATGAATCACAAAAATAGTAATAGAGTTCTGTCGAGTGTAATGTTGTAGGTGCAAAGACTGCTTAAAAGAGATAGATTAGATATCTGTATGAACAAAGAAGCAAACTATTATCAATCAATGCAAATGTAAGGATCAATGAATCAGAACAATAAAGAATGGATTAAAATGTCCATATCATTCATACTAGTATGAGCATAGAGTGCTCGAAAGAAAATTTGATATTTATACGAACGAAGAAGCAAATGAAAAGGTGTGTAAAAGAGAGATCAATGACTCAAATTAATGCAAACTGAAGAACCATAAATCACAATAATAGTGAAGCGAAGAGATATAGAATATTAACACAAATAACCAATTAATCGAGACAACCAACGAATCAAACCAATAATTAAAGAGGTCAATACTGAAAGATAGAATTCCAAATGAGGTTCAATAATAAACGAAACAGACAATATTCATTACAAATGTCAAATGAGAATGAATGAGGAAAATCCATAACTGAGAAGGATAATAAACACATGAATGTTGAAAGTGCGGTAAGTGAAATAGACAAGAATTAAGAAATCAATAAGCGTAACGATACCTTAGATGAGAACAAATGAGATAGACAATAAATGTGAAGGTAAATAGTAAAGGAGAAAGACGATAAATGTCATGGAAGAGAACAAATGGTAAATGATGAAATCCATAAATATCACGAATGTTATATAAGAATAACTGGGAAAATCAATAATTTAGAAAGACAATGTGCATCTCGAATGCTAAATGAGGAGAAGAAATGAGAACGATCAATAAATAAGAAATACAAAAAGCAGCATGAATGCTAGCTGAGGGTAACAATTAATGAGAAACGCAATAAGTGACAAAGACCATAGCATTGTGATTGCAATTGAGAATGAATGGGTATCAACAATAAATGAGAGAAGCATTACGTTGAAAACATGCATTTTAAATAGGATCAACATAGAATGAGAGAGGCATTGAGTATCACGAAAGTTGTTTGGGGTTAAATGAGAACAAATAATAAATGGTAAAGTCAATAAATATCACGAATGTTGATTAAGTATGATCCGTACTTGGCTCCTCGAGCTTTACTCTTCTCCAACGAAACTGTAGGTTGGCCATCACATCTCGTTTCTGTTGACATGAAATATCTCTCATGATGCGCCATGTGTGTCACCAACAATGGGATGCTGTGTTGGATGGGCTCTCTGGTAATAGGCTTTGATCGTGCGAGAGGAATAGGTGCAGTAATGGTTTTCCTTCTCGTCTTCCGAGGGGTTCTTCTTCGAGTGAGTAATCTTCTGGTTTGAGTTCACACTCTATAGCCTTTTCCTCGAATGGCTCTGTCTCACTATTAGACGTTAGTATATAAGTTGGTGAAGTGGGTGTCAGAATGGTGGTCGACAAGTTTCCAAATTGTGTCCTTGAAATCGAAAGATAGTATTACGTTAAGGTAAACATTGTTGTCAAGCTTCGGTGTTACCTTCCTAGCATCGTGATTCTTCAAAACACAAGGAGTGAAAAAGAATGATACGTTAAAAAGTCATGTTTCGAAAGTAGGGTGTTCCAAGGCGGCATGTTAAAGTCATGCTCTATTCATCAGACGTGTCTTTAGGCAATGGTTTACGAGGCGATGTAGGTGTTCTAAAAGTATGGGACCAATGTTCCAGCTCGTCTTCGAATGCGGATAGTAAGACAACCGAGGGAAATCGATAGACTGCAACGGGTTTTGCATAAGACGATGATGTGAAAGGTTATGAAAAAGTTGTAACGAACCACGGTATTACTCACGATGTTTGAGAAATAAAAGAGACCATTAAAATGTAAGTATAGGTATGTAATCGGGGAAAACAAGGTTTGAGCTCAAGCTCCGAAATAAGCGTAAGAGGTCAAAATCAGTCAAACATTTTTATAATTAACCTTTATATAAATAATAGTGATGCTATAAATAAGTATAGTGATCGAAAAGTACACCAAGTGTGTATATAAATAGCATGTAAATCGATAGAATAGCGGTGCTCCAGGAATGAGCATAAATATTCAAGTATTTATATAATTATCCTTTATATAAATAAGAGTGTGTATAAGCATACTTTATATATTACCATTAGTGATGACATATGAGTAACAACATAGGCAGTCTGGTGGTACACGCGCACGGATATCGGATACGGCAATGAGAGACTCTTTAGTGAAAAATAGTTATAGTTTGGGTTTTGAAAATGACCCAGTTCTCTATAACTGTAGCTTTGATGCCAATCTGTAACACCCCCAAAATTATAGCAGCGGAAGATAGATCACTGGGGTATTACTTCCTAGCACAAAGTACAAGTCATGGAAAACGACCCTTGAAAAGAGACGTTTTAAAAGTGTTTCACATTTGATACATTAAATTCTCAGAGTTTGCAAAGGTCCCAACAGTTTTCATAAAACACAATGTTTTCAAAAGATTTGCAAATGTTTTAAACATAACATAAATCTTTAAAATATAGACTCTTCAAATGTGAAAATATGCCGAGTCCTCAAAATATATCCGTGCGACTCCATCCAAGACCTTCATGCCTTTAAACCTGAGATAAAACATGCTAAAAAGGTCAACACAAAGGTTGAGTGAATCCATAGAGTTTTAGTAATAAGCAGTTGATCACAATATAATCCAGTTTATAAAAACGACTAAGCAAAAAATGCAAAGTCTAGTAAGGTTATTATTGCACTAAGCTCGTGACCCCGAACATTAACTTGGTCAGATATTCTAGCGGAATATAAATTTGCCCTTCAACAGGAGGTAATAGCCTAATTACCTAGCAACCTCTAATACAGTGCATATGGTTGCCCAAGCATGGCAGCGGTCCAAAATGGGGAAGTCATTCCCAATAGATCTATTCACGGCATTCGCGTTCACTCGCAAGTGATTAACGGTTCACGATAAAGAAGGGACTTTCAGGCTTTGGGAAACTTAGGCAATAACAATGTCAGGATAGCATACAGTTTTCAAAGCATTGTGATCATAGTTATTTATAGCATGTATCTCCCCCACGGAGTTTGTTAAAACAATTAAGGTAAAATTTGGGGCTATGAACTCACCAACAATGTAGTAGCAACGAAAATCGGAGAAGTGTGCACGTCGAGAAAACCGCAAGATCACAAGTGACCTAAATAAAATATAACACGACTTAGGCTCGGGGATTAAAGTATAATACTTATTATTTATGACTTAACTCAGTACTTGAACTCAAAATATCACATGGTCATTTATTTAAAAGTCTTATAGCAAGACATGGGTCGAAAGACGTTTAATAAAGTTTATATGGTTTAAAAATGCAATGCTGATGGAAATTTTATAAAATTGCCGCACCAATTGGGTCGCCATTTCTAAACCGTGAAGGCTAAAATTATGAACTTTATATGCTTAGAAAGGTATGACTCTTTAAAATATGAAAATCAAGGCCTCACATTACTGAGAACTTCATAACATGGGTAAAATTACAAATTTACCCCTGTGTCTCTAGATAGTTATACTCAGCATCCAAATGGGTTTAGGAAAAAGAGTGTATCTTCTTATCTACAGGTCTAATGGACACATGGCTTGTGGGAAAAGTTTTATAGAGGTCTTGGCTACAACTTTCATGTTTACACCAACCTAATGTTCTTTACAACATTTTAGAGTAATTAGCCTTTAAAATCTGACATGCATTCCTGGACCAGTTTTAGTGTGGATTTTCTCTAAAAATCTCCAGGACGAATTAGGAGGTAAGGTTTTCGGGGAAATGATCCTAAGACTTGTAGCTATCTCCCAATATTTTTATTTTTTCATAAAACCTTCTGGGTACAAAATGAGGAACGGATCTTGAAGCATCAAATCTGGGACAGACTATTGACCAATCAAAATGGCTACTTTATGTGTACCTATGGTGTCTAATATCCATGCATGTCCAAGATCAAACATCACTACCATTTTATTTACTCAAGAACTCTATAAGTCCAGGAGTTGAAAATTTATTTTGAAGATCCTTATTAGTTTTATAAACAAAGTCTTAAAGAATGATAATAACAATTTCATCCAAAAACCTTATAAATCAATTCCTATCTTGCATCTTAAGTGCCATAGTTTATCCGATTTTACAATCCATCCAAACACCGACCTAGCCAAGACCCATAGTTTATCTAGACCATATAATATATGTTTCAAAATTACAAAAATCTCAGATCCTAAAGTTGCAAGAATTTAAAAATAACAAAAAAGATAGCTTTAGGGTTCAAAAACCCGTTTTTGAGACTTTTGGTGCAAGAGAGACACGAGTCACCTTGCACCTTATTATTTACCTTTGAAAATGACCCCAAGATGATGAAGATGATATAGGGGCTGCTTAGAAATGATAGGTTGGATAGAGGTCTTTTGGTGGAGAAAAATCACACAACTTGTTGAGGATTAACAAGACTAGCTTTTTGGTGTAGTGTTCTTGTGTTTTTGCAAGAGTTTTGGTGGATCTATGGTGGAGATGGTTGTGATTTCGGCTGAGATAAGGAAGAGTGGGAGAGAATCACTTTGAAAGAACCCTAGTGTGTGTGTGGAAGAAAGAGGTATGAAAGGGTTGTCATAATGAGGCTTATGGGGAGTTGGAGTTTGATTTAAAGAAGAAAACACTCCCATTGGTCCCAATGAGAGGTGGTGGCCGGCTCTAAGGGTTGAAAGGGGGTTTATAATTTTATTTTTTTGTAAATACACATTATATACATGTTTTGCACAAGTATCTTAAGTCACGGAGTGAGTTTGAAGGCTAACGGGGCCAAACCGGTAACGTTTTATGCATAGTTTGTGAGAATAAATGTCATGAAGATACTATTTTCATAAAAATGTCAAATTTAACTTAAAATGACCTAATTTGATGTTTCATAAATTTCCCGAGCCTTTCGGAGTGTTATAACGTCGTTAAAGCTTAAACCGCGAGCCAAAAACGCGTAAAACGTAAAATGTGCACACTTCGCGTAGAAATGGAAAATTAAATTATTCCATATGAAAACAAGTACGAGGGGGAATATAAATCATATTAATGGGTAAACTGAGCATAGCATGAGTCAATTTACAAATTTCAGTGTACGTGTCACGACATACGCGGGCAACTTTCCCGGTAAAAGCCAATTTACTTAAAATAGCAAAATAAGCAAATAAAATTAGTAAAATAAAGACTTGGAAATTTCTCGGTTGTTACAACATCTCACGGCATTCATCAAAAAAAAAAAAAAAAAAAAAAAAAAAGAAATAAGCCCTAGAAAACCTATCCTAGTCGACACAAGGAGAAGGAAGAGAAGAGGAGGTTTTGATCATTGTTTTCCAATCCAATTCGTATCACAAAGGTAATCATATACGCGTCACTTTGATCCATTCGAATTTTGATCACAACCTAATCGATCCATATTATTTCTTTTGTTTTTCTTCCATTCGATCATCACAAAGAAGAAGAAGAGGAGTGTTGGATTTGTTCGACCTAGAGATTTTTGTATTCTTGTTCCATTCAATCTAATATAAGAGGTAATCATAAACCTTCAATCTATAATAATTAATATGTGTGTTAATATGATTAATGATGCTTTTGAAATCGGATTTATATGAACCTCACATAAAATCATGAAACAACACATAAAATGATGAATTTGTAATAAGAAGTTGTTGGGTTCGTAAAAACATCCAATTATCTTAAATAGGATTTGAACACAAATTAAGCCAAGTGTTTGCTAAACCGAGAACAATTCAAGTCACTGAGAGAACAACCACTCAGTGAGTCATCTTCAAGATTCTTAAGGAGAGTTCAAAGAAGGACTCACTCTCACGAAGGCGGTACTCCCTGAGTAGGACTTAAGCCGAAGAAGAAGATGATGGTTCAGTGAGTATTGGACTAGAACTCACTGAAACCTAGTCTCCTCAAAAACATTAAAGTGATTAAAGACTGAGGAACCAATGCCTGAAGAATAGGCGGGAACAAAAGGAAAGGATCTGAGTAGATAAGAGTGTCAGACCAAACACTCTTATCTTGTCAGACACCAACCTTCCCTATTGCGGCTAAAAGTCATGGAGTGTCAGCCAACAACTCCCAAAGTCTTATTAGCCCATTCCTATTGGTTCTTGGAAATGACAATTACTGTTTGTAATTGTCAGACATGCTACCTCAACAACTTGTATTATTTTAATCACTTATACTTAGATTACATGTGTATAAATAGATAAGATGGAGAGAAGTTAAGTGTGCTTTGTATATTGAAAGCTTAGAACTTTTACAAATTAACTTCTCTCCTACAAAGTGTATACAACTCACTGAGATAGCTCAGTGGGTATATTGTTACCACTCAAGCAAAACTTGAGTTTCGATAGGAGACACCATAAACCCTTGTCTATTCAATCCCAAGTGTTTGTTCCGCAAAACACTTGGGTAATAGATTCTTGGAATTATTTCTAATAAGAATTTAAACGTTGAAAAATATTGTGTTTTTATATTCACATATTATAAACTGTTAGAAATATTCTTTGCATTGATCTCAGTCATAAGCTCACTTAGGTTAACTTAATTGTTATTACTCGGTGTGCTAAGGGAACAACAAGTGG
Organism: Artemisia tridentata subsp. tridentata; assembly: GCA_021014915.2. Classification (NCBI taxonomy): domain Eukaryota; kingdom Viridiplantae; phylum Streptophyta; class Magnoliopsida; order Asterales; family Asteraceae; genus Artemisia; species Artemisia tridentata. The sequence continues at coordinate 274,173,884 of CP139507.1, read as the reverse complement.
TATCAGAGCCTCTGGTTTATAAAACCTTTCAAAAACCCAGAGAGCTCCAGGTTTTTAAAACCAAGATCCTAAAATGACTGATACCAATGTCCCCCAGTTAGTCGATAAAAAGGGTGGCAGCTATTCTGCTGTAGCACCCAGACTTGAGGCTGGTAAATTTAGCAAATGGAAAAAACGTATGATTTGCTATTTAACAGGGATGGAACCCTACTACATCGCTTGTATCAAGGATGGCCCATTTGTCCCAAAAACTGTTGTAGGACTAATTAAGCCTTAAGCTCAATGGACCATAGATGAGAGGAGGGTGGTCAATCAGGACCATCGCCTGAAAAGCATCCTTATATCATGTCTTCCTGACGATATAATGGAATCAGTCATCAACTGTTCTACAGCCAAGCAAACTTGGGATGACTTGGTAAATAGATTTGAGGGTCCCTCAGATACCAAGGAAAATAGGGTCATGGACCTTAAACTTGAGTACAATACTTTCAGGGCAAAGGACTCTGAAAGTCTCTCTCAGACCTACACCAGATACAAGACTTTGATAAATGAGCTATCAAATGATGGTGTAACTTTATCTAAGCATGAGACTAATGTTGGCTTTGTCAACAGTCTCCCTGAGAAGTGGCTCAACTTCTCACAAGGCCTGAGGAATGCTAACCACATTCAGACCCTTGAGCTCCCTGAAATTTATGGGAAGTTTGTCTATGAAGACAACTTGATCTCAAGGAGATACCCTGACTCAAAAGCTCTTGAGTCCAAAAAGGCCTTAACCTCCACACCCATATCAACTGCTTTCTATTCTAATGGTGTTGTGCAGGATTTTCAAGAGAATTCTGTAGAAGAAATTGATGAAAGGACTGGTGAGGAGTACCTGAACGACTTGAACTTGGAATTCCAAGAAAGGGCACTCCTTGCTAGTTCAAGACGTTTCATCAAAAGAAATCAGTCCAACTTTACAAAACCAAAAGCAAATGAGACCACTGAATGCTTTAAATGTGGTAAAAAGGGTCATTTTGCTAGGGACTGTTATTCTAAAACTATCTCAGAACCCTCTTACAAATTCTCAGGAAACAGTTCCTCAGGAACTAGCAAGTTTCAACCTAAAATGTTTCAGTCCACCCAACAATTTCAAAACAAGGGTCAAAAGGATTTTGAAACAAAATATAGGAAAATCAAAGCCAAACTTGCACTTCTTGAAACTAACCCCATATTGCCTCAGGCTGCTCAAACATCTAAACCTATTCAAACAAAGAACAAGGTATTAGTAGTTGAAGCATATGATTGGGATGAAGAAGAGGTTTCCTCAGATGAGGAAATAAGAGTTAGTGCACTGATGGCACTTTCTGAAGAGGATCAGGTGGCTGTGGGAAAAAGCCATGCTAGGAATGGAGAGTGGGTCAACATCACCATGAAGAAGGTAAATACTTTACTTTCTATGGATGATGATTCTGATTGGCAGTCTTACATGAATTATATTTGTGTTGATCTAAAGTTTGTTGAGGAACAAAGGCTTAACCTATTTTCAAAATATAACAATATTGTGTCAGAATTGAATAAATGTAGAGATGAACTGCTTGTACTAAAGCAAGCCAAACTAGAAACAATAACTCTACAAATTCAGAACACTGAAATTTTGAAACAAAACCAAGCCCTACAAACTGAACTTAACAAAGAAAAGGCTGTCATCCAAAGCTGGACCAAGAAGAACCCCAAGGTTTTTGACACTGTGGGATTAATCTCTCAGAAAACCATTGGAATTGACCCTCTTATGGTTGATCCCAATGTGTGTCACAGTGATCTAAACTTTGTTCCAGCTGGCATATCTTTTGAGCAAGAAATGCTTCCCAAGTCTAATGACTAGATTGTCAGGGACAACCCAGTCAGTAAGTTACCAAACTTTGAGACTAGAAAGATCTTGCTTCCTAAAAGTCAGGCCTTGAAAAATATGCTTGAACTTACTGAACAACTCAGTAAGCTTGAACTCACTGAACAACTCAGTAATACTGAGTCTGTGAATGAGTCTGAATCAGAATCATACCCACCACTTCCACCACTGAATACCCTTTAGGGTGCTGCACCTAACTTAGGCCTCCCACCAATGGTCTTCTCACCACACTCTCCAAAGGAGAGATCAGGAAAGGGAACAACCATCCTGAAGAGACCAACCCTTGAAGTCTCAGTAAATACTGATGACTCATCAACTTCAGTCCCTTCTGAAGTAACAACCCAAAGCCCTGATTCAAAATTTGATCAGTTGGCTGAAATGGTCAGGAAGCTGGGAGAGAAGATTGCATCTTCTGAGAAACCTTCTCAATCTAAGAAGGAACAAAAACCAGCTTCCCCAAAGACCAAACCCAAACCAACCAAACCCCTAAAAAAGTGTGAACTGTGCAACTATACAAATCATCTCACTGATGATTGCTATAGAGTCCTTTATTGCATGATTTGCAAAAAGGAAGATCACAAGACCTCTGATCATAAAAAATGCTCAGTCATGTCAAACTTTTCAGGACTTAAGGCTCAGCGCTTGAACTACCCTTCTGATTCTAAGCAGAAACAGAAGCAAAAGGCCAAGCCTTTTCCACCTTGCCCATTGTGTGGATTCAATGACCATCATCCTGAGGATTGTCAAATTGACAAACACTGTGAATCTAGTGGAAGTTCTACTATGAAGTCCTCAGGAAAAGAGAGGGTCATTCAGTCAAGAAGAGGAATGAATAAACAATCCTCTCAGACTACTGAGGCTACCCCTGCGACAAAATGCAAAACATGTGGTAGCTCAGTGCACTCAACCACTGACCATGAATCAATTAATACTTTCATAAAGACCTATAGAACCAAACCCTCCATGAAATGGAGTCCTAGAAAGAACTGACCCAGTTTACTATTTGTGCAAAGGCATGCCAGGGATCCTGTTTGGCATCTAGACAGTGGATGTTCAAGGAGCATGACAGGTGTTAAGGAGTGTCTGCACAAATATGTGGAAGAACCAGGACCCAAAGTGATATTTGCTGATAATTCATCATGTCTCACTGAATATTATGGTTCAGTAAACTGCAATGGTATTGTCTTTACTAGGATAGCTTATGTAAATGGTCTTAAGTACAATCTGATCAGTGTCAGTCAACTATGTGATGCAAAATACATAGTTCAGTTTGATGATAAGCAAGGAACCATCTTCAATGCAAATAAGGAAATTGTCCTCATTGCACCAAGAAGACAAGATGTTTATGTATTAGACATGTCTAGTCTAACTCAGGATGGAACTTGTCACTTTGCTAAGGCCACTGATACACTCAACTGGCTTTGGCATAAGAGACTCACCCACCTGAACTTTAAAAACATAAACAATATTGTAAAACAAAACAAGGTCCTTGGCTTACCATCACTTGTGTTTTCAAAGGATAAACCATGCTCAGCTTGTGAAAAAGGTAAACATCACAGAGCATCCTTTAAAACCAAAACCAACTTTTCCATCAGGAACTACCTACATCTTCTCCATATGGATCTATTTGGACCTGTCAGTCCAAGGTCTATTAACCATGAGAAGTATACTCTGGTTATAGTGGATGAATACTCTAGATACACTTGGGTATTCTTCCTGATCAAAAAGAGTCAGGCAGCTGAAACAATCATGTCCTTTGTCAGGAACATTGAAAATCAAAGTGACATTAAGGTCAAATAGATTAGAACTGAAAATGGGACTGAGTTCAAAAATTATGAACTTGAATGTTTCTGTGATGAGAAAGGTATCTCCCAAAACTTTTCCTCTCCATACACACTTGAACAAAATGGTGTTGCTGAATGGAAAAATAGAACACTCATTGAAGCTGCTAGGACAATACTAAGTGGATCAGTCCTTTCCAAACATTTTTGGACTGATGCAGTCAAAACTGCCTGTTATACACAAAACAGATCCATCATTGTCAAGAGACATGGGAAAACCCCATATGAGTTATTCAAAGGAAGAATCCCTGACATCAGCTACTTTCATGTCTTTGGGTGTCCTGTGTTTATTCATAATCACAAGGATCACTTAGGGAAATTTGATGCAAAAGCTGATGATGGATACTTCCTGGGATACTCACTTGTCTCAAAAGCCTTCAGAGTGTTCAACACAAGGAAACAGCAGACTGAGGAAACATTTCATGTTACCTTTGATGAGAGCACTGATGCAATCAGGTTCTCAACTGCCTCAGTAGAAGAGATGGGAATTGATAACTCTTCAAGATATCCTCCTGATGAATATCTTCCTGAAAACAATCCTTCTAATCAGTATCAAGATGATGCTAACCTCTCCTATTATATAATCCCTCACAACCTACCTAACCCAACCATCACTGAGTTTGTAGAGGTACATGCAAACACTGATGAAATTAATCAGTCTGTTCAAAATGCTCAAGAACCAAACAATCTCAGTGTCAGTTAGACACTCAAGATCCAATCAATGATCATGTGTCTACTCCAGAACCAACCCCTCCACCCAATCAGGCCTTCACAAGTTCAAATCAGTATCCAGGACCTCAGGAAAGTTGGACTAGGTCCCAGGACATTAAACTTGTCAATATTATTGGAGAGCCGACTGAAGGCATGCTCACCAGGAGCATGGCTGCTAGTCTAAGAGCAGCCTCAGCCAATGAATGCCTATTTGTGGACTTCATTTCCACAATTGAACCCAAAAGTGTTAAAGAAGCACTTACACATCCAAGTTGGGTTCAGGCCATGCATGATGAACTGGAACAATTTGACAGAAACAAGGTAATGACCTTGGTCAAATGTCCTGAGAATGTCTCAGTCATTGGCATGAAATGGGTATTCAAAAACAAAACTGATGAAAATGGCATAGTCATTAAAAACAAAGCCAGACTTGTAGCCAAAGGCTATAATCAACAAGAAGGCATTGACTATGAAGAAACATTTGCACCAGTAGCAAGGATGGAAGCCATCAGGATCTTCCTTGCTTTTGCTACATACATGAACTTCAAGGTGTACCAAATGGATGTTAAAAGTGCATTCTTAAATGGTTCACTGAAAGAAGAAGTTTATGTTCAGCAACCTCCTGGATTTGAAAGCCATGAGTTTCTTGATCATGTCTGTAAGATTAATAAATCCCTTTATGGACTGAAACAAGCTCCCAGGGCATGGTATGAAACTCTTTCAGCCTTTCTGATCCAAAACAAATTTGTTAGAGGCAAGATAGACAACACATTGTTTATCTATAATACAAATACTGATGTCATACTAGTACAAGTGTATGTTGATGACATCATCTTTGGCTCAACAAGTTACAAGCTTTGCAAACAATTTGAGAAACTAATGGCTAAGCAATTTGAAATGAGCATGATGGGAGAATTAACCTACTTCCTTGGTCTTCAGATCAAGCAGACTGATAAAGGAACCACTATCAGTCAAGAGAAGTATGTTAAGAACCTACTGAAAAAGTATGAACTCAGTGACTGTGCCTCAGTCAAGACTCCCATGGTTCCCCCAAACAACCTTGGTCCTGATCTCACTGGTAAACCAGTAAATCAAACTCTCTTTAGAGGAATGATAGGATCACTGATGTATCTACTTGCATCAAGGCCTGATATCCAATTCTCAGTATGTCTATGTGCCAGATATCAATCTGACCCAAGAGAATCACACATCACTGCTGTGAAAAGGATATTCAGGTACCTGAAAGGTACTCCAAATCTTGGATTATATTATCCAAAATGGTCAGGCCTTGATCTTAAAGGATACTCAGACTCTGACTATGCTGGATGCAACATGGACAGAAAAAGCACCTCAGGCTCTTGCCAAATACTTGGTGGGCAACTAGTCTGTTGGAGTGCTAAGAAGCAACAATCAGTTGCCTTGTCCTCAGCTGAAGCTGAATATGTTGCAGTAGCTAGTTGTTGTGCAAATGTACTCTGGATGAAAAGTCAACTCAGTGACTAGGGAATTCAGTATAAGATGGTACCCATCTTTTGCGATAACACAAGTGCAATTGCAATCTCAAACAACCCTGTTCTTCATCAGAGAACAAAATACATTGATATTAGATATCATTTCATCAGGGACCATGTCATGAATGGTAACATTGAATTACACTTCATCCCTACTGAATATCAGTTAGCTAATATCTTCACCAAACCTTTGGATGAACCAACTTTCACAGGACTGAAATCTGAATTAGGAATGTTAGATATCGAGAATCAGTCCACTGATTGAATTCTTCCAACTAAAGTGTAAATTCTTAAAACCTCAGGTCCCTGACTCAATGTGTACATCAAGTGAAAAAAATCACTGAATCCTCAACCTCAGGAACTAAACCCAAGTTCCTGAAATCTTTAGGGTTCAGGAACTAAACCCAAGTTCCTGAATCCTTGTAGCTCAGGAATCATTCCATATTCCTGAATCATCAGTGACTAATCCCAAGTCCCTGAAAAACCATCACTGAATGAAAAGTCATTCAGGGCCCTGAAAAGGACATTCAATACTAACTTAAATGCTCTAAGTATCTAGTTAGTAAATGTCCGAGGTTGGTAACTGAACTCTTATTAAATATAAGAATATTTGTTCCTTTGCCTTTCTGGCATACACCTCATGGGCCCCCACTTCCCAACTTGGCATTCAATGCCCTCTCTCACACAATACACTGTGTGATGATGGAAACTCTACAACTTCTCCTTTTGCAGAAACTGCTCAACTGTTCACTCTGCCAATTGTGAAAAAAGAGAAAAAGTGGAATGGTGGCATTTAATGCGGATCTCAAACATTTTATTCAAAATAATTTCCAAATATTATATTTTGATTAAATAAAACTGCTCAAATACCAAAAATAACCCCATCTCCACTATCCTATAAATAACCCAACCAAAACAAACACACACACGCGTTTTAAAAATCTAAGCTAAACTCTGCCCATTTTATCTCTCAAAACTCTATGTGTGTTCATAACATTTAGAAAACCAGCCTATTTGTCCAACCAAACACAAAAATGGCATCTTCTAATGCTATCACCCTCGCCCCAAATGTGAACTTTCAAATGGAGGGCGTGGATATGACCAAAAACAATGTGGTTGGAAATTTCCACTACCCCCAACAATATGAGGGGTACAAGGATGTGGTTAAGTATTTACATAACTGCTTCCTTGCCACAGCCTTTACCAAAACCCCATCAGTCATTTATCATGACTATCTCAGGGAGTTCTGGTGTACCGCAACGGCTACTAGCCCTAAGGACACCAGAGAATCAATCATCACATTCACTGTGATGAATGGGAAGAAACCCCTCTCCCTAGACTACAAGACCTTTCTCAAGGCCACTGGTCTTAATTTCGCCCAGACCTTTGAGGCAAACCCTACTGACCAGGAAATTAAAGCAGAAATGCTATTCCTTGGGCCTCATGACGCTAAGCGTCCCACTTTGTCTCCTGAAGCCTTGTTAGAAAAGGCTCCCATAGTGAAGACATGGTTTCACCCCATCTGGAGACTCATGATGACATTTTTCATTCAAGTCCTAGGAGGGAATAAATCCTCCACTGAGCAAGTGAACTCATCACAGCAAATGATGATGTTCAGTCTCTTGGAGGGTAGAAAAATTGATATCGGAGGTATAATCTTCCGAGACCTCATTGCCAAGATCTTAGGGAAACATAGGCAAAGACACATGTCTTATCCAAGGTTCATTTCCTGTGCGCTTCAGGACCTTCTTGGTTCTGACTACTTAAGGTCTGACGATCAAGGTACAAAACCTGACGTCTTGCATAAGACCAATTTTAGTAGTGACATCACTGAGGCACAACCCTCCGCCCTAACCAACTACATGTTAGTAGTCATTCAGGGTGAGAATGCTATCTCCCCAGTACCTTCACCAACCAAGAAGGTGAAGAAGAAGAAAGGGGGATAGTCCAGTAAGGTGGTTAGACCTAAAGCACTCATCACTGAGACTGTTGCCTCAGGCACCCTTAAAATTGTGGCCCAGACCTCTGAGATACCCACTGCAGAGACCCTTCTGACCACAAAACAACCATCAACAGAGGTCACTGGGAAATCATCCTCAGTGTCCTCGGACATACCCTTTCCACATGTTTCCTTTGACATAAACAAGTCAGAGGGATCAGGAACATCCACCCATTCACATCCCAATGAAAGCACTGATAAATTACAATCAGAGCCTGAGGGAGTACAGGGTTCTATATCCTCAGTGGGGCAGCACTACTCCACTGAGAAGGGGACCCATACCCACTCACATCCTGCTAACGTCCCTGAGCAATCACACTCAGGGTCTCAGGGAGTTCAGGACCCTAAATCCCCAAAAGGACAGACCAATCCTGATGGGAAGGGGGTCCATACATCTTCACAAGGAGTGCCTCATGATTCCACTAGAAAACACCCATCAGTGGATGAAGGCCCTCAGGGGGACAAAGACTCGGAGGGATATAAACCACCCGCCGATACGGAACCCAAACCCACCTCAGGCACTTTTGTTCTCTCAGGAACTGACCCTAAAAGTCAGGCTGGGCAAACCCCCCCAGTTATTATGACTAGTCAGGCTGGTCAAACCCCACCAGTTATTATGACAAAAGAGTCAGAACCTGGCCACAACGAAGGTGAGCCCTCTTCTGAGGGGGAGCCGGATATCCTTAAGGCTCCTTCTCTGGCTGACTATGAAAATTTGTTGGCTGATGAGTCAGAGGAGTAGATTGATTTTGGTGATGATGATATCCCTGATGCTGAGTAGGAAATGGAGAGTCAATTAAGCCCTCCTCAGCCCTTTGAGCAACAACATTCTTCTCCTCCTTCTGAGGATCAACCACCCAGTTCCCCATCAACCTCATCATCATCATCAGGTGCTTTAGCCACTCCTAAGTGGTTGCAAAAGTATGACAATGCTCGTCCGGCTTCTGAAAGACAAATGGCAAAATTCCTTCGCAAAGCCAACGAAGGTCTTTACAATATACTTACGGATGAGCAATGGGATAAGCACACTGAAGGGGCAGCCTCCTATGCCGACTTCAGGGCTTCTGTAGAAGAATCTCAGGAAAAGATTCTTCAGGCCGCCACCCTCACTGATAAACAACTTGGCAACCTGAACAAATCTGTAGATGAAATAGCCACTGAAGAGCATCAGGAACTGTCCAACATCCTCAAGGCTATTGAATCAGCCCAAGAACATCTTATAGATGATCCCACCTTTATCAAAATATTGGATGCATACTTGGCCTCTCAGGCGTCCACCTCCACCAGCATTACTGAGCTTCTAAAGCTCCTTCAGGGGGTAGATCTTCAAGGTCTAAGGACACTGCAAGAGTCCATTCATCAGGATGTTATTGCATCCAAGGAGCACCTGATCAGAATCTCCTCAGCCTTTGAGCAGCTCTCAACAACACATAATGAGCTGGTCACCCACTACACCACCCAAGTCACTAAACTCACCACCCATCAAAAGGAAATGGCTGCCGAATTAAGTGCTGTGAAGAATGAGACTTTTGAGACAAAGTTTATGGTCTCAGACATCCTATCTATTCTTCAGGCCTCTCATGCTCCTCCAACTCCTCAGTCAACAGGTGTCTCCACTGAAGTTCCACCATCTGCTGAGGGGGAGAAAAATGATGATCCTCCGATCCCTGATCCTATGTCTGCTTTGGTAACTGTCCCTAAAACATCCACCAGTCAACCTCCTCCCATTGACAAAGGGAAGAAAATCATGGTGACTGAAACAAACCCTCCTCCTGAAGCACACTTAGTCAAGGCTTCAACTGAAAGACGTGCAGATCCTGATGCACCGTTCTATGTTGATTTAGAGGATGGGAGAAGGGTTTATGGGACTCAGGAACAACTTGCAAAAATCTTATACCAAGAAGATCTCAGGAAGAACCAAGAGAAAGAGCAGGAACTCAACAGGTCTGTAATTTCTGAGGTTGCCAAGGAGGAAATTAAAGAGTCTGATAAAGAAATTCAGGGAGATGAATTCATCAGGCTACAAGCTCAACTTCTTCAAGAACAAAACAAAGAAGCCAAACTTAAGGAAGAAAGGAGGCAGAGGATATATGAGAGGTATGTATGGCACATGACCAAAACCAAGGATGAAGGCACTATCACTGACATCACCATTCACAACACCAAACCCCTGAGCATAATGATACATAGAGGTCCAAGAAAGTCTGAACACCTTCCAACAATCAAATTTTCAGACTATGGGTTAGGAGAATGGGATATGATGATGCCCATCCTAAGGAAGAAAACCTCAAGCAAGAATGCCCCAAACCTTATCAAGTCTCCGAGTGCCAAGTATGAGGAACTCGCAAGAGTGGCCAAGAGTCTCGAAATTGACCATGATAGGGCACTTGCTTCTCAGGGACTGGCTATCCCTGAACTTACTCAGAAGACCGGGAAGAAAAGAAAAGTTGTGGCTCTTGAACCTGAACAATACATAGCTGCACTTCACTGCAACACGACTACTCCTCAGGGAGTCAAGTTCCGTCCCAACCTGGTCATCAAGGAACTTGAGTATGGTATCTTCTTTGTGGATGAATTTGGTCAGGAAGCCTTTCAAAGAGTCTCTGACATTGATAAAGTGGAAACGACAACACTCCTTGCCTACAAACTGATGGCGCTCAATATCAGGAGTCCTGATAATGAGGAGTTTGTCAGGCTGATGGATCAAATGATGAAGGAACGACCTGATAAAGAGGTGTTAATGTCAAAGAAGGCTAAACTTGAACTCATGGGTCTCGTTCAGGAACCTTGAGTATTTTGTACTTAGAATGATAGGACTTGTAATGATATGAATAAATTGATGAATGTTTTGTTATATCAATATCCTTATTTATTTTCTAGTACATTCAGTATGAGCAGAAGACTTTAGCTCACTCATACTGATCAAAACACTTAGGCATAATTTATATCCAAATAGGGGAAGATTGTTGGGTTCGTAAAAACACCCAATTATCTTAAACAGGATTTGAACACAAATTAAGCCAAGTGTTTGCTAAACTGAGAACAATTCAAGTCACTGAGAGAACAGCCTCTCAGTGAGTCATCTTTAGGATGCTTAAGGCGAGTTCAAAGAAGGACTCACTCTCACGAAGGCGGTACTCCCTGAGTAGGACTTAAGCCGAAGAAGAAGATGATGGTTCAGTGAGTATTGGACTAGAACTCACTGAAGCCCAGTCTCCTCAACAACATTAAAGTGATTAAAGACTGAGGAACCAATGCCTGAAGAATAGGCGGGAACAAAAGGGAAGGATCTGAGAAGATAAGAGTGTCAGACCAAACACTCTTATCTTGTCAGACACCAACCTTCCCTATTGCGGTTAAAAGTCATGGAGTGTCAGCCAACAACTCCCAAAGTCTTATTAGCCCATTCCTATTGGTTCTTGGAAATGAAAATTACTGTTTGTAATTGTCAGACACGCTACCTCAACAACTTGTATTATATTAATCACTTATACTTAGATTACATGTGTATAAATAGATTAGATGGAGAGAAGTTAAGTGTGCTTTGTATATTGATAGCTTAGAACTTTTACAAAGTAACTTCTCTCCTACAAAGTGTATACAACTCACTGAGATAGCTCAGTGGGTATATTGTTACCACTCAAGCAAAACTTGAGTTTCGATAGGAGACACCATAAACCCTTGTCTATTCAATCCCAAGTGTTTGTTCCGCAAAACACTTGGGTAATAGATTCTTGGAATTATTTCTAATAAGAATTTAAACTGTTAGAAATATTCTTTGCATTGATCTCAGTCATAAGCTCATTTAAGTTAACTTAATTGTTATTACTCGGTGTGCTAAGGGAACAATAGAAGTCTTGGTAGAAATAATGGGTAATTTGATATGGGATTTTTAGGACATGTTAATATGATGTTAAAATTAGTGTGGTATGAATTATAGAGATCATGGATGTGCTTGGTTGTGTAATCGGGTGTCGTTATGGTCTAATTGAAAACTCAGTTTGCTATCCAGAAAATTAGGTCGAATTGAACTGGGTCTATCTTGATGATGGTAACGTATTTTTGAGTGTTTCTTGGGTCTAAAACTAAGTTTAAGGAAATAGATTTCTGAATATATAAGCCTTGTAATTTTTATAGGTCGGGAAGATACACTTTTTGATTTTAAAAGTTCAAGTGTCAAACTGAATTCGGATGTCTGGAAAATCAGTCCGTGTTTTTTACTTTTAATTTCCAAACCATGTCGAATTAGACGATGCCCTTTTACATGAGTCATATTTCATATGCTTAGTAATTACTGGAATTTTTTTAGATTTTTCTAAATTATTTTGATGGGGTAAAGAAATACAAAATTTTCGTATGTAAAATCTGAACAGAAATCTGGACGAGTTGACTTAAGGGATTTTTAGACTATGGTTATACTAACTAATAAATTTTGGGAAAATTTGTGTGAGTTCTAAAGACATTTAAGTACGTGTGTGAATTTTTGTGGATTTTATTTCTGAGTTCTAATGTGATTCATAAATTTGTCAAAACGTGACCAGTTCATATATATAAACTGTTAAGGGTTTAAAAAGGATTAAAACGGTGTAATGTGTATAATTACTAAACTAAAGGGTTTAAATTGTCATTTTTCTAAACTAAAGGGCTTAACTTGCGAAACCATGTAACTTTAGAATATTTACATTTCATACCCTAATATTACCATAATGACACTATAATCCCTAAACTTGTTATATTTGCATAATAGATCCTAAAACTTATGAAAACTACACTATGAACCCTAAACTTATATAAATGGCATTATGAACCTTAAGCCACTAATATAGTCACCTTTAATACTTTAAATTGATTAAAGGATAAACTTGAATATTTATGACTAATGTTTCTAGATATGGAAACCTACTAATTATGGAAACTTACTAATTCGGGAAACCTGCCTAAAATAGAAGATTACTTAAAATGGAAGAGTCGACTAAAATAAGTAATCTGATTTAAAATAAGTTATTAATCAGACGATCATAAATTCGTGAAGATTCGCTGAAGATGGAGTTTACTTCCGATCTTTTTGTTCTAGTTGTGTTTTCACTTGCGGTCTAAGGTACAAATATTCTACCCTTTTTCAGTAAGGGTGCTTTCACTCTCACGAATTGATCTTGATCTTTGATTCATTATAAGATTCCCTTAAGCCATTGCTATGATCCCCTGTACATTGATTCATTCGTTTGATATGCTTCGTTGTTATGATGATCCATTTGACATTCGTTCATTATGACCCTTGTGATATGATACTTGGCATAATTCATTCGTTACCTTATGACATGAGTATTCAAATCACTTGATGCTTTGAAGGTTCATTTGATATTGTAACTGGATGTGAAAACCTTCTTAATTGTATCATGGAAATGTTTTGAGAAAAACCATTTTTAAAACAATGTTATGAGCATGATGCGCTACCATTTTTATATAGAATCTTGCTAACTTTTATGAGAACTACTCTTAAAGACTACCTTTATGAAAACCATTTTAAAGATCATTTTTATGAAAACCACTATTAAAAGATTTCTTTAAATGAACCTTTGATAGAAACCTTTAAATTGAACCTTGCTATGAACAATTTGATTTCGAACCTTTGATTATGAACCCTTGAGATCCTATGCCTGATATGATTCCCTTATTTGATTCATGACTTTCACTCTATGATTTTCATTCTTATTGATTCATTCTAACATTTATTTAAATGTCTCTGCTATGCTATGCTTATGTTTTGCCATGCTAGTATGTTATTGTTGTATGCTATGATATGATAGATCTGTGCCTGAGCTTAACTAGTTGTGGAGGTACCATGACCATGTCTTGGATGGCACCCTAGACATGATACTCCCGTAGAGGTGTGATAGATCTACGGCGTTCCTCCTTATGATATGATATGATTTTGTGTACACTATTGGCCAACTTTATATATGCGTGACCAGTCCAGTACTGGCATTCATATTTTGTTAGGGAGCGTATAGATGCATCCTAGGTTTATGTATGTGTATGTATGGTGACCAGGTGGTGTGTGTCTTACACTCCTTCTCACACTTTTAGTACTTAGAGGTCTCCCCTCTTCTTACACTTGTATGGTTTAAGTATGATTTGACGGATTATGTATGTATGGAGTTCCTATGGCACATCCTTATATGAACCTTTCCATTATTTCACTTTCTCTCGATTCATTATTACTCAGTTCTCATGCATTCTTGATTTTTAGTTCTCCTTTAAATTCGTATGACTTTCATGATTATGCTTTCTTTTAGCATTCTTATTCCTATGTCGCTTATGCTTACTTACCGTTATGTTATGTTATATATATCTGTTCACTGGCCTTTTTTAGCTCAGCCGCATTTCTTTCCATGCGGCAGGTTTTAGTTGGAAGCTGGGTTATGAGTGGAGTGCTTTGAGCTTATAAGGCTATACTTAGATTGCTATCCTGGATTTAGTGATGACTAGAAGAGATTTGCATTTCAGACTTAGTATTTTGTTATTGTTCTCATTGTAACCTTGTAGTTTCAGAATTTCCATTTGTAACCTTTGAAATTAAATTTGTATTATTTAAGTCTTATGCTTATGTTTGCTTTGATATGTCACCATAACGTAATACTTCTACCCTTATCGGGTTGGGGTGTTACAATTATGGTATCAGAGACCAGGTTACGACTTGTAGTACTTCTAACCTTGACCTGTGAGGTTTGGACCATTAAGTTTCCACTGTAGGCGCTCATAAGATAACCTTTGAGAATTTGCTTTAGGATTCCCCATAGGAACATAAGTTATAACCGGTGAGGAATGGGTAGACTAGGTTATCTATGTAAGTAGCAGCACTTTGGCATCACTTTGATTCGTGCCTCTGCCTTTAGATATGCCTTGTAAGAACATTTGTCTCAGAAGCTAGAAAGTTTTGCAACCTAAGTTTAGTAACCAAGTAAGATTGGAATACCTCGGGAACCACACGGATACCTTACACCATTTAATGTTCACCTTCTTATTTTGATCCCCAATTCTGATCTGTTTGATAAACAGTTTAATGCTTTTCCGACCATCTCGAAGGTCATTCGACCATAATGTGTTTGACACATTCTATGAATTCATTACTTATGCTGGATATAAATGTATCATCTGATACTACTCAGTCCTACAAAATCCATTACTACTCCTATGAGAACTCTGGTAATTATTAACCATGAATATAGGAAGTTTTACTTTCCGCCCTTTGAATGATGAATCTTGCCGGCCAACCAGTTGTTTGTATTACCGATGACACACACCCCACCTGCCCCTTATGCTAAAAAGCTAAACAAGATTCCAACACCTTGAACTGTTCGCTTATCTATCTCAACACTTTGATAAACCATGTACTTGACTCTGATATATGAACTATCCGTCTAGTTTAACGACCGTATCCATTCTACGGATCTGTTTACTTATGATATAATCGAACTTGAGGTCTTTTGGTTATGGATTGGATGACTCTTCGTAAAGCTACCATAGACCACCGTATCTGAAATGTGACCTTTAACAATCGGCATCACCCTACTTTTGTTATGATGACTCTCAACCACTTAAATCTGTTAAGATTATTGTACTATGGAAGCATATACTTCGATCTCATTAGATCGTCAAGTTCTCCTGACACCTATTCATATCCACCCTTAGAAAGCTCCGGCATTGGAAGTAATTGTTGTACAAAATTGTCTGGTGTTTTTCTGATAAACCTCTTGGGATTCCCTCCTGCTTGGGAAGTGGAGTTAGCATTGAATTGATCTCAATCGACGAACCATGATGCCATAGAAGTTGAGAGATTAAAGGAACTGATGAAATATGATTTTCTTCACCCTAGTTTTTATCCTGGGATTTTTCTGTTGGCTCATGAAGAAGAAAGAGAGAAGTATGCGGAGGCGTATCGACTATCATGAAACTTAACCATATCACTATCCGAAATCATTATCCATTTCCGTGTATCAATGATCGATTTGGCCTATCTTTGAAAACTCCGTATCAGATGGCCTCATTTAGGTTTGAAGGACAGAAGAAACAGCCACAAAAACTTCTAAGAAGGGAGTTGACTAACTGAGAGTAACCCCCGCAAAGCATTTTAGTTTTATTCGTGAAGAGGAAGATTGGTGATGTGAAGTAGATATGAAGACGATCCCTGAAGCGGCCTTCGTACTCGTTGTGATCATTATGAGTTTTAAAGGATGCCAATTGTATTGGCTAATAGAATCATGTTTTTTTGCGAGTCTTTGGACAATTGTCATAATATGACAGTGTGTTTGTGCTCAGAGATGAAAGAGGAATATGTAGATCATTTTCGTATGGAGTAGGATGACCCCCGTGTTCTGGAAGAATAGGTTTGATTGGCGTTCGGGGATTGTTGCAGACAGCACTACCAAGTATCTTGCGATGACAGAGTTCCCACAAAAAGGACCAAGATTGAAGACCGTTGTCAGAGTTAGAAACCTTGTAGAAGAGTAATAAAAGATGTTCGTGACAGGCGTTACCATGAAAGAAGCATATAATAAGAAATTCACGTTACCACACCACAGTGTCCAAAAGAGGTGCCGAAGGCTTAAGGGACCAGACTCAAGTTTATAATTCCTTCCCACCCTATGATCATATGGACAGACGTAGAAAGACTACTTGGAATTGGAAGAGATTCGAAATCATGTATTTTAATGGATGAGTTTTGAAGCGAACGTTTGTGTTTGGAAGATTTGATTCTGTGAAAGATGAAGCTATTGATGACATAATTCACTTCCACTCAAACCACTTAAGTTTCCGTTACCTGATGATAAGATCCTTTGAATGAGTTATGTTCCCTATTAGAAATTTCGTTCTGTGTTCGTTATGAGTTTGTTGGATGATGGTTTTGTTATGAGAACTATGATGAATTGTGGAAGATCTGACGTTTTGACGACGAACTTCATTTAATGCTTACTAATTCCGTTACGCTATTTGTACGTTCTGTTTCTCCGATTTTGAATTCGTAATGATGATCGATTCGGACCATCCCTAGGAGGTAGAAGGACTGGTAGGTGGTTAAGATAAGTTGTTTTGTTCACAACTTGAGATAAAGTATGACCATCATGGGGGCATATTTATATGATGCTAGTATTATGACGCATGATCAACGTGATAATACTTACATCATATAACGTGCACTTATTGTGATCATAGGATATTTCGAGGAGTGCCTTAGGAGCGTTAGAATTTTGATAAGCTGGTTGAGAATTTTTGCGTTAGTGAGACTTTAAGTTCGTTCCACCTATACGCTTAATCTGCTTTCACCGTTATACGATTTGATACGTTTGGATTCTCGACACGCGTTTTGCTGACCTCTATATTCCCGATAAGAATCTTAGGTTCTGTTGTAGAGCCTTCTGTCGTTTGATGATATCAAACAATCTGTTTTCTGTACGTTCTCATCTGATTTGTCTAATCAAATTCTATGGACGGCATATCCGTCAAAATCCTACGTATTCCCTGTATCTCTTCCGAGAGAATACGATTATCATCTGTTACGTTTGGTATATTATTCTTTTGATCTCGATTCAGTATGGTATGTCCTTTCTGAAGAAACCGAAGCTATTTTGATCAACAAGATATAGTCATGAGAAACAAGTCATTCACATTCCGTTCCTGGTCCTTTGTGCTTCCGTTTCGTTTCACTTCAATTTTCGAGGACGAAATTTTTTTTAGAGGGGAAGAGTTGTAAAACCCCAAAATTACCACAATCCGAAATGACCAAAATACCCTCTGATTTTGAAATTTTAAGAACTTATGAAATATGCTATAAATTAAAACTTGAGTTATATAACATGTTATGACTCGAAACCACACAATATGAACGTATAACCTAAAGTGAAATACGAAGTAATACAAGAATTATAAATAAATGATGGCACGTTTAAGAAGTCTCTATAGGCCGAAATTTATTTAAAATATGTACACTATATTTGTAATAAAAGATAAGTATAAACCATGGCCAATTTGGAAACTACAAATCATTCCCAATTATCCCCTAATTTTCGGCCCAATCCCCTCCCCCTAATTTTCTTTTAACCATGTATTTCATTCACTAAGCCCTAAAACCTCTCCTCCCTATTCACATCTCACGGCATTCATAAAAAAAAATAGAAACAAGCCCTAGAAAACCTATCCTAGTCGACACAAGGAGAAGGAAGAGAAGAGGAGGCTTTGATCATTGTTTTCCTATCCAATTCGTATCACAAAGGTAATCATATACGCGTCACTTTGATCCATTCGAATTTTGATCACAACCAAATCGATCCATATTATTTCTTTTGTTTTTCTTCCATTCGATCATCACAAAGAAGAAGAAGAGGAGTGTTGGATTTGTTCGACCTAGAGATTTTTGTATTCTTGTTCCATTCAATCTAATATAAGAGGTAATCATAAACCTTCAATCTATAATAATTAATATGTGTGTCAATATGATTAATGATGCTTTTGAAATCGGATTTATATGAACCTCACATAAAATCATGAAACAACACATAAAATGATGAATTTGTAATAAGAAGTCTTGGTAGAAATAATGGGTAATTTGATATGGGATTTTTAGGACATGTTAATATGATGTTAAAATTAGTGTGGTATGAATTATAGATATCATGGATGTGCTTGGTTGTGTAATCGGGTGTCATTATGGTCTAATTGAAAACTCAGTTTGCTGTCCAGAAAATTAGATCTAATTGAACTGGGTCTATCTTGATGATGGTAACGTATTTTTGAGTGTTTCTTGGGTCTAAAACTAAGTTTAAGGAAAGAGATTTCTGAATATATAAGCCTTGTAATTTTTAGAGGTCGGGAAGATACACCTTTTGATTTTAAAAGTTCAAGTGTCAAACTGAATTCGGATATCTGGAAAATCAGTCCGTCTTTTTTATTTTTAATTTCCAAACCATGTCGAATTAGAAGATTCTCTTTTACGTGAGTCATATTTCATATGTTTAGTAATTACTGGAATTTTTTTAGATTTTTCTAAATTATTTTGAAGGGGTAAAGAAATACAAACTTTTCGTATGTAAAATCTGAACAGAAATCTGGACGAGTTGACTTAAGGGATTTTTAGACTATGGTTATTCTAACTAATAAATTCTGGGAAAATATCTGTGAGTTCTAAAGACATTTAAGTACGTGTGTGAATTTTTGTGGATTTAATTTCTGAGTTCTAATGTGATTCATAAATTTGTCAAAACGTGACCAGTTCATATATATAAACTGTTAAGGGTTTAAAAAGGATTAAAAAGGTGTAATGTGTATAATTACTAAACTAAAGGGTTTAAATTGTCATTTTTCTAAACTAAAGGGCTTAACTTATGAAACCATGTAACTTTAGAATATTTACATTTCAGACCCTAATCTTACCATAATGACACTATAATCCCTAAACTTGTTATATTTGCATAATAGACCCTAAAACTTATGAAAACTACACTATGAATCCTAAACTTATATAAATGGCATTATGAACCTTAAGCCACTAATATAGTCACCTTTAATACTTTAAATTGATTAAAAGATAAACTTTAATATTTATGACTAATGATTCTAGATATGGAAACTTACTAATTCGGGAAACCTGCCTAAAATAGAAGATTGCTTAAAATGGAAGAGTCGACTAAAATAAGTAATCTGATTTAAAATAAGTTATTAATCAGACGATCATAAATTCATGTAGATTCGCTGAAGATGGAGTTTACTTCCGATCTTTTCGTTCTAGTTGTGTTTTCACTTGCGGTCTAAGGTACAGATATTCTACCCTTTTTCAGTAAGGGTGCTTTCACTCTCACGACTTGATCTTGATCTTTGATTCGTTATAAGATTCCCTTAAGCCATTGCTATGATCCCCTGTACATTGATTCATTCGTTTGATATGCTTCGTTGTTATGATGATCCATTTGACATTTGTTCATTATGACCCTTGTGATATGATACTTGGCATAATTTATTCGTTACCCTATGACATGAGTATTCGAAACACTTGATGCTTTGAAGGTTCATTTGATATTGTAACTGGATGTGAAAACCTTCTTAATTGTATCATGGAAATGTTTTGAGAAAAACCATTTTTAAAACAATGTTATGAGCATGATACGCTACCATTTTTATATAGAATCTTGCTAACTTTTATGAGAACTACTCTTAAAGACTACCTTTAAGAAAACCATTTTAAAGATCATTTTTATGAAAACCACTATTAAAAGATTTCTTTAAATGAACCTTTAATAGAAACCTTTAAATTGAACATTGTTTTGAACCATTTGATTTCGAACCTTTGATTATGAACCCTTGAGATCCTATGCCTGATATGATTCCCTTATTTGATTCATGACTTTCACTCTATGATTGTCATTCTTATTGATTCATTCTGACATTTATTTAAATGTCTCTGCTATGCTATGCTTATGTTTTGCCATGCTAATATGTTATTGTTGTATGCTATGATATGATAGATCTGTGCCTGAGCTTAACTAGTTGTGGAGGTACGATGACCATGTCTTGGATGGCACCCTAGACATGACACTCCCGTAGAGGTGTGATAGATCTACGGCGTTCCCCCTTATGATATGATATGATTTTGTGTACACTATTGGCCAACTTTATATATGCATGACCAGTCTAGTACTGGCATTCATATTTTGTTAGGGAGCGTATGGATGCATCCTAGGTTTATGTATGTGTATGTATGGTGACCAGGTGGTGTGTGCCTTACACTTCTTCTCACACTTTTAGTACTTAGAGGTCTCCCCTCTTCGTACACTTGTATGGCTTTAAGTATGATTTGACGGATTATGTATGTATGGAGTTCCTATGGCACATCCTTATATGAACCTTTCCATTATTTCACTTTCTCTCGATTCATTATTACTCAGTTCTCATGCATTCTTGATTTTTAGTTCTCCTTTAAATTCGTATGACTTTCATGATTATGCTTTCTTTTGGCATTCTTATTCCTATGTCGCTTATGCTTATTTACCGTTATGTTATGTTATATATATCTGTTCACTGGGCTTTTTTAAGCTCAGCCGCATTTCTTTCCATGCGGTAGGTTTTAGTTGCAAGCTGGATTATGAGTGGAGTGCTTTGAGCTTCGAAGGCTATACTTAGATTGCTATCCTGGATTTAGTGATGACTAGAAGAGATTTGCATTTAAGACTTAGTATTTTGTATTTGTTCTCATTGTAACCTTGTAGTTTCAGAATTTCCATTTGTAACCTTTGAAATTAAATTTGTATTATTTAAGTCTTATGCTTATGTTTGCTTTGATATGTCACCATAACGTAATACTTCTACCCTTATCGGGTTGGGGTGTTACATATCGTTAGAACGTATTTATGCAAAAAGTGTTTTATAACTTAACAGGACGTCAAAAATTTATTTTTCGACGATAAACGTTATTTCCAAAAATTCACGAGTGGTATCGATAACATACGTATTTGCATGTGTAGCATCATTTCATGACTTACATTAGATTATATCATTCATATTAGGTTGTGGCTAGGGATCGCGCCACATTTCAGTATATTCACTATTGTTATCGTAGCTATTGCATCAGGTGAGTTTTCATTGCCCCGTTTTCAATTGATTATTTAATTTCTAAACTCTCGGGGGAGAATACATTGCATCATTTTTTATACGGACCAAAGTATCAAATTCATTTACATTGCTTAAGTTACCATCATTGCCTTGTTAAAGTCCCCTTTTATTTATCATGGACCGTTAATTTGGATGTAAGCGAGAGTGAGTGAATAGATCTATTGAGGGTGACGCCTCCGTTCGGGTTGGTAGCGCCAACTAGTCATACGAACGCATTTCATTTTAATCATATCTGAGTGTCTGGCAAAGCACTCAGTTTGGGGCATTTATATCAGTCTAGCTTCGGGGCCATGAGCTTAAGAGCCAATGTATGATTTTCATATAGCATCTTTATCATTTCACTTTATACTTGTGGTTACCGTACAGATTTATCTTTTACATAAACCTATGAATCTCACCAACATTATTGTTGACCATTTTTAGCAATGTATTTTCAGGAAAATAAGGCATTCGCATCATGACATGCATGAAGACTTACCATAGAGTCGCGATGACGACGCGTCACACTTGGAATTTATGCACTTAAACTATCGTTTGATTTGTGACAAACTTATTTCCGCAACTTGAATTATCTTTTGGGTCCTATCTTTTGTAAACTCTGAATGTTTATGAAACCAAACGATGTACTTTTAAAATGAAACTTTAGGTCGTTCAATATAACTGTAACTGTGATGCTATGGCAGTCACGCCCTAGGTATTTCATTCCACTGCAAGTCAGGTATTTGGGGGTGTGAAAGATTGGCATCAGAGCTAAGGTTATAGCGAACTAGGTTGTATCACGGACCCTAGACTATAACCACATCATCACAGCATCACATCATTTCATCATAAGTGCATATTCACTATACATCTAGTTTCACACACATTATACAAGTTACTTATACTTATATATATATTTATATTGACCTGGTTCAAAGCGATATGTCTTCACCCAACCACCCTATTATCATTCCAGCAGACTCGGACATCGAGGACACTTTTTCATCCACTAATACACCTACACCACCACTCTCACCCTCCTATACCTCGACATTCCCGTATCACTCACTATTGTTAGATGATAACCCTCACCCGTTTGAGATGTTAGCACCACCTGAACCAGACTTAGAAGAGACTACCAGATATGATGCTGAGACCTTTAAGATTCAGGAGACTGCCCCTACTTTCCCACTATCATCATTGTCATTCCCCTTTTCCATTCCCACATATCAGGAATTAGATGACACCTTGTGGATGGTACCAAGACCACCGACTCAACAGGAACATCAGCAGATCCCTCAGGAATGGTTTGAGATTTATGCTATATCGGATATGATCGATGCACAACTCCAAACCCCACATCAGGACCCATCCCAACCCCAAGATGCCGCAAACCATGATCCAATCAGAGGAGCACCAGGGAACCTCTAGACTAGACTTATATCTTTACTAGCTTTTACTATTATCCTAGCCACGGGAGGTGTGGCATAGTTCAAAGACACTTGTAGTATTTTGGTTGTTGTACAATGAACTTACCAAGTGTTGACTCTACTATATGGATATGGTTGTGCTATCTATGATATCGGCCCATGTAGGCCGAAATTTTCATGTATCATATTCATGTGTGTTGTGATTATACTTATGATATTTCATAGCTGTTTCTCGTTGCGATTTCATTGTATTTATAATATATTGTGTATATTTGAGTGTAATGATCCTTACTACTTATAAATTGTTATGGTCTCTTAGGATTTTGAAGAATTATGTCAAAGCAAGCCCCTCTAGACATGACTCAAGCCACTGTTGAACAAATCATTGCCAAGAGCATAGCTACAGCCCTCGCCAAAAATCTCTCACGAGGAATTTATGGATTGCAAACCCCCCTCCTTCAGCGAAACTGAAGATACGAAGGGATTTTTCAAATGGTTCGAAGAAGTAGAAACAATATTTCGATGTGGCGACTGCCGTAAGGAAGACAAGGTTAAGTTCGCCACTTGCACTTTCCGGACTCATGCCCAGGAATGGTGGACTAAACATGTTCAAATAGTAGGAGTCGACGCTGCTTACTCAACCTCTTGGGAGAAACTAAAAAGGATGATGACATTAACATATTGTTTAAGAAGCGAATTACGAGCAATGGAACAGGAAATCCTAGACTTTACCATGGTAGGAGATGATGTTTCCAAATACACTGATCGTTTTTACGAATTAGCACGACTAGGCCCTGCAATGGATGAACCGGAAAGCAAAAAACTTGAGAGATATATCGGGGGACTCTCCCCTGAAATTCGTATGTTGGTCATCTCATTAGAACCCGATACCATGTCTAAAGCTATCCGTATGGCGATCGAGGCAAAGGAACACATAGCTCATACCTAGGCCGTAGGAAACAATAATAACAACAAACGGAAATGGAACAACAACAGGAGAAAGTTGGACAACAACCAGAATGACAATGCTACTCAACAACCACCAAAGAGACAAGAAGTTGCTAAGGCCTATGCTGCAGGCCCAACTAAAAAGAAAGGTTACCAAGGTACCCTACCCAAATGCAACAGGTGTCAAAGTCATCATAGACCTGGGCATTGTCTTAATCCTTGTGGTAATTACAAGAAGATTGGTCACTCGACTAGAAAATGCAAGTTCCCACTCATTACTGGAGATCAGAAACCCTTGGTGACGTGTTTTGGTTGTGGAGAGAAAGGACATTTTACGAAGGACTGTCCAAAATAGAGGAACCAAGGAACTGGGAATCAGGGTGGAATAGCTAGTGAGAGAGCTTATATCCCCAGAGGAGGAGATTGCCAGGACATCAACAACATGGAGCACGACAACCGTGTTTAAGCAAAGAACTTCTGCCTTAATAATAAACCATAGATGGAGCCCGCTAGGGTTGTATTTCTTTAAGTAGTCTATCTTAAGTACTTTCTTGTAACCTCGTTGTATCATGTACTCTTCTACCTAATGTAATATCTATCTTTTATCGTCTCCACAGTAATCACAACTTTCATTTATTCCGTTTCTTATTCCAATTGCCAATTTTCAATCATTTCGCAACAATATACCGCTATCCTAGTAGGGGTTAGGCAAATTTCGTCTTTGACTATAGACTATTACCATTTTGTGAGATTCTCCCACACATCCTATAACCCATTCAGTAGATTGTATCCCAAACTATTTCACTACCACTTTATAGAACTGTCTTACCTAAATTTTAATGCAAGATATTCTACTACCACCTCATAAAACCATTTCATACAATTTTACTCAAAACTATTTTACTACCATCTTAGGGAACTATTTCACAAGATTTTAAAACATGTTATATTACCATCATCTCATAAATTGATTTACTAGCACTCCACCAACTATTTACTCCCTTACGAACCGATTTTCTTGTTAAAAACGAAATTTAAACTACCATTTTACCAAACTACACGTTGAACACCATCTAAAACTTTTGAGAAAAGTAATGCTATTTTGACTAAACCGAGCATCACATCATTAGTCCTTAATTATACATAGCCTGATCACCTATGTCTAATTCAGGAAGGATTATACCATGAAGGAAACAATATTCTTTTCAAAGTTCCTAATAACAATCTTCATTCAAAACATCCCAAGAAGTAAAGCTTTGTGAACAAATAAATTTTCATAAACATCCCTATTGGCAAACTCTCTCTGAGTACCTACACCACATGTCACTTACTTAACAGTTAAGTTGGATTTTACCATTGACCCTTCTAGGAAAGACTTTCCCATCTACGAGGAGAATTTCATGACATAAGAAAACAACGAAAGGATTTCGAAACCACAAACAAGGACTAGGAGTACACAGAAAGTTGATTAGTATCGCAACGGAAATCTTAAGACCTTACGAGGCAATCTAAATCATTATCGTTCGCACAGTCACCCAAATCCTATCATTTCAGAAATACTTGTTAGACCAAGTAAGACAACAAACCTAAGTCATGATCCATTCTAGAAATGACCACGTAAGTTGAATACTCATAATTATAAGTCACCTAATCTTAACCAATAAGCATCAGCCAACACCAGAAACAAAACATTAGATATCCAAGCATCAATGCAGACATGCCTACCCGACTATTTCATCCTTTTAATGCTTTCAATACAAACAAATTTTTTTTTTAAAGTGCGTTTATAAAAATCATACACCTTGTAGGAAAGTATTTTTTGAATAAATCCCTTTGATCAACCTGCAACAAAACTATTGAACGTTAAGAATTGTATAACAACAAACTTTGCTAAATACTCCTATTCACATTAGGTTGAAAAATCCATCTGTAAAACTTTGAGTCATATTTGAAAACAGTCCAATCTTGCATAAATACTAAATTTTGAACCATATTCCGAGAAAGATTTCATTTATTCAAACTTGAAAGTTCATCTATTCAAAGGACTACAAACAAAATACTCCATATTGAGCAATTTTTAAAAATCAACCACCATACTACAACCCTTCATACATTTAGGATCTCGTGATTGACAAACAATAGCATGGAAAACTTTGATGAAGGAAATCTAGGGAAATACTATTGAATAGTAAGAATCTTAGTAATAAAGACCAAGCACCTTGGGTGAAGAGAGACCCATATCGTGACGTCAGTTAGAGCAGGACACGAGGAATAAAAACGGTTACCATAACTTTATCTTTCTGATAATGCCCTTTTCGACGAGCTTATCATTGTAGAACTAATCACGAGAAATGTTGTACCAGATTTCAAACACTCCTAATAGAAGATAGTCAATACACCCCAAACTTCGAGCAATCACTTTTAGGGATTCCTACCCAATCAGATATACGCACGATCTACCATCCTCAGACCAACGAACATTGAAGAGAACTATCCAAACTTCATAGGACGTGCTCAGCGCCGTTTGACCAACTTTGAATTGTTTAGAGTAACCGTTGACATTGACAGATTTTGCTTTCAATAGCCATCACACGAATATGAAGACTACACCCTTGAGGTACCCTATGGTCAAAGTACCAATTACCTATTGACAGACCGAAATCGGAAAAGCCCAACTCACTGGTCTAGAACTTAATTGTGAAATGACAAAGGGAACTTGTACAGGTCAAGAATCAGTTACAAGCGACAAGAAAACAATAGAAGAGTTAGGTCGGTACATGACGTAAATCATTGAAATTAAGTGTCCCTACGCCGTGAACCATTAGGACTCGAGTTGGAAAACGAGTTATGTTGAAAGTCTTGCCTTTGAAAGGCATGATACAAATTTGGAAACGCGGAAATTGAGCCCTAGGTATATTGGACCATTTAAGATTCTAGCTAGAATTGGCCGACTCGCATACAGGCTTGAGCTTCCGTCAGAGCTCAGCAGCGTACTTAACACATTTCACGTTTCAAATCTCTAGAAGTGTCTTTTAGATGAATCACTCGTAATTCCATTAGAAGAAATTCAACTCGAGGATAAGCTCAATTTCGTGGAGGAACTAGCAGAAATCATGGACCGTGAGGTCAAACAGTTGAAGCAGAGTCGAATTCTTATCGTGAAAGTTCGCTGGAATTCTCGAGGAGGTCCCGAGTTTACTTGGGAGCGGGAAGACCAGATGCGACTCAAATATCCACATCTTTTCACCGAGTCCACTCCAGCGACCAACACCAACTGAATTCAAGGACTGAATTCCTTTTAGGGTGGACGACTGTGACAAATCGTAATTTCAGGTCATTTTCCAAACTTTGACATTTACTATTCACGGGTTGCTATTCATCAATCACTATCCATCATTTTTGAAGTCATTTTGCGACTTTGAGATGTTTTCAAAAATTTTACTATTCATGGTTATCATTCATCATTTCGTAAACTAGGTTTGCGGTTATTCAAATTAGCGTAACCATTATGGTTTAGCTGCGTAATCATGCATCATCAGTAAGGACACATCATATAGACTAGAGTAGTCTACATATCATCAGTAACATCATCTGCATGTTAGGTCATGCACGGGTTTGCATAATTTCAATTAACGTATGTTTAATTATTTAATAAACGTTACCACTCAGTCATTACTACGAATAAAATACCCGAGACTCCTGACTATGGTCCTAATATATTTTCACACTCATTATAATGATATAAGAATTATATTATTAGTTTACCCGGTGTTTTGAAATCAATTGCTATATTTTTCGTTAAACGCTTATAACTACGACGATTTGCGTAATTTCAACCCGACAACTATTTGAACACCCGATTCTTGCAAGGAATGTGATTTTATAAATTTTACAACTTCGTCATATTTTATTTTGTCCGTCAGGATTTATTTCTAGCTAACTCGATACCCGGTAACACCCAATGCACAAATTAAACTAACTCTTACAACTTGGAGACAAGTTCTTTAATTAGCCTCCAACCTCCCAAACTTTCCCCTATATGCCGCCCCATGTCCCCCCCCCCCTAATTCTCTAAATACACTTGATTACATTGACTAGAATTAATACTTCCATTTCTACTAATAGTTTTTACTTCCATTTATCTCATTTACACTTCCATAACTAAAACCAACAAGCAAAATTTTTCTCTCATTCTCTCCTTCCATTATATGGTTCGGCCAAGAACACAAGAACAAGAAGATTTCACCAAATTTTACAGGATCAAGTAATTCTAGGCTCATCTACATCCTAGTTAAGGTTTTGAAATAAAAACCTCAAGGATAATTTAGTGTTTTTGCTCCAAAACTCATCAAAACTTCAAGTAAGCTTCTAAATAAATTTTCTACTCTTTTAAACTTTTATTTGATCTATATTTATATTCTAGTAGCAAATCATGCAAATATGTATATGTTAAATACCACTTAACACATAATCTTGTCACAAAAATGAGTTTAATGAACTTTATTAGTAACCTTATGAGATCCATTATTTTTGGTGAAGATTAGGAAACCATGACACCCTAAGAAGGTGTATGGTAGGTTTTAGAATAGCTTGGTGTTGATTGGAAGTGATTTGAACAAGCCTTGAACTAGAAAAATTGGTTTTAACAAGTTGTAGAAAAGGTTCTGTCCATTTTTGTGAAATCTGGAAAACTCAGTAGGTCATAGGATATTTTGGCTTACATTTTTGGAAAATATTTTCAAAAACAAAACCGTGGCTGCTGGAATGAGAAAAAACGAGCTTACGACGAGAAAGACACGTTAATTTTAAGTTTGACGACGAAAACTATTTTTCTGAACATTTACGTGCTGTTACACGAATTTCAATGGGTAAAACGAGGTGTTGGACGTGATCTAGACGAGCCGATATGCCAAGAATCTATTAGTTAGCTGTAATACGAAGCCGTGGATATAAAGAACGTAGAAAACGAGCTTATAACGACCAAGATACACGCGTTTGAAACCCGACAATTATAACATATTTCCATCAGCTTTTCACTAAAATATTTCCATGTCTAAAAACTGTTTTTGCAAGACACCATGTTGAGAGCCGTTTTTCTCATTGATCAAGACCCGTATGGACAAAAGTTAAATGATACGAAATTGAGATATTGTTACAAGGTTTCCAAAAACGTCGAGCTTATTTCCTAACACTTAACGTACACTATTTCGGGACTAGTTTTGTGAGGCCATTTGGTCAATTTTACAAGTTGTGAAAAATATTAAATTGCGACGTAAAACTCTATATTTATCGATAGATCACCAAACGACGATCGTGGGATATCGTTACAATGTATTTATGCAAAAAGTGTTTTATAACTTAACAAGACGTCAAAAATTTATTTTTCGACGATAAACGTTATTTCTAAAAATTCACGAGTGGTATCGATAACATACGTATTTGCATGTGTAGCATCATTTCATGACTTACATTAGATAATATCATTCATATTAGGTTGCGGCTAGGGATCGCGCCTCATTTCAGTATATTCACTATTGTTATCGTAGCTATTGCATCAGGTGAGTTTTCATAGCCCCGTTTTCAATTGATTATTTAATTTCTAAACTCTCGGGGGAGAATACATTGCATCATTTTTTTTATACGGACCAAAGTATCAAATTCATTTACATTGCTTAAGTTACCATCATTGCCTTGTTAAAGTCCCCTTTAATTTATCATGGACCGTTAATTTGGATGTAAGCGAGAGTGAGTGAATAGATCTATTGAGGGTGACGCCTCCGTTCGGGTTGGTAGCGCCAACTAGTTATACGAACGCATTTCATATTAATCATTTCAGAGTGTCTGGCAAAGCACTCAGTTTGGGGCATTTATATCAGTGTAGCTTCGGGGTCATGAGCTTAAGAGCCAATGTATGATTTTTATATAGCATCTTTATCATTTCACTTTATACTTGTGGTTATCGTACAGATTTATCTTTTACATAAACCTATGAATCTCACCAACATTATTGTTGACCGTTTTTAGCAATGTATTTTCAGGAAAATAAGGCATTCGCATCATGACATGCATCAAGACTTACCATAGAGTCGCGATGACGATGCGTCACACTTGGAATTTATGCACTTAAACTATCGTTTGATTTGTGACAAACTTATTTCCGCAACTTGAATTATCTTTTGGGACCTATCTTTTGTAAACTCTAAATGTTTTATGAAACCAAACGATGTACTTTTAAAATGACACTCTAGGTCGTTCAATATAACTATAACTGTAATGCTATGACAGTCACGCCCCAGGTATTCCATTCCGCTGCAAGTCAGGTATTTGGGGGTGTGAAACCTTAGAGTCTTACTATCATAGATTTACCAATATTATCAATGACTTAAACCGTCACAACATCATACTACCCAGGATTGCAGTGAATACTAAGTTCCTAAGTTGTCTTGGACCTGATTGGCAGAAGTATGTAACTTTTGTTCGACAAGATAAGAATTTACACAATGCCTCATGATGCGTGGGTTTTGCAACCTTACAACAGGTTTTACCTCTCGAGGGATCTCAAGAGGCTTACAACCCCACCAGGCAGTGTACCTGACCGATGTAGTATAGTGTAGTGGTAAGTACGGGGGATTGATCGTTCTCCACAAGGAATAGTGTTCGTTAGGTATGAAAAGCTACTCAATTAGGTCTAAGGGTTGAGGAAGATTCTTTTTTATGTTTTTATATTTTTTTATGAAAGCAAGTAAAATCTCGGTTTTGAAGGTGTGGCGGAATTAGTTGCTTGTCAACTAACCCAAATTACTACGAATGCAAATAAAATAAAATAACAAAAATGAAAATGTGGTGAGAAACTTATGTGTAGAGAAATGTGTTTACTTAGATTTCCTTACTCCCTAACTATCTTTTACCGGTTAATTAGTGTGTATTAGTCGCGTGGATGACGGGTGTATTCCTTAATACCATTCGTGGGGTGGCGTACTTACTTCCCCAACTCTACAAGCTCCTACTTCACTCCTATGTCGAGCCGGCTAGGAAGCTCCTAACATGGGATCACTAGAATTCGCTTGTGCATTAAATACAACCATAAAAACCTTTAGTACGCATTTGGTTCATGTTTCTTAAGACGTTCAAGCAGGTTACCGAATAGGAAGTTAGCCAGTTTTCTTAAGCCTAACATAGATAAACAATCATCCAATACAACTAATAACACACTAACAACCAATAATCAATAGCTAGGTTTCATTAGATCTAAGCAAACACAAGATAAATTTAGCCTAACATGTTAATCAAAAGACAAGAATAAGATAAAATCAAACAACACATAGACATATTGAATGATTAATTGATAACTTATCTTCAATGTAACATGGAAGATCTCAAGGCAAAAAGCCTTGAAAAAGAGGCTGAATTCGTCTTAGGGTTTTCTCCCAAAATTCCACACACTAAGCTCTCCTCAATGACAAAAAATTAGAAAACTATATATAGATTTTTGGATCTGACGGCGTCACCTTATGGAGTGTGACGCCGTCACCTCGCCGCTTCTAGGGTTCCCGGATGACCTTCTTGACGCCGTCCCTCTTTAGCTCTTCAAAAATCCATTCTGGCTTATCAAGGCTTGACGCCGTCAGCTCGTGAACGTGACGCCGTCCCCTTATGATTTAAGCCGTGACGCCCTTGATCAAGTTAAAGCGTGACGCCGTCAGAATTCACATGCTATTTTCACTGGCCTATCATGAGTAAATTTCACGTCCACTTTTTCTTGCCAAAGCATGACGCCGTCCAGAGTTAATTGTGACGCCGTCAAAGGTAAATTCAGCCGATTTTTGAGACTTTGTCGTTTTCTTCACTTTTATGCTCCAAAAACGTCCAAAATGCCTCCTTTTCCAGATTTCTCCTCAAAAGTACCTAAAATGACAAAAGAAACGATTTAGGGCTATATTTGATCAAATAAATACGATTTAGGGCTTAAATGACCCCTTAAAAGCGGTACACTTTTCGCTTCATCAAATACCCTTACACTTGAGATTTGCTTGTCCTCAAGCAAATGCGCTTTTATTCTAATCAAAATACAAGTTAGGGGTCATTTAATGCAAACATAAAAGTAATTACAACAAATAATCGTTCCACTTCAATCATAATAAGCACGGAGATTACATACTAGCACCTCACAAGTAGTGTTTAGATACTCACATCTCTCAAGTGTCATCAAAATAAATCTCATAAATGAAAACGGATAATATCTCTCACTACCTGTCATAGCAAATAGATTACCATAGGCTTGGGAAAGGATCGAAAACCTCCTCCACTAGGCGTAAGCACCAAAGATAAACTATCAAAGAGGGCTTTTACATGGGTTATAACGTTAGGTGTAGGGAAAAGGAAAACACGGTTTTGTTGGATAAAGGATATTTTACTGGTGGCGAGTTAAAGATCTTGATCAATTACATGTACTATACAATGTTGCTAAGCCAAGACTAGACTCGATCTTAAGCTAAAAACATAAAACAAACATAAAATGAAACGGGATGGTAGTCCGTATGTTTTTTTCTATTTTTCTTTTTCTCATTTTTTTTGTATTTTTCTTGATTTTTCGCTTTTTTTTTTCATACACTTTTGTCCTACCATCCAAAATAATACATCATAGGGGCATTGCATTCCCCTTACACTTGAACTTTTACATAACTTTACAAATAACTAATCTAATGACTCGAATCAAGATAATTGAAAAACTTGGAGTACTTTTAAAACATTTAGCACATATGGGGGTAATAAATGATGTTCTTCCCCATTACTCCATTACACTAGTACTTTACCCATGAGTCCCAATCGTCCCAAAACAATATGTACAAGGATATGACTCGACTTAGCAACCATGTAATCAACTAGATAATTAACTTGGGTTTAAACAAATGTTGTCACAATAATGCACTAAAAATGAGTGCATACAAGGTAGGCTAAGGCGATTTGGGTGTACATTTAAGTGGGGTGTAACAAATTCTTCCTTTAAGTAAAATGCTTAAAGGTCGAAACGAAAAGATAGGCTCTGAGGGGTGTACTAGGGGTATCGTGTACTAAAAATGAGTACAACGCAAAGGGTGTGGGAGAATTACTTGACCAATGTAGCCAATGTAATTATAACAAAAACACAGGTGTAAAACAATGGGTTAATCCTAATGCCTCTTATCATGTAGTAAATCTAACTACACGAATGTAGTCTCACTTGTGGCCTCGGAATGGTCCTAACGCAAGTTCTAGAATCTAAGTGCTACCGGTACACACATCATAGCATAAATGCTTTTCCTACCAATTCTAGGGGCGAACCTCACATATTTGGGGGTGGAAAATTTTTTTAGTGGTACGGTTTTGTGCTAGTCATATAACTCCTATCCATGAGACGCTCATTAAGACCAAAGTTTCACTCCTATATGTTGTAAAAAAATTTAAATTTGGCACTAAAATTACCCTAACAGGTATTTATCTCAGTTTTATTACACATCTACTATTAAACAAACAAAAATCAAGCGCAATTGCATTCTCTAAAATCGTACTTTTACCCTCCCCTTACACTTAAGATGAACATTGTCCCCAATGTTCAAATAACAAGATGTAAAAGTAAAAAGTAAAAGAATGAAATCAAATACTCCCCTGATTCGCTCGGTGGATAATGAAATTACACGGTTAAATCTTCCTCTAAGGAGAATGTTGAAGCTCCATGACTAATGCATCGCCAAAAGCTTGATTCCATAAACATCTCCTTGTCCAAAATAACCTGTTAAACCTGAGAAAACAAACACGAAAACCTGCATAACATCGGCGGGAAAAATCTATATATAAGGATATAATGCTTGTGGAATGATAATTTTGCAGATTCCTGGAGATTATAAGTTGGAGATTTAATAAAAACTTTTATGAAAACAAAACTTTCAAAAATTTCTGAAAATTAAATCTGACGCCGTCAGGTTATAAACCTTGACGCCGTCAGAAATGACCTGACAAAAATTTTCATTTTAAGTTTCCGGAAAATTTCTGGAAAAACCTTTACCTTACTTCCTGGAAATCCTGCAAAACATCATTATGACTCGATACAAGCATTTGACTCAAACAAATACGAATATGTATGCTATTTTATTATTATTACGATTCATGTTCATTTGTGTTCTAATAAACCGATTTAGATTTCCCTTACACTTAACTTTTGCAAAATACCTTTATATGTAGTTAAGACGAAGTTAAAAACAACATAAAGCATTTTCACAAATTACTTTTGAACATGAATCAATACTAATAAAAATTAAACACACATACGGAAACAAATAAAAACAAACAAACAAATAAATAAGCACACAAAGCAAATAAAACAAATAAAGCTTGGGTTGCCTCCCAAGAAGCGCTTTTCTTTATTAACGAGTCTTGTAGCTAGACTCAAAGTCACGTACATTACGTGATTCCATCATTCATAATGACGTATCCCTGATAGATATGATCCTTGTTATCAGGGTGGTGGTGTCTCAATCGCTCGACATTCGCAGTTACTTCACCTCCTCCTTTGCTGGTCAAGCTTACTATCCCATCTTGGTGTAAACTTTTAATTGTGAATGGTCCGTACCACCAGGGACTTAGTTCATTGGTAGGTGCTTCTGTTTATGAATGCCTTAGGAGCACTGAGTCTCCTTTTGTAAATTCAACGGGGTTATTGGGTTGCTCATCAGCCTCAATATAATCGTTATTTCCATCCTTACATTCTCTAATCTCATTTTCCATATAACTCTTAATCCTTGCCTCCCATGCAAGAATTTTCTCTCGAACATTACCACGGACTACATTAGTGTTAGCCTCCATCTTCTTCTGCAGAGCAACATCTCGTATATGTCGTGGGATCGTTGGGAAGTTTATTGTTTTCTTCCCCTTCTTCATTTGGATGGTGCTATTTTCGTAATTGATTTGTGCCCTAGTGGTAGCGAGAAAGGGTGCCCCAAGGATTATTGGCATATTCATATCATTTCTCTCAATGATCATGAAGTCGACCGGATACAGGAATCCGGCAACGTTGACCAACACATCTTCTGCAATTCCTAACGGATACTCATAAGAATGTTTCGCAAAGGAGAGTTTAGTATGGGTGATGGATGGCAACTCATCGGTTAATTGAACATAAACGGATAAAGGCATCAAATTTACGTCGGAACCTTGGTCAGCTATCGCATCCAGATACTTGTGTTTTCCAATGCTGCATGGTATTTCAAAGACCCCGTAGAATTTCTGCTTTTCCACTAACTTTTGTCCTATGAGGCATTCATACAATTTCCCACCGGGTAATGTGTCAGATTTATCATCCGGTTCCACCTTCTTGGACTCCTTGTTGGGTAGATGAGTACGTCGATAGTTTCTCACCCAATCGTTTATGGTCTCCTTGTTTATTTCGTGCTTCAAGTAATGCTTCACTTGTTGTGACACTGGCGGTTCAACCAATTGGCGCTCCTTAGAGGGCGCCTCCTCTCCCTTGTCGGAATCGCATTTGTAGGAATTGGTGTTTCCATTGTTAAGTGGGATGAGGTCAATTTTGTTAACTTCCATAGTTATGGATTTCCCTCTTCCATCATTTCCGCCCTCTTGGACGACGGAGGTGGCCTTGACAAATTTAGTGTTAGGAATATCAGCGTCATTCCTCACCAACACTTTTGCAGGGGCTTTTGTATTTGTGTATTCTTTCAAAAGATTCATCATCTCCGCCATCTTCTCCTCCATTTCCTCCTTCTGCTTGTAGACGGCTTCCTCAAATTTTGCCAACCGTTCGGAGTGTTTTGACATGTACTCTCTCATTCGAGCTTCGAATGTTGGACTAAGTTCCTGAGGTGGTGAGTTGGGTTGAGCGTGCTTATGGAAGGGTTTAGCATTTTCCCGAAGGGGTGATTCGGACAATGGTGTTTGCTTAACGCTTGAGACTGAGTTAATTGTTGCTTTTTGTGGACTTAAGGGTCTCTTTTGCTTTTCCATAAGATATGCAACCCTTTTCTCAAGTTCACTAACGCTTTCCTCAGTGATTTGATTGGCTGTATCGGGTGATGAGTATGTCTTGACTGCCGAACGCACGTCGTGGGAGACTTGCCACAATTCATCATCGTCGGATGCAAGCTCATCAATGATCTCCCATGATTCCTCGGCGCTTTTGTCACGCAATCTGCCCCCGGCAGCTCGATCGATGGCACGCTTGGTGTGGTAATCAACATGGTCATAGAAGATTTGGATTTGAAGCCAGAGATTTATGCCATGATGAGGGACTTTTTGGAGTAAGTCCTTGAATCGAATCCATGCCCCGTAGAGGGTTTCGCCTCAACGTTGTTCAAACATCAAGATATCCTTCCTTAGCTTGGTAGTTCTCCCTGGTGGGAAAAATTGAGCAAGGAAACGAGTGGTGAGATCATCCCAAGAGGTAATGGATCCTGCGGGTTGACGTTCTAGCCACTGACTAGCTTGGTCCCGCAAAGAGAATTGGAAGAGACTCAATCGGGTCGTCTCTCGAGTGGCAACATCAAGGTCTATAGAATCAACGATTTTAAGAAAGTCCTTGAGATGTTGATTAGGATCTTCAGAACGAAGTCCATGGAATGCGCATCCGCTTTGCACCAACCGGATGGTGTCGGATCGCAAGGGTGTGATATTGGCTCCTTGAGTGAGCTCAATGGTGTTTCGATAGCCATGGTGGCTAGGACGGGAATACTCTCCTAAAGTACGGGCTCTAGGAGGTGGTTGTGGTTGTTGTGGTGGTGGGTTGTAGGGGTTAAGGATATTACCATCTTCCATGATGTCGGATGGTATGGTTACGAACAAAGACACGAAGAAAATAGATAGACTAAAGAAAATCTAGAAAAATAAAATAAAAATCTCACTAGAAAGGAATCTAGTGAGTAGACCTAATAGAAATAAAAATTCAACCTAAACAATAACTATTCCCCGGCAGCGGCGCCAAAAACTTGATGCGTGGGTTTTGCAACCTTACAACAGGTTTTACCTCTCGAGGGATCTCAAGAGGCTTACAACCCCACCAGGCAGTGTACCTGACCGATGTAGTATAGTGTAGTGGTAAGTACGGGGGATTGATCGTTCTCCACAGGGAATAGTGTTCGTTAGGTATGAAAAGCTACTCAATTAGGTCTAAGGGTTGAGGAAGATTCTTTTTTATGTTTTTATATTTTTTTATGAAAGCAAGTAAAATCTCGGTTTTGAAGGAGTGGCGGAATTAGTTGCTAGTCAACTAACCCAAATTACTACGAATGCAAATAAAATAAAATAACAAAAATGAAAATGTGGTGAGAAACTTATGTGTAGAGAAATGTGTTTACTTAGATTTCCTTACTCCCTAACTATCTTTTACCGGTTAATTAGTGTGTATTAGTCGCGTGGATGACGGGTGTATTCCTTAATACCATTCGTGGGGTGGCGTACTTACTTCCCCAACTCTACAAGCTCCTACTTCACTCCTATGTCGAGCCGGCTAGGAAGCTCCTAACATGGGATCACTAGAATTCGCTTGTGCATTAAATACAACCATAAAAACCTTTAGTACGCATTTGGTTCATGTTTCTTAAGACGTTCAAGCAGGTTACCGAATAGGAAGTTAGCCAGTTTTCTTAAGCCTAACATAGATAAACAATCATCCAATACAACTAATAACACACTAACAACCAATAATCAATAGCTAGGTTTCATTAGATCTAAGCAAACACAAGATAAATTTAGCCTAACATGTTAATCAAAAGACAAGAATAAGATAAAATCAAACAACACATAGACATATTGAATGATTAATTGATAACTTATCTTCAATGTAACATGGAAGATCTCAAGGCAAAAAGCCTTGAAAAAGAGGCTGAATTCGTCTTAGGGTTTTCTCCCAAAATTCCACACACTAAGCTCTCCTCAATGACAAAAAATTAGAAAACTATATATAGATTTTTGGATCTGACGGCGTCACCTTATGGAGTGTGACGCCGTCACCTCGCCGCTTCTAGGGTTCCCGGATGACCTTCTTGACGCCGTCCCTCTTTAGCTCTTCAAAAATCCATTCTGGCTTATCAAGGCTTGATGCCGTCAGCTCGTGAACGTGACGCCGTCCCCTTATGATTTAAGCCGTGACGCCCTTGATCAAGTTAAAGCGTGACGCCGTCAGAATTCACATGCTATTTTCACTGGCCTATCATGAGTAAATTTCACGTCCACTTTTTCTTGCCAAAGCATGACGCCGTCCAGAGTTAATTGTGACGCCGTCAAAGGTAACATTCAGCCGATTTTTGAGACTTTGTCGTTTTCTTCACTTTTATGCTCCAAAAACGTCCAAAATGCCTCCTTTTCCAGATTTCTCCTCAAAAGTACCTAAAATGACAAAAGAAACGATTTAGGGCAATATTTGATCAAATAAATACGATTTAGGGCTTAAATGACCCCTTAAAAGCGGTACACTTTTCGCTTCATCACCTCATATGGGTTTGTATGATTACTTGATGCATCACCAATTAGAGGTTGATAAAGACAGAGCAGCTCGTGGAGGTTACTCACCATCATCAACTCCAAACTCACTAGCTTTGATTGCTCAGTCTTACTTTGCTTCACAACCAAATCAGAGTTTTGTCCAACCACAACATCATTCTACTTATCCCTCACAAACTTCATCAAGCCAACTCGTTCCATATGAAGCATCACCGCAACAAGCTGATACTCAATTGATTTCATATGATAACACCGATTCTATGATGTACTCCATTGTTAACAGTGATGAAGACGATGCTTTCAACTCGTTGAACGAAGGATTTTCTTTGATTGCTAGAGCTTTCAGCAAGTTTTCAAACAAATCTAACAATCGTCTTAGGTCTTCATCCAACACTCGAAATCAAGCAGTTGTTCATGATGGCAGAGTTGAGATTCAAAACAGAGCTTCTGGGAGATATGGATCGGGTGGCTATATGGGAAATTCATCTGGGCAGAGGTTTAATTCAATTGGAAGTAGTAGGAACAGCAATGATAATATACAAAGAAGGGCAGAAATTGTTGATACAGGAAATACTGGGATTGGAAACACAATGGTGAAATGTTACAACTGTGGAGGGAAATGTCACATAGCCAATGCTTGCCCCAAGCCAAGGACCAGAGGGAGTGTGTACCACAAGGAAGCTCTTCTTCTTGCTCTTAAAGATGAAGCTGGAGGCACCCTTACAGAGAAGGAGCACAACTTTATGGCTAATGCATACTCGGACGATGATATGGAAGATCTGGAGGCCAATGCAGCCGTAATGTTGATGGCTAACATGCAAGAGATGCACATGGGTGAAACAGGCCCGGTTTATGATACTGATGGCTTGTCTCAGGTATCCAACTCTAAATGTCTCATTCATGAAATTGTATCACCCTCTGCATCTGCCTCAACAGAAGAACATGTTGGTCAAGAAGATTCATTCTTATCTTCTCAAGTCGATGACCAAATAGACACCGTAGTTACATTTGATGAAAATCAAATTAACCCCGTTGTTACATTTGATGATCCTCTTGATGATGATAATAATGATCAACTTGAACAAGATGATCTTTTGCTTGGTCCAGATCCAGAGCTCATGACCTTGCTCCTGACCACCCAAACACAGTTAGACACACATAAATCCCAAATTGAGAAGTGCAATGAAATAAATAGAAACTTAAAAGCAAAAGTTACATTGTTGACTAAGGATCTTGAGTGCTACAAAATTCAACTTTCAAACTATGAATCAAAAGAAAAACGGGAAAAAAGTTTTGAGGTTGCATTCCAACAATCTTATGTGAAAGAACAAGAGTTAGCACATCAGATACGTGAATTAACCGTTTCCAAAAATGAACTAATTTCACAAAAGGAACAAGAAAGATTAAATTTTCAAAAACAAGTTGACATCCTACACTTTGAACTTTCCAAAACAAAAACAGAGTTGACAACTTGCCAAGATAATTTTTCTGAACACAAACAAATATCAAGGAAATGTGTTGATTCATATCTTGAGGAAATTATTGAGTTGGAATGCAAACTTAAAGAGTTTCAAAAAGTTGTGTATAAAACTGGTGAATCAGTAACAACCAATCAAAAATTAACTGTAAAACCAAATCCCCAAGGATATGGCTTTGCTATTGGGGATGACAAACCAAGTTTTTTACATAAAGAACTCAAGGAAAATCCGAAGTTATATATTGCAGAACATTTGTTTGATGATTCTTTCATGCGTGTTGTTGTTTATAATCGTGAAGAGGAAATGGAACAAGACGAAGAGAGTCGATCTAAAATGAGAAATGTCACATTTAATAAACCATATGACTACTCAAGAGTACCTCATATTAGCGACACCTTCGTATCACAAAAAGATAAATCATAACAAACATGGTCTTTAATAGAAATGAATGAAACTTCTGAAGTTGTCCCTGTGAACACAGTAGCACAAGTCAATGGCCCTTTACCAAATCCAGGTGTAATTGCACCATTGCCAAGACAATGTCGTGTCCTTAGATATTTTAATACATTTATGGAAGACATACAATTTTTGGAACAAGCAATTAAACGAAATTCAGAAATAAAAGTCTCTACTTTTCTTTCTCCCTATGAGAAAGAAAAGAGAGAAGTTTTTCAAAAGCAATTTTTGCCACACGTTCAACACCTGCGACTTTGTGCCACACATTGGGAATAGGAACTTCAGTCAGAGGTTGCATCCATGATGAACATTTTTGAAGCAACAAAAACAAAGATCTCAAAACAAAAATGTACAAAGAAAGCTTTGCAAAAAGAAGCAGATTGTAACACCCCAACCCGGCAAGGGTAGAAGTATCACACTAATGGCTCCATATCAGATCAAACAAAGCATACAATCAATAGTAATACAATGGTTCTCAAAGGTTACAAATGAAATCTTGCAATACAAGGGGTTACAAAGGAAAATAAAAGCTGCCTATCAAATCCATAAGTACATCTCTTCTAATGGCTTCTACTCAAAGTCTTCTAGGTCCAAAGTCTCTTCACTCTTACCCAGCTTCCAACTAAAACCTGCCGCGGGAAAAGAAACGCGGCTGAGCTACTAGAGCTCAGTGAACAGATATAACGTAACAAGCAGTAGCATAATGAATAATACATGAGTAAATGAGAATGGAAGCATGAATACATGGTAAGAATACATGGTATCATAAGGGAAAAGAAAAAGGTACATGGTAAAGAAAGGTCAGTAATCCACTACGAGCCCATAACATGAAATCATAAGCATAATCATAATCATAAACATGTAGAGGGGAGACCTCTTAGTATCCTGTAAATATGAGGGGTGTCCTCATCATGGGTTGGAGTAGCTAGCTCCCGGAGTGTGAAAGACGTGTATCGCACACACCATCAGTCACCATGAATAACATAACATAACATGAACATGAACAAATCTAGGATGCATCCATACGCCCCAGGTGGCCATAATCTGCCTCTACATCAACATGAATCATAAACATAACATGCAGGGATGGGATAGGTCATCACTCTCCTACCCTAGAGTCATGCCATCGGTGCATCGACTGACATGGACATGAAACCCTCATGCCTAGTGAGTGGCTCGTAGTATCAAACTGAGGGTAAAGGTCAAGTATCATGAATCATGTTTTTAGTTTACTTGCATAGGTCAATATCTTGTTTCATAAGTTCATAATCATAGGTTCATAATCATGGTTCATAGGCAAGGTTCATAAGCAAAGTTCATAAGTAAAGGTTCATGAATGAAAGGTTCATAATCACAAAAGGTTCAATATCATGATGGTTCAATAATCGGAGTTCATGAATGAAGGGAACATAGCAATGGTATAGGGAAACCCTAATATGAATCATAATAAGAGAATGAAGGCCTCTTATTAAAGAAGCAGAATATCTGTACCTTATACCGCAAATGAAAACACGACAGAAAATACAAAGGTCGGAAGCAAACTCCATCTTCAGCGAATCTACACAAATTCATGACTGTCTTATCAAAAGCTTATTTAATTCAGATTACTTATTTTAGTCGGATTTCCATTTTTAGTAACTTTCCTTGTTAGGTAACTTTCCTTATTTAGCAGGTTTCCCGAATTAGTAATTTATTACTTTAAGGTGATAATTGGCAATTTATAATATTTAAGGGTTAAAATAACAATTATAATAGTGGAGGGTTAAATATGCCAATTTAATAACTCTAAGACTTTATATCATAAACATTGTAGTTTAGGTTTCATTATAACAACTTTTAGTAATTTAGGATTACACTTGTCATTTTATTAAAGTTGAGGACCTTGTTTGTAATTTACCTATTTTTAGAATTTTCATACGTGACTTTCACTTTACACATTTCCTCATGCAATTTACCATAACCCTTTTGACA
Source organism: Artemisia tridentata subsp. tridentata (assembly GCA_021014915.2). Taxonomy (NCBI): domain Eukaryota; kingdom Viridiplantae; phylum Streptophyta; class Magnoliopsida; order Asterales; family Asteraceae; genus Artemisia; species Artemisia tridentata. The sequence goes on along the minus strand of CP139507.1, from coordinate 274,131,529 downwards.
CCAAAAAGCCCCTGTTCTTTAACCCTTTCTAACGACATAATACAAGCCATGTTAACCCATATGCAATCCTAACATACCCATGACACAATAGCAGTACACAACCCAACATATGGCCCTTAGTTTTCACGCAATATGACTCAACTCCTAACCGTTCGTATGTTTCTAAGACAACCTTAGTTTCACCCTTAGCATACAGACACGACACCCATGATGACCAGACAATAACCTTTGTTTTAACTCTCCCTCACCCACACAAAACACTCGCCTAACCCTAGTTTTAAACTCCACTCGACACCCACTTTACCAGTCACATAACACATCATAATGCATCCCATAAGCCGTCCTACTCTACCCTTATTCGACCCATATCCATGCACACACACACACGCGTTGTGAATCCCCGAAACATACTCATGCAAACAGCCCCCTACGCAACACCTTACTGCCCTATCTACCACGTACTAGACTTCATGACAACCAGACCAGAACCATACCCAAAACATACATAACATCACAACACACACAATCAACCTTTGTTCACATCAATACATGCACGTCTCTCCGTTATAGTGTTCGAATATAATTCCAAATCTTTGTCGTATTTAGTGAGATCGTAATAGGACTTAATGGCCACATATGACATGTATCAAAACAGATTTTAACGCCCTTCCAATACAGATTTTAAGTCGACATAACCATCTAGTTGTAGATTCATGGTTTCAAGCATTATATAATAAAGTTATTTGTATTATAGATAACATGTAAGATCGTATGACATGTTTCAGTTTCTGGCGTAACTTTTCATATATATATCGAATGGAAAAGAACAACAAAGGAGGACGCTGAGGATACCTTAGGTCGGATATATGAACGAAACAAGGACCACAAGGAACCTAAACAAAAACCTTCTCGAACCAAGGCACCCTCGATTAAACCCACTACCACACCAAGCTAATCACCACCCTTCTCCTTTGCCTCGTACCATGATTCCTCCTTGAGAAAATAATAGAGAGGCTGACGATTTCATTATGTATTTTTAGAGTTCTTGTGGGTCTTGAGATCGGTATATATATCAGGAGGACAAGTGGAGAAGTTGAGTTGCATAAGGCGTGCAGACTCTTAAAACAATCAGCCCCCAAGACCCCTTTTTAAAGCATGATATTATATTATAATATTGCGTATGGGCCTTTTATTATATTGTAGTGGCTAAGCATTGGAAAGAAAAAAATATTTTGTTGTGGAATGGAAAAAAAATAAAGAAGTGCCGTGATTATAGGAAGTGATTTGACCGAGCCTTTTGGAAATTTGGTGACTGTTTCCTTCTTCTAATATTCGAATGATATTTGTCCATCTTGGTGTACAATTTATTTATTTATTTCCTTAATACTATTGTGTAATATAAGTTGTATCCAACTCAAATAAAAAAATTGGGTCCTTAGTAATATACTTAACGTGTGATGTTTATTTGTGGCTCAAGTTTTAGATTTCATTTCGTATCGTATCACAACGTATGGTTAAAACTTAGGTTAAAATAAGTATACTTGTCGTTTTATAATAAATTTTATGATCATATATTTACAAATTATTTTTTTTATAGGGGCAAAATGGGAATTTCAAATGAACGGAAATTTAGGGTTTTACAACTCTTCCCCTCTAAAAAAAATTTTCGTCCTCGAAAATTGAAGCCGCAAGTTAAACGAAGTCGTAGCAAGTCGCAAAAGATCGTCACAAACATTCTCACGCCAGATGGGGTTTTTCCAAAAAGATCTTCAGACCAAATAGTTTCTCATGACTCAAATCAAAACGAGGTGGGTTCAAATTTCTCAGAAGGATACAAACTAAGTTGTTTCTGATCAAAAGACCATGCAACAAAATGGAGGATAGGTGAATCTCCCGGAAAGCTCATATGGAATACGAACAAGATTTCAAATCAAATTAATTGTGTCAACAAAAGAGAGCTTTACAAGAATTTAAGATTTATAGCTGAGGTTAACAGAATGCAAAACGAGATTCCAAACTCATCCAGATATCAAATGAACGAAAGTAGAGTCCACGCATAGGTAGAATGGACCTAAAGTATCACTAATCACGGATAATCCAAAAGAGATCAAATTCTAAACTTCTTAGGTACTCCCCAAGATATCCTATGGCCACAATGAGTGCACGTTATATGGTGTAAGTATTATCACGTTGATCAGGCGTCATAATACTAGCACCACATAGATATGCCTTCATGATGATCATACTTTATCTCAAGTCGTAATCAAAACTACCTATCTTAATCCACCTAGTACTTCTACAGTCTCGAGGTCAACAAAATCGAATGCCATAGTCAAGAGGAAAAACAAAACTATTCGCAAGAGTATCAAAATCCCAGATTGCCTATCCGAAGCAAGGTACGCCGTCACAAGCATCATATCTTCTACAACTCGCCAAAATCTCTCAAAACAAAGCCATCATCGAACATATGAAAAATGAGCACGGAACTGAAATACTTCTAGGGAACTTGAAACATTAAAGGATCTTATTACTATATAACGAAACTTAAGAGAGTCAACGGAATGAAAGTTAGTTGCCAAGAGCTTCGGCCTTCGTAGAATCAGTTCTTCTAAACCTAAAGGGTCTGTTTCAGAAATCCATTCATTCAACACATCCAATCTCTTCAAGTCCGGTTAATCTGTATTCGTCTGTCCATCAATTCGGAAGTGAAACCAAAATTGGGGACTTGTGTCTGGTTTGTCGAGCCTCCTGCAGTTCTTCTTGGAATGTGATGGAGGAATGTGAATTCCTGGCATGCTCTTCATCATTCAGTCTGCTTCCGCTCTCCATTCATCTTAGTACAACCAAGATGAATAGGGAAGTGAGACTGCGCGTCTTCATCAGCTCCGGGTTCGCCGTCTTGACTAGATCTTCAGCATCGCCAACACTTCTACCTTGTAAGTAACGTCTTCACTCTCCAGGTAGCCACCATTGTTGTCAACTCCAGGTCAGGCAGTGAAGTAACTCCTGCTGCATACGAAAAGCCTTCTGTGTTGTAAGGGAGTATAACCGATTCTCTTTCCGATTTATCCCAAAAATTTGCTCCGCCCGAGGGTGTGGAAGCTAATCCTTCTTCAACTTTTCTAAACTCCATTCTAAATCAAACTAAGTTGTTTCTCTCTGTTCACGAAATTTCTCAATGGTATCATAAGTTGCAAACATCTTCCAGCATTCTTCTGCAAGGTTCAAAAGGTTTCAGTTCTCCATTCTGTTATTAGTCTTGACCACATGGCGATAGTTTTCAAAACTTGCGGAAATTAAAGAGATATCCTCGATTAAGAACATCGTTGCCTCTACAAATATCAATCTCTCAGAAAGCACCAATGACCGACGAATTTTCTAACGAAGTGCAAAGATGATTTTCATGCTCTCTCTCGTCTCCAAACGTACTATTAAGTCATACAATGACCATTTGTCCAAGTACTCACGAGAAAACATCATTCATCAAATTCGCAAAAACAATCAGAGCTTTAGCTAATACTATTAGCGTCACTAATCGTCATAGCAGTCTTTTACGAATACTGAAGGCGATTCCAAGAATAAAATCTATTCATCAGAAGGAAACTTCGCGCTCTGAAATTAAACAAGCACATACTCGTTTCAGGGTGGAGGTATTACGGTTCAGCTTTCAGAAATCAACACGCCCAGAAGATACACTTAAACCAACTTACTTCTGTTCTTCGGTTCTTGCTCCTCTCGGTTGCTCAAACAAACTGGTAGGATCCCGGACACATCTGAAAGACACCTTCGCTTGGTGACTAGACAATCTCCCGGTATCAAGTCAAATCCGATTTCATGCTCTGATGGAAAATTTTGGTGGTTCGGCCAGGAATCATATTCAAGATTCAGGGTGCCAAATAACGTTCAAGATAAGGTTCATGTTCAGAAGACTCAAGGTGCCAAAGAGCTCTCAAGATGAGGTTCATTCATTGGTGTACGAAATGGGTTCTAGGAAAACTTCATAACCGCTAAATTAACACAAGAGACTCCAGAGTAATAGTCATAGCAGAGGGTTTATCAATCGGTAATCATGGTAGGGAGTTCAAAATTGTTGCAAACGTTAAAGGTGAGACATAGAAGGGAAATTGTCCATATTTGAATGCTCAATCAGCCAATTCCTTGTCAGAATAAAATTGAAGATAACTATCCAAAGATAGACGGATCACAAATCAAATCTTTATCATTCAAAAGTGAGGGGGAAACATTCTTATACTCGTGGTTACGCTCCAAAAGACTTCTCATAGGGACCGAGATAGTGTCGGAAGATTCATAGGTACTTATCAAAAACAAGAGACAATAAGAGAGTACATCAAGTACGCCATTGCAAGGGGGATTCTCGGAATGATCGAAGAGGCATCAAAATGATTAACGAAGGAATCAGAGGTCAGAGTCAATATCTGAAGATAAGGATCAATTAGTGTCAGGCAATTACTATGCAATTCTCAAAGCCTTCCAAATTTAATCAGATTCAAATTTCAGGTGATGTAAGGTGTGAGCTTTCAATTTACAAAAGTGATATCAATCGAATCTAACCAAAAGTAAGGCACGAATCAGAGTGATGCGGAAGCAATGATATTCAAACAAATGCCTTATAGTCTACCCATTCCTCACTGGTCCAAACTTACGTTCCTATAAGGGAATCTTAAAGCAAAGTTTCAAAGGTTGTCCTATGAGCGCCTACAGGGAAACTTAGTGGTCCTAACTTACACAGGCCAAGGGTAAATGTATTACGAATCGCAGCCTGTCGCTTTGATACCATAATTGTAACACCCCAACCCGGCAAGGGTAGAAGTATCACACTAATGGCTCCATATCAGATCAAACAAAGCATACAATCAATAGTAATACAATGGTTCTCAAAGGTTACAAATGAAATCTTGCAATACAAGGGGTTACAAAGGAAAATAAAAGCTGCCTATCAAATCCATAAGTACATCTCTTCTAATGGCTTCTACTCAAAGTCTTCTAGGTCCAAAGTCTCTTCACTCTTACCCAGCTTCCAACTAAAACCTGCCGCGGGAAAAGAAACGCGGCTGAGCTACTAGAGCTCAGTGAACAGATATAACGTAACAAGCAGTAGCATAATGAATAATACATGAGTAAATGAGAATGGAAGCATGAATACAAGGTAAGAATACATGGTATCATAAGGGAAAAGAAAAAGGTACATAGTAAAGAAAGGTCAGTAATCCACTACGAGCCCATAACATGAAATCATAAGCATAATCATAATCATAAACATGTAGAGGGGAGACCTCTTAGTATCCTGTAAATATGAGGGGTGTCCTCATCATGGGTTGGAGTAGCTAGCTCCCGGAGTGTGAAAGACGTGTATCGCACACACCATCAGTCACCATGAATAACATAACATAACATGAACATGAACAAATCTAGGATGCATCCATACGCCCCAGGTGGCCATAATCTGCCTCTACATCAACATGAATCATAAACATAACATGCAGGGATGGGATAGGTCATCACTCTCCTACCCTAGAGTCATGCCATCGGTGCATCGACTGACATGGACATGAAACCCTCATGCCTAGTGAGTGGCTCGTAGTATCAAACTGAGGGTAAAGGTCAAGTATCATGAATCATGTTTTTAGTTTACTTGCATAGGTCAATATCTTGTTTCATAAGTTCATAATCATAGGTTCATAATCATGGTTCATAGGCAAGGTTCATAAGCAAAGTTCATAAGTAAAGGTTCATGAATGAAAGGTTCATAATCACAAAAGGTTCAATATCATGATGGTTCAATAATCGGAGTTCATGAATGAAGGGAACATAGCAATGGTATAGGGAAACCCTAATATGAATCATAATAAGAGAATGAAGGCCTCTTATTAAAGAAGCAGAATATCTGTACCTTATACCGCAAATGAAAACACGACAGAAAATACAAAGGTCGGAAGCAAACTCCATCTTCAGCGAATCTACACAAATTCATGACTGTCTTATCAAAAGCTTATTTAATTCAAATTACTTATTTTAGTCGGCTTTCCATTTTTAGTAACTTTCCTTGTTAGGTAACTTTCCTTATTTAGCAGGTTTCCCGAATTAGTAATTTATTACTTTAAGGTGATAATTGACAATTTATAATATTTAAGGGTTAAAATAACAATTATAATAGTGGAGGGTTAAATATGCCAATTTAATAACTCTAAGACTTTATATCATAAACATTGTAGTTTAGGTTTCATTATAACAACTTTTAGTAATTTAGGATTACACTTGTCATTTTATTAAAGTTGAGGACCTTGTTTGTAATTTACCTATTTTTAGAATTTTCATACGTGACTTTCACTTTACACATTTCCTCATGCAATTTTCCATAACCCTTTTGACACCAAAAAGCCCCTGTTCTTTAACCCTTTTTAACGACATAATACAAGCCATGTTAACCCATATGCAATCCTAACATACCCATGACACAATAGCAGTACACAACCCAACATATGGCCCTTAGTTTTCACGCAATATGACTCAACTCCTAACCGTTCGTATGTTTCTAAGACAACCTTAGTTTCACCCTTAGCATACAGACACGACACCCATGATGACCAGACAATAACCTTTGTTTTAACTCTCCCTCACCTACACAAAACACTCGCCTAACCCTAGTTTTAAACTCCACTCGACACCCACTTTACCAGTCACATAACACATCATAATGCATCCCATAAGCCGTCCTACTCTACCCTTATTCGACCCATATCCATTCACACACACACACACGCGTTGTGAATCCCCGAAACATACTCATGCAAACAGCCCCCTACGCAACACCTTACTGCCCTATCTACCACGTACTAGACTTCATGACAACCAGACCAGAACCATACCCAAAACATACATAACATCACAACACACACAATCAACCTTTGTTCACATCAATACATGTACGTCTCTCCGTTATAGTGTTCGAATATAATTCCAAATCTTTGTCGTATTTAGTGAGATCGTAATAGGACTTAATGGCCACATATGACATGTATCAAAACAGATTTTAACGCCCTTCCAATACAGATTTTAAGTCGACATAACCATCTAGTTGTAGATTCATGGTTTCAAGCATTATATAATAAAGTTATTTGTATTATAGATAACATGTAAGATCGTATGACATGTTTCAGTTTCTGGCGTAACTTTTCATATATATATCGAATGGAAAAGAACAACAAAGGAGGACGATGAGGATACCTTAGGTCGGATATATGAACGAAACAAGGACCACAAGGAACCTAAACAAAAACCTTCTCGAACCAAGGCACCCTCGATTAAACCCACTACCACACCAAGCTAATCACCACCCTTCTCCTTTGCCTCGTACCATGATTCCTCCTTGAGAAAATAATAGAGAGGCTGACGATTTCATTATGTATTTTTAGGGTTCTTGTGGGTCTTGAGATCGGTATATATATCAGGAGGACAAGTGGAGAAGTTGAGTTGCATAAGGCGTGCAGACTCTTAAAACAATCAGCCCCCAAGACCCCTTTTTAAAGCATGATATTATATTATAATATAGCGTATGGGCCTTTTATTATATTGTAGTGGCTAAGCATTGGAAAGAAAAAAATATTCTGTTGTGGAATGGAAAAAAAATAAAGAAGTGCCGTGATTATAGGAAGTGATTTGACCGAGCCTTTTGGAAATTTGGTGACTGTTTCCTTCTTCTAATATTCGAATGATATTTGTCCATCTTGGTGTACAATTTATTTATTTATTTCCTTAATACTATTGTGTAATATAAGTTGTGTCCAACTCAAATAAAAAAATTGGGTCCTTAGTAATATACTTAACGTGTGATGTTTATTTGTGGCTCAAGTTTTAGATTTCATTTCGTATCGTATCACAACGTATGGTTAAAACTTAGGTTAAAATAAGTATACTTGTCGTTGTATAATAAATTTTATGATCATATATTTACAAATTATTTTTTTTATAGGGGCAAAATGGGAATTTCAAATGAACGGAAATTTAGGGTTTTACACAGATCGACTCTTGAAGAATGTTCTATGTTCTGATGTTATATCTGTGATCATGAATTCCATTTATCTGTCGTGTAATGAAATGCTTGTTGATGATCATTCTGTTGATATTAAAATGTTGAGACTTGAAGTTGAAAATTTCAAAAGAGAAAATGAGAGACTTCAAAAAGTCAATGATGATGTGGAAAACAAATTTTCAAAATTTTTTTTCCAACTTAACCAAAAGTTGCAATGGTGTCAGACTCAGAGTCTTGACTTTGAGTTACAATTACAAAATCAAAACAAATCATTGTCCTTTCAAAACAGTCATGCTTCCGAAAATCCGACTATTGAACAAGAAAATGTTGTTTTAAATCATCAAATTTTTTAGTATGAAAAGGACATTGATGAAGTTTGCCAAAACAAGAATGACACTGTTCGATTAAACCGAGAATTGGATTCCAAAATTCAACAACAAAAACACATCATCATTGAGTTGAAAGAGAAAATCAAAGTACTTGAAAAAAGGGAAATTTGTAAACAAGCATGTGATAGAACCAGGCATGTATAAAGTAGACGAGATACCTAAGAAAGCATCTTCACAGACCACTAATGTGCATGCTTCGACTTCTACAGGACTAGGCACCTCTCTTAATGTTAGCAGATCCAAGACCAAAAAGAACAAAAAGAAGACTAGTACCTGGAAACCTAAGAGCAGCTCACCTAAAGTTCAAGAAGTAGAAGATCACACTAGGAATCTGCATAAAAAGCATGTTATGTCTAAAGTAGAATCAAACTTTAAAACGTGTAGTTCTAATTGTGATGTAACGAATGCTAAGACTATGAATGTTCTGAATGATGTTATTGTTGATGCTTATTGTGTGTTTTGTCGTACAAGTATTTTTTCTGCTAATAATAAAAAAATATGTTGCAAAAACCTTTTTGTCACGTAATCAGAAACGAACAAATGGCATTTCCTCTAGGCTCACTACCGCTGCTAAGTAAATTTTAGGAAAACCGCCAAATGTAGTTTCCAAGACTATCGTAGACAAGACCATAGTTGCTACTAGAATAATCCAAACACCTAGTGCATTTACTAAAAAGAAAGCAGAATCTAGTTGGACATGGCAACGTTGGCTACAGCATAAACCTAGTTTTACTTGGTTACCAAAGATGCTTACAAACTGTACTACTAACCCAACGGGTTCCACCGTTACCTTCTCTCCATCTGCATTGTCTTCTTGTGATGCTGGTGATTCAGATTGTACTTTGGATTGCTGATAGCAGGTGTTCTCGACACATGACAGGCAACCTAAAACTTCTAGTAAACTTTGTCGAAAAGTTCATAGGAACTGTCAGATTCGAGAATGACCACTTTGCCGCTATCATGGGCTATGGGGACTATGTCAATGGAAACATCGAAATAAGCCGTGTATACTACGTTGAAGGCCTTGGACATAATCTTTTCTCCGTAGGGCAGTTTTGTGATGGTGACTTGGAAGTTGCATTTAGGGAGAAAACCTACTTTGTTCGTGACCTACAAGGAAACGACCTTATGACAGGAAAGCGCAGAATGAGTTTCTACACCACTTTCACTATAACGAATTTGTTTCCTCTACCCTAAATCTATTGGTCGATCACTAGTTAATTCTTCTATCTACTGCCCCATTAATTATTAGCTTTTGCTACAATCGTGGGTCGGTGGGTATTAAATTTCACTTTTGTTTGCTTTTTGTTGAGGTACTGATTTTCGTTTTCCTAACCCTTAATCCTTATTGGTCGATAATTGTTATTCTCTATTGTCCATTATTGTGTTTGCAATCGTGGGTCGGTACAAGAATAACTTTGGTTGCTTTTAGTGGGGTTAGCAAATTGTTTATTTATTGGCTACCATCCGAATAATCTTACTGGTCAATCATTAACGTGGGTCGGTGGTAGCTTTCATTGTGATCAATATTATCATATTGTGAACATTATCAAGTCATTCGATCAGAACTATGGGACCAGGTTAGATTTTCGAGTGTGCGTTAGTTTTAAACCCTAATCTTGCGATTAGGGTTGTTTCCCTTTTCTTGTATCTTGCATGATTGTTGGCCAGTTATTTTCGAAGATTTACTGTATTGTGGGTATAGAGAGTTATGGAGAAAGGTTTTTTGAAGTCTACTAGTGCTGCTAAAGGTACGAAACAAGCTGTTATATCTGATGATCGTTTAAAGGTTGCTGCTGGTAAGAATGTAGACAATATGGGTGCGAATGTTGTGGGAAATTCTGGACTAAGTGGTAGTAACACTTCATCTACTAGTTTGGCCGATCAAACTAGGTTGTCTAATGATGATCTTGTCCAAAGTGTTGCTGCTAGGCTAAGGAGATTGGGTGGGAATAACGTATTACGTGATCCAAAGTTTGATATGGGTAAGGATGCACATTCTACTCATGATGCTAGTCTTGGTACTTCGGCTGCCCCTAATGCTTCATCTAGGCAGCCTATGAATGCACATGGTACATCTAACTCAGGTAATACTATTGGTGTGTCGAATGTTGAATACCATATGGCTGATCTGTCCAACCCTATATAACTGATGTGGCATACTCTAATGAGCCCACTGTAACCAAAACCAGACCATGTGAATTGGGTAATAATAGGGGTATTGATCAAGGAGTGTTGGACGCATGTAAGACTTTTGAGAAAGTAATGGACGATGTTGCTCTTAAGAATGCGGATAATCACCATGGGGCTGCTAATACTTCATGTGGTACTAACTCGTTTGTTAATGTGGTGAATTCGGGAAGGGTTAATAGGAAGGTTAATTTTCGTACCTTGGTGAATGAGACCCGTATTGCTAATCATGATACTTTCCTACCAAAGGCTACTATGGAGGGTGTTTTGAACCGTTATGATCATACTCTTATTGGTTTCTTTGTAGGCAAGAATATTGCCTTCCCGTTGGTTCAAAACTATGTCACGAATATGTGGGGTAAGTTTGGTTTGAAGAAACTTATGAAGAATGATGCTGGTGTGTTCCTTTTTAAATTTGATTCTAAAGAGGGTGTTGATAATGTGCTTCAACGGGGTCCTTGGATTATTCGTAATTCACCTCTAATTCTTACCAAATGGACACCTGAGGTTTCATTAACCAAAAGTGAGGTAACTAAAGTCCTTGTCTGGATTAAATTGCATAATGTACCATTGCTTGCTTATTCTAAAGACGGTTTGAGCTTGATAGCTACACAGGTTGGTAAGCCAATTATGTTAGATGCTTTTACAAGCTCAATGTGTGTTGATTCATGAGGTCATATTAGTTTTGCTCGTGCTCTTGTGGAATTATCATCAGAAGCTGATTTAAAGAGAGAAGTTACTATGGCTATCCCCATGAAGGATGATATTGGTTTCACTACGGCTGTCATTAAGGTTGAATACGAATGGAAGCCTCCCCATTGTGATGTGTGCAAATTTTTTGGGCATGATCGTATTAAGTGCCCGAAATGTGTTAAGGAGGTGGTTCGTAATGAAGTTAATGAGGAGCCGAATGTTCCTATTGGTATGGGAAAGCCTAATGATGGTTTCCAAACGGTTACTAACAAGAAGAAGGGTAAGAATTCTGGTCAAACTAATCTGGGTAAGGGAGGTTTTACTAAGCCTGTTGTGGGTAAGAATTTTCAGTATCGTCCCAAAGCTCCTCCTCCTGAACCTAAGAAAGTGGATGTGAATAAGAAGAAGGTTGTTGATGTGGCTAGTACAAGTGGAACAAAGATTTCTACATCTAATCAGTTTGATGCTCTTAATATGGATGATTCTGATGATTTGGGTATTCCTACAAAGGAAGTGAGTAAAGATGTGGATACTGGTAGTTCGATGGACGACAAGGTAAATGAGTCTCTTAAGACTGGTAATACTTTGCATGAGTCGCATGTGAGTAAGCTGAAGGAGAAGGAAGTTAGAACGCCTATGCCTAGTACCTCTTCGTATACTAAGAGAGTTAACCCTTTCTCTAAGTTTGGAGAAATTTGTTGATTCTGATAGCGATGAGGAGGTTGTCAACACCTTTGATGAGTCTGCAAATTTATTTGACAAGCCTTTAGATTTTTTTCTCATAGACCGGCGAGGGACATGATCTTGAAGACTGCTATGATTATGATGACTATGCGGATCATATTGAAGACCTTCCAGGGAATTTGAATGCATTTTATGACATGTATGATATAAAGCTCCAAGGTCTTCGGAAGAAGTAATTTTTTTGACATTAGGAGTTTCTATGTCTTTATTAGTAGTGAGTTATTTTCTTGTCTAGAAAATAGGAAGTTCCTTGTTATGTAAGCTTTTTGCCTATATAACGGGCTGAGATATGGGATTCACCCATATCCTTTGTACTTAAACGTTTTTTGGTTAATCTACTTACTAGGGTGCATGATTACTCCCATTTACCCAAAAAACGAGTCTCTACACCATTTCCTTGTCAGACATGACCGCTTCTTCTCCAATTTGCTTACTCTCCAAGGCACACTCTACAAAAGCATAGCTATGGCATAAACATTTGTCTCATTTGAATTTCAAGACAATGACAGATCTCGCTCGTCAAAAGTTAGTCGACGGTCTTTCAAGATTTCGGTATGCCAAAGATCACCTTTGTCCAGCATGTGAACAAGGGAAGAGTACTCGTGCTCACTTTCCTCCTAAAACCGAGCACAGTACGGATCATGTTCTCCAACTTCTACATATGGATTTGTGTGGCCCGATGAGAGTTCAAACAATCAATGGGAAGCGTTATATATTGGTAATCGTCGATGATTTTTCAAGATGGACTTGGGTCTACTTTCTTCGAACCAAGGATCAAGCTTCTTCGATGATCATCACCTTTCTCATCAAAATTCAGGTTCAGCTCTGCAACACCGTTAGAAAAGTCAGAACTGACTACGGAACCGAATTTAAGAATCACACTCTTCGTGAGTATTTTGAGAAAGTAGGGATTGAACACCAAACATCTATTGCACGCAACCCAGAATAGAATGGAGTAGTTGAAAGACGAAACCAGACGTTAGTGGAAGCCGCAAGGACGATGTTGATAAATGCTCAATTACCTGATTACCTCTGGGCTGAAGCTGTCTCAACCGCTTGCTACACCTAAAACCGTTATATGATTAACAAAAGGCACAACAAAACCCCATATGAACTTGTTCACAGACGAAAACCGAACATAAATTACTTTCATGTATTTGGGGCCCTCTATTACCCAAATAATGATCGTGATGACCTTGGAAAGTTGAAAGCCAAAGCTGATATTGGAATCTTTGTTGGATACTGTGAGAATTCTAAAGGATTTCGTATCTGGAACCGTGGAACCCGGGAAATTTAAGAGACAATACACGCTCATTTTGATGAACTCACGGATATGGCTTCTGGACACATCAGTTCAGGACCCGCGCTTCAAAGAAAGGAAAGTGCTTAATCAAAACAAAGGTTTTAAATATTTTTCGAACATTTATCCTAAAAATCTCAATGGCTTGTAAGTATTTCGGCTTACATCCCGGGCTTAAACATTGTGGCTTGTGCACAGATCACAGTGCACAACCCGTTCTTGTAATGAAAGGACCCTGAGGTACGCTTTAGTGCCTAAATCCTAATATAAGGAGCGAAAGCTTCTTACTTTTGAGTAGAATTAACCAGAATTTTTCTAAGTTTTTTCAAAATTCTGCTCAAAAGAACAAGTATTCCCTTGTTAAGGGGGAGTACTTGAAACACAAGTCTTTGTTCCAAACTGTGGAAAACTAGAAGGGGGTTGAATAGTTTTACCGTTTTTAAAATTTGATTCGCTTTGTTACTTAATGTGATTTTTAAAGAAAACATACACAAATAAATAATCACACAATATATATGAAAAGTAAAGAGAGGAATGATCAAACCACACAACACGGATGTTTATAGTGGTTCGGCTACAAGGACTCTCTTCCTTGCCCTACTCCACTCCTCGAGCCTCTAACTCGAGAGTTTTCTTTCACTAAGAAACAAACTCCCTTCTAGGTGGAGAAAACCTTTACACGTCGCTTACTTCTTTTTCCGGTACTAAGCTAAACATCGGGTTCTTTACAAGGGTACAACCGCTCCCGTTTGGTTCTTTCACAAGGGTACAACCACTCCCGTTTGGTTCTTTTACAAGGGTACAACCACTCCCAACACTCTTTGTGTTTTAAGGACTAAAACACTAACCTCACTCTACTGATATAAATGATACAAACAATGATATGCAAACTAGTACAAGATCACACAGTGGCTAAGCTAGACGGATAATGACAGAATGTTGATCCTTGTATGTTTGATCCCTTTGCTACAAAAGGAAAGATCAAATGAGATAAATGAATGATATGGGTTAGTAAATGAATGAGTATGTATTTAAACTATATGAGTGATAAGAATGGCCAAATGATCAGCTTGCTATTTATTGGCAAAGCTGAGCAACAGGTGGCGGATCCTACGGATCCCAAAACTTGGATCCGTCTTTGTATCCATTTGGATCCGCCGTGTCAGGCCAGCTAAGAGATCTTCAAATCTTTCCAAATCTTGCCATATCTTTCCATATCTTCAAATGTCAACTCTTTGGCTTGAAGATCTAAACAAAATATCCCAAAATCTTACCAAGATTGTGTATATGATGCATGTCATCCTAACTTCTGAAAAATAAAGTTTCCATTTTAGGAAATAAACATGTAAATGTATAAAATTTAAATTCTAGTGATCTTGTGAAATGTAAATGAGTTCTAAAAGGACTTTAACTTGTATTTATGAATTGCTAAAAGATATACCTTGTATTTTTCATTAACAAAACTAAGTAAAGATCGTAAAATATAAATAATGTTTTTGGGACGATATTTGTATTAACAATCTCCCCCTTTTTGTTGATGACAAAACATAAGGTGTATTTTTAAGCAAATGAATAAATGAAGTATGAGTCTTTTTAAAAATATAGATTAAGTTTGTTTTATGCAAGTTTTGAAAACAGTTTCAAGTATAAATGTATGTACTGTGATGTTTCACAGTAATGCAAACTTAATCCTTTCTCCCCCTTTTTGTCGAAACAAAAAGAAGATATGCGTAGCGGAATGCGATTTTGAGAACTTTAAAGCTCCCCCTTGACTTATACTCCCCCTAAATGTAGTAACAAGGTTATGATGTATGAACCTACAAAACAAATGGTTAGAATATGATGTGTTTCCCCTCGATGTATACTCCCCATTGCTAGAGTACCAACGTATACATTTCAAGGATAGGAGATGCTATAAAAGAAAAGTTAGTTACTTCATGGAAGTAAAATGCATATGTAATTATCAACCAAACAATAAGTTTCAGTTCATTTGACTTTAAAAAGTCAAAATGAAGTGTCTGATCAAAATTTAGTACCTAATGTACATTTGATCAAAGCAATATGTGAAGTTAAGACAACCATACTATGATGTTAGTATTCTAAAATGAGATAATATGCTTAATGTTGATCACCCACAAGCATAAAAACATAACATTCATTACTTGGAAAAAAATGATATTACATTCAAATAAGGAAAATAAATACTAATAAGAAAAATTCTAAAACAACACCCTAAAAGTTCCTTTAAGAGGAAACTAACAAAGTTCCTATTGAGGAGGATGAGAGATTGCATCGAGATGCTCGAGAATGTGGTTCAATATGAACCTCATTTCATTTTGGCGCTCATGGACCAAAATGTTGGTCCTTTGGGCCAAATGAGCGGTTCTCTCACAATGCGAACAATCATGGCTTGAAAAATCGGGAGGAAGAGTAGTCTCATGGTTTTGTGGTGGTGGTGGTGGTGGTTGGTTGTTGTTGTTGTATGGTTGTTGTTGTTGTTGGTTGGATGATGGTGGAGTGGGGATGGAGTTCATCAAGATGGGTTGGAGATCCATTGCTTCATCAAGGCGGGATCCAACCATATTAGAGAGAGCATGGAGGCGGGTGAGTTCCTCGTTGATCTCTTCTTGGGTTTGTGGCTCATTGATCCACATTGCCTCATCAATGGCAATTAGTGTGGATGTGGGTGAGAGAGGTTGTAGTTGAGGTTGAGGTGGTGGTGCATCATGGTATAAAGGACCGTGGATATCTTGGTAAAGTGGATGAAAAAGCAATGGTTCTTGACCTTCAAAGGTCATGGGTGGAGGATTGGTTGACCTTGGTGGAAGGTCCTCCAAATCATCAAGGTATGGATGTGGTGATGTAGGTGGAGTCCTAAATAGCTCCATTGGTTGGAGTTTGGGTGATTTTGGGGGTGATGGTGATCTAACAGGTTGTGATGGAGCGGGTGGTGGAGTGGTAGCTATTGGAGTAATTGTTGGTGGTGGAGTATGAATGACTACATTTGGTGATGTTGGAGTGGAGAGTGTGAGGAAATTCTCACTTGCAATAGGTGATGAGATATTAAGAGGGGATGATACCTCTGATGAGTTAGCTAAGTTTATGAAGCAACAAGGCTTGACGCTAATACGAGTAGTTCTTTTTAGTGGTCTGCTAGTTGATGAGTTACTTGATTTTGTCATGGTTGGTAATGTAGCTAAGATGTTCAGGAGAGAAAGTAGAGAAAATGGTGAGTGAGTGAGTTTTGTGATGATCCTAAGGTACTAATTTATAGACAGAAGGTTTGTTGGACTGTGTGTTTGGATTGGATGTAAATCCAATGGAGAATGTTGGTTCCTAATGATTTGGAACAAAAAATTAAGCTTGTCACATCCTAAGGTCAATCCATTGAAATGGAGTTGAGAGATATGAGGGGGATTTGCAGTAAATGCAAGGAGATAGTGGAAAATCTGTTGATTTGATATTTCCACGGATTTGACGGATCCCTCAAAAGGGTTCCTTGCTTGTATTAGAAAGGTAACTCACATGTAAAATTTGAAAATTCAAATTTTGGTGTTAATTTGAGTTCTTAGGGTTCTAAGAGTTCCTAAATAATTCTAGAGAGTTTAATGATCAGTGAATATAATCTAAAAAAGCTACAAACCAAAATTTAAGTGTCGGGATGAGTCGGGAATTTTTGAAAAAAGTTACTGTTGGTACCCGCGGATCCAATCGACAACAAAGGCGGAGCCAAAGTTTGGGAGCCGTGGAATCCGTGGGTTCTGGACTGGCGAAGCCAAGAGATACACTAGGCGGATCCAAAAATTGGGATCCGCCAGATCCGTTGTCCAAATGTGCTAAAACAAACAGAGAGCATGTCAAATTTTGCATTTTTTGACCAAAACCCGAAAATTCTCCTATAACGTTTGTAATAGCTAATATGTAGTGGAATAAAGCTAAAAACATAAATACTAACACACGTTTTCACATAGTTTAATCCGATCATAATTTCTTATCATATAGGGAGTTAAGCCAAACAGGGGCTTAATCTTGGAAAATTGATAACACTAAGTGTTATCGACCTGAAAATCTGAGTTAGTTCACATACAAGTCAAGTACTACCATAATAAGATAAGAAACATACATGTTCAACACATCATTTTCAAATAAAGTTTAAATCCAAACACTCCTCTCACTTGAACTTCTTGCTCAATTTCTTGTACCCCTTGTGAAGTTTCATGATCCAACGCCCCAAATTCTTCATCATTCCCTTTGTTTGACGATTCTCCTTGGATTCATTTGGGATTGGAGGAAGTTGACTCAAGTACTCCGGTGGAGTGATCCTAGAGTTTGGCAATCCGTCATCGTCACTCATTGATGATGATGATGATGATGTTTGAGGACGAGGACGTTTGCCTTTTTCAACCGCTACCCTATAATCACTTAGAGCGACAAAGGTGTGTGGAATCTCTTCGTAGTCGGGAATAAAACCTAAGGCATTTCTAGGAATGGGTTCAAAGGCTCTATAGAGATGAGTCAAGAGCATCCCGTAGGGCATTGCGGTGGTACCTTGTACCGGAATATCGGCCATTCGTTTGGCGATATAGTGTGCAAGGTTGAAAGGTTGATGAGTTGACACACAATACATCATATAAAAAAGACATGCGTTAATATGATCACGATTCCCAAAAGTTCTTATGACATTTGCCCTTAGCACATCTTCTAGCTTTCTAAATTTGGGCCTAAGTTCATTGAGTTCCATGGAAAAAGGATCTCTAGGTACATAACGACCTCGATGCAACCTTGTTTGGTTGTTCCTAGGTAAGAAGAGGTGCTCCCTAATGGTTTCTTTGTCGGTCAAAGGTGTGGCATATGGTGCCGTTCTATCAAGGTTGGACTCTAAGATTGTCAATGACCATTTATCCGAGTAGACACATGTTCCATAATTAGGAACTCCTAAAACATCACCAAATTGATCTAAGGGAATGTTGAATAAGGTTCTATTGACTCTAAAGTGAATGCTCATAAGACCATTGTCGCTTGAACTAAGACCTATGGTTGCATAGAACTCGAGAATGAACCTAGGAATAATGGGCTCATCAGTGTCTAAAAGACAATCGAAATGAATCGCGGCCAATTGCTCATGAAGATTGGTATCTTCATAGAATGAGGAGTCTACAACCCTACCCTTATGGATGTATCATTTCTCTAAAGCTTTGAATATATTGACTTGGGCTTCGGTGAGACCCTAGGTTTTTTGGTTTTTGGGAAGTAATCGATGGTCTTTTTGTGATCGTAGTTGGTTGCGGGAGGCATAGTTATCCTAGACACGAAAAATATATAGTTTAGTTGAAATTATCGAAAATACATATAAAGGTCTAGTGTGTGCCTATATGGGGACAATGTGGAGGTGTGGTTATCTCGACTCCTTTTGATTCATGAAAATTTTGTTTATGCAAATTTTATGATAAAATGAGAGATAACCCAAACACTCCTACTTCAATGTAGCTTCATTTGAATGTACCCGAAAATACATATTAGTTATGTATTCCCTTTAGCATTCAAGATACATTATGCAAGTGATATTTAAAACGTAACGTTTTTGTATTTGTATGAACAATGTTCAAAAACCGTTTTTCCTAGTCGTGAGAAGTTTTTAGCAAAAATTTCTCATGGGGTTTTTGATGAATAATGATAATGTACTACAAGATGCAATTCCTAACTATGAAAAACATGATTTGTTATGCAATTTGGTAAATATGCTTCATGATTTTTCAAGAATTATGCATAAACCCAAATTTTGGTTTTGTGTGTGAAATAGAAATCCTAGACGCAGATTAGGAATGCAAACATGATAAGGATACTTACAGTGATGTTTAGAGCTCAATTTGGTTGAAGAAGATAGCCTAAATTATGATTTTGGTGAATTATGGGTCGAATACAGTGGGTGATAAGTTTTAGGGAAGAGTGATGAATAGTACAGGGTATTTGTTTAATATATATAAAAACTGCCTCAGCAGATGACGGATCCGGCGGATCCCAAATAAGGGTTCCGCCCTTGTTGTCGTTTGGATCCGCAGGATCAGAACTCAGGTTGGGTTTTTTCCGTGTTTGGTTAATCTAAGGTTTGAGCTAACGTTTAATCTATTCACTAGGCTCCATTAATCCTAAACCAAGTCTAAGATAGTTGAAAGGTTCTCTCTTGAGAGGTTTTGTGAGGATATCGGCAATGTTGTCCTCTGAGGAAACTTTCTCAATTGAGATGTTTCCCTTCTGAACATTGTCACGAAGGAAGTGGTGACGTATTTCTATGTGTTTGGTTCTAGCATGTTGGACTGGGTTTTTGCTAAGATCGATAGCTCCTTTGTTGTCACAAAGAATGGGAATGTCGTTGAGTACAATTCCATAGTCTACGAGAGCTTGTTTCATCCACAGTGCTTGTTGGCAAGCTTTTCCTGCTGACACGTACTCGGCTTCAGTTGTTGATATGGCGAGGGTTGTTTGTTTCTTAGCAAACCATGCGGTGAGACAATGTCCTACAAAAGTACAAATACCACTAGTACTTTTCCTATCAACATAGTCACCGGCATGGTCTGAATCAGCATAAACTATGGTTTCTACACCTGTCCCTTTGGGATACCATAATCCTAAATGTGTAGTGCCTTTAATGTATCTAAATATCCGTTTAACAGCTTCAAGATGAGATATTTTGGGATCTTCTTGAAAACGTGCACATAGACAAACACTAAACATAATGTCCGGCCTACTAGCCATAAGATAGAGCAAACTACCAATCATTCCTCTATATTTAGTGCTATCTACGGATTCGTTTTCTTCATCCTTTGTGAGTTTAGTTTCTGAGGACATGGGTGTTTTCATAGGTTTTGAGTCTTCAAGACCAAACTTCTTAAGCATATCTTTGATATTGGTTGAAGAATATCCCATCTTCTAATTGTTTTATTTGGAGACCTAAGAAAAAGTTTAGTTCCCCCATCATACTCATTTCAAACTCGTCATGCATGATTTTTGAGAAATCGTAGCATAACTCTTGACAAGTTGAGCCGAATATAATGTCATCCACATATATCTGGACGATGATAATATGTGATCCCGTTTTCTTGGTGAAGAGAGTATTGTCTACTAGGCCCATGGTATACTTATGGTCAACTAGGAAGGTCTTAAGTCGATCATACCAAGCTTTTGGTGCTTGCTTAAGTCCGTATAAAGCTTTCTTAAGTTTGTAAACATGATTTGGTTTTTCAAAATTGGCAAAGCCGGGAGGTTGTGCAACATATACTTCTTCATTTATAAATCAGTTTAAAAATGCACTTTTGACATCCATTTGAAATAATTTAAAATCATGTGCACATGCATATGCAAGTAGTATCCTAATAGACTCTAGTCTAGCTACGGGTGCAAATGTTTCATCGTAATCTATACCTTCTTGTTTATTGTAGCCTTGTGCTACTAGCCTAGCTTTGTTTCTAGATACTATGCCATTTTCATCCATTTTATTTCTAAACACCCATTTTGTACCGATTATGGTTTGATTTTTAGGTTGTGAAACTAGTGTCCAAACGTCATTTCTAACAAATTGATTTAATTCCTCTTGCATAGCAATAACCCATGATTCATCTTTTATAGCCTCATTTATATTTTTAGGCTCAATTGTTGAAACAAAACAAAAGAAATTACTTTCATTTTGAGCTTTAGATCTCAATGTTCTTTCATTAAGTTTTCCTATGACGTTTTCTAATGGATGACTTTTTGTTTCTTTGATGTTGACTAAATCACTTTTTACTGGTTGATCTTCTTTATCATTTTCAACATTTTCTATATTTTCAACCATTTGACTTTCAACTAAGTCATCATCTACCAAAGGTGATGTCTTAGAGGGAGGTGGACTTTCGTCGAATGTTACGTTCAACGATTCCTCGACTCTTGAGGTTTCTTTGTTCAAAACTATATATGCTTTACTAGTTTGTGAATATCCTAGAAATACACCTTCATACGACTTTGGGTCGAACTTGGTGAGATAATCCTTTGTGTTTAAAATGAAGCATTTGCTTCCAAACACTCTAAAATATCCTAAAGTAGGCTTTTTGCCTCTGTATAACTCATATGGAGTCTTTGTCAAGAATGGTCTAATTAGAACTCGATTTAGAATATATGTAGATGTATCTACAGCGTGACACCAAAACTTTTGAGGTATGTTTTGTTCATTTAACATGGTTCTACTCATTTCTTGAATTGTCCTATTTTTGCGTTCTACCACACCGTTAGATTGAGGGGTTCGAGGAGCCGAGAAATTATGAGTTATGCCATTGGCATCACAAAAAGCTCCGAATTGAATTTCATTCTCGAATTCACGACCATGGTCAGTTCTAATTGATACTATGTTACTTCCTATTTGATTTTGAATTTTTTTACTTAAGATTTCAAATTTATCAAATGCTTCGTTTTTAGTTTTCAAAAACTTAGTCCATGTATACCTAGAGTAATCATCTACTATTACCAAAGTATAGAAGTTTCCCCCGTAACTGTAACACCCCCTAATTTATGAAATAACAGCGGAAGACTAATCGGGGTATTACGGGGAGGATCTTTGCATAATAATAGAAAACGACTCGAAAGAGACGTTTTTAAAAGTACATTTTATTCAAACCAAAAGTTGAAATACATAATATAGAAATATCAGAGTTAAAACTTCCCAATAAAGGGTGTAGTAGTATTAGGAATGAATGAAATCATTTTATTTTACACCACATTTAAAACCCTGTGTTTATTTGCCCGCTCCGTGCCTTTCCTGCTCCGCTAATTACCTGAGAATACATGCTAAAAAGTCAACAAAATTGTCGAGTGAAATCACAGAGTTTGTAAATAATAATGAGTTTGAGAGTACACAAGTAGTGATTGCCTGAGTATTACAATCATGTTTAAATCAATAATATTGCAGTTGTGTATATTGCCCTAAGTCTCATGACACGCAAACATTAACAGAGTCGGTAACAGGTGTGGGGCCCTCGGGTAATAGGTGATTTTGCCATTTTTTCTATTTATCTCAAATATAGCGCGTCGCGACTAATCCGGCTAGTAACTAAGACTATCAATCCGGTATTAGTGGGACAGGCAGTCAGCCTCCAATAGATCTATTCACTATACTCGCATTCACTCGCAAGTGATTAATGGTTCCTGATAGAGGGTCTTTTGGCAATAGCATAGCTTAGGCAATATCAATCAGGAGAAGCATACAAAAATATTTGAAAATACTTGTGTGTTTAATGTGTAGCATGTATCTCCCCCATGGAGTATAAAACTTGTAAATAAGTAAAAGTGGGGTTGTGACTCACCTTGTGGATAACTGATGAGATGGAAAATGAGATATCAAGTGAAACTACTGACACGGCTCCAAAACAGGACCTGGATAATAGTGAAGTCTAAGTATTTGGTGTTTGTGACTTAATATAACAATGTGTGTGAGAACGAGTAACAGATAGTGAACAGGTGTGTGATATGAGTTTGATATACTTAAAATGCCTCAAGTTAAAATATAATAATATTATCTTGTGTTTACGTCTTTGATTCTATAATCATCTTTTCCTTGAAATATGTGTGAATGAAATGTTAATCAAATCGTTTAAACTCGTTGTGTGCGATTATGTACGTAAATAGATAAAATGTGAATAAAATGACAATTAAGTGATTTAAACTCGTTAAGCGTAATTATCAATGTGAATAAAATGTCTTGTAATTCTAAACGTAATTAAACGAAATGTGAACAAATGTGAATTAAATCGTTGAAGTTTGTTACGGATAAATATTTACGTTATTAAAAAGTAATAATTGACAATTTATTCGTTAAAACTCGTTAATAGTTTTAGTTATCAACGTATTTATTTAGAAGTGAATATAAATAAATGTGAAATAAAAATGAATATGTAATAAGTTACATCTTGGTCCTTGTTCTTTTATTATTTTCACAATTTCCATTCTAACAGCGTTAAGTGTACATCGTTAATCCTTTATATAAATATTTGTTATACTTTTAATCCTCGACTTCCCAAAATGACATAAAAGTCCTTATATTTAATGTCTTTACATATTCAGCCCCTCAGCTCACTGATTTACAGTTTTTGACCTAACTTTTCAATGTTGACAGTTTTAGTCCCTTAACGTTATATAGTTTTGCAAGGTTAGTCCATTTTCATTTTAAAGGTCCATTTCATGTTCAAAAACTTCCAAATTTTTATATTTGACTCAAAATCATTCATTTTATCAGTTGATACCTTCAACTTTCTGTTTTGACAGTTTTATCCGAAAGTTTCTGAATTTGACAGTTTTAGTCCCTCAAGTTTGCACTTTTTGCATTTTTAGTCCAAAACACATGTTTAACTTAGGACTTCATTTCTTTTAGCTTTTTATATTTCCAGAAGTTGTTTTAAGCTGGTGAGAGCTTATTTCCATAATTAGAACAGCTTATAAGCTGCTTATTCGCTTAAAGCTTATTTTGGTTTTTGTGGGCTTTAGCCCGTTAAGGGTATTAAGTGGTTGTGTTGTGTTGTTTTTGTGATTCTGTCGAGTGAGTAAAAGCTTTGTGAGTGTGAGATTAGTTAACAAGCTTGTGTGTGAGTGAATTGGGTGTCTACTGTTTGTTTAGTGGGTGGTGAAACATGTTCAACGCTTGTTTTGATATAATATACGCATGAAAGTGGTGTTATAAATCCATTTTAACGTGACAAGATAATAAGGTTTACATATATACGTTTAGGACAGTTCGAAAGTTATCAAAGGCCACAAATAACGTGTGATATTAAACATAATTATAAAGTGGTGAGTGCATAACTAATACGTATATCCATGTTTTAGTTATGTAGTGTTCCATGTGTGATTAACGAACGTATATAATCATTTATTTGGTTATGTCGAGATATTGGTGAATGTGTTTGTGGGATTAATGATTAACGAGACAAAGAAATAAATGTATAGAAAGCTTGTATAAGTGTGGTACGTATAGAATGATCAAAGAAAATAAAAACAAATGTTGAGAAGACTTACAACACCTATTAAAAGGTGAGAATGCCTCGACTGTTTCGAATAAGGAGAAGAGATGAGAGCTTGGTGACTTGCTTTGTGGTGTACTAGGGTCTCGAATGAGGCCTTAGTGATGACTTGTACACACTAACAAACCCTTGTGATGATCTTGGAACCCTTCGACAGTAGGCAGTAACAAGAGAGAAACTTCAAAGTGTTTTGTGAGTGAGTTTTAGTGTGTACGCATGGAATGGAATGCATGGGATTATATTACCACTAGATAGGCCACTTGGTGAGACAAGGAGAATAATGTCAGTAGGTTCTATTGAGGGGAGGCTTTCACCAAGTAGATAAGGCAATTAATGAGAGTAGTATTATTGTGTATGACCTTTCGGTTGAGTGTTGAGGTGAACGAGTGAGTAAGTGACAAAGGGATGACATAGCACAAGATATTTAGTTGTTGATTTTATTTCATAAGTTTAGGAAGCAATGTGTTGTTTGGATGATACGAAATATATACGTATGGTGTGTTTGATTATTGAGTCCAAAAGAATCTTCAATCGTGGCCAAAATTAATAAGGAGTGATCAAATAAATATTTCTGAGATCTTGTGGGTTTAAGATAACACAAAGAATTTATAAACACTCTTGTGAACTCGTATAATATACATTATACATTGCATTTCGTTAAAATGAGTTTGGCCATAATAATATATTTGAGATTTTGTGTATATTTGCCTAACATTGTCCTTTGTTACTTGATCATTCGATTATATATTTCTAATGTTTTTCTTGTTCTTGATTCTCAAGATAGTGGAGATTCGATTGGTGTGATTTATTATATAAGTTGTATGTCGAATTTGAAAATTAACGAGGCGAAGCATATCAGGTGTGAAAGAGTGTGTAACGATTTTGTATAGCCAATATTGGCTTGGTGGGCTGAAAATGCATAGGCCCAATTGTGATAATATAAGGGTCCGGTTTTGATTGTTGTTGGGTTATATATCAAGTGGGCTTAGGAAACCACTAGGCCCATTGAGTTTGTGAGTATTAAATGTGTAACCATGGCCCATTTCGTGAATTCTGAGAACAGGGGGGGGTTGTGAGTGTGTTAACTTAATTCGGTGAAACCAAATATATTGCAATTAATATATTATCATTCGGGAAAATAACATGGGGTGAGTGTAAGCACGTTCCAGGGAAAATGGGGATCACATAACATATCGTGATTCATAGTGTAAACAAAAGTTTAAAATTTTGCCTAAAAATAGGAGTGTGAACATTAATTCATAATTAATCCATGATTAGTGTTTCTTAATTACTAGGGATTTTTACCGGATGTTACAGTATCCACTCCTCAATTTTGAACTTCGTCCTGAAGTTCAGTCTGTGTTAGGTGTTGGAAAAATGTGTTTATCAGGGGTGAGAGGTCTTGGGAAGAGATTCGTCTAAGAATTTCCATTTGATGTTCAAGAGATCATAATTTCATTAGACTTATTCATACTAGATGAAATAATTTGAGTGTTTTGCCACCTAATGAATCCAATGACTGATGATTTCCAACGGTCAGAACTAGTAAAATTTCAACGTCTATGAACAGTGTATACCAACGGTCGTGAATAGTGAATTTTAACGGCTAGTTTTTCGATTCTAACGGCTATATTTTAGCCTATAAATACCCAACTTAATTTCCTATTCTTCCACCAATCATTTCCTTTCATTTAATACTTCCAAAAATGCCGAGCCTGATTACTATTATCGCGATCGTATATATTGTTCTCGTGGGTACTTACTTGGCTTACTTTCAAGATGAAGACAACGTGTTCTTGGTTGGGGTTCTAGTGGTTCTTGTGCCAATTATCATTCTAGCTATTGGCGTGGACAAGCTATAGAGGTACTAGGCTCGAGCTAAAATAAGTCATTGTTGTGTTTCTATGTAACCCTTAACGAATGTGAATTAAAACATGGTTGTTTTCATGAATAAGATCATGTTTTCTTAATTACCATTTTTGTTTTTATCGTGTAGGATACTCAAGAAGCTACACCCCGTTGTGGCTCTCGCTCTTGTTGTGTTGTTGGTGTTCTTTGTTGCCATAGCGGATCAACCTATTGGCGATTCTATTCCTTTCTTAGTGATCTTTGTAACGTTAGCACTACCGATGCTAATTATATCGTTGTGTATTAATTTCCATGGATTCTAATAAAATTTACGCTATTTGTGCTTTCCATAAATCTTTGTGAATTCTTGAGTTCGTACTTATGCCGGATTTCTATCATTGGGGTGATGGGGAATAGGGGTGGAGTGTTGTCAATTGTTGCGAATTGTTTGTTCCTAGATTAAGAGTGACGGGGAAATATTGAGTTTATGCGGTAAGTTTGTGTAGAAAACCTCTTGGTAAGTCATTAGAAGAGAGTAATGATCATTGATTTGGCCAGAAATGCTCATGGATCGATTTGGTCAATTTAACACAAAATAGTCAAAACTGAATAAGATGCTCGACAACCAATCACTTCGGTATTATTTCGCGTATTAAACGTTGATGCCATGAGATGATATTTGACATGTCAAAACTTGGCCAGGTTGTGAATCGAGTGGCAAAAAGAATTGCACGAATTGCTTGTAAAAATCAAAAATATCGAGGTCACAAGTTGGGGTTGTGGGATCGGGTTTTAGAAAAATTCCAGAAAATAAATCAAATTGGATTTGGGTTGGTTTGTTGGGCCGGATGAATAGTACTTGCTTAAATAAAGTTGGGTTGAGATCTGTTAAAACCCAAGTTGTAGATTTATACTTATGTCATATCAGATATAAATAAGCCCACTTATTTATAATTCATTATTTACATAGAGAAGCGTCCCAAACAATGTAAATAAAGAAGTATAAACTTATGGTTCGGCGATTCACAATTTCTTTATTTAAATAAAAAGGCGTCCCAATCCATTCAAATAAAGACATTGTCAATCATCCTACTTAAGAATTTCTGACAAAACACTCATATGTGTAGAAAATAGTTCACACTGGGTTAGAATCATAGACTTTTAATAATGAAAGTTTCGAAAACTTGTCATCAAGTTCTCTTCTGAAACTTGAACTTGATGAATATAGAGAAAGTTGCTGAACTTCAGCTTTTGTAGATGATGAATCAATTTTGTTCCTTAATAATTTCATATCTTTGATTTCTACCAAAGAAATCAATAGTTTGTGACATGTTTCATGTAAAATGATATAAAGTCGTGAGGAGTTTAAAGATCACTATAATCATTTATAATGTCTGAGAATTAATTGAGAACATTGTGCAATACACAATGTCTGAAGAATAAATAAGACCATTGTATAAATTACAATGTCTGGGTAGTAGGAAAGACCATTGTAACCAGTTACAATGTCCTGGGGGAAGTTTCCTAGACTACAAAAGTATATGAGTAGAGCATATTTGTATAGTTGAATTGTAAGTCCTTGAATAAAATCTCCATAACAAAGGCATCGTAAATCCACTCAGTCCCAAGTCCCGCCCATACAAGACTTGCAACCTGTGTGTTTACAATCCACTGCTAATGTATATGTAGGTACATGATTGAAGAAATGTGGTTGTGCCGTAATGCCCTAAAGTAGGCATACGCAGATGTATTTAGTTCTAGAGTGATCGAAAGTATGTCGAGTGTGTATATATTAAAGTGATAAAATCATGTGTATGTAAATCAACATAAAATAACCAGGGGGTTGTGTGAGAATCAACATAACATAATCGGAGTGTGTGAGAATCAACATAATCGGGGTGTGTGAGAGTTAACATAGCATAACCGAGGGTGTGAGTGTAAATATAGCATAACCAGGGGTGAGAGTGTAAATATCAGCTAAGATAATCCTAAAACATAATATACTGAGCATGGAAACCGGCACGGAGGGCGTAAAGTGGTATGGTGTAAAAGTCATTCATTTAGAAAGTGTGTAATTATAGTTAAATGTTTGAAAACATTTGTTCTCTATAATTATAGCTCTGATGCCAATCTGTAACACCCCCTAATTTATGAAATAACAGCGGAAGACTAATCGGGGTATTACGGGGAGGATCTTTGCATAATAATAGAAAACGACTCGAAAGAGACGTTTTTAAAAGTACATTTTATTCAAACCAAAGTTGAAATACATAATATAGAAATATCAGAGTTAAAACTTCCCAATAAAGGGTGTAGTAGTATTAGGAATGAATGACATCATTTTATTTTACACCACATTTAAAACCCTGTGTTTATTTGCCCGCTCCGTGCCTTTCCTGCTCCGCTAATTATCTGAGAATACATGCTAAAAAGTCAACAAAATTGTTGAGTGAAATCACAGAGTTTGTAAATAATAATGAGTTTGAGAGTACACAAGTAGTGATTGCCTGAGTATTACAATCATGTTTAAATCAATAATATTGCAGTTGTGTATATTGCCCTAAGTCTCATGACACGCAAACATTAACAGAGTCGGTAACAGGTGTGGGGCCCTCGGGTAATAGGTGATTTTGCCATTTTTCCTATTTATCTCAAATATAGTGCGTCGCGACTAATCCGGCTAGTAACTAAGACTATCAATCCGGTATTAGTGGGACAGGCAGTCAGCCTCCAATAGATCTATTCACTATACTCGCGTTCACTCGCAAGTGATTAATGGTTCATGATAGAGGGTCTTTTGGCAATAGCATAACTTAGGCAATATCAATCAGGAGAAGCATACAAAAATATTTGAAAATACTTGTGTGTTTAATGTGTAGCATGTATCTCCCCCATGGAGTATAAAACTTGTAAATAAGTAAAAGTGGGGCTGTGACTCACCTTGTGGATAACTGGTGAGATGGAAAATGAGATATCAAGTGAAACTACTGACACGGCTCCAAAACAGGACCTGGATAATAGTGAAGTCTAAGTATTTGGTGTTTGTGACTTAATATAACAATGTGTGTGAGAACGAGTAACGGATAGTGAGCAGGTGTGTGATATGAGTTTGATATGCTTAAAATGCCTCAAGTTAAAATATAATAATATTATCTTGTGTTTACGTCTTTGATTCTATAATCATCTTTTCCTTGAAATATGTGTGAATGAAATGTTAATCAAATCGTTTAAACTCGTTGTGTGCGATTATGTACGTAAATAGATAAAATGTGAATAAAATGACAATTAAGTGATTTAAACTCGTCAAGCGTAATTATCAATGTGAATAAAATGTCTTGTAATTCTAAACGTAATTAAACGAAATGTGAACAAATGTGAATTAAATCGTTGAAGTTTGTTACGGATAAATATTTACGTTATTAAAAAGTAATAATTGACAATTTATTCGTTAAAACTCGTTAATAGTTTTAGTTATCAACGTATTTATTTAGAAGTGAATATAAATAAATGTGAAATAAAAATGAATATGTAATAAGTTACATCTTGGTCCTTGTTCTTTTATTATTTTCACAATTTCCATTCTAACAGCGTTAAGTGTACATCGTTAATCCTTTATATAAATATTTGTTATACTTTTAATCCTCGACTTCCCAAAATGACATAAAAGTCCTTATATTTAATGTCTTAACATATTCAGCCCCTCAGCTCACTGATTTACAGTTTTTGACCTAACTTTTCAATGTTGACAGTTTTAGTCCCTTAACGTTATATAGTTTTGCAAGGTTAGTCCTTTTTCATTTTAAAGGTCCATTTCATGTTCAAAAACTTCCAAATTTTTATATTTGACTCAAAATCATTCATTTTATCAGTTGATACCTTCAACTTTCTGTTTTGACAGTTTTATCCGAAAGTTTCAGAATTTGACAGTTTTAGTCCCTCAAGTTTGCACTTTTTGCATTTTTAGTCCAAAACACATGTCTAACTTAGGACTTCATTTCTTTTAGCTTTTTATATTTCCAGAAGTTGTTTTAAGCTGGTGAGAGCTTATTTCCATAATTAGAACAGCTTATAAGCTGCTTATTCACTTAAAGCTTATTTTGGTTTTTGTGGGCTTTAGCCCGTTAAGGGTATTAAGTGGTTGTGTTGTGTTGTTTTTGTGATTCTGTCGAGTGAGTAAAAGCTTTGTGAGTGTGAGATTAGTTAACAAGCTTGTGTGTGAGTGAATTGGGTGTCTACTGTTTGTTTAGTGGGTGGTGAAACATGTTCAATGCTTGTTTTGATATAATATACGCATGAAAGTGGTGTTATAAATCCATTTTAACGGGACAAGATAATAAGGTTTACATATATACGTTTAGGCAGTTCGAAAGTTATCAAAGGCTACAAATAACGTGTGATATTAAACATAATTATAAAGTGGTGAGTGCATAACTAATACGTATATCCATGTTTTAGTTATGTAGTGTTCCATGTGTGATTAAAGAACGTATATAATCATTTATTTGGTTATGTCGAGATATTGGTGAATGTGTTTGTGGGATTAATGATTAACGATACAAAGAAATAAATGTATAGAAAGCTTGTATAAGTGTGGTACGTATAGAATGATCAAAGAAAATAAAAACAAATGTTGAGAAGACTTACAACACCTATTAAAAGGTGAGAATGCCTCGACTGTTTCGAATAAGGAGAAGAGATGAGAGCTTGGTGACTTGCTTGGTGGTGTACTAGGGTCTCGAATGAGGCCTTAGTGATGACTTGTACACACTAACAAACCCTTGTGATGATCTTGGAACCCTTCGACAGTAGGCAGTAACAAGAGAGAAACTTCAAAGTGTTTTGTGAGTGAGTTTTAGTGTGTACGCATGGAATGGAATGCATGGGATTATATTACCACTAGATAGGCCACTTGGTGAGACAAGGAGAATATTGTCAGTAGGTTCTATTGAGGGGAGGCTTTCACCAAGTAGATAAGGCAATTAATGAGAGTAGTATTATTGTGTATGACCTTTCGGTTGAGTGTTGAGGTGAACGAGTGAGTAAGTGACAAAGGGATGACATAGCACAAGATATTTAGTTGTTGATTTTATTTCATAAGTTTAGGAAGCAATGTGTTGTTTGGATGATACGAAATATATACGTATGGTGTGTTTGATTATTGAGTCCAAAAGAATCTTAAATCCTGGCCAAAATTAATAAGGAGTGATCAAATAAATATTTCTGAGATCTTGTGGGTTTAAGATAACACAAAGAATTTATAAACACTCTTGTGAACTCGTATAATATACATTATACATTGCATTTCGTTAAAATGAGTTTGGCCATAATAATATATTTGAGATTTTGTGTATATTTGCCTAACATTGTCCTTTGTTACTTGATCATTCGATTATATATTTCCAATGTTTTTCTTGTTCTTGATTCACAAGATAGTGGAGATTCGATTGGTGTGATTTATTATATAAGTTGTATGTCGAATTTGCAAATTAACGAGGCAAAGCATATCAGGTGTGAAAGAGTGTGTAACGATTTTGTATAACCAATATTGGCTTGGTGGGCTGAAAATGCATAGGCCCAATTGTGATAATATAAGGGTCCGGTTTGGATTGTTGTTGGGTTATATATCGAGTGGGCTTAGGAAACCACTAGGCCCATTGAGTTTGTGAGTATTAAATGTGTAACCGTGGCCCATTTCGTGAATTCTGAGAACAGAGGGGGAGGGTTGTGAGTGTGTTAACTTAATTCGGTGAAACCAAATATATTGCAATTAATATATTATCATTCGGGAAAATAACATGGGGTGAGTGTGAGCACGTTCCAGGGAAAATGGGGATCACATAACATACCGTGATTCATAGTGTAAACAAAAGTTTAAAATTTTGCCTAAAAATAGGAGTGTGAACAGTAATTCATAATTAATCCATGATTAGTGTTTCTTAATTACTAGGGATTTTTACCGGATGTTACAGTAACTTTGTATAGCGGATGGACCAAACAAATCCGTATGTAATAATTCTAGACACCTAGATGTAGACACCATGTTTTTTGCCTTATGGCTATTATGAACTTGTTTTCCTATTTTGCAAGCATCACAAAAGTGTTGGTCATATTTCAACTTGGGCAGGTTCCTAACGAGTTCCTTAGATGACAAGGATTGAATTAACCTCATATTGGCGTGACCTAAGCATCGATGCCATATAGTTGAGTTATCATCCAAAGAAGTGAGACAAAGTTTGTCTTTAGGTGTTTTATCTAATTTCATAACATATACGTTATTCATTAAAACACCTTTTCCTACTGTTATGCCGTCTTTAAGTATTTTACTTCCATTTTCACTGAAAATGACGTTATACTTTTTGCGGCACAATTGACTTATACTAAGCAAGTTAAAACCTAAATTATCTACATGAGCAACATCATCAATAGAGAGAGAGTCATTAGAGATCGTTCTTTTTCCGATGATTTTACTTTTAAGTTTGCTACCGAATGTGACATTACCTCCATCGTACACTTGGTAGGTTGAGAAAAGGCTTTTGTTTCCCGTCATGTGCCTTGAGCACCCACTATCTTTGATCCACTCATCAGGTTCTAATTCAACTTTTAAGCACACCTAAGTTCAAGAAAAACTCAAGCGTTTGGTCCCCAATATCTCATGGGTCCGTTTGGGTTAAACATGACATTATCATGGTTTAGGTAAGGAAATGGTGGACAATTGTTCAACGGCATGTAATTAGGACCATGAAAGTTTCTAGACATGTTTTGGTTCCAATTACTTTGGTAAATATGTTGTGGGTTAACATTACTTTTTGGAAAGGGGTGTTTGGGAAAACTAGTTTGAGGTCTCTGTTGAACCGTTTTAACTCTATACTCATTTCTAGCTTGACCTTTTCCTATAGAAACTGCTGGTTTTTGTTTGTTATTAGTTATACTAGTACTAGGTTTTCTAGTGACTCTAACGAATTCAGTACGGTCAGTTTTTAGAACCTTCTATTCACAACTTGTATCGGCGGATCCTTTTGGTACAACTGGCGGATCCAAAACTTTGGATTCGTCGGATCCGTGGGCTTCTGACTTAGTTGGAATAGTTTCTTTTTCTTTCACAGTTTGTTTCTTAAAGTCACTTAAAGTTCCTAGTTTCATAAAACCTAGTCCGGTTTTATCATGAGGTAGTTTTTGTATCTTCATTATCTTATCTGCACAACTTATGTTTTTATCAAACTTTTTAAACTTGGAATTTTG
Source organism: Artemisia tridentata subsp. tridentata (assembly GCA_021014915.2). NCBI lineage: Eukaryota > Viridiplantae > Streptophyta > Magnoliopsida > Asterales > Asteraceae > Artemisia > Artemisia tridentata. The sequence goes on along the minus strand of CP139507.1, from coordinate 274,098,037 downwards.
TTTGATGAGATCTTCCTGTGTGGTTTTTAATGATTCTAGTTCTAATTTAAGTTCTTGACACGAGACACACGTTTCTTTAGCATTTTTACCTTTTTCCATTCGCACCTCCTTTTCTTTAAGCCAATAAATTTCGTTTTCTAAAAGTGTTGTTTTGGTTTTTAAGAACTTATTTTTGTTTATGATTTTTAAAGTTATATCACACAGTTTTTTATATTCTACTTCTAAGGTTTCATCATCTATAGAACAGTATGATGAGTCAGAATGTACCTCTTCTGTGTCGTGAGCCATGAGAGCAACTTCGTCGTTCTTAGGCTCATCATCATCTCCTTCACTATCACTCCAAGCTCCACTGACAAAGGCTCTTTGAGACTTGTTCTTTGGAGGCTTAGGATATTCTCCTATTAAATGACTAGAATCACCACACCTATAGCACTTTCTGTCTACTTTTCCTTTCCTATCATCATGGTCTTTTCGGAAGGATTTCTTTTCTTCACGAGGTGGTCTAACGAACTTTCCTCGTCTCCTGAAGCATTTCTTGAAATCTCTTACGGCCATGGCATATTCTTCGTCTTCGCTACTAGAACAAGACTCTTCATCACTTGACTCAACTTTAGCTTTCAAGGCAATGGAATTCATTTTCTCCTTCTTGCCTTTAACTATTTCTGAGTCTTTTTCCATCACCATTTCGTGAACTTTGAGGTTTCCTATGAGCTCGTCCAGTGTCATACTTGAGAGATCCTTAGATTCTTCAATAGCTGTCACCTTTGCTCTCCACTTTGGGTGGAGTGCTCTTAGAAATTTCCTGACAAAATTCTTACTAGAAAAAGATTCGTCAAGTGCTTTAAGAGATGTAATATTAGTATTAAATCTTGATGTTTTACACTTTTATGAAATAAGCTACTATAATTAACCACTAATTACCTACTAGATCTAGAGAGAGAAAGCTAGAGAGAGAAAGAGAGGATGGGAGATGATAAACACACACTAATAATAATATCATCAAGCTTCATCAACCAACCCCTCTCCCTAAGGTGGGAGGGGGTATTTATAGTTTTACATGCACTTGGGCTTGTAGCCCTAATTCTCATAACTAATACATCATTAAACATAATAAAATAAATAAACGACACAACTCATGGGCCTTCTACACGGGCTGGGCCTAAAAACAAACCTAAAGGCCTAAGCAACCTTAATACAATATGATCAATACTTGAATAATACAAAACGTGTTCCCAACAATCTCCCCCTAAGTATTGGTCATCAAGGTTGCATGACGTCGTCTTTGCTTCTTTTGGCTTTGACGTCTTCAAAATCTTTGTTCTTTGTTCTTGATAGTGATGTGATACAATATGGTAGTAATCTGCCGTTCTCCAACGATCTTTGCTTCTAATGTCTTCACGTATTCTCCGCCATGCTCATATATCTTTTGACTTTGGTTCTTCAACTTGTTCTCACTTCTTCAATCTTTAACTTTGAGAAAGGTTGTAGTACTTGAATCTTTAGACTTTTCTTTAACAATTCTGAACTTTTTGATATTTCTGAGTCTTTGTGAGAACTTCTCTTTGGGATATGAGCATGATGGAGTCTTGATGGTTGTTGAACTCCAGGTCTCCAAGCTCCTCCGCAGCAGCAGCACGAACCAACCGGCACTTACAGGCTCAGACTTCGAGATTGTCAACAGCATAGTGTGAAGACTTTCTCTAATCCTTGCCCAGGCCGTTCTGAACCGGATACCCCCGAAAGGGCTAACACGGACACACCGAAGTGCACCCACGATTCAGTGAGTCGCTGGAGATCACCCCACGACTGTAGACCGTTTTGGAACTAACACTAAGTGTAACCCACAAGGAGTTACCGAAGTGACCTGCTGTCAGGGCTGTTTGATGTTGACCCTGGCAGGATTTCCATTCTATCACTGAGACTCACATGTGTGATTCTCTCAAGAATGTTCTTGGCAGATTGCTAAGATCTGCGAAGGACTCTTTCTTAATATTACAACTGCTGCCCATGATGTAGAATAGCAGAGTAATACTAGGTGTTCCTAAGAGATCTTTTGATGAATCTCATGGCTCTAGACTTGATAACTGCACATTTGTTTAGTCGTCGGAGGCGTGGAGCAGAGTGCCTCCTTTTCAATATCAACACACTCAGAATGAGAGGTCGATAGATGATGAAGGGTTCTCCGTGAGAATGAAACAAGTGCCTTTTGAGAGACACTTGAGTGGCTTAGAAGGTTTAGTGCAGTGCGTCACTGGGTCCATGACGTCTTTAGTCTTCAATACCGGTGATGCTCATCAACCAGTAGATTATGAATTGAACCCGGTGTCTGCCCTAAGGTTGAATAAATGGAGGGCTATTTCTTTTCACCCTTTTCTTTGCTTTTCTTTTTAATTCTTCAACCCCTTCTTTCTCCGTTCATTCATTTTCTCCTTTTTATATCATACCTAGGACTTTCTAGTTCTAAACTATTGGTATTGTCCTTGGGTAGATCCCTCCGGCTCTGGCGGATCATAGGCCGGTTTTCCCTAACCTTAGTCACCTTATAACTCCATGACTATCCTAATTATGCCATAAAACCAAAACCATTGAAAATCTCTCAAAGTGTCAATAATTTGTAAAGACATTTTGTTGACACGTTGAGAGTTTGATGATTTTCAGAAAGACTCCCCCTTAACATGTGCGCATAAGTAATAAATTTGAAATTTGCACATGCCGGAAAGAGTTGGCACTTTTGAATTGATTGACTTTCAATGAACCTGATTGTTGCGAGACATGCTTACATCACCAGTTAAACTGGCTTGAAATTATTACCCGTCCAGATCAGATTCAAAGATTATCGCTCAAAATTGGTACATTCTACTCAGACATATCCATTGCGAGACACGTTTACATCACCAGATAAACTGGCTTGAAATTATTATCCGTCCAGGATATGTCCTTTCGACTACTGATGGTTGTTATCGTTAATTCGAGGGTCAATTCTTGAGTCTTATACTCATGAGATATCATCGTTGCTTCCACCATATTTTAATCACATTTTCATTCTCCCCCTCAAAAATAGCATAATTATGTTGTTTTTGACAAACTTTTGATTAAAATATGCTCTTTTTGAGGTGTTTGTGGAAGAATGTCAAGAACGTTTGTAGATTTGGAACAAAGATTTTTCAAATACTCCCCCTTAACAAGGGAGTACTTGTCCTTATGAGCAGAATGTTCGAAAAACTTTAGAAAACATTCTGGTTTTAATTCTGCTCATAAGTAAGAAGCTTTCGCTCCTTTTTCAGGATTGAGGCACTGAAGCGTATCTCAGGGTCCTTTCTTTGGGGTCTGGGTTGTACATTGTTATGTGTGCACAAGCCGTTGTCATATAAAAGCAAATGATGAGATAATGACAAATTTGTGACAAGTAATACCATTGAGTTTACTCAGGACGTCAAAAATTGAGAATTTTTGGAATTCTTGTTCGTCATCCAACGTAACTCTCTAGGCTTCTCATCTGCACCCGAAACTTCAGTCGGTGATCAATTGGAGCTACGAATTTGACTGTTAATCCAGTTTATGCTGCATGTCTTTAGCATCTTCTTCGTACACTTCTTTTTGGCAAAGTTTCTGAATCAGCTTCCCCCCAAACTGACAACCGTCTTTCGCAGATTCGTAATTTTGATGTAATTACCATGTCTTCTAACTTTTGAAGTTTTAAGTACACAGCGGAATTTGTAGATGACATCGTAAACCACACCAAGCAAATCTGACTAGTCACTCAGCAACGATTATACTCAATGTGGAAACTTCGATTGGGGGGGTGTGCACACCCTGAATTTACCTGTTAATGGTAGCGGATATGAATACCTTGGTGTGACTTTCATGGCGTCTCATACAATGGATATATTGAACGACCTAAAGTGCCGTTTTGAAAATACACGTTTGATCATAAATAAAATCAGAGTTTACAAAACATAGGTCCCAAATGATGTTGCAAGTTTATATAACAAAACCATAGTAGATCAAATGTTTACATAAGTGCATGAAAATAAGGGATGCAAGTCGACCCCGCGACTCCAAAATAGCCAAATGCATGTCCACACGCTAGCTAATTACCTGAAAATACATTGCTAAAAACGGTCAACATAAAGTTGGTGAGAGATCATAGGTTTTAAAAAAAATGAAGGTATACGATAGCCACAAGTATAAAGTGTATGACATAAGTCACATAAAAATGGTGTACAATAGACTTAAGCTCATGACCCCGAAACTATGACTGAATCTATGGTGCCCCTCAGAGTGTTTTGCCAGGCACTCTAATAAAAAGACATGAAATGCATCCGCTATCGGTTGTTGGTCAAAGCCAACACGGATGGAGGCGTCACCCTCGATAGATCTATCCACTCACTCTCGCTTACAGGTAAATTAACGGTTCATGATATAGGGGACTTTCATATGGCAACAAGGTAACTTAATCTATGTACAAGGAATTTGATACTAGGGCTCGCATATAAAAATGGTTGCAATGTATTCTCCCCGTGGGATTTGAAATGAAATAATAAATTGAAAAACGGGGCTATGAAAACTCACCTCAAGTGATGGTACAACAATGCTATGAGTATGTGATGAACGGGAACAACAAGGCGCGTACACTAGCCGCTACCTATCATGAATGAGCATAATCTACTTAGATTATGAGGCAATGTAGTGCATGTACATGTATATGTAACCTATACCACTCGTACTTTGAAAATAATAGTTATCGTTAATATGTAAAGTTCTTCCAAAACTTGATATAAATATGTTAACTTGTTTCGTCAAAACTAGTCATGTAATAAAGTGTATAAAACGTTCGTGTTAGTATCGGCGTTTTGAAAACATGAAATGTAATATGATAGTCGTGTTAATAAGTCTTTGATCGTACGTGTTCCAACGGGTAAGAATTTCGGTTCTCCATAGTCGTTACGTGAAAAATATAGTTTCTAGTACGTAAACATTTTCTAGTTAAAAAGCTGTCAAAATGAAAGGTATATTATCGATGTTTAAACGCGTGTATCTTGTTCGTTATTAGCTCGTTTTCGACGTTCTTTATATCCGTGGTTTCGTATAAACATGTACTAATATATTTTCAGTAGCCCGGGTCATCTAGGTCGCGTTAAACGCCTCAGTTTGTCCGTCGAAAGTCGTGTAACAGCATGTTAGTTTCTGAAAATTAGTTTTCGTCGTTAAACTTTGAAAAATCATATCTCCTTCGTTATTAACTCGTTTTTATCCCCGTTTTCGGCCACGGCTTCGTCTCGGAATGTATTTTCTAAATATTTGGCCAAAAATTATCTCACACCTACTGATTTTCCCACGTTTCACTTTTAAGGACAGAATGTTTTATATACTAGTTAAAACTTGATTTTCTAGTTACTAACTTGTCCAAAAATGTCACAAACAACAACCAATCATTCTAAAACTTACCATATATCTTTTTAAGGTGTCAAGGGTCCTAAACATCATCATCCATGTAAATCTAACAAGGATCTAAGTATATAACACTTCTAGGGCTCATAACTTGTAAAAAAAATTATAAAGAGTGGTATAACTAACATATACTTGTAAATCTTCTACAAAAATTATATAAACATGATATTAACTTGGAAAAATTATGAAAATGAGTTTTGAAACTTACTTGAAAGATTAGTGAGCAAATGAGGAAGAAAACTTAAGAAATCCTTTGAGTTTGTATTTCAAAACCCTTGAAGGACTACTAGTAGAACTTGTTTATGTAATGAGCTTGTAAAATTTGTGATCCTTGCTTGTGTTTCTTGTGTAGGCCGAGCACCAAGAGGGGGAGGGAGAAGAGAGAAACTTGCTAGTTTACTTGAAGATTATGTGTGAAAATGAAGTGAAAAATGAGGTTAACTATTATATAGTGGACAAGATTTAGTAGGCATTAAATGAGAAGTGATAAGTTGCTATTTTTGAGGGTGTTGGGGGGGGTGAGGCCGGCGCAACAAGGAGAAAAAGGGGGGGGGGCCTCCTTGGTTAGTTCCATGTAATGATTATATAAGATAAGTATGTTTATTTAGTGTAGTTTGTAAGTAGTTTAAGTGTAATCGGGTACCGTGTTTGCTAGAAATAAATTTTAACGGAGTTAGTCAGGACTTGATGAAGTCATAAAAATTACAAAAATATGTTGGGTACAAACATTGGGTGTTCGGGTAATTATTGTTTAGTTTTTACAAAAACCGTCGTAATTATATTAAATGTACGATATAAATTAAATAAATTCGCAAAATACCGGGTAAATGAATTTTATAATTTTCTTGATGTTAAAATGAGTATAAAATATATCGGGACCATCGTGGGGATTGTCGGACGTGTTAGTCACATTTATTGATCGCGCGTTAACGTTTTAATTAAAAGTAATTATACGTAAAACGTCAAATGTAACAAAAATATTAATTTGATAAACCTACGAGTGGAATAGTATGAAAATGTAAATATGATGATATGCAGACTATTACTAGTCCGAATGCAATGATCCTACTGATGATGCATAAATTTTGCAGCTAAACCAAACCGGTTACGCTGAAATGAATGATGAATGATGGACATGAATGGTGATTTGTCGAGGTTAGGAAAGTGACCTGAAATTACGGGTTGTGACAGTCGCCCCTCCAAAAGGGAATTCAGTCCCTGAATTCAATTGTTGTTGGTTTCAGAAGCAGGCTCGGGAAAAAAGGTGCGGATACTTGCGTCGCATTTGGTCTTCTCGTTCCCAAGTAAACTCGGGTCCTCTTCGAGAATTCCAGCGAACCTTCACGATAGGAATTCGACTCTGCTTCAATTGCTTGACCTCACGGTCCATGATTTCTACAGGTTCTTCCACGAAATTAAGCTTGTCATCTAGTTGAATTTCTTCAAGTGGAATAACGGACGACTCGTCGGAAAGACACTTCTTGAGGTTTGAAACATGAAATGTGTTATGAACGTTGCTGAGTTCTGGCGGAAGTTCAAGTTTGTAGGCCACCAGACCAACCCTTTCTATGATCTTGAATGGCCCAATGTATCTCGGGTTTAGCTTCCCGCGTTTCCCAAATCGGATCACGCCCTTCCAAGGCGAAACCTTCAACATGACTTTATCTCCAACTTGAAATTCCAATGGTTTGCGTCGAACATCTGCATAGCTTTTCTGTCGACTTCTAGCTGTTTCGAGCCTTTCTCGAATTTTAACAATCTTCTCGGTTGTATCTCGTACCATCTCTGGTCCAGTACATTGTACATCACCGACTTCGGCCCAACAGACCGGTGAACGACACTTACGACCATAAAGTGCCTCAAATGGTGCGGCTTTGATGCTCGAATGGTAGCTGTTGTTGTAAGAAAATTCGATCAATGGCAAATGGTTAGCCCAACCATTTCCAAAATCAATCACACACGCTCTAAGCATGTCTTCTAGTGTCTGAATCGTTCTTTCACTCTGACCATCAGTCTGAGGATGGTAAGCAGTGCTCATGTCTAACTTGGATCCAAAGGAATCTTGTAACGACTTCCAAAAGTTCGATGTAAAACGGCTATCTCTGTCGGATATGATGGAAACTGGTGCTCCATGTCTTGAGATTATCTCCTTGACATAAAGTCTAGCGAGTTGGTCCATGGAATAAGTCTCTCTAATCGGTATGAAATGGGCTGATTTGGTGAGACGATCTACTATAACCCAAATAGCGTCGAATCCACCTGAAGTCTTAGGAAGTTTAGTAACAAAGTCCATTGTAATACGCTCCCATTTCCATTGAGGAATCTCTGGCTGTTGAAGTAACCCTGACGGTTTCTGATTCTCGGCTTTCACTTTAGCACACGTAAGACATTTGCTAACATACCTCGCTATCTCTGCTTTCATATCGGGCCACCAATAAAGTTGCTTGAGATCCTGATACATCTTATCAGAACCTGGATGAATAGAGTACTTCGACTTGTGCGACTCATGCATAATCAACTCTCGTACTCCACCATAAAGGGGTATCCAACTTCTGTCCTTGAAGCATAACACTCCATCGGACCTCTTTACAAAACCATTCTTGTTCTCGGGCATACCATAAATCTTCTCGTGTGGTCGGTTTTCTTCTTTGAGTGCTTCAATCTGAGCCTCTAAGATCTTTGATGGTAAAGGTGAAATAATTGTCATTCCCAATGACCTGACCCTCAAAGGTTTGGGTCGTTCTTTCCTGCTAAGAGCGTCAGCTACAACATTAGCTTTTCCCGGGTGATATTGGATCTCACAATCGTAGTCACTAAGCAACTCTAGCCAACGACGTTGCCTCATATTGAGTTCCTTCTGATCAAGTATATGCTGTAAGCTCTTGTGATCGGTATATACCACACACTTGGTGCCATAAAGATAGTGCCTCCAAATCTTGAGTGCGAAAACTACAGCACCCAATTCCAAATCGTGTGTAGTGTAATTCTTCTCGTGTTTCTTAAGCTGACGTGACGCATAAGCAATCACTTTCTCGTTCTGCATTAACACGGCTCCAAGCCCTTTGTGTGATGCATCGCAATATACCACAAAATTTTCAATTCCTTCTGGTAGTGCTAAAATCGGCGCGCTACAAAGCTTCTGTTTCAACAACTGAAATGCGGACTCTTGCTTATCTCCCCATTCGTACTTCTGATTCTTCTGTGTCAACTTGGTCAGCGGCTTAGCTATCTTAGAAAACCCTTCAATGAACCTCCTGTAATATCCGGCAAGTCCTAAAAATTGGCGAATTTCTGTCGGAGACTTGGGCGTAGCCCAATCTTTAACTGCCTCAATCTTTGCTGGATCAACTTGTAGTCCTTGGCTATCAATGACATGACCAAGAAATTGAACCCTTCGTATCCAAAAATCACACTTAGAAAATTTGGCATACAATTGCTCCTTCTTGAGCAGTTCTAGAATCGTTCTGAGGTGTTCTTCATGCTCTTGCTTACTCTTGGAATAAATTAAGATGTCGTCGATGAATACAATCACAAACTTATCAAGATACGGCTTACACACCCTATTCATGAGGTCCATGAATACCGCAGGTGCGTTAGTTAATCCGAACGGCATCACTTGAAACTCATAGTGTCCATAACGTGTTCTAAATGCGGTCTTCGGGATATCCTCCTCCCGAACTCTAAGCTGATGGTAACCGGATCTCAAATCAATCTTGGAGTAATAACTAGAACCTTGCAACTGGTCGAACAAATCGTCAATCCTAGGGAGTGGATAACGATTCTTCACCGTCAACTTGTTCAGTTCTCGGTAGTCAATGCACATCCTGAAAGACCCATCTTTCTTCTTCACAAACAAAACCGGTGCTCCCCAAGGCGAGGAACTCGGTCTAATGAATCCCTTGTCCAGTAATTCTTGTAATTGGTTCGACAACTCTTGCATTTCGGAAGGCGCTAAACGATACGGTGCTCTTGCAACAGGTGCGGCTCCTGGCACTAAGTCGATCTGAAACTCAACTTGACGCGTAGGTGGTAGTCCAGGTAATTCTTCCGGAAAAACCTCGGAAAGTCCTTAACAATTGGCACATCCCCAAGTCGTTTCTCATCCGACTTCTTCTCAGTAATGTGAGCCAAAAATGCATAACAACCCTTCTTGATGTACTTCGCGGTCTTGATGCATGATATGATACTAAGTCTAGTTCCGCTTCGCTCTCCCCGAACAACTAATGTCTCCCCATCATAAGGAAGATGAACAACCTTCTCATCACAAATAATTTTTGCACGGTGACGGGACAACCAATCCATGCCGATGACAATGTCAAAACTACCAAGTTCTACGGGCATGAGATCTATGTTGAATGGATGATTAAGGAAATTGATGGTGCAATTACGGAGAACTGTATTGGTGCTAACTAAAGACCCATTAGCTAGTTCAACTTGAAATGAAATGTCTAGTGCGGTTGGTGTAATGTTGAGTAAAGGTGCAAACGTAAGTGAAACGAAACTTCTATCGGCTCTCGAATCAAATAAAATAGAAGCATAACGATTATTGACAAGGAACGTACCCGTGACAACCTTCGGGTCTTCGCGGACATCATCTCCACCCATGACGTAAGCTCTCCCTCGAGCTATTCCGCCTTGATTCCTTACCTTCGGGCAATTGTTCCTAAAGTGTCCCACTTCTCCACAACCATAACACGTTGGCGGTGGATTCTGATTGTTTCCCCCAGGAGCAGACCTACATCCATTAGCTTGATGACCAACTTTCCCACAATTTTGACAAGGCCTAGGGCAATCTCCCGGGTTATGATGCGTTTGGCACTTGTTACACTTTGGTAGAGTACCGGAGTAACCTTTCTTTTCTGTCGGACCTGCAGCATAGGCCTTTGCAGTCTCTTGCCTCTTGGGTGGTGGTTGGTTGGCGTTGTTACCTTGGTTGTTATCCCATTTCCTTTTGTTGTTGTTGTTATGGTTGGTGTTGTTCGGTTATTGGAGTAGTTGTTGTTGTTCCGGTAATTGTTGGTGTTATTGTTGTTGTTACGGTTTCGGTTGGAGTTATTGTTGTTGTTGTTGTTGGCGGGTGTCACTTTCTTCAGAACTTGAGCTATGAGCTTTTGAGACATCCTGATTGCCTCATCAAGAGTTTGCGGATCAAAAGAAATCACATCACCACGGATGTTTTCGGGCAAGCCACCAATGAAATTCTCAACCAATTTTTCATTATCAGGCACCATAGATGGGCATAGAGCGGCTAACTCTTGGTACTTCCTAATATAAGTCTCGATATCATTCCCCACGGTTACCAGATCATAAAACTCTATCTCTAACTTCTTCACTTCAGTTCGTGGGCAAAACTTCTTAGTCACTAGCTTCTTGAATTCATCCCACGTGATCTTGTAAGCATTCTCCATCCCTATGGGCTTCGCGTAAGAGTTCCACCATGATAAGGCTTGATCACGGAGTGTACTAACGGCAAACTTTACCTTGGAATCATCCGGACAGTTGCATAAGATAAACACGGATTCGGTATGTTCGAACCATCGAACCATGGCAGTAGCCCCTTCAGTACCCTTATACAAAGTAGGATCTCCACTCTTGAAATCCTTGTACGTACATTTCTTTCCATTAGTCCCGTTGCTAGCTTCTCCCGATGTCCCTATCTGAGAAGCATTTTCGGCAGCTTTTGCGGCAACAGCGGCTCTTTCAATCTCTAGAGCTTCGGCTATACTATCCCTAACGAGCTTCCTGATAGCAGCTTGAGTCATATCTGGGGTAGCCGTTGCAGCAGCCTTGGCTCTTGTTTTCCTAGGTGCCATAATTCTGGTACATCACAACAGAATACATCAACAACAATCATACTAGAAATGATTATCGCACAAAATATATACAACCACAACCTGTATATATTTTTCCACAACGAGTATAAATATAAACACAACATGTATAAATACAACCACGACATGTATAAATACAATTGAAATCACGATGAGAACAACCACAACATGAAATTTCATAGAATAATCACAACACATGAATATCATACATGAAAATTTCGGCCTACGTGGACCGATATCATAATAGCACAACCAAATCCTACATAGTAGAGTCATACTTGATACATTTGTTTGTACTACAACCAAAAGACAACAAGTTCATAACTATGTCCCACACCCCGGGACTAGGATAATAACAGTACAAGCTACATGATAAAGTCTAACACTAAGCACTCCCTGGTGCTCCACCTGGTCCACCTGGTCCACGCCTCCAAAGTTTGACCACTTTGGACATGGAAATAGCAACCTTCTCCAGCTGCTCCACTCGCAACTGAAGATCGGTCTCTCTGCTCTGTGATGCAGTCAAAGCAGCTCTAACTGATGTCAACTCACTAGCCTAGCGGCGTAGCTCCTCCTGAGTCTGTTCGGTCTGTCCCGAATCTCGGGTAACTCATCCCTCAACTGGTCTATCAACTCCTGATGCGCTAGCTGACGTGTCTCCAGTCCATGATAAGACACATCAATAGAAACTCTACCCTGTACCAAATCCTCTACATCCTCCTCAACCACATCTAGTCGAGGCGCAAGGATCTCATCTACTCGGTAACTCAATCTAGCTAACTGCCCCTGCTGATCAGTCAGTTGGGCATCCAAGGTAAGAGCAGTGGGTACCCTCGCGGCAGCAGCCCGCGAGCTCTCTCCAATGTGGTAATGTGCAGGTGGTGGTAAATCTGAAATCTGAGTAGTGGGTAAGGCTGGGGTAGTGCATCTTGCACGCTTTTTAGGCGGCAAAGATAGAGCAGGTGAAGGAGTAGTAGCAGGTGTAGTAGTGGGTAAATCTGATGATGGTGGTAGTGTAGGAATGTCTGGTGTCCTGAATGTAGTGGTAACACGACGTACGCTCTTACGAGCACCAATGATCGTCTTGCGACGAGGAAACATAAGAACAGGTTCGGCGGGAACTGATGAAGTATGGGATGATGACTCTGTGAGAGCATGGGTGACAATAGGTGGTGCAATGGGTGAAATCTGAGGAGTAGGAGCAACCTCATCCTCGTAGAAAGCCTCGGTATCCTGTGTCAAAGGTGGTGAAAGTGGTGCAGGCTGAACAGGTGTAACCATGGGTATAGTGGAAGACATAGCGTCCTCAATGTCCACATCGGAAAGTATGATAATTGGGCGGGAGTTAGAAGACATATCTCTGGGGAAACAATGCAAAATGAAATGAATAACTCATGTAATGAAACTCATAAATAATAAATATGCACTTATGATGAAATGATGAGACGCTACCGTTGGGGTAGTTATAGTCTAGGGTATGAGGACAGCCTAGTTCGCTATAACCTGGCTCTGATACCAATCTGTCACACCCTGAATTTACCTGTTAATGGCAGCGGATATGAATACCTTGGTGTGACTTTCATGGCGTCTCATACAATGGATATATTGAACGACCTAAAGTGCCGTTTTGAAAATACACGTTTGATCATAAATAAAATCAGAGTTTACAAAACATAGGTCCCAAATGATGTTGCAAGTTTATATAACAAAACCATAGTAGATCAAACGTTTACATAAGTGCATGAAAATAAGGGATGCAAGTCGACCCCGCGACTCCAAAATAGCCAAATGCATGTCCACACGCTAGCTAATTACCTGAAAATACATTGCTAAAAACGGTCAACATAAAGTTGGTGAGAGATCATAGGTTTTAAAAAAAATGAAGGTATACGATAGCCACAAGTATAAAGTGTATGACATAAGTCACATAAAAATGGTGTACAATAGACTTAAGCTCATGACCCCGAAACTATGACTGAATCTATGGTGCCCCTCAGAGTGTTTTGCCAGGCACTCTAATAAAAAGACATGAAATGCATCCGCTATCGGTTGTTGGTCAAAGCCAACACGGATGGAGGCGTCACCCTCGATAGATCTATCCACTCACTCTCGCTTACAGGTAAATTAACGGTTCATGATATAGGGGACTTTCATATGGCAACAAGGTAACTTAATCTATGTACAAGGAATTTGATACTAGGGCTCGCATATAAAAATGGTTGCAATGTATTCTCCCCCGTGGGATTTGAAATGAAATAATAAATTGAAAAACGGGGCTATGAAAACTCACCTCAAGTGATGGTACAACAATGCTATGAGTATGTGATGAACGGGAACAACAAGGCGCGTACACTAGCCGCTACCTATCATGAATGAGCATAATCTACTTAGATTATGAGGCAATGTAGTGCATGTACATGTATATGTAACCTATACCACTCGTACTTTGAAAATAATAGTTATCGTTAATATGTAAAGTTCTTCCAAAACTTGATATAAATATGTTAACTTGTTTCGTCAAAACTAGTCATGTAATAAAGTGTATAAAACGTTCGTGTTAGTATCGGCGTTTTGAAAACATGAAATGTAATATGATAGTCGTGTTAATAAGTCTTTGATCGTACGTGTTCCAACGGGTAAGAATTTCGGTTCTCCATAGTCGTTACGTGAAAAATATAGTTTCTAGTACGTAAACATTTTCTAGTTAAAAAGCTGTCAAAATGAAAGGTATATTATCGATGTTTAAACGCGTGTATCTTGTTCGTTATTAGCTCGTTTTCGACGTTCTTTATATCCGTGGTTTCGTATAAACATGTACTAATATATTTTCAGTAGCCCGGGTCATCTAGGTCGCGTTAAACGCCTCAGTTTGTCCGTCGAAAGTCGTGTAACAGCATGTTAGTTTCTGAAAATTAGTTTTCGTCGTTAAACTTTGAAAAATCATATCTCCTTCGTTATTAACTCGTTTTTATCCCCGTTTTCGGCCACGGCTTCGTCTCGGAATGTATTTTCTAAATATTTGGCCAAAAATTATCTCACACCTACTGATTTTCCCACGTTTCACTTTTAAGGACAGAATGTTTTATATACTAGTTAAAACTTGATTTTCTAGTTACTAACTTGTCCAAAAATGTCACAAACAACAACCAATCATTCTAAAACTTACCATATATCTTTTTAAGGTGTCAAGGGTCCTAAACATCATCATCCATGTAAATCTAACAAGGATCTAAGTATATAACACTTCTAGGGCTCATAACTTGTAAAAAAAATTATAAAGAGTGGTATAACTAACATATACTTGTAAATCTTCTACAAAAATTATATAAACATGATATTAACTTGGAAAAATTATGAAAATGAGTTTTGAACAACTTACTTGAAAGATTAGTGAGCAAATGAGGAAGAAAACTTAAGAAATCCTTTGAGTTTGTATTTCAAAACCCTTGAAGGACTACTAGTAGAACTTGTTTATGTAATGAGCTTGTAAAATTTGTGATCCTTGCTTGTGTTTCTTGTGTAGGCCGAGCACCAAGAGGGGGAGGGAGAAGAGAGAAACTTGCTAGTTTACTTGAAGATTATGTGTGAAAATGAAGTGAAAAATGAGGTTAACTATTATATAGTGGACAAGATTTAGTAGGCATTAAATGAGAAGTGATAAGTTGCTATTTTTGAGGGTGTTGGGGGGGTGAGGCCGGCGCAACAAGGAGAAAAAGGGGGGGGGGCCTCCTTGGTTAGTTCCATGTAATGATTATATAAGATAAGTATGTTTATTTAGTGTAGTTTGTAAGTAGTTTAAGTGTAATCGGGTACCGTGTTTGCTAGAAATAAATTTTAACGGAGTTAGTCGGGACTTGACGAAGTCATAAAAATTACAAAAATATGTTGGGTACAAACATTGGGTGTTCGGGTAATTATTGTTTAGTTTTTACAAAAACCGTCGTAATTATATTAAATGTACGATATAAATTAAATAAATTCGCAAAATACCGGGTAAATGAATTTTATAATTTTCTTGATGTTAAAATGAGTATAAAATATATCGGGACCATCATGGGGATTGTCGGACGTGTTAGTCACATTTATTGATCGCGCGTTAACGTTTTAATTAAAAGTAATTATACGTAAAACGTCAAATGTAACAAAAATATTAATTTGATAAACCTACGAGTGGAATAGTATGAAAATGTAAATATGATGATATGCAGACTATTACTAGTCCGAATGCAATGATCCTACTGATGATGCATAAATTTTGCAGCTAAACCAAACCGGTTACGCTGAAATGAATGATGAATGATGGACATGAATGGTGATTTGTCGAGGTTAGGAAAGTGACCTGAAATTACGGGTTGTAACAGGGGGTAACATGCATGAAATCAGCAAGATCTTTTCTCATAAGTAGGCTACTTCACACATCACAACCAGTGAAAGTTGAAATGATTACACCAAAATCACAAAACTGAACCACTGATCATCTCTGCGGACATATTTCCGGTTGTAATAAAATTGTTAACTCAATCATGTGAGTTTATTATGCATCCCGATGTGCACATTTCTTCCCCTTAATTGTAGATACATGTGGGAAAAGAGTGTTTTCGCAAAAAAACATCAAAGAATGAAAGAAAAGTCAAAGAACATCCACTATCTCTTCCCCCACGATGTCTTCGCGGAATCGGAAGCATACACACTATGGTTACGATGGAAATGGAGGCAGCGTAAACCATGTATGTCCAATTAGTCGAAGATTTGTGAAGTACCATAAATAGCTTGTTGATAACTCTGCCGTCATAACTGGATGGTGTGTGTTTCATGAAGTGGGGGACCTTCAGCTGTAGTCTCAGTATTGGAGGCAGTTTGTTCTACTATCGATGGTGATTATGTTGTATGTGCATTTGCAGCAACTTAAGTTGTTGTAGTAACAGATGTATCAGGTACTTGAATTTGGACAGGTTGTGCAGCGGAACTGGTGGATACATCTGGTGCACGACAAATAATAGAATCATCGAACAGTTGGAGCAAACAAGTCTTCCAAATCCTTTGCGGTTATGAGATAGAGGTGCAGCTAAAGATTCAAGGAAGTTAAGACGGTTGGATTCGGGTCCTAAGTTGTTGTGCTCAGAAGCCATTACATTAAGCTCAGGTCTGAAACTGAGTTGTTCCAAAGCCAACACATTAAGCACGGGTCCAAAACTGAGTTGGTCCAAAACCATAACATTAAGCACGGGTCCGAAACTGAGTTGTTCCGAAGCCATACTCATATCTGAAAAGAAAGAAGAGACAAACGGAGCACATGGATCCCCAAGGGAAATTGGGTTCCAGATGTTAGAAGCATGAAGTTATTGTGTCAATTATCTTCTTGACACCCGAGCACATGATTTCTATGGTGTTCTTTCAAGCCTCAGGGATAGATGTTGTGGAATTCACATTCGTTTTGGTGCAATTGTCTAAAATCTTTCCAGTAGGAATCCACCTATGACCAATCGTTTTGAAGACTCTACCCGTGGGAACCCACCTAAGGTTAGATCTAGGAGATGTTTTCCTTCTAGATGCAGTGGAATGAAATGTGGGAGCATCACTTTGTTGAGAAAACCTATGTCCTATATTGATCCACTTTTTAGGTTTCTGATTCTTTTCTTTTGGTTCAACGGGTTTGTTTGTTTTGATTGTCTTAGTCGATTGTGCCTTTGCACGTGAATTCACTTCATGAGGATGTTTTGGCACACAGACATTGCAACTACTCTTAGATGCCAGCCAATTCCTATTCGTTCGTTGAGTGCTCCTAGGTATTGGTTTGCAACTATTAGCAGTGTTCTGTAAAACAGTGGAAGGCATCACACAGGGTTTTGAACCTAGAATTCCGTCCTTTTGAAGTAGTGCCTTTTTCCTAGCTTTTTCTAGATCATAGTTCTTGTACATGTCATTTATGCCATAAGACTCTTTACTTTTAATGCTCACTTTAGACACTATTTTTGAACTAATCCTAGATGAGCCAGGTATAAACACTTGTTGAGGTTTAGCATAGACAGATGCATTTTTCTTAGGCCAAGAATGTGGAGTGATTGGTTTTGTTAAATCATTTTTCTCAACAACTTGGGAGACAAACCGAGATTTTGAATATTTAGGTCGTTCAGATTTAAATGCAGTTGGTTGTCTAACCACTGATTGTTTTCTGATGGGTTGTAGAAGCGGTTTCCCCAAGATTGATGGTTTTGCAAACTTAGTATCCACACTTTGGCCAGTCAATCTTCTTAATTTGTTTTGCAATGCAGCATGTGCAAACACCTTTGCTTGAATTTGAAATTTCAACAACTCATTTTCTTTAATTAATGTATCCATACGTTTACTTTCTTCATTCAAAGATTTACCATTGTTGCCCGAAGTTAAATATTCGTTTTGCAGTTTAAGTTCAAGTGAGATGCAATGTGCCTCTAGTTTTGAAAAATCTTTTTGAAACTGGGCAATGGTCTTTTTGAGACAAGCATTTTCAAACTCAAGAGTTTGATTTGATGGTACATTTGTTTTGTTTTCATTTAATGGATCAGGCAAAGGTTGTTTGACAAGATGTTCGTCAACATTCTGATCAACCCCTCCTTCATTTCTAAATTCAGGTTGTTCAGTAAGTTGGCGATCATGAGCAGACATACTATTATTGATAATTGATTGTACCTCAGCCATTGGCTCTTCGTCAAATATGGGCTCTGTGTCATGTGTGTGTCTAACATCTGCACCATCAGCATCTGTATCATTCATTGATCTGCTGCTGTCATCCTTAGCCATTGGCTCTTCGTCAAATATAGGCTCTGTGTCATATGTGGGTTTGACATTTGCACAATCAGCATCTGTACCATTCCATGATCTGCTGCTATCATCCTGCTTTTCTGATTCTGTCCCATTGCTTTCTGTAACAACCAAATCAGCTTCCAGTGCTTTAAGCGTATTAGCTTGCTCTTCTTGAATCTGCAACTTCTTTTCTTTCACTCTTTTGTCAAACTCTTGTCTGTGAAGTACTCTTTCAGCAATTGACTTTTCCATCGAATCCATTTGTTGGGTCAGCATGTCTTTGAAAGTTTTAACCTCAATACTAGTGTATTCCAAAAAATACTTGCATGTCATGACACTGTCAAAATCTGATGATAACCAGGAAACGCTGAACCGCTGAAATTGTTCCTTGAGCACTCTAAAGGCGACCGTGGATTCACTCTCGTGAAATTCTTCTCTTTCAAGTTGCTTCTGCAGTTGATCCATATTGAAGAACATGGTTTTTGTGAACACCTCAACGTCTTCTTCAAAGAGTGTTGAGAATGCCCGTTGGAATCCAATCTGGGTACGAGTTCTTGCTAAGTCTTTGTTTGAGAGGACCTTAAGATGTGAGTGAAGTAATCTAAAACATTCCATGCATTTCTATTTCGTTTCTCTCTCTTTTACTTGCATTAATAGCTCTTGCGTATCGCTCTCTTGAAATCCTTGAGAAACAAGGTTTGATGGTGAAAAATTAGAGAAAGGTGACATCCGTTTCCTTGATTGATGCATTTTCTCTCCCCCTTGATTGTTGCGATGAAATTGGAAGAATCAAACTAAAATGCGTAAAGTGGATGTGTCACACACAAGGTCGAAAAACGGTTGTTGAAGTAACTTGTGAAACGAGGAAAGATTAATCTTGAAGTAGCTTGTGGATGTAGGATCTTCAAAGGATAATAACGGTTGTTGTTGTAGATTAGATTTTTAAACGGTGAATAACTTGAAGAAATTCTGAGGATTTGACTCTAGAAACTCAGAGAATTCAATCGTTGAACCTCGGAGGATTTTACACTAGAAATTCGGAATATTCTTATGAACCTTGATAGATCTCACAAACTTGATTTATGAAAGTCGACAAAGTACGGATTCGTTTATGATCTCCAACGAACCAGAATAATCTCAACCCAAACTATAATCATTCCCGGATAACGAAGCTCGATCAAAATCGTGGTCCAAAATTATATCCCAAAAAAAATCAACTCACAAACCAATTTTAGTGGAAAAAATTCGTCCTTGTTATAACACACCAAAAATTTCAGCCCAATGATATAAAAGAAATCGTCCTTGTGATTAACACACCAAGAACAAACACGTATATATCAAATTGCACACTAAATCCCAAAAGCCAACACGTGATACTTGAATACACTTGATACTTCAATACACGTCAAAAGTTGATGGTTGAACATTTGATTAACATGTCAAAAGCAAATGCACATCACATGCAACACACTTCACATGCAAACCCACTTCACATGCAAACATATGTATATAATATAATGAATAACAAACAAATTCACTTGTCAACTTGAGAGTATTTCTGAAACACACCAACAGCAAACACTTCAAAAATAACTTTTGTGTTTTTCACGACAAAAGCTACTTGTTTCAGCTTATATTCTCAACTTGACGATGCTCGACTAATCTTAAAGGCTCGACTGACTTAAATGCTCGATCAAGTGAATAAGTTGCTCGAGTAAAATGAACTTGCTTCGACTTAACACTTGGTTCGACTATTCAGCTCGTTCGATCAAGATGACCTTTGTTCGACTATATAGCTCTTTCGACTAGATCTTGCTTCGACTAGTGAGTTTGCTTCGATTAGAGAACTTGCTTCGATCAAAAAACTCGTTCGATCAACCTAAAGTGGTTCGATGATATGAGTGGTTCGATCGATGATATGAAGTGAGGTGCTTGGACTAGTTGGTTCGACTAGTTGGTTGCTTCGATGAAGTGAGATGGTTCGACTAAATAGTTGCTTCGATCAAGTAACTTGCTTCGATAAAAAACTGGTTCGATCAAGTTGTCCGTTCGATCAAAAAAAAATTTTGGTTCGATCAGACTAGTTCCTTCGATAAGTTTGTTCCTTCGATCAAACTATTGGTTCGATAAGTTGGTTCCTTCGATCAGACTAGTGGTTCGATAAGCTGGTATGATCAGATTGGTCCTTCGATCAAAATGATTCCTTCGATCAGGGTTCTCCTTCGATCACATGGTCCTTCGATCAGATAGTTCCTTCGATCAGAAACGGTTCCTTCGATCAAAGTTACTCGTTCGATCAAGTGTTACGTTCGATCAGTTTAGATGGTTCGATCAAAGTTGTTCGTTCGATTAAATTTGATGGTTCGATCAAGTTTGCTCGTTCGATCAAAGATGTTCGTTCGATCAACAAGTTCGTTCGATCAATTGGAAGAGTAAGTCTAACTCGACTACCCTTTTCTTCGTTCGATGAATGCTCCTTCGATGAAACTTGCTCCTTCGATCACCCTTGCTCGTTCGATCACACAAACCTCGTTCGACAACAATGCTCGTTCGATCAAAGTCGTTCGACTATATTTCTTGTTCGATTAATGTGCAGCTTGATGAAGATGCTCGTTCGATTAAAATACCTGTTCGACTAAAATGCTCGACTACAAAGTTGATGAAAATCACATGCAACCAACTTGATATACTATATTAATCAACTCAGTAATATATTAACCAACTTGATGAAAGTCACATGCAACCAACAATATTATATGAGTATAATCTACGTAGAAATAGGTGAAGAAGAAGAAAATGGGATCGAGTAGAATAATATAAAAGAAAGATGAATTATGAGACAGCCCTTCGATCAATATTGTTGTTAAATCTAATCTTCTAACAACCTAGATTACCCCTAGGCGAATGATACCACTTGATGTTTTACACTTTTATGAAATAAGCTACTATAATTAACCACTAATTACCTACTAGATCTATAGAGAGAAAGCTAGAGAGAGAAAGAGAGGATGGGAGATGATAAACACACACTAATAATAATATCATTAAGCTTCATCAACCAACCCCTCTCCCTAAGGTGGGAGGGGGTATTTATAGTTGTGGAAAACTAGAAGGGGGGTTGAATAGTTTTAGGTCTTTTTAATTTATTATAAAAGCTTTGTTTACTTTTAAAAACTTAGATTCAAGTTTGTTAAAACTTAAATCTTATTATTAGTTATATATGTATTCTTTTAAATTGATTGAAAATGTTTTGGTTTCTTGAATGGATTTTCAAATTGATCTTTATGTGAAGTCGATCTCTAATAAATACTAGCAGTTATATAATCCTATGTGTATGAATGTAATGACGATATAAGTAAAGAAGTATATAAGGTATGGAAAGATCTAACCGAGACACGAGAGATTTATAGTGGTTCGGCTACAAGGCCACCTTCCTTGCCCTACTCCACTCCCCGAGCACCGAGCTCGAGAGTTTTCTTCACAACTTCAATAAGATCCCTTATGGCGGAGAAAACCTTACACGACTTTGGCTTACACCGGCTTAACGACACAAAGCTAAATGTCGAGTTCTAATCGTAGCTAGAACCAATCTCACAACTTCACAACACAACTTCTTCACGACTTATTCACGACTACTTCACAACGGCTTCACGACTGCTTCACGACTTCAACACGACCGCTAAACAACCTCTATGCTACAGCTTCACGACTTCAACACTATGTCTTCACGACTAAGACTTCACGACTTCAACACGACCGCTACACAACCTCTATGCTACGGCTTCATGACTTCAACACTAGGACTTCACAACTAGGACTTCAAGGCTTCAACACGACCGCTACACATCCTTTATGCTACGGCTTCACGACTTCAACACTAGAACTTTACGACTTCAAAGCTATGGCTTCACAACTTCAACACTAGAACTTCACGACTTCAAAGCTACGGCTTCACAACTTCAACACTAGGACTTCACGACTTCAAAGCTACGGCTTCACGACTTCTACTCCGCGGCTTCACAACTTCTACACTATGTCTTCACAACTTCTATACCACAACTACTTATACAACTTCTTCACTACTTACATACAACACTAATATACTATACACACCTTACACAAATGAATGAATGATTTACAAACTTTGTTAAACTAACAACTTAAGTAACAAGAAGATACTAAGTTGTAATACTTCTAATCTTGATTGATAGAAGTATTCTTCTTTTGCACTTGAATGAAGGAAGCTTGGATCACTTGGAAACCAAAGCTTAAGATTATATGATCAAATGATTATTAGAAAGTATTTACAAGATTTAGATCAGAAAGTTTGGGGTGCAAAAGGTGAGTAAAAGTCCAGGAGAAGGCTGGTATTTATAGGAGAAAAATTGGACAGCTGGAGGTCTACTGGAGCGGGGGCGGTCCCCTTAATAATTAAGGGGGCCGCCTAGCAAAATTAAGGGGGCCGCCCCTACTGGACGTTGGCCAATTTTGTCCTTTTGTGGGGAAGGTTTTTCTGGAACATTTTAACTGATTTTGGTTAAAAATTTGAATTCATATTTTTATAAAAGATTAAACATTTTTATTTAATACCAAAAATGTTTTTCAAAAATATATAAAATGTTTTTGATGTTTTATAAAAAAATCTAGTTATTAAGAAAATGTTCCTTTGATCATATAATGCATTAAGCATTAGTTCATTCATACCTTAAGTGATTTGAGTTGTAGAAATAGATATTTACAACTAAATACTTGTTTACGTCATGATTATCCGATTAATGATTTTACATTTTGTGATTATCAAAACGTAGAGATATTAAAAAATATTAATAACGTGTTTAGGCATTATTTATATCAACAATCTCCCCCTTTTTGATGATTACAAAATCTAAACTCATTAAATCTAAAAATTAGTTTTTAGACAAGTATTTAGTGAGTTTACATCTATTTCTCCCCCTTTTTGTAGAATCAAAAAGGTTAAGCCGACAAGTTTTAGGATCTAAATTTGTCGGGACGAGAACTCCCCCTTGATGTGTACTCCCCCTCGTTTAGGGGCACCAAGGAAACGAGCTATGGAACGCTTGCGAGAAAAATGTTAGAAGCACAAGCATATATATAGCTGATGCGTGGTTTTGCGACCTTACAACAGGTTTTACCTCTCAAGGGATCTCGAGAGGCTTACAACCCCACCAGGCAGTGTACCTGACCGATGTAGTATAGTGTAGTGGTAAGTACGAGGGATTGATCGTTCTCCACAGGGAATAGTGTCGTTAGGATTGAAAAACTACTCTAATAGGTCTAGGGGTGAGAGAAGATTCTTTTTTATGTTTTTTTTATATTTTATGAAAGCAAATAAAATCTCGGGTTTGAAAGAGTGGGCGGAATTAGTTGCTAATTAACTAACCCAAATAATTACGAATGCAAATAAAATAAAATAACAGAAAATGAAAAGGTTGATGAAACTTGTATGGAGAGAAATGTGTTTACTTATATTTCCTTACTCCCTAACTATCTTTTACCGGTTGATTAGTGTATATTAATCGCGTGGATGACGGGTGTATTCCTTAATACCAATCGTGGGGTGGCGTATGTACTTCCCCAACTCTACAAGCTCCTACTTCACTCCTATGTCGAGCCGGCTAGGAAGCTCCTAACATGGGATCACTAGAATTCGCTCGTGCATTAAATACAACCATAAAAACCTTAGTACGCATTGGTTCATGCTTCTTAAGACGTTCAAGCAAGTTACCGAATAGGAGGTTAGCCAGTTTTCTTAAGCCTAACATAGATAAACAATCATCCAATACAACTAATAACACACTAATAACCAATAATCAATAGTTAGGTTTCATTAGATCTAAGCAAACACAAGATAAATCTAGCCTAACATGTTAAACAAAAGACAAGAACAAGATAGAATCAAACAACACATAGACATATTGAATGATTAATTGATAACTTATCTTCAATGTAACATGGAAGATCTCAAGGCAAAAAGCCTTGAAAAAGCTGCTAAAATCGTCTTAGGGTTTCCTCCCAAAAGGTTACACACAAAGTTCCACACTAATGACAAAAAAATTGCAAAACTATATATAGAGTATAAGGGCTGACGGCGTCACGTTGTAGATTCTGACGCCGTCACCTCGCCGCTTTTAGGGTTCCCGGATGGCCTTCCTGACGCCGTCCCTCTTTAGACCTCCAAAATCCGTTCTGGCTTATTAAGGCTTGACGCCGTCAGAATATGGCTTGACGCCGTCCCACTTTAGCTTAAGCCGTGACGACCTTGATCACATTAAAGGGTGACGCCGTCAGATTTTTCATGCAAAATTCTCTGGCTTATCATGAGTAATTTTCATATCCATCACTTTTGCCAAGCCATGACGCCGTCTGGACCTATTCCTGACGCCGTCAAAGGTAGTTTCCAGCATAATTTTGAGACTTTGCCGTTTTCTTCACTTTTATGCTCCAAAAACGTCCAAAATGCTTCATTTTCCAGATTTCTTCTCAAAAGTACCTAAAATGACAAAAGGAACGATTTAGGGCAATATTTGATCAAATAAATACGATTTAGGGCTTAAATGACCCCCTAAAAGCGGTACACTTTTCGCTTCATCAAATACCCTTACACTTGGGATTTGCTTGTCCTCAAGCAAATGCGCTTTTATTCTAATCAAAATACAAGTTAGGGGTCATTTAATGCTAATATAAAAGTAATTACAACAAATAGTCGTTCCATTTTAATCATAATAAGCACGGAGATTACATACTAGCACCTCACAAGTAGTGTTTAGATACTCACATCTCTCAAGTGTCATCAACATAAATCTCATAAATGAAAACGGATATTATCTCTCACTACCTGTCATAGCAAATAGATTACCATAGGCTTGGGCAAGGATCAAAAACCTCCTCCACTAGGCGTAAGCACCTAAGATAAACTATCAAAGAGGGCTTTTAAATGGGTTATAACGTTAGGTGTAGGGATATGATAAACACGGTTTTGTTGGATAAAGGATATTTTACTGGTGGCGAGTTAAAGATCTTGATTAATTACATGTACTATACAATGTTGCTAAGCCAAGACTCGACTCAATCTAAAGCTAAAAACAAAATAACAAAAACATAACAAAAGCATAAAATGAAACGGGATGGTAGTCCGTATGTTTTTTCTACTTTTCTTTTTCTCAATTTTTTTTTTTTTTTTTTTTTTTTTTTTTTTTGTATTTTTCTTGATTTTTTTTTTCATACACTTTTGCCCTACCATCCAAAATAATACATCATAGGGGCCTTGCATTCCCCTTACACTTAAACTTTTACATAACTTTACAATTACTATTCTATCGACTCGAATTAAGATAATCGAAACACTTGGAGTACTTTTAAAATATTTAGCACATATGGGGTAATAAATGATGTTCTTCCCCATTACTCCATTACACTAGTACTTTACCCATGAGTCCCAATCGTCCCAAAACAATATGTACAAGGATATGACTCGACTTAGCAACCATGTAATCAACTAGATAATTAACTTGGGTTTAAACAAATGTTGTCACAATAATGCACTAAAAATGAGTGCATACAAGGTAGGCTAAAGCGATTTGGGTGTACATTTAAGTGGGGTGTAAACAAATTCTTCCTTTAAGTAAAATGCTTAAAGGTCGAAACGAAAAGATAGGCTCTGAGGGGTGTACTAGGGGTATCGTGTACTAAAAATGAGTACAACGCAAAGGGTGTGGGAGAATTAC
Source organism: Artemisia tridentata subsp. tridentata (assembly GCA_021014915.2). Taxonomy (NCBI): domain Eukaryota; kingdom Viridiplantae; phylum Streptophyta; class Magnoliopsida; order Asterales; family Asteraceae; genus Artemisia; species Artemisia tridentata. Next base: position 274,072,227 of record CP139507.1, on the reverse strand, counting down.
TTGACCAATGTAGCCAACGTAATTATAACAAAATCACAGGTGTAAAACAATGGGTTAATCCTAATGCCTCTTATCATGTAGTAAATCTAACTACACGAATGTAGTCTCACTTGTGGCCTCGGAATGGTCCTAACGCAAGTTCTAGAATCTAAGTGCTACCGGTACACACATCATAGCATAAATGCTTTTCCTACCAATTCTAGGGGCGAACCTCACATATTTGGGGGTGGAAAATTTTTTAGTGGTACGGTTTTTGTGCTAGTCATATAACTCCTATCCGTGAGACGCTCATTAAGATCAAAGTTTCACTCCTAAATGTTGTAAAAAAAACTTAAATTTGGCACTAAAATTGCCCTAACAGGTATTTCTCTCAGTTTTATTACACATTTACTATTAAACAAACAAAAATCAAGTGCAATTGCATTCTCTAAAGTATCGTACTTTTACCCCCCCCCCCCTTACACTTAAGATGAACATTGTCCCCAATGTTCAAATAACAAATGTAAAAGTAAATAAGATAAAAGAATGAAATCAAATACTCCCCTGATTCGCTCGGTGGATAAAGAAATAACATGGTTAGATCTTCTTCCAAAGTAATGTTGAAGCTCCATGACTAATGCATCGCCATAAGCTTGATCCAACAAACATTTCCTTGTCCAAAATAACTTGTTAAACCTGAGAAAACAAACACGAAAACCTGCATAACATCGGCGGGATAAACTCTATATATAAGGATATAATGCTTGTGGAATGATAATTTTGCAGATTCCTGGAGATTATAAGTTATAGATTTAATAAAAACTTTTTATGAAAACAGAACTTTCAAAAATTTTCAGAAAATTAAAACCTGACGCCGTCAGGTTGTAAAGCCTGACGCCGTCAGAAATGATCTGACAGAATTCTCATGTTACGTTTCCGGAAAAATTTTGGAAAAACCTATACCTTACTTCCTGGAATTCCTGTAAAACATCATTATGACTCGATACAAGCATTTGACTCAAACAAATACTAATATGCATGTTAATTTATTATTATTATGATTCATGTTCATTTGTGTTCTAATAAACCGATTTAGATTTCCCTTACACTTAACTTTTGCAAAATACCTTTATATGTAGTTAAGACGAAGTTAAAAACAAGATAAAGCATTTTCACAATTTAGTTTTGAAACATGAATCAATAAAAATAAAAATTAAACATACATACGGAAGCAAATAAAATCAAACAAACAAACAAATAAACACACAAAGCAAATAAAGCTTGGGTTGCCTCCCAAGAAGCGCTTATTTTTGTTCGAGTCACGAGCCTGACTCTACCCTTATTTAATGGGTAAAGGGGAGGTTTTTCCTACACTTAAGATTAAGTGCGGGTGATAGTAGCGATACACACCATCTTGGTGGAAGTATGCCGCTTGAGGAAAGAGTGGTGGATGAATTATATACTCACAGGGGTGTGCTCCTTTCATCATAACCTTACCTAGTTCACTTTGGTAAATGGGTGAATTAAAGTTTTCTCCTAAAAAGGGATCATCTTCTATCAACTTCGAGAGATTCCTAGTTGGGAATCCATCTTGACCTAATAAACCCGGTTTAAACCCATAATGTTTCTTGTGATCAATCATGAATGGGTGATGTAAGTATGTAAGGTCATGGTTCACTCCTATATTAGCTTCCACTCCACGTGGCCTAGAGTCTACTACCTTAATCTTAACATTACCCGGACTACATGGTTTGATGGGTGGATCGGGACCTTTTTTAATTCCTAAATTCACATCTAAAGATGGAAGATTAGGTAACGGTTTTGGTTGAGGCTCCGGTTCATCAAAAATAGGAAATCCCCTAGAACTAAGAGTAAGGTTGTGATCACTATAAGCATTCAAACCTATATCCTCTAGTTGTGTTTGGTTCAAAGGTTCTACCTCTATTGGGGTTCCTATAGTCTCTTCTACTTCTTCTGGGTAAGTCACCGGTGGTGTATATGCCTCAAATGATGGTAGGACTTGTGGGGTACTTGGTGGGCTTATGTTACTTACCTCATCATTCCTTATGTCAAGATCACCTATATCCTCATCATGTGTTTTAGTAGGATCTAACCCTAACATTTTACCAAGTATCTCAAGTGCTTCTCTAGGCATCTCAACTTCAATGTCCGAATCATAAGGATCATCCTCAATATTCTGACTGCTATATTCAAATTGCCCAAAAGATTCATCATGTGTTTCTTGAGATTCATCGTCATCGATCATAAAACCTAGGTCTTTTTGATCAATGTGATCATGCTCGGCTAGATCCTCCATCACATCAAGATCACCTAAGTGTTCACCCTGTATTATGGTAGTGCCTAACCATGACATGCAGCTAGGTGGCTCAACTCTACCCTCATCCCCAAACAAACTTGTTTCATGATCCTTGAAATTTGTGGTCAATTGACTTGTATTAATGTTTGTTGGGTTGTCTACCATATAATAATATTGGGCACAATTCTCAATAGCTTCCCATGCTTTCTCAGCACTTAATTCCCTAATATCCCTACCGGCAATATGGTAAATGTCCCTTTGGGCATGTCGGTCGACATGATTGTAAAAAATTTGAGTTAGGGACCAAAAATCGAAGTTATGATGAGGGACTTTTTGTTGGAGTATGCTCGTGTCATAATTACTAATTATATGGCTAGACATATGTGAGCCTATGGGGTCACACACTTATACACAGAGACACCACTTTATAAATTGTATTTATCGTATTTACAATATATAAACGACTACGTAACTTGGGATCGATAACGAGCTACTAATAACTAAGCTAGTACTTAGTTTATTGGATTGGACCAACAAATGGGCAAGCCCATTTGAAGCTCCATAAGGCCGGCCATGGTTAAGAGAACAAGAGAGAAAGATCAAGGGGTTAAGTGTAACTTTTCCTTGATTATCTCCTAATTGATTTGTCATTAAGGAGATGGATTATTAAATTAATAACTAACCAACTTTCTCTCCTCTTCCTCTCCTTAATAACCACGAAATAAAACACACCCATATTAGGGTTTGTGGTTTTAGATCTCATCTAACCTTATTCTAATGTAGTTCAAGGCTAGATCGCGTGTTACGGGGGTTTAGACTAGCATCGGGTGGTGATCGATGACGTGTAGTGTGGATCAAGCATAGAGGTGATCTCCTTTGATCACTTGGTTTCATACTTGGTTCGTGTATATTGGTGATGGTGACCATACGATTCTACCGATCACGCTACAAAGGTATAAAACATGTTTGTTTAATTTGTTTTTAATTTAGATTGATCATATGGCTATATGGATCCTTGTATGGTGATGTTTTTCCGCTGCGTTTATAATATTAATTTTTAATTTATATTTTACATCACCTATAGTGGTATCACGAGCCATCATATGTCGTCATATGATCATCTTGTATGCGTAAAAATGGCTAAAAACGTTGTTTTTTAATGGATTTAAAGGTGTTATTTTAAAACAGCCCCTAGGGTTTAAAGATTATGAATAATTCGACCTTAAGAAGGTCTTAAGATCTGGACTTTTTGATCCTATAGTCATTTGTTATGCATACATCAATTGTTTACTTGATCGGTACCCGTAAAATGGCCTAAAAACGCGTTTTTTGAAAGATTTTTAACCCGATTTCAAATCAGCCCATGAGGCTTATTTTTCTGTGGTAAAATGGTGTTAAGAAGGTCCTAACATCAGTGGGGTTTGAGTCTTTGGCCATTTGTCACGCGTACCATTCGGGGTTTTAATTCTTGTTAATTATTTCTTCGATTCGTTGGCTAACAATTTATTTCTTGTTATTTATTTTGTTATCCATGGCAAATACATGCATGTTTGTCCATGGAGTTAGCCAACACCATGTAATAATCTTTATTTTAATGTATTATTATGTGTTCATATGCAAAGCCGATGAAAACCTAGACCACTTGTGCGTTGTGATTGTGATTGTTGGTTGTTTTTTCTTATTTTGGGGTTTGCCATTGTTTCGGCAGTTTTGTAATGTAATTCATCTTTGGTGTAGCCAATGTTTGGGCATTTTACATTAGATACAAAGTAGATTAGTTGTATTTTACTTTATATGTATTGTAAACAAGAGCTTGGAAGCAAATGGCGAAAGATTGAAGAGTTGTAGACCGAAAGTTGCTGCTGGACACCTGTTGGGAAAACGTGATTTCCCGCTGATTGGTAAGGTATTTTTTTCTAAAATTTTTGGTGCAGGTCCAAAAGACATAGGGCTACAACTTTGTCAACTGGGCCGAATCATGAGGAGGTGATCTTCCTGGGTATTTGGGCCTTGCAAAACAGAAAAACTGGGCTGACAGAATCTGAAGTTCATGTGCATTATGGACTTTTTACTTGCCCATGATTGTCTTGGGGCAAGTGGGAGCCCTCCGTGTGGTTGTGGTTTATGTCCCTAGTTGACTCTTGGTTCTCGTGATGGCTCACGAGACCAAGCATAGGATTTTCATCGGTTGAGGCTTTGCATATTGTGGTTGTATGTTTGTTTGGTTGTTTCATGTATGTTGTGACTACATGTAAAACGAAAATTGTTTTCTTAAAACTTAAAACGAAACATAAACCATTTTGAACTAAGTCTTATGATTTAGTTTAACTAAGTTTAAATATGATTTAAAACTTAAAATCATTGTTTTTCAAAATAACACTTAAACTAGTTAAGTTGTTTATTTATTTATTTATTGTATTGTCCAAACTTAATAATCCACTTAGGATTTATATTAGTCTTGAAAATGGACAAATTGACACACATAAATTAAAACAATGATTAGACTTAAGTTAAGAAATGTTTTTAACTTGTGCTACGAAGAATGAATGCATGCTTCTTTCGTACACGTTTTTGATTCACATCAAAATATTTTACCCGTCAAAATTTAAGTCGTGCCATCCAATTTTGAGGACACTCGCAATTACTTTTTGCCTATGCGTGGGACCTAGGTTGAATTGTAACCCAAGGTGACTATTCTCTATGCGTGAGACCTAGATATATTATCACACGTTTTCAAATTGGATGACTTAATCGAGTTAAGCGGTTAGACCTTGACCCGAGACAAAGATGGGACTAAACATGCCTACATGACACTAGTTGTTTGACACTAGATGCCATGAGTCCCATAAGGATCTAAGAGTTTTACATGTAATACAATTGGTGATCGTCGCCTACCAATTGAATCTACTATTGCTAGCAGATCAACTGATGTGATAGTAGAAGCACAATGTGGATCTTAGCCTTTTCGTAAATTAATTGTTTTATATTATAAACATGGGGTAGTTAATTTATAAAAGGATAATTATCGAAAATACTAAAATTGAACTTTGTAAATTCAATTAATGAATTAATGCAACACAACCGTAAACAAAAGTTTATTCTTTTCTTGTTAAAAGTACGAACTGAGTCGCTCTTTCCTTGTAAGAAAGAGACTTGTTCCTATCCTTTTTCTTTATGAGGAAAAGCCATAATAGGAATATTTGAATTTTCCTAATTCTAATCAAACTCAAGGAAAACCTACTCTAGAAATCGTGATGTCTTGTAAAAGTCAAAACGGTTAAGTATGGTTACACATCTTATTCCTTCAACGTTTTTTTATAACCCTTGTTTCGGTTTTGAAACATTGAAGAAATATAAGATATTTGGACAACCAAGAACATGTGCACTTGACTTGACCTCTTTGGTCAGATCTTAGGGCCATTTCAACCCATGGCGAATTTTGCTCATTGGTCAGACCTTTGGCGATATTTGCATGTTCTTGCTTGGTCAACCTATTTCGTACTAGCTACCCAACTAAAATGAGTTTAAAATAATTAGAAGACGGAAATATCAATAAACCGCAATGTGGTAAAGGCAATTACTAGCATGATTACCTAGCAGCTTGCCTTAACCCAATAAGCCTACTAAGGTCCTACATACCCTTGTGTTAAAGTAGACCAATAATGGAGGAAATGCATGCCTATTTTCAAGTTAAAATAGCAATGATGGTTAGCCCATCATCTATATGTTAGAACTTGATGCACTTTCTTGAATACCTAAGTACATGTTTACTAGTCAAAGTGACTCACATTAGCAATAATGTGTAGATATTCAAAGAAAGATGGAAAGTATCAAATCGCTACTCACTCTCCACTGGTGACGTAACACATTGTAATGTTGTCTAATCCAGTGGGAGCTACGTGATTATATTACTGGTGACGTAACACATGTAATGTTGTCTAATCCAGTGGGAGCTGTAAGCTTTATTACTTGCAAGTTGCCCATCTTATTTCCAGATTGTCTTGAAATAATACATTACTTTCCACGTGTTAAGCATCATAGTTTATATAAGAACCATTACATAAGTTTTATATGATAACTTGTCGCGTTCCTGATGTTGCTTCCTGAAATGTTATCTATAAAATTGTTATGCATGATTCATTATTCAAACGATAAAGTTCTACATATCTATATTTTGATTTTTGACTAAAAATCATATGTTATCTTATACATTGTCATATTGCTCATACAAACAAACGAGCGTAGTGTTGTTTGCATGCTCTCACGATGTTGTGCCATGCACAAGTGGGAGAAATCTTAAATTTGTGTGCAAGGTACAACATATAACAATATGACTAATAGTTTTTCTTGACTGCAAGGTAAGAAACTAAAATTCTACTAGGACTTCTACACATAAAATGTATGTTGCCCTAATTAGAACAAATATCAAGATATCATGAAAAGCTACTTCAACATATTCACTGAATTGTTTAGTAAATATGATTATGTTTTCTTGTAAACTCATAATCATGAAGTACAAAATTAACTTGAATATACTATTGAGGCCAAGAGTCGGCGCTCGTAATTACTTTAGTTGAATATGTTTAGGTCTCTTGTAAAGACACAAACATCAATTCCGTTAATTCTTGAAAGACTTATAACGTAAAGTAAGACGTTGATTTGTTATGTCTTCTTGTTAGGACATGTACTCTTACGACGTATAATATTAAATGTTTATGTTTTCTAGTCAAAACATACACATGAAGTAAAGTATGCAATAGGCTAAAATTACTATTGATACCATCTGGTTTGACTTGGTTGGTAGATATGTAAGCCCAAAAGTATAAGTTCATCTAATGATTTGTGTGATAGTCTCACAACATCAGTCCTCATGGAATACCACAACTTTATGGTATGTCCATCATGGAAAATCAAACACTATTGATATTGTTTGATCTTTGATAACTTAAACTGTTTTACCTCCAAAGCTATCAAGGTTAGAAATTGGATGTGCCATGTGTACACTCAATATGATTCCAACCCAGAAGGAATTTAAGACACCATTGTATTATGGCATGGGATGAATCTCATTATGTCTTAATTGAAGTTCTGAATTTGTTAACTACTTAAGAGTAAGTAATTAACAAACTAGAGTCAAGAACTAACGGTGTATTTTGGATGTCCCACTTGAAAACAATTTATTGTTACTCAAGATGCTTAGTATCTAGAGATTAGTCTCTACATACAAAAGCAAGTGGGAGTACCTTTAGACCTTGAAGTTGTTCAAGAACTAAATACACAACCTTCTGAGTACACTTGCTAATGTCATACTAAGGTTGAACATGGATATGTTAAACCATAGATTGATATCTCTCATTCATAAATCCACAAGGATACCTCTTGCACCTGAATGATATAGTTTTTATATCAATGCTGAGGGACATAAGTTAGAGGATCATGGTGAACCTGCTAACTACTGAGATGCATTATCAGATATTGTATCTGATGAGTAGCTCAAAACTATGAATGTTAAGATGAGTCCTTGAAAGACAATCACTCGTGGAGTTTGATTGATCTCTTACTAATCAGTTAGACTGTGAGGTTAAGAATGAGTTTCTTGATGAGAAGACTCAAAAGGACAAACTTGTACACACATTTAATGCACGTGTAGTAAATGGAGTTTACTTGTACTCAATAAATTGACTATGATTAAATCTTCCTAGCTACAAACATTAAATGTATAAAGATGATTAATTGTCATACCTGATTTCATGTATATGAAATATGACAATAGGATATCAAAACACTTTTCTTGTTGATTACCTTTGCGAGGACGATGAGTAATCAAAAGGGTTTATGAATCCATGTAATCTTTATTAAGTATACAAGATAAAAGAATCCATGTGTGGATTAGATCATGCATTTAGGAGCAGAGATCTTGTGTTAATCATAAAATCATTAACTTGATTTTGATTAATAAGATTACTCCTAAGTACACTGAGAGCAAGTTGGAGCATTTTATTTATTTTCTTAAATCTCATATGTCATTGACATATTAGAAACAATATTCCACCTAAGCTAGACTTTAATCCTTAGCTTGGAATGAAGTTTCTCTTGAGGGATTTATAAAATAAAACATATAACCTTGTTATATATATATGTTTATTAGAATAAACATAAGCGGTTATTAAGTCTAAACACAATATGACACGTTATTGAGGGGAGTCTCAATGATCAATCTTACTTGATGAGATTGAACACATGATTGAAAATCTTAAGTTTGACTGAAGGATTCATCATGTAAGTCATATTAAGTATTGGACTATATATTTATCATTTGCATGAATGCAAGATGAGTTGATAACAACCAATATCTAAGTGAAAGTCGTTAGATAATTGTTAAACAAACATTATATTGGACCTACATAGGACCAAAGATATGTTCAAACGTTTACGGATAATTGAGGAGCTCTGTTTTGTTTGCATACGCTGATGCTTATTTAACTGAGATAATACTCAACCCTAGTCATGGTAGGATGTCATCATGAATGATGACATTGCTGACTAGATGTGCTCGACTGAGAGCATTAATGCGTTATACATTAAAAGAATAAGAATACTTTATAGTTTGAGAAACTATTCAGATGACTATCTAAAGTAGGTGTTTTGCTGGCTTCAAACACCCTATGGAATGTATTGTTGCGATACTCGTCTTGTACTTGAATGTGCACATACAAAGGACAATCATCATTCAAACCTTTCATGAGTTTTGAAACAAGTATTCTCAAAGTTTACTCAGATGACTACTTGTTGTCTTGTACAACATGATTCGATCATGATGGGAACATCGGATCCCGACCTATGAGTAGTCTTATGCATATCTATTTTTAGTATTTGGATAATGGAACTGTAAGCAGTCGTATTATACAATGAATTGATATACCGGGTATGATCGTCTTCATTTATACTACTATGTTCTATATTTGCATGTTTAATCCATGAATAATTTATTTATTCTAAAATTATCCATTGTCGGTTGACGATACGGGAGTATCATCAAATTAAGACAAATGTGAGCGTGTTGGTGATTTATTTGCCACACTCACATGTTGTTCATTGGGATGAACATTGGATTGACCCAACCTACGAGTATTCACTACATGGATCGTCGTCAATAGTGAATCTCGCAAGAGGTTATGTCTCTTATCCTCAGACTTGAGATGCAAGCAGGTCTTGCACGTGTGGAATTTCATTCCTTGATATGGTTAAACGCTATCCTGAATAAGGTAGTTATAAAAGCCATTATCAGGAGTGATATGAAGCATGTGAATGACACGTGTAGTCAAAATGGGATTTGTTCCTCCACTTGTTTTGGAGTTAGATACTATTGGGCCCCTTGATGAATTGAACAGATGTTTGTATGGCCGTACCCAAATGAGATTAAGATGAATCTTAATTCACTTGGTAATCTTGTTCAATATCTATATCGAGAAACATAATAGTTGAACTATTAGAATGACATTTGATCCATGTCTAATGTTCAACACAGTATCTGTAACAAAAGGATAGATGACATATAAACCATCTAAAATGAGACGTTTAAGAAACTAACCTCACATATTTCTAGGGGCATTGGCGTGTTGCTAGACGCTAACCATTGCTTGTATAATTACTTGATTATTATGACGTCGCAAGTGGGAGCTGTTGGAGTATGCTCGTGTCATAATTACTAATTATATGGCTAGACATATGTGAGCCTATGGGGTCACACACTTATACACAGAGACACCATTTTATAAATTGTATTTATCGTATTTACAATATATAAACGACTATGTAACTTGGGATCGATAACGGGCTACTAATAACTAAGCTAGTACTTAGTTTATTGGATTGGACCAACAAATGGGCAAGCCCATTTGAAGCTCCATAAGGCCGGCCATGGTTAAGAGAACAAGAGAGAAAGATCAAGGGGTTAAGTGTAACTTTTCCTTGATTATCTCCTAATTGATTTGTCATTAAGGAGATGGATTATTAAATTAATAACTAACCAACTTTCTCTCCTCTTCCTCTCCTTAATAACCACGAAATAAAACACACCCATATTAGGGTTTGTGGTTTTAGATCTCATCTAACCTTATTCTAATGTAGTTCAAGGCTAGATCGCGTGTTACGGGGGTTTAGACTAGCATCGGGTGGTGATCGATGACGTGTAGTGTGGATCAAGCATAGAGGTGATCTCCTTTGATCACTTGGTTTCATACTTGGTTCGTGTATATTGGTGATGGTAACCATACGATTCTACCGATCACGCTACAAAGGTATAAAACATGTTTGTTTAATTTGTTTTTAATTTAGATTGATCATATGGCTATATGGATCCTTGTATGGTGATGTTTTTCCGCTGCGTTTATAATATTAATTGTTAATTTATATTTTACATCACCTATACTTTTTGGAGTAAATATTTAAAACGAGTCCATGCATCATACAGAGGTTCATCTTTATGTTGTTTAAACATCAAGATGTCATATGGAGTGGGTGAATTACGTGGTCGGTGGTATGGTGGATTCGCATTATCCATAATGGTGAACGGAAGAGTCAATGGAAATTACGAACAAACAAACAAAGAAATAAGATAGACTAAAGAAGACCTATAAAAATAAAATAAAAATCTCACTAGAAAGGAATCTAGTGAGTAGACCTAATAAAATAAAAATTCAACCTAAACAATAACTATTCCCCGGGCTGCGGCGCCAAAAACTTGATGCGTGGTTTTGCGACCTTACAACAGGTTTTACCTCTCAAGGGATCTCGAGAGGCTTACAACCCCACCAGGCAGTGTACCTGACCGATGTAGTATAGTGTAGTGGTAAGTACGGGGGATTGATCGTTCTCCACAGAGAATAGTGTCGTTAGGATTGAAAAACTACTCTAATAGGTCTAGGGGTGAGAGAAGATTCTTTTTTATGTTTTTTTTATATTTTATGAAAGCAAATAAAATCTCGGGTTTGAAAGAGTGGGCGGAATTAGTTGCTAATCAACTAACCCAAATAACTACGAATGCAAATAAAATAAAATAACAGAAAATGAAAAGGTTGATGAAACTTGTATGGAGAGAAATGTGTTTACTTAGATTTCCTTACTCCCTAACTATCTTTTACCGGTTGATTAGTGTGTATTAATCGCGCGGATGACGGGTGTATTCCTTAATACCAATCGTGGGGTGGCGTACGTACTTCCCCAACTCTACAAGCTCCTACTTCACTCCTATGTCGAGCCGACTAGGAAGCTCCTAACATGGGATCACTAGAATTCGCTCGTGCATTAAATAAAACCATAAAAACCTTAGTACGCATTGGTTCATGCTTCTTAAGACGTTCAAGCAAGTTACCGAATAGGAGGTTAGCCAGTTTTCTTAAGCCTAACATAGATAAACAATCATCCAATACAACTAATAACACACTAAAATTAAGGGGACCGCCTAAGGAATTAAGGGGGCCGCCCATCTGGTGTTTTCCCAGGTGAACAAATTTGAAATTTTTTTAGAAAAAGGTCATTTTTAGGGTGTTTTTGCAGCAAGTTCCATTTGGATTATGTATATTAAGAATGATTAAGTAATAACAAGAACTTATAATGTAAACTACTAAAATCATATTGTAAGCATGTCATAAGCATATATCTTAATTAAGCAAGAAAAGAAACAACACATTCATAGCAAACATATATAGGAAAGAAAGAAACAAACATTCATTAATTTAAAATGATTATGTGACAAACATAATCATTGTTACAACATACATAGTGCTTAAAGCATACATTTGTTAGAGAATTCTAATTTGCCTAAGAAATCCATTTGACTTGCTTGATAATGGAGGTGGTTTTTGAAATGAGGGACAAATGAAAGGGTGAGTAAATGGAATCAATGAAGGTATATGTTTGGGTGTGTGGAGGTTGTGGATGGTGATGGTGGAGACATTTGAGGTGGAGAGCTTGGAGTGGACCATGATGGATGAAGGTTTTGATGTTGTTCAATTGGGGACATTGGATTGGATCTAGTGAGAAGATACTCAATCCAAGTAAAGTGCTCATTAAGGACAATTGTTGACATGTTTCTCAACTTGGTTTTGGTTGTGGGGTGATGTGGGAGAGCTAGATGGAGGTTGATCAAGGTTTCTTTAGGCTAGGTGTAGGGCAAGAAGAGCACTAAGCTCATGAGCTTCCTTGAGTTCCTCAATGAACTTCAAGTGTTCGGATGAAGGTGTTGGTGGTAAAGTGTTGTTGTTATGAGGGATGGATGTTTGCACATGCAACATAGGGGTAGCATGTGAATTGGTAGGAGGTGGTGGTGACACTCTTGGTGGTGGAGATGTTTGTGAACTTGGGTAATCATGAGTGGATGAAGATGGTGATGTGGATGAAGTGGATGTTCCAAGAGTGGTGAGTGTTTTTAATAAATTGGTGGGTTGAGTGTGGATGAGATTTGGATTGAGGTTTTGGGAATGGTCATAGGGAGATGAAGGGTTAGGAGTGGATGATTGGTTATGTGTTTGAACAACATCATTAGTTGGGTTATGGCAAGTTTCAAGCTTCCTTCTCCAAATTGGTCTCACCGAGATTTTGACAACTCTTGAAGGTTTTGATTTTGGGTAGTTGGAGGATGACATGTTTGAGTGGATGATGTGAATGGGCATTTATGATGGGAGGGTGCATTTATAGTGAAGGAATGATGTGGTTTAGGAAGGTAAATTTTGGTGGGTGGTTTATGACAAAATGTGTTTGTGAATTTTGGGAAGTATGGAATAAAATGGGTTGGAAATTGAAAAAGGAAACAGTAATCCGGATTCTAGATGGCCGGTCCCCTTAAATAGGGGCCGGTCCCCTTAATGATTAAGGGGGCCGCCTAGGTATTTAAGGGGGCCGCCCATCTGCTAACTTCCAGATTCCTGAAAATGGATTTTTTGGCAGAAATTTGTAGAAAAAGGTTGTGTTTTTTAGTTCAGTTTCAAGCAAGTCCAACTTCTTTTTGAGGCAATTTAAAATTTAATGACTCATGTATGCTAAGCACATTCAATTAAGAAATTTTAATTATCATGCAACCTACTCATTTACCAAGAAGCATATATGTATATATGAACAAGAAGAACAACATATAATTACCAAGTAATTTATGCTATCATTATTATGACGATTAATTAGCTAGTTAATTAATCCCAACAAGTGTCTATGTGATGGGAAATTAGTGATAGCATGGATTTCTAGACTTGGATCAAGCATGATTTGAGTAAGTGTTTTTGGGCATTATTCAACAATGTTTGAGAAAAAGGTTTTGTGAAAATTGTTTCAACAAGGTAGATTCGAATTTGTTTCAAAGTGTTTTTATAAGGATATAAAAATAGGTTGTTACACTTTTTTTCTTTGATAAAAACATGTTTAGTAGAGAAGTGACAAAATCTTTTTAAAAGATCATTTTCCAAAATATGAAGATTTGCATTTATAAAAGGATTTGTTGAAAAAAAAAATTCATGCTTGATTGATCAAGACTATAGTCTCATGCTATCTCTTTCAACAAATTATGCGATTTAAATGATAGTAATGACTAAATTTTATATGTTCAACAGAGAACACTTTATTTAATGCTTAGGAGGATTAACATAAGGTTTTCTAGCTAATTAACAAGTAATAAAACAAATAGTGTGAGGGCATAGCAACCTATCAAACTAAGCATATCTTAAGGCAATGATTATCATAACTATATGCAAGGAGTAACTACTCAGGAGAGTTTAAAAAGAGGACTTATCTCAGGTCCAGCATTTCTTCATGATATGAGGTAGTGAGTAATAGATGAGTACCACTTCGTTCCATCCTCATTTTTGTAGATTAAAAAGTCCTCATGCGCGTGTTTTGAATAAGAGTAGGTTAACGCAAGATTGAGTAACATTTCATTTTGCGTTCATCACCTAATCAAATAAAACAACTTGTACCCGAGATTCTCATGGGTCCGAGATGGTTAGTTGGGGACATCCATTGCATTTATATGCACGTGGAGAGGATGTCACCAAGAAGTACAAGAATTCCTTGATAGTTTGTTTTGATGAACAAACAATGGATTTCTTGATTCATAGATTATAATCACAGTAAATAGCCTTATATCTAAATTTCTCTACTAGGTTTTTTAATTATAATTTGTTTTGATTTACTTGTTGAAGAGTTATCCGAATTAAATCCTAAACCGGTTTTATCATTGAATGGCTTTTGATAACTTAGTAAGAATTTAAGAGATTTGGAACTTTCTTCAAATTTAGCTAATATTTTTGCTCTTTCATTTAATCTTTTAATTTCAAGTTTATAATCTTGACATATTTTGCATTCTAGATCAATTTCAATATTACTTTCTAATCTAGACATTTTATCTTCTAAAATTATTTCTTTTTCAAGATTATTTTCAAAAGTTTTTGATGATTTATGTTTAGACATAGTTTTTAGATCTATGTTGCAAAAATGTTTAAACTCATTTTCTAGTTTTGAAAATTCTAAAATGAATGGATCATAGCAAAAATGTTCGGTTTTGGATTGTACCTTATTTGGAGCTTTATCTAGTTTGCATTCGTCACATATCGGATGATGATCTTCTCCTTTGTCTGTGTTACTCCATGACATTGGATTAAGTTCACTTTGGAGTTGATTCATGTAGCCTTCGTCGTTAATACCTTCATTAACAACATTTGAACTAGTAGCACATGTATCTATTTTATCTAAGTGTTTATCTATTAATTTTTCTAAAATAACCAATTCATGTACAAGATCGAAATCCTCATCTTTGGCTTGACATTTTTCTTGATGAATGTTTAAGAGATTTTTCCAAATATCATTTGCCGTTTTACAGAAAGATAATTTTTCATTTTCAACTTTCGGCAAGGTTTTGTAAATAATTATTTTAGCTTCATTATTCTTGTTATTCTTTGTTTTTAAATAATCATTTTGAGTTTCAAAATCCGGTTTTGTTTGACTTTCAAAATTTGTTTTTGCTGGTTGAAAATCACCAATCGAAATGACATGCAAAAGATCCAGATCAATTGATTTCACATAATTTTCAAATTTATTTTTCCATTCAAGAAAAGTATAGTTTTCAAATAGTGGTGGTGTTTGCAAAAATTCCCCTTCTAAATATTTTTCGGATTCCATAGATCGTTTCAAGTTTTAAAATACAGTATATTTTAAAAATCTTGATTGACGTGGCTCCTGATACCAATTGTGGAAAACTAGAAGGGGGGTTGAATAGTTTTACGTCTTTTTAATTTATTATAAAAGCTTTGTTTACTTTTAAAAACTTAGATTCAAGTTTGTTAAAACTTAAATCTTATTATTAGTTATATATGTATTCTTTTAAATTGATTGAAAATGTTTTGGTTTCTTGAATGGATTTTCAAATTGATCTTTATGTGAAGTCGATCTCTAATAAATACTAGCAGTTATATAATCCTATGTGTATGAATGTAATGACGATATAAGTAAAGAAGTAAATAAGGTATGGAAAGATCTAACCGAGACACGAGAGATTTATAGTGGTTTGGCTACAAGGACACCTTCCTTGCCCTACTCCACTCCCCGAGCACCGAGCTCGAGAGTTTTCTTCACAACTTCAATAAGCTCCCTTATGGCGGAGAAAACCTTACACCACTTTGGCTTACACCGGCTTAACGACACAAAGCTAAATGTCGAGTTCTAATCGTAGCTAGAACCAATCTCACAACTTCACAACACAACTTCTTCACGACTTATTCACGACTACTTCACAACGGCTTCACGACTACTTCACGACTTCAACACGACCGCTACACAACCTCTATGCTACGGCTTCACGACTTCAACACTATGTCTTCACGACTAAGACTTCACGACTTCAACACGACCGCTACACAACCTCTATGCTACGGCTTCACGACTTCAACACTAGGAATTCACAACTAGGACTTCAAGGCTTCAACACGACCGCTACACATCCTTTATGCTACGGCTTCACGACTTCAACACTAGAACTTCACGACTTCAAAGCTATGGCTTCACAACTTCAACACTAGAACTTCACGACTTCAAAGCTACGGCTTCACAACTTCAACACTAGGACTTCACGACTTCAAAGCTACGGCTTCACGACTTCTACTCCGCGGCTTCACAACTTCTATACCACAACTACTTATACAACTTCTTCACTACTTACATACAACACTAATATACTATACACACCTTACACAAATGAATGAATGATTTACAAACTTTGTTAAACTAACAACTTAAGTAACAAGAAGATACTAAGTTGTAATACTTCTAATCTTGATTGATAGAAGTATTCTTCTTTTGCACTTGAATGAAGGAAGCTTGGATCACTTGGAAACCAAAGCTTAAGATTATATGATCAAAGGATTATTAGAAAGTATTTACAAGATTTAGATCAGAAAGTTTGGGGTGCAAAAGGTGAGTAAAAGTCCAGGAGAAGGCTGGTATTTATAGGAGAAAAATTGGACAGCTGGAGGTCTACTGGAGCGGGGGCGGTCCCCTTAATAATTAAGGGGGCCGCCTAGCAAAATTAAGGGGGCCGCCCCTACTGGACGTTGGCCAATTTTGTCCTTTTGTGGGGAAGGTTTTTCTGGAACATTTTAACTGATTTTGGTTAAAAATTTGAATTCATATTTTTATAAAAGATTAAACATTTTTATTTAATACCAAAAATGTTTTTCAAAAATATATAAAATGTTTTTGATGTTTTATAAAAAATCTAGTTATTAAGAAAATGTTCCTTTGATCATATAATGCATTAAGCATTAGTTCATTCATACCTTAAGTGATTTGAGTTGTAGAAATAGATATTTACAACTAAATACTTGTTTACGTCATGATTTTCCGATTAATGATTTTACATTTTGTGATTATCAAAACGAAGAGATATCGAAAAATATTAATAACGTGTTTAGGCATTATTTATATCAACAATCTCCCCGTATTTGATGTTTACAAAATCTAAACTCATTAAATCTAAAAATTAGTTTTTAGACAAGTATTTAGTGAGTTTACATCTATTTCTCCCCCTTTTTGTAGAATCAAAAAGGTTAAGCCGACAAGTTTTAGGATCTAAATTTGTCGGGACGAGAACTCCCCCTTGATGTGTACTCCCCCTCGTTTAGGGGCACCAAGGAAACGAGCTATGGAACGCTTGCGAGAAAAATGTTAGAAGCACAAGCATATATATAGCACAAATAATGAGCATGCATGAAAAATAAAGACATTCATAAAAATAAATGTTGTGTATAATTACACAACCATACATGAGTACAAGCATTCCTACACTAGCTAATAAGTCCAACTACATAATCATCCTAGACACATAATCTTCCATGGAGCTTGCTTACAAAATGGGTGGAAAATTTATTATTGAGTAAGCATTGCATGTGCTTACTTGGGTGACAATGGAGGTGGTGGTTGTGTAGTGGGTGAGGATGGTGGTGGTGGTGGTTGAGGTTGGTTGGTAAGTATGTTTTCAAGTGATGAAAACCTATAGAATATCTCATCTCTAAGACCAAAGATTATGGTCCGGTTATGGATGCAACAAAGACAAGTGTCACCATGGGTTTCAAGTAGTGGCCAAGGTATGGGAAAAAATGGTTGTGGGTTTGGTGGAGGTGAAAAATGAGAATCAAGTGGTGTAATGGGTGATAAGGAAATGGCAAGTTGAGTGGATGGTGGTGATGATATTCTTGGTGATGATGTTAGATGAGTATGGATGTAGTCATTGATGGATGAAGTGGATGGAATGGAGGAAGATGAAGCTCCATGGGTAGAGGGTGTTTTTGATGGTGCATTAGGTGCACTTGGGGATGAATTATGAGGTGGTGGTGATGGAGTTTTGATGTCATCTTGGGTGAGGTCAATGAAGAGTTGTTTTGGTGGTATGATGACAAGTCTTTGCTTTCTTGGAGTCTTAGAGATGGATGATTTTGGTGACAACATGGTGGATGAAAATGGGTGTTTGATGAGGGTGATAGTTGATGAGGTGAAAGGTAATTGTAAGGAGGGTATTTATATTGTGAAAATATGGTTGATTTAGGCAAATTGTGGAGGTTTTGTGGTAATATTCCAAGTCCAGTTCGTGCATTAAGGGTAATGGTAGCTGGGGCTAGGTAAAAGTGGTCACAAGATGCAAAAGGAAACAGTAAAATTTACTGTCCAGATGGCCGGTCCCCTTAATTGCTGGGCGGCCCCCTTAAAATTAAGGGAACCGCCTAAGGAATTAAGGGGGCCGCCCATCTGGTGTTTTCCCAGGTGACCAAATTTGAAATTTTTTTAGAAAAAGGTCATTTTTAGGGTGTTTTTGCAGCAAGTTCCATTTGGATTATGTATATTAAGAATGATTAAATAATAACAAGAACTTATAAAAAAGAATAATGGTTATATGTAAACTACTAAAATCATATTGTAAGCATGTCATAAGCATATATCTTAATTAAGCAAGAAAAGAAACAACACATTCATAGCAAACATATATAGGAAAGAAAGAAACAAACATTCATTAATTTAAAATGATTATGTGACAAACATAATCATTGTTACAACATACATAGTGCTTAAAGCATACATTTGTTAGAGAATTCTAATTTGCCTAAGAAATCCATTTGACTTGCTTGATAATGGAGGTGGTTTTTGAAATGAGGGACAAATGAAAGGGTGAGTAAATGGAATCAATGAAGGTATATGTTTGGGTGTGTGGAGGTTGTGGATGGTGATGGTGGAGACATTTGAGGTGGAGAGCTTGGAGTGGACCATGATGGATGAAGGTTTTGATGTTGTTCAATTGGGGATATTGGATTGGATCTAGTGAGAAGATACTCAATCCAAGTAAAGTGCTCATTAAGAGCAATGGTTTGTTGTTGAAGAAAGATGAAACAAGGACAATTGTTGACATGTTTCTCAACTTGGTTTTGGTTGTGGGGTGATGTGGGAGAGCTAGATGGAGGTTGATCAAGGTTTCTTTGGGCTAGGTGTAGGGCAAGAAGAGCACTAAGCTCATGAGCTTCCTTGAGTTCCTCAATGAACTTCAAGTGTTCGGATGAAGGTGTTGGTGGTAAAGTGTTGTTGTTATGAGGGGTGGATGTTTGCACATGCAACATAGGGGTAGCATGTGAATTGGTAGGAGGTGGTGGTGACACTCTTGGTGGTGGAGATGTTTGTGAACTTGGGTAATCATGAGTGGATGAAGATGGTGATGTGGATGAAGTGGATGTTCCAAGAGTGGTGAGTGTTTTTGATGAATTGGGGGTTGAGTGTGGATGAGATTTGGATTGAGGTTTTGGGAATGATCATAGGGAGATGAAGGGTTAGGAGTGGATGATTGGTTATGTGTTTGAACAACATCATTAGTTGGGTTATGGCAAGTTTCAAGCTTCCTTCTCCAAATTGGTCTCACCGAGATTTTGGCAACTCTTGAAGGTTTTGATTTTGGGTAGTTGGAGGATGACATGTTTGAGTGGATGATGTGAATGGGCATTTATGATGGGAAGGTGCATTTATAGTGAAGGAATGATGTGGTTTAGGAAGGTAAATTTTGGTGGGTGGTTTATGACAAAATGTGTTTGTGAATTTTGGGAAGTATGGAATAAAATGGGTTGGAAATTGAAAAAGGAAACAGTAATCCGGATCTCCAGATGGCCGGTCCCCTTAAATAGGGGCCGGTCCCCTTAATGATTAAGGGGGCCGCCTAGGTATTTAAGGGGGCCCCCCATCTGCTAACTTCCAGATTCCTGAAAATGGATTTTTTGGCAGAAATTTGTAGAAAAAGGTTGTGTTTTTGAGTTCAGTTTCAAGCAAGTCCAACTTCTTTTTGAGGCAATTTAAAATTTAATGACTCATGTATGCTAAGCACATTCAATTAAGCAATTTTAATTATCATGCAACCTACTCATTTACCAAGAAGCATATATGTATATATGAACAAGAAGAACAACATATAATTACCAAGTAATTTATGCTATCATTATTATGACGATTAATTAGCTAGTTAATTAATCCCAACAAGTGTCTATGTGATGGGAAATTAGTGATAGCATGGATTTCTAGACTTGGATCAAGCATGATTTGAGTAAGTGTTTTTGGGCATTATTCAACAATGTTTGAGAAAAAGGTTTTGTGAAAATTGTTTCAACAAGGTAGATTCGAATTTGTTTCAAAGTGTTTTTATAAGGATATAAAAATAGGTTGTTACACTTTTTTGCTTTGATAAAAACATGTTTAGTAGAGAAGTGACAAAATCTTTTTGAAAGATCATTTTCCAAAATATGAAGATTTGCATTTATAAAAGGATTTGTTGAAAAAAAAATTTCATGCTTGATTGATCAAGACTATTGTCTCATGCTATCTCTTTCAACAAATTATGCGATTTAAATGATAGTAATGACTAAATTTTATATGTTCAACAGAGAACACTTTATTTAATGCTTAGGAGGATTAACTTAAGGTTTTCTAGCTAATTAACAAGTAATAAAACAAATAGTGTGAGGGCATAGCAACCTATCAAACTAAGCATATCTTAAGGCAATGATTATCAAAACTATATGCAAGGAGTAACTACTCAGGAGAGTTTAAAAAGAGGACTTATCTCAGGTCCAGTATTTCTTCATGATATGAGGTAGTGAGTAATATATGAGTACCACTTCGTTCCATCCTCATTTTTGTAGATTAAAAAGTCCTCATGCGCGTGTTTTGAATAAGAGTAGGTTAACGCAAGATTGAGTAACATTTCATTTTGCGTTCATCACCTAATCAAATAAAACAACTTGGTACCCAGATTCTCATGGGTCCGAGATGGTTAGTTAGGGACATCCATTGCATTTATATGCACGTGGAGAGGATGTCACCAAGAAGTACAAGAATTCCTTGATAGTTTGTTTTGATGAACAAACAATGGATTTCTTGATTCATAGATTATAATCACAGTAAATAGCCTTATATCTAAATTTCTCTACTAGGTTTTTTAATTATAATTTGTTTTGATTTACTTGTTGAAGAGTTATCCGAATTAAATCCTAAACCGGTTTTATCATTGAATGGCTTTTGATAACTTAGTAAGAATTTAAGAGATTTGGAACTTTCTTCAAATTTAGCTAATATTTTTGCTCTTTCATTTAATCTTTTAATTTCAAGTTTATAATCTTGACATATTTTGCATTCTAGATCAATTTCAATATTACTTTCTAATCTAGACATTTTATCTTCTAAAATTATTTCTTTTTCAAGATTATTTTCAAAAGTTTTTGATGATTTATGTTTAGACATAGTTTTTAGATCTATGTTGCAAAAATGTTTAAACTCATTTTCTAGTTTTGAAAATTCTAAAATGAATGGATCATAGCAAAAATGTTCGGTTTTGGATTGTACCTTATTTGGAGCTTTATCTAGTTTGCATTCGTCACATATCGGATGATGATCTTCTCCTTTGTCTGTGTCACTCCATGACATTGGATTAAGTTCACTTTGGAGTTGATTCATGTAGCCTTCGTCGTTAATACCTTCATTAACAACATTTGAACTAGTAGCACATGTATCTATTTTATCTAAGTGTTTATCTATTAATTTTTCTAAAATAACCAATTCATGTACAAGATCGAAATCCTCATCTTTGGCTTGACATTTTTATTGATGAATGTTTAAGAGATTTTTCCAAATATCATTTGCCGTTTTACAGAAAGATAATTTTTCATTTTCAACTTTCGGCAAGGTTTTGTAAATAATTATTTTAGCTTCATTATTCTTGTTATTCTTTGTTTTTAAATAATCATTTTGAGTTTCAAAATCCGGTTTTGTTTGACTTTCAAAATTTGTTTTTGCTGGTTGAAAATCACCAATCGAAATGACATGCAAAAGATCCAGATCAATTGATTTTACATAATTTTCAAATTTATTTTTCCATTCAAGAAAAGTATAGTTTTCAAATAGTGGTGGTGTTTGCAAAAATTCCCCTTCTAAATATTTTTCGGATTCCATAGATCGTTTCAAGTTTTAAAATACAGTATATTTTAAAAATCTTGATTGACGTGGCTCCTGATACCAATTGTGGAAAACTAGAAGGGGGGTTGAATAGTTTTACGTCTTTTTAATTTATTATAAAAGCTTTGTTTACTTTTAAAAACTTAGATTCAAGTTTGTTAAAACTTAAATCTTATTATTAGTTATATATGTATTCTTTTAAATTGATTGAAAATGTTTTGGTTTCTTGAATGGATTTTCAAATTGATCTTTATGTGAAGTCGATCTCTAATAAATACTAGCAGTTATATAATCCTATGTGTATGAATGTAATGACGATATAAGTAAAGAAGTAAATAAGGTATGGAAAGATCTAACCGAGACACGAGAGATTTATAGTGGTTCGGCTACAAGGACACCTTCCTTGCCCTACTCCACTCCCCGAGCACCGAGCTCGAGAGTTTTCTTCACAACTTCAATAAGCTCCCTTATGGCGGAGAAAACCTTACACGAGTTTGGCTTACACCGGCTTAACGACACAAAGCTAAATGTCGAGTTCTAATCGTAGCTAGAACCAATCTCACAACTTCACAACACAACTTCTTCACGACTTATTCACGACTACTTCACAACGGCTTCACGACTGCTTCACGACTTCAACACGACCGCTACATAACCTCTATGCTACGGCTTCACGACTTCAACACTATGTCTTCACGACTTCAACACGACCGCTACACAACCTCTATGCTACGGCTTCACGACTTCAACACTAGGACTTCACAACTAGGACTTCAAGGCTTCAACACGACCGCTACACATCCTTTATGCTACGGCTTCACGACTTCAACACTAGAACTTCACGACTTCAAAGCTATGGCTTCACAACTTCAACACTAGAACTTCACGACTTCAAAGCTACAGCTTCACAACTTCAACACTAGGACTTCATGACTTTAAAGCTACGTCTTCACGACTTCTACTCCGCGGCTTCACAACTTCTACACTATGTCTTCACAACTTCTATACCACAACTACTTATACAACTTCTTCACTACTTACATACAACACTAATATACTATACACACCTTACACAAATGAATGAATGATTTACAAACTTTGTTAAACTAACAACTTAAGTAACAAGAAGATACTAAGTTGTAATACTTCTAATCTTGATTGATAGAAGTATTCTTCTTTTGCACTTGAATGAAGGAAGCTTGGATCACTTGGAAACCAAAGCTTAAGATTATATGATCAAAGGATTATTAGAAAGTATTTACAAGATTTAGATCAGAAAGTTTGGGGTGCAAAAGGTGAGTAAAAGTCCAGGAGAAGGCTGGTATTTATAGGAGAAAAATTGGACAGCTGGAGGTCTACTGGAGCGGGGGCGGTCCCCTTAATAATTAAGGGGGCCGCCCCTACTGGACGTTGGCCAATTTTGTCCTTTTGTGGGGAAGGTTTTTCTGGAACATTTTAACTGATTTTGGTTAAAAATTTGAATTCATATTTTTATAAAAGATTAAACATTTTTATTTAATACCAAAAATGTTTTTCAAAAATATATAAAATGTTTTTGATGTTTTATAAAAAATCTAGTTATTAAGAAAATGTTCCTTTGATCATATAATGCATTAAGCATTAGTTCATTCATACCTTAAGTGATTTGAGTTGTAGAAATAGATATTTACAACTAAATACTTGTTTACGTCATGATTTTCCGATTAATGATTTTACATTTTGTGATTATCAAAACGTAGAGATATCGAAAAATATTAATAACGTGTTTAGGCATTATTTATATCAACAATAGTTTTACATGCACTTGGGCTTGTAGCCCTAATTCTCTTAACTAATACATCATTAAACATAATAAAATAAATAAACGACACAACCCATGGGCCTTCTACATGGGCTGGGCCTAAAAACAAACCTAAAGGCCTAAACAACCTTAATACAATATGGTCAATACTTGAATAATACAAAACGTGTTCCCAACAAATCTAGCAAACGCACTATCAATGGTCTCATCTTCAGAGATAACAAATTGTTCGTATTGTTGAACAAGAAGATCAATTTTGTTATCTTTGACTTGTGAGTTCCCTTGATGAGTAATAATTAGTGATTGCCAAATGTCTTTATCCGTTTTACACATAAAAACTCTTTCATATTCTTTCTTAGGTAAGGCATTGTAAAGCATCATTTTGGCTTCATTATTTTTGGCAATCAACCTCTTTTGTTCATCACTGTGACGAATAAAAGAAGTACCTACATCCCGACCACCTGAAATATCATTACTTATGGGCTTGTAATCACCCTCTACAATAATATACCACAGATCTATGTACTTTGACTTCACATATGTCTCAAAGCGATTTTTCCAATATATGAAACAATTTGGTTCAAATAGTGGTGGTCTTTGCATAGATTGTCCTTCTTTAAAATTTTCAAAATTCATTGATCGTTTCAAGTTTTAAAAATACAATATATTTTGAAAATCTTGAGTAACCTGCTCTGGTACCAATTGTGAAAAACTAGAAGGGGGGTTGAATAGTTTTACCGTTTTTAAAATTTGATTCGCTTTGTTACTTAATGTGATTTTTAAAGAAAACATACACAAATAAATAATCACACAATATATATGAAAAGTAAAGAGAGGAATGATCAAACCACACAACACGGATGTTTATAGTAGTTCGGCTACAAGGACTCTCTTCCTTGCCCTACTCCACTCCTCGAGCCTCTAACTCGAGAGTTGTCTTTCACTAAGAAACAAACTCCCTTCTAGGTGGAGAAAACCTTTACACGTCGCTTACTTCTTTTTTCGGTACTAAGCTAAACACCGGGTTCTTTACAAGGGTACAACCACTCCCATTTGGTTCTTTCACAAGGGTACAACCACTCCCGTTTGGTTCTTTTACAAGGGTACAACCACTCCCAACACTCTTTGTGTTTTAAGGACTAAAACACTAACCTCACTCTACTGATATAAATGATACAAACAATGATATGCAAACTAGTACAAGATCACACAGTGGCTAAGCTAGACGGATAATGACAGAACATTGATCCTTGTATGTTTGATCCCTTTGCTACAAAAGGAAAGATCAAATGAGATGAATGAATGATATGGGTTAGTAAATGAATGAGTATGTATTTAAACTATATGAGTGATAAGAATGGCCAAATGATCAGCTTGCTATTTATAGGCAAAGCTGAGCAACAGGCGGCGGATCCGGCGGATCCCAAAACTTGGATCCGTCTTTGTATCCATTTGGATCCGCCGTGTCAGGCCAGCTAAGAGATCTTCAAATCTTTCCAAATCTTGCCATATCTTTCCATATATTCAAATGTCAACTCTTTGGCTTGAAGATCTAAACAAAATATCACAAAATCTTACCAAGATTGTGTATATGATGCATGCCATGATGTCATCCTAACTTTTGAAAAATAAAGTTTCCATTTTAGGAAATAAACATGTTAATGTATAAAATGTAAATTCTAGTGATCTTGTGAAATGTAAATGAGTTCTAAAAGGACTTTAACTTGTATTTATGATTTGCTAAAAGATATACATTGTATTTTTCATTAACAAAACTAAGTAAAGATCGTAAAATATAAATAACGTTTTTGGGACGATATTTGTATTAACACAAACCACAAAAGTTCTTGTTGATAATTCTTCCCATAAACATCAAAAAACATATTTTAATCAAACTTTTTTCAAAAACAACATGAATATGCTATTTTTGAGGGGGAGAATGAATATGTGATTAAAATATGGTAATTCAAAGTTGAAATATTGCATGAGCTCGACTCAGAATTGAACCCTCGAATTGACGGATATCAAAATTCAGTAATTGAAAAGACATGTCCTGGATGGGTAATAATTTCAAGCCGGTTTATCCGATGATGTAAACGTGTCTCGCAAAGGACTTATCTGAGTAGAATGTACCAATTTCGAGAGATTTTATTTGAGTATGACCTGGACAGGTAATAATTTCAAGCTAGTCTAACTAGTGATGTAAACGTGTCTCGGAACGGTCATATTCACTGAAAATCAATCAATTCTAAAAGTGCTGACTCTACCCGACTTGTGCAAATTTACTTTAAACACTTATTAGCACATGTTAAGGGGGAGCATTTCTGAAAATACAAAACTCTCAAAGTGTTAACAAAATATGTTTTTACAATCATAAACACTTTGAGAGATTTTCATATAATTGGTTTATGGCAACAATAGGATAGTCATGGAGATATAAGGTGACTAAGGTTAGGAAACCGTCCTATGATCCACCAGAGCTGGAGGGATCTACCTAAGGACAACACCAATAGTTTAGAACTAGAAAGTCCTAGGTATGATGAAAAAAGGAGTAAAGAAATGAACGGAGAAAGAAGGGGTTGAAGAATGAAAAAGAAAAGTAAAGTAAAGGGTGAAAAGAAATAGCCCTCCATATGATCAACCTTAGGGCAGACACCGGGTTCAATACATATGCTACTGGCTGTTACTACGGTAATGCCGGTATTGAATATTAAGCTGTCATGGACCCAGTGACGCACTGCACTAAACCTTCTAGCCACTCAGGTGTCTCTCAAAAGACACTTGTTTCATTTCTCATGGAGAACCCTTCATTATCTATCGACCTCTCATTCCGAGATGTGTTGATGTTGAAAAGGAGGCACTCTGCTCCATGCCTCCGACGACTAAAACTAATAAGCACTTAATCGAGTCTAGAGCCGCGAGATACATTGAAAGATCTCATAGGAACACTTAGTATTTCTACACTGGTTGTTCAACAAAAGGGAACACCAGTTGTAAATTATAAGAGTCCTATGCAGGTCTTAGTAATCTGCCGAGGAAACTTATGAGAGAATTCACATATTGTGATTCTCAGTGACTGAGTGGAAATCCTGCCAGGGTCAACATCAAACAGCCCTGACAGCAGGTCACTTCGGTAATCCCCTGTGGATTACGCTTAGTGTTATTGGTGGTTCCAAACGGTCTACAGTCGTGGAGTGATACTTTAGTATACTTCAGCGGCTCACTGAATCATTGATACACTTCGGTGTATCTGTGTTAGCTCTTTCGGGGGCATCCAGTTCAGAACGGCCTAGGGTAGGATTAGAGAAAGTCTTCACACTATGCTGTTGACGATCTCGAAGTCCGAATCTGTAAGTGCCGAATGATTTATTGCTAACTGTTTACCTGCAGGAAATCATGGAGACCAGGAGTTCCACCACCACCATTCCATCATGCTCATATCCCAAAGAAAAGTTCTCACAAAGACTAAGAGATAACGAAAGTTCAAAGAAGTTAAAGAAAAGTCAAAGATCAAGCATAATAAACTTTCACAAGTCAAAGATTGAAGCTTATGAAGTGAGAACCACTTGAAGAACAAAAGTCAAAAGACATATGAGCATGGTGGAAAAGACGTAAAGACATCATAACTAAAGAACGTTGGTGGAAGGCAGATCATTACTTTACCATATCACATCACAACAAGAAGAACAAAGATTCTAATGACGTCAAAGCCAATGAAGCAAAGATGACGTCAAGCAACCTCGATGACCAATACTTAGGGGGAGATTGTTGGGAACACGTTATTAATTATCAAGCATTGATCATAATTTGTAATAGGTTGCTTAGGCCTTTATGTTAGTTATCAAGGTGCGGCCTGTGTAGAAGGCCCATGGGCCGTGGCCTTTTATCTATTTTGTTTACTTTATTAATTAGGGCAAACGCCCCTTCTTGTATTGTTACTATAAATACCCCCTCCCTTGTAGGGAGAGGGTTGTTGGTTAATGTGGTTATCATTTTCATTAGTCTTATGCTTAACCTTCCACTCTTTCTCTCTCTAGAATTAAGTATCTTGTGTGATAAATCTATGACCTATCGTAAACAAAGGGAAATATGTAGTTATATAAACACTAAAATTACAGGGTGTTTGGCAAAACTTAATTTTGACAAACTTAAATACATTGCAAAACTTAATTTTGAGCTAACCAAAATAACATAAGTGATATTACTTTTTACGCTGCAGTTGCATGTCTATTGTTTTCATCTCATAAACGTGAATAGACTAAATCCGGTTCCTCAAACTTTAACATAACCCAGTTTTCTTATATATGGCTAACAACTTGCAGTTCCGTATCTGTTCTATTATATTATAGACATACCAGCTTTGTTTCATAAAGATCCGGGCTAAATTTAAAATGTACTGTGAGTGCACTCAAATGCTTACGAATTACTTCTGTATTAGTCAATTACCTGTCTTTTGAGGTTAAGAAAACGAAATACATATTATAAAAAGCAGTTGCATAGCATTAAACATCGAAAGTACATTGGAAGTGGATATGAATAAGTATAAAGAAATGTAAGAAAAGTAATAGCTACCCTAACTTGATTAGTCATGAGTCCTATCAATATATTGTGAGTTCTACAACATAGTACAACCATAGACTACTCACATGTGAACATTGAGTCTAATGATTTTTTTTTCTTTTTTCTTTTTTTTCGAAGAACACGTCCAAGAGTAAAAAACACACTTTTATAATTGTGGTAACGGGAGCATCTTCAACCACAACTTCATGTAGAGAACACCAACATTTTTAGGCTATAGAAGGGTCATTACAACTGTAAGGAAAAAATAATGTTTTCATTTGCATTATGGTTCAAGGAAACTACAATACATATGAAAAGAACATTCTTAGATTAATAAGCAATTAATCCTTTATTATAGGAACTACAAACACAAAGAAACTAAGAAACAAAGTGGAAGGAAACAATGCAAAAACAATACTAAAAATACCCTAATAATATTAAGTATTAGGAATTACATTTATCATAACTCAAACATGTCCATAAATGTCATCATCATCTTCATCCTCATCAAATAGTTGATACAACCTTCTTTTACCAGTTACTTTGACGCGGGGTGTGTTAATTCTCTTAACCCTTTCCTTGGGCACATCAACATCAACAATGTCATCACCAACAATTTCATTGTCAACAATTTAGCAATATATTAAGTGTAAAAAAATTGATGAAATCAAAGATGAATGAGCAATGTTACATTAACAGGGAGTGTTGCATTTGCATCTTCATTTGGTCTCAACAACTTCCTCACCAACAATAGCACCGGCCGGGACAATAGAGAAACACGTTCCCAGTCAAAGAGATCTAAAAATACAAAACAAATCTTTATTAATGAAAGTTAAGATATAAAGTAAATATTCGAGATTAACATTCGTACCATCTCGTCACCTGAAGGATAACAATGACCTCATACCACTTCCAGTGCATCAAGTTGTTTTCGCGTTTGCGTTGTTTCATTGCCATAGGCGAATCAAGGTTGAAAGGTAGTGCTTGAAAAGGTAAGAAAATCAATATAGGTTTCACAACATATACAAATTCAAGGAAACAAAGACAATGAATGTCACCTGGTTTTGATTGTTTGCCATGTTTCTTGAAGTGAAATGATTATACTAAGTATGTAGTGTGAGTGTGAATAAAGCAATGGAGATATTGTTACTTATATAGTAATTTCTTGAGCAAAATGGCGCCAAATTGTGATTTGAGATGCACATTTTTATGTGAGTTTGTTAAAGGTGGATGTCAATATTATATTTGTACTTATCCTGAAATAGTTTTATAAAACATGGGGAAAATAAAGAATGAATGTCACATGAAAACCTCCGAAAATCTGAGATGAATTTGTGTGGTCAAGATGAGTTTATAAAGTGATCATGTGGTTTGTAGACTATGACATGTCATATTTTTTTCTCTGTGTAGCGGCAGCAATAGATAAGTAGAATAATGGATGGGCCCACTCATTAAGTGGCAATAAAGGAAGAAAAAACATCCCCTTAGCTTGTAAACTAAGGGCCCATTTGGTATGATGATGAGGTTAGAATGAGATTTAGATTTGGTATAGATTGAAAGAAAATGAGAAGAGAGAAATTAAATTATTTATATAAAAGAAAATGATAATTTAATATAAAGTAATGTTTTTTATTTATTTAATAATGATTTTATATTTAAATTTTAATATATAAGAAGAGAGAGATATAGATATTAGTGAGGTTGCCCACATAAAAAAGTGTGCAAAATATGAAATCCGGATTATTATTTTTATACCGACTAATATACATAGGAATAAGATCTATCACATTTTGATTGATTGATTCCCAATTTGTGGGGCCCGCATGACAACTAAACACCTAAAATTTGCTTTCAATCATTCAATTCTCTTGAAACCCATCAACCAAACGGGCCCTAAGTTAGCTTGTCAACATAACTTATTTATTTTAGGTTTTATTCCTGCACACATACAAGATTTACATGGTAAGGTAAAGGTTATAAATTGCCTTCAAACTCAAGAAACCCTAAAAAAGAAAAAAAAATATTAAATAACAAACAAATTAACAAAAACAAGATGCATAATCAAAGTACTTATATGCCTAAAATTGTCTAAGAAAAAAAATCACCTGGATTTCTCTTTCTCTTCACGTGCATGAAGGTGGTATTGTAATACTTTGTAGTGAGGGGAGGATGGTGTTGTATGGTATGGATCGATGACGTGTGTGAGTGATAAAAGAGGACTGCCTTTAATTTGATAACCTCTAATTGGAATTAATCTGCACACTTTTGTAATTGTTTGGTGTTGTATGGTATCGAATAGGGTAAGTGAAAAAATTTGTGACGTATGTCAGTGATCAAAGAGGGGCACCTTGAATTATTACTTGCACTTTGTAACTGCTTTATGCCGCCTTTTACCAATGGTCACACCCTCATTTTACTTTTAGGGGATGGGTTTATGTTTTAGGATTTGTATTTAGATTTAAATTTTGTTTATAATTGGGATTGGGATTTGAGGTAGAAGAGAGAAAATAATATTTAAATATATATTATATGTTAAAATATAAATTTAAATTATTTATAACAAACATCTTTAAATGAAAAATAAATAATAAAGAATGAATGATTAAAAATTTGAAAGGGCCCATACACTTATAGAATGAATCAAATCATAGATATTAACTTGTGGTTTGTCTATCCTCTTAAATTTGGTTGTAACTACCGGAAGCAAAACCCAAATCATTACACCAAACAAAGTTGAAAACTAAATCCTTCCTTATTAGGAGTTTTTGAAATAGGGATAATTTGTAGCTTCATATCCCAAACACAAATGGGCGGTTCCCTATCTAACCCGAAATCCGAAAATAATTGTGTTGCCCAGGGCAACCGGCATTTTTTGGGGCAACCGAAGGATTTCCAGTGTATTTTTTGGGCAACAATCGCCCTTTTTTGGGCAACTGGGGGCATTGCCCAGGGCAACTGGGGTAGAAATATCCCATTTGGGTTTTGGGCTATTTTAGTAATTATCCCTCCTTATTAGGAGTTTTTGAAATAAGTGTAATTTGTAGCTTCATATCCCAATTGGGAGTTTTTAAAATAAGTGAAAACTAAATTCTTCCTTATTAATAGTAAAATTGAATTAATTATTTTTAG
The DNA here is from genome assembly GCA_021014915.2 of Artemisia tridentata subsp. tridentata. Lineage (NCBI taxonomy): Eukaryota > Viridiplantae > Streptophyta > Magnoliopsida > Asterales > Asteraceae > Artemisia > Artemisia tridentata. The sequence goes on along the minus strand of CP139507.1, from coordinate 274,040,428 downwards.
AGTTAATTACTTAAATCGTCCTTGTTGTTTTTCGGGTATAACAAAATTGGTCCCTAAACTTTTTTTTCACGGATCTTCTCCCTGTGGTTTTTACCTGTAACGGGTTTGGTCCCTTGACCAATATTTCCTTTTGTTTGATCGTGAAACCCATGCCCAAATGAGTGAAATGACAAAATTGCCCTCTTATATTTTTAAAAAAGAATAATAAAACCATTTTTTTTATCAAAATTTCAAGACCATCTTCTTCCTCTAAGATTTTCTAGAATTGTAATATAAAGAACTCAAAATCATAAAGAACATAACGTCACATGATCTATTAACAGTTTTAATGTCTATATTTAAATCTGAAACACACTAACATCAATCTCAAACTCACTACATATAAAAGTAACAAAAAAAGGCCTAATCTAATCCAAACACACAACTAACATAAATTCCGACCCTTCTTAAACCCAATTCGTCTCTTCTTCTTTAACCCCACTAATTTCATGCAACATCCATAAATTTCGACCACCATCCGTTTGTACTACTTTACAAACCAAAGACACATATTTACGCACCCATTAATCAAAACCACTAAAATCAACTAAACCTTATTTCTAACCTTGAAACCAAATAAACCCCAAACAAAACGCATAGATAAATCAAAACCCACCAAATTATACAACTTTAAAAATAATAATAATAATAATAATAATAATAATAATAATAATAATAATAATAATAATAATAATAATAATAATAATAATAATAATAATAATAATAATAATAATAATAATAATAATAATAATATTTCAGAGTGACTGTGGGCGATTGTGGGGGATGGTGTCGGTGATCTCAGGATCATCTTCCACCTCATGCATCTTCCTCCATAGCAACATCACTACTATGATCTAACATCTCTGTTACATCATATGTCCAACATCTTTGTTGGGGTTCTTTTCTTTCTTCTCCTTGGGTTTGGATTTTTAGATTTTCATTCTTGAAACCCTCTTCGTCCTCCCTCCTGGTATAGTTTCTTGGTTGCGGGTTTTGCAAGGTTTAGTCCGGTTTTAAATCTCGTCTGTTTTACATCTCGGCTGGTTTCTTTGTTGCGGGTTTTGCATGGTTCAGTCCGGCTTCTTTTTTGCAAATTTCTTGGTCGGAACAGTTTTTTGTCCCCTGGTTTAAATCTTGTCTGTGTAGTGCATGGTTCGACCGTGGGCTTTGTCCGTTGGATAAAACCAGGTAGCGGTTTGATTAGTGGGCCCCACGCCCTGCAGTTTGGCCTTCACTAGCGGTTTGTTGAGTTGACATTTGGTTAACAAAGTAGCAGTTTGTCTCAGGCCCCTACATGCTTGGTTGATTATATCAAACCTTGCGTGTTGGCTTCTTTGTGGACCCCACTTTGTTAGCTTAAAATTTGGCAGTTTGATAAAAATTGTGAAGTGGGCTATGTTGCTTTGGGTTTGGCTGTTTGGGATAATTAGGAAGTGGGCTTTGCATTGTATAATTGTGAAGTGGGCTTTCTTTTTGTTTTGGACTTGGCGGTTTGGTATAATTGTGATGTGGGCTTTGTGTATTGACTGTGGTTGAAAAAAAAAAACTTTCTATGGCAATCATACAGTTTCATTGTCCTTTCGCGGGACTAAGAGGTTGTCAAGACGGTAATGGAAATGGACTCACCAAAACCTCGTTGATCACTCATCTTCGGGATCGTCATTTCTGTGAGGATGCGTTGGCAACCACCAAAATATCCTTGGCTTCTAATCTTACCGTTTTTGAGGCGGCTGAGGTCACGCTGAAACGTATGGGACTTGGGTTATGTGGAAAGTGTTTTAAGACGCACACTCTTCGTTCGAAATGTCGGCATGGACCTGATTTTGTGCTACCCCCTGATTGTGGCGATGGTGTCGTTAGGTTTGTGCTGTTTGATCTTGTCAAACCACAAGTCCCTTCCTCGGTTCAAATTGCTCGTGGTGAGGATTTGGTTTTGGCGGAGCATGATGGTTTCGATCTACACTTACTTGACACCTTGCTCTCTAAAGGGTTACACACGGTTAAATCCATCCCCCCCAAGTGTCGGTTGGGATTCTCTCGCATACTGAAAGGAGCCCTCGATAAGGTGATCTGCACACCTGAGGACATTTCCTGTTGGGTTAGCCTGATAGCCCTGCCTCTTTGTTTCCTTAAAACCTTTTGCCCGAGGAGTAACATGGATTGCAGGTCTGCTACTAAACGCCAACGCCAAGAAGAATACATCGCTAATGCCATTCGCTCTTGGGGTTCGACTGGGGGTAGTTTGCAGCTTGTTAGAGAGGTTTTAGCCGAACCCTCCCCTGCATGGGCTAATATCGATGAGGATACTGTGGATTTGGGTAGGCGTAATATCAGACAATGTAAGAGGAAGATTTGTGATGGTCATTATTCTGCGGCTGTCAGAGTTCTTTCTTCTTCAGGAGTTGCTCCTTATAATGATACTACCCTCGAGGAGTTAAAAGCTAAACATCCTTTCAAGTCTGCTCCTGCCCGGCCTGATATACCGCTTGATCATCATAACCTCATTGCATCTCCTGCTGTGGTTCTTGATATGATTAGGAGTTTCCCCCGTGGTACCTCTTGTGGTAGAGATGGTTTTCGTGCCCAACACCTTTTGGACTATTTGAGTGGTGCTGCTGTGGCTGTGTCAGATGAATTAATTGCCTCTATCACCCAAGTAGTTAATCTTTTTCTCAATGGCCAATGCCCCAGGGCGTTGGGTGAATACATTGCTGGTGTTCCCCTCACACCGCTGATTAAGCCAGGTGGTGGTATCCGTCCCATTGCTTTGGGGACCATTTGGAGGCGCTTAGTATCCAAGATTGGTGCTTACTTGATTGGTCATTCTTTAGATGGTTATTTGAACGATCTACAATACGGCGTTGGGGTGTCTGGAGGAGGGGAGGCTATTCTTCACGCCGTGTAACGAGGGCCAACAGTATAAGATACATCAGTTTGTCCTTATGCTAGATCAGTTTGTCCATGATATATCATTTTATGTCCATGGTAGAACATCAATACCATAACTAATCTTTTATGATTTTTTGTCAAGTAATATTAGTCTAGTTTCTTAGAAATCTGTCTTTTTATGATATTTTCTGGTCAAGTATCTTTATGTGATTCATACAGAATCCCATGGGAGTGATTCATCCCTAATCCCATGTGATTCTATATGATCTCTTGTGATTCATATAGAATCCCATGTGATTCATACAAATTACCATGTGATCAAGTTATTGATGAAATCTGATATTTTTTCAAGTAACATTAGTGTAGTTTCTTTGATGAATCCCGTGGGATTCTTTGATGAATCACTTGTGATTCATCCTTTATCCCATGTGATTCATAGAGAATAACTTTTTCTACAAAGGACAGTAAAGTATACATAAATTAAAAATAATTTGTGGTAAAATCACATGTGATTTGAGGTAAATCACATGTGATTTGCATATTAACCTGCGTAAAAATACAACAAACAAAGCAACAAAGAAGACTTATGGCTTGAACTTGTCTTTTTCATTTATATATATATTTTTAAACAGAAGCACCTAAGATCAACACGTTTATATCAATCAATAAGCATCACTCGTACGTACATAAAGTACCTAAAATCTAATTATCTTCCCCTTTAATTTCTTTAACACCTTCTTACGATCATCACTTTCAGAATCTTCGTTGGAATCTAATAACTCCATTTTTCTCCGAATAGGCTTAGACTCAGCTTTCAGCTTAGGCTTTTCTTCAACTTTTTTAAGCAAGACCTTTAGTTAGCTAAATACAAAAATGTAGTTAGTTACATGTAATTTTTAAGTAAGTACTCAGAGTTATACTAAAAAATCACATGTGATTCAGAACAAACCACATGTGATTCAGAACAAATCACATGTGATTCAAAACAAATCACATGTGATTTGTGGTAAATCACATGTGATTTGTGGTAAATCACATGTGATTCATGTATAAATCACATGTGATTCATATAAACCTTCAAGAGGAGCATAAACTGGTAGGCATGTGTCCATATCAGTTGTTTGCACCCACAACCTTCTGTAGCAATGACATACAAGTGCCAATATGCATTTACATGAAATTCTTTCACAATGTTATTATGAGACGCTTCCCAAGCAGCACGTGTGATTTACTCTTTGCCGTTATAAATGAGTACATCATACGTGATTATGTTTTTTGTTGTGATTCTTATGTGAATCACATGTGATTCGTGTGTAAATCACCTGTGATTCACCTTAAAACATAATTTGAGGTAAAAACACATGTGATTTGCATATTACCCGGTGTAAAAATACAAAAAAGCAAAGCAATAAAAAATGTTTATGACTTGAACTTGTTTATGCATAAAAATACAACAAGCAAAGCAATAAAAAATGCTTATGATTTGAACTTGTCTTTTTTAATTCAAGATACTTTTAAATGCTTTGGCCATGAGTCACCATCACACGCTTGTAGAACGATTCTTGAAAAGCTATGTCATCACACCTAAACAAAACATGCATACTTTAGAACTTACTTTCTTGAAAAATAAATAAAGATAAAAAATGATAAAAGAAAACTAACTAAATGAAAAGCTCAGCTACGGTTTTCAAATGAAATCAATATTTATCATCTTTAGGTTGAGAGGAATCCCTACTGGATAAAGAAATCATTTTAGGTTACACTTTATTAATAAGTTATGAGAAATATCACATGGATAGATACTTGCTCATCAGAACTCATCCCGACAACCTTTATGGCTTGTTTTGTTCCTAGAACGAAAAGTAGATCTCACAAAATAAGTGTAAGAAAAATTATTAGTGTCTATGAAGATGATTAGAGCAACGGCCTACCTTTAGGTTGTGCTATCTCATGTAGCAAGTTCATTGAAAATCAATAAATTAGATCAATTTAGCATTTGGGGGTTAGGGTTTGAAATTGGGGGAAAATTTTATTGAGAGAAAATTGGGGAATGTGAGAGTATGTGAATGAGTGGGTGAGAGAGAGTGTGAATGAGACATGTGAGGCAAGTACCTCTGCATTTGAACAACCATTGTGAATTCTTTTATAATTGTTCATTTGTTCTTCATGTTCATCCTTGAAATGTGTGATTTTTAGTAATATGTTGAATACTTCTATAACTACTATTCTTATCCATTTGGTTTACATGGATCACTATTTGACTTGTGTGTTTTCTTATCTATTTTGAACACTTTCATAATTGTTCTTCATGTTCATCCTTCACATGTATGATTAGTAACATGTTGTGAAGCATAAAGTAACTTTGGAAGATAAAATTGAAATTATGTCAAGTTTTTAACATCTTTGAAATATTTAAGCTAGTGAATCAGCATATGTCAATATTAGAGTCGAGCTTGCAAAAGTACTCATATATTAGTTTGATGTGACTCACTTAGAAGTAGCTTATGAATCACTTTGATAACAATAAAATGCTTACGACTCACACTGAGATAACTAATACTTGGTACAAAGTTTGTTTACATATCATTATCTAACATACTACATATAGAATTAAACAAATCATGTGATGCTTATTTTATTTACTTTTTCTTATTTACCCGATTGACCTATTTTTGTTTTGTTTATATTTTTTTGTATGTATACAAATGCATAATGTCCAATTATTTGAAACCAAATTCAAATTCTAAAAAACATACAAAAACATATAAAAAACACATGCAAACACTGATATATGAAACTTTTAAACAAAAAGATGAATAATAATATATTAACTAAATTTAATTCATGTCAAAACCCCGTGCGAGTACAAGTCTTTAGGCTACACACAGTAAGGGTCAATCCTCCTCATTTTATCTGCCACGTCAGCTTTCTCTCTCCGGCGACCTACAGGCGATTAGTTTCCATAGTAAGGACGACCTTCATTATTTTTTTTTTCAAAAAAAACCCTATCTTTTTATATTTAAAAAAAAAACCGTATTCAATTTCATAATTCAATTTAAAATTAAAGGTTACAGTATGAGCGGGATAACCAAAATTCAAATTCAAATTCAAATTAAATAGTACGAGCGGGAGGATTCAAAATTCAAATTCAAATTTAATTTTAAATTCAAAAATTTCCCTGTATATACCCACACTCTTCTTTGTTTCTCACACACACACAACTTCTTACCATAGATTCTTAACAATGTCTCAAGAAAACTTCTCCCAACAATTTCCCGGAAAAAAAAACTTCTCTCAACAATTTCCCAACGAAAACAACTTCTCCCAACAATTTCACGAAAACAACTTCTCTCAACAATTTCCCGAAAACAACTTCTCGCAACAATTTACCGAAAACACGGTGAACACTCCACCAACAGATATCATTCCGTTTTCCCAACGGAAGAGGAACCGGTGGAGGAACAACAAGCCAATCCGTTTCAACTAACTGAGGAACAACAACGGCTGCTTGCTCAGGATGAAGAAGTATTAAGAGAAATGGAAGAAAACGCAGCACGAGAGGAAGCTGCTCGTAGGGAGCAGGAAGCAAGGGAAGCAGAATACCGCAACAACAACTTGTTTGACATCTTGTACAACGAGTGGGAAGAGAGCAAGATTGCATTGGGGCCTTCTCCTTACGACAAGGGTTACAACTCAGACTTTTCGTTGTAATTTGTATTTTTATTTTTATTTCCATATCGTAGTTTGTATTAATCTGTAATTCGTATTTTCAATTCAATGTTTAATGTATTTTCACTTCCGTATCAAATAGGATTTAAATATTTTAACATTACAATACCAAATTTAAAAAACAAAACACAAAACACAAAACAAAACACAAGTATTGAAAAAAGAAAAGAAAAAGGAAGTAACGAAATAAAAAAAACTTTGGACGAAATAAACAAAACACAAAACATGGGACGATCTAGATCGTTTATCTCCCAAAAATGGCGATCGATCGATTGGTGATTTTGTGCCACAAAAGGGAGGATCGATCGCGACCACATAGCCGATCGATCGTTTGTGTATTACTGTGTGTAGCCTTATAACTAATAGCTTTATCCATAAAACAAATAGTTTCTTGAACAATTGAAGAACAAAACACCATGGTTTTTAAGATTACGATCTTAATCTTAGGATTTTATGATTTTACGATGCTGCAAAGTGAAAACGATCCCGATCTTACGTAGGATCTTTGCAAGCTTAAGATCTTATAGGATCCTTATCTTGACTCGAAGATCTTAAGATATAATCCGATCTGTTATTACTTTTCTTAAACAACAAACAAAAAAACTCCAAAGTTATAGAATATGTTTTATTGAATATAAACAACAACATGTTAATCTTATTAAAGATTCCATAATCATAATTTAGGACATCATTTATATGAAACATCGATATAATTTTGTGTTTATGATATATAATGATTTGTAGATTTGTATAATGTTACAAAGACTATTAAGAAAATGACATTATAATAGAATCTTAAGATCGCGATCTGATGTTACAATCTTGATCTTGCAAAGACAAAAAGGATCCTCAATAACATATACATCTTGAAAAACTTGCAAAACACCATTATCCATAAAACTATAGCAATCAAGCATTATTCTTAAATAGCTTAGAACAAAGTGAAGGCACTGGATGCGCGGGATTAGTTACTGAAATATGATTGAGCTGCACCAATAAGACCCAAAGGGTTTCCCGTAATCAGATTAAATATGCAGCTAAGAATCAGAGTCGCCTTCTTCCTGGTCGGTTTCTCCTTCCTCTTAGCCACGACTAGATGATGCATCTTATCCATATCTTCTGGAAACTGTTCTTTAATAGTCTGAAAAGGATCACTTTTGCCGGAGAAAAACCCATATCTCCAGTTCTTATTAATGATTTCCCTCACACATGAAACATGATAACAATAACTTTCACATGAAGAAACATAAGCCCACCCACGGACCTTGGACCAAAGATTTTTAGTCCCACAGTGCAAACACTTTGTAGTAGCTGAATTCGCTAGGTTCAACGTAAGCCCATGCGCAGCTTCTAAGGTTTTTTGATGACCAAGACAAGATGGGTGCAAATGACGCTTCTGAAATGTGCATAAACATCTATAGTGAAACCTTTTGATTTTCTTGCCACATGCATCACATGGAGAACCTTCTCCAGGTCCCCCATCCCGAAACTTGAGAACACACTTTTTGGAAAATGGATAATCGATTGGGGATCGTGGTTTACCACATTGCTCGTGAAGAAAAAAGTTGCAGCCACTTTTTTTGCATATGTAACTCAATCCGAATCCTAGCTGGTCACACCCCCAGCAGTAATAAGGGCACTTGGCATATTTTAGTACAAGTCTGTGTTGATGGGTTGGATGAGATATCTCCATACCTGTATCCTGTATCTGACAGCATATCCCAAGTAAACATAAGATGAAAGTCACAATTTAAATAAAAACATGATCATATCTAATCAAGCCAGTTTTAGAAAGTGAAGATGCATACCTTAAATAGTGATTCTTTTGATAAGATAAAGGGGTGCTTGCATCTATGTAATCGTTGTAGTTAAGTATGCATCTTGCTATGGATACTTGGTCCTCAAGATATGTATTAGTGGCATCACCTGTTATATTTTCTCTTGAGGTTGTAAGGTGATTATAATGGCTTATTAAGTATTGACATTTCAAGTCTACTTATCTTGCAAAGCTTGGCACGGTTGGTACTTGGGTAGTTTCATCGCTTGAATGTGTTAATGACAAATTGTTATTATTGTAATTTTCGTCAATGATTCCTATAAAAAGGCAAGTTGTTAATAAAATTTAGTGTTTAGTTGCTATCATGTCTTTTATGTATCCATAATTATTAACTTACATGTTGGTTAGGGAATCAGACTTCTTCAACTTATGCCTCTAATTTCTATTAGAATATGTATCTAGCTTCAGGTTTTGGTACACAATAAGAAAACAGTATAATGCAGCTGTAAGAAACTGCATATTTGACGGGTACATACACTGTTGTGGTTGAGGGGCTACAACCCTACAAGTAGCAGTCAAAACACAATTTAATTAGGATAATGATACAGACAGGCAAATACGGATTACTTAATATCCAATATAGTGAGAAAATTGCATAATTTTTTTGCTAACATAGTGTGCACCAGATAGCAATTCGGTAACTTAATTATTACTATATTTTTGTTTCCGGTTGCAGGATATATTTACACACTATGCAAAAGTACGTGTTCAAGGAGGCCGCAGGCTGCCGTCGAGATCATATGGTTACAAAATGAGCAAAGGGCAACGCTCATAAAGTGTGGCATTATGCCTTAAAAATGTTGGATTATGACTTACGCGACACCTTACAGTCTCAAGATTCTCAAGATTCTCAAGATTCTCAACCATTTTAGACAATTAAACGTTGTGGGTGCACTTCTCAAGATTCTCCCGAAGATTTAGTCTTATGTACTGATTATAGTTATTTTTAAGTCTACTGAGCATACATTTACAGTCTGATGTTTTTTTTTTCAATGGAGTTGTATTGATTTTTATTCACATGCCACAAATAGGATTCACATTGCAGTACATGGATTAGGTACCGTATTAGTGTGTAATTCATATATAGGGTGAAAGCTGAAAACACGCAATATACTTATTCAAAACACACGATGTACGCAAGGAACTTTCAAAATTGTCATTGTACGCAATTTACTTTCAAATTTGGTGCAATGTATGTAATATGACCTGGAACCAGCAGGTTACCAGGTTTCAAACTTTGAAAATTGACAGGAATGGTCCCTGTGGCTTGCGTTGACTTTCACGGGTCATCCCTTGACTTTTTTATCACATAGAAAAGTTACAGTAATGGTCCTTATGGTCCCTGTGGCTTCCGTTTTCGTCCCTTTTTTTACGTTTTCTTATATTTTGTTACTTTTCGTCGTTTTAACGTTTCTGTTTTATACATCATCATCCGTTTTTTAGTTTTCGTCTTTTTACGTTTCGTCATTTTTATACATTTTTTTGTTCGTCGTTTTTTATTTTCGTTCGATTATACTTCGTTCGTTTTATACATTTTTATCCGTTTTCGTCCGTAATTACACCTTTTCTTCCGTTTTTGAAAGTTTTCGTCCATTTTTATACGTTTTCGTCCGTGTTTTTAACGTTTTCGTCCGTTTTATACGTTTTCGTTCGTTTTTATACATTTTTATCCGTTTTCGTCGGTATTACATGTTTTCGACCTTTTTTACGTTTCGTCCGTAATATATGTTTTTGAACGTTTTCGTCCATTTTTTATGTTTGTTCATTTTTATACGTTTCATTCGTTTTATACATTTTTATCCGTTTTCGTCCGTAATTAACGTTTTCGTCCGTTTTTATACGTTTTTTCCGTGTTTTAACGTTTCGTCCATTTTTATACGTTTTGTTCATTTTTATACATTTATCCGTTTCGTCGTAATACACGTTTTCATCTGTTTTTAACGTTTTCGTCCATTTTTTATGTTTTTATTCATTTTTATACGTTTCGTTCGTTTTTATACATTCTTATCCGTTTTCGTCGTAATTACACGTTTTCATCGTTTTAACGTTTTCGTCGTTTCTGAACGTTTTCGTCCATTTTTTTGTTTTGTTCATTTTATACGTTTTCGTCGTTTTTATACATTTTTGTATCCTTTTTCGTCCGTAATTACACGTTTTCGTCCATTTTAATATGTTTTTATCGAAACGTATAAAAACGTACAACGATAAAAAACTGTATTAAGATGTATAAAAACGAACGAAAACTTAAAAACGTTTTCGTCCGTTTTTCATCCGTTTTTATCCGTTTTCGTCCGTTTTTATACATTTTCGTCCGTTTTTATACGTTTTCGTCCGTTTTTTTATGTTTTCGTTCGTTTTTATACATCATTCATCCGTTTTTCTTTTTTTTCGTTATCCTGTTTTATACTTTTTATACGTTTGTTTTCGTTCATTTTTATACTTTTTCTTTTATACTTCGTTTTCGTTTCGTCCGTTTTTATTATGTTTTCGTTCGATTTTATACGTTTTCGTTCGTTTTTATACATTTTTATCCGTTTTCGTCCGTAATTACACCTTTTCTTCCGTTTTTGAATTTATTTTTCGTCCATTTTTATACGTTTTCGTCCGTGTTTTTAACGTTTTCGTCCGTTTTATACGTTTTCGTACGTTTTTATACATTTTTATCCGTTTTCGTCGGTAATTACATGTTTTCGTCCCTTTTTTAACGTTTTCGTCCGTAATTATATGTTTTTGAACGTTTTCGTCCATTTTTTTTGTTTTTGTTTATTTTTATACGTTTTCGTTCGTTTTTATACATTTTTATCCGTTTTCATCCGTAATTACACGTTTTCGTCCGTTTTTATACGTTTTCGTCCGTGTTTTTACGTTTTCGTCCATTTTTATATGTTTTTGTTCATTTTTATACATTCTTATCCGTTTTCATTGGTAATTACACGCTTTCATCTATTTTTTAACGTTTTCGTCCGTTTCTGAACGTTTTCGTCCATTTTTTATGTTTTTGTTCATTTTTATACGTTTTCGTTCGTTTTTATACATTCTTATCTGTTTTCGTCGGTAATTACACGTTTTCATCTGTTTTTTAACGTTTTCGTTCGTTTATGAACGTTTTCGTCCATTTTTTATGTTTTTGTTCATTTTTATACGTTTTCGTTCATTTTTGAACATTTTTATCCATTTTCGTCCGTAATTACACGTTTTCGTCCGTTTTTATATGTTTTCGTCCTTGTTTTTAACGTTTTCGTCCATTTTTATACATTTTTGGACGTTTTCGTCCGTTTTGATCCATTTTGGACGAAAACGTGTAATTACCGACGAAAATGGATAATAATCTTCAGTTTTGTTATAAAACTTCTTCCAATTGATGTTATCGATAATCTATTTCTGTACGCTCTAATCTGATCTGTCAATTCAATTTCTGTGGACGGCATATCCGTCAAAATCCTGTGAAATTCTCACGTCTCTTCCGAGGAAATCTGATTATCATCTATTAGGTCTGATATGTCTTTGTTTAGTTTCCGTTCCTTTTTCTTTCTGTTTTCTGCAAATTTTGAGGACGAAATTTTTTGTTAGAGGGGAAGAAGTTGTAATACCCGAAAAATCTATAACAAGTAAAATGACCAAAATGCCCCTACAATCAAAAACTTTGATAAAACAAGTCCAAAACGCACCGAATTGATTCCGAACCTTCGTAAATAAATAGAGTATGATACCAAATTATTATAAGTTCCATATAACACATAAAATAAGTCCCATAACCTTTCCAAAAACATGCTAGCCGAATTTTATTATTTTATGTACAAAATATACTTTTGAAATTCAAATAAGATGTAAATAAGGCAAGATTTAAAATCCATTCAATGTGAGATTTGGTCAAGTTGGTATCCCGTGATTTTGGGCATCTACTCCCCCTCATTGCTCGGTCCTATCTAGTTATAACTTCCCTTGATCTTTTCTTCCTCTCCAAACTTTCATACCGAGAGAACAAAAACCCTAGCAACCAAAGATTAAATCGTATTGCCTTCTCACGATTTTTTTCCCAGCTTTCCCCCACTATTTTTCCCACGTTCACCTACATCATTTGAAGCCACAAAAAAAAATATTTCTTGAACCTTGGAAGCACGGAATCGAACTAGAATAATTGTTGCTCTCGCTAAGCCTCGGTAAGCCTTTTAATTCCATACGATCGAATCAGCCTTTGTACACATGTTATGGTATTTTTCCCATGATCCTTACGACCTTCTTAAACCATGAAAAATAGCTGGAACCTCGTTGGAAGCTTGGATCGATCAGGGGTGAATATTCTTGTCGAGCGATATATAAAACAAGGTACCATTCGATTTAAATCATACGTCCTCTTATAAATTCGTCCAACATTTTTCTCATGTTCCTCATGTTGTACATGACCCACGAAAATTGTTTACAAGGTCGGAGGAGTGCTCATGAATTTGTTTTGATTTTGGATCAAGTCGCGGCACTATAATTCATTCCGCTCATTCCCTATGTTCGAATCTTGGTTTGGTATTTTTCCCCTGCTCTATGATCGTTAAGAACACTATATAAAATATATAAGTCGACTCATGCATGATCTTTAAATCGATTGTAAATTAATTCTATAAATCAACCCATAATTCTAAAATAAATGTATACGGTCGAACCATGGCTGGAGATTAATTTTTATGGACTCTATATGATCAGGTTAACCTAAGAAAAATATGTATTTGATTTATCATGGCCCCAAGGATTTGTTTTCGAATTAAAGTTTAAAACCGGATTTATAATATTATTTGGGAAAATATATTACCGATTGAATTAGGGTTTCTAAATCATGAAATAGGGTTTGTTAATGAGTATTTATTGATGAGTAATCATGACTTGACTATTTGGATTGGTTAGGACTTGATTTCGATTTAAAATAAGTTATACGATTTGTTTCAAAAACTATAGGGATCGAATTGTAATTTTTAAAACTTATGGGTTACTTTTGAAACTTTATAAAACTGTATGAGTCGTATGATAATTTATTGGAGGGACCTTTTGTGTTAAATAAATGTTGAGGTTTATTTTGAATTTATATTAAAGTTTAAATCGATTTTATAATTAATTAAACTAGAGGGACTAAACTTGTAATTTTGGGAAACTTACGGGTTATTCATGTAATAAATATTACTTAAAGGGTTTTGTGTCATTTTGATAATTAAAGGGGCTAATATGTAATTGTTATTAATTAGAGATGGAAATTATAAAAGTAGAGGACTAACTATGTAATTTTTATAACTTGAGGGACTTGATTTGTAACACTCATATTTTGGGGGTTCCAAGTCGTACCATATTATAAAATAAGGATACAATGTGTAATTTGTAAAACTAAGGGACTAAGCATGTAAATTATGAAACCTCAAGGATATAAAGTGTAAACTTGGATAAACTAATCTCCACTTGACCTAATTAATAATTATGGAAACCTTACTAAATATAGAAACTTACTAAATAAGGAACTTTCTAAAAATGGAAACCTGCTAAAAATAGAAAGCTACTTAATATGGAAATGGGATCTTTAGTAATCATGTCTTTACTCCTCTAGGTGTGAAGAGGGAGTGACCTGTGCTCGTTATCATCTTATTTTGTGATTTCCTTTTTCAAGCAATAAGGTACAGATATTCTGCCCTTCTTTAGTAAGGTGCCTTCGTCTCATTTCTGATTTCTGATTCACTGCCATGTTCTTTGATTCTGTGAACCTTTCTGGTTTCTTTCATGATATTATGAACCTTTGACATGACCTTTCTGTTATGAACCTTTCTGATATTAAACCTTTCTGATACATGACCTTTCTGTTATGAACCTTTCTGATATTAAACATTTATGATATATGACCTTTCTGACATGGAACCTTTATGGTAGGAACCTCAGATATGAACCTCTGATTATGAACTCTGATATTCTGAAATGGAAATTGACTTATGAAACTAAATTAAATACTGGATACATGATACTTGACCCTGACCCATAGTTTGATACTACGAGCCACTCACTAGGCATGAGGGTTTCATGTCCATGTCAGTCGATGCACCGATGGCATGACTCTAGGGCAGGAGAGTGATAACCTGTCCCGTCCCTTTTCTGTATTTTATTTGGTGTGTTGGGAGTTATGGCCACCAGGGGCGTATGGATGCATCCTAGATTTGTTTCTGTATTATGTTCATGTTATGATACGTTATGATATGCATGGTGACTGATGGTGTGTGCGATACACGTCTTTCACAACTCTGGGAGCTGATCACTCCATATTTCTGATTTCTGGGATTAGTGAGAGGAACATCTCTCTGCATGGCGGTATGATTATGATTTCATGTTCATGTTTCTGGGCTCGTAGAGGATTACTGTTTTCCATGCACTTTATAGACTTATGACTTTTACCTTTCATTACTGACACCCTATGACATGATACTGGACTTATCTCTGTACTGGGCTTGGTATGTTTGGGCTTGATGGGATCTTTTGATTACTTCACCATTACTCATGATACTATCCATACTTTCTGATATCTCTGTATAACCTTCATTTTTCTTCTCATCTATTATTACATCATGTACGATTCCTTCCATCTTCCCTATTTCATTATTATTGTTTGTTACCGTTATATCTGTTCACTGAGCTCGTGTAGCTCAGCCGCGTTTCTTTTCCCGCGGCAGGTTTAGTTAGAAGCTGGGAGTTGGGTGAAAAGTGTTGACTTTAGAAGACTTCATTAGCTTTTGGAAGATGACTAGAAGAACCTTATATTAGACATAGAAATTTTGTAATGTAAAGCTTGTAGTTCTGATTTCAGTTGTAAACCTTGGATTTTCATTGTATTATTTATGTCAAATGTCTGTGTTTGTTCTGATAAGAATCCGTATATGTGACACCTTTTCCCTTGTCGGGTTGGGGTGTTACAATTATGGTATCAGAGACCAGGCTGCGACTCGTAATACATTTACCCTTGACCTGTGAAGTCTGGACCACTAAGTTTCCACTGTAGGCGCTCGTAGGATAACCTTTGAGAATTTGCCTTAGGATTTTCCCTGTAGGAACTTAAATTCTGACCAGTTAGGAATGGGTAGACTATAAGACATTTGCTTAAGTATCTTGGTTCCGCACCACTCTGATTCGTGCCTTGTTTTTGGTTAAAGACTATTGAAATTACATTGGGAAATTTAGAGCTTATGCCTTGCACCACCTAAGAGTAAAACCTAAATAAAATCTGAAGCATTGGAAATTGAATAGAAATTATCTGACATTATTTGATCCTTACCTTCGGACCTCCACTCCGACCTCTGAACCTCCTGTAAATCATTCTGATGCCTCTTTGGGCAATCTGAGAATTCCCATGACGATGATACACTTGATACATTCTGTTAGTTATTTCTCGTTTCTAATAATCATCTATGAATCTTCTGACACTATTTGATTTCTTCTTAACCATCTCTGTTCCCATGAGAAGCCTTGTGGTGTTTTAACCACGAATACACGGATGTTTTCCCTCTCATTCTGAACGGTAAAATCTGCTTTGTTGTTCCATTTTTCTTTGGTAGTAACCTTGATTTTATTCTTAATTGATTTGATCATTTAATATTGACGACTATCCTCCTATGTCTCACCTTTGGCGTATGAAACAATTTTAGTTGTACTAAGATGAATTGGCGAATTCCGAACTGTGCTAGTAGACCTGTCCAAGACTCGCAGTCTTGCTTCTCTATTCATTTTAGTTGTACTAAGATGAATTGAGAGTAGAAGCAGACTTGAGAATAGAACTGAGATCATGACCTTGAATAGAAGAAAATTCTGCATCGAATAAATTCTGTGACGGATGAAGCTATGGATGATGTGATTCACTTCTGCTTGACCCATCTAAATTTCTGTTACCTGATGATAAATCCTTTGAATGAATTAGGTTCCTTATCAGTAATTCCGCTCTGTGTTCATTCTGCGTATGTCGGAGGATGGTTTTGTTATCTGAAATTTGACGAATGATGGATGATCTGATGTACCAAATTCTGATAGACATTCTGGGACTTCCGTTAACTTTTTCGAGTAATTCGTTCTCTTCTTAGTTAGGGTATTTGATTTTGATGACCTCTGAGACCGTAGGAAGACTAGGTGGATTAAGATAAGTTTGTTCTGTTCACGGCTTGAGATAAAGTATGACCATTATGAGGGCATATTTATATGATGCCAGTATTATGACGTCTGGCCAACATGATAATACTTACATCATATAACGTGCACATGTTGTGGGCATAGGATATTTCGAGAAGTGCCTTAGAAGCTTTAGAAATTCCGATAACTGTTTGAGATCGTCTGCGTTAGTGAGACTTTAAGTTCATTCTACCTATACGCGTAATCTATTTCCACCGTTATGCGAATTGATACATCTGGATTCTCGTCACGCATTCTGCTGACCTCTGAACTTCTGATAATAATCTTCAGTTTTGTTATAAAACTTCTTCCAATTGATGTTATCGATAATCTATTTCTGTACGCTCTAATCTGATCTGTCAATTCAATTTCTGTGGACGGCATATCCGTCAAAATCCTGTGAAATTCTCACGTCTCTTCCGAGGAAATCTGATTATCATCTATTAGGTCTGATATGTCTTTGTTTAGTTTCCGTTCCCTTTTCTTTCTGTTTTCTGCAAATTTCGAGGACGAAATTTTTTGTTAGAGGGGAAGAAGTTGTAATACCCGAAAAATCTATAACAAGTAAAATGACCAAAATGCCCCTACAATCAAAAACTTTGATAAAACAAGTCCAAAACGCACCGAATTGATTCCGAACCTTCGTAAATAAATAGAGTATGATACCAAATTATTATAAGTTCCATATAACACATAAAATAAGTCCCGTAACCTTTCCAAAAACATGCTAGCCGAATTTTATTATTTTATGTACAAAATATACTTTTGAAATTCAAATAAGATGTAAATAAGGCAAGATTTAAAATCCATTCAATGTGAGATTTGGTCAAGTTGGTATCCCGTGATTTTGGGCATCTACTCCCCCTCATTGCTCGGTCCTATCTAGTTATAACTTCCCTTGATCTTTTCTTCCTCTCCAAACTTTCATACCGAGAGAACAAAAACCCTAGCAACCAAAGATTAAATCGTATTGCCTTCTCACGATTTTTTTCCCAGATTTCCCCCACTATTTTTCCCACGTTCACCTACATCATTTGAAGCCACAAAAAAAAATATTTCTTGAACCTTGGAAGCACGGAATCGAACTAGAATAATTGTTGCTCTCGCTAAGCCTCGGTAAGCCTTTTAATTCCATACGATCGAATCAGCCTTTGTACACATGTTATGGTATTTTTCCCATGATCCTTACGACCTTCTTAAACCATGAAAAATAGCTGGAACCTCGTTGGAAGCTTGGATCGATCAGGGGTGAATATTCTTGTCGAGCGATATATAAAACAAGGTACCATTCGATTTAAATCATACGTCCTCTTATAAATTCGTCCAACATTTTTCTCATGTTCCTCATGTTGTACATGACCCACGAAAATTGTTTACAAGGTCGGAGGAGTGCTCATGAATTTGTTTTGATTTTGGATCAAGTCGTGGCACTATAATTCATTCCGCTCATTCCCTACGTTCGAATCTTGGTTTGGTATTTTTCCCTTGCTCTATGATCGTTAAGAACACTATATAAAATATATAAGTCGACTCATGCATGATCTTTAAATCGATTGTAAATTAATTCTATAAATCGACCCATAATTCTAAAATAAATGTATACGGTCGAACCATGGCTGGAGATTAATTTTTATGGACTCTATATGATCAGGTTAACCTAAGATAAATATGTATTTTATTTATCATGGCCCCAAGGATTTGTTTTCGAATTAAAGTTTAAAACCGGATTTATAATATTATTTGGGAAAATATATTACCGATTGAATTAGGGTTTCTAAATCATGAACTAGGGTTTGTTAATGAGTATTTATTGATGAGTAATCATGACTTGATTATTTGGATTGGTTAGGACTTGATTTCGATTTAAAATAAGTTATACGATTTGTTTAAAAAACTATTGGGATCGAATTGTAATTTTTAAAACTTATGGGTTACTTTTGAAACTTTATAAAACTGTATGAGTCGTATGATAATTTATTGGAGGGACCTTTTGTGTTAAATAAATGTTGAGGTTTATTTTGAATTTATATTAAAGTTTAAATCGATTTTATAATTAATTAAACTAGAGGGACTAAACTTGTAATTTTGGGAAACTTACGGGTTATTCATGTAATAAATATTACTTAAAGGGTTTTGTGTCATTTTGATAATTAAAGGGGCTAATATGTAATTGTTATTAATTAGAGATGGAAATTATAAAAGTAGAGGACTAACTATGTAATTTTTATAACTTGAGGGACTTGATTTGTAACACTCATATTTTGGGGGTTCCAAGTCGTACCATATTATAAAATAAGGATACAATGTGTAATTTGTAAAAACTAAGGGACTAAGCATGTAAATTATGAAACCTCAAGGATATAAAGTGTAAACTTGGATAAACTAATCTCCACTTGACCTAATTAATAATTATGGAAACCTTACTAAATATAGAAACTTACTAAATAAGGAACTTTCTAAAAATGGAAACCTGCTAAAAATAGAAAGCTACTTAATATGGAAATGGGATCTTTAGTAATCATGTCTTTACTCCTCTAGGTGTGAAGAGGGAGTGACCTGTGCTCGTTATCATCTTATTTTGTGATTTACTTTGTCAAGCAATAAGGTACAGATATTCTGCCCTTCTTTAGTAAGGTGCCTTCGTCTCATTTCTGATTTCTGATTCACTGCCATGTTCTTTGATTCTGTGAACCTTTCTGGTTTCTTTCATGATATTATGAACCTTTGACATGACCTTTCTGTTATGAACCTTTCTGATATTAAACCTTTCTGATACATGACCTTTCTGTTATGAACCTTTATGATATTAAACATTTATGATATATGACCTTTCTGACATGGAACCTTTATGGTAGGAACCTCTGATATGAACCTCTGATTATGAACTCTGATATTCTGAAATGGAAATTGACTTATGAAACTAAATTAAATACTGGATACATGATACTTGACCCTGACCCATAGTTTGATACTACGAGCCACTCACTAGGCATGAGGGTTTCATGTCCATGTCAGTCGATGCACCGATGGCATGACTCTAGGGCAGGAGAGTGATAACATGTCCCGTCCCTTTTCTGTATTTTATTTGGTGTGTTGGGAGTTATGGCCACCAGGGGCGTATGGATGCATCCTAGATTTGTTTCTGTATTATGTTCATGTTATGATACGTTATGATATGCATGGTGACTGATGGTGTGTGCGATACACGTCTTTCACAACTCTGGGAGCTGATCACTCCATATTTCTGATTTCTGGGATTAGTGAGAGGAACATCTCTCTGCATGGCGGTATGATTATGATTTCATGTTCATGTTTCTGGGCTCGTAGAGGATTACTGTTTTCCATGCACTTTATAGACTTATGACTTTTACCTTTCATTACTGACACCCTATGACATGATACTGGACTTATCTCTGTACTGGGCTTGGTATGTTTGGGCTTGGTGGGATCTTTTGATTACTTCACCATTACTCATGATACTATCCATACTTTCTGATATCTCTGTATAACCTTCATTTTTCTTCTCATCTATTATTACATCATGTACGATTCCTTCCATCTTCCCTATTTCATTATTATTGTTTGTTACCGTTATATCTGTTCACTGAGCTCGTGTAGCTCAGCCGCGTTTCTTTTCCCGCGGCAGGTTTAGTTAGAAGCTGGGAGTTGGGTGAAAAGTGTTGACTTTAGAAGACTTCATTAGCTTTTGGAAGATGACTAGAAGAACCTTATATTAGACATAGAAATTTTGTAATGTAAAGCTTGTAGTTCTGATTTCAGTTGTAAACCTTGGATTTTCATTGTATTATTTATGTCAAATGTCTGTGTTTGTTCTGATAAGAATCCGTATATGTGACACCTTTGCCCTTGTCGGGTTGGGGTGTTACAAAAACGATAAAAAACGGATGAAGATGTATAAAAACGAACGAAAACTTAAAAAAACGGACGAAAACGTTAAAAAAAGGATGATGATGTATAAAAACAAACGAAAACGTATAAAAACGAACGAAAAATTAAAAAAATAGGCGAAAACGTATAAAAACGGACGAAAAGGTGTTATTACGGACGAAAACGGATATAAATGTATAAAAACGAACGAAAACGTATAAAAACGAACGAAAACATAAAAAAACTGACGAAAACGGATAAAAACGGACGAAAACGTATAAAAACGAACGAAAACGTATAAAAACGGACGAAAACGTATAAAAACGGATGAAAATGTATAAATACGAACGAAAACGTATAAAAACGGACGAAAACGTAAAAAAACGGACGAAAACGCTAAAAAACGGATGATGATGTATAAAAACGAACGAAAACGTATAAAAACGGACGAAAAAGTAAACAAATTGGAAGAAAACGTAAAAAAACGGACGAAAACGGAAGCCACAGGGACCATAAGGACCATTACTGTAACTTTTCTAAGTGATAAAAAAGTCAAGGGATGACCCGTGAAAGTCAACGCAAGCCACAGGGACCATTCCTGTCAATTTTCAAAGTTTGAAACCTGGTAACCTGCTGGTTCCAGGTCATATTACGTACATTGCACCAAATTTGAAAGTAAATTGCGTACAATGACAATTTTGAAAATTCCTTGCGTACATCATGTGTTTTGAATAAGTATATTGCGTGTTTTTAGCTTTCACCCTTCAATATATTTACTAGACAATCAATGTCTTGACAGTTGACATTTGCAGGCCTCAGTTGACTAATACTTCTTAGGCTGAAGGGAGTGAGGCTACCCAACTAAGGGGCGACTCGCGCCACGTAGCGCTGAGTCAGCAAGTTGGGTAGCCTCAAAAAAAAGGGGGAGTGGGGCTACTTAGGAGGGTGGGACGACTCACGACACGTGGCAGACAATGAGTGGAGTAATATAAACATTGTACACATGGCAGAGAATAATTGGTTAACAAAAAAAAGGGGGCGATCCATATGGATCGCCTGAAGAGGAAGTTGCCCTTTGGGGACGGTGTAGCAGGCGATTAGGAGGCTACTCAAGGGGTAATCGGCTATCTAATCGCCCCACTCCCTATAGCCTTATTGGCACTTAAAACATTTATTTAGGTGCAACTCAGGAAACAATATTATACACACAACATGTTTTATGCTGAAAAAGTCGATCCTTATGTTTGGCCTTTGATTAGTGTCAACAACATACATACTTCATTTGTTTTATTAATTATCAACTTTATTTGAAAAAGGGCTTAACTCTTTTAAGACAAAGACATATTAACACTCTAAAATAAGTCATCCGATTATATCTACAATTCTATTAAAGGATGAACAAAGTTATGCGGGGATTATTCAACGATGCTTGAAACATCACTCAAGCATAACACACCATAGATACCAAGTTTTCTACATTTGTTTGTGAACACCAGATGCTATTTCTTTCAATACAACCAAGTCTCCTACCTTACAAAGCTGATACAGTGTTCAGATTTAATCGATTATAGATAGACTAGAACGTTGAACTACTTAATTGTTATGAAGCTCAAATAGTTACATATATTACATAGCACATAAATAAATTCTCAACAAATTAGAATTTGCATGAATCATAAAGTTTGAGTTGTATGGCAATCCATAAAGACCACATACATCAGAACTTTGTGTCCATAAGAAATAATACAAATATTTTGGAAGTAAAAACATTATTGATGCTCTTGTAAATGTCGTGGAAAAAGACGACTTTACAACTCAACTTTTTTTAGCATCTTCTCGATGTCCTCATTAGACAATTTTCCACTCTCAGCAATTACAATACTTTGCCTATTACCGGTAGATTCCAACTGTGCCGTGACATGCAGAATACCATTGGCGTCTATGCTAAAGCAAACTTTCACCCTTTGTTCACCTGCAGGAGCTGGTGGGATACCGTGTAGAGTGAATTCATCAAGAAAGATGTTGTCCTTGGTTTTGCTGCATTCACCCTGAAACACTTTGATTGGAACACTTACTTGGTTATCAACACTTGTGTAATATACATCCTCCTTGGTGACAGGTATCGGTGTGTTTCTTGGTATAAGAACACTCATCTTTTTCTCTACCGTTACCTCAACACCTAGGGACAGAGGGGTCACATCTAAAAGAATCAAATCCTTAACAGTTTTACTGCCAATACCACTTAAGTTTGCAGCCAAGACTGCCGCACCATAAGCGACAGCTTCATCTGCATTAATGCTCTTAGAAAGTTGCTTCCATTCAAAAAGTTCCCTAAGCATCTGTTGTATCTTGGGAATCCGAGTTGACCCACCAACAATAACTATATCATCAACACCATTCGTGTCCATATTCCCATCTGCCAAACATTTCTTGACACATTCTATACACTTATCAAAGAAACTAGCATTTAGCTCTTCGAATTTTGCACGTGTGAACTTGGTAGAAAAATCAACTCCCTCATAAAGTGAATCAATGTCAATTGCCGTTTGAGCTGTTGACGACAGGTCCCTCTTGGCTTTCTCACATGCAACTTTCAGCCTCCCCATTGCTTTTGCATTTTTACTTATATCTTTCTTATGCCTTTTCTTGAATTCTTGTACACAGTAGTTAACCATCGCCTTATCAAAATCCTCACCGCCCAAATGAGTGTCACCGCCAACAGCTTTCACACTTATGGTCCCTTCCCTTGTGATAGTGAGAAGTGACACATCGAATGTTCCCCCACCCAAATCAAAGATGAGAACATTTTTCTCATTGGGTTGGTTTCTGTCAGCACTTTTGTCTAAACCATATGCAATTGCTGCTGCAGTTGGCTCACTAATCAAGCGCAAGACATTGAGCCCAGCCAACATACCAGCATCCTTCGTTGCCTGTCGTTGCTTGTCACTGAAATATGCTGGAACGGTAATTACTGCATCTGTGACCATTGTTCCTAGGTATGCTTCAGCAGCTTCTTTCAAGTTCTTCAAAATCATGGAAGATATTTCTTCAGCTGCAAATTCCTTATTTTGGCCATTATGTTCAAGCACAATCATTGGCTTATCCTCAGACCCTTCTATAACTTCGAAAGGCCATGATTGTATGTCCTCCTGCAATCTACTGTCACTGAATCTGCTTCCAATTAAACGCTTAACATCTGCAAGTTCACAAAAATAAAAGTAAAAGAAGTTAATCAACATTTCAGGTTATATGCTAAATAAAGGGTAACCGTAGGATTTTCTTGTTTGTTAAATATTTGCATTGTTAGTCAAAAATTTACCAAATACGGTGTTAGAAGCATTCCTGGTTATCTGATTTTTGGCACCTTCACCAACTAGCAGTTCTGTTTCGTTACAAGCTACGCATGATGGGGTGGTATTATTACCCTGTTCATTAGGTAGGATCTCAACACGGTTGTGCTGATCAAACCACACAGCAACGCAGGAGTATGTGGTTCCAAGATCAATACCGATTGCTGGTGCTTTAACTCTTCTCGACATCTCAAAATGTGCAGCTTTTGATAAATAATGATGAATCAGTAAAATGATAAAGATTGCGATGCAGGATTAAAAGAAAATGAAAGTCAGAAACTATAGTTACATCTACTTCTTTTCGTTGTTGCTGAAAGAATAATAAGCCAAGTTGGATTCAGAAAATCAACTATAGCTACATATATTACATTAAAACTTCTGAGAAAATAATAAATCAAGTTGGTGCACTAGTTATAATGGTAGGCAATGAACTTGGTATCTTTTAGAGCTATATATTTAATAATAGTTTTTAGCACTTAGTCTAATTAAGGGAGCTGATGCAGAGACAGTTGACATTCCCCCATTGAGTTAATACCAACCATAACAACATAAAAAATTGTTTCACTGGATTACATATATATGCAATTAAAATATATTTATAAATCTAGATAAGCCATGATGTTAACTATATCTAGCTTCAGAGTGATGAATGGTGATGATATATCGATACAACTGAATCGATGCCAGACAGGATGATGAAGTTTCCATTGCTTACAAAATGCGATGAAGTCCCAGTTTAGCAATCCTATCAGCTCTCATTTGACTTGCATTTCTCACTACTTTATTTGTCATGATAATTTATACATACTTAAAATAAACCTTTAGATGTGCCAAAATGAAATTGTTTTAATAACTATATCAACAAGACACGTCCAAAGAGAATTAACATTCTCAGGCCTCAATTGTAAAAAAGGGAAACAACTTGTGACTCGGCGATGTTAGTTTTGTAGACATAAAATAATAGTTGTGTGTTAGGATTGAACTCGAGATCACGGGATTGCACACTTTACATATGAGAACTAAAGATTAATAATTTTATATAAAACGTTATATTTAATTATTAATTATCACAAAACGTATAACGAACGTTAGTATTTAACGGAAGTGACTAACGATCGTTAAATAAGAATAGGAAAGGGACTAGAATGAAATTAGAAGTCAAGAATGTTCCGGATCCCCCTAAAACAATAGGGCCGATCATTTTTGATTATGGGTTTCCAAATCCATATTAAACTTGGACACTAAGTTTCATCTACTATATAAGCAAACAAAGGTTATAGTTTTCGATACCTCTTGTGCACACAAACTAAACCTTAAAGTTTTCTTCTTTCTCTCTTGTTATTGCCGATCGACAAACACCCATTCTTTGGGTCGATCGACTTTTTGCATAAACAAAAAGTTTGGTTTTAGTTTTGTGATTTATTTACTTGCATAACTTTAGTTGTGTTAATACGTGTATACAAGAACGTGATACTTACACACTATTATAAGTATTTTGGATTGAATTGCAAAAAAGGTAAGGGGCAATTCATGTAATCCGTTTAAACCCTAATTAGGGTTCATCACTCCTATTGCTCGGTTTGATTATTGTTTTGCTAGAATCATCAAGGTACGCTTACTTTTAAATTTGGTTAATTATTTATGTGTTATGTTTCCTACGTTTTCGCATATGTGTTCTTTGATGTTATTGTTTATATGTGATTTTCATGATATAATAATTCCAACAGTGGCATCACGAGCCGTTATAACATGTAATTAATTACCGAAAACACATAAAAAACGAATCTTGATTGTGTTTTACATGTTTTGGTCGATTTAGGGTTTTAATCCAATCGAACCCTAATTTTAATTTTAGGGCCGATTGCCCTTAATTAATTTTTAGGGTTTATGTTTGGTTATTTAATTTGATTAGAAACCCTAGGTTTAACATGTTTATGTGTTTGTAAGTGATCTTGTGGCAATATGCTAATTGTTAGGTAGAATCCATGCAAACGTGCATGTTTGGCACGGATTCATTGTTGTGATGATTTAATTGTTTTCACATGTAAGTTAATTGATAGATGTCGAATTGGGGAAGACTCCAATTAATTAAGTAATCAATTATGTGCAACGTCATATATATTTAATTATGACTATCGCAATCGATACGTCGATGCATGTGGCTCACTTACTATTGTAAGTGATAGTCTTAATTAAATATATGCATTATTAAACATAGATTGATTATTAATAGGTTATCGAATTAGTTTGCATGTGGCTAATTGTTTACATAATTAATTGTTAAGTTATGTGTGTTATTTAGTTATTTATTTTTATTATTACTTGTTTTTGTTTAATTGTATGACATGTTTTAAGCAAAAAGGGTAATTTTTGAATAAAAATTAAACGGACTAAATAATGGTGAAACTTGATGTAATAAATTATGAATCTTGCAAAGTCTTATGTGCCGATAGTGGTTCACTTCGCACGGTAATTTGCTCCCAGGCGAGACTAGCAAGGTTATAATTTATAACATGGTTTTTAAGACTAAAGTCATAAACTTTTAATAGATTGTTGAGTTTTGTACCAATAGTACGATCGGCTCACCCAATTGTGACAAACTATAAGAGGGGTTTAAGTAGAAATGAGTTTTTAATAAGATTCGCTCTGACCATTGTTTCTACGCTCCTTTGTGCGTCAAATTAGAGCTACCAAGTACGACTATTTATGTACAAAATCACCTTAAGGGTGAATTGACCTCAATTCCACGTGCCATTTTGTGGTAATTATCTGAATAACTTGGGTCTTTTGACTCATGCAGTAGTAGGATATAGTGGGCGATAATTATAGGTAATTCTTTGATTGGTGAACCCAATACCTTAATTAAAACTTTGTTGATTTAAATCTTAGCTTAAAATTCATAAAAAAAGTTTTGAAAAACTTATGATACGAAGATGTATGCATGCTTCTTCGTACATATTTTGATTGACACATCAAAAGTAGTACCCTTTAAAATTAAGTCAATGCCATCTCATTAAAGAACACTTGAAGTTGTAATTTAGTCATGTGAGAGCTTGGACAAGATTACAATGGAAAGGTAAATTTCATATTTTCATTACTAGCAGATCAACTGATGTAATGATACTATGGTAATTTACAGTTTTTTAATTAGACGACTTAATTGAGTTGTAAGTGAGAGCTTGGACTCAAGGCATAAGATGGGGATAAAACATGCTTATATTGGAAATTGTTTGCCAATATAAAAATCCCATAAAGATCTAGGAATTGGAAATTGTTTGCCAATTATTGTTCGACAGATTACCTTATTAAATACTTTCGTTACTAGCAGATCAACTGATGTAATGAAACTATGATAATTTGGATCCTAGTTTTCAAGAAAATACTATGGTTATATGAATATTTCCTTGGGTATTTTATTTTCTTGAAAAATTGTATTATCGAAAATACTAATTTTGAACTTTATTTATCTGTAGAAATGGCTCAAAACAATAACACTACTATGAGTTTTGCGTTCAAATCATTTTTTGAACGGGAAAAATTGACTGGCTCACAGAATTTCAATGATTGGTATCGTTCACTCAGGATTGTCCTGCGAGTGACAGATCAACTTGAATATTTATCTAAGCCTTGTTCTGCTGAACCTACTGCTGCAACTTCAACTGATGAAGAAAAAGTGTTAGTGCAAGCATTGGGGAGATTGTTAGTGCAAGCAATCTCGTTTTTTTTTATTGATGACAAACATGTAACTTGATACATAACGTAAAATGTACAAGTTACTTGTAATCTTATTTTGTCTCAACATACATTCAACACCTCTCGAGTTCTCGTATGATACAACACAGGTTCGTACATGTTTGTTATGTGGCATTATGATCAAATCCTTAACAAACCATTTAGAATGTTTAAAATACGGCTAGGTCATTAAGTATTTTAAAAAGACTAACCATTCTACTTAGAACCTCATTTCACATTTTGCATATACAAGTACTCTTACTTGTACATCATGTTTCCTAAGATTAATAGGATAAGTACACTTTAGGTGTCAAACTAACATGATACATATTGGTAAACATATATTAGTTAAGCTAATATATACATAGGACATACATATATACAATTACATTATTTACATTTTAAGAATTAAAATGGAAATATGTTCATGACATCATTGCATACATCATTTAGATAACTTGTAGATTTAGAAAGATATTTTGGGAAGATCTTGAAGCAATGTAGTTGACTTTGTAAGATCTTGGCAAGATATGGTAAGATATGAAAAGATTTGTAAAGCTCTTAGCTGTCATGTCCCGGCGGATCCCTTTATTTGGATCCGCCAAATCCGCGGGGCAAAATTCCTGTTGGCTATAAATAGCAGCCCATTGTTTACCCATTGTTTATCCCACTAGAACATACATTCCCTCTACCCTTTGCATAAATTTAGATCATTAGTAAACCATGTAGAAACACACATTAATCACCCTTTTCATAATGATCATAATGTTACTAACTTTCATTATGTTGTAAGTATATACTCGTAATGATCCTGTGAAGCAACCTCAGAGATCGTGAGTCATCATCATAGCATACTTCCTGATCCACCATGAAGGTTAGGAGATCTTGAAGTCATCATCCACCAAAGCATTCCAACATATGAAGATTCAAGGGCACTTGACATCCTCAATGATTGAAGACTTCTTATTCAAGAAGTTCATGTAGATTCCATATGCATATATGAAGATCCATCATAACAAGTTTAGAGAGCTTGTGATCTTCATCCATTGAAGGCTTCCTATCAATGGAAGTTCATTTAGATTAGCCATTCATATCCATGACCCATTTATGTCATGGATCATCATTGTAATCTATTCTTACTATATTAGATTGTTTATGTGTTTGTGCCATAAAACACAAGGTTTCTATGTTGGGCCATAAAATATAGTGGGAGTAGTTGTAGCCTTGTAAAGAACTCGACATCTAGCTTAGTGTCAGAAAAAGTATAAGCGACGACGGGAGTGGTTGTACCTTTGTAAAGAACTTGACATCTAGCTTAGTGTCGGAAATTGTATAGGCGACGTTAGGTTGGTTCTACCTCGAACTAGAACCCGGTATTTAGCTTTGTACCAGATAAAGTGTAAGCGACGATTGTAAGGTTTTCTCCGCCGAGAAGGGAGCTTGTTGATCTAGTGAAGTAACTCTCGAGTTGGGTACTCGGGGAGTGGAGTAGGGCGGAGAGGAGCTCCGTGACTAAACCACTATAAATCATCATGTTCTGTTTGCGCTTTCTTTTACTTATCTCTTTACTTTTATGTTTACATAATATGATTGCTTGTGTTGTGATTAGTTGATAATACTTGTGTGACAACATGCTTTAGTTTATGCTAGTCATAAACTACAACAAACATCTTTCATATTAGAAAAAGCCAAATTGAAAATTTGATACAACAAGTTTTAAGTTTTTAAAACGGGAACGTATTCACCCCCCCCCCTCTACGTTTTTCACAAAAAGCATCGTGGAAAGCTGAGTATAAGACGCATAATAATGTGGCCTGTTTAATGTTAGGGGCGATGACACCTGCTCTTCAAAAGCAGTTTGAGAATTACTTCCCTATGGACATGATAAACGAATTCAGAAAAATGTTTGAAAAACCACAAACCGTTGAGGTATATGATTTGATGGAATCTCTACACGGTTGTAAGCAGGCAGAAGGTGAACCTGTAAGTGCTCATGTATTGAAAATGAAAGGTTACATGGATCAACTACAAGCACTTGCCAAAGTCTATGAACAAGACATTGCTATCAACTTAATCAATAGATCACTGACTAAGGAATTTAGTGGTTTTGTGCTTAATTTCAATATGCACTGCGTGGGGAAGACAGTTTCTGAATTACACGCACTGCTTATTGATTACGAGAAAGGTTTACCACCAAGGGCTCCTACACCCCAGGTACTTGCTATTTAAGGGGGTAGAATTAACAAGCCAAATGCGAACAAGAAGGGTAAAGGAAAGGGTAAGGCTGATAAGGGTAAGCAAGTTATGGCTTATCAAACACGACCCAAGAAAAACCCTCCTAAGAAGAAGGATAATTAAAAGAAGGATCAGGCTTGCCACTACTGTCATGTAGTTGGTCACTGGAAGAGGAACTGTCCTCTTTATATCCAAGAGTTGCGGGAAAGTAAGAACAAGAAGACTGGGCACTTGGGCGCCATCACTTCAGGTAACTTACTTATGATTGAATTATTTACTCTAAATCATAAAATTAATTCCTGGGTATATGATACTGGATGCGGTATTTACATTTGTAATACGCTGCAGGGATTTAGAGTGGAAAGGAAGCTTGCCTATGGGAAGCAATATCTGCATGTGGGAAATGGAGCACCTGCAGCTGTTGAAGCCATAGGAGTGTTTAATTTAGTTTTTCCTTCGGGCTTAGTACTGTTATTAAACAATTGTCATTATGCACCTTCAATTGTTAGGGGTGTTGTTTCCTTTTCTTGTTTATTGGATCTTGGTTTTAATCACATTATCAATAGCAATAGAATTTCTATTTCTTTAAATGGTGTTTTTTATTTTAATGCTATTACTGTTAATGGTGTGTTTGAGATTGATATGAATGATTGTGTATCCAATAATAATAATTCAATGTATAGCATAAGTAAGAGAATTAAGTCAGACTTGAATTCTTCTTACCTTTGGTACTGTAGACTGGCTCATATAGGCAAGACTCGCATGAAAAAGCTACAACATGATGGGCTTTTGAAAAGTATCAATGATGAATCATATGAATATATGATAAATGTAAGTCTTGTATATCTGGGAAGATGACTAAGAAACCTTTTCATAGTAATATGGAGAGGGCTTCTGATCTACTTGGTTTAATACATACTGATGTGTGTGGACCACTTAGACATGTGTCAAGGAAAGGTGCTAGCTACTTCTTAACCTTTACAGATGATTTCAGCAGATATGGTTATGTTTACTTGCTTAAACATAAACATGAAGTGTTTGAAACATTTAAGGTTTTTAAAGCGGAAGTAGAATTGGAATTAGGAAAGAAGATTAAAGCTTTTCGATTCGATAGAGGCGGTGAATACTTAAGCCAAGAGTTTAAAGATTATATAGCTGAGAATGGAATTGTCCAAAATCTCACATCTCCATATACTCCACAACGAAATGGTGTATCTGAGAGAAGAAATCGTACATTGTTAGACATGGTACGATCAATGTTTAATCTTACAACTCTTCCTTTATCTTTTTGGGA
The DNA here is from genome assembly GCA_021014915.2 of Artemisia tridentata subsp. tridentata. Taxonomy (NCBI): domain Eukaryota; kingdom Viridiplantae; phylum Streptophyta; class Magnoliopsida; order Asterales; family Asteraceae; genus Artemisia; species Artemisia tridentata. Next base: position 274,009,263 of record CP139507.1, on the reverse strand, counting down.
TTATGCCTTAGAATCTACGATTCGTATTTTGAATATGGTTCCCACCAAGAAGGTTGATAAGACACCATATGAAATATAGAATGGAAAAGCTCCAAACTTGTCTTATTTAAAGGTCTGGGGTTGCGAGGCATATATAAGACATGACTTAGCAGATAAACTCCAACAAAGATCTGTAAATTGTATCTTTGTAGGATACCCAAAGGAAACAATGGGTTACTACTTTTACTATCCACCTGAAAACAAAGTAATTGTTGCTAGATATGGAGACTTTTTAGAAAAGGAACTTATATCTCAAGAATTCAGTGGGAGAGTTTATAATCTGGAAGATGATCAAGTAGATACATTACCTTTTGAAAACACTAGCGTACTTCCTATGGAACCTGAAAGTCTGGGTCCTCCACCTGAAGTTGAAATTGTTCCCATTCGCAAGTCTTCAAGACATGTGAAAGCTCCTGAACGTCTATGTCTTAACGTAGAAGTTGAGGAAACTATATTAGGGGATCTTAATGAACCTGCTAATTATAGGGCTGCCATTGAGAGTCCTGAAAAGGATAAATGGGTAGTTGCTATGAATGGGGAAATGCAATCCATGAAAGATAACAATGTATGGATTGAAGTAGACCTTCCTCCCAATGCCAAGGTAGTTGGAAGCAAGTAAACATTTGGTGTTGACTACGAGGAGACCTTTCCTCCTGTAGCTGACATTAGGGCTATTAGGATTCTCATAGCCATAACAGCATACTATGACTATGAGATTTGGCAAATGGATGTCAAAACCGCCTTCTTTAATGGTCGCCTAGATGAAGACATCTATATGGCGCAGCCTGAGGAGTTTGTGAATCCAAAATTTCCAAACCGTGTATGCAAACTTCAAAGATCCATTTATGGATTGAAGCAAGCATCAAGGCAATGGAATAAAAGATTTGATGAAGAAATCAAAAGGTTTGGATTTACTCAGAATCTTGATGAGCCATGTGTATATCACAAAGCTAGTGGGAGTAATATAATTTTCCTTATCCTATATGTTGATGACATATTGATCATGGGAAAAGACATTCCAAGTTTGCAAAAGGTTAAGGCATATATTGGAAAGTGCTTTTCTATGAAGGATTTAGGGGAAGCTACATATATTCTGGGAATCAAGATCTATAGAGATAGATCAAGGCGGCTAATTGGATTAAGTTAAAGTGCTTACATTGACAAAATATTGAAGAGATTCAACATGCAAAATTCCAAGAAAGGATATTTGCCAATGGAAGTGAAACATGGCTTGAGCAGTGAGTTATGTGCTTCCACACCTGCAGAGGTGGCACGCATGAGCAAAGTTCCTTATGCTTCGGCTGTAGGATCTATTATGGATGCGGTGAGATGCACAAAACCAGATGTGGCGTTCGCTCAAAATATCACCAGTCAATTTCAACAGAATCCAGGTGAAAAACATTGGATTGCTGTTAAACAAATTCTAAAGTATCTTAGGCATACGAAAGATATGTTTCTTGTGTATGGTGGAAATCCAGCTACAGAACTTGATGTAACAGGTTACTGTGATGCGTCCTGGCAATGTGACAAAGATGATGCGAAGTCTCAGACTGGTTATGTCTTTGTTATCAATGGAGGAGCAGTAGTAGACTGGAGGAGCAAGAAGCAGAGTACAATTGCGATGTCTGCGACAGAGGCCGAATACATAGCTGCTTCAGAAGCTGCAATGGAGGCTGTTTGGACTTAGATGAACTTGCCAATGGCATTGGACTTAGATTAGCTAGTAGTTTCATGCATAACTGTGTTTAGTATTTGGATAAAGGATATTGTAAACATTTATTAGTTTTAATGAAATAAAGTATTGGTTATGTTTATGTTCATTATTTAATATTGTTGTCCTATTTTTGCATGTTTAATCCATGAATAAATTAGTTATTCTAAACGTCCGTTGTCAGTTAATGATATGGGAATATCATTAAATTAAGACAAATATGAGTTTTGATATAATATACTTGAAAGTATATTGATGCCTTGTCATGCCAAATTCACATGATATTCAATGAATTGAATAATAGGACTTATCCCAACTACATGATATTACTTTATGGATGTTGTTAAGTAAATCATGAATAGTTATCTTCAGACTTGAGATACCAGATAACTGTTATGAATGTAGGGCATTCTGTGGAACAATTTAACAGTATACGTAACTGGCAGTCATAAGGATTGTTTCCGGAATTGTTGCAAAGTTCATGAGTTATGCTTGTTAGTCAAGATAGAATTTGTTCCTTCAAATTTATATTTGGAGTTTAATACTGCTGGGCCCCTCGTAGGGTTGACAAGATGTTTACGTGGCCACGCCCAAGATCTCCCCTGAATGTGTTCAGAAGATTTGGTAATCTTGCTCAATCACAAACAACGAGAAACAGAGTATTTGAATAAAGATAATATCCATATCTTTATTTAATGTAGTATTAGCAACAAAAGGATAATAATAATGATGAATCATTAAAGGTTTTTTCAGGAGACCTACTCGAGTTGTACTAGAGACATTGGCGTGTTGCAAGACGCTAACCAATGTGATCACAATTATTAAGATATGTCTAAGTGGAAGCTGTTAGTTTTGTAGACATAAAATAATAGTTGTGTGTTAGGATCGAACTCGAGATCAGAGGATTGCACACTTTACGTATGAGAACTAAAGATTAATAATTTTATATAAAACGTTATATTTAATTATTAATTATCACGAAACGTATAACGAGCGTTAGTATTTAACGGAAGTGACTAACGATCGTCAAATAAGAATAAAAAAGGGACTAGAATGAAATTAGAAGTGAAGAATGTTTCGGATCCCCCTAAAACAATAGGGCCGATCGGTTTTGATTATGGGTTTCCAAATCCATATCAAACTTACACACTAAGTTTCATCTACTATATAAGCAAACCAAGGTTATAGTTTTTAATACCTTTTGTGCACATAAACTAAACCTTAAAGTTTTCTTATTTCTCTCTTGTTATTGCTGATCGACAAATACCCATTCTTTGGGTCGATCGACTTTTTGCATAAACAAAAAGTTTGGTTTTAGTTTTGTGATTTATTTACTTGCATAACTTTAGTTTGTGTTAGTACGTGTGTACAAGAACGTGATATTTACACACTATTGTAAGTATCTTGGATTGAATTGCAAAAAAGGTAAGGTGCAATTCGTGTATTCCGTTTAAACCCTAATTAGGGTTATCACTCCTATTGCTCGGTTTGATTCTTGTTTTGCTAGAATCATCAAGGTACGCTTACTTTTAAATTCGGTTAATTATTTATGTGTTATGTTTCCTACGCTTCCGCATATGTGTTCTTTGATGTTATTGTTTATATGTGATTGTCATGGTATAATAATTCCAACAGGCGATCTGTGTGATTAAAATATCGTCGACTAGTTTCTTATGCTATACAATTTCATAGTCTGAAACATGTGTCGTTCACCTTCTCATATATTATTTACACCATTAATTAATTTTGACAAAATTTTGCAAATGCAGCTTCTTTTTTACTCTTCAATGGTGATTTTTTTCTAAAAATTTTATAACTAACCACGCTATAATTTTGTTCCTTACATTTATTATGAGGAAAAGAACGACGGGGTGTCATCTAGCTCTACACAGGTAAATACAAGCTTTTTTCTTATGCACAAAATAATACTCGATCTCTCAAAACAAATTCCATCGCCACTTAGTTCAAGGAATTGAATACACGTGCAATCAAGTAAAATGAAGAGATGTTGCTATTCACACGAGAGTTGTGTTCCTCAGTGATCATGTCGAGATTCAAGTAGCTCCCTTAATATTGCTAACATCATCCTTAGTTGGAAAAAAAAATAGTTAACACATCTTCTAAGTTCAAAATCCACACCCCATCCATGCACCAAATCATTCTGCAGCAACACGAACAAGCGAATGTTTACATTATTGTAAATGATAAAATATGAAAGGCAGAATGTTATACACTAGCTAGACCAATGAAGACATATAGGACTAAAATGGCCTCCATTAAAACAAGATATGTGTACAAGCTAACCTTGATCAATTGATTCTTTAATGTAGCTTCCTTTAGTACGTCTGAAATCACATGGTGACTTTAAGCTAATGATGCATGAATTAGGTCTTTCTGATGTGGTCTTCACCTGTCAAATGAAAAATGTTGTATACGTGACCAAAAAGTAGCTGCAAAAGCCTTGCGTTGAATAAGGAAAGGTAAGAAAATATAGAGGTTACTACTAAACATCATATATTAGATTCTGGAATGGAAAAGTTACTTGATGGAATGTTTAAATTTGAAATTAATCACAATTATAAATAGTAAAATAATAACAGTTAATAATCTGAAAGATTGTACAAGTAGAAACATTATGGATGTTCTCACTTTACTCCTTATGGTAACACTAGACTCTGTAGCTGACCTTTTTCAGCATCTTTTCGATGTCATCTCGTGACAATTTTCCACTTCCAGCAATTACAATACTTTTCTTAGTACCTGTGGATTCCAACTCTGCTGAGACATTAAGAATACCATTGGCGTCTATGCTAAAGCAAACCTTCACCTTTTGGTCACCTTTAGGGGCTGGTGGAACACCATAAAGGTTGAATTCGTCGAGAAATATGTTGTCCTTAGTTTGGCTGCTCTCACCTTGAAACACTCTGATTGGCATACTAACTTGGTTATCAACAGTTGTGTGAAAAACATCTTCTTTGGTGGTAGGAATGGGTGTGTTTCTCGGGATCAGAATACTCATCTTTTTATCTACTGTAACCTCAACACCAAGTGAAAGAGGGGTCACATCTAAAAGGACTAAACCCTTCACAGCTTTACTGCCATTACCACTTAAGTTTGCAGCTAACACTGCTGCTCCATAAGCAACAGCTTCATCTGCATTAATGCTTTTGTAAAGTCGTTTCCAGTAAAAAAACTCACTGAGCATTTCCTGTACCTCGGGAATCCGAGTTGAACCACCAACAATAACTATATCGTCAACATCAAGCATGTCCATATTTCCATCTGTCAAACATTTCTCGACATGCTCAATACACTTATTAAAGAAACCAGCATTAAGCTCTACGAATTTTGCACGAGTAAATTTCATTGAGAAATCAATTCCCTCATACAAGGAATCAATTTCAATCGTGGTTTGAGTTGTAGATGACAAATCTCTCTTGGCTTTCTCACACGCAACTTTCAGTTTGCTCATTGCTCTTGCATTTTTACTGATATCCTTTGTTTGTCTTTTTTTGAATTCTTGCACACAATAAATAACCATCGCCTTGTCAAAATCCTCACCACCCAAATGAGTGTCACCACCGACTGCTTTAACACTTATGGCACCCTCCTTGCTGATAGTTAGAAGTGACACATCAAATGTTCCCCCACCCAAATCAAAAACGAAGACATTTTTCTCCTTTAGCTGATTTGTTTCAGTAATTTTGTCTAGACCGTAGGCAATTGCAGCTGCTGTGGGCTCACTAATCAAGCGCAACACGTTAAGGCCTGCCAGCATACCAGCATCCTTTGTTGCCTGCCGTTGCTTGTCACTGAAATATGCAGGGACGGTAATGACAGCATCTATAACTGTTGTTCCAAGATATGCTTCAGCAGCTTCTTTCAAACTTTTTAGAATCATGGAGGATATTTCTTCAGCAGAAAATTCCTTTTTTTTGCCACTATGCTCAAGTACAATCAATGGCTCATCCCCAGACCCTTCTATCACCTTAAAAGGCCATAATTGTGTGTCCTTGTGCGATATGATATCACTAAATCTGCTTCCAATTAAACGCTTAACATCTGCAAATTAGCAACCAACAAAAGTTATGAAAGGTAGTTTATTACATAACAAGATGGATGCTAAATGAAAGGTAAAGCTAGGTTCTAAGTATTTACCAATGATGTGAGTATCGAACAACTTACCAAAAACCGTGTTGGTAGGGTTCCTGGTTATTTGATTTTTGGCACTTTCACCCACTAGGAGTTCTGTTTCATTACAAGCTACGCATGATGGTGTGACGTTGTTACCCTGTTTATTAGGAATGATCTCAACACGGTTGTGCTGATCAAACCACACAGCAACACAAGAGTATGTTGTTCCAAGATCAATACCAACTGCGATTGCTTTGTTACTTTTAGACATTTCAAGAAACGTTGCTCAAGACAGATAACCAGGACTAAAGACAGCGAAAAAGATAGTGAAGAAAAAGGAAAATAGAAACTATAGTTATATCTAACTCTTTTTCGTTGTCGCTGAATTAGTAATATGTCAAGTTGAGTACATAGAGTCAACTATATTATCTACATATATGGTACTTCCAATGATTCTGAAAAAATAATTAGTCAAGTTGCATTCATTTAATCATGTTGGCAAAATAATTTATGGCAATGGACTTCGTATTTTAAAATCTAATTGCAATTTTGTAGCACTTAGTCTAAGATAGTTGATTTAGAGACAGTTGACATTCATCTGCCCACTGGATTAATACTACCCATTGCAACTTATAATATTGTTTCATAACTTTCATGGGATCACATATATGTGCAATTAAAGATAGTTAGTCTCTGAAAATCAGATAAGCCAAGATGTTAACAATGTCTAGCTTTGACGAATTGTTGATATAATTACATTACAGAGTGGTGATTATACATAGATACAACTGAATTGATGTCTAGAAGAGATGATGACGTTTCCACTACTTGCAAAGTAAGATGAAATCCCAGTTTAGTGATCATATTAGCTCTTGCTTGACTCACATTGCACACGACTTTCTTGAATAATAACTAACCTTCAGATGTGCTGACATGAAAATGTCATAATAACTAAATGTATTAACAAGATAAACAAGCTTCTACTTCCAAAGACAGTTAACATTGTCAGACTTTAATTGTCAACAAGACACACAAGATGTGCCAAAATGACACTGTTGTTCCCGCCATCTACTTATTCTTGTAAATTTGCTCGCTTCTCTCTTGCCAACTTCTTGTTTGCATGAAACTAACTCATGCTCGACTCACCCTTAATTGGTCTAAATTTTCGCATTGAGCACTTGAAAGAAAACTCGAATGAGATGGGCACAGATTAATGAGTTGTGTAAAGATTAAAGACGTTTACTGACCATAAAAAACATAATAATACGTATAAGTGGACAGATAGTAGGTAGTGTAAACATAGCTGAAATAGGCTTTATGTGAAAAAATGACCCAAACAGCATTAACCCTTTAGCTTAAAAACCAGGCTTTATTAGGTAGTGTAAACATGGTCTGAATTCTTCAGCTAGAAAATGGCCTCTTATTGACATACATATCGGAAAGGAGACAGGGGCGGTTTTGGGCCGGCGCAGCATCAGCAGCCGAGCCGGGCCCAACCACTAAGGGGCACTAAAATTTTTTATACCCATTATATGTACTAGGCCGGTGGTTGGCCGGAGTGAAATGTTTTCCGGCGACAGAGATTACAGAAAGTGGGATGGTGAAGGGGGACAGAGATTACAGAAAGTGGACTGGTCCTTGAAAAGTAGATGTAGACTTTTGTAGCTTCTTATATTGTCTTTTAGTGTAAGTAATATTTTAACGTTTGGTTAAAAGAGTTCAAGATGAACTTTTTATTTTGTTTTAGTTTTGTTATTTGATATCTTTGGAAAAGTTACATTTTAGGATCCTATGTGTTTGCAAATATTATTTGGTATGTACAGCCTTTCAAAATGGGATAGGAATATTTGTAATTTGATGATGGTCAATGATTTTTGTTCGTATTTTTTACTTTTCGTACTTGATTATGGTCTATGGATATTATAATATAGGGGCACTTTTTTTTTTCCGTGCCGGGCCTAATTTTTTTTTGACGTTCTCGGCACCGCCCATGATTGACATACATATCGGAAAGGAGAAAAGGGACTTGGTTTTTTATAAAACGAGGCTCAGTTTGCAGGGTGACATTCTAACACCTTTCATTTCCACTTTAATTGTTTTAATGCTTGCTGCAAAAAATATGTTACATGATTTCAGGAGAATTCTTGAAATACATGGTATTTGGGTATGATTGTAAAAATCCATGATGCCTCTATATAATAATTTCATGAAACATATGAATATATAATACAATTAGCCTTCTTTGTGCCATGGACACAGCTGGCTCATTGACATGCAACATGAAGCCAGAGAAATTGGGCAGCGGAGAGAGGACTACACAAAATCGACCCGCTCAGATTGAATGCTCAATATCTTTATTTTATATACCACTCTAGATTTTAGAATATATATATATATATATATATATATATATATTAGAATATATATATATATATATATATATATATATCAGTATATGCTTAATTTACTAAGGTATTAATTGGAATTATGTATACAGCTGTCTTACTTAGTGCTGTAGGATTAACAATACAAGCTATTAAATTAACTTATACATAGTACAAAAAAAAAAAATGGATTTTAATCCGTTCTGCTATGCGCTATATAACCCTTCGGTTATCTGGCTTTTCAGACACCAATCAGTCTTATGTCAATGATATACCCTCTTTTAAGTTTTTTTTAAAAGTACTAATCAAGTGGGGTCAGAGAATGTCAACTGTGTTTGCATCAGCTCTGTTAGACTGAGTGCTAATATTCTCGTTCTTTCATTAATATCCTACAATCAGTATCTGTTCCATCTATCCCTTAGTTATTTTCAACGGTGTGTTCTAAGATGTCTAGACAAGTGCATGCAACTGCAATTGGAATTGATCTTGGAACAACATACTCGTGTGTTGCTGCATGGTTTAATCAGCACAACCGTGTTGAGATCCTTCCCAACGAACAGGGCAACAACATTACACCATCATGTGTAGCTTCTAACGATGCAGAACTTTTAGTAGGCGAGGGTGCCAAAAACCAAATAACCAGGAACCCTACTAATACAGTGTTTGGTAAGTTACTTTCGTCAACAACTTGCATAATTTTTGAAATATAATTCTCAGCTTTACCATTTCCTTTTACAGTCCAAAATGCACAACAATGTAATTTCTGTACTTGTTCTTATTAAAACATTTCAGATGTGAAGCGTTTAATTGGAAGCAGATTCAGTGATAGAACAGTGCAGGAGGAACTAAAATCATGGCCATTTAAGGTAATAGAAGGGTCTGCCGATAAGCCAATGATAGCACTTCAACATAATGGCGAGGACACCGAATTCTCACCCGAAGAAATATCTTCCATGATTATAAAGAATTTAAAAGAGGCTGCTGAAGCATACCTTGGAACAAAAGTTACAGATGCAGTGATCACCGTCCCTGCATATTTCAGTGACAAGCAATGACAGGCAACAAAGGAAGCTGGAATGCTGGCTGGCCTCAATGTCTTGCGGTTGGTTAATGAGCCCACAGCAGCTGCAATCGCCTATGGTCTAGACAAGAGTGCTGATAAATACGGTCCAAAGCACACCAATGTCTTCGTCTTTGATATGGGAGGGGGAACATTTGATGTGTCTCTTCTCACTATCACCAATGAGGGTACCATTAATGTAAAAGCAGTGGGTGGCGATACTCATTTAGGTGGAGAGGATTTCGACAAGACAATGGTGAATCACTGTGTATACGAATTCAAGAGAATACATAAGAAAGATATCAGTCAAAATGCAAAAGCAATGGGAAAGTTGAGAGTTGCTTGTGAGAAAGCAAAGAGGGATCTTTCGTCAACTGCTCAAACGTCAATTGAAATTGATTCCTTGCACGAGGGAATTGATTTTTCGCTGAAATTCACTCGGGCAAAATTTGAGGAATTAAATGCAGGTTTCTTTAGAAAGTGTATAGAGCATGTCGAAAATTGTTTAAGAGACGGGAATATGCAAATCAATGATATTGATGACATAGTTATTGTTGGAGGGTCAACTCGGATCCCCAAGGTGCAACAAATGCTGAAGGAATTTTTTGATTGGAAACCACTTTGCAAGAGTATAAATGCTGATGAAGCTGTAGCTTATGGTGCAGCAGTGTTGGCTGCAAACTTAAGTGGTAATGGCAATAAATATGTGAAGGAGTTGATACTGTTAGATGTGACCCCTTTGTCCCTTGGCATCAGGGTACGGGGAGAATATATGAGTGTCGTGATTCCAAGGAACACGCCAATACCAACTGTAAAAGAAGTCGAATATGAAACAACATATGAAAACCAATCTAGTTTATCTGTCAAGGTGTACCAGGGTGAAAGCACCAAAACCAAAGACAACATTTTCCTTGATGAATTCTCTCTTAAAGGTGTTCCATCAGCTCCTGCAGGTCAACAAAAGATGAAGGTTTGCTTTAACATTGATGCCAGTGGTATTCTGAATGTATCGGCGGAGTTGAAATCTACGGGTTACAAAAAAAGTATAATAATTGCTGATAGTGGAAATTTGTCCAAGGAAGAAATCGAAAAAATGCTCAAGAATGTGCGCCTGTGATGTGCATTCTTTTCATAAGAAGTAAAATTTGAGCATAATGCAATACATGTGAAATTTTTCTTAAAATTGCTATACATTTGAACTTTATTTTAGTGATTTGATATTCTTAGTCGCATGCTTTTTGGGCATGATGAATATAATCCATTTATAAAAATAATAGAGCTTTCTTTTATGTGGAAATTTAGTTCCTTTTCTGCTAGTGCTTGATTCGTGGGTTCATTCCATAGTAACAAAATCGATAGAAGGCCACGAATTGCGATCGAGTTCGCGCGTACTCAATTTGGGTTCGTTTCAGTCTGGAACGGCTATATTAACGATACGAATTGCTATCGAGTTTGCGCTTTCTCAATTAGGTGCTATTTAACTGGGAATGAAGAAATTAACGATCTAAATGAAACTTTCCCGGTCGTGAAATTGTTAGTTTTTTGTAACTTTAATATAGAAACTTTACTATGTAACTCACTTAATGGTTATGAGTTATGAAAATTTCATAAGTATTAAACTATTTACGAGTATTAAATTTTGGATGTTAGGATTTTGTTTATAATCTTTAAAGTTGACTATATTTTTGGTTTTTGTGGTTTGCCTGGTGTAACAGTTTTAATCCATTAATCTGAAAAGTCTCGAATCCTATCCTAAAATGGAACACCCGTTTCGTGTTTCGTCCAAATTTAATAACGCCGTTAATTTGATCGAGGTTGACTGTTAAATGAGAAGGCAATTTTGTCATTGTGTATTATTCAATAAAGAAATCCAATGGAGCCCACATATTATTCCCACTCCATCACAAACATAAGTTTGGGGCGGAGCAGACATCCTTATCCAATGTTTTAAAAACCGGACCGGACCGGCCGGTTCGACCGGTTCGACCGGCCTCCGGCTGGTCGGCCGGTTTAAAAAACCCCGGTTTTTTATAGTCCCGTTTACTGTAGCGAACCGGCCGGTTTTTCCGGTTTTGGCCGGTTTTTCCGGTTCGACCGGTCCAGTTCAACCGGTTTTGACTTTTTGACTTTTTTTTTTTTTTTTTTTTTTTTTTTTGTTGGGCGGTTCGGCCGGTTCAACCGGTCCGGTTCGACCGGTGACGGAAGCATGACCGGTTCGACTAAAAAACCGGTTTTTAAAACATTGTCCTTATCTCTAAACTCGATTATCAAAATTCTCTCCAAACTTGCCCTGATCCCCATCGAGGATCTAATTGAGGCGCCCCGTTGGGGTGCGATGTTCTCTAAAACCCGCCCCGTACTAATTGAGGATCTTATCGAGTGTCATCTTTGGGTTCAATTCTCGACCAAAGCTGTACCATTTCACATTTATTATTATTTTTAGACCATTAGCAATAGCTTGAAGAATTAAGTACATATTAATAATCAATTACAAACAAACCTTATTAAGTTTTCGATAATAGTATTATACATAAATAATGATAAATTACACCGCCAAAAATTACAACTTTAAAATATGACAGTAAATAAGTTTCTATAATCACAATTTTACAATCTTACAATATCGTAGAAATTTTTTTTATTATATAAATACTAACAAAATACTATATAATATAGATATATTTGTATATGTGTATATGTGACAAACGGTAATTTTCAAGCATATTTTAAATAATAAATTCAGTCATTATTGCATGTGAGTTCATTTTTAAAACATTTCTAAGCATTTTCTAGCTCACTGGACTTGAAGTGGAGAGGTTATCTCGCATACTAAGAAAGCTAAGCACAACGCGTACAGGCACGAGTCTGACCTAATATACCGTTTATTTAATGATTTACGTCGTTTTACGAAAAAATAGTTGTGTGACTAGTCAATCTTATTGGAAAAATCATTTTATAAATAACCGCGCAAGTTTTTAATCCTCGGGCGATTTTTATCGATCCCAAACGAGTCCCGAACTTAAATTTTACAAAAGATAAACAAAATTTTGGAATTGGTCCCTGGACTTGTACTTACGCCGCTCACCCCTATACTTTGGGCAAGTTGCCACTTTGTTTTTGAAGTTTTAGCATATATATGAAAATGAGACAGAGTTTCTCATTTTTGTCGAAACCCCAAGTGCCTCTCCTCTCTCTCTTTGATAACCGGCCACCCACCAAGCAGCCACCACCTCGCCACCATCAGCCACCTCCCACCATCTCTGCTTGAAGATCCGAAGGTTTTGAAGACGATTTTGAGGTCTTTGGTCGTGTTTCTTCTCTCATCCGCCATCTACCACTTCTTTTCTTCTTGGTATGTTTAATAAAACGAGCTACTAAACCTTTTCTTATGATACTTCTTTTCATTTGAAACTTAAAAACGGACTTTAACAAGTGGATCTGAATTGAATCATGACTATATAAGCTATTCTTAAGAGATTAAATATAGATGTTACTAAAATGATGATTCACACAAATTTGTGTGAATCGGTTTGTGTTTAAAACGCAATAAACAAAATGGTATCATAAAAAAAAAATCGTGTCTCTTTTCTCCTTTTTTTTCGGATCTATAAATTTTGGGATGATAAGCTTATGTTAAGCTTATCTTTCGAGCTTATTTGGTGCTATTTCCGTTTTTGGGTCGCGACTTGGGTTGGGATAACCACAAGTGAGGCGGGCCAAGGCCCATTGATTTTGTCTTGGGTTTGTATTTTGATTATGGATCCGGTTTGGTAAGTCTCGTTGGCCACGTTGACGTTAAGCCGAGACCGTATGGTCTCGGTGTGGTTATATTTGGATCGGTATTATGATTTTGGCCATATCAAGGTTGAGCCGAGACCTTGAGGTCTCGGCATGGTACTTGGATTGCTTATCTTTAGCTTATTTTGATTGACTTATGACTTGTGTCTTATTTGACTTCGGGTGGACTCGACAAAATGAAACCGGGGGTGTTGGGTTATTTTGGGTTTGAGGTTATGAGTTGGACCCGTAGGTATTGTTGTTGACCGTGACTCGAAAAGTGAAAACGACCCGTGTGACTATTGTTGGTTAATTTTGACTCGACAAGGGGATGAGACCCGTAAGGGTGTGTTCGTTTCGGTTGGACAAAAAGGGAAACAAAAAGCATAATAAAATTATTAAAGTTTAATTTTAATAATAAAATTTAATCAATTATTAAAGTTGTGAAAAATAAAGTAAGTTTAATAAAAAGTTAATACGTATTGACTTTTGGGACAAAAATGAAACACACGGGGGTTGTTTGACTATTCGAGACACACATACTTCGGATTATTGTGTTGGACCTTTCGAGACACACATACTTCGGTTTATTGTGTTGGACCTTCTTATGACTTGTTGGATTATTTATTTGGTTTTAGTTTAAGTTACGGATCGATTTTGAGTTAATAAACACGACCGATATAGTTATTGGACTTATTGGGTTGACGAGCCCGATAAGAGCCCAATAATTATATTGGAGGAATTTATTAGCCCGTAACTCATCCTAATGACTTACGGTTTACTTGTAATGTTTGTAGGTTTTAGATGTGGATTAATAAGCGAGATGAAAGGATTATCGGACTTATTAGATTGATGAATCTAATAAGGATTCGATAATCCATCCGGTTACCTTATTAAACATTGACTTAACCATTGGACTTGTTGACCTTATTACTCGATTCATTATCGACTCGTTGTCGGATTACTTTTGATTTTGACATGGACTTGGATGTTACGGATTCGGATATTGAACTTTGACTTGAAATATTGGACAATTTTGGACTTACATTGATAACTTTTGGATATTGGACATTCTAGATTTATTGGACACGTAACGGATACAGTATATTAGACTCGTAATGAATTTAATGTATTTGATACGCCACGATCATACAATAATGAAATAATGTCTAATAACCAATGAGTATGTTTTATTTTCTAATAAAACTTGATTGGGAAAAATTGATTTCAATCAAGTCTTTTGACTTGGAAACGTTCGATAAATGAACGTGTCATAACTAAATTTTATAAAATTTGTTTTCACCTAAACTTATTTCCTTTTTATAGACAATTTTGTTTATATCAAACACTTGGAACTATGGGGTAAATACCGACTCTTACCAATCGACCTACCTTTTTGTGACCTATTTTCTCTGTCATTATTTATTTTGACTTCCTTCTGTCATCCCTCCTCGACTCAAGTTCTCGTCAGTATCTTTCTCGACTATGTCGTTATCTATTTCTTCTAGCGTGTGTATTCTAGAGTCTGTACCTTTTTACCGCTACACGAACGATGATAACAAACTTTTTTATAATGATGATACGAGACTATTTTGGAAACTGAAACACTTAACTTTTGAAAATCTTGCGCATTAGTTTACTTTTCACATGTCGGATTTTGAGACAAGTCTTTATGTATTAGGTCGTGCCGAGTTCGTACTGTTGTGTTTTACCGTTTACTGATTATGTTGTGTTATTGCATTGCTGTACTTGAGGTGAGTTTCATAGCCCCACTTTTACTCTTATGAACTGCTTTGCAAACCTTGGGGGTGAGAAACATGAAAAACTTTTATCCGGAGTGAACTGTTTACCCTGTTTTTAAACTGTTACATGAACTAGCCTAAGGAGAATCCCCCCCCCCCCCATTCCTTTTATTGCCCACTTCATGGAACGTTAATTCTTGTTGATCCCAAACACACGAGCTTGTATTAGAAACTTTGTGAATACTAAAGAGTATGCGGAATCTACTCTTTAATACTTAGAAGAATGTAAACAATATCAATGAAACAGTAAACTTTGTATGAACAATGATATCACCAAAACGCTCTAATATTATTATATCAATAATACGAGTACTCTGTGTAGTACCAGGGTTTACAACCTTGAAGCTATATCAAAAAGACGTATCAAACATCATAAGCTAGGACCTCCTTTTATACACTAAGAAGTCCTTTAAAAGATAGCTACAAATCTTCTATAATATAAAACTTATACGTATCTTTCTAACTAAATAGAATATAAACTGAATATCTCAATACATATCACTTCACGCATCTTTATCTCTTTAGCAGTACTATCTTCCTTCAACAGTAGTAAGTTCTTCAGCAGTCTTAAGTTAATACTCTGGCAGTACTAACTTTCCTTCTAGCAGTACGAACTGGTTAGTACTGGTAGTGTTAATCTTGAACAGTCTTAAGTCTTGGCTTGGCAGTACTAAGTATGAATACATGAATTCCCAACAATCCTCCCCTGAACTTGTGATTTACCTCCAGATCATCATGTTTCTTGAATTAAACCTTTGACTTTGAGAGGATTCTTCCAAACACTTCATCTTCCTGATCTTTCAGCCTGCATAAAAATCTTCCTCATAAGTTCTCTTGCCATCTCTGTATGCTCATCCACCAAAAGTTTTGGTGCCAACATCAATGTAAGAGTTCCCCTTGACAGTGGGTAGTCTTTCTCCACCAACATGTAGATATCTGTTCCAGCTTTTGTAGACACATGATGAACTGCACATGAGTTGTACAAAGTCCATTTTAAACCTTGATTACCAGTCTGAGACAACCATATCTCATCATCTTCATCTAGCTCAAAAATTATCTTTAACTCAACCCATAACATCCTATCTTTATCATCTCTAGGCTCAGTTGAGTTGAATCTTTCTTTGACTAACTCCCATAGCTTTACCAGATCTTCTCTGTCAAATGCTTTGAAAATATCACCAAAGTGTTGATACACTTTAATGTGATTACCAACTCTAATGATCTTCCAACTCTTTATTAGTCCATCATCTTGAATCTCCCAATCTATAATAGGATACTTGGTCTGTAGAGCTTTAACATTCATTCCTTCTTCTTGAACAATGATCATCATCTATTGTAGCCTTTCTTCAGTCAAATCTTCTTCCTGCTCTTCTACTGTAGGTAAGTCTTCACTGACTTTTAGTTTCTTTGAAGACTCTGATTCCAAGGATATTCCTGCTCTCTTATCTCTTCTGCTTTCTTCTTCAGTTTCCATAGGAATAAAATCTTGAACCTTCTTGTAAGCCTTACTGTATAAGTCTTCAATCTCTTCATATGATCTGCCTGCAAGTTGACTAGCAGTCCAATGACCTTGATTCTTCAAATAGGCAATCATATACTTCAACTTTTCTGCTCTAGTAGGTGGTTTATTTTTTTCTTGCTTCAGCTTTCTTTGCATTCTGACTCTTCCTAATCACCTCCAGTAGCTCTTGAAGTGCATTCTCTCTTTCTTCTTCATTGATACTTGCCCTTTCTTGTTCATAAATCCTCTGAGCTAAAAGTTCATCAGCCTTTTCTTGAGCTAGTCTTTCTACTTCTTCATCTTCAGCTAATTCTCTTGCAAGCTTTTGTTCTTCAAGAAACTTTGCAATCTTTTGTTCTTCTTCAAATTTTGTTTGTTCTTCATCATGAACCCTCTGAGCCATTTCTTCATCAAGACTCATCTGAACTTGAACCCTCTTCTTGACCTTTCTTGATGGCTCATATTCTTGCATAATACATTTTCCTTTATCCACAACAGTATTTGTAGGACTAACAGTACTAATTGATGCACCAGCAGTACAAACTGGTTCAGCAGTACGAACATCTTCTTGAGTAGTAGAAACATCTTTAGCAGCATCAAAATCCATATCAAACCCTATATCATCATGACCATATGTTGGGAATTAAAGCTTCCAAGGTATTAATGCTGCTCAAGATGATTAAGGCTTCTCATGTGATTACAACTACTCAGATATTACAAGGAAAATTCTTAAGTCATTACTACTGCTGGTTATAAAAGTTATTGCTGCTTACGAAGATTAAGACTGCTGATGAGTGTCTAAATACTCATCATTTTATTCCCATTTAAACTGCAAAAACATTTAAAAACACTCAGAAATGCTTCAAAATACAGAAAATATCCGTGAATTATGTTTTTATCTGTTTCATGTGCAAAAGGATTAAAAACGGAGAAAAACGAGCATTTTTGGATCGACTCGGCAATAATTGTACATTTGATCAAGTGAAGACGAAAGTCAAAGACGGAGTCAAAGTCAACCCCCAAAATACCAAAAATAACACAAATGGTCCCTGGAATTAATTTTCACTTTTGGCAACTTTGGTCCTTGGATTTTCAGCATTGTACAATTTTAGTCCCTAAGGTTTATCTTAAATCCAATCCATACCTAACCCACACCCTTTTTAAATAAACCCAAAACCCAACCTGGTATTTAAATGACTAATACCAGGTTTGACTTCGGTCAAACCTTTCTCCCTCACTCACCCCGCCAAAACCAAAACCATACCACCCTTACCCATGGTTTCTCTGTAACATCACCTCAACCCTCCTCCTCCTTCCCAATACAACTCCCTAACAGTCCAAAGGAACATTTAATGCTTCCCCACCACCACTAGGTCTGTAAATCCCACTATCCTAAGTTTCCCGCCAAAATTGGTAAATGGATGAATGAGATTGCTTGAGGCTATTGAATGGTGGGATTTGATCAGAGGGATGAGTCCAAGCTTTTGGGATATCTATTTAAGAAGAAGAAGACCCACAGAAGACATTGTCACCAGTTTTAGACCCTTCGTAGTGTAGTTTATGTTCATTGCTTATTTCCAGTCTTAAATTAAGTTTGGTTTATCATTTCAAGGTTGTTTCAAGTTGGTTGTTCTTAAATACTTCTGTGTTGTACTGATTTCCAAAGTTAATGAAAATCCAAGTTTCCAAGTTTTCTGTTTAATTCGAATCAAGTTAGGTGTTAATCAAAAAGCTTATTTTTCTGTATGAATAAGCTCATACAAGCTTAATATAGCTTGGTGTGAGCTTATCTAGTTCAATTAGTTCTGTTCCAAGAAAAATGAGAAAAGTCAACAAAAGTCAACAAGGAACCAAATAAGCTGTTCTGGGTGGATAAGCAGTTCTGGATTAAGCTGGAGTGGTGTTTAAGCTTGGTTAGTGACAAACCAAGTTTAGTTCTGATCTAGTTCATCGTGTTTCTTAACCATTCAGTTGTAAGCAATTTTCAGTTTTTAGCATTATTCTCTATACTACTGTTCTACAGCTTATAATTAGCTTATTATTGTTATTTAATGCTTATTATTAGTTTTTAATTATATCTCATCAGTTTCATTAGTATTTATCAGCCTTTATTTCATTTTGCTTAAATAACTCATTAAAAGCCATAAAAAGCCAAAATATAGTATAGCTTATTAAATTGCTTATTTCTAATTTAAAAGTCATTGATTATAGTTTTTTATACTTAATAGCATCATTAGAGTTTAAATCATAGCTTAAAATAGCCTGATCACTTGAAAAAAATCATCACAGTCCCCTCATAAAGGGCTGTTTGGATTAAGCCTGTTTTTAGGTCATTTAGCCTCTGTACTGTTCATTTGCATATTTCATGAATTTGATCTTGGTTAATTAAGCATTTGTAAGTTGTTATTGTATGCCTTTTGCCTGTTTTTGAAGTTTTGAAGGATTCTAGTGTAACAGTGAATTTGTGGGTTCTAGTTTGATCACATAAGCCCTCAGTGAATAAGCTCTGATAAGCTCTTTCTTTTTGAAGTTGTCACACTCATTTTAGCCTAGTTAGTAAGTTGGATAGGCTTGGGTCAGATTGGTTAGGATTTGAACAAGTTATTTCCTAAACTGCTCAGTATATACTGAGCAAATCTAAGCTTTGTAGCTTCTGATCTAGCTTAATTTGTGGCTTATCTAAATAAGATCTTTGCTTGTAATTTGGTTTACTAGTAGATCCTAGGTCTAGATTTTAGTCTGTAATCTGGTATTTAGCTTTTGGGCTTATTGAATAGCTTAAATCTGATCTACAAAATAAGCCATTTGCCCTGTTTCTGGCCTGCACAGCTTCTTAAGTTTTACACCACCTGTTCTAGTGCTTAATTGGAGTTCAATTGGTTGTTGTAATTTGGGGCTTTTGGTAATTTAGAGTAGCCAGTAGTACTAGCAAGCTTTTGCCCCCATAAAGTTCCCACTTCTCTGCTTATTCATCAGCTTAAATTGATCTGCAAGTTGGGGATATTTCTGTCATTTCTGCATAATTTTTGATATTGACCAAAGTGCTTAATTTCTTATTCTGTGGGTTAAGCTGTTTGATTTAAGTTTTTTTATGCTTAATTAAGTTGTTTGAACCATTTCTGAGCCTTTGGTAATTTTTAGAGCTTTTTAGCTTATTTTTGTGCTTATTGCCAAACTGCTTATTAGCCCATTTGCTTATTAGGGTTTAGATAACTTCTAATTTTATTTTTCCTAGATTTAAAATAATATTTTAGATTTTCCTGCAAAGTTTCATATTTTTCTAAAGTCATTTACTATTTTTAAACCTTTTAATTAGTTTTAATAGTTTTTAATTCATAATAAAAAATATAAAAATCAGAAAAATATAAATCTTTTTTCTAAAATTTTATTTTATTATTTAGGATTTAAGAAAAATAATTTTGCACTTGTAGGATTAGTTTTCTAATATTTCAGTTTTTATCCCGTTTTTAGATTTCTCGTTTTGCGTTTTTAAATATAATTTGTGTTAATCTTAATTTTATTTTGGGAATTTGTTTCTCATTTGTTAAATTAGAAATAAAAAGCAAAAATCCATATCCTAATCATCAGTCACTTTAATCCAAACTTTCAACGGTTGTCCATTCCATCCTCGTTGGGAAACGACCCGGGTAAACACTTACCTGGTATCACACACACAAACGTGAGTTTTTGCAAGTATCTTTTTTCCTAAAGGGGTGATTTGTATTTATTCACGTGTATCCGTCTGCATAATATTTATATATCCGTGTTTTTGCGCGGATCAAATTTTGGCGCCGCTGCCGGGGAGGTTGTGTTGCGACCATATCTTTAAGATTTTTAGCGATTAGTGACTTGAGATCCTTCTTTCAGAAGTTTCCACTTTCATAAACCATATAAAATACAAAAATATTTTTCTTTTCTTATATATATATAATATCATATAAAAAATAAAAACCCCAAAAACATTTTCTGTTTTATTGTAAAATAAAAGATAAAAGCAAAATTAATATAATATTCCTCAACTTGGGTATTATCATAATAAGTTCCCAAACCAAAGATAAAAACTTGCTTTTGTGTCGCTTGCGAATTCGGCTCACCTTTGATTGATAAACAAACTATAACGGAGGTTTAAGGATAGTTTGACATTAAATTGTCGAACTGAAAGAAGCGGGTTTTTAAGGAGCATTAATTGCCCACCTTTGCTTCTCCGCCACTCTGTGCGTTTTTCAGTCAGAGAGCTACCGTACGCTGGTTGATTTAAGGTTTTAAGTTCCTTGTGTTTTGCTTCGATCTTGTTTTAATTATTTGATTTAAGGTTTAAGTTTTTTCCAAAAAAAAAAAAAAAAAAAAAAAAATTGAAATTGAAAAACCAAAAACCCAAAAATATCTTTCCTCATCCTCTTAAACCGTTTGATTCTATCTTCTTAACCCTCCTTAATATTTAATTCTCATGTCGTCACTGGGCTATCACTGTTTTGATTGTAAAAACCCGTTGATTGACAGTCTTCTTTGTTCCAAGTGTAAGTGTGAGTGGTGTGGAAAGCATGCACCAAAAGGATCTTGTTATTGGTGTGAAGTAGCCCTCGAAGAAAAGCTTAATTCCATCGATAATACTCAAAGTTCTTCCGACTACCCTTCACAGCCCAAGATACATGCTATTAATGGCAAACCGTCAAGAATTGATCCAGACCTTTCACGATTTACGGTTCAAAAATTATCAAACAAACGTACTGAGCTTAAAGCGGTGACTAAAAGGAACAACTTGCCTAATCTTCACGTTTATCAAGAACAAGAACCAGAGACCATAACGGAAGTGGTGAAAATTCCTAGCTCTCAGAGCACACCACTTGTCCCACCTCTGGATTCTTTAAGATGTTTTTCGAAACTTGATAGTCATTCGGATTATCGTGTTGATTTTGTCGATTCTTTGAATGATCCAAACTCTTTCGATAATTTTCAAAACGATTTTAGCTCCCCTCCTCAAAATTCATTTTGGCAAGAACCGTGCTATCAAAACTTCAATGACACATCATTTCAAAATGTGCCAAATGATATTTGTGAGTATTGTGGAGGACCGCACCAAGGTTTTGACTGTCAAACAAGGAACACGCTTGCCTATGAGCAAGTTCCATGTGATCAAAACTTTGGTAATGACCAATATCCGTATGATTATCCAAGTCAGTCACAACAGTTTTACTGTTGTGAATTCTGTGGAGGTCCGCATTATGAATCCGATTGTCAAACAAGGACCCCGCTTGTCTATGAGCATGGCCCTTGTGACAATTATGACTATTCTTGTCATGACCAACCTCCACAGTATCAAATGATTCAACCTCTGCCAATTTCTCAAGAATTATTCCAAGAGATTCCTGATGAAAGGAATAAACTCCAGGAGTTGTTTTTCGAAAATGCCATCCAAAAACTTCAAAATGTGATGGATACACTTAATGATTTGGCTGTTAAAAATGCCCAAGATGATCGTCATGGTAAAACTATTGGAGAGCTTCTAGCTGAAGAAGAACAAACAGCTAGAATAGAGTCCAAATGTCGTCAAACTTTCATTTGCGATGACGATGATGACGATTCTATGTGGGGAGTTCGCGAGAATTCGTCAGCTGCAATTACACCTGTCCAGAAAAGGCAGGAAGACAAGACCATTGCAAAATTGCTAGCCGACGAGCAAATGGAACGTATAAAAGCCGTTTTTGCTAGCAATATTGATGAGGAGGACGACGAGGAGAGTATTATTCCTTTGAGCGATATCAATTCTCAACTCCCTCAGTCCATTGCAATCACACCCGTCCCGGAGGACTCTCTTATAATGGGGGACGAGCATCTTAGCACTATTCCGAAAACGGAGTCATCTAGTGTTGAGAACCTTGTCCTAATCCCAAGTAAGTCCGAGGGTATTTCTGATAATATGTGTGATTTACCTCCTCTTGACATTTCACATGATCATGTTGAGATGTTTTCCAATTCTGACGATGATTGTACTTCAAGTGATGATGATTCTTTATCTTGTGAGGACATCGATTATGTTTAGGAATTACCTTCTGAGCTTGTCAGCTTAGGAGAAGAGAATGATGAAGAAATAATCAAAGACGAAACTCTTCGTGAAACATTATTAAATGTTAATCTTCTCATTTCTAAAATCGAGGCTTTCAATGAAAAATCCATTTCATCTCCTATCCCCATAAAGGATAATGACCTGTTTTCCGATGACTCTATACCGGAATTTGAAACCTTCCATTTTGATCATATGGGAGAGAAGACTAGTGGCAGAGCCACTTCTCATTCTCATATTTCTCTCCCCAAATATGAATCATTTGCCTTCGAGAAGTTCTCCGATGAACTCACTCATATCATATCTCCGCCGGAGTATGATAACTTCTACTTTGATCTTGACAAAGATTATCTTTATGTCCCGGAGGGAAATATTCTCAACACTGAGAATTTTCTTGATATCAAAATCCCATCCCTCCCGCCCAGAATATGTCTTGATCAGCCGAGCTTAAATGATGAGATTCATGATGTGGAAATCATGAATTCTCCTTTTGAGGATGAATATCTTGTCATGATTTTTATCATGACTTTCTTTCTTTTCTTCACCTACACGGTGACATCTCCTGTTCTTCACTCTTTCGGGAGTGAGGATACTATCTTTGACCCCGGCATTTCCATTTACCATTCTTTGTGAGCCGGGCATTTATCTCATCGGAGTGGAACTTTCATTAACTTCAATGTTTATCCAAACCACATTGAATGAAAGTCCGATGGAGATTGTTTCTTCCACTTGCTTCCCCATGAACCAATGAATGCGGGGTCGAGTCAAGCTAAGTGACTCGGTGAAAAAAAAATATTAGCACACCATATGGGTTTTCACCCATATTTCTGTCTTCTTTCTCTTTTCTAACACCTAAGTGTGGGGGAGTTGCCCCTGTTGATATATATATATATATATATATATATATATATATTATATATATATATATATATATATATATATATATATATATAAATGATAATAACTGTTGTGTTCCTACGCTTGGCTAGTAGTATTACCTTTTTACGTTCTAAGTGTCGGCATAATAGCCGGTGCTTTGAATATTGAGGGCAATATTCAATTCTAAGTGTGGGGGGGGGGGGGGGGGGTATTCTCTCGAATTTTGTCACATTGTACTTTCTAGTGCCCTAATACCCCAGTTTTGGCCAAAATTTTAAAATTTTTCATTTGGTGGAAGTGCTTTGCACTAACACAACAAATGGTTATCAGTCCACCATGTCTAACCCACATAAGGACTGGCTAATCCGAGAGCAAATGGCTCTAGGTAAAGATGTCTCAAATCCGTTTATGGCTTACAATTTGCCAAAAATTGTATGGTATTCAACTCCCCATATCTTTATAAGTGAAGAGTTGGCTAGTCCAGAAGCAAACGGCTTTTGGTAAAGACAAATCAAATCCGTTGACAGCTGATGGTTTGCTCAAAATCATTTGGTTATTAATGTACCAAAGTATCATACTAACACATTGGCTACTCCAGAAGTAATGGCTTTTGGTAAAGAGACATAAAATCCATTAAATTTTCATAAAAGATTGCTAGGGACTAGCAATAGTTTAGTGTGGGGAATTGATGAGTGTCTAAATACTCATCATTTTATTCCCATTTAAACTGCAAAAACATTTAAAAACACTCAGAAATGCTTCAAAATACAGAAAATATCCGTGAATTATGTTTTTATCTGTTTCATGTGCAAAAGGATTAAAAACGGAGAAAAACGAGCATTTTTGGATCGACTCGGCAATAATTGTACATTTGATCAAGTGAAGACGAAAGTCAAAGACGGAGTCAAAGTCAACCCCCAAAATACCAAAAATAACACAAATGGTCCCTGGAATTAATTTTCACTTTTGGCAACTTTGGTCCTTGGATTTTCAGCATTGTACAATTTTAGTCCCTAAGGTTTATCTTAAATCCAATCCATACCCAACCCACACCCTTTTTAAATAAACCCAAAACCCAACCCGGTATTTAAATGACTAATACCAGGTTTGACTTCGGTCAAACCTTTCTCCCTCACTCACCCCACCAAAACCAAAACCATACCACCCTTACCCATGGTTTCTCTGCAACATCACCTCAACCCTCCTCCTCCTTCCCAATACAACTCCCTAACAGTCCAAAGGAAGCATTTAATGCTTCCCCACCACCACTAGGTCTGTAAATCCCACTATCCCAAGTTTCCCGCCAAAATTGGTAAATGGACGAATGAGATTGCTTGAGGCTATTGAATGGTGGGATTTGATCAGAGGGATGAGTCCAAGCTTTTGGGATATCTATTTAAGAAGAAGAAGACCCACAGAAGACATTGTCACCAGTTTTAGACCCTTCGTAGTGTAGTTTATGTTCATTGCTTATTTCCAGTCTTAAATTAAGTTTGGTTTATCATTTCAAGGTTGTTTCAAGTTGGTTGTTCTTAATTACTTCTGTGTTGTACTGATTTCCAAAGTTAATGAAAATCCAAGTTTCCAAGTTTTCTGTTTAATTCGAATCAAGTTAGGTGTTAATCAAAAAGCTTATTTACTGTATGAATAAGCTCATACAAGCTTAATATAGCTTGGTGTGAGCTTATCTAGTTCAATTAGTTCTGTTCCAAGAAAAATGAGAAAAGTCAACAAAAGTCAACAAGGAACCAAATAAGCTGTTCTGGGTGGATAAGCAGTTCTGGATTAAGCTGGAGTGGTGTTTAAGCTTGGTTAGTGACAAACCAAGTTTAGTTCTGATCTAGTTCATCATGTTTCTTAACCATTCAGTTGTAAGCAATTTTCAGTTTTTAGCATTATTCTCTATACTACTGTTCTACAGCTTATTATTAGCTTATTATTGTTATTTAATGCTTATTATTAGTTTTTAATTATATCTCATCAGTTTCATTAGTATTTATCAGCCTTTATTTCATTTTGCTTAAATAACTCATTAAAAGCCATAAAAAGCCAAAATATAGTATAGCTTATTAAATTGCTTATTTCTAATTTAAAAGTCATTGATTATAGTTTTTTATACTTAATAGCATCATTAGAGTTTAAATCATAGCTTAAAATAGCCTGATCACTTGAAAAAATCATCACAGTCCCCTCATAAAGGGCTGTTTGGATTAAGCCTGTTTTTAGGTCATTTAGCCTCTGTACTGTTCATTTGCATATTTCATGAATTTGATCTTGGTTAATTAAGCATTTGTAAGTTGTTATTGTATGCCTTTTGCCTGTTTTTGAAGTTTTGAAGGATTCTAGTGTAACAGTGCATTTGTGGGTTCTAGTTTGATCACATAAGCCCTCAGTGAATAAGCTCTGATAAGCTCTTGCTTTTTGAAGTTTTCACACTCATTTTAGCCTAGTTAGAAAGTTGGATAGGCTTGGGTCAGATTGGTTAGGATTTTAACAAGTTATTTCCTAAACTGCTCAGTATATACTGAGCAAATCTAATCTTTGTAGCTTCTGATCTAGCTTAATTTGTGGCTTATCTAAATAAGATCTTTGCCTATAATTTGGTTTACTAGTAGATCCTAGGTCTAGCTTTTAGTCTGTAATCTAGTATTTAGCTTTTGGGCTTATTGAATAGCTTAAATCTGATCTACAAAATAAGCCATTTGCCCTGTTTCTGGCCTGCACAGCTTCTTAAGTTTTACACCACCTGTTCTAGTGCTTAATTGGAGTTCAATTGGTTGTTGTAATTTGGGGCTTTTGGTATTTTAGAGTAGCCAGTAGTACTAGCAAGCTTTTGCCCCCATAAAGTTCCCACTTCTCTGCTTATTCATCAGCTTAAATTGATCTGCAAGTTGGGGATATTTCTGTCATTTCTGCATAATTGTTGATATTGACCAAAGTGCTTAATTGCTTATTTTGTGGGTTAAGCTATTTTATTTAAGTTGTTTTATGCTTAATTAAGTTGTTTGAACCATTTATGAGCCTTTGGTAATTTTTAGAGCTTTTTAGCTTATTTTTGTGCTTATTGCCAAACTGCTTATTAGCCCATTTGCTTATTAGGGTTTAGATAACTTCTAATTTTATTTTTCCTAGATTTAAAATAATATTTTAGATTTTCCTACAAAGTTTCATATTTTTCTAAAGTCATTTACTATTTTTAAACCTTTTAATTAGTTTTAATAGTTTTTAATTCATAATAAAAAATATAAAAATCAGAAAAATATAAATCTTTTTTCTAAAATTTTATTTTATTATTTAGGATTTAAGAAAAATAATTTTCCACTTGTAGGATTAGTTTTCTAATATTTCAGTTTTTATCCCGTTTTTAGATTTCCCGTTTTGCGTTTTTAAATATAATTTGTGTTAATCTTAATTTTATTTTGGGAATTTGTTTCTCATTTGTTAAATTAGAAATAAAAAGAAAAAATCCATATCCTAATCATCAGTCACTTTAATCCAAACTTTCAACGGTTGTCCATTCCATCCTCGTTGGGAAACGACCCGGGTAAACACTTACCTGGTATCACACACACAAACGTGAGTTTTTGTAAGTATCCTTTTTCCTAAATGGGTGATTTGTATTTATTCACATGTATCCGTCTGCATAATATTTATATATCCGTGTTTTTGCGCGGATCAACTGCTAGTGTATATTATAACTGCTGAGAACTCCAAGAAAATATACACTAAGTAGCTAATGCTGCTAGAAGAAAACTTAGTACTGCTAGTACTAAGTTACAACTGCTGAAGAATTAATGCTGCCAGAGTAAAGATTAGTACTGCTGATTGTTTATTAGTGCTGCTGGAGTATTAGAGTCGGTTAGATATGTATAGTATGTTTAGATGAGTATAGAAAAGATTCTAAAAAGATTTATCTTGCATAGAAAGTTATTGTAAGCCGACTAGGACTCCTTAGTCTATAAAAGGAGGTCCTAGGGCATAGAGATTTATACGTATTCATTGAGTCATAAAGTTATAGCTTCAAGGTTGTAAAACCCTAATACTGTTGAGTATTCGTATTATAGTCAATAATATTGAAGCGTCTTGTTTGATATAATTGTGTTCTTTGTTTACTATTACATTGATACAAAGTTCTTCCTAAGATCAAGTACAAGATTCCGCACTGTATTTGATAAACTCAAAGACAGTTTCTATACTTAGTTGTGTTGAATTTATTCAAAATAACTAAAACTTTACAAGCTAAGGAATTCGATCAAGTGCATAAATGGGATCAGAAAGTGGTATAAAAGCTTGTGATCTAGAAGCTGTGATAAAAAAGAGCCTGTTTAAACTCAAGATTGTTTAGATCTTACTGAAGACATGGATTCAGAGTCTACACATATGATTGCTGCATCAAAGGTACCAATGCTCAAGCCTGGTGAGTATGAGCTCTAGAGAATGAGAATTGAGCAGTATATTCAGATGATTGACTACTCTCTGTGGGAGGTCATAGAGAATGGTGATAGCTTACCAAAAACTGAAACATCTACTGCTGGTGTTGTGACTATTGTGCCTATTAAAACTACTGAAGAAAAGGTACAAAGAAGATTGGAGGTTAAGGCTAGAAGCACTCTCATGATGGGCATTCCTAATGAACATCAGTTTACTTTTAATCCTATCAAGGATGCTAAGTCTTTGTTAGCAGCTATTGAGAAGAGATTTGGAGGGAGTGCTGCTACTAAGAAGACAAGGAAGAATCTTTTGAAGCAACAATATGAGAACTTTGCTGCTCCAAGTTCTGAGAATCTTGATCAGACCTTTGACAGACTTCAGAAGCTTGTCAGTCAATTAGCACTTTTGGGAGAAACAATTCCCAAGAAGATATAAATCAGAAGTTTCTAAGAAGCTTGTCACCAGAGTGGCATACACATACTGTGGTGTGGAGAAATAAGGATTATCTAGACACAATGAGCATAGATGACCTTTACAACAATCTTAAAGTATATGAACCTGAAGTCAAAAGGTCATCTAGCTCATTCTCAAGCTCCCAAAATTTGGCTTTTATGTCCTCCTCTAATAACAGTTCTGGCAGTACTAGTGAAGCAGTTAAAACTGCTCATGGAGTTACTACTGCTGGCACTCAAGTTAATACTGCTAGTTCTACAAACTTTGAAAACTTGAGTGATGCTGTTATCTATGCTTTCTTGGCTGGTCAATCTAATAGTTCTCAGATTGTGCATGAGTACTTGGAACGGATTCATCCAGATGATCTTGAAGAGGTGGACTTGAAGTGGTAGATGGCTATATTGACAATGAGGGCATGTCAGAGTCAATGGGAATGACAACATGGGGTTTGATAAGTCAAAGGTAGAATGCTACAACTGTCACAGAAAGGGACACTTTGCAAGAGATTGCAGGGCACCAAGGAGCCAAGACTACAAGAATGAAGAAAGCTCAAGGAAAACTGTGTCTGTGGAACCTACAAATTCCACAGCTTTGGTGTCTTGTGATGGTTTGGGTGGATATGATTGGAGTGACCAAGCAGCAGAAGGACCAAACTTTGCACTCATGGCTTATTCTTCTTCATCAAGTTCTGAATCTGAGGTATCTAATGATTCTGGTTGTTCTTATAAATCTTGTTTAGATACTGTTGAGTTGCTTAAGGCTAGGAATGAAAAATTAATAGAAGATTTAAAGAAGTCTGATTTAGATAATTTAGGCTATAAAGTAGGTTTAAAGTCTGTTGAACAAAGAATTGAATTCTTTAAGCAGAATGAGATAGAGTATGTAGAGAAAGTTAATGTTTTAGAAAGTAAACTTTATGTCAAAGAAAACATTATTAAAGAGCTTACTAAGAGACTAGAACAGATTCAAAAAGAAAAGGATGTGGTTCAACAAGAAAAAGAGGGCATTAAAATTAAAGTGAATAGGCTTGAACATGCATCTAAAGGTGTTAACAAGATAATAGAGTGCCAACTTATGAGGAAAGGTAGTGGCATAGGCTATAATGAGGTTCCCCCCTCCCATTACAGGAAAATTTGCACGTCCTTTGCCAGAGTTGTCTTGTTTAAATGAGTCTGCTGATAAGTCTGTTGGTGAGAGTAGTAATGCTAAGTTTGATGAGGAAAAGCCTAAAGTTGAAAAGAAGTATTTTGATGCACCAATTATTGAAGATTGAGTGTCTGATGATGAGAATCAGGTTGAGTTTACACCTAAGGTTGAAAGAAAAACAGTCAGGCCTAGTGTTGAAAAGACAAATCTTGCTAAACCTATTTCAAAGGAACAAAATGCTAGGAGAATTGTTGATCAACCTAGGATACACACTAACAGGCCTAGAGGGAACTAAAGGAATTGGAATGATATGATGTCTCATAGGTTAGGAAGTAACTTTGAGATGTTTAATAAAGCTTGTTATGTTTGTGGTAGTTTTGAACATTTGCATAAAAATTGTTATTACTATCAAAAACCTGTGTGGAACTATGCTCAGATGGTGAATCACCTAAGTTTTGCTCAAAAATCTCACCCCTTTGCTAAAAGAAACATAGTTCCCAGAGCAGTACAAATGAGGTCTAGTTTAGTATCAGTTAATACTGCCAAGCAAAATGTTTCTAAACCAGTAGTATTGATTAATACTGCTAGATCAGTTAGTGCTGCTTCCACAAAAAGAACAGTGAATGGTGCTAAGTCAATGTCACAGTTTTCAAAAAGAGCACATTCAACTGTAAACAAGCCCATTCAAAGTAATACAGTTGTTAATACTGCTAAGGAAAAAGCAGTAGTTAATACTGCTAAGCCAAAAGCAGTGATTGATACTATTTGGGGTGATAATTTTTATGCTGTTAAGGCCTCAGCTTGTTGGGTTTGGAAACCAAAAGTTAAAATTTTAGATCGTGTTTCCAGGCACAGCAGTGCATTAATAGTTTTAAAGAAATATAATTATGTTGATGCACAAGGTAGATCCAAGTCAGTAATGGATTGGGTCCCTGAGAGAAACTGACTTTCTTACTTTATGTGCAGAGCAATCCACAAGTGGAGTTACAGGATCAAAGAGTTGTTGACAGTGGATGCTCAAGGCACATGACAGGAAATGTGTCGTATCTCACAGATTTTGAAGCAATTAATGGAGGATATGTTGCCTTTGGGAGTAATCCCAAAGGAGGGAAAATCACAGGCAAAGGTACAATAAAAACTAGTAAATTAGATTTTGAAAATGTGTATTTGTAAAAGAACTTATGTTTAATCTCTTTAGTGTCTCACAAATGTGTGACAAAAAGAAAAGTGTTCTTTTTACTGACACTGAATGTTTTCTGTTGTCTCCTGACTTTAAGTTAACTGATGAAAGTCATGTTTTGCTTAAGGTTCCTAGAAAAGACAATATATACAGTGTTGATTTAAAGAACATGGTTCCTAAAGGAGTTTGACTTGTCTCTTTGCAAAGGCCACATCTGATGAATCTAAGCTTTGGCATAGAAGGCTTGGACACTTAAATTTCAAAACAATGAATAAATTGGTTAAAGGAAACCTTGTTAGAGGTTTACCTTCTAAAGTTTTTGAAAATGATGAAACATGTGTTGCTTGTCAGAAGGGAAAGAAACATAGAGCCTCTTGTAAGACCAAGATAGTGAGCTTTATAAATCAGCCTTTACATATGTTGCATATGGATTTATTTGGACCAACATTTGTGAAATTTTTTAATGAAAAAGATGTATTGCCTAGTTGTCTCAGATGATTTTAGCAGGTTTACTTGGGTTTTCTCTTTAGTAACTAAGGATTAAACCAGTGACATTCTTAAGACTTTCATAACCAGGATAGAAAACCTAGTTAATCATAAGGTTAAGGTGATAAGATGTGACAATGGAACTGAATTCAAGAATAGGGATATGAATCAGTTTTGTAAGATGAAGGGTATTATGAGATAGTATAGTGTAGCTAGAACTCCTCAACAAAATAGTGTTGCAGAAAGGAGAAATAGGACACTAATTGAGGCTGCTAGGACAATGCTAGCTGATTCTAAATTGCCAACTACCTTTTGGGCTGAAGCAGTTAGTACTGCTTGCTATGTACAAAATAGAGTGTTAGTTGTTAAGCCTCATAACAAGACCCCTTATGAACTTTTGCATGGTAGAACACTAATTGAGGCTGCTAGAACAATTGAGGCTGCTAGAACTCCTCAACAGAAAGGTGTTGCTGAGAGGAGAAATAGGACACTAATTGAGGCTGCTATAACAATGTTAGCTGATTCTAAGTTACCTACTACCTTTTGGGCAGAAGCAGTTAATACTGCTTGCTATGTGC
Source organism: Artemisia tridentata subsp. tridentata (assembly GCA_021014915.2). Lineage (NCBI taxonomy): Eukaryota > Viridiplantae > Streptophyta > Magnoliopsida > Asterales > Asteraceae > Artemisia > Artemisia tridentata. The sequence continues at coordinate 273,977,641 of CP139507.1, read as the reverse complement.
AAAATAGAAGTTTAGTAGTTAAGCCTCATAACAAGACCCCTTATGAACTTTTACATGGTATAACACCAATGTTAAGTTTTTTTAAGACCATTTGGGTGTCCTGTTACTATCCTCAATACCATAGATCACTTAGGCAAGTTTGATGGCAAGGCTGATGAAGTTTTATTTGTTGGATACTCACTAAATAGCAAAGCTTTTAAAGTGTTCAATAGTAGAACCAGAAAAGTGGAAGAGAACTTGCACATTAAGTTTAGTGAGAGTACACCTAATGTTGCAGGTAGTGGAGCTGACTGGCTGTTTGATATTGATGCCCTAACCAAAACAATGAATTATGAGCCAGTTGCTGCAGGTACACAGTCTAATGAGTTTGCAGGTACAAAAACTAATACTGATGCAGGTACACAAGCTAGAAAGGAGACAGAATCTACACAAAAGTACATTTTGTTACCTATATGGACTGCTGATCCACTTATCTCAACCCAAGATCCAAAGAGTTCACAAGAATATGATCAAGAAGAAGATCCAAAAGATGATAAAGAAGATGGTGTTAAATCTTCAAGTGAGGAAGAAAAGTAGAATGATGAATCTCCAAGAAAAGAAAATGAAGAACAAGTGTAGGATGATAATGTTAGCAGTTCTAATGATGTTAATGCTGCTAATGATGGTAATAGCACTAACAATGATAAAACTGTTAATATTGCTGACAAAGAAGGCATTGCTGTTGATGAAGATGAATATCCAATTGATCCAAACATGCCTCCTTTAGAAAATATCTATGCTGATACTGATGATGAAGAAGTTGGTACAGAGGCTGACATAAACAACATGGATGATACTATCCCTGTCAGTCCTATTCCAACTACCAGAATTCACAAGCATCATCCTCAAGAACAAATCATTGGAGATGTGAAGTCAGCTGTTCAAACAAAAAGAATGACAACAGATTTTAAGGAACAAGGTTTCTTTGCTAGATCCCTTAATCAAAGAAACAGTCATAAAGACCTTCAAAATTGTTTGTTTGCTTGTCTTCTATCACAAGTAGAACCCAAGAATGCACATAAAGCATTACAGGATCCAAGCTGGGTGGAGGCTATGCAGGAAGAGCTTCTACAATTCAAGCTACAAGAAGTTTGGACTCTGGTAGATTTACCAAATGGGAAGAGAGCTATTGGTACTAAATGGGTTTTCAGATGCAAAAAGGATGAAAGAGGCATTGTGATAAGAAACAAGGAAAGATTGGTAGCTCAGGGATACACTCAAGAAGAAGGGATTGACTACGATGAAGTCTTTGCCCCAGTTGCAAGAATTGAAGCTATAAGGTTGTTCTTGACTTATGCTTCATACAAAGATTTTGTGGTGTATCAGATGGATGTGAAAAGTGCTTTTATTTATGGGACAATTGAAGAAGAAGTATATGTCTCTCAACCACCTGGATTTGAAGATCCTGACTTTCCTGATAAGGTATACAAGGTGGAAAAAGCACTTTATGGTTTACATCAAGCTCCCAGAGCTTGGTATGACACATTGTCAACATACCTGTTGGACAATGGTTTTAGTAGAGGGAAGATTGACAAGACCTTGTTTATCAGAAGACACAAAGATGATATTCTGCTAGTTCAAGTTTATGTTGATGATATTATCTTTGGATCCACAAACAAGGTGTTATGCATTGATTTTAAGACATTGATGCATGAAAGGTTTCAGATGAGTCCTATAAGAGAACTCACATTCTTCTTAGGGTTACAAGTCAAGCAAAAGGAGGATGATATATTTATCAGTCAAGATAAGTATGTGGCTAAAATTTTGAAGAAGTGCGGGTTTACTGATGTGAAGCCTGCAAAGACAACAATGGAAACTTCCAAGCCTTTGCTCAAGGATGAAGATGGTGAAGAAGTTGATGTACACTTATATAGATCAATGATTGGTTCATTGATGTATCTTACATCCTTAAGACCTGACATTATGTTTGCAGTGTGTGCCTGTGCCAGATACCAAGTCACACCAAAATTTTCACATCTTAATGCTGTGAAAAGAATTTTTAGATACTTGAAAGGTCAACCTAAATTGGGCCTTTGGTATCCAAAAGATTTACCTTTTGATTTGGTAGCATACACTGATAGTCATTATGCTGGAGCAAGCTTGGATAGGAAATCCACAACAGGAGGTTGTCAATTTCTAGGATGTAGGTTGATTTCATGGCAGTGCAAGAAACAAACTGTGGTTGCTAATTCCACAACAGAAGCTGAGTATGTGGCTGCTTCAAGTTGCTATGGACAAGTGCTTTGGATTTAGAATCAATTGCTGGATTATGGGTACAATTTTATGCATACTAAAATATTTATTGATAATAGCAGTACTATGTGCATAATTATAAATCCTGTTTATCACTAAAAAACAAAGCATGTAGAGATAAGACACCATTTTATAAGAGATTGTTATGAAAAGAAGTTAATTCAAATAGTTAAAATTCATACCGACAATAATGTTGCAGATTTGCTCACAAAAGTTTTTGATGTGGGTAGATTTCAATTTTTGATTGCCAGTATTGGAATGTTAAATCTTTAAAATCTCTTATCTCTTTGTGTTTTTGTAAAGTTTTGTAAGGATTATTACTGTTATTAGGTCAATAAATTGTTTCTGCTGCTAAGTATAATTGATGCTGCTAGTTATACTTAGAACTGCTGTGTTACTGCTGCTAGTTATACTTAAAACTGCTAAGTATAATTGATGATGTGATTATTGTGAATTGTGTTACTGTTTGTGTTTTGGTGTTTCTGGACTAATCTTTTGCAGGATAAGCAAAGAAAAGTGTTGAAGTGCTAATAATCAAGCTGTTTGGAGTGGAAACTGACTTAGTGCTGCTAAGCCTAACTTAATGCTGCTAGGTTTCTGCTACTGTATTTGAGAGTGCAGGGTACTGTTTTGTAAATTTTTTTATTAAGGGTTTAAATCCCCAATTCAGTCATTCAATTGATTTTATGCGAACATAATTCTCTCAAATACAAACCCTAACATTCTCTTTATCATCAATTTGCAGAAACCCACAATTCTATTACATCAAACAACAACATCACCACAATGTCGAATCTTTCTTTTGCCGATACTCGCAACATGATTGCTTTTCTAAAAAAACCCAAAGAGTCTGAAGGGTTCACAGAAATTTTTGATTTCTTGAATGTAAACCCTATATGGTTTGCATTAACTGTGAATTCTCCTATGTATATTTCAAATATTCAACAGTTTTGGTATACTGCCAAGGTCAAAACACTGAATAATGAAGTACAAATTCAGGCTGTAGTAGATGGCCAAGATATAATCCTTACTGAAAAGTCTGTTAGAAGTTCTCTTCAACTAGCAGATGAAAATGGTATTGAGTGTAACACCCCAACCCGACAAGGGTAGAGATGTCACAATAATGGTTTCATATCAGAACAACCATAAGCATGTGACATAAATAATACAATTGAATTTCAATGGTTACAATGGAAAATCTAAAGGTACAAGGTTACAATGAAGATACAATAATTACTAAGTCTGAATATAAGCTCTTCTAGTCATCTCTAATCCAAAGTAGCTAGTAAGGTCTTCTAAGTCCAAGGTACTCTCCACTCATACCCAGCTTCCAAACTAAAACCTGCCGCAGGAAAGGAAATGCGGCTGAGCTTAAAAAGCCCAGTGAACAGATATAAAGATAACAAAGCAGTAATAATGAGATAGTGGAGTAAGTGAAACCATGCAAGGTATAACAAGAGTTGGGAAAGCAAGAAAGATAAAAGGTTATGCAGATATATCAGGAATTTAAGAAACAGTTACAATAGATAAGAGTAAAGGGAACAGTAATCCCAACCCGAGCCCAAGTCAAATCAAGTATCAAGTCAAGTATGTATCCGGAGGGGTGACCTCGGAATTACTAAGTACAAGCTCATAAGGTAAAGTAAACAGAAATCCACTACGAGCCCAGAAACAGAACATATCATAATAATGTAACCATATAAGCATATAGAGGGGAGACCTCTCAGAATACCAGATAATATGAGGGGAGTCCTCGATAAATGGAGTGATCAGCTCCCAGAAATGTGAAAGACGTGTATCGTACACACCATCAGTCACCAGATATACCAGATAACATAACAGATACAGATACAGAAAACAGATCTAGGATGCATCCATACGCCCTAGGTGGCCAAATACCTCCTCTACACACCACAAGTCAAATCAAATCAGGGACGGGATAGGACATCACTCTCCTACCCTAGAGTCATGCCATCGGTGCATCAATGACATGGACATGAAACCCTCATGCCTAGTGAAACAGATAGTGGCTCGTAGTCTCAAACTGTGGGTCAAGGGTCAAGTATCAAATGTCCAAGTATCCAAGTTTAAATTTAATATCAAGTGGTTCAAGTCCAATTTCCATTTCAATTATATCAGAAGGTCCATATCAAATGGTTCATATCAGATGGTTCAATATCAGATGGTTCAATATCAGATGGTTCATAGCAACAGTTCATTTAAAAGGTTTCTATTTAAAAGTCCATTTAAAGCAATCTTTCAAAAATGGTTTTCATAATAAATGATCATACAAAATAGTTTTCATAAAAATGGTCTTTCAAAACGGTTTTCTTAAAGATGGTCTTAAAAATAGTTTCCTTAAAAACTTTTATTAACTTTCATTTAAAAGTAGTATCGCATCTTTTTAAAATAGCTTTTCTCACACATTTTCATATATAATTCAGAAAGGTTTTCACATCTAGTTACCAAAATCAAATAATCCTTCAAAGTATCAAGTGATTCAAATATTCATGTTACAGGGTGACGAACGAGTCATATCAAGTATCAAGGGAACATGGCAAGGCTCAATTATCAAGGTTCACAAATCAAGGGAAGCATAGCAAAGGCATAGATCAAATAAGAAAGCCCCAAATAAGAAGGCTTAGATCATAATCATACCAATATAGAAAGATGTAAGTGAAACATGAAGAACGAATCAAAGTATAAGGGAACATAGCAATGGATTAGGGAATCCTATAATGAATCAGAAATCCAGAATGTCATGAGAACGAAGGCACCCTTACTGAAAAAGGGTAGAATATCTGTACCTTATACCGCAAGTGAAAACACATCTAGAAATACCAAGATCGGAAACAAACTCCATCTTCAACGAATCTACACGAATACATGGTCGTCTTACAATTAATATCTTATTTAAATCAGATTTCTCGTTTTAGTCGGCTTTCTATTTTTAGCAGGTTTCCTCAATTAGCAAGTTTCTATTTTTAGAAATTTTCCTTATTTAGCAAGTTTCCAAAAATAGCAAATCTCCATAATTAGACAAATTCCATAAGGTAATTAGGTTAAGTCATCAATTAATTATTATTATGGAAATAGGGTTCATTTTAGCAAGTCATGATAGTTTAGGGTTAAATATGACAACTTTCTATATTTTAGGGTTTCAAATGTACATATGCCAAAGTTAAGGTCCAAAATGCAAATATTATAAGTTATTCATTTTAATCCATAAGTTTACCATGATTACAATTCCAATCCTGTAATTTTACAATTTAAACCCTTTTATTAACTTAATTACAAATTAAACCTTATAATTTATCAAATTACAATTTAATCCTTATAATATTCATATTTACACATTAAGCCATTTATTATCCAAAATTACACATTACCCCCTTCCATTAACCTTTATACGAATTACCCTCCATTTTACAAAATTTACAAAACAAGTCCTTCTATTTTATTAATTTACAAATCGGTTTTAATAATTAACTAAACTACCATTTAAACCTTTTAATTACAAAATTTACATATAATACCCCTATATTATATTTTATACGAATCACCCATAGTCCCAAGTATCTTACAAAAATAACCCACAAGTTTATTAAATTACAAAACACCCCCTAATAGTTTTAGTTTCCAATCGATAGAACATTCAACAATAAAACCCTAACCCTAAAATTCCCCAATAATTACTAATCATTAAAACATATTAATTAAACCAATTACATCATCAAGAACCCTAACCCTAGTTCCAACGATTTTATTTTCCTTTTTATTTTTTCTGCCGATTAAACCCTAACAAAAATAATTCACGAACCATGGGTCTAGGCTTCAAATCCATTCGAATTCAATTTTTTACAGGTTACATAAGTCATATTACAGATCATAAAAATATGCTTGAGATTTATAAAATTCATATAGGATCGATTCCAGTTTTTATACGTTTTTAGGGTTTATAACACATTTAAATTCATACGACCAGAATATCATGCATGGGTCGAGATAACTATTTTATTTAGATCATATATGATGTAAATAGAGTAACAAAAATACCAGGTGATTTTTAGATTGATCGAATGAGGTGTGGGAAGTTTATTCTTCTCGGCTAGAACAAAACTCGAACAAAAATCAAAACCAAGCAATCCAAGCTTTCAATATTCGAACTCCTATTTTTCTAGACTTCTTTTAACACCAAGGTATCCAGGAAAAATGATAAGAGGTCGTGGAAAATTATGGTGGCCGATTGGGAGTTTTTGTTTGTGTTTTAGGGTTTTTAGAATGAATAAAATGGAAATTATAAAGAAACCGTGTGATAAATGAGGAGGGTCACATAATTTTCGGCCCAAGTGATTGTGACAAGATCAATTTACTGATTTTGTGAATATCTCCTTTAATTGTAATGTTTATCTCTTATTTATTTGATTTTAAATAATTAATAAGAAAAGTAAAACATATATATATATATATATATATATATATATATATATATATATATATATATATATATATATATTAGACTTCAAAGCCCGCCCAATGGGCGGGCATGACTTGTAATTTTATACTGGATGGTTGTAATCAATTTTAAATGATGCCTTAATTTCGTTACATTTAACATAATAAAGTATAACTACTTTTATACAAAAGCAATAGAACGCACACTGCCGTTAGATTGTTTTTTATTGTCAATATTTTTGTCTTTCATATTCGCACACAATAGTCATTAGAACATGCAAGTTGTGTAGGATAGTCATTAATAGGCTATTCATATAGGCTTGCTATCTTGCAAGATATTAGAACTACATATTCTTGATCTAATAGTTTTGTTCATGTTTTGCTAACCTTTGTTACCTGATTTTGGTATTGAAAGGATGAAATATTGAATATTTTGATTGACTAATTGTACTATATTTATATGTATATTTAAGCTAATATCTTGCAATTGTATGTTTCGTTTTTTGGGTTTAATTGTATGTTATAATTAACTTAAGTAATTATTTTATGTGTAATTTTAGGGATGAAATCTCGTTTATTAGAGCACCTTGAACACTGGCAGTATGATGTTCGGTTACATCAGTAACAATGGCCGTACCATGTTCTATTACATCACTGAGTTTAAATGGATATGATTTTTTATTAGTTTGCTTTGTCTTTGTTTGTTGATTAGTTGGAGTGTTTTGCTGATATTTGATTTTATTTCATACTCTGGCGGTATGTTTCACACAAACAAAGTTAGTAACATATTTTTGTTATGAGATGGATTACGCATATAAATTATAAACATCTAATGCTTAAGTAGCAAAGTCTCATGTGAAAAGTAATGAGGTTAATTTATTAAAAAATTAGAACATAAGTCTTTATTGTAAATAATCTAAAATGATAACATGAAACTTAAGTATTTATTGTAAATAATCTAAGATGATAACATGGGAAATCGTGTTCCATTTGTTCATAATTCGTCTTCGCTGTCATCATCACTGGTTGTTTCATAATCAGTAGATCTGTCATTGATAAAGTTGCTGACATCATCGTCGTTAGAGTCATAACTGACACTATACGCGGCTGAATTTATTTCACACGTTTCTTCGTCAACATCGCTGATGTGGATGATTCTACCATGTACTTTTCCATCGATATCAGGCATCTCGTCCCACACGTCATTGTCAACCATGTTAGATTGGTAATCTTCATCATAATCGTCATCAATAGATGTATATCTTGAGTCGCCTATGAAATTATCGACTATAAAATTATATAAACAAACTATTATTTTAAAACATGTTTAACAATTTACAAACACAAATAATAATAATTTTTTTTAACAAACAACCTGTGGAAGAGTCTTCAACAACAAATTCATCAGGGATAGTATATTTAGGTTTACAATCTCGCGTGGGGTAAGAGGGTTCTTTGAGAGCATTGATATTGACACACATGCCTGTTTCAGATACGTTGTTGTTGTTATCATGTTCATCATCCGTATCTTCATCATATAGCATATAGTTCCGTGAGAAAATGGGTTTCTACATACCAAAAATATAGTTAGTATACCTTATTGTATATGTTAGCTTAATAATGTGGGATTAGCAAGGATGTTTCGTTTAACATATATGTTTTATAGAAATATAATGTACAAACATAAATGATTATTACCAATGGGTTTTTTCCCCCAGGATGATTAGCAGTCATAGTCTCCACACGCTTTGATCGCGTTTTTTTTATCATCAATCGAAGTTAGATCTACAACTTTGATTGCTTGTGGCTTTCCATCATCTGATGAATCCAGGTCAACAATTATGTTGTTGACTATTTTTCCGTTTTTAGCAAGCCTACAGCGTTTGTGTATAGGTGGGAGAGGTTGCAAGTAATGCAAAAGTTGTTAGTTCCCCTGATTAATAAGTATCACATAATATGGATTACAACCATTTTTTATACCTCTTTGTTGTCATGTGTTTTTTGTATTTTTTCATCATCTGATGAAACAACATAAAAAATATCGTTGCTAACTAACTTGTTGTCTTTAGTTGGTCTGAACCGTTTATGTGTTGTTTGATCAGCCTGCAACTATTAGATTGATATTTAGATTTTATAATAGATGAGCTCGACGTAATGAAAATTTTATGAAAATACCTCGTTATCAGTTTGATTTTCGTAATAATCAAACTTGCATCCGTTCTTACGGGTCCTGGGTTTCGCCTTTGACAATCTCCGATTGTTATGTGTTAAACAAACAACCTAAACAGAGCATCCAAAAATAAAAACCATTAAGTATTTTATGTTTACTACAATGCAAATTACTACGCAGTAAAATTTTTATATAATACCTCGTTATTGGTATCATGTAAATCAGCATCTTCATTGAATATTTTGCATACATACGGATCATGTGGTTTTCGCTTATTACAAATTGGAGTAGTTCGATATCCGTTAACACCAACAGCATAAATCTATAAATTTAACATTTATATTTAATTCGTTAAACATAACAAAAACTATTATTAATAATAATAACCTTAGTTATGTTATAATACCTCGTCATCTGATAGGCCAACCTGCAAGTACTATAAAGATAATTAGATCCTGTGATATATTAATGGATATATGCTACATAATTTTAAGTTATAGATATAATCAATTGATTATCTAAACATGGAAACGTCTCGACCAATAGAATCAACCAACCCTGTTGTTTTAAACATGTACCATTGTTCAAGCATTTATTTTAGCTAAATATTATTGGTAAATAAGTATTCGTATATGTAAAACAATTCATGATAATCTTATAAGGTAGTGCCTGTGGGTAGTTTAGAAAAAAAGTACTTAGACATGTTATGAAGGATACCTCTTCATTGTCCAATATATGAACACTGGATATATCTTTTTTGAACAAATCAAATTGTCCATCCTGCATTCATGCTAAACATAATCAGATAATGTGTTTCATATATAATGTAAATAAATTGTTAATTTAGTTATTGTACATCCTCATCATCTGATATGATGATGTTTGGTATATTCTTATCGAGCGAGCCATCGGCTGATGATGGAGGATGGTGGTGATCTGTTTTCGGATTACCCTGACAAAATTGTAGTAATTAGTATCTAATTCATCTGATAATTAACAAAACACATTCAACTTAAGATTATGTACCTTGTGTGATCTTCGGTGTGACATTGTTTGTATTTTATGTTCGTAATTTTTGAAGATATATATTCAATATGTGTTAATATATGGCTTTATTTATAGAGTTTGAAGGTGACCATATAATGGAAACCGAAAATTTGTTTCTCATATATTTGTTATAGATAAAGATTACGTTTACAATTTAAACGTTTTCTATAGTTTACATGATTTATATCATGCTCTAAATATAGATTTGGAAATTATATAAAATATTTGATTATCATAGCTTTATTGTATATAAAGATTACGTTCGTTTGTGTATGAGCATTTAAAAACGTTGTTAGAATTAATGGGGTATAAAAACAATGGACTACGTATATTTAAAGTGACATTGCGTTTTAATATAACTCTTATGAACTGGTTATAATATCAGTACCAAGTCGGGGACGTAGTAGTACAAAATTAAAATACATAATGGAGATAACTCAGCAGTACTACATAGCACATAAGTATTGTTTATACCAGTGCAAAGTACTCTTAAATATATATTTGACCCCATATAGTGTCAAAGTAGGTATATGATCTTAAATATATGCACAGAATATTTATACAAAATACATTCTAAACTTATCTTTCAAATCATATTTTCTATAAATTTATCATATTCTTGAAAAAATGATTATAATATGTATATATCATTTTAAAAATTCTTATTATCATGTGTATGAAGTTATATACACGAAAATAAGGCAATGAATCGACTTCACTTGACCAAAGGAATTGATAAGGTTGTTGTTTTAATTTTAAAAATTAAATGTGTACATATTCATCCTTCCAAATAGTAATTTTTTTATTTTAATTTTGTAGGTAAGTATCGTGTATACATCCTTATCCCTGTTAATATTATTTTTAAACATCACCAATGTTAATACTGCTGGTTACGTTAGTACTGTTGTATTTGAGATAATATAGTGTTATAGATGTGGTTATCAATGCAATATTATATTAGTACCGCTTCATATACTTGGTACTGCTATATCATTTTTTCACGTAATGAATAAAGCTTAATACAAATATCCACACACATGCAAGTTTGCAATTTGTAATTAAATTGTTCAATAATATTAAAAAACGCTTATGTAAATTAATTGTCTTCTTGCTCCTCTTGATTATACATCTTCTATCCCGGTTAATATTATTTTTAAACATCACCAATGTTAATATTGCTGGTTACGTTAGTACTGTTGTATTTGAGATAATATAGTGTTATACATGTGGTTATCAATGCAATATTATATTAGTACCGCTTCATATACTTGGTACTGCTATATCATTTTTTCACGTAATGATCAACATTTGCACTGGTAGATAAATTAATGAAACTTAATATGAATAAAGCTTAATACGAATATCCACACACATGCAAATTTGCAATTTGTAATTAAATTGTTCAAAAATATTAAAAAACGCTTATGTAAATTAATTGTCTTCTTGCTCCTCTTGATTATTAAGATCATTAGCTGGTGTTTCGTCATCCAGTGTCGTTGGTACACTGTTAACGTTGTCTGTTGTACGCATGCCTACATTATCAATTTGAATTAAAGTGGCGTTCGTGGCACCAACGCACACTGCTGGAATATCATCCGTTGCGTCTGTCGTTTCAACAACATCTTCGTTTGTTGGTTCCTGCTACATGTTGCGAGAAGATGTAAAAGATTAATTTGTATTGTTTGTTACAATTTAACGGTGTTTTTAGAAATTAAAAAATACAATGCACAATACCTCACTAATATCATCAGAATGTGTTTCCGATCCATCATCTGAACACACGGAATTGTTCTCTAAACCTTCGTCTTCCTCGTCGTCATCCTATTTTGATTCATTCATAAGGATTAGCATATACTTGCTTATAAACACAAACCATTGTTAGGTACATTAAAGGAAAAATGAATCAGACCTCTTCTTCTATAAAGCCATTCTTGAAATAGTTGATTATATCAACATCGTCCGTCACTTTCTCCGCTCTATATATATAACTATTGTTGTTGTGATTGAACTCAGAAAATAAAATTTTGAAAAGATACTTCCTCCCAATAATTTGATTAAGTGCATCCGGAAAGTATTCTTCTGTGTTCATGCCTTCGCTATCCATTATCTCCCACGCTGTTAAATTTGTCATTTTGTGCACACTCTTGTCAAAAATCACGACTTGTGCAGTACCACTATGGTCAAATATGCGCACAATGATTTTGAACCTACATATATAAAATATTTATCACCGAACGCGAAGTATCCAAATATCCACATTATGTATTATATGTTTAAGGACAAATCCAAATAATTATATATTATATATATATATATATATATATATATATATATATATATATATATATATATATATATATATATATATATATATAGGGGAGCTTTATTTTCAGAACCCTGTTAAGTGCGGGAACTGCGAGAACTCCAAATTTGCATTAGAAAACGTGCATGTTTATATAAAACATGTATGTTTTCTTACATACACCTTAATACACATACCTGCGTATTAAGGTGTATGTAAGAAAATATACATGTTTTATATGAACATGCATGTTTTCTAATGCAAAATTGGAGTTCTCGCAGTTCCCGCACTTAACAAGGTTCTGAAAATAAAAACCATTTTGCATTGATCTGTTGCACTTAACAGGTTTTATATGAACATGTGTGTTACTCAAGTATGTGTATTAAGGTGTATGTAAGAAAACATACATGTTTTATATGAACATGCATGTTTTCTAATGCAAAATTGGAGTTCTCGCAGTTCCCGCACTTAACAGGGTTCTCAAAATAAAGATACACTATATATATATATATATAGGTTGTTTTACATACTTGGAAGCAACGGCATATGTTTCTCCATGGTTTTTACAATACCACAACTGTTTCTTATTCCTTGTGCCCGAGTTGCGTTTTGAAACAATTGGTGTCACTCTTGTACTGCATGATTTGCAACCCGTATAAACCCACCCATTTTCCTCTTGTATGCTATGTACTTCTGCATAAACTACACAGTGTGACTCCTGTATTTAGATACAAAAACACATATAAACATTACTAACGTGGGTTTAATTAGTGATAAAATAATATTTATATTATACCCATAACAATAACTTTTGTTTTACCGGTTCAATGCTTCGAATTGTTCCAACTATTTGCTTCACACAGCCGTGCATGAACTCCGCAGGCGTAACAACACGGCTGCCAACTGAATGATCCTCAATTCTGAATTCACCTGCATCATACCCCTCCTGCTCTTCGTATCTGTGAAACGTATAAATAGGTTCCTAATAAATTTAACATGTTTTTAGTTTAAAACTAAAACACACATGTGCCGGTATCAATGTATATACCTTTTCCGGAAATCCAACAATTGTGGCACATCCCTGTTTATGAATATTCTTGTGCCAAACAAAGCATTATGTATTGATGGCTTATCTGTGTTGCACAACAAATATAGACATTTTTAAAATCTATTAATATGAATTAAAAATCTTAATTACGTAACCAAAAATTTAAAAGTCATCTATAAAACTTACTGTCCCAATATTTCACTTTCCCCAGCATCAAGAGGATGTCTATATGACAAAGCTCGTCACGTTTGTTGTCGTAGTCATTCCACATTAATGCCCAATTGTCCCAAAAAGTACAATCAATTCTCAGAGATCTGCATAAAATAGGGTACACTCAATATATGATTACAAATGAATACTATTCTATACACGTTATTTTATTTTAAACAAATAATAATTTATAAAATATAGTTACTCGGCATCTTCAACGACAATTGTCCTCCGTAGTTTAGGACCGCCAGAATTGTTCAACGTCACTATTTTCCCAATAGCTACGACTGTACCAACAATATCTGGGAAAACATTTGTTATAAAAATATGCACATAAACATTCAAGTAACACCAACTGTTGTATATAATTTTAAAAAAAACACATACCAACACAATCATGTTCGTGGTATTCATTATCTGTATCGAGAATACTTGATAATGGCTCGTTAACGAACCCAACAAAGTTGTCGTCGATGTGATCAATACGGGTAACCTCGGTTCCTTTATAAAAAGATATTTTCCACTGGTTTGGTAACAAAGGTAACCTTCCGGCATTCTCTGCTACTCCAAAATTAGAGATTATGTAACATTGACCTTCTCGTAAAAGAGGCTCAAATTTAAACATAAACTCTTTTTTGACATAGATTTGGATACGGTTTGACTGTACATATAGTTCAAATATCAATTTAACATATATAATAAATATACACAAATATAGGTATTTACTAATTTCATCTGATATACCTCTTCATCCTGGAAAACACAGTCAAGACTGTAAGGATCGTGTTCTTCGTTAAATTTGTGTGAATGCCATACGGAGATGCATCTTCCTTTAATGGCCATGTTCACATTCATCGGACTGACATCTTTAATGAGAGTCATTGTTCTCTCTCTCACAACTAAAAAAAAATATATATATATATATAGAAAACGCTGTTTTTTTTTTATATCACATTAAAATGAAATATGTATAATGAATCAACCATTTTAAATAAACCTGGCTTAGGACTTTTAATTGTGGACATACTCTTTCCATTGTTTTTAATTGGATGAGAATTAGATCCTACGAATACACAAAGAAATTATGACAATGTTATTTATATAAAATAAGCAATCTGGAACAGACATTATCCAGAATGTTTGTACAAAACCTGAAGGAAATTTTCCATAAGACGATGTATGCATAACGGTTTTTTTGTTTCCGGTGTGAAGGTGCGTCCGAAGATGTTGTTTGGTACCTCAAATCTTTTTGTTGATTTCTAATATAAGCAAATCTTTTGGAATCACCTTTTGAGTTTGTCGCCCCTAGCAACAATAACAAAACAAATTGTTGTATAACATATAACAATAAAAGTGCGGGTTTTTATAAACAAATATTCATACTTGATTGAGATTGAAAGTTGGAAGAATCAATCCTAGAGTTTTCATACGTGGAGTGTGTTTCAAAACAGCTTGATTGACTGGTAGATTTCCTTTTTAATGATCGAACAGATCCTATTATTCAATGGATATAGATTTACGGCAATTTAGAATGTACAAACATACTTAATGTGTATACTATAATCACAATTTATAATATGAACAGGATCAGTTTAGAAACATGTTACCTTCATGAGATGGTTGTGACTCAAAAGATGATGAGACGTGGCCAAATCTGCCCTTTGCAGGTGGTTTAGATGCTGGAACAATTACGATTGTATAAATACAATGTATTACTGTATTAAATAAAAAAATTAATGTTCAATGTACTACCTCTAGCTTTAGCAACGACATCAGAAACAACTGTTCCAGATATACTACCGGGTGTATCACTTTCAAATATGGAATTATCCAATTCAGACGAAGAAGATGGCTGAACCAAACCTATATTTCCTACTAATTTAGCAGTTATAAATTAAGTAACATAGTATAAACATCATGTAAAATGTACATAAATAAAATATCAACAAAGTTACTGCAATAAAACATTGATGAAGCTAATACCTGTTGATCGTGTAACAACATCGGAAACATGGTTGGCTGATCTTGTACCTGTTGTATCA
The DNA here is from genome assembly GCA_021014915.2 of Artemisia tridentata subsp. tridentata. NCBI lineage: Eukaryota > Viridiplantae > Streptophyta > Magnoliopsida > Asterales > Asteraceae > Artemisia > Artemisia tridentata. The sequence goes on along the minus strand of CP139507.1, from coordinate 273,962,075 downwards.
AAATTATAGTGTGGATGATTACCAAATACAAAATCAACAACTTTCAGGGTAAAACAATACAAACTAATATACGATACATGAAATACATATACAACAACAAAATACCTTGTGAAGGGGTTTTAGGATGAACGTGACTGCCAGAGCCTCTGCTTGTTGTATCTGAAGGTGGATACAAATCATAAACTTATATGGTAAATTAAAACAAATTAATGTAGGATTCATGAAAACCTATATAAGAATAGAATACCTTGTGAAGAGGCTTTAGTATGTTTCTTCTGTATGGTATTGCTTGTATTTGCACCAGGAACTATAATCAATATATAAAGACGTTCATATAATAAAGCATTAGATTGATCCAACAACAACATAAATAAGATTATAACAACTTTACGAATAAATTATTCATTAAAAAACATTCATGTGTTAAAACATCAAATTATTTACATAACATATGCTATCCTCATTAATGTATTACTTATATTGTTAATTTATATTAATAGTTTTTAATATTATAATTTTTATGTTGTTGTTGTATAATCAAGCTAATATTTACATGCACCATCGTTTATTAACAAAGAATACAAACACACATAAGCAGTATCAAATATATCGAGCAATACAAACACACATAAGCAGTATCAAGTATCTCCAGCAGTACAAACACACATAAGCAGTATCCACCATCGTTTATTAACAAACAATACAAACACACATAAGCAGTATCAAATATATCGAGCAATACAAACACACATAAGCAGTATCAAGTATCTCCAGCAGTACAAACACACATAAGCAGTATCATGTACATCGAGCAGTACTACCAATACAGTCTGGCAGTGCTAGCAAACTAATGATTAAATTACATTCTAATGATTAAATTACATGTAAAAAACATACCTCCTAAAGAAGCACTCATGTTCTTCTTGTCAGTTCCTTTTGCAAGCCTTGCAGAGTGTCTTTGGCCGTGCATAATGGCTATATTATTATCAATAGAGTTTATTGTTTTTTTGAGTTTATAAAAAACTTTATAATATGAGGTATATATATGATGTATATATAGTGATAGGGTAGAACTCTGATCTTAAATATAGGAACAAAAAGTTTATACAAAATACCCGTTAAAGTATAATTATGATGTTAAATATGGGAACAAAAGATTTATACAAAATACATTCCAAACTTATCTTTCAAACTATATCTTCTACAAATTAAAATTAAACATATCTTTTAAAAAAAATCCGGGATACATGTTTAGAAAATACATATACCATTCCAAAAATTCCGCCTGGTAATCAAAGAAGAAGATTATAGTTATTTTTTGTGCGAGTTATATCACAAAATATAACTTGGTCTAATGGTAACATTGACGTATAATTAAGCTATGTAAACAACCCAAGTTCGAATATTTAGAATCCTTTTTAAAATTTCGGAATTAAAAGTCAACTAACGAATTTTATTCGGTCAAATATTGCTTAGGTGGCATGCTTAGGTGGAATAAGAGCATGATTACTCATCAATCCAACGCTTATTCATCAATCCTGCATTTGATGACGTCATACGCATCCTGTTATATATAATATGTATATATATATATATATATATATATATATATTATATATATATATATATATATATATATATATATATATATATATATATTTATTCGGCCAATATGACATTTTATATAATGTGACAAATATTTTTAGGACATGTAAAATATTAAAATGTTCATGCAAAAATTATTTTACTTCATATGTTGCTAATTTTCAAAAGTTTGTGATTCATTTGGTGTTTTATGTATTTATTAAGTGAAATTTTAAATTATAAGGGTATTTTGGTAATTTTGCACGTTTTGAAATTTTGGGTGTTACATTGAGTGTCTCTCAAATTATGCTATTTTTGAAAATCTTGCACGAATGGGGTATGTAAGGAAAAATGATTCTCTATAATTTTATAAAGGATCCTTCTCCCCTCATTAGAAATTCTTAACTCATACCATCCTACAAAGTATTAGTCCTAAACAAACTTCTTGGAATGAGTTTAGTAGCAATGTGGCTCCTGCCATTATTAGCTTGGCAAATAATGAGAAGTTTAATTTTTCTAAAATGATTTTTGATGGTATGGTTAAGAACTTGGATAAATCAACAAATAAATTTTATATGTATCCAAGATTTTTACAAGTTTGCTTGAACAAACAATTTTCAAAGAAAGTCATTTATCAAAGAGTTTATGAAACACCCTTTCATACTAAAAAGATTTTTGCCGATATGAAAAGGGTAGGAAAAGAAACTCAGGGTGAAGGTCCAGCAATCCCAACTGAGACCCATCACACACCCACTGTTTTAGCATCATCATCTCAACCTAAAAAGACCTATACCCGAAGGAAATCACAAAATAAGGGCACCGAGGTTCCTCAAGCTAGTGGGAGTAAGGTTCCAGATGAGGCTATGCATAAGGAGAACAGTCACAGATTGGTGAGGCTACCACTACTGCTTCTAGTTTAGATGCAGAGCAGGCCAGTGGTAACATATATAAGACCCAACCTAAGGCCACAATTAATGAGTCAAGTTCCTCGGGAACTAGCTCAGGTAGTGGTCCTAGCCAACCGGTGGTAACATATATAAGACCCAACCTAAGGCCACAATTAATGAGTCAAGTTCCTCGGGAACTAGCTCAGGTAGTGGTCCTAGCCAACCGGAAATAATAAGGGGGGGGGGGGGTTCAGAAGCTCAAACTTGGTTTGGGACTGAATCTAACTTACCTTATGATTCACCACTCGGGAGAGGTAACACACTCCGAAGTGATAAGGGTAGTATGGAACTTAAACTTAAAGAATTGACGACAACTTGTACACAATTGTCACAACAGGTTCTTGGTCTTACAAAGATTGTTAACTCTCAGAAGAAGGAGATTACTAGTTTGAAGAAAAGAGTTAAGCAGCTTGAGAAGAAGAAAGGCTTAAGAACCTCTAAGCTCAAAAGGTTGCATAAGGTGGGTACCACATTCAGGATCAAATCCTCTGCAAGTGAAGCAAGTTTGGGGGAGGATTCCTCCAAACAGGGGAGAAATGAAGGCAAAGATGTAGGGGAGGATACTGAGATGGATATGGGGTATGGTGCAGAAATTGAGGTGAATGTTGATGATATTGAAGAAGATGACTATGTGGTTCATGATAAAGCAGGGAATGCTGTTGCAATTGATGCTTAATTAAAGGTTGCATAAAATGTTGGTGAGGGTATAAATGAAGGAGTAAGTGTTGTTGAGAAGGTAGTTGAAGTAGCTAAGATGATGCAAGAAACAAAAGAAGTTAATATTACCGTTTGTTCTCTTTCATGACATTTATCGTATTTCACCTTTATTATTTGCCTTCACATTTATTGCCTATCTCATTTAAAGTATCGTTACGCGTATTGCTTTCTTAATTCTTGTCTATTTCACTTCATCTCTTTTAACAATCATGTGTCTATTATCCTTCTCCGTTTTCGATTTTCATTATTTATTCTCATTTGACACTCGCAAAGAATATTGTCTGTCTCGTTTATTATTGAACCTCATTTAGAATTATTTCTTTCAGTATTGGTCTCTTTTGACTATTGGTTTGATTCGCGGGTTGTCTCGATTAATTGATTATTTGTGTTAATATTCTATATCTCTTCGCTTCACTATTATTGTGATTTATGGTTCTTCTGTTTGCATTAATTTGAGTCATTGATCTCTCTCTTACACACCCTTTCATTTGCTTCTTCGTTCGTATAAATATCAAATTTTCTTTCGAGCACTCTATGCTCATACTAGTATGAATGATATGGACATCTTAATCCATTCATTATTGTTCTGATTCATTGATCCTTTCATTTGCATCGATTGATAACAATTTGCTTCTTTGTTCATACAGATATCTAATCTATCCTTTTTAAGCAGTCCTTGCTCCTAAAACATTACATTTGACAAAATTCTATTTTTATTTTTGTGATTCATCAAGATCTTTCATTGGTATTATTAATTACTCCTTGTAACTATCATTTACCCGAAGGCATTGGCATCTACTTCTTTCGACTGAAAGTACGATCCCGTAGTAATCCCATTCGCATTATTCGTTAGTACGCATCTGGGCGTAAGAATAACACTCCAGGACAACAGGCTACAAGTAGTACAAGATCGTCAGGAGAGTTACGTGAAAGTTCCCCACGAAAGAATGTGCTATGTTTCGGAAAATGATGAAAACTGAACTCGATGTACATTGAACCCTACAAGAATTTGGCAAAAGCTGGACTGGTAGCTTATTGACTTGAACTTCTGCAAGAGCTCAGTAGTGTGCTCAACACGTTTCAAGATTCGAACTTGAAGAAGTGCCTTTCAGATGAAACCCTCATCATTCCACTAGAGGAGATTCAGCTTGACGACAAGGTTAACTTTAATAAGGAACTAGTTAAGATCATAAAACTACTTGACTAAACCGAACATTACGTTATCGTTCCTCAATTATACATAGCGTAATTAACTATGTCTAATTCAGGAGGGATCATGGTATGCTGGGAGCAGTCACCGGTAAGCTTTATTAAAAATGACTTTTCAATTATATCCTTAAAAAAATTTGGGGATTTTCTTAAGATTACACAACTAATCAGACTCTTATCATGCCTTCACCATGTAAAATCAGCCTCATCTGACACTGTAATCCAAGGCGACTAATTAAACTACATTGCTAATTATCCTAGAAACCATTCGCTGCTAGTACCCTCATTTTTTTTCGACACACCGTCAGCCGATAAGATAAACTGAATCACGAGGACGTGATTCCTTTTAACAAATGGGTAATGTAACAACCGTGAAATTTCAGGTCATTATTTTTACTAATTTTATTTGCTTATTATTCTATTTTAAGTAAATTGGCTTTTGCCGGGAAATTGCCCGCGTACGTTGTGACACGTACACTTAAATTCGTAATTTGAATCAGGCTATGCTCAGTCTACCCGTTAAAATGATTTATTTTCCCCCACGTACTTGTTTTCATATGGAATAATTTAATTTTCCATTTCTACGCGAAGTGTGCACATTTTACGTTTTACGCGTTCTCAACTCGCGTTTTAAGCTTTAACGATGTTATAACACTCCGAAAGGCTCGGGAAATATATGAAACATCAAATGGGTCATTTTAAGTTAAATGTGATATTTTTATGAAAATGTTACCTTTATGGCATTTATTTTTACAAACTATGCATAAAAAGTACCCGATTTAGCGATTTTCGCGTTTCTTGCTATTCATGAGCCGTGTTTAGGATTTCTATACGTTTTCATGTCATTAGTGGTTTAATATTCCATCATATGCTACTAGTATTCAAAAATTTATATATTTCACATTTTCTGTTTCTTTTCACGATTACGTCAAATACTGGTAACAACTCGCGTTTTCAGCCTGCGTTTTTGATTTTTAGTTTCGTTTTAACACTACGGAAAACACAAGGCTCCCATGAAATATTAAAGTTATCCATTTTAACACTTCATAATAATTTTATAATATTTTGATAACACTTTTCTAATATTCACGTTTTCAGTTCACCTGGTACTTCGTAATTCGCGTTTTTAAGATCGTACGTCTGATTTAATCCTCACAAACACACTAATACTTCAAGTATTAATCAAGTTTAGATAAAATCTTATCTTTGGCTTGCATTGGAACCCCAAAAACCGTTCACCCCTTTTATTACCCCCACATGTGACACATTTTATCATTTTCAAGAAAAACCATATATAAACACAAATCCTTCAACATAGGGCATATCACAATCTATATTTCACTAAAAAACCTGCCCTTTTCTCTCTTTGGGTCGTGGCTAAGCAGCCCCAACATCACCATCTTCATCAAATCTTCTTCTTCAATAATCTTGTGCATTTAACTAGTCTTCGTCTTGGTATGTTTCCCTAATTTCTTTAGATCTCATTTTTATGTCATTAGAGGTTTTTCTAGATCTAAGAAAATCAACTCTTGCATGCATCATTTGGATGATTTGATTAAAGTTAATATAGGATCTTTAGTGATTAGATTAGTTAGTGTAGGCTTGGATGGGTTTTGATTGCAAGAGTTGTTAGTTAATTAAAGTGTTAATCTTGATTTCATCTAATTGTGTTTATATAAACCACTCTCATTTTTAATTGAAAACCAATTAACCTCTGGATATTTTAATGTTTTGAGCTATTAGAATGATTCAAATGATTAATCCTTGCATACTTTACATAAAAACCCATTTAATAGGCATAAATCATCTTGCTTGTCATTGGTCCAAACCTGTCCAGATTTTCAAGCACAAAAAACGATTCACCACTTTGTTCTCAGGAAGATTTAAGCTAAAATAAAAATATTGGGAGTTAGCCCCAGGTCTTAGGGTCATTTTCCCAAAAGCCTTACATCCTAATTCATCCCGATGATTTTTGGAGAATGCTAAGTTGGTAAAAACATGAAAGTTGGAGCTAAGACCTGTACAAAAAATTTCCCACTGTCCTTGTGTCCATTAGACCTGTAGATAAAAAGATATGCACATTTTGCTAAACTTAATTGGATGCTGGAAGTAACTGCATAGAGACACAGGGGTAAATTGGTAATTTCACCCATGTTCTGAAGTTCTCAGTTAAGTGAGGACTTGATTTTCATATATTACAGAGACATAACTTTCTAAGTATATAAATTTCATAATTTTAGCCTTTACGGTTTAGAAATGGCGACCCGATTAGTGCGGTAATTTTATAAATTTTCCAACAGCTTTTTGAATTAAGCCATATGAGTTATTCAAACATCTTTTCGACCCATGACTCACTATAAAAATTTTAACTAAATTACCTTATGGTATTATAAGTACAAGTACTGAATTAAAACACAAGTATAAGTGTTATACCTTAATTCCCCGAGCCTAAGTCGTGTTGTATTTTATTTAGGTCACTTGTGATCTTTGCGGTTTTCCTCAACGTGCACACTTCTCCGGTTTCTATTACTACTTCATCGTTGGTGAGTTCATAGCCCCAATTTTTACTTCATTGTTTTACAAACTCCGTGGGGGAGATACATGCTATAAATATTACTTACGATCATAATTGCTTTGAAATTGTATGCTATCCTGATATTATTATTGCCTAAGTTTCCCATAGCCTTAAAGTCCCTTCTATCATGAACCGTTAATTACATGCGTGTAAACGCGAATGCCGTGAATAGATCTATTGGGAATGACATCCCCCATTTTGAACTGCCTTGCTGGGCTACCATATGCACTGTATTTGAGGTTGCTAGGTAATTAGGCTATTACCTATTGTCGAAAGGCATCTTTATATTCTGTTAGAATATCTGAAAATGACGTTAAAGTTCGGTGTCATGAGCTTAGGGCAATAATAACTTTTCTGACTTTGTATTCGTTGCTTAGTCGCTTTCATAAACTGAATTATATTGTGATCAACTGCTTATTACTAAAACTCTATGGATTCTCTCAACCTTTGTTTTGATGTTTTTAGCATGTTTTATCTTAGGTTTTAAGGCATGAAGGTCTTGGTTGGAGTCGCACGGATATCTTTTGAAGACTCGGCATATTTTCACATTTGAAGAGACTATATTTTAAAGATTTATGTTATGTTTAAAACATTTTTGATCTTTTGAAAACATTATGTTTTTTTTTTTTTTATGAAAACTGTTGGGACCTTTGCATATTTTGAGGTTTTAATGTATCAAATGTGAAATACTTTTAAAACGTCTTTTTTAAAGGGTCATTTTCCATGACTTGTACTTTTTGCTAGGAAGTAATACCCCAGTGAACTATCTTCTGATGCGATAATTTTGGGGGTGTTACGATTAGAGTTCTGGGTTATGATCGTTTATGAGAGTATGTGTGTTTGGCAAAAGCAATTGAGATTATATAGATAACACTTAGGGTTTCGATTGGACCGACTTGAGAAATCGTTTCTTTAGCTTGAAGAAATCTTATAAGTGAAAGAAAGATTATGAATTATCCAAGTTAAGAAACCTATAAGTAAAATAAGTGATAAAATTAACTCAACGGCTATAATTAAAAAACGGTTATTCCCAAACAGCACTAAAAGTTACCCAGCAATACTAATTTTAGCCTAGCAGTACAAACTTTTGCCTAACAGTACAAACCTTTATAAAAACTTTTTCTCAGCAGTATTAACCCAATTTCCTTTTAAAACAATACTACACTCATACATTTTGAAGAGATTAAATGTAAAGGAAGACACTTAATCATTTTTGTTGCATTTAATCTCTGGTTGTGTGAGAACCAATGATTTCATTATAAATACTGCATGTGATCAGATAGACTCATTAAAAGAGCCTTCTTGACAGGGTTTCCAGCTCGTGGCAGGTGTTACCTCTAACACAAATGTATTAGATTCACGTTTGCTCGCTGTTCTCTAAACCAGATGTTCGTAGACTAACACGCTATCCTAAGATAGAATGGTAAAGAGTGAGTTAGATCAGTTACTATCTGATTAACTAAAAACCATCAATTCATGTTCAGTATAGCCTATGTGTAGATGCTTCATTAGGCTCACTGGCAGACATAGGTTGATGTCAAGAAAAAGATTTTAAAGAACCTCCCAACTCAGGTGTAACCTTTGTCAAGTGATTCCTAAATCCTCTCTATCATTAATTAGCAGCATTACATCAAACAAGCCACCACTTGTGCCTCACACACATCACCAATTCCAATCATATTGCTTTGCTTATCCTACAAATGTTAGTCCAAAACCAAGGAAACACAATCCAAAGCATTTTCTTCATAACAGTATTAAGCATGACTAACAGTATTAACCTAACAGTCTTAAGTATAACTAACAGTACTAGTTATACTTAGCAGTACGAATTGACACAACTAACAGTACTAATCCTTTACAAAACATTACAAAGACAAAAAGAGATTAAAAATTTAAGGATTTAGCATTCCAATACTTGCAACAAAGTACTGAAACCTTCCAACATCAAGAGATTTGGTAAGTAAATCTCCAAATTTTTTATCTGTGTGTATTTTAACAACTTGAATTAACTTTTTATCATTCCAGTCTCTTATAAAATTATGTCTAATCTCTTTGTGTTTTGTTTTAGAGTGTAAAACAAGATTTTTAATAATACATATAGTACTGTTATTGTCAATATAAATCATGGTGTGCATAAAATTTTACCCATAATCCAGCATTTGATTCTGAATCCAGAGTACTTATCCACAACAACTAGCAACAGCCACATATTCTGCTTCAGTTGTAGAGTTGGCAACCACAGTTTACTTCTTACACTGCCATGATATCAACCTGCATCTTAGGAACTGACAACCTCCTGTTGTTGACTTCCTATCTAAGCTTGTCCCAACATAGTCACTATCACTATATGCCACCAGATCAAAGGGAGAATCTCTAGGATACCAAAGGCCTAATTTAGGTTGGCCTTTTAGGTACCTAAAAATCCTTTTCACAACATGTAAGTGTGAAACCTTAGGTGTAACTTGGAATCTGGCATATGCACATACTGCAAACATAATGTTTGGTCTGGATGATGTAAGATATATCAATGAACCAATCATTAACCTGTAGAGATGAACATCAACATCATCACCATCTGGGTCCTTGAGCAAAGGCGTTTCTGTATCCACTGGGGTGCTAGCTGTCTTGACATCTGTGTAGTTAAACTTCCTCAAAATGTCAGTAACATATTTATCCTGACTAATAAATATCCCATCTTCTTTCTATTTCACTTGCAACCCTAAGAAGAAAGTGAGTTCTCCCATAGAACTCATCTGAAACTTGTCATGCATCAGTTTCTCAAACTCAGTACACAATTCCTTCTTTGTATAGCCAAAGATAATGTCATCAACATTGAACAAGACAAGCAAAATATCCCCTTTTTGCTTCTTGATAAACAAAGTCTGATCTATCTTTCCACTGTGAAACCCATTGTCCAATAAATACTTGGCCAAGGTTTCATGCCAGGCTCTTGGAGCTTGATGCAAACCATAAAGTGCTTTCACCACCTTGTAAACTTTGTCTGGATAGTCAGGATCTTCAAACCCTGGAGGTTGAGTAACATATACCTCTTCTTCAATTGTACCATAAAGGAAAGCACTCTTCACATACATCTGATACACCATGAATCCCATAAAAGAAGCATAAGCTAAGAACAACCTTATTGCCTCAATTCTTGCTATAGGTGCAAAAACTTCATCATAGTCTATGCCTTTTTCTTGAGTATAAACCTGTGCAACCAGCCTTGCTTTGTTCCTATTCACTATACCTCTCTCATCTTTCTTGTTCCTGAAGACCCATTTTGTACCAATAGCCCTCTTACCCTTAGGCAAATCCACAAGTATCCAAACCTTTTGTAGCTTAAACTGTAGAAGCTCTTCTTGCATAGCCTCCACCCGGCTTGAATCTTGTAATGTTTTAAGTGCATTCTTGGGTTCTACTTGTGATAGGAAACAAACAAACAGACAAGTATCAAGGTATTCATGAGTTTTCTCTTCATAAAAAACACTAATAAAACCTTGTTCATTTGTAGCCTTTGTCATTCTCCTTGTCTATACACCAGACTGCACATCACCAATCACATGTTTAAGTGAATGATCTTTGTGGATTTCTGTATTAGGAGTTGAAGGAGCTAGATATGCGGTAGGAATGTTGTTCATATCCACTTCTATTCCATCACCAAAGAAATCAGCATGTGTGGCTTCAAGTGGAGCAGTATTAATTGTTGGACTAGCAGTATTAACATTTTGAGTACTGCTTTTAGGCCTCTCCTGATCAACAATTCCACTTTCTTTATTGACACCTTCATCATCCTCTTTTACAGCATCACTAAAAGATTGTGGTTCATCATTGCTAACATTCTCTGAAGATGAATTAATAGTGAACCATCTTTCCACAGTGGCATCAAAAGGTAGTCTTGGCAAGACCCTGTGTCCAAGCTAGATTGACCTGCACCAATACCATCTTCTGAACCTGGAAAATCATTAGAGTTTATACCTGCAACAACTGGTACATAATTCATTGACGCTGTTAGAACATCAATATCAAACAGCCACTTAGGTCCATCTCCTACAACACTAGGCTTATTCACCAAGAACTCAACACGCAATTTTTCTTCTACTTTCCTAGTTCTAATGTTGTATACCCTAAAAGCCTTACTATTCATAGAGTACCCAACGAAGAATCCTTCATCAGACTTTCCATCAAACTTGCCCAAATGATCTAAGGTATTAAGGATGGTAACATGACATCCAAATGGTCTCATGAAGCTTAGAGCAGGTTTTCTACCTCTAAATAGTTCATAAGGAGTCTTGTTATGAGGCTTCACTACTAAAACCCTGTTCTGCACATAGCAAGCAGTATTAACTGCTTTAGCCCAAAATGTAGTAGGTAACTTAGAGTCAGCTAACATCGTTCTAGCAGCCTCAATGAGTGTCCTATTTCTCCTCTCAGCAACACCATTTTGCTCAGGAGTTCTAGCTACACTAAATTCCCTCTTAATACCTTTCTTTTCATAAAACTCATTCATAACTCTATTCTTGAACTCTGTTACATTGTCACACCTGATTATTTTTACTTTCTTATCAACTAGATTTTCTATCTCAGTGATAAAGCTCTTAAGAATGCTACAAGTCTCATCCCTAGTTGTTAAAAAAAACACAAGTAAATCTGCTATAATCATCACTGACAACAAGACAATATTTCTTGTTCATTAAGCTGCTCACAAAAGTTGGACCAAACAAGTACATATGCAACATGAATAAAGGCTGAGTAATAGAGTTCTGAATCTTGGTCTTACAAGAGGCTTTGTGTTGCTTCCCCTTAAGACAAACAACACAAGTTTGGCCATTCTTAAAATGTTTTAAAGGTAAACCTCTGACAAGATTTTCCTTAACAAGTTTATTAATGTTTTTAAAATTTACATGACCTAGCCTCCTATGCTATAACATTGATTCATCCAGTGTGGCCTTTGCAACAAGACAAGTTAAACTCTCTTGAGTAACAATATTCTTCATATCAACACTGTACATGTTATTCTTTCTAGGAACTTTAAGTAAAACCTGACTCTCATCAGGTAACATAAAGTCAGGAGACAGAACAAAACATTCAGTGTCAGTAAAAAGAACACTGTTCTTTTTGTCACACATCTGTGAGACACTAAAAAGGTTAAACTTTAACTCTTGGACTAAGTACACATCTTCAAAATCAAGCTTACCAGTCTTAATTGTTCCTTTACCAGTAATTCTTCCTCCTATGGCTCCTCCCCCAAAGGCAAAATATCCTCCATCAAATTCCTTAAAATCTGAGAGATAGGACATGTTCCCAGTCATGTACCTGGAACATCCACTGTCAACATATTCCTGATCTTATTGTTGTGAATGACACTGCACATTAAAAATAAGGAAATTAGTTTCCTTTGGAGACCCAAGCCATTACTGACTTGAATCTGCCTCGTACATCAATGTAATTATGTTTCTTCAAAGTAATTGATGCACTATTAAGTTTGGTAGGTATCCAAACCCAACATGCTGAGGCCTTAACAACATTAGTCCCGTTTTCCCTAACAACATTTACTACTGTTGAATTTGGCCTTCCAGTATTAACTACTTGCCTAGCAGTATTAACTTTTTGACTGAAATTTGTGTTAGTTAATGCTGTTTTGTTTTGAAAGGGCCTCTTTACAGTTGATTGTGCTGATTTAGAAAAATGTGACATTGGTCTAACACTATAAACTATAGTTTTGGGATAACCAGTATTAATAGGCCTAACAGTATTAAGTGATCTTAGGCCAGTTTTCATTAAAACTGCTCTTGGAGCCATGTGTCTGTGAGCAATAAGGTGAGTCTTTTTAGCAAAATAATTGTAATTCACCCTTGTATAATTATTCCAAGATACCCTTGTATTCTCAGATACCATCCTTTTCCTTTGATGGTAATTGCAGCCAGCCTGCATATGGTCAAAACTTCCATAGACAAAACAAGCTTTATTGTACATCACAAAATTACTTCCTAGTTGTTGGGACTTCAGATTATTCCAGTTTCTTTGGTTTCCCCTAGGGCCTTGTGACCTGTACATTTCAGCCTACTTAACTGGTTTTTCTTTTGGTATTGGTCTAACAACATCTATCTTAGCATTATTAGGAAAAGAAGTTTTCTTCTCTAACTTATCATCTGACATCAACTCCTCAACTAATGGGGTATCAAAAGATTTCCTAACCTCATTAGAAACATCTTCACTAACACTCTTACTAATCTTAGGTCCAAAGCATTCAATCTCAGGCTCAAATAAATCAGGTTTTGGGGGTGGAAATAACCCTGTTTGGGGAGGTGGAACATCAATATATCCTAAACCTTTCTTGAGTTTGTCTATAACCTGACACTGTATGATCCTATCTACACTTTTAGAAGAATGTTTAAATCTCTCTCTATATCAACTTGAATGCTTTCTTTTTCTAGCTTAAGCTTTTCTAACTCATTTTTAAGCACACTAATTTCTGAGTCTTTATATGAGATATCTCTTTTTAGAACAACAATATCCTCAGTAAAAATAGTCTCATTCTTTTTGTAAAATACAAGGTGCTCTTCTACAACTGCTAACCCTCTTTTATAATTAGCTAAATTGAACTCAGACTGGTTAAACTCTATTCTTAAATCATCATACTAAATTTTAAGAGTTTCAAAGCTTTTTAAACAAGTTTTAGAACAATTTTTGTTAGTGTATTCCTCAGAGTCTGACAAAGCCATAAGAGCCATATTTGTAGGGGCTTCATCTTCTGCCATATAGCTCCAGTCAAATCCAAGCCCATCAATAGCCACCATGGCTTTGGAAGAAGTTTCTTCCACATTCACAGTCTTTCTAGTGCCTTCTTGGTTCCTAGGTCCTTTGCTTTCTTGATTCCTGTTTCTGCTGTCTTGGTTCCTAGGTCCTCTGCACTCCCTTGCAATGTGTCCCAACTTGTGACAGTTGTAACTTTACCTTGGACTTGTCATATCCAGCTGTGTCACTCCCACTGATAGTGATCTTTTTATCAGTCTTCTAGAAAAACCATTTTGACCTCATACTCAAAAATGCTAACTGCTACTTCAAATCCATTTCTTCTAAGTCATCTTCATAGATTTGTTCAAGGTCTTTATGTACAAGCTGAGACCCATTTGTTTGATTGGCCAAAAATGCATAAACAGTGCCATCACTTAAGGTAGCAATACTAGCTTGAGTGCCAGCAGTACTAACTTGAGTGCTAACAGTACTAACCCTATAAGCAGTATTAACTTCATCAGTACTGCTAGTGCTAGGAGATGACACAAACGCCATGTTTTGAGAGCTTGCAGTTCTTTTAACCTCTTGTTCGACAATTTTGAAATTGTTGTAAAGATCATCAAAGCTCATTGTGTCTAGATCAGGTTTATTCCTCTAGACCACAACATGAGTATTCCACTCAGAAGGCAGACTTCTCAAAAATTTCAAATTGAGATCTTCTTATGAAATATTTTCACCTAAGATAGCCAGTTGACTTACGATCTTCTGAAGTCTGTTAAAAATAGAATCAAGAGACTCTGTGCTTGGAGCACTAAATTTCTCATACATTTGCTTCAGAAGAGTCTTCTGAGTCTTCTTTGTGGCTTCATTACCTCCAAACCTTGTTGTTATAGCAGCAAACAAGGTCTTAGCATCCTTGTACTGATTGAAGGTCATCAGATGTTCATTGGGAAGTGCCATTAGTAGCATACTTCTTGCCTTCACATCATTCTTCTTTTGAGTCGTTTCTTCAGCAGTTACAGGACCTGGTATTATAGTAGTTGTGACACCATCGACTGTTGTTGCTTTAGGTACTGGTTTGAATGAGTTTCCATTCTCTATGACATCCCATAGAGCATAGTCTTGTACCTGAAAGTATTGATCAATCCTAAGCCTCTACATATCATAATCTCCCTGTTTGAGAATGGGCAATTTTGTAGTAGTAGAGGTTTGGATAGTTTCTAGATCCATCTCTTCCTTATTTCTTCTTGTTAGTTTCTTCTAGATCAAAGTTTCAGAACCTAAGCTCTGATACCACTGGTTGATCCCAAACACACGAGCTTGTATTAGAAACTTTGTGAATACTAAATAGTGTGCGTAATCTACTCTTTAATACTTAGAAGAATGTAAACAATATAAATGAAATGGTAAACTTTTTATGAACAATGATATCACCAAAACGTATTAAACATATACGTATCTTTCTAACTAAATAGAATATACACTGAATATCTCAATACATATCACTTCAAGCGTATTTATCTCTGTACCAGTACTATCTTCCTTCAATAGTAGTAAGTTCTTCAGCAGTCTTAAGTTAATACTTTGGCAGTACTAACTTTCCTTCTAGCAGTACTAACTGGTTAGTACCGGCAGTGTTAATCTTGAACAGTCTTAAGTCTTGGCTTGGTAGTACTAAGTATGAATACATTAATTCCCAACAATTCTTGTTGAGAAGCGCGAGTGCTATAGATAGATCTATCGGGGCCGACATCCCCCATCCAGGGTTGGTAGCGCCAACCGGTCAGATGTATACCACGTCGGGACACAAGTGTATGGGATTAAGACTTGTTTGGGCTTACTTTATTTAATGTTCTTTCTATTGCGCATACTTGTCGAAGCTTCGATTGCATGACTTAGTGCTAGCGTAACTTACTTGATTTTGGTGGCATTATGTCGATTTAATGCCCACAGGCTTCATTACAGTCCACTTTACGGCTTTATACTTAAACCTTTGAACTCACCAGGTTTTAGCT
The DNA here is from genome assembly GCA_021014915.2 of Artemisia tridentata subsp. tridentata. Classification (NCBI taxonomy): domain Eukaryota; kingdom Viridiplantae; phylum Streptophyta; class Magnoliopsida; order Asterales; family Asteraceae; genus Artemisia; species Artemisia tridentata. The sequence goes on along the minus strand of CP139507.1, from coordinate 273,946,293 downwards.
GACCTTTTTAACATGTTTTCTCAGGTAACTGAACTTGATGATATATGATTTTGGAAGATACTTGGCAAGTGACATGGTCATAGGAATAAGTTGCAGTGTTTTTACACCAACTCTAAAACTACTGGGACTTCTTTATTTATTTATGGGCCTTATTTTCTGTACTTTTGGGTCAATGTAAAACTTTAATACTTTTGGTTGATGTAATGTTTTGAAACGGATATGGTAATTCTGTTTCCCTATATCTTGTGTTGTGTACCAATTTAGTAGCATCCTGTAGACTAGTACTGACTTCTGCTGCACTATTTTTGGGGGTGTTACAAATTGATATCAGAGCCTTGGTTATAGAGAACTGGGTATTTACCAAAACCTATTACAAAAACTTACCCTATGACCGCCGCGTGCCAGCTTGCCAAGGTATTGTCTCATTTGCTACTTGAATTAGTGTTATAATTGGTGAAACTACGTAGTGCATTACACTGTTGGTTAAATGATTTCTTTTACTTGATTTTTCACTATAAGTATTTCCATATGCTTATACACGAACCATTCTGTCACAGACCATGCCTTCCTTGTCCTTTGAAGTCGTCGAGGATGTTTTGCTTGCTAGTAGTAGGCCAGCACCTTTCCTGATCACTCCAGAGGCCGATGACCCGTACATGATTGTGCGACGTCAGGTCAAGAGATAGTCTCCAGAGCCTCGAATGACTACACTTGTTCCATCCTCACCTACTCATGCTTCATCAGCTACACCTACTAGTCCCGCATCTGCATCACCATTCCCCTGTCTACGCATTTATGTGCGATGGACGACACTTCACCTGGACATATCTCATATCAATACTCCATATCCTACTTTTCGCCAGACCGCACGTATGTCTGTACGCCTACCCACATCACTATCATGTCACATCCCAGCTCACTCTCTTCTGTCATTACCATCTCCATTACCATTTCGCCATAGACCACGATCTCCTACATCACCCATTTCATCACCACACACCTCATCATCCGACTCACCTCCCACTTAGAGATGATGCGAGATTTGAAAGACCTCGAAAGGAAGTTTCACAATCCTCTAGGCAGTGTACCTAATCGCTATAGTGTAGTATAGGTAAGACTCAGAGGAAAGTTCGTTCTCTACAGGAATAGTGTCATTAGGTCAAGATGTATGAAGAGATAGGTCTAGAGGTGAGGGATGATTCTTTTTATATTTTTTTTTATGTTTATATGAAAGCAATTAAAATCTTGGGTTTTGAAAGAGTGGGCGGAATTAGTTGCTAGTCAACTAGCCCAAAACTAATTATAACTTGAAATTAAACTAATTAAAAAGAAAAAGTAAATTCGGTGACTTCTTATGATAGGGAAAAGCGTGTTCACTTAGATTAAATTACTCCCTAGTTATCTCCTACTGATATGTCGAATTATCACGTCCTTGTTTTAGTTGAAGCGCTGTATTCCTTAATATTGGTCGTGGGGAGGTGACGAAGTCCCCAACTCTATGAATCTTAGTCTCCCCGAAAAACCTTAAAGTCTATTAAGTTTTCTAGGATCTACAGGCCGCAATTCATGCAATAAATACAACGAGAAAAACCAATAGTGCACTCTACGGTTGCGTTTCTAAGACGTTCAAGCTAGTTACATATAAGAGGTCAGCCAGTTTTCTTAGCATAACGCGAAACAATCAACTAAACAAGAGATGAAAAATCAAAATTCAACAACTAGGTTTCATTAGATCTAAGCAAACACAAGTAAACTTAAGCTAGCGTGTTAAAGAGAAGAAAGGATAAACAATTAATCAAATAACACATAGACATATTGAATGATTAAATGAATAACTTATCTTCAATAAAACATATGTTTTTGGGGCTGAAGAACCCTTACAAAAGCTGCCAAATTCGTCCACAAAACCCTACTCCAAGATGTTACACGAATTAATGAAAACATGTGAAAGTATATATAGTTTTACAATGGTGACGGCGTCACTTGCAAAGTTTGACGCTGTCAGCTCGCCTCTAATTAGGGTTTCGTCTTCTCCAAGTTGGCTTGTGACGGCGTCGCTTAGGAACCCTGACACCGTCAAGTGCTATCTGACGCCGTCCCTTAGTAAATCTTCTGGGCCGTCTCTTGTTAACTTTGCATGGATTTTTGGTCTTCAAATACACCTGATGCCGCCAGGTTATAAAGTCATCAAATTTGACTCAGGCGTCGCTTGTTAATTCTAAGCCAAGAATCCTCTATTATTTGCACGTGAAGGTGTCACGTTGTAGCTTGTGACACTGTCAGACTCCCATATCTGACAGAATTCGGGACTTTGTCGTTTTCTTCACTTTTTCGTCGTTGCGAGCCCAAAACATGCCATTTTCCCGATTTCTCGTCCCAAGTACCTAAAATGCAAAAAGAAATGATTTAAGGCAATATTTGATCATATTAATACGATTTTAGGCTTAAATGACCCCATAAAAAGGTACCAAATAAATCCTTATCAAATATCCCTACACTTGGGATTTGCTTGTCCCCATGCAAGTATGCTTTTATCCTAATCAATTTACAAGTTAGGGGTCATTTAACATTAGTATAAAAGTAATTACAACATACAATCATTCCACGTTAGTCGTAACAAGCACGGAAATTATATACTAGCACCTTACATAAAGTGTTTGGATTCTCACATCTCTCGGGTGTATAAAGTTATATAACAAATGGAAACGGGAAAATATAACACTCTCTACCTGTCATAGCACCTAGATTACCATAGGCTTGGGAACGGATCAAACCTCCACAACTTTGGCGTAAGCACCTAGGATAAACTATCAAAGAGGTCTTTTTAAAGTGTTGTAACGTTAGGTGTAAGCGTATAGGAAAACACGGTTTTGTTGGATACAGGGAAATTTACTGGTGGCAAGTCAATTATCTTGGTCAATTACATGTACAATGAGGCGTTGCTAAGCCAAGACTCGACTCGAATCGCTAACTACAAACTCTTTTTGTATTTTTCTCGACATTTTCTTGACTCAAACAAAAATAAAAGACGGGATGTTAGTCCGTATGTTTTTTCTCTTGTCTTTTCTACTTTTTTTTTTGATTTTTTTCTTTTTTCTTTATATATATATATATATATATATATATATATATATATATATATATATATATATATATATATATATATATATAACAGAATGTGTATGGCGTCATCAATGCCACATAATGCCAGTAATCATGCATTAATGCCACGTATTAATCCACCTAAGCAAAGCATGCCACCTAAGCAGTGTTTTACAATTCATAAATTTTGGAATTTTTTTTTAATTAGTTTAAAAAATTATGATGGTGAGGATCGAGCATGAGTCTTTTACTTGGTATGCAAACATATCAACCAATGGAGCTATTCCATAAGTTATGATCAAAAGCCCAAAACAAAATTTATATCTGCTAAAAATACCTCAATGATCCTTTATACAATCCCACATTTTATTCATTAACCCTAATATCATTCGTATTCCACCTTTTTATCAAAACCCTAATATCATTCATTCATCCAGAGAATTGCATGAGTCGGTTCAAGGTTTTTGTTTTTCTGAAGCAACATACACAATGGTAAGATAACCTCACTGCCATTTTTTGACCTGTTCATGTTTTGTATCTGAATATTATACATGATTTTTTATAATTTATATTTCTTCTGCTTCATCGACTAATAAGGTGATAATAATCTCCTTCACAATTAATTCATACTCACATCATTACATGTTTCATTGATTTATTTTAGGTTTTTGTTTTAGCGATAACATGTAATCTTTTTATATAACTATTGATACTTTGTAATATTAATTGTTTGCAGGATTTGATCAATAATTCGATATATGAAAGATTCAATTCTAAAGAGAGCCTTGATTTAAGTTTGATCATTCATTGATGTATTACTTTCTAAAGGAAAAAAGAAACAATACAAAGGTTATCCTTTTAAGGTTAAAACATATTACTTCCTCTTTGTTATGTTTAATTAGTTATATTATAAACGATTGCATGGATCCTCATAAAGGTTTGGATTTATGGATGGGCGGTTATTATTTGAATGTGCAACAGTAGACCTCACACCAGCTGCAGCAGAGCAAAACAACTGAGTACAACTCTCTGTTGGTAAGTTTTCTAATGTTGCCCTATTTTCCGTATTTTTGTGTTGTGTAATAGCACTTTCTTATATGGATTAAATAATATATGAAACTCTAAAGTGGCTGTAAATTTTATCACTGAATAATTTACATCTCTTTTAATTTATATGGAATATGAATATTAAATTTATCACTGATCTGAAATCTTTAATCGTCAGGGAAATACATTACTATGTATTGATGAAAGTCGATTTTAGCTTGATTATAAATATGGTTATTTCCTTCTCTAAAAAAATAAATATGGTTACCAGAACAGACTGATCAATTAGTTATCAAGTATTAATAAGTTATATGATAAAATCAATTAAAATGTTATGTTTAAATATTAGTAATTATAATTCAGATTTTATTGAGTTATTAAAATTAATGTTTTTAATGATGGTTTTAATGAATGTATATTGATTTGATGAAACAGATTTTATTGTTTTAAATTGCTGAGATAAAAGATTGTTTTTGATATGGTGAAATTATAAGTGAGATAAGATTATTAGTTTAAGATGAGGCGTAATGAATGAGAAAAGACATGTACTTTTAAGTTCTGTTTCTATTGTCAGGGGTATCGGTTGCGATCAGGCTAGAGAACAACACTTTAAGTCTGTTGTTGAATGTTGCAAGGGGGTATATCGAATGACTAGAAGTGTGGACTATGTAGCGTTGGCATCGTGATTCAGCGGGTGGTGGTATCGGATAGCGTGTGGTGCGTGTTCTAGGGGTATCTGTAATAGTATATTTCATGGATATAAATGAAAAAATTGTTGTGTATAATTAATGATGTAGAACATGGATGTGCTACAAAAGGTATAAACACATTTAATAGTTGCAATCACTACTAACATGTTTATGGTTATATTTCAGTGGCGACCTAGGTCACATCGCCAGCAGTGGAGACTGGTGTTACTCATAATACCCGTAAGAGTGATTGCATGTTTCTAACGCGGATTATTATTTTCCTCTTTTGTATTTGCACTTTGGGAGGAACATGTTTTTACAATTATTCATATTATGCATAGGTGAACAAACTACATCAGCCAGAAATGCTGCAGCCGTGATCTCCCGACCACAGTGTTTTACAAATCCAGGTACAGTTGACCCCTGCTCGGTCTATCATTCAAGAGTTGTGTTAGGGAAGTTGTTTTAAGTCACACGTTTACAGGTGTTTTAGATGGAGCCCCAACAACGCAATCAGTTCCTGACATCTTCAATAGTTTTTCATTGTTCATACGATTTATTTTTCATACAGTTTATTCTAATGTTTTTATTAACATGAATGCTTTTGAATTGAACATCACAAATCACGACTCATTTGATCAAAAGTCTTAACAAGTAACAGGTTTATTGTTATTCATCTTCAATAGTTTTTTCATTGTTCATACGATTTATGTTTCATTCAGTTTATTATATCTCAGTTATGTTATCATTTTTGCATTCTCATGTTTTTATTCACATGAATGCTTTTGAATTGAATTAGCGATCTCTTTTTGCAGATAAAACAAGCTGGATGTTACTCCACTCACCTCTTGGCATTTTCAATGGAGTTGCACTGGATAAATTTATCAAACATGTCAAAATGCGAGAATTGGGACTTTCTTATGCTGTTGTTGCGATCATGGGTCCACAAAGCAGTGGTATATCTCCCTTACGTTATAAAAAATTAAAGGTGATGTTTTCTCATGTAACACGTGGTCCTAGATTTAAATCTGTCATTACAACCACAGTTAGGCATTATGCATAAAATAGTTAATCGAGAAATAGCCATTGCATTATACGAAATATGCAGGTTCTGACATTTATGTGTTTGTTACAGGGAAGAGCACACTTCCGAATCATCTTTTTCATACCAACTTCACTAAGATGAATGCTGAGAATGGAACGCATGTTCTGATTTGCTAATTAGATATCATTTTTTCTTGATTTGTAATTTTCTGAGTTTTTGTTCTCATTATCAGGTCTCAGACCACTCTAGGTATATGGATGGCAATGTATGCTGGCATTGAACCTTGCACTATTGTAATGGATCTTGAGGGTAGTGATGGAAGAGAGCAAGGAGAGGTTACTTTAAATAATAGTTTTGTTTCTTTTTGTTATCTTTATGAATATGAAATGTTGTTTGTCGTTTACTGATACTTTATAAGCTATTAGGATGATACGACATTCAAAAGACAAATCACACTTTTTGTACTTGCTGTTGCAGATGTAGTGCTTATTAACATGTAAGTTTGCTGGTAAGGGCAGTGTAATTTTAGCATTACAATAGTACAAGAAATATAAAAAACAACTCATTGCAATATCAACACTGAGAATAATTTTACCATATACTTGTCTTCCGGCTAATTTTCTTCCGTTTCTCTTCCGGTGCTAATCAATCAATGATTTCATTTTTCTTCTTTAACCAGGTATAAATGAACATCTTGAGCTAATGAGGAATCATGGCAGCGCTGAGATTGCGGCTGATTTTGGTCATGCATCGAAAAATTCCCCTATTGTTAATCATTTAAATAATATACACGGCCATTATATTATTGAAAGTAAGTAGCTTGCCATATTTTTGTGGTTTAAAGTTGTGATATGGCAGATGCTTCATCTCACACTAACGTTAATACTCTATTATTTTACAAGGTATAAATGAGCCATTGCGAACTGGGGTTTTATCTAACCTATTAAAAAGCACTTTTTTACATTTTGAAAACCACCTTTGTAGTAATGATTGAATCATTTGAAACTGGTTATTTGACCCTTCAATAGTAAATAAAAGAATATGACTTCTCTGAACATTAAACTGATTATTAAAAAGCATGTATTCATCTCAGTAATCAGATAATCAAGTTTTAACCCCATATGTTTTCTATTTGAACACTAAAAATTGAATATTGTATGTCATGTGGACAAAATAGGAAAGAATACACTTATGGAAAAACGATTGTGGATGGGCTTGATGTTGTTCCTTATGAGTATCCGTTCAATGTACGAGCTTACTATGCACTAATATTGAGACCACTTACTGTTAAGAAGGTTTGGCCCTTTATGTTGATCCATATTTTAAGGTGCTAGCTGCTTCATATCCGTATTTTGCCAAAAGGCTGCTTACAGACCCGAATACATATCCAAGAGATGTGCATATTGAGTTACTATTCAAGGATTTCAAGGACAGAAGGTTCAGGTATGTGTTCTTTTGCAATTTTTCTTTTTAAATTTGGTCTGTTCTTGACTTTATATAGAGACAACAAAATGGGAGGGTCGCTGGTTTGGTATCATTTCAATAGAATTGGGTTGAAATGGGATATTTTTATTATTTGTTGAAACTGGCCAGACAGGGTTGGGTTCAGTGTCGACCCACTAAAGACATTTTTTTCGAATTTTATTTTCGATAATTACCTACCAATAATTATGATTACATAACGATATATTCAAAAACCCACGTTAATAAATCTATGATTAATAATTTACAATATCAAAAAACGCATTGTATAACAACAATCTAGGAAGCAATGTTTGTTTATGCATTGAAAATACACTTTGACTTTCTGCCCATTTGGACCCAAGTTTTATATTTTACATCTGAGCTAAGAAAACTATTTCCATCTTTAACTATTATATTCTGAATAAAAAAATTGACGTGTTTACAAATTATGTTTAGATTTGATTGTTTTCGCATCAAAAAATTGTAGGTATTTTCAAGGTTTGTGTCAACGTCGCTGTCTCAAGAGTCAAGAGCAGGAATGGTTTGAAGATTGTATGTAGTGACAGAGATGGTAAATACACAAATTCAACAACACACGTTGCGTATAAAGAAGCTTTATTTTTCATTCGAACTAAAAGCGTATACTTTTTAATGGCGGATAATTTATTAAGTATTATTTCTTCTTATCGGATCGCCATTCATTTTTTTTATTCTTTATTCACTGTATAAATATTTTATGATGTTCATAATTCATTAACCGTTACTTAATTTATTCCTTGGACACTTTTCCAGCCATTTTTGTGCTAAGAGTTTCTTCACATTTAAATTCCCATTACAAGAAAGTTCAACCCTGTACTAAGAGTTTCTTCACATTTAAACTCCTATTTTTGGGCTAAGAGTTTCTTTCGCTATAGTCAAATATGTCAACTATATTTATAAGCTTACGACCCTTTCTTTCAACATGTACACTTTCCAACCATTTTTTACCACCCTTCTTTTGCTATAGAAAAATATGCCAACGATATTTATAGGTCATGCCCGCCCATCGAGAGGGCTTCGAAATCTAGTATATATATATATATATATATATATATATATATATATATATATATATATATATATATATATATATATATATATATATATATATATATATATATATGTCTTTAATTTTTTTCCATACACTCTTGCCCTACCATCCAAAATAATACATCAAAGGGATTACTTGCAACCTCCCTACACTTGAACTTTTACATAAATGAAACTAACTAACGACCCGAATTAAGAAAATCAAAACACGTGGAGTACCTTAAACATTAACGCACATTTGGGGGTAATAATTCTTCCCCATTACTTCATAACAACTGGTACTTTTACCCAAGAGTCCCAATCGTGCCAAAACTGTATTTACAAAATATGACTCGACTTAGCAACCATGTAATCAATTAGACAATTAACAAAGGTTTTAACATATAAGTTGTAACAATAATGCACTAAAGATGAGTGCATACAAGGTAGGCTAAGGCGATTTGGGTGTACATTTAGGGGTGAATTGTAAAATATGCTCTTCATTAATATTTCGGAATCCACCGAAATATCACGAGAACCGCAAAAAATATAGACTCTGAGGGGTGTACTAGGGGTATCGTGTACTAAAGATGAGTACATCGCAAAGGTGTGGGAAAATTATTTGACTTTATTGATCAAATAACTTGGTTCATTGGTCAAGTAATTATAAAACAGGTTTAAAACAAGGGTTATACTAATGCCTCTTATCATTTAGTAAATCCTAACTACACGAATGTAGTCTCACTAGCGATCTCGGGATGCATCACAAATGCAAGTTCTAGAATCTATATACTACCAGTACACCCATAAGCATTAAAGGTAAATGCTTTTTCCAATAGATCTAAAGGCGAACCCCACATTTTTTGGGTGGAAAATTTTTTTTGAGTGGAAGGGTTTTTGTCCTAGCTATATAATTCCTATCCATGAGACGCTTATTAATACTAAAGTTTCACTCCTATATGTTGTAAAAAATTTTAAATTTGGTGCCAAAATTGCCCTAACAAGTATTTCTTTTAGTTTTATTACACATTTACTCAAAGACACAACAAAAATCAAGCGAAGTTATAGTTTCTAAGGTATCCCATTTTACCCTCCCTACACTTAAATTGACTATTGTCCCCAATGTTCTTGAAAAGTATCAAAGTTATGATAAAGGGAAAAATAAAATAGATGAAAGAAACTAATACTCCCATGATTTGCTCGGCATGGACGTTGTGAAAACATGGTTAAATCCTCCTCCAAGAAAATAAATGCAATAAGTGCTCATCATACTTCATCTTTATGTTCTTGTCCAATATAACCTGTAATTCATTAAGAAAATGAAACACAAAACCTTGCATAAAATCGGCGGTAAATACTATATATATATATAAACAAAATCCTAAAAAGCAAATAAGATATAATGCTTGCAAAATAAATGTTTACAGATTCCTGGAAATTTAAAATTCTGAAAATTTTCAAAAATTAAGTTCAACAGAAAACAAAAGCCTGGAGAACTATGCTGCTACAGTGCCTGACGCCGTCAGGATTGACCTGATAGTATTTTTCGTTCTGTTTCAAGAAAAACCTGATTATTAAAACCTGGAAAATTGCAAGACATTCATTGTGACTCGATACAAGCATTTGACTCTAACAAACACACACATATATATGCTAATCATAAATTTTTAACTTTCATGTTCGAATTCGTTCTTGTAAACCAATATGATCTTCCCTACAACTATCTTTTTGTAAAATACCTTTTTATGCAATTAAGACGAGGTTAAAAACAAAATAAAGCATTTTCATAAAATTATTCGAAACATGAACGATAAATAATTATGATGGAGCATACATATGAAATCAAACAAAATAAAAACAAATAAACAAATAATAAAAACATGGGTTGCCTCCCAAGAAGCGCTTTTGTTTATTAACGGCTGTTGTAGCTAGACTTCAAGTCATGGCCTATGTATTTCTTAATTTAGAAACCCATTCTATCCTCTTAATTATTCTCTCATCCCGCTTGTATTCTGGGCCTAAATTCAAAATTCCTGAATATTGAATTTTTCTTTCCTTTTGACCATTATTACTCTCCTCTTCATCACAATCAACCTTAAAAGCTGGGATATTGTCAATATCTAAATCCTCAATGTCCTTGAATCTTTCTACCTTGTATGGCATTATATATCTGATGCTCTCTACTCCATCTGAAAACTTAACTATACCTTCATTTCTATCATAGGACATTTTAGATGCTTCGACAAACGGTTTTCCTAGCACTATCTCACATAAGAATTGATCTATAATACCTCTAACATGTTCCAATATCATAAAGTCACATTGATAGACAAAATTTTCCATGAAGACGTGCAACCCTTTAGTTCTCCCAACAAAATTACACAGCCGATTAGGGTTGTAAGGATCTTGTCTAGGTTTCAGTTCTTCATTTATGATCCAATTATAATATAGCCTGGACATAACATTCATAGGAGCTTTTAAGTCAATGTAAGTGTGCTCTCTATACATATGACGAACCATGCAAGGAATCTTAATATTCATATAATTGCGCTTCCTAATCCACGGTCTTTTCCAATATCTCAAGGGACAAGGATACTTTAAAAGAAATTTATGATAGTTTAATTCCTCCCGAATTGGAAAGAAAATTTCAAACATAATAAAGTCATTCCTTGGTTCCTCTTCCAAGTCATCACTAGGGGTAGTGTTATCCATACAAGGATTGGTTCTAAACTCAATTTCTCTGTTAATTAACTCATTAAGCTCCCTAAGTTCATTGATTTCCTTCTCAATTCGGTCACGTAACGAAGTAATTACCTTGGGTAGAAAGAATTGAGCGAGGAAATGAGAAGTAAGATTATCCCAAGATGAGATAGATCCCGCGGGTAAACGCTCAAGCCAATGACTAGCTTTGTCACGTAGAGAGAATTGGAAGAGACGTAATCGCGTTGTCTCTTGGGTGGCAACATCAAGGTCTATGGAATCTACGATTTTAAGAAATCCTTGAGATGTTGATTTGGATCTTCGGAACGAAGTCCCTGGAATGCACATCCGCTTTGCACCAACCGGATCGTGTCGGATCGTAAGGGAGACACATTGGCTCTTTGGGGGAGCTCAATGGTGTTTCGATAGCCTTGGTAACTTGGTTTGGAGTACTCACCTAGAGTATGGGCTCGAGGTGGGTCTTGGTTAATTGGTGGGTCTTGGTTGGGTTGCTCTTGGTGTGGTTGGTGTGCTCGGTGTGGTTGGTTTATGGGGTTAAAGATGCCTTCATTCACTATGGTGGCAAATGAAGAGAATTACAAAACAAAGGGAATGAAGAAAAGACAGACTACAAGAAAGCTACTAATTAAAAAGAAAATAAAATCTCACTTGATAGGAATCTAGTGAGTAGACCTAAACGAGATAGAAATTAAACCTAAACTATTAACTATTCCACGGCAGCGGCGCCAAAAACTTGATGCAAGATTTGTAAGACCTTGAAAGGAAGTTTTACAATCCTCTAGGCAGTGTACCTAATCGCTGTAGTGTAGTGTAAGATTTGCATACTTGGATTCAATGTTGGATGAATTCTAGAAAGAGAGAGAGATGAGAGAGAGTTGGGAGATTTAGAGAGAGAATGAGAGAAAACTAGTTGAATGATTAGAAACCTCCAACCCTTCCCATACTTGGGAAGGGGTATTTATAGTTACTATCTATGGTGCCCCTAGTGGGCTGTGGAGTGAGTTGACAGTGGGTAAAGACCCGACCCACTCCACAAATACTAATATATCTAAACTAATACTATTAATACTAATAATCCTACGAGCTACATAAATGCTAAACAGATACTCGGGGTGACCGAGTCTTCACATGAATATTTATATTCCTAACAATCACCCCCTAAGGGAGGTCACCCCGGAAATAATATTTTGTATTCTAGCATTCTATTACATGATTGTAACTTCCAAGCTCGTAGTCTTTGATTCTTCAAATTCATTACTCTTTGTACATTCAGAAGTGATCTTTTGATGACCGTTCTTCTGTCTTGGATGATCTTTGGTGATTCTTTGATGATATCATCCAACATATGTCTTCTAGTCATCTTGTTGCTGAATCGTCTCCATGTGAAGTAGTGATCTTTGAGCATTCTTTGAGATCATCAGTCACTGTAAATCTCCAAGCTCATCCGATGTAATATTTCCTTCATGTGATACGTTGTGACCGTTGAACTCGCATGCTCACACTTTTCTGGATCATGATAATTATTATCAAAGTTGCGGAAGCTGTGTTGAAGGTCTTTTATATATCATGATTTCGTTGATTATGATGATGATGGTGTGGTGTGAGCATGTGGTGATGGATTGGCATCTTGTTCAGCAATTAGCTACAACTGCAATCAGCTACAACCGCCAGGTGTTCCTGCATACGACAGTTAGCAATAAAACATCCGGTACTTACAGGTTCGGACTTCGAGATTGTTAACAGCATAGTGTGAAAACTCTCTCTAATCCTTACCAAGGCCGTTCCTAAATCGGAAACCCACAGAGGGCTTTAAAGATCTACCGCAGTAAATCAACGATTAGGCGAGTCGCTGGAGTTCACTCCACGACTGTAGACCGTTTGAAACCGCCGCGAACACTAAGCGTAATCCACAAGGAATTACCAAAGTGACCTGCTTTCAGGGCTGTTTGATGTTGACCCTGGCAGGAATTTCCATTCAATCACTGAAAACTACATTTGTAAATTCCCTCATAAATGTTCTGGCAGATTGCTAAGATCTGCTTAGGACTCATAAGTATACAACTGGTGTCCTTAATTTTGAATAACCAGCGCAGAAGTAACACGTGTTCTTATGAGATCTTATAATGCATCTCGTGGCTCTAGACTCGATAATTGCAATTTTGGTAGTCGGAGACTGGAGCGGTGTCTCCTATTTCAGTATCAACATAACTCGTAATGAGCGGTCGATAGATTATGCAGGGTTTCCCGTGAGAATGAAACAAGTCCTTTTAAGAGAACTTGAGTGGCTTAGAAGGTTTAGTGCAGTGCGTCACTGGGTCCATGTCGTCTTGTCTTCAATACCGGTGTTACCTTAGTAACCACCAGTAGCATATGAATTGAACCCGGTTTCTGCCCTAAGGTTGAATAATTGGAGGGCTATTTCTTTTCACCCTTTCTCATTTCATGTCTTTTTAATTCTTCAACCCCTTCTCTCTCCTTTCTCATATTACTCCTTTCTTCATGATCATACCTAAGGACTTTCTAATACTAACTATTCGGTATTGTCCCTGGGTAGATCCCTCCGGCTCTGGCGGATCATAGGACGGTTTTCCTAACCTTAGCCACCTTATAACACCATGACTATCCTATGTTGCCGTAAACCAAAATCCTTGAAAAATCTCTCAAAGTGTTTATGATTATTAAAACACATTTTGCCAACACTTTGAGAGTTTTATACTTTTCAAATGCTCCCCCTTAACATGTGCTCAGATGTTTTAATTATAAATTTGCACATGTTGGGTGGAGTTCGCACTTTTAGAATTGATCCACTTTCAGTGAACATGACCGATTCGAGACACGCTTACATCACTAGTTAGACTAGCTTGAAATTATTACCCGGCCTGGTCATGTCCACAGAAAGTTCCTCGAAACGGTACACTCTACTCAGATACGTCCTCTTCGAGACACGCTTACATCACTGGTTAGACCATCTTGAAATTATTACCCGGCCAGGATGCATCCTTTCGATTAATGACAGTTTATGTTTCGTCAATTCATTGGTGAAGTCTGAGTCACGCTCACATGATATGCCATCTCCTTTTTGTTTCTATAAACTATTTGCACCCCCTCAATATGTGCATTGATATACAAAAGAGTTTACCACATATGGGAGAGCTTACATTTACGTCCAAAACATCACATTTTATCAGATTTCATATTTAAATCACATTCCCTCCCCCTATCAAAAATTTCAAACCCTTTGAGATTTGTGATCCCAATTGATTTAAATAAGTTAGAAAATTATGGGAGAAAATGTGGTCAGGTTTAATATATTCTGATAATGAGACATTACGATGCTCCCCTTCAATCTATGAGGGAGAATGTTAGTGTCAGGTATGATAGGTTTGAAAGATTTTGGATTAAAACAATCATACACTGACATATAAAAACCACATTTATTCACTGCTTATTATGCACAAAGTTACTCGTTATGACACAAATGATGTTGACCTTTTCGCTTCCCTGAGGGAGTCAGTAGTCAGCATCAATTATCCATCCACCAACAAATCTTCCCAAGTATTGTAGATCTCCACTTGGCGAGACCAGAATAAGTATTGCTTTGCTGAAATGAAGGTGGTGGTGGTGATGACAGTGTTGTTGTTGTTGTTGTTTTTGCTGATGTTGTTGTTGTGATGAATTCAGAGCCAGTTAATAGAGTTTGAACATCTGATCAGATGGTTAGAGCGGGAATTGGCACATTCATATTGGCCATAGAATCTGCATAAGAATATCAACACAGATATACATACATACAGATTCACTTTTCATTAATAGCTACCACATAGCAGCTTGCCAACTCATAATACCAAATTCATCTCATAATCAAACCACAGTCAGGAAATACATCAAACCGCTATCTAGCATGAAGAGCAATCAGCAATCATGAACATGGCAATTCACTCAGATTTCAATATTCAACTCAGGATCTTAGGAACAAGATTCAAACATGATAACTATATACCTAAGCAAATCCTGAGAGCACATGCACTAAATACACAACAATTACGCAGCTATCGACTAACAAAAGTCAAACAACATTTGAAACTCATTCATTCAGATCATACAAATACCTGTGGAGTATTCAAGAACATCAAACACAATGGGTTTTCTAACTTCTTTTAGAGTTTGAGTTTTAAAGTATTTAGGGGATTAAACGAGGATTCCAAAGTGACACAAATGGACCATATAGTTACATAAAGCTAGGAAACTATAAGCAATTTGCACATAATGTCCTAATCTTTCTAACAACTAACACATTTGCCCATTTGAGATAAAGTTTAGTAAGATCCTCATCAACTAATACCCCATTAACTACAAAACCTTTTCTAAGAATTATGAGTTAACCAAGAAACCCGTTTGAATAAATAAAATTTGAGATCACTTTCCCCCTCAATCAATGACCCGTATTCTAGTTAAAGATCTGTAGTCGTTGATTGAGTGACAAATTTTATGCATAATCCAAGACTGAAAGAATTCAACCAACATGTTACCACCATGTGTCTCACAAATAATTTTAAGAAGAATCATAGAATGAAAACTATTTATATACAAAAAAGACTTCTCTTCTTAATCAGGAAATAATGCACTGACGCGTGCACTAAATCAGGGATGCACGAATATGAAGTAATCCATGCCTGGGTGAACATCACCCAGTGGGAGGAACAACCGTCTTTTTGGCGACGTGCTTTCCCCATTTTGAAACGCGGGTTGCAATCTAAAGTAATAGCAAGCCATTTAGACATGTTTTAACCAGTTTGTATAACTTCTGCTCGAGCTTCATTTAAAGTCCCGTGTCATTATTGAATGACATTTCTAAGACCGTAAATGTTATTGATAAACAGAAGACATGTCTAGAGAAACTATTTTTGGTATTTTCTATTTTTCATATTTTTATGGATTTTCTGGGTTTAAGTTTCTCTATTTACAATTTGATGGTTTTATATTTGGTATAAGATATGTACAAGCTATATTATTCAGTTTAAGAAAATGTTGATATGAATACCGAAATAAGGATACGTTCAGTATGTTGTAGAAATGAGTAGTCAACATCTCTTAAACTTTCACCACCAAAGCTTTCGAGGCTCCTGAATAATCATCTGAACTTGAGCCTTCTCAATTGTGAAGCTTTGATAGCTTCCCCCCAAACTGACAATCTTCCTTTTGAGCAGTTTCAAAGCTCTCTTTCAAGCTTACATGAGGTAAGTGTACAGCAGAAACCGTAGCAAACCACGTCAAATATTGCTGCTCCTATTAAGAATAATCATCGTGATTCTCTGTTCGGGGGATAATCACATAGATCAGCAACGTATCATCTCATGCTTGAATACTTCTTCTCACATTTCTTCTTGCTGAAGTCTGAAGTAATGCCTACCAAAAGTATCCAGAGACCACTTCCTCCCAAGTAGTTGAAGAGATGAAATCAGTCTCATTGTATGAAGCTCAGAAACCCGAAGTACACACACAATCCTATTAATGAAGTCGAAAACGTAATATCAAGATCAATCAAGACCCGGAAATCCCCTTTTCTCCCTTCAGGAAATTGCATATGAGAATTGTTACACCAAAGTCACCTAAGTCTCGACTGTAAGCAACTTATCCCGTATGTATTCTAAATGATAACACCAAGACAGTACCACAGAAGCATCGGAATCAAGTAAGTCCCGGATGAGCACATTTCCTTCTGTTGGATACCGACTAACCATAGGAATCATCATACAATTGTGTACCTCTTTAATCATCAGAAACTGTTTCATACATCTCTTCCCCCACGTAGTTGGAATGATACACCATAAGGAAAGAGTTAAAACACTGATTTTCTCTGCGTTTATGACATTTGTCTTCCCGGAATAACCCTAACTCAAAAGAGGTATAAAGTTCATCATGTGTACTCGTTGTGCGTTCAGATGTATGTCTCCTTCCCCCTTGCTGGTTTTGATACCTCAGAATCAGCAACACATTTTACGCACAAATACTTGAAATCTTGTGAGAAGAACAAAATTAGCTCAAATGTATTGTTGAACCTAAGACCTTGATAGATCTTTGAGCACTCTTGGATCGATATTAATGTTTATGTAATCACAAACACACTAATAGAAAGTCTCTAATACTTGTATAAAGCGGAATTTAAACACAAGTAAGAACACAAATAACTAAGAACGATTGATCCTCTATGGATCTTTTATTAATACTAAGAACTTGTTTTTCTAAAAAACTCGTACATCATACATAATAACGTGTTCCTTTTATAGATAAGGAACCCTAACTAGGTTTCACTAGAAACCCTAAACCGTTTCACAAGAAATGTATATTCTAAAAATTAAACAAGACATGCATTATCACTTCCTAAATAAACTCATGCATATCCTAACTAATAACAAAATACGCGGAAACTATCCATCATCAGAAACACACTACGCAGAATCTCTACTTCCGCAGAAACATTCTTCAGCAGAATCCAATACTTCAGCAGTAACCATCAGCAGTAACCATCAGTAGAATCCTTCCTTAGCAGAATTCCCAACAATCCTCCCCTAATCTTGAATTTGACATGGTTAAGTTCAAGATTCTTGATAGATCTCTAACACTTCAGAATAAGAGGATTGAATTCGAACATCATCAGCAAAGAAACAAAAGAACCACATCTCTATGAATGGCAAAACTTGAAAATTTAGGTCTTTGCAGCAACAAATGACATAATGTACATCAAAACAATTTAGTTTCAGACTATTCTCATCACATCCAGGTGTGTAAACTCCTGTGAGAGGTGAATCATTGAAAATAATGGATTTGATGTCTCTTTACCAATAGCCATCACTACTGGAGTAGCCAAATGTTTAAGTTCGAAAACTATGGTACACTGATAACCATATGATTTTTAGTAAATCATCAGCTATAAACGGATTTGAGATGTCTTTACCTGTAGCCGTTTGCTCAGGACTAGCCAATCCTTTGGTTTTCAACTGAACCTTGGTGAATTGAATACCAAATATGGATACCAAATGTCTTTACCACAAACCATACTTTTGTGGACTAGCCAATTCTTTGGATCCCAGAAAGGGTTACATCTATGGTGAATTGAGAACCATTTCAACTCTCAGAACTTAATCATGGGTGAGCTGAAATACCCTATAGCTTTGAGCAAGCTATTACAGCTATCAACAGATTTGATGTGTCTTTACCAAAGCTGTACCCTTTGGACTAGCCAACTCTTTGATGGACACAAGTCACATCTGGTGAGTTGAGAACCATCAACAGAGTGATATACAACAAACCTGCAGAAAAGTTAGTACACAAAGATACAAGTTTTTTTTTTTTTTTTTTTTTTTTTTTTTTTTTTTTTATTTTTTATTTTTTTTTATTATTTTTAACTAAGAAATAAGAATGAAATAAGAAATAAATGAAATAAAGAAAGATAAGATACAAAAATAATACATAATACCAGAATCAAGTAGAAGCTTGGTGTTGCATAAGCTTGGACTTGATTAACCCAACCAATTGTGCAACATGAGTCTCATCATTAGCCACTAGATCAGGAGGAACTTCCAATTTGGTTTTAAGCATACGTTTCAGCAGATTAATAGACCAAGGATAATGCTGATCCGAAAACATACACACCCTAATGCCAGACTTTGTTTCAACAACATGCACATTAGGCATAGGGTAAAACCTCCAAGTATCAACCTCCCATGTGTGTGAATTCCCCCAAAGTGAGTAGCCTTTTCCATTAGGTGATTGAGAATCAAACAGAACTTGCAGATCTCCCAATAAGTACAAACCAGCACCCTGTGGTGGATGAGAGGTATAATACTCAGTAACCATTCCATAGAGAGTATGCAAATCTTGCCTATCCACCAAGTGAAGAATTTCTTGCAAGAAAGTAAACTCCATATAGGATTGATCTTGCCGATAAATGGTGTTTATCTGCCCATCTGTCAATGTCCATTTGACCAACACATTGTATGAACCCTCAGGAAATGTCTCAGAAGAACCCACTTTAATAAAGGTTGAATCAGCAGCATTGAGATCTATATGCTTAGAAGAACTCTCCTGTTTAGACTTATGTGCTCTAGAAATTTGCTCTCTTGCTAACCTCACAGATCTTCTGATAGCAATATGTCTGCTGTGTGCCATCCTTTTCTTTCTTCTCCCAGGTATATAGATCCCCAAAGGACTAACATTTGCAGATGCACCAGAAGCATCTTCAGGAGGAATGGAAGAAGTAGAAACAGAACCACCTTCTGCAAGCAACTTTGCAGTATCTTCTCTAACCTTTTGAGCCTCAGCAGCTTCTAATTCAGCTTTTCGCACCAAAGCTGCATTGTAGTTAGAAATAAATGATTCCTCTTGTTCAGCAGATGCAGAAGAAGGAATGGTAGCAGCCTCAGTAGAGGTGTCAGCAGATTGGTTTCCTTCAGCAGTTGCCTCAGCAGAAACAGCTTGAGAGAGCAGTTGGTCTTTATCACCAGAGGATGAAGTACCAAGCTCAGCTGTTTTGGTTCTTTTAGCTTCAGAAGCATCTATACTTGCACTAGGCCTCTTCAATGGAGTTTGAGGGGAGTGAATAGCCTTCATAATTTGATTATATGTTTGATGCAAATCAGATTCAGATAAGGCCCATACTTGCTTCTTGGACAAAGCAGAGTTATATACAGAAGTATATTGATGATAAACCACATTCCTCATATAATTCTTGGTTTGTGCCTCAGTCTGAGGTTTAGCTCTCTTAGCTTTGGCCTTCTGTGCAGCAATGGCCTTTCTCCTTTCTGCTGCAGCTTTCTTCCTCTGTTGACCAAGAGCTACCATTTGTGCAGCAAAGTTATTACTATCAAAAGCAGCTCCTAAGATGCTTTGGGCCAAAGTAGGATTGGAAGCAGCTTGTTGAGTATAAGAATCCCACTGTGCATCAGTAAAATGAACTGATTGCTCATCTAGTTCTCTTTGCCTTTCAGGAGGCAAATCTGAAGTAAATTGAGCTGTCATCTTTTGTGCTAGAGCTTGACTCTTCATCATATCTTCATACTCTTTAACTAGTCTAGCTTGCTCCTTCCTTTCTTTTTCACTCACAAGATCTGTACCAAGATCTTCATCAATCAGCACTCCTTGCTCACTACCAGAAATGTCAACACTAGGAACTTGAGTATCATGCTTATCAGAAGAAGCATTCCCAGAGATATCAACAATAGGAACTCTATCAATATTCTCAGAAGAAGTACCAATAGAAGCATCAGCAGAAACATGTTGAGTGGAAGATTGAACATGTGGAGTAGAAACCTCAGCATTAGGATTCAAAACAAAGGATCTCCCAGCAACAAACACTTCAGCAGAAACTGTTGAAGGTGTGACATCAGCAGAAGCCACATGATCACCACCAACATGTTCTTGAGCAACATTCAAACTTGGCATTGTAGATTCCTTGCTCAAATACTGTCTTCTCCTTTTTCTATAGAACTTAATATGCTCTTTTTGTTGTGAGGATTCAGCAGCCTTAGGAGAAGAAGTATGAGTCTGCTGAGCAGCTTCAGCCAATAAATCAAGATGATCCAAATAAATATCCTCCTGCTCTTCATCAGAGGCAAACACAAATTGCCTTTTCTTTTTCTGTCCAAGTTGATCCTCTAATTCCTGAACCCTCTTTTTCAACACCACAATCTCATCACCAAGAGAGGTTTTGGTATCTGCAAGCTCCTTCTTCAACTTCTCAATTTCTTGATCATTCCTGTTGAGCAAATTGTACAGAGAAGTGAGAGTAATAGGGTCCTCGGCTCCACCAGCAGATGTCTCAGTGGTAAAGGGAGCTTCATTGGGCCTTTCAGAAGAAACATGTATATTCTCAAAAGTAGGAATGCTTTCATCTATTGGGTCTCTAAAAGGGCTAGGTGTGGACAGTCTTGTAGTCTCATCTTCAAGAGGTGTAGGCACATGAGTATCATGAGACTGAATTGTCTCCTCAACCTCAGGAACAAGCTCATCAGGAGCTTCATGAGTTTGTGTTGGAATAGGACTGGGTGAAACATGTACAGGAGAAGGTGTCGGTTGGTCAGGAGAAACAAAGGGTGCTTCAGCAGTTGTGGATGGACCCTCATCCCTTTCCACTGATGGATTACCATCAGCAGTATTGCTTGGGATTGATGGAGTACCATCATCAGCAGCATTGGGAGATGGTGGAGCATCAGCAGCATTATCCTCATTAGCATCATCATTGCCATGAGGCAACATAGCTGGTAGCAGAGGGTGATGTTCTCCAACATAGTGAGTTTTCATCGAAGCAAACAACTTAGCACTAAGGGCTCCTATGGGATAATGGCCTCTATCTTGGGTATTTATGTCTAATATTATTTGAAGAAACCTAGGGTACATCAGAAACTTATGCTTTTTCTTTTGTATATTTTCTACCATATTATCAAAAATAAATTTAGAAAAATTATAAGTTAAACCCTGTGATAGACATACTATACCACAACCCAATTGGGTAGAGAATTGATCCCATCCACCAGACTTGTTGCTGATGCACTGAAGCAATGTGTGCACCAAAAACCTCCACTTGGGGCAAAACTTGTTCTTGAGCCACATAACTGTATCCATACTTTGATAACCAGCAGCTCTCAGCCCAGCAAGTATCTCTTCAGTGTTGGTGTGATAGACACCATCTTCATCATCCAGTTGCAATCTTTCCTTAATCAAAGCTTCAGTCACAACATACTCTGCTCCATCAATCTTTGCAACAATCTCTGTATCAGAACGTTTGGTATGTGCTTAAACACATACTTTTATTTGACCAAAACCGGACCCAAATAGACCAAAAACTGACCATAAATGCCAAAGATATTGTGTTTTTGTGTTTGTTTCGATGCAGGTACGGATATCATGAAAAAGGGACAAAATCAAGCAAAATCCGAGAAAATGAGCACGAGACGTGGAAAAGAGATTTATAGAGCCGAAGCCGGGGAAAATTTAGTCAAAGATAATATTTTTGAAGAATGACCCTTGGATTATTTTTACTTGGCATAATTGGCCCCTAGAAGAACTTTGCTACGTTGGCAGATTTGGTCCTTGAAGATTGCATGATTTACTCTTGGTCCTTTATTAAATCCTTTTATCCTAAACTAAAACTCTCAACACCGGATCTAACCATTAGCTCGACCCAATATTTACCACTTACCCAATTCATCCCTTTAACCACAATCCACTAAAACTAAAAGCCCAATCCTATTAAACCCATCGCCGGCCCAACTCAAAACCAACAGCCCACACCCTCCAACAAACCCGACCCACTTAACATTTAAACTAAACCACCGACCCACATTTTTAGTTAAATACTAAAGCCGGTAAACATAAGTGTGGTCAAATCCCCAAAAGAAGTCAAAATCCCTAAAAGCTAAAACACCACCCCTTCTTCTTCTCCCTAAAATACCGCCCCTAACCACCCTAATCCGCCGCTAATCCCACCTCACCACTACAAGCCAAACCCACATGACTTTGTCCATGGTCCCCCCTCCCCTCCACCTCATCGATCCGAGGCACACAAGATAAATCAACGATCAAGATTAGAAGTTGTGAGGACCAAGTTTCATCCAAGGGTCAAGGAAGAAGCACACAAGAGCACAAGGGAACACACACACACAACTAGCACACTCGGCTAGGGTTTTTCTTATTTTTTCTATATAAATAGAAGTAGCAGCCGCACCCTTGTTTTTTTTTAGGTTTAGTTTAGCTTTTTTTTTTCGGTAAGTTTTTATTTTTTAGTTGTAATTTATTTTCAGTTTTAATCGGATGTAATTTTTAATTTAGTTAATGAAAGTCAAGTTTATTGTTTTGCTTAGATTACTGCTTCGATTCTGCTATTTTAATTCTTGTTGTTGTTGCTTCGATTCTGCTTTTTTAAGTTGTTCTTAGTTTAAGCTTGAAAAAAAAAAAAAAAAAAAAAAAAAATAAAAAAAATAGAGTTACTGAATATAGTTTTTCTTAGTTGTTCTTAGTTTAAGTTGTCTTTGCTTCGATTCTGCTTAAGTTGTTACTGAATATAGTTAGTTTGCTTGTTACTGAATATAGTTAATGTTTTAAGTTAATGTTTTGCTCGTTACTAATTTGTTAGTTTGAGTTGGATTTAGATTTGAGTTAATGTTTCTTGTTTGTGTTTGTGTTTCAGTAAGCGAAAAAGAAAAAAAAAAATAGTTTAAGTGTAGCTTTAGTTTGAGATTGGATTTGGATCGATTATCGTTTATTGTTTGTGCTTTTGTTTTGGATTTGGATCAGTTTTAGTGCTTATTGTTTGAGTTTTATGTGTTTATTGTTTTGTGTTTTATCTTGGATCCGTATTATTTTGTACTTGGGTTTAGATTTTATGTTTATCATAGTAAGTTTGGATCGGCTTGTGGTTATTGTTTGTGTTTGAGTTTATTGTGGTGAATCGTTTGCAATTACTGCTCTTGTTGTTCTTGTTTTAGTGTTATTGTGGTGATCAGTCACTGGTTGCTTTGAGTTTTTGCAAAAGTTAATCAAGCAAAGAAAAGAAAAAAAAATAAAAATAATATAGCACAACTGCTAAACCTGGGACTCGAACCCAGGGCAGCAGCAACACAACACTCAAACCAAACCAATACGCTAGCCCTTTTTTTGTTAAACTCTTCTTCTTTTTTTTCTTTTAAACAATTTGTTTTTTGTTTTTTTTTTTTTTTTTTTAAGCTTATATAAGCTGTTTGGCCTTTAACAGCTTATGGACTAAGGCTTTTTCAAACTTTTCATTTTTCTTAGCTTTTTATCAACTTAAAGTATTTTAGATAAAAATTCAGAATTTTCTTTTTCAATTTAGTATTTTTAATCAATTATTTTAGTTTAAATAGTTTTTAATTTATAAAAAATTATTAAAAAGTCAAAAAAAATATTTTTCTTTTTTCCAAAATTTTCTTTTTATATTTAGAGTTTAGAAAAATTATTTTTATATTTTAGCTTTTAAAATTTAGCAAATCACTTTTTATTTACGTTTTTAAAAATTAGTAGCGTACGTTTTTAATTTAAATTTTCGTTTTAGATTTCGTACGCTTAGATTATTTGTACTCGTAGCTTTATTAGTCGTTTTTATTTGATATTCGATCTTTCGTAGTTTAAAAAATCAAAATCTCTCACTTTTTATCACATTCACGACACGTTTCACGTTCCGAAAACACGAAGTTCCATTCACACCCTCGTCGGGACAACGAACCTGGGGTTTTCACATAAAATTTCACCACTTTTGTGTGATTTCCTTTTTGGATATTAAATTGACCTCTATCAATTTTTGGCGCCGCTGCCGGGGAGGGTTGAAGTGAATTCGTGAATTTGTTTCTCGATTCGTGTTTGAAGATCCTTCCCTCGGAAGTTATTTGCTTTTATAAAAAGAAAAAATACAAAAAGAAAATAAAATATTAAACACTTTTCCTAAAGTGTTTGCAAAATACCAAAAAAAAAATATATATAAATAAATATAATAAACATCCTCGGTCTTCCGTTGAAGGAGGGCGGTTGTAAACCAAATAAGTTCAAAACCAAAAAGAGATCGTGAAATTAAACGTTACTCGGATTATTTCTTTGCTACAACCTAATTACGGGGTTCTAGTTTAGAGAGAAACGAGTACGGTTGATCAACGATCACCAAAAAGAAGTTAATTTTAATTTTTCCTTATTAAATATTTTTTATCCAAAAATCCAAAAAAATTAAAAAAACCAAAAAACCCAAAAATATTCTTCTTTCCTTTTTAACCCTAATGTTCTTGGTGCATGCGCACACGTTCTTCTTCGTCATCGAGTCCCTTACTTGAACTCGTCGCAATTCCGCGAAGACGTAATCGTAGACGTGCTGCCTCATTAGTCGAACCCGAGATTCGTACTAATCCCGATCCTCCCATTACCGAAATGGCCGAGGATCAACGCACCATGCAAGAGTTACTCCAATGTCCCACCGTGGGGTACGGAGATGCTATTGTTATACCCCCGATTCAAAACACAAATTTTAAACTCGAAACCGGTTTAATACAACTTGTCACGGGAAATCAATTTCACGGTTTTGAGAGGGAGGATCCCCATGCACACATCCGATGGTTTAACCAATTGACATCCATACACCATCATAAGGATGTCCCTCATGACTCTATCAAATTAAGGTTATTCCCATTTTCCCTTGGGGGGGCAGCCCGGATTTGGCTTGAAAAAGAACCCCCTCAATCGATCAGAACTTGGGAAGATCTCGTCAAGAAATTCGTGAATTATTTCTTTCCTCCATCCAAAATGACTAATGCCAGGAATGAAATCACAAATTTCAAGCAACGATTTGATGAAAACTTTGGTGAGGCATGGGAACGATTCAAGGATCTCCTACGGAAATGCCCACATCACGGTTTCTCAGAATTACATCAAATCGATACGTTCTACAATGCCTTAACTCAATCAGATCAGGATTCACTCAACGCAGCCGCCGGTGGCAATATTTTGAGTCGAATGCCGAAAGATATCTTAACTATTATCGAAAACAAATCCAAAGTTCCCACTTCACGAAACAAACCGGTTGTTTCGAAAGTGAATTCTTCTACCCCTTCTTCTTCATCGGCCCATCCATCGGAGATGGCCGATCTTGCTGATGCTATCCGGATGATGATGAAAGAGTTTAAGCTCCAGAATCAGAAACCGGAGCCCGTCAAAGCAGTTATAGAAACTTGTGTTATATGTGGTGGTCCCCATCCTTACTATAATTGTGCAGCTACCGATAGCCAAGTTTACAATGCTACCGCAGCAGCTGCTAAACTACAATCAAAATGAAGGATTTCGTACTCAAAATGCTAGTAACCTAATGGGACCACCTGGTTTTCCACCCGTTCAAAACAACCAAAACCGTTTTCCTCAAACCAATCAAGGTTATCAAAATTACAACCAAAATCGGGGAAACAATTATCAAGCTCCACCGCAACAAGTCTATCAACCTCCTCTCCCCCAAGTTGCACCTTCTCCCGACTTTGCGAGTTATGTGAAAGCAACCGATGCTAGCATACGAACTATGCAAGGTCAAATCAACAATATGAGAGCTGACTTACGGAAGGAGATTGATACGACGATATCTCGACAAACAAACGAGCTTAAGCAAATGATGAATGGATTTCTACAAATGAATCAACCCTCAACCTCGGGAACATCTTCTCTTCCTAGCAACACAATTGCTAACCCGAGGGGTGATATAAAAGCAATCACCACCAGAAGTGGTGTTTCATATGATGGACCCACGGCTCCGACTACCGCTTCTTCTCTTCCTCCCAAGGTAGTCGCCCGTGAGACCGAGGTGACAAAGGACACGGAACTTCCTACTAACAACGGAAGGACCGAAGACGTCCAACCTCCGGTTGTCCAACCATCTAAGCAAAAGGTTGTGCTTGAGCCCGACGAAGCTCCCACAAAAGCAAAACTTCCTTATCCATCGAGAATGAATGATCAAAAGCTCCGCGATAAAGCTTCAAATCAAATGGAAAAATTCTACCAAATCCTCCAAGATTTGCATTTTGACATAAGCTTTGCGGATGCTTTACTTCTGATGCCTAAGTTTGCTTCCACACTCAAGGGTTTATTGACCAACAAAGAAAAATTATTTGAATTGGCAAAAACCCCTCTTAATGAAAACTGCTCAGCGGCAATTCTCAAAAAGCTTCCGGAAAAGCTTGGAGATCCCGGAAAATTTCTTATTCCTTGTGAATTTCCGGGAATGGTTGAATGCTGCGCCTTGGCCGATCTTGGTGCTAGTATTAACCTAATGCCGTTGTCCGTTTGGGAAAAACTTTCTCTGCCAAAACTTACCCCCACTTGCATGACCCTCGAGCTTGCGGATCGTTCTATAACCCTTCCTAAGGGTGTAGCCGAGGATGTCTTTGTCAAGGTGGGGAAGTTCCATTTTCCCACCGATTTTGTGGTGGTTGATTTTGATGCTGACCCCCGGGTTCCTCTAATTCTCGGAAGATCATTTCTGAGGACCGGGCGGGCTTTGATTGATGTATATGGAGAGGAAATTACGCTGCGGGTGGACAATGAAAAAGTCACGTTTCAAATCAATCAAAACTCTAAACCGCTAACCGACAAATGCAATGTTGCTACGGTTAATCAAAAATCTGAACCCGTAATTACTTCCAAAAGAAGTGATTCGATTCTTTCCAGATTTGCGGTTAAGAGTCTTTCTGAAAAACGTGCTGAGCTTAAGGCTATGAAAATTACACCCGGTTCAAGCAAATGGTTTGCGAGTTGTTCCGCGGATGTAAAGAGTGTTCTTGATGATGATGAATCAGATTCGGAGACCACAACGGAAGTGGTGGAAATTGCTAGCTCTAAGAGCACACCACTTGTCCCATCTCCGGAAATGGTTTATCGAATTGAGACTATTAATTCTATCCCTCTCACTCCGATTTCTGAACCAAACGTTTCCGACTCTTCCCATCCTTCTCCTCCGATTGAGGGAAGTGTTATCTCGAGGGAAGAGATCGAGGTGTTCTTTGATGATGCTCCAATTTCTCCGGAAATTGTTGAGACCGATAGTGATCCGGGGGAAGATGTTTTGTTATTAAAAATGAAAGTTGATGAACCATTTTCCTTTCCCCCGGAAGATGTTAAGGAAAAGCCGTCAGATCCTTTGGAGCTCGAGCTCAAGGATGCTTTTCCCGAATATGAGAGTTTCATATTTGATGCTGAGAGTAGTGGCAATCCCACTTCTCATTCTGATTTCTCTATCCGGCTTTTGAAGCCTTCTACTTTGATATTGATCATTCGGAGGAGACAAGTAGTGGCAGTACCACTTCTCATGCTCATATCTCTCCTCCCGAATATGAATCATTTCATTTTGATATGAATGATCTCTATCACGAGGAGTTCTCCGATGAACTCTCTCTTTTGTTATCTCCTCCAGAATATGATAAATTCTATTTTGATCTGGAGGAAGATACTAGTCTGGGGGGAGGTGTACCTTCTCATGAAGATTTCATCCCGACCCTCCCGCCCGAGATTCTTGACAAAACTTCTGCTAATGATGAAGAGTATTTCATGATAATTATCCAAATCTTTATGCTCTTCATCACATATGCTGTGGCTTCTCCCATCCTTCACTCCTTCGGGAGTGAGGATACCATCTTTGACCCCGGTATTACCATTTCTGGTTCTTCTTTCTAAAAAAATACCGTGGGTATCTCATCGGAGTGGAACTTTCGTATGCTTCAATGTTTATCCAAACATCTTGAACGAAAGTCCGATGGAGATTTCTTTTTCCACATGCTCCCCCATGGACAAATGAATTCGGGGCGAGTCTAAGCTTTCCGACTCGATACCAAAACAAGCGCTTCGTGGGAGGCACCCCATGCTTATCCATCTATTTTCTAATAAGTGACGTGAGGAGGATTTCCTCTTCCAGTTGTTGTGTTTCGTGGTTTTCTGTGCTGTGTTCAGGATTGCCCGATGATGAAGACTCTCGTGCTCATGGTTCTGCCTTCTCTCCACTCGAGTTTCATCATTCGTTGCTCATTTGATATCCTTAATCTTATCATTTTACGTTTATCTTTGGCATAATTAATAAACGGCCTTAGATTTATGTAGGAGAACCCTTACCTTTAAGACATTGAGGACAATGTCTCGTTTTAGTCTGGGGGGGGGGGGTAATCTTTCGATTTGATTTTTGCCTTGCATTTTTGCCGTTTTCTCATGCAACCCCGTTTTTCCTAAAAATTTAAAAAAAAAAATCCAAAAAAAAAAATGAGAAAAATTTAAAAATTTTTGCAAAAATATAATAAATTTTGACATTTTGTTGACTTTCCGCTGGTGAGAGTAGGAATAAAATTCTGACTTGACCGGGCGTGTTGAGCCCTAGCTTGTCCCCTTAACCATTTATAATCTATAAGCTTGTGCTAGTCTTTTACACAAGGAGCTATAAAACGCGAATTCTTTTTAAGAATTTGCAAGTTCCCGTATTTGACTTTATATATGCATGGCTTGATTATAAGGCTAAGCATTCGCGGATCTTATTATTTAAGATTTTAAATTTGCGAAGAACGAGAAATGATAGAGTTGTTTATAAGTTAGATTGCTAAACGTGGAGTAGTTGGATCTCTTTAGAGCTCATCGAAGTTATTTGTGGCTTTTTGTTCCCATAAGCTTGTTTCAAAAAAAAAAAAAAAAAAAAAAAAAAAAAAAAAAAAAAAAAAAAAGTAATCTAGGAATAATTAAAGGTATTTTGGTTTTGGCGATAATTAGTTTTTATTTCTTCCTTAAAGAATTCTTGCTTATGAAAGTTGGGTACACATCAAGGTACTGTCAGTGTTACGGTGTAATAGACTATTCCATCTTGCCGGCTCACAACCGATGTTGGGATTGTTATAAAAGCCGTAGGACTTGGGGTTTGGCAAATAATTAATTAATATGATAATGTATAATAATAATCCAAAGCCATAAAAAGTTTTCTACATCTTGCCGGTTCGCAGCCGATGTTGTAGACTTCTAATAAAGGCAGAGGAAAAATTCCAAGGTCATAATAGACTATCACATCTTGCCGGTTCGCAGCCGATGTTGTGATTGTTATAAAGGGCCAAGGACTAAATACATTAATGTGCTTAATGATGAAAAAAAAAAAAAAAAAAATGCCAAACTTCGACTCCGGGGTGTCCTAATAAAGGCTTCCGTCTCTGGACTCGTAGATGAGTTGTTTCGGTCGCAAATAAAAGGGATATCCTCAAAATCGTGTTAAATCAGAGACCTTGATGTGGACCTCATTTTTGTATGCAACGGTTTTCGAGGGAAGGTTTGGAAACTACTTAGCGTCTAAACTAAGGTATTTTTATCGGCTTAAAAATTATCGAAACGAGAGTATGAAGAAATTCATTTCTCACCAAAAATAAAATAAATAGAGGAAAATAGGAATTTGGGAACAAGAAGTAATACACAATTAGCTTTTATGAGTAGTGTCGGCAATCTAACTTGTAAACGACAATGATTTCGTTTTTACGCTTAGTTTGGGGACTCGTGAAAAATCAGGGACGACGAATTTTATCCGTATGGTCACTTCTTTATGAGTCGTGTTTCCTGCTCGAAGAACCTAAAAGTTATCGTGAGATAATGATTGTCAACAAAGCCGTCACATGATTATGAGGAAAATACAAAAATAGAATAAAAAGGAAAATCGGGGAGTTTTTAGAACTTAAGATTTCTTAATCCCTTTTGAAAATTTTGCTACTTCTCAAAGTTAGTAAAAAGAGATTGGAAATTTTTGGTTTCAAAAACATGTTTTTATAACATTGCGTGAGGACACGTCAATATCTTAGTCTGGGGGAATTTTGGTATGTGCTTAAACACATACTTTTATTTGACCAAAACCGGACCCAAATAGACCAAAAACTGACCATAAATGCCAAAGATATTGTGTTTTTGTGTTTGTTTCGATGCAGGTACGGATATCATGAAAAAGGGACAAAATCAAGCAAAATCCGAGAAAATGAGCACGAGACGTGGAAAAGAGATTTATAGAGCCGAAGCCGGGGAAAATTTAGTCAAAGATAATATTTTTGAAGAATGACCCTTGGATTATTTTTACTTGGCATAATTGGCCCCTAGAAGAACTTTGCTACGTTGGCAGATTTGGTCCTTGAAGATTGCATGATTTACTCTTGGTCCTTTATTAAATCCTTTTATCCTAAACTAAAACTCTCAACACCGGATCTAACCATTAGCTCGACCCAATATTTACCACTTACCCAATTCATCCCTTTAACCACAATCCACTAAAACTAAAAGCCCAATCCTATTAAACCCATCGCCGGCCCAACTCAAAACCAACAGCCCACACCCTCCAACAAACCCGACCCACTTAACATTTAAACTAAACCACCGACCCACATTTTTAGTTAAATACTAAAGCCGGTAAACATAAGTGTGGTCAAATCCCCAAAAGAAGTCAAAATCCCTAAAAGCTAAAACACCACCCCTTCTTCTTCTCCCTAAAATACCGCCCCTAACCACCCTAATCCGCCGCTAATCCCACCTCACCACTACAAGCCAAACCCACATGACTTTGTCCATGGTCCCCCCTCCCCTCCACCTCATCGATCCGAGGCACACAAGATAAATCAACGATCAAGATTAGAAGTTGTGAGGACCAAGTTTCATCCAAGGGTCAAGGAAGAAGCACACAAGAGCACAAGGGAACACACACACACAACTAGCACACTCGGCTAGGGTTTTTCTTATTTTTTCTATATAAATAGAAGTAGCAGCCGCACCCTTGTTTTTTTTTAGGTTTAGTTTAGCTTTTTTTTTTTCGGTAAGTTTTTATTTTTTAGTTGTAATTTATTTTCAGTTTTAATCGGATGTAATTTTTAATTTAGTTAATGAAAGTCAAGTTTATTGTTTTGCTTAGATTACTGCTTCGATTCTGCTATTTTAATTCTTGTTGTTGTTGCTTCGATTCTGCTTTTTTAAGTTGTTCTTAGTTTAAGCTTGAAAAAAAAAAAAAAAAAAAAAAAAAAAAAAGCTTGAAAAAAAAAAAAAAATAGAGTTACTGAATATAGTTTTTCTTAGTTGTTCTTAGTTTAAGTTGTCTTTGCTTCGATTCTGCTTAAGTTGTTACTGAATATAGTTAATGTTTTAAGTTAATGTTTTGCTCGTTACTAATTTGTTAGTTTGAGTTGGATTTAGATTTGAGTTAATGTTTCTTGTTTGTGTTTGTGTTTCAGTAAGCGAAAAAGAAAAAAAAAATAGTTTAAGTGTAGCTTTAGTTTGAGATTGGATTTGGATCGATTATCGTTTATTGTTTGTGCTTTTGTTTTGGATTTGGATCAGTTTTAGTGCTTATTGTTTGAGTTTTATGTGTTTATTGTTTTGTGTTTTATCTTGGATCCGTATTATTTTGTACTTGGGTTTAGATTTTATGTTTATCATAGTAAGTTTGGATCGGCTTGTGGTTATTGTTTGTGTTTGAGTTTATTGTGGTGAATCGTTTGCAATTACTGCTCTTGTTGTTCTTGTTTTAGTGTTATTGTGGTGATCAGTCACTGGTTGCTTTGAGTTTTTGCAAAAGTTAATCAAGCAAAGAAAAGAAAAAAAAATAAAAATAATATAGCACAACTGCTAAACCTGGGACTCGAACCCAGGGCAGCAGCAACACAACACTCAAACCAAACCAATACGCTAGCCCTTTTTTTGTTAAACTCTTCTTCTTTTTTTTCTTTTAAACAATTTGTTTTTTGTTTTTTTTTTTTTTTTAAGCTTATATAAGCTGTTTGGCCTTTAACAGCTTATGGACTAAGGCTTTTTCAAACTTTTCATTTTTCTTAGCTTTTTATCAACTTAAAGTATTTTAGATAAAAATTTCAGAATTTTCTTTTTCAATTTAGTATTTTTAATCAATTATTTTAGTTTAAATAGTTTTTAATTTATAAAAAATTATTAAAAAGTCAAAAAAATATTTTTCTTTTTTCCAAAATTTTCTTTTTATATTTAGAGTTTAGAAAAATTATTTTTATATTTTAGCTTTTAAAATTTAGCAAATCACTTTTTATTTACGTTTTTAAAAATTAGTAGCGTACGTTTTTAATTTAAATTTTCGTTTTAGATTTCGTACGCTTAGATTATTTGTACTCGTAGCTTTATTAGTCGTTTTTATTTGATATTCGATCTTTCGTAGTTTAAAAAATCAAAATCTCTCACTTTTTATCACATTCACGACACGTTTCACGTTCCGAAAACACGAAGTTCCATTCACACCCTCGTCGGGACAACGAACCTGGGGTTTTCACATAAAATTTCACCACTTTTGTGTGATTTCCTTTTTGGATATTAAATTGACGTCTATCAACGTTTCTCAGCAGATGCCCAAAATTGCTTAACCAAAGATTCGTGTACTACATCTGGATAATGAGTCAAAGCAAAATGAATCTTGGAACGCTTCAAGAAATCAACCATAGGGTCATACATTTCATGTCCCTTCGCTTTTCCTAGAAAAGCAACTTTATTGTGATCCTTCTTAAATTGTTGGGCCTCCATTGAAGAAATTATGAGAGATATGGTATGAATCAAGTGAATGGAGAATAGGTTTAGATTGCTTGAAGAGGGAATAAGTTGTTTTGGGCAAAGATTATATGAGTAGGTTATAAATAGAAGTTACCCAATTATGGTCAAAATTTATCGGAACTAATTGTTGACCGTATCTGACGTGTAAAGTAACTTCACCATTCAAAATTAACTCTTCAGCAGAAATGATGGTCAATCTACTGAAGTGAGAAGTCAATCAGCAGAAACAACTCAAGAGTAATAATATCTTCAGTAAAGATCTTGAGTTTTACTTTGCCACCCAACTCGCATTAATTACCATTAACACTTGACTTCGCCTATAAAATAACCCCAAATCACAATCCGCACAAATCACTTAACCCTAATTTACCATCAAACCCTCATTCAATCCAAGATCAAACATCAACACCATGACCAACCAACCAGAAGTAGTTGATCTCACTTCTGAGTCATCAGCAGACTCAGGAGATAACATTCCTCAATCATCCACACAACCTTCCCATAGTAGGTATGGTATTACCAAAGAACAAGCCCGCAAGAGAAGGCATGATGTGGGTACATCAAGCAGACCCAACAATCCACCCAAAACTCCATCATCATCATCATCATCTGAGGATAGTCGTCCTTTATTTTGATATCCCTACCAAGATGAGCCTCGTACTTTGAAGTCCCCTTTTCTTCCTTCTTCGGAAGATGATAGTGTGGTGGATCCAAATGATTCACCTAGGGGCTCTGAAGACTCCACAGAGCGTCTAGAGCCAATCTTCAATAGATTGGTGAGAGAGGAAGAGGAGAGGGTAGCAGCATCAACCAGGGAAGAGAATCCCCAACCTTCACAACCCCAACCAAGGCCACACACCAGAAATCCACCACTCCTAGTGACAAGGGAGGTGGTTATTGGTCTTCCTGCTCCAAGGACTGGTGTTTCATACCACAGAGACACAGGAAAGGGCAAGGGTGCAGAGGTGACCGGTAAAGGAATGGGTAAAATGGAGTAGGTGATGATGAGATGTTGCCAGGGACCAAAGATATAAAACTAGGTTCTTCAGCATCTTCATTCCTGGTCCTCCATCTCCAACAACTTTTGAAACCCTGATGATAGGATTTAGAGTCTGTGTAGGTTATCTTGTATAGGAATGGTCTTTTATTACAATTTGAAGTTGTTTGTATGCTGTAATTTCTTTTGAATGAATGAACAACTTCTCTTTTATCTTTCAATGATTATCTCTTGAACTATGCTTCAGCACTATCAGTCAGCAGAATCAATCTTTAAGCTTACTTGACCAATTCCCATTTAACCAATCTTGGAGAACTTCCACTTAAGATCAGTAACTACACATCAAGGCATTCTGCAAAACAGACACATAAAAACAAACCAAACCAAACAAAACTTAAAGTACATTAGTTGGTTAGTATGTTAGTAAACATAATATACAAAATATTACAAATTTTACAACAACAATCCTCCCCTGAGGCATATGCCTCCCCTAAGGCCTATGCCTCCCCTCAAACTTTGCATTTAAGGGTTAACCATCTCAATATGGACAACTATGTGTTGAAACCTAGGTCCATCAAAAGCCTTAGTTAATAAATCTGCCACATTATCATCTGTGTGAATCTTAACCACCTTAATCAAATGTTTTTCATATGCATCTCTTATAAAATGATGCCTCATTTCAATATGCTTAGTTCTATTATGAAAAACTGGATTTTTGACAATGCATATGGTACTTTGATTATCAATGAAGATTGTGGTGTTCATGAAATTAAACCCATAGTCCAACAATTGATTTTGTATCCAAAGAACCTGTCCACAACAATTGGCAGCAGCAACATACTCTGCTTCAGTAGATGAGGTAGCAACAATAGTTTGTTTCTTGCATTGCCAAGAAATCAATCTTCTTCCAAGAAATTGGCAACCTCCAGTTGTGGATCTCCTATCCAGATTTGCACCAGCATAATCACTATCACTATATGCTTCCAACTTAAAAGGAGACTCTTTTGGGTACCAAAGACCTAAGTTAGGTTGGCCTTTGTGGTACTTGAAGATCTTTTTGACTGCATTCAAATGGGAAGTGAGTGGAGTGACCTGATGTCTAGAACAAGTACTCACAGCAAATGTAATGTCAGGCCTTGAAGCTGTCAAATACATCAATGACCCAATCATGGATCTGTATAGGTGAACATTCACTGCAGGATCTGGTTCAAGATTGTTCTTTGGTTTTGGAGCTTCATAAGGTGTAGTGGCAGTTCTGACATTTTCCATATCAAACTTCTTCAGGATATCCTTCACATACTTATCCTGACTAATAAAGATACCATCTTGTTTCTGCTGAACTTGTAGACCCAAAAAGAAAGTAAGCTCCCCCATAGCACTCATCTGAAACTCTCCCTTCATCAATTCCTCAAACTCCCTGCACCAAGCTTCTTTAGTGGAGCCAAAGATAATGTCATCCACATAAACCTGCACAAGAATTATATCTCTGGAATTCTTTTTAATGAAGAGTGTTTTGTCAATGGCACCTCTCTTGTATCCATGCTTCAGTAGAAATGCAGAAAGCCTAGCATACCAAGCTCTTGGTGCCTGATGTAGTCCATAGAGAGCTTTTACAACCTTGTAAACATGTTTTGGATTATCTGGGTCTTCAAAACCTTTGGGCTGAGTGACATATACTTCCTCTGCAATTTCACCATACAGGAAAGCACCTTTCACATCCATCTGATATACCAGGAAACCCATATAAGATGCATAGGCCAAGAATATTCTAATGGCCTCAACTCTAGCTACTGGAGCAAAGACTTCATTATAATCAACTCCTTCCTCTTGTCTGAACCCCTGAGCCACCAATCTTGCTTTGTTTTTAACCACAATACCCCTTGCATCTCTTTTATTCTTCAAAATCCATTTTGTCCCAATGGCAATCTTCCCTTCAGGTAGTGGTACCAAAATCCAAACCTGCTGATTCTTGAATTGTTGCATCTCATCTTGCATTGCTTCAAGCCAACTTGAGTCATCAAGAGCTTGAGCAACACTGGTTGGCTCCACTTGAGAAAGAAAGCAAGCAAACAGACAATGCTTAAAGTCTGTGTGATTGTTCCTTTGCTGATTTGAGACATAGGAAAGAAAAGGAACTTGACCATACTTAGAACCCTTCACAGTACTTCTAGTTCTAA
The DNA here is from genome assembly GCA_021014915.2 of Artemisia tridentata subsp. tridentata. Taxonomy (NCBI): domain Eukaryota; kingdom Viridiplantae; phylum Streptophyta; class Magnoliopsida; order Asterales; family Asteraceae; genus Artemisia; species Artemisia tridentata. The sequence goes on along the minus strand of CP139507.1, from coordinate 273,909,897 downwards.
CAGGTGCTTGAGGATCACCAAGAATATTTGATTGGGGATGAGCAATGCTGATCCTTTTGGTAGCATTGGGGTTGACATCAATTGTAGTTTCAAGATTGTTCACATTGGGTCCAAAATCACTATCATAGGAGGCTGAGTTGAAGATTCCAGCTTTAGTTTGGTGATTCCCAAGATCAGAAGGACTTGGAAAACGTGTATATGGCTCTTCAAAGTCTGTGGACACACTAGGAGAAATGGGAGAACCTTCAGGAGAACTGTCAGCAGAATTGGTGATGTCAGGGGAAACAGAAGAACTATCAGCAGAATCCTGGTTTCCACTGACTGATTGTGCTAACTCCACACCAACTCTTTCAGCGTCTTGATTGGCTGCATGCTCCTGCTTCTTGAGTCTAGCAAGGTCCTCTGCATAGTGTGACTCATCTTCAAGCTCATCAGAAGTTCCTTTGGAGCTATCACCTGCAAAATGGTTAGGAGAAAAAGAGGGTACACCAATAGGGTGTTCATCATGCTCAGACTCACTATCTGAGTCACCTTCCATGGTACCAACTTTGTTTGTGGGAGACTCTTGAGAACCTACAGATTGGTTAGCAACATATCTAGTATAGCCCAAGTAATCAGTTAAATAATCCAGGTCAAAATACCAAGCATGACCTTGACCCTGAACATTAGGCTTGTCTTCTAGGTATCTCAGGTTAAGGGTCTCCTCAATCTTTTTAGCATTTAAATTGTATACCCTATAAGCCTTACTATGTGCTGCATAACCCACAATATACCCCTCATCAGCTTTCTCATCAAACTTTCCTAGTGGATCACTAGTATTCAAAATGGTCACTTGATATCCAAAAGGTTTAAGATAATGAATATCAGGAACTTTCCCAGTGAGAAGTTCATAAGGTGTCTTGAAATGAGGTCTAGTGATGGATACCCTATTCAAAACATAACAAGCAGTGCTTACTGCTTCAGTCCAGAACATAGTGGGTAATTTAGAGTCTGCAAGCATGGATCTTGCTGCCTCTATTAAGGTCCTATTATTTCTTTCTGCAACCCTATTTTGCTGTGGGGTTCTTGGATTGCTATAGTCCCTTTTTATCCCCTTAGACTGATAAAGTTCTATTAAAACAGCATTTTTGAACTCTGTCCCATTATCACACCTAATACCTTTAACCTTTTTGTTTAGCTGCTTTTCAACAAGGGTAATAAATTCTTTTAAAATTGGAGATGTTTCATCTTTAGTTTTCAAAAAGAATACCCAACAAAACCTGCTATAGTCATCAGTGATTACCAGGCAGAAGTACTTGAGATCAATACTTCTGATTTGAGTTGGACCAAAGAGATCCATATGCAGCAACTGAAGAGGTTCTGAGATGCTTCTCACAGCAGTAATGGCTTTGTATGAGGCTCTATGTTGCTTTCCTTTGTTGCAGGCAACACTATTGTGCTCATTGGTGAAGACTTTGGAAGGAAGTCCATGAACTAGACCAAGTTTAGAAAGCTTGTTTATGGTCTTGAAATTCACATGAGCCATCCTTCTATGCCATTTTGTAGACTCATCCAGGGATGCTTTAGCCACCAAACATGTTAAGTCACCTTCAGGTTGAACATCATTCAAATTGAATGTGTACAAATTGTAAGTTCTGGGAACTCTTAGCAGAATTGGTGTATCTTCTGGAAGTTTGAAGTCTTTAGAGAGCACAAGACATTCATCCTCAGAGAAGAATACTTTGTTCTTGATGTCACAAATTTGTGATACTGAGAACAAATTGAAATGTTGCAGTTCCTTCACATAATACACATTCTCAAAGTCAAAATTAGGTGTTCTGATGGTTCCTTTCCCAGTGATTCTACCATCTCCTCCACCAAAAGTCACATTGCCTCCTCCTTCAATGGGTACAAAATCATGCATCATCTCAATGTTTCCTGACATACTCCTAGAGCAACCACTATCTACTATGCCTACTTCTTTACTTTTCAGAGGATGATCCTACAACAACAACAACAACAAAAAAATATATATACAAGATATAAGTACACTTTGGAGACTCAAGTCATTGCTGACTTGAGCCTGCCTTGTGGATCATAAGAGTTAAGCCATGTAGATGTAAAAGATCCACCATTGTTCTTGGACCTGCTATGATAATTAGGTCCCTTTTTAGTCCAATAACAACCTGCTGAGGGCTTAACAGCAGTATCCCAATATCCCCTACCCACATACATTGGGTTAATAAATACAGGCCAATAATCATTCTGAAAGTATGAACTAGTTGGTCTCACATATGGTCTAGCAACAGGTCTTCTCCTAGCAAATAGAGAATATCTATCAGCAGAATTGCTGGACTTATGAGTTGATTATGGAACATATGGTGGTATATCCTTAACATTATTCCACATTGGTCTAGGTTTATTTAGATCAGCACATACACCCATTCTTTGCTCATGAAAATTACAATCCTTAATCAAATGAAATTTACTTCCACACACAAAACATTTCTTCTTTTTAGAAGATTTATTGATATAGAAAGATGTTCCATGACATGCAAAAGTATTCAAACCATTAACATTAACAGAATTGTTTTTGACAGAATTAAAAACATTGTTTTGCAAAGAATTAAATGACAAGTCTTCAGAGGAAACTGTCTTTGAATTTGATTCATCAGCAGCAACTCTAACAGGCTTGTAGGGAGTCTTGGGTGTAGGCTTTGGTGAGGTCTTGGGAAGGTCTGAATTTTCACTTGAATCACAACTGGTAGTAGACCCTTGGTCAGAGGACTTGTCACTAGAAGAACAAGAGACATAGTCAGTAGAATTAGAATCAGGGTCTGGCAAGTCACTTGACTTTTTGCCATAAAGATGGTGTGATCCATCAAAGTCTGAGGTGGTGTTGGTAGTGGGCATGAATTCTCCTCTAATAGGTCCAGGCACAGCATGTAATTTTCCTTCTTTAACAAAGTTTGCTAAGCCTGCTGGTGTAGGTTTACCCACATCAAACCTAGCCTCTAAGCCAACATATTTTTTAAAACCTAGACCTATACTAGAGTTCACAGGTTGACTATTATAGAGACAGTTAGATAACTTATCACCTGACATTAACCAAATTTTATGACAAGCTATTTCCTGCTCTAGTTTCTCTTTTAGTTCCTGATTCTCTAGCTCTAGTTTAGCTTTTACCTTTTCACAACATTTTAGTTCATTTGTAGTACATAGTAAATCTCTTTCTAAAACCCCTATCTTTTCTTCATAGGCAGTCTGATTCTTCTGAAACCAAATTTGTTGTCCTTCTTTAGTTTTTAAAGCCTGTTTGTAAGCCTCAACTTCAACATAACATTCATTATATTTAGGTTTCAATTCATCATATGCCTCCTTAAGTTCATTATATCTTTTACTACAACCAAAAACACAATTATGTACTGAGAGATGCCCATAAAGGCAACTTGATCATGTTGATCCTCTGTAGTACAGCATGCCAGCAATCCATTCTGCCCAGAAGCTTCATCATTATCAGGTTCATGCACATTCCAGTTGATATGATCATCCAGAGTGACCAAAGCTCCAGCTTTCCCAGCTTCCACTTGTTTCTTCTGATAGGTAGTATATCTAACCTCATCACCTGCCTTCCTATCCTTGCATTCTCTTTTGAAGTGACCCATCTGTCCACAAGTATAGCATTTGATCTTCATCCTGTCAAATCTAGCTGGATCTCCTCCCTTGTAACCAAACTTTCTCCCAGACTTCTTCTCAAACCTCTCGACATTCAAAGTGAGCATGGCCACCTGCCACTTCAAGTTCATCTCTTCCAAATCCAGAGGATCCAACTGGTCAAAATCCTCAAAAGCAAGTTGCTGCTGATGATCATAATCAGCAACAAAAGAGTGAAGTACATCTTCCAAGACACCACTAGACTGTGGTTGAGAATTTGGTCTGATGTTGGTGTAGGAAGATGATACTGAGGAGCTTGGACTTGAAGCTTGATTCATCTTATTGGAGGTGGTGCTAACAAAAGCTGAGTAGTTGGGAGTGGATGCACGAATGGGACTTCTAACATCAGGCTCAAGAGTCTTAAGCTTGTTGTAGAGATCATCAAAAGATAGCATATCCAGTCCACCTTTAGCTTTGAGTGCAATGCTCACTTGCAGCCAAGATGGAGGTAAAGATCGCAAGAACTTTGCATTGCAATCCTCATTGTCTGTCCTGGCCTTCAGCTGATTCAATTGGCTCAAAATCTTATGAAACTTGTCATACCCCTTGTGAATACCTTCTTCCTCAGAGATTTGGAATTCTTGAAACTGCTGTTTCAGCATCGATTTCCTCATCCTCTTGGACTCATCATTCCCACCAAACCTAGCCTTGATGGCCATCCATATGTCCTTTGCATCCTTTATGTAGTGAAAGTCACCCATATGATCATCTGGTATAGCCTGAAGGAGAATAGTTCTAACTTTATTCTCTCTCTGTACAGCTAAAAACTCTTCAGCAGTTTTAGGACCAAGGATGGTAATCTTGCCATCAGCATCTTCGGTGTGCCTTTTCAAACTATTTCCATTTTTGCCAATTTCCCAAAGATTCCAATCGATATTAGTGATCCAGTTCTGCATCTTCATAGCCCACAATTCATACTCTTCCTTCTTGAGATATGGGAACTTTGCATTGCTGTTGGTGAGAGTGAGTTGTTGCATAGATGAAGATGTGGTGTTATGGTTGTTTTTATTGTTGACTTCTGATCCATCGTCTGATCCATGCATTGTTTTGGTTGTTTTGTTTGATAGGGTGTGGAAGAAAAGATGTTCTTAGTATCACAGAGACTCTCTCGAGGCTCTGATACCACTTGTTGAACCTAAGACCTTGATAGATCTTTGAGCACTCTTGGATCGATAGTAATGTTTATGTAATCACAAACACACTAATAGAAAGTCTCTAATACTTGTATAAAGCAGAATTTAAACACAAGTAAGAACACAAATAACTAAGAACGATTGATCCTCTATGGATCTTTTAATAATACTAAGAACTTGTTTTTCTAAAAAACTCGTACATCATACAAAATAACGTGTTCCTTTTATAGATAAGGAACCCTAACTAGGTTTCACTAGAAACCCTAAACCGTTTCACAAGAAACTTATATTCTAAAAATTAAACAAGACATGCATTATCACTTCCTAAATAAACTCATGCATATCCTAACTAATAACAAAATATGAGGAAACTATCCATCATCAGAAACACACTACGCAGAATCTCTACTTCCGCAGAAACATTCTTCAGCAGAATCCAATACTTCAGCAGTAACCATCAGCAGTAACCATCAGTAGAATCCTTCCTTAGCAGAATTCCCAACATGTATCAAGTGAGAATCAACCGCTACCGAAACACTTTCTGACTATCTTTACCAACCCTTAAGTAGGCTATTTGATGTGATAAATGATGGAGCACACCCGATATACCAAACTTGACACTGAAGTAGAATTCCCCGTTTTCGTGACTTAAACTTGCACTAATGTTGGAAGAATGGTGTAGAGAATTAATGCTCCAAGCAAATCTCTAAGTACTCAATACCCAACCAAAGTATGAGACATTAACACCTCTTGCGATTATCCACAACGTCATCGGCGTGTGACACTGAGTACTACAACGTAACTCCTTTAAGTGATAGTTAACCAGTTCGTCAAACATTTACCCCGACTACTGGTAACTAGATAAACTAAGTCTTCAACTTAAATCCTAAGCACGAGCAAGTTATCATTTAAAGTCATGCATCCAACCAACCCCGACTTCAAGATAAGATAAGATCACGCCTATGTCAAAGTCAACTTCAATCTCAAATAAGTGATACCCGATCAACTCTATAGTCACAATTAAATGCCCAACAAGTGAGTGAACAAACAATCAAATGTACATCGATCCACTTGTTCACACTTCTCCCCCTCAAAAATTGCATATGAGGTTGCCATTTTTGATCGAGTGAATAAACGTCCAATCTGATGAAAGTAGATCCACTTGATGACTGAACGAGCATTGAGCAAGTATGAAGCTTGTTGATGAGAATAGTCAGAAACAAGGAGAGTCGTATGACCATTTCTCAAATCTCAATCACCATGTAGTTTATTCACCCTTCTCTCCCTCAAAAATTGCATATGACTGCCAACTGCCATTTTTGATTGAAAGAGTGAATAAGAATACCATCAACAGTAAGTAACTCCACTTGATGACAGACATGAGCATGGGAAGAACATGAAGCTTGTTGATGAGAATGGTCAGAAACAAGAAGATTTCTCTTCTTCCGAAGATAAAGTGCACTCAAGTGTACACTTTTCTTTTCTTTGATGAACGGGGCTTGAAGAGATGTCAGCAGACGCCATTATGTTGACAATGAGGCCCGAGGCTTGAACTGCAGTGTTCAAACGTCATTTTCATTGAAGAACGAGGCCTGAACTGATGTGAACAGACGTCATTGACGATGAAGAATGAGGCCTGAACTGATGTGAACAGACGTCATTTTCGATGAAGAATGAGGTCTGAACTGATGTGTTCAAACGTCATAGTCTTTTATGTTCATCAAGCTTGAATTGCTTGAACCCCTACTTCATGAGATATCAATCTTTTCGGCACCCAAACCCTGAGTCTTTTCTTAATAGGAGGGAACGATGTACCTGCACTTAAGTAAAGACTTCCTGGGTTGACATTAAGAGTTTGTTTGCATTTATATGGGTTAGTGATATCAGCATTTAATCCATTTGGGGTTGCACTGTCAACCTTGGCTCTGCACTCAGTGAAAATCTTTCTACAAGGTATCCATCTAAGACCCACAATCTTAAAAATTCTACCCGTTGGTATCCACCAAAGGCATGATCTAGGAGTGTTTGGTTTCTCACGTACAGTGGAAGACTTGTTTAGAGAAGACCTTTGTCCTACAACAATCTGCCTACCAGGTTTCTGAGTATGACTCTTTGGTTCTACGGGCTTGTTGTTGTTTCTAGTCTTAAAGGATTGAACCTTAGCACGAGCATTCACTTCCTACAGGAATTTAATTATACAATCATCATGATTTGCCTTAAAAACACATTTTTGACAAGTTGAGCAAACAAAGTGTTTGGAATCAGAAAAAGATCTAGGATTCTTAGAGTGATCTGCTACGGGAATTGCCTTAATTGGCACGCAACTACTCTTAGAAACGGGCAAATTCCTTGTCTTTTCATGGGTGTTTTTCTTAGCATCCTCTAGGTTGTGATTCTGAACATGTTCCTTTGGTGTCACAAATGACACACGCTTTGAACTACTCCTAAAAGTACTAGAGGCACTCATGTGATGAGGTTTGGCAACAACATATTCTTTTTCACTAGGTCTAGACTGTGAAGTGACTGGTTTTGACATAACTTGTTTTGAATCAACTTGGGAGGCAAACCGTGGTTTTGAGGATTTTGGTCGCTCAGATCTAAACGCAGTCAGTTGTCTAACAACTGATTGGTTTCTAAGTGGTGGTTTTCCCAAGATTGATGGTTTTGCAAACTTAGTGTTCACATCATTTTCTGTCAATTTTCTTAACTCGTTTTTCAACGATGCAATTGCAAAACCCTTTTCCTGAAGTTGAGCTTTGAATTCATCATTTTTGGCAATCAAAGAGGTTGTTTGCTCTACAGTCTTAGTTTCTGTTTCTTTGATTGTATCACACAGTTCTTTGCAATGAATTTTCAAAGTCACATTTTCTTTAAACAGTTCAGTCACTTTATGTTCTAATTCTGCATTTTTTGTCGCAATAACATCATTATCATGTTTAGCCTTAACTTCATTAAACATGTCACGCATCTCTGCCAATCTATTTTTCAGGTTTTTGATCGTTAAGTTTTTGGCTTCTAGCTGAGCTTTCAAATCGTTTATCATAAAAAATTCACGTAATTCAGGAAATTTCGGATTTTTACATGGTAGTTTAGTTTGAAGACTTTCTTCCTTTTGTTGCATTGAGATTTCAAGATCAATACAATGTTTTTCGAGTTTTAAAAATTTGTTTGAAAGTTCATCATAAACTTCTTTTTCAACCATATCATTTGATTTGAAAACCTCAGCAGTAAGCAAAGAACTTGATGAATCATCATGTTCAACATCCTGATCAATTTCTCCTTCCATATGACACGTATTTGTTGAATCAGATATGATATTGCTATCAGTCTTTTCCATCAGATAGGTGTCATATATAAGTTTCATTGGATCAGTATATTGTAGTTCATTAGAAAGATCATTATGTTGATAAGACAAATGTACCTCATCAGACAGTGCTTGGTAATTTTCAGGTTCGTAAGCTGCATTCTCACACATTGTGAAATCACCTCCTGTGCTGTCACCATCATCAAACTTGTCTGATCTTGTTCCATTCCCCATTCGGTTAGCCCTTTCATCAATGAACCCATTAACATTACTCATCAATTGTAGTAATATTGTTCTGAACATAGCAACCTCAGTTCCAGTGTAGTTAGCAAAACACCCTTTTGTCATTTGACTATCATAGTCATAGTCCTCAGTGTATTGCGAATTAATGAACACCTGGAGTTGGCTGTTGATCACACTAAAAGCAGCTCTGGATCTTGCTTCAAAAAATTCTTCTTTGTCAAGCTATTGTTCAAGTTGATCTAAGTATAGGATCATCCTGACGGTGAAGTCCTGAACATCTTGACCAAAAAGTGTTGCAAAAGCTCATTCATATTCTCCCAAGTATCCGGGCTTTTCAAAGAGAAGCTTGAGATGCGAATGAAGTAATCGAAAACATTCAATGCAACTTTCCTTTGCATTAGGCAACATTAGTGACTGAATCAACTCTCTCTCTTGCGAATTCGAGCACGAAGATTTCATATTAGCATTATCATAATCACCCACGTTTATTTGTTGTACATAATTAGAAGTCATTTGTTTATCATACGTGTCATACAACTTGAGTACCTCAAATATGAAGGAATCTGAAGTAGTGGGCAGTGCACGGGATTTTACAATTCTATGATTTAAATCGAGAAATAGATTCTCTCGCGGGATTTTACAAAAATCAAGAATGAACCGTGAAATGAAAATGACAATGTGATAGTGTGTTGAGGGTGATGATTGATTGTTAGACTTTGTGAACTGTTGTTTGATTTTGGTTTAGGGGTTTTAAGTGAATCCAAATAACCACCGTAGTTTTATCCAATAAACTCGAAAATATCTAACAAGTAGCACAGTAGTTATATCCAACGAACCCGAAAAATTTCACCCACGATTAAAATTAATCTCGGATAATTGAAGCTCAATCCTTATTGTTGACCAAAATTATACCCCAAATATTTAACCAAAACCAACCAACTTAAAAAATTCGTCCTTGTGATACTTACTCCAAAGTCCTCGTGAAATAATATTCAGCCCAATCAAAATACACAAAATCGTCCTTGTGATCACAGTCCACAAACCATTGATCCAATTTGTCTTGGCCCACTTCACTCCAAATTCGGCATAACCCTAATCCTTTGGAAATAAAAGACTTCTAATCCCACTTATCCCTAAATGCTAATAACCCTAATTTCCCACACACAAAAAATGCAGTCACACCTAAAAAAAATTCACTCACCTATCCTTTCTTCTCTTGTTAATTCGAGCAACACAGTATCCCTAAAGCTGTTTCATACACAGCCCCCTTATCTGTTCCACCTTAATCTCAAACCAAACGCATAAAGACAATTAAACCCACAAGACTGGCTTCAAGATCCTTTTGAAGATTAAAGGTGTAAGGAAGGTTTGGTTTTCTTGTTCCACGGTTTTTGTTGATCGAGTGAACCGACCGGAGATAACACACTAGGTAGGTGAGTGATTTGTTAGGAAAGGCCGTGAGTAATTGTGTTGTAATTAGATATTGTTGTTTCGAATAGATTTGGATTTGGATTTCGTTTCTTGTGAGTTGTTAGTTTGGATTTGGATTTTGTTGTTGCGAAAATGATTCGAACATATTTGATGTTGGAGATTCGTTTTAAATAAAAGAAAGTGATTTTGTTGTTCTTGTAATTTGAAGCTTTTGATTTGTTGTAATAGTCGACTGTATTTTACCAGTGGTTAGATGATTTTGCTTCGGATTGGATTTGATTTTTCTGATTATCTATGCTTCTTCTGTCATGAATCCGCTACACCACTTGTCAAACCAATGGTCAAACCGCTACACCAATGGTCAAACCGCTACACCTTTTATCTCCTTTTAAGTTCAAACCGCCACCAAGAAGAGACCTAAACCGCTGTACACCAGTTAGATCAAACCGCTACAATCACAAACCACTACAGTTACAAACCGCTACATTCACAAACCGCTACAATCACAAACTGCCACAGTCACAAAGCGCTACAGTCTCAAACCGCTACAGTCACAAACCGCTACAGTCAAACGACAGTCAAACCGCAACTTGTATAGTCACTTTCACATAATTTGTCTTCTTTCTGGTTTTAGTTAAAAAACAAACTGTCAATCATAGACCACAATGTCTTTGTTTTCCTTTTGAGTACAAACCGCTGATAAGAATTAGCACCTTTTGATGAACCGCTTCCAAGAACAACAATTAGCTTCTTTTGACTAACCACTACCAAGAACAACTAGAACACCTTTTACAGATTCACTTTTAACCACTCACATAAGCTACAACACAGCAAGAAAACCGAATTTAATCAACACAAACCAACACGAGCTCAACTCCTGTGTATCTTGTCTTGTGTATACGAACCAAAAGAAAACAATAGCAAGCAAAGTTGTTTACAACCAATAGGCCAAGAAATACACCAAGTGACAGAACACAGTGAATAAGATGTACTCCAATATTGGTTTTATGTATTTTTCAATTCGAACTAAAGTAAGAAAAAATGTTCATAAAGATAAGGTCAACTCATTAAGCAAGCAAGCCCAAAACTGATATGTGAGCAAAACTAACACCTAACAACTGTTAAGGCCCAAGATAATTGTAAACCAAGAAAATAAGATAACGTTTGAACAAAAAGAAATAAATTAGCAAGTGGAGACCACCAAGAACAGAAAGAAATTAAACTAGAAAGTAGAAACCATTCGAACCAAAGTAAATAAAATCGAGAAAGTAGAAACCACGAATCCAAGCACACACAATCAATTGAACCTAACCATGGCTCTTGATACCAATTGTAAGATTTGCATACTTGGATTCAATGTTGGATGAATTCTAGAGAGAGAGAGAGAGAGATGAGAGAGTTGGGAGATTTAGAGAGAGAAAGAGAGAAAACTAGTTGAATGATTAGAAACCTCCAACCCTTCCCACACTTAGGAAGGGGTATTTATAGTTACTATCTATGGTGCCCCTAGTGGGCTGTGGAGTGAGCTGACAGTGGGTAAAGACCCGAACCACTCCACAAATACTAATATATCTAAACTAATACTATTAATACTAATAATCCTACGAGCTACATAAATGCTAAACAGATACTCGGGGTGACCGAGTCTTCACATGAATATTTATATTCCTAACATGTAGTATAGGTAAGACTCGGAGGAAAGTTTGTTCTCTTGGGGAATAGTGTCGTCAGGTCAAGACGTATGACGAGATAGGTCTAGAGGTGAGGGATGATTCTTCTTGTATTTTTTTATGTTTTTATGAAGGCAATTAAAATCTCGGGTTTTGAAAGAGTGGGCTGAATTAGTTGCTAGTCAACTAACCCAAAACTAATTATAACTTGGAATTAAACTAATTAAAAAGAAAAAGTAAATTTGGTGACTTCTTATGATAGGGAAAAGCGTGTTCACTTAGATAAAATTACTCCGTAGTTATCTCCTACTGATTTGTCGAATTGTCACATCCTTGTTTAAGTTAATGCACTGTATTCCTTAATATTGGTCATGGGGAGGTGCCGAAGTCCCCAACTTTATGAATCTTAGTCTCCCCTAAAAATCTTAAAGTCTATTAAGTTTTCTAAGATCTACAAGCCTCAATTCATGCAATAAATACAACGAGAAAAAACAATAGTGCACTCTACGGTTGCGTTTCTAAGACGTTCAAGCTAGTTACATGTAACAACCGAGAAATTTCAACTCATTATTTTTACTAATTTTATTTGCTTATTATGATATTTTAAGTAAATAGGCTTTTGCCGGGAAAGTTGCCAGCGTACGTCGTGACACGTACACTTAAATTCATAATTTGACTCAGGCTATGCTCAGTCTACCCGTTAATATGATTTTTTTCCCCACGTACTTTTTTTGATATGGAATAATTTAATTTTCCATATCTACGCGAAGTGTGCACATTTTACGTTTTACGCGTTTTCGGCTCGCGGATTAAGCTTTAAAGACGTTATAACACTCCGAAAGGCTCGGGACATATATGAAATATCAATTTGGGTATTTTTAAGTTAAATGTGATATTTTTATGAAAATATTATCCTTGTGACATTTATTTTTACAAGCTATGCATAAAAAGTACCCGATTTAGCGATTTTCGCGTTCCTAGCTATTCATGAGCAGTGCTTAGGATTTCTATCCGTTTTCATGTCATTAGTGGTTTAATATTCCATTATATGCTCCTAGTATTTAAAAATTTCTATATTTCACATGTTCTGTTTCGTTTCACGATTTCGTCAAATTTTGGTAACAACTCGCGTTTTGAGCCTGCGTTTTGATTTTTTGTTTCGTTTTAACGCTCCGGAAAACCCAAGGCTCCCATGAAATATTAAAATTATCTATTTTAACACTTCATAACAATTTCATAATGTTTTGATAGCACTTTTCTAAAATTCGCGTTTTCAGTTCACCTGGTACTGCGTAATTCGCGTTTTGAAGACCGTACGCTTGATTTAAACCCCACAAATACACTAATATACCAAATATTAATCCTTAATCACCTCACTCACACATATACATGACACAAATTTAATGGTGTGTTTTGTCTTGTCAAAATCTTGATAAAATGCATACATATGTCCATCAAATCTTGCATATAACCACTACACTTCATTTTAGATCTCAAAATCAATACTACTCAACTCACAACCATAAAATCTCACAAATTGATTTAGTGTCAACACACCCTCATATCACACATATGCCACACAAAACACTTAAGTCACACCAAGCAAAAATTAAATAGATCGAAACTAATAGTTAAACTAACCTGCTAAAATCACGGTTGTGGCAGCCATGAAGCTCCAATCATAGCTAACACCATCAATGGCTAGCATAGCCTTTGGCTCTTCCACTGTGACTTCCTTCTTCTTGTCTTGCTTATACCATGTGCTCCTATTATCCTGCTTTCTTGGCTTCCTGCACTCTCTTGCAAAGTGTCCCAACTTGTGACAATTGAAACACTCTACTTTCATCTTATCAAACCCAGCAGTTTCATTACCATTAATGGTAATCTGCTTTCCTGTTCTCTGCCAAAACTTCTTAGCCCTCATGCTAAGTAAAGCAACCTGCCACTTGATATCCATCTCTTCTAAATCATCATCATCCACCTGTTCAAGGTCTTCATGAGTTAGAGGAGAACCACTAGTTTGACTAGTCAGGAATGCATAAAATGTTGAATCTCCAAGACCAACAACATTCTTCTGTGAACTAGCAGTAGAAACACCAAAGCTAGCAGTAGAAACACCTTCAGCATTATCTACCTCTTCTGACTTACTAATGCTAGGAGATGACATAACTGCCACATTTCCAGAACTAGTACTGTAGCTTCTAGACTTCTTCAGACTTTGTTCAACAATTTTGAAATTGTTGTACAAATCATTGAGTTTCATGGTTTCAATGTCTGGATTATTCATCCAGACAACCACATGAGTATTGAATTCTACAGGTAGACTTCTTAAAAACTTCATGTTGAGATCTTCCTTAGCTATCTCAACTCTCAACACAGCTAACTGACTGAAAAGCTTGTGCAATCTTGTGAACAACTTATCAAGAGATTCATTGCTGTTTAAGCTAAAGTTTTCAAAACTTTGTGTCAGCAATGTCTTCTGAGTCTTCTTGGTAGTTTCATTACCACCAGACCATGCACATAACTCTTCAAACAGAGTTTTTGCATCAGGATACTTGCTAAAAGATAACATCTGTTCGCCAGGAATGGTCATAAGCAGCAAATTCCTTGCCTTTTGATCATTCCTCTTATGTATCCTTTCATCATTGGTAACTGGTCCAGTGTTCCTTGTCTGAACTGTTTTGCCTTCAACAATGGATTCTGTAAGACTTGGTGTAAAAGAATCACCATACAGAATAATATCCCAGAGAGCATAATCTTGAACCAAGAAGTATTGTTCAATCCTTAGCCTCCACATCTCAAACTCATTCTGTTTGAGCATAGGTAACTTAGTAGCAATGTTTGTAGACTGGGTATTCTCCATCTCCATTTCTTCTTCTTCTAAATCAAAGATATCAGCCTTGCTCTGATACCAATTGAGAGGATCAAAACAACCCTTTATCACTTATGAGGATTGTTTTAAAAATACACTATGAGGATGTTAGTCCTTTGTAACGTGTGTATATGATATTTTGAGTGAATATGATTAAGTATGCGAAATCTACTTAACCACACTTAGAAGGATATTGGTTATTGGAAATGGAACAGTAATGCTTGTTATTGGATAATGAACACAGAAAGTATATCATCAAACGATTCAATATTATTGAGAATAATACGAGTGATCTTCACTATCACTAGGGTTACAAAACCTTGAATCTCTATTACAAAGAAAACTATGTTCTATTGTATTATTTCAACTCAGTCGATCACATTCTAACTTTTTCTAACTCTCTATATATGTAATATCTAAGCACATGCACACTTGAGTATTCGACTACTTGCTAGCTTGTGTGTGTCAGTAGCTAAGATACAACATGTTCTGTGTTTACAACTTGTTGAATGAACACATATCTAAGATATTATCTACCGTATATATTTGACTTTTATACACAAATATCTTTTTCATACTTATCTAGTCAGCAGTAGAATACGCATAGTTATCCACTTAGCAGTAGTATGAGTCACTCCAACAGCAGTATCTTTTACTCTAGCAGCAATATCTTCCAGCAGTAGTATCTCCAACACTAGCAGTAGTATTGAATACACTAGCAGTAGTATCGACACTTAGAGTATTTTCCTTTATGAACCAACAGTACTAATCTTCAGAATATTTAATTCCCAACAGACCAAAACTGGTCCCAAGTAACCCTTCGACAACAAGGACGGAACCAAATATTTGGTTCTGCCCCATTCGTGGGTTCTTGGGTCCGTTTTTGAATATATTAAACAAACACTCCTTTCTCATACCCAAAACACACAAACAACTCAAATTCATCCCATAACACATTACACTCAAAATTAAGGCCTTTCCTTCAACTAATCTGAGCCCTAATCAACATTGTAAGTTTCCTTACTACTTTTCTTCTCTCAATTCGGAGTCTAGGACTTTAATTTATGTACAAAGCCAAAACTTGGGGATTATGCCTTTTCTCAGGTAGATCATGAAGTACATTTGTAAATTACATAACTAATCATGTTTCCCTCAGTTAGGAATTGCATCTTGTAAGACATTATCATGATTTGCTAAAAACCCTATGTCAAATTTTTGTAAAAATCTTCTCACAATTAGGACAAATAATTTTTCACATTGTTCATACAAATAAAAACGTTATGTTTAAAACATCATTTGCATAATGTCTCTTGAATACTAAAGGAAGTACATAACTAATATGTATTTTTTGGTACATTCAATCGAAACTACATTAAATTAGGAGCGTTTGGGTTATCTCTCGTTTTGTTACAAAATTTGCTAAAAGAAATTCTTTTTATGCATTAAAAGGATTCGAGATAACCGCACCTCCACATTGTCCTCGCATAGCCACACACTAGAACATTATATCTAAATTCTCGTTAGTTTTGACTAAAGTATGTAATTTTTGTATCTAGGATCAATCATGCCTCTCGCAACTTTCTATGATCACAAAGACACTCTAAACTACCTTCCCAAACATCACAAAACTAAGGGTGTGACAAATGGTAATTTTCACATTTTAAGGTAATAATAAATTCCTATTTATAATTATTAAGCCTAGCATTTCTATGCGCGATTGCATGTTTCTGAGCATTTTTGGGAGCTGTCCCGCATACTGTAGCTTACAGTCATTGCTGAAAAAGTTTATTTTTGTCAGTAAGCGTAAATTATTCTATTTTTGATACTTACTGACAAGTTTCGTAATTTACTAAGAGCTTTCTCGTATTTACTGAAAAGCAACCACACACGCGTAGCCGACAGCACAGTATATATGGTAGCAGTCAAATAAATGCATTTTTGAGCAAATAATAATATTTTAGTGCAATTTGGTGTGTTCTTGGATCCTTATATCTCTTGACTTTTTCTCAAAACATTGTAAGGATCTTTAAAACTTGTTCAATCTTGTTCTTTACATGTTCTTGTGATGTTTAAAAGTGTTACCAAGTGCTAAATGTGTATGTTTTACTAAAATAAAAAGTTAGGGTTTGATGTATGATTTCTGTGTGCTCGACTTTTCTTGAGTTCTTACACAAATTATGATATTTCTTGCTTGTGTGGTAAATCTTGTTGCTTGTGGTACTAGTTTGATGATACAAAAGTGATTAGTGCTAATTACGGGAGTTTAAAACAAAATATACACTTAATTGTATATACATATATATGGATCGGCCAAGTTTTAAAAGAAATAATTATGGGGGTTTTGAAAAACATAAAGTTTTGACCTCTAGTAGTGAAATGGTGAAATTTATGCTTATTATCTTATTTTAGTTAGCTTATTGAAATAAGCACTAGCTTATTGGTTTTAACTTAAATGTTTTGGATTAATCATGATCTCGACATAAATGGGCCGAGCCCATCAAACATTCGGCCTACTTGGGCTTTTTGGACCAAAGTGCTTATTTAAAGTGCTTATTAGCTTAGGTAATATTTAACGTAAATAAAAAGGGTTAATTACTTTTCAGCTAAAAATGGACTAATGGACCCATTATAGCCTATTCGGCCCAATAAATATTTCGGGAGAAAAAAAAATGAGTTTTGGAACATTTTTTGACTCACTATAATTATTTTTGTGAAATAGAACGTTATATATCGATTAAAATTGTTTCGGGCTCGTTTTGACACTTTAAGCCCAATAAGATCACTAAGAGGATTTTCGGCCCAAATTTTATGAATGTTGACATTTGGAAGTATTTTGACTAAACATTGACTTTTGTTTCGAAAACTATAATTATGAAGTAGTCGTAACGATAAATATAGTTATAACGATAAATATACATTTTGGACTAGTTTTGCAAATATAGTTAACGAAATAGATTTTTTTGAGGAAATTTCAACACTTGGGAAAAATAGAAAAGTTTGAATAAACGAATGGGCCATGCCCGATTTTTCTAAAATTTCGACACTTAGAATATTTTTGGTTGAAAACCGACTAAAAGACGAAACGGATTATTTTCATTTTAATTCTTCTAAATTAATGTTTTTAGATCTCCTAAGACTTATGAATATATTTTTGACATTCATACACTTACACTTATTTAATTTCTCAAAATTAAATACTTATAAATTTTTTTATAATTATCATTATATTATAAATAATCATAATATTTATAACATAATAATACCCCACTAACACCATTATCATATTAATTATTCAATACCTATTTAATTAATTACAAATCTTAATTAATTAAATACTTAATCATTATATATATATATATATATATTATATATATATATATATATATATATATATATATATATATATATATATATATATACGATAATATATATATTACTTACGCATTTGTGATGACAAGCACAAAGCACGGAAGTTCCGTCGCACGTATTTCACCGTACACTTTCACCATGAGCCTTCACCAAAGAGTCATATACGATAAACTGTTTTGAAATGTACCTTACCACACAACAAGCAAGAAATACACGAGCACTGGACATACGTAAACTTTTCAATTGAATTAAGACATTTAAAACACGCATATTTCGCTAAGACTTACCATACAGATCTAGGTCGTGTGTCGGAGCCGTTGCAGTGAGTTGTTGTTGATTAGCAGATTGCTATTGCTTTTAAGGTGAGTTTATAGCCCCATTTTTTATACGTATTGCTTTTATAAACCTTGGGGTGAGAAACATGCAAAACTGTTTTCATGGACCAAATTAAACTTTGTTTTTATACACACTTGTATGCGGAAGCCTAAAGCTGAATCCCATTGCACCTACTATCATCAACCTTCAATTCCTGCTGGGAAACGCGTGTGATATATATAGATCTATTGGGGGTGACTCCCTCGTTCGGTTGGCTCGGCATAGTCACCGCGAACGTATACCATATCGTAATTTGCTGAGTGTCTGGGGATTAACACTCGCAGGCACCCTTATTTGCTATGCCAGCTTGGCATATTGTTTGTCTAGTTTCGGTTGGATGAGCTTAGTGTTTGCATAGCGGAATAGTGTGTTTGCTGAATTATTTGCTATGGTCCATATGTGCTTATTAAAGCTATGAACACACCAGCGTTAGCTGACTTTTAGCATGTTTTTCTCAGGTATTTGAGAATGTGTTTAATGAAGGCAGGGCATGGCAATGGTCATATGTTTGTGGGAAATGCTTTTGCTTATGCGTTAAACTTTGAATTTGGGCCGGTTTGTTAAATGGGCTTCATTTTATTTAAATTGTACTTGATGTATGACAATTTAACTTGGAAATGTAAACTATTTTAAAACGGATTTTTAATCCGTTCTATATATCTTTATGTTGTGATTATCGATTTAGTAGCACCCAAATGTGTATGCTTCCGCAAATCTTGATTTTGGGGGTGTTACAGATTGGTATTCAGAGCCTAGGTTATAGAGAACTAGGTTTATAAAAACCCTAAACTATAACCAGTTTATAAAAAACTTTTCCTTATGACCGCCAGATGCCTGTCTGCCTAGATTGCTATGATTTGATCGTTATTTGCCTTATATGATTAAGTGTTATACTATGCTATTTGAGTATTTTACTTAACGTATATGATATAAGTATTTTCTATATACTTACACATGCCACACCGTATTAGTCACAGGCTATGTCTCTCCCTTCCGATGCACATGATGAGGTACTTGATGCTGGACACACTTCCCCGTTGCGACGACCAGTTCCATTTCCGGATGACCCGTTGATGGAGGTTGTCAGAGCCGCTGCTCAGCATACACACACCACTCCAGTATCTACCTCACCATACCTACCCCGCTACAACATAGCTCACCGTTCATCTCCAGCTTAGCTTTACACTCTCACCCAGCATACTCAGACTATCCCACCCATCAGACGTCGGGCCTCTTTTAGGAGAGTTCGTGGATGTCGCATCCAGCTATCATCTGTGCTATCCTTACCACTCAGGAGGACCCGTTATGTTTACCCCGGTACCTCTACTCCATCACTATCTCAGTCACCCATGTCATCTCTAGATCATTCCCTTCCCCGTCAGAGATTACGGAGGTCTATTGAGTCTTACTCAGATAAGGATGAGGATCCAGTGGAGGATCCAGAGCAGGTTTAGGTATAGCCTACACCAGCAGTGACAGCATCCGTTGAGCACGCTCCTGTTTGTGCGGGTGTTGACAGGGACAGGGAGGCACCGATGGATCTAGATCAGGTGATGATGCCACGAGATGGCAAGGGCATCATAGAGGATATACAGGGGGTATTCGAGGTAGGACAGAGTTATAGGGCTGCCTAGATACAGGATTTGAGTGATACCCAGTGGATTGATATTACTTATGATACTAACACGGGTGTGCGTGCAGCTAGTCCGGAGTACACTCCATCATCTCCTTCATTTGTGCCACCTCCATCTCCGATACCTTCTCCACTTGCATCACCAGTGGTTTCTCTGCTCCTACCAATCTCACCAGCCGAGCTCGAGGAACCCACTGTCATGGAGCAGGTATGGATTCAGCTGCGAACCAGGCCAGTTTGCTTGATCTACACTCAGATCATATCAAGAGGTATGACAATTTAACTTGGAAATGTAAACTATTTTAAAACGGATTTTTAATCCGTTCTCTATATCTATATGTTGTGATTATCGATTTAGTAGCACCCAAATGTGTATGCTTCCGCAAATCTTGATTTTGGGGGTGTTACAGATTGGTATTCGGAGTATAGGTTATAAAGAACTAGGTTTATAAAAACCCTAAACTATAACCAGTTTATAAAAAACTTTTCCTTATGACCGTTAGATGCCTGTCTGCCTAGCTTGCTATGTTTTGATCGCTATTTGCCTTATATGATTAAGTGTTATACTATGCTATTTGAGTATTTTACTTAACATATATGATATAAGTATTTTCTATATATTTACACATGCCACACCGTATTTGTCACAGACTATGTCTCTCCCTTCCGATGCACATGATGAGGTACTTGATGCTGGACACACTTCCCCGTTGCGACGACCAATTCCATTTACGGATGACCCGTTGATGGAGGTTGTTAGAGCCGCTGCTCAGCATACACACACCACTCCAGTATGTACCTCACCACACCTACCCCGCTACACCACAGCTCACCGTTCATCTCCAGCTCAACTTTACACTCTCACACAACATACTCAGACTACCCCACCCATCAGATTTTGGGCCTCTTATAGGAGACCCCGTAGACGTCGTATCCAACTATCATCTGAGCTATCCTCACCACTCAGGAGGACCCTTTATTGTTACCCGAGGTACCTCTACTTCATCACCATCACAGTCACCCATGTCATCTCCAGATCATTCCCTTCATTGTCAGAGATTACGGAGGTCTATTGAGTCTTACTCAGATGAGGATGAGAATCCAGTGGACGATCCAGAGCAGGTTCAGGAAGAGCCTACACCAGCAGTGACAACATCCGTTGAGCACGCTCCTATTTTTGTCGGTGTTGACAAGGACAGGGAGGCACCGATGGATCTAGATCAGGTGATGATGCCACAGGATGGCAAGGGCATCATGGAGGATGTACAGGGGGTTTTCGAGGTAGGGCAGAGTTCTAGGGATGCCTAGATACAGAATTTGAGTGATACCCAGTGGATTGATATTACTTGTGATTCTAGCACGGGTGTGCGTGCAGCTAGTCCGGAGTACACTCCATCATCTATTTCGTTTGTGCCATCTCCAACTCTGATACCTTCTCCATTTGCATCACCAGTGGTTTCTTCGCTTCTACCAGCCTCACCAGCAGAGCACGAGGAACCCACTGTCATGGAGCAGGTATGGATTTAGCTGGCGAACCAGGCCAGTTTGCTTCATGTACACTCAGATCAGATCGAGAGGTATGACAATATAACTTGGAAATGTAAACTATTTTAAAATGGATTTTTAATCCGTTCTCTATATCTTTATGTTGTGATTATCGATTTAGTAGCACCCAAATGTGTATGCTTTCGCAAATCTTGATTTTGGGGGTGTTACAAATTGGTATTCAGAGCCTAGGTTATAGAGAACTAGGTTTATAAAAACCCTAAACTATAACCAGTTTATAAAAAACTGTTCCTTATGACCGTTAGATGCCTGTCTGCCTAGCTTGCTATGTTTTGATCGCTATTTGCCTTATATGATTAAGTGTTATACTATGCTATTTGAGTATTTTACTTAACATATATGATATAAGTATTTTCTATATACTTACACATGCCACACCGTATTTGTCATAGACTAGGTCTCTCCCTTCCGATGCACACGATGAGGTACTTGCTGCAGGACACACTTCCCCGTTGCGATGACCAGTTCCATTTCCGGATGACCCATTGATGGAGGTTGTCAGAGCCGCTGCTCAGCATACACACACCACTCCAGTATCTACCTCACCATACCTACCCCGCTACACCACAGCTCACCGTTCATCTCCAGCTCACCTTTACACTCTCACCCAGCATACTCAGACTACCCCACCCATCAGACGTCGGGCCTCTTATAGGAAAGTCCTTGAACGTCGCATCCAGATATCATCTATGCTATCCTCACCACTCAGGAGGACCCGTTATGGTTACTCGGGTACCTCTACTTCATCACCATCTCAGTCACCCATGTCATCTCCAGATCATTCCCTTCCCCGTCAGAGATTACGGAGGTCTATTGAGTCTTACTCAGATAAGGATGAGGATACAGTGGAGGATCCAGAGCAGGTTCAGGTAGAGCCTACACCAGCAGTGACAGCATCCGTTGAGCACGCTCTTGTTTGTGAAGGTGTTGACAGGGACATGGAGGCACTGATGGATCTAGATCAAGTGATGATGCCACGGGATGGCAAGGGAATCATGGAGGATTAAATGGGGTATTCGAGGTAGGGCAGAGTTCTAGGGCTGCCTAGATACAGGATTTGAGTGATACCCAGTGGATTGATATTACTTGTGATACTAGCACGGGTGTGCATGCAGCTAGTCCGGAGTACACTCCGTCATCTCCTTCGTTTGTCCCACCTCCATCTCCGATACCTTCTCCACTTGCATCACCAGTGGTTTCTCCGCTCCTTCTAGCCTCACCAGTAGAGCTTGAGGAACCCACTGTCATAGAGCAGGTATGGATTCAGCTGGTGAACCAGGCCAGTTTGCTTGATGTACACTCAGATCAGATCGAGAGGTTAGAGCGGCCTGACTGCATTCAGAGTGTTGAAAGGAGGATTGGGACAGTTGACAGGGCTGCCTGTGTGTTGTTTGAGGAGATGTATTCTGACAAAAGTATGATGATTGGCCTGAGAGCCAGATTGGATGCATTGGAGAGGTTACATGGTATTGAGCTCAGGGATTTGGACTTTAGGGCTATTGGTTTGGGCAGAGGCTAGACCAGGATTCAGGGGATGTTGAGGAGAGCTGGAAGTACTGATCGTGCTCAGTGGCAGAGGATCATGACTACAGAGTATACGATTGGCACTGTGATGAGAGAGAACCAAGAGTTGAGACACCGTGTTGATCATTTGGAGACTACTATTGGAGGGATGACTGCGGCATTCGAGCAGTTACGCCTTGATCGTGACCGAGCCTAGAGTAGTTTTAGTAGATGATGTATTCAATTAGACTAATGAGTTATCACTCAATAGTCCATCACTAACTTTTAGCCTTGCTTGTAATTTTGTAAACCTCTATTCATTTCGATATATAAATATATATATATATATACATATATGTATATATATATATACATATATGTATATATATATACATATATGTGTATATATATATACATATATGTGTATATATATATACATATATGTATATATATATACACTATATGTATATATATATATACACATATATGTATATATATATACACATATATGTATATATATATACACATATATGTATATATATATATACATATATATATACACATATATGTATATATATATATACATATATGTATATATATATACATATTTGTATATATATATACATATATGTATATATATATATATATATATATATATAATATATATATATATTATATATATACATATATGTATATACATATATATATATACATATATGTATATACATATATGTATATATATATGTATATACATATATATATATATATATATATATATATATATATATATATATATATATATATATATATATATATATATATATATATATATATATAACAAGGTTGGTTTTTCTATTCGATTGTTCGTTCCTCTGTGGTTGACTTTATTCTTGCATTCTGTTTGCGATATCCATATATTCATATGACACCTTCCTTCTATAATCGAGATCTCATTTATCTTCATCTTCTTGTGATGTAGATAAATGGCACCCAAACAAAAGTCAACCAGAGTCACACAAAGACGAACTGCTAACACACCTACCCCGGCAAGGGCAGTGCGAGGAAGGACTGCTGAGAATGCCGCCCCGGCAAGAGCCGCACAGGACCGAGTTGCTGAGAACGCCGCCCCAACAAGGGCCGCGGCAAATCCACCTGTGGTGAATCGAGCAACTCTAGATCAGCTCGTTAATGATCGTGTGGCCGCCGCTCTCGCAGCTGCAAACAACTCAACCAGTAACACCGGAACGTTAAGGCCAGTGACTAACAGCCGTGGTTGCACTTACTCTAAATTCTGAAAGATCATTGTTGGAGGTTTCGGAGGAACAGAGGGAGCTGTTGTCCTGACTAGGTGGATTGAAAAGCTGGAAACCGTGTTTCGCATCAGTGGTTGTAACGATGACGACAGGGTCAAGTATGCGTCTTTCACTTTCATGGATGTTGCTTTGACCTGGTGGAACAACTACATGAAATCTGCCTACATGGATGTTGCTTATGCTATGTCATGGGATGACTTTAAGGAATTAGTGCTTAGGAAATATTGCCCACGAAATGAGGTCAAGAAGTTGGAGATAGAATTTTGGAATTTGAAGGTGCAGAATAACAACATGGCTGCATACAACCAGAGATTCCAGGAACTAGCTTTGCTGTGTCCTGAAATGGTTCAGACTGGGACGAGGTTGATTGAGAGGTATATCGGAGGTTTGCCAAAGTCCATAAGAGGTGATGTGACTACGTCAAGGGCTGCAGATCTCCATGAAACCATGAAATAGCCAACAAGTTGATGGACCAGGAATTGAAGGATGTCCCAGAAATGAGTGCTGACAACAAGAGAAAGTGGGAAGACCACTCGAAGGGTAGCAACAACAACTCTCAAAACAAAAGGCAAGAAGTAGCTAAAGCATATGCAGCAGGTTCAAGTGATAAGAGGGGGTATGATCGGAATGCACCTCTTTGTAACCGGTGTAAGCTACACCACAAGGGACAGTGCACGATAAAATGTCACAACTACTAGAGAGTGGGACATTTGGCCAAGAATTGTAGGTTAAGACCCCTAGCCACCGCTCAAGCAGCACCACCCAACAACCGTACGGCGGAAGTCACCTGCTTTGGGTGCGGTGAAAAGGGTCATTACTGAAATGAGTGCAACAAACCCAGAAATCAGGGAAATGGTGGTGGTCATGGTAACCAGGGAGCAGTAGTTAACAATGGGAACCAAGGCAACGGAGGAGGAGCCCGTGAAAAAATTTATGTTGTGGGCAGAAGGGAAGCCCAGGACGACCCGAACGTGGTGACGGGTACGTTTCTTTTAAACAATCGTTATGCATCAATATTATTCGATACGGGAGCAGATAGAAGTTTTGTGTCGACTGCTTTTAGTTCTTTAATCGATATTGCTCCAACCACCTTAGACAATGCCTTCGACGTAGAATTAGCTAATGGAACTCAGAAAGGGTAGATACCATTATAAGAGGTTGCACACTAAACTTACTAAACCACCCATTCAACATCGATCTCATTCTAGTAGAGTTGGGTAGTTTTGATGTCATCATAGGGATGGATTGGCTTTCGAAATATCATGCCGTCATCATCTGTAATGAAAAGATCATCAAAGTACCCTACGGGAACGAGTTTCTGATAATAGAAGGAGATCGGAGCGATCGTGCGCGTTCGTCAAGATTGAGCATCATCTCGTGTATGAAGGTGCAGAAGTGCATCGAGAAAGGATGCCACCTCTTTCTAGCTCATGTTACTGAGAAGAAAGAAAAGGAGCCCGGAGAGAAATGATTAGAAGACGTACCAATCGTGAGGGATTTCCCGGAAGTATTTCCAAAGACCTACCTGGACTCCCACCAGCCAGACAGATCGAATTTCAAATAGATTTGGTACCAGGAG
Organism: Artemisia tridentata subsp. tridentata; assembly: GCA_021014915.2. NCBI lineage: Eukaryota > Viridiplantae > Streptophyta > Magnoliopsida > Asterales > Asteraceae > Artemisia > Artemisia tridentata. The sequence goes on along the minus strand of CP139507.1, from coordinate 273,884,213 downwards.
CCGCGCCTGTAGCGCGAGCACCCTATCGCCTAGCACCGACGGAGTTACTGGAGTTGTCTGATCAGTTGGTTGAACTATCAGGGAAATGTTTTATCAGACCGAGTTCTTCGCCTTGGGGAGCTCCGGTCCTGTTTGTTAAGAAGAAGGATGGATCCTTCAGGATGTGTATCGACTATCGGGAGCTGAATAAGCTAACCATCAAGAATCGATACCCACTCCTGAGAATCGATGATCTATTCGATCAAGTACAGGGTTCATCAGTTTATTCCAAGATTGACCTGAGATCAGGTTATCATCAACTCTGAGTCCGGGAAGAGGATATCCCAAAGACTGCATTCAAAACCCGATATGGCCATTATGAATTCCAAGTTATGCCATTCGACTTGACTAACACACCAGCCGTATTCATGGACCTCATGAATCGGGTGTGTAAGCCGTACTTGGATAAATTCGTAATCGTATTCATTGACGACATCCTGATATATTCTAAAAATGAGAAAGTGCATGAGGAACACCTCAAGCTAATCTTAGAATTATTTAAAAAGGAGGAGTTAAATGCCAAGTTTTCGAAGTGTGAATTCTGGTATCAACTGTGCAGTTTCTGGGCCACGTGATCGATAGTCAAGGCATTCACGTGGATCCCGCAAAGATCGAGTCAATAAAGGATTGGGCGACACCCACAACACCCATTGAAATACGCCAATTCTTAGGACTTGCCGGTTATTACCGAAGGTTGATTGAAGGTTTCTCCAAGATAGCGAAGCCTTTGACTAAACTGACACAAAAGAATGTGAAATATGACTGGGGAGATAAGGAGGAAGAAGCTTTTCAACTCCTTAAGGAAAAGTTGTGTAGTGCACCTATTTTGACCTTACCTAAGGGTAGTGAAGACTTTGTTGTTTATTGTGACGCTTCACACAAAGGTTTAGGAGCCGTGTTAATGCAGAGAGAGAAGGGGATAGAATATGCTTCTCGACAATTGAAAACCCATGAAAAGAACTATACAACCCATGACTTAGAGTTAGGATCAGTTGTATTTGCAGTTAGAATTTGGAGGCACTATCTCTATGGCACTAAGTGTGTGGTGTATACCGACCACAAAATCCTACAACACATCTTGAACCAAAAAGAGCTGAACATGAGATAGCACCGATGGTTGGAATTACTTAGCGATTACGATTGTGAGATCCGTTACCACCCAGGCAAGGAAAATATGGTTGCCGATGCCCTCAGCAAAAAAGAGCGAATCAAACCTCTCAGAGTCAGATCGTTAGGAATGACGATCAGTTCGCCGCTTTTAGTGAAAATTATTGAGGCCCAGGTCAAGGCACTCAAGGAGGAGAACCGACCGCGTGAGAAGATTTACGGAATGCTAGAGAGTGAGAATGGCTTCGTAAAGAGATCTGATGGAGTTTTGCGTTATGGGGACAGAAGTTGGATTCCGCTATCTGGAGGAGTTCGTGATTTGATCATGCACGAATCCCACAAATCCAAATACTCCATCCATCCAGGATCCGACAAGATGTACCTGGACTTGAAGAAGCTATACTTGTGGCCAAACATGAAGGCCGATATAGCTGAGTATGTCAGCAAATGTTTAATATGTTCGAAAGTCAAGGCTGAACACCAGAGCCATCCAGTCTACTTGTTCAACCCGAAATTCTAGAATGGAAATGGGAGCGCATCACTATGGATTTTATCACCAAGCTGCCTAAGACGTCGAGCGGTTACTACACGATCTGGGTGATCGTTGACCGTCTCACTAAATCTGCTCATTTCCTTCCTATAAAGGAGAGTGATAGCATGGACAAACTTGCACAACTGTATGTGAAGGAAATTGTCGCAAGGCATGGTGTACCTGTTTCTATCATCTCTAATCAAGACAGCCGGTTCACGTCTAACTTCTGGAAGTCGCTCTAGGACGCATTGGGAACCGACCTCGACATGAGTACAACTTATCATCCTCAGACTAATGATCAGAGTGAAAGGACCATTCAGACATTGGAGGACATGCTGAGAGCCTGTGTGATTCACTTGGGAATGGCTGGGATAGGCATTTTCCTTTAGCCGAGTTTTCCTACAAGAATAGCTATCACACCAGCATCAAGGCTGCACCGTATGAAGTACTTTATGGTCGTAAGTGCAGATCGCCAATATGTTGGGCTGAAGTCGGAGAAAGTCAACTTACCAGACCAGACCTAGTCCACGAGACTACTGAAAAGATTGTGCAGATCAAGTGCCGAATGCAAGCGGCTCGTGACCGTCAAAAGAGCTATGCCGACAAAAGGCGAAAAACCCTTGAGTTCCAAGTGGGTGACAAAGTGATGTTAAAGGTCTCGCCGTAGAAAGGCGTGATAATATTTGGTAAGCGTGGGAAGTTGAACCCTCGTTATATTGGACCTTTTGAGATTCTTGCCAAAATCGGGCCGGTAGCCTACCGACTTGAACGAGCTCAGCGCTGTGCATGATGTTTTTCGTGTCAGCAACTTGAAAAAGTGCTTATCTGACGATAACGCTGTCATTCCCTTGGATGAGATTCAGCTTGATGAGAAACTGAATTTCATCGAGGAACCGATCGAAATCACGGACCGGGAAGTTAAATGACTAAAACAGAGTCGTATCCCAATTGTGAAGGTCCGTTGGAACTCTCGCAGAGGTCCCGAGTACACTTGGGAGCGAGAGGATGAAATCAAGCGAAAATATCCTCATCTCTTTTCGAACTCATCGAGTAACGCAAATTGAAATCCGGGACGGATTTCCCTATTAGCTGGGGAGACTGTGACAAAATGTAATTTTCACATTTTAAGTTAATAATAAATACCTATTTATTATTTTTAAGCCTAGCATTTCAATACGCGATTGCATGTTTCTGAGCATTTCTGAGCATTTTTGGGAGCTGTCCCGCATACCATAGCTTATAGTCACTGCTGAAAAAGTTTATTTTTGTCAGTAAGCTTAAATTATTCTATTTATCATAGTTACTGACAAGTTTCGTAATTTACTGAGAGCTTTCTCGTATTTACTGAAAAGCAACCCCACACGCGTAGCTGACAGCACAGTATATATGGTAGCAGTCAGATAAATGCATTTTTGAGCAAATAATAATATTTTATTATTATTCTGACGGAAACGTCAATAAAACTTTATTTTGCGTATACTTGTCCAAAAATGTCAAACCGGGACTTTACGGTGACATTTAATCTCAAACCGACACATGATACACCAACGATGATCAAAATATGTTTTCCCCCTCCCTCTTTACTCTTTTGCCGCCCAAATCCACACCAAATCAAGTTAGTGGAGCTTTTGTCATTTTATGTGACATAATGTAGTTTGTTTGTTACTTAAACCATAACACACACATTTACACACATACATTTTCACCTCATCACCATACCAAGATCATTTCTTTCCTCTCTAACCTTCAAAACTCACGGCCAACCATAAGAAATCAAGATCTACAAAAATTTAGTGAAGTTTGAACTAATCAGGGTGTGCTTTCAAGTGTTTTGGGTTAATCGGAACGTGTCTTGGGTAAATTTGGTGCAATTTGGTGTGTTTTTGGATCCTTATATCTCTCGACTTTTTCTCAAAACATTGTATGGATCTTTAAAACTTGTTCAATCTTGTTCTTTACATGTTCTTGTGATGTTTAAAAGTGTTACCAAGTGCTAAATGTGTGTGTTTTACTAAAATGAAAAAGTTAGAGTTTGATGTATGATTTATGTGTGCTCGACTTTTCTTATGTTTTTAAACAAATTAGGATATTTCTTGCTTGTGTGGTAAATCTTGTTGCTTGTGGTACTAGTTTGATGATACAAAAGTGATTATTGCTAATTACGGGAGTTTAAGGCAAAATATACACTTAATTGTATATATATATATATATGGATCGGCCAGGTTTTAAAAGAAATAAATATTGGGGTTTTGAAAAACATAAAGTTTTGGCTCTAGTGGTGAAATGGTGAAATTTATGCTTATTAGCTTATTTTAGTTAGCTTATTGAAATAAGCACTAGCTTATTGGTTTTAACTTAATTGTTTTGGGCTAATCATGATCTCGACATAAATGGGCCGAGCCCATCAAACATTCGGCCTACTTGGGCTTTTTGGACCAAAGTGCTTATTTAAAGTGCTTATTAGCTTAGGTAATATTTAACGTAAATAAAAAGGGTTAATTAGTTTTCGGCTAAAAATGGACTAATGGACCAATTATGGCCTATTCGGCCCAATAAATATTTCGGGAGACAAAAATGAGTTTTGGAACACTTTTCGACTTAATATAATTATTTTTGTGAAATAAAACGTTATATATCGATTAAAATTATTTTGTGCTCGTTTTGAGACTTTAAGCCCAATAAGACCAATAAGAGGATTTTCGGCCCAAATTTTATGAACGTTGACTTTTTGTTGACTTTTGGAAGTATTTTGACTAAACGTTAACTTTTGTATCGAAAACTATAATTATGAAATAAACGTAACGATAAATATAGTTATAACGAGAAATATACATTTTGGATTAGTTTTGCAAATACGGTTAACGAAATGGATTTTTTTTTGAGGAAATTGCAACACTTAGAAAAAATGGAAAAGTTTGAATAAACGAATGTGTCATGCCCGATTTTTCTAAAATTTCAACACTTAGAATATTTTCGGATGAAAACCGACTAAAAGACGAAACGGATTATTTTTATATTAATTCTTCTAAATTAATGTTTTTAGATCTCCTAAGACTTATAAATATATTTTTGACATTCATACACTTACATTTATTTAATTTCTCAAAATTAAATGCTTATAAATTTCTTTATAATTATTAAATTATTTATAATATATTAATTAAAATTATATTATAATATAATAATACCCCACTAACACCATTATCATATTAATTATTCAATACATATTTAATTAATTATAAAACTTAATTAATTAAATAATTAATCATTAAATACATATATATACGATGATATATATATTACTTACGCATTTTGCGACGACAAGCACAAAGCACGGAAGTTCCGTCGCACATATTTTACCGTACCCTTTTACCGTGAGCCATCACCAAAGAGTCTTATACGATAAACTGTTTTGAAATGTACCTTACCACACAGCAAGCAAGAAATACACGAGCACTAGACACACGTAAACTTTTCAATTGAATTATGACATTTAAAACACGAATATTTCGATAACACTTACCATACTGATCTAGGTCGCGTGTCGGAGTGGTTGCACTGATTTGTTGTTGATTTGCAGATTGCTATTGTTTTTAAGGTGAGTTTATAGCCTAATTTTTTATACGTATTGCTTTTATAAACCTTGGGGTGTGAAACATGCAAAACTGTTTTCATGGACCAAATTAAACTTTGTTTTTATACATACTTGTATGCGAAAACCTAAGTTAGCTGAATCCCATTGCGCCCACTATCATCAACCGTCGATTCCTGCTAGGAAACGCGTGTGATATAAATAGATCTATTGGGGGTGACTCCCCCGTTCGGTTGGCTCGGCATAGTCAACGCGAACGTATACCATATCGGAATTTGTCGAGTGTCTAGGGATTAACACTCGTAGGCACCCTTATTTGCTATGCCAGCTTGGCATATTGTTTGTCTAGTTTCGGTTGGATGAGCTTAGTGTTTGCATAGCGGAATAGTGTGTTTGCTGAATTATTTACTATGGTCCATATGTGCTTATTAAACCTATGAACTCACCAGCGTTAGCTGACTTTTAGCATGTTTTTCTCAGGTATTTGAGAATGTGTTTAATGAAGGCAGGGCATGGCAATGGTCATATGTTTGTTGGAAATGTTTTTGCTTATGCGTTAAACTCTGAATTTGGGACCGCTTTGTTAAATGGGCTTCATTTTATTTAAATTGTGCTTGATGTATGACAATTTAACTTGGAAATGTAAAATATTTTAAAACAGATTTTTAATCCGTTCTCTATATCTTTGTGTTGTGATTATCGATTTAGTAGCACCCAGATGTGTATGCTTCCGTAAATCTTGATTTTGGGGGTGTTACAAAGGGTCTTACTGTGGCTCAAGTCAAAATCTTAAAGGCTCTAGAAAAACGTTACGTTCATAAGGGTAGAACGATTGACCCATCCTTTCTAGAAGGAACAAACATTCGCCAAGAACTTGCAACCATCAACTTTGATGGTCTCCTAAACATCAATGAGCAAATTTTTCCTAGATTTTTCCTCGAGTTCTATGCTAGTGTAATTCTCACAACCAATGATTATGGTCTAATGTCAATCCAATTCAAAGTAAACCAAAATGACTTCAACATACCTCTCAATCAATTTGCGGAATTCCTTTGAATTCCATGTGAAGGTAAATGCATTTACTTGGATAAATGGTCCCTATCAATCCTTGACTCAATCGTTGATCATATCCCTCCATACAACAATCCTCTAGTTGCCAAAGAAATAATCCGAGAACATCTTTTCCTTACAAGAACTTCAAACACCAGAACAACCCGCATGGGTAATGAAATCAACCGAGACCCATTTAGCATGGAACTCAATGAACTCAAACCTTAATTCAAAAAATGGGAAGAAATCCTTAGGGCTAATGTCTTGTGTACCATAGGTAATCGTGATCGCATCAATGCTTGTCTTTGTTACATGCTTTATAGGTTGCCAACCCGCCAACCTTTCAACTTAGCCTATTATGTTGCCAAAAGGATGGCTGATATATCCATGCTAGGAACCACCGCTCTTCCCTACGGGATGCTTCTCACCCGTTTCTTTAGAGCCTTTGCACCCATTCCACCCAATGCTAAAGAGTTTTGTCCTGACTACTCTCTTGTTGATCACATCTTTGTGCCATTAAGTGATAAGAGAGTAGCAAAGACTAAACAAAATCGTCCTTATCCTCCAAGCTCCTCGTCATCATCATCAATGAGCGAGGATGATAGACTTCCTAATTCTAGGCTTCCCCCACGTGACTACTTCCAACAACTTTCGGTCATTGAAAATCCATCGGAAGAATTCAAGCAAACAAAAGGAATGTTCAAGTGCATTGGAAGATTCCTCACCAAGATCAACAAGAAATTGGATAGGCAATGAGAGGCTTTATGAGCGTTTGGTACATTTGCTTTAAAACAATGATGTATTGTGTATTTGTTGTTTCTTAGGATGATAACTTAAATTTGAATGTTTATGTGTACTAACCATATCTTGCAGGTAGATAACATCTTGATGTTATCATTTTTCCATTTTTTCACATTATTAGTGAAATTATTAGCCCCTGCTTGATCTATATCGGTACGTGTGTTAATACCTGTTTTATTGTTATTTTCCTATCAAAACTAATTAATTACATATGTTTTAGGAAAATCTACGGGATTTGAACGGGGTTCGGGGGTTCAAAATTGCCCTCTGTTAAGGATTTTGGCATGACAGATCAGACGGAACCAAAAATAGGGTTCCGTCTGTCCAAAATTTTGGTTCTGCCAAAATTAGCCTGACGGATCAGGTGGAACCAAACTCATGGTTCAGCCTGTGTTGTCGATTGGTTCCGCCTTCCAACAGTAACTATTTTTAAAATTTTCAAATTTCCGTTTAATCCCGCACTTTAGATGACTCATTTTTGTTACTAGGATACTTTTCACTGATATCTACTCACATTAGGATAATCTTAGTTCACTTGAACCAATAGGAAAACCCTTTCCCACCAAAATTTGAAATTTTTCATAACCACCTCAAGGAACCTTTCTTCATAAAGGAAGGAACCCTTAATTTGGTTCTTTGCTATCCGTGGGTGTCTGACATGAAAGATTTTGTGATGATTGCGACTCATTTACTGCATATCTCACTTATATCACTCAACACTCTTCCATTGGATTGACTTTGGTGATTAGACATCCTTCTCTACCACTTCCAAATCATTAGAAGCATCCATTTTTGTATGGATTAATGGTGTTAGCCAAAGTATATATATATATATATATATATATATATATATATATATATATATATATATATATATATATATATATATATATAATATAGTATGAAAACCCGACCAAAAGGTCAATTCGATCTCTAACCAAGAGTGAAAATCCCAAGAGGTCAAAGAAAAGCCAAACTATATATATTTTTCGGAAGTATTTGATATTCCCGGGTCGTTTATGTCCCTACGAAGTGTGAATGGAATCTTAGATTCGGTTCGTGATCGGGTGATTTGAATAGGGAAAGATATTTTGGATTTATGACTAAAAATAGAAAACATAAACTAAAAAAGGCAAATAATAAGCACATAAATCAAGAAAATAAAGCACAAATAAGCACAATTAAATCCTAATGCAAATCTAAACTAAAAACGGGCTTACAACAAGAACTTAACGGGCTTTAAAAATAAAAAACTCAAAATTTAACCCTAGAAGTTCAAATTTATTTTCTAAAAGTCCTAAATGATTAAAATAATTTTAGAAAAAAGAATTATATTTTTTTTATTTTTTTTATTAATTATGAATTAAAAACACTTTTAAACTAAAAATATTATTAAAAATACTAAACTAATTGAGGAAAATCTGAAAATTTTAGTAAAAGTACTTTAAGCTATTTAGAATTTAGGAAAAATAAAAAGGAAGGTACAGCTTATTGAAATAAGCTTGAATTAAGCTAAAAATGGCTGATGTGCAAAAAGGTAAAAAGGGTTTAAGTAAATAACTAAAGCAAACCTAAACGGAAAAGACCCAAAGGAGCGTATGGTTTGGTGTGTGGTATAACTGGTTGAGGATGGTTGAGGTCTGGGGTTCGAGCCTTGGCTCACCCTGGGCTTCCCAACTTCCCAGTTTTTATTTTTGCAAAACTTTTTTTTATGAAACTTATAAATAAGCTGAAAATAAACAACTTTTGTAAAAGCAATATTTTTATATCTTTTAAAATAAGCTGGAAAAGCTGATAAAAAGCTACAGTTATACTAAAAAGCTCAAAAGCCAAAGAGACTAACTGATATAAAGGCATAACTTATAAAAGCTTTTGTTAAACTCAAATAAGCTTCTAAACCCTAAAAGCAAACCTAATAAGCAATTCTAACCTAAATTAAGCTATTCTTAAGAAGCAATAAGCTCATAATCTAATTAAGCTAAAATCCTAAATCTGATATCCAAATAGCCTAAAGGGCACTTTTAAGCTAGTATATAAGCCACTAAACCAATAAGCTACTCAATGAAAACTCAAAACAGCTAAAGCTTACCTACCAAAAACTCATAAAACCAATTTTTAAACATTTTGGACTTAATTAGACCTTAAAAATAAGCTGATGAAAAGTGACAGTTTAAACAATATTTTTTATTTTTAATGAACACTTGCAGACCTGAGACCTACTTTTTATGTAACACACCAACCCGACAAGGGTCAAAATGGCACATTATGGTGTCAATCAGAACATACAAACGCAAGCAGAAGACTTATAAACATAATAATTACAAAGGTATTCTAAGATGATAATAAAATACTAACTCTAAACATGATGAGTTCCAAAACTGAAGTACAAAACCAAACTAAATTTAACTGAAGCTATGTCCAAGTCTAATCCAGACGCAAATGGGTATCTATCGTCAGGGTGGTCCACTAAGAGCTCCTATGCACTCTTCACTCAATCCCAGCTTCCAACCTAAAACCTGCCGCAGGAAAAGAAATGCGGCTGAGCTTAAAAAGCCCAGTCAACAGATACAAACAAAATGAATAATCGAACATATATAAGTATAGGGAAAAGGAACATAAGCTCCTGTTGAACGAATATCATCTGCCAAACGAATAAGAGATCAAGGATTAACTGAACAAAATGTCATATACCATAAGAAGCAAATCGTAGCTAAACATAAGGAGATCATAATGAAGTCAAAGGAACCAAACAGAGGATAATAATCATATAACATAACAGAAATGCCCATCGAGCTCAGAAAGCATGCCACATGCTTAATAACATAATCACATCATATCATATCCAAATATCCGTCAAATCATTAGTTGTACAAGGAGGGGAGACCTCTCAAGTACCAAATGGAGTAGCTAGCTCCCATAAGTGAAATGGGGTGCATGGCACACACCAACCAATCGCTAATCATATCCGGAACAGAATAGAACATAATCTAGGATGCATCCATACGCCCCCTGTAAAATAAATCATATATATACACCTACTCATGACAGGCATATACACATATCATATTGGCCAATGTGCATAAATATCATAACAGAATAGAAGGGGACGCCGTGGATCAATCACACCTCCACAGAAAGTGTCATGCCATTGGTGCCTCAATGACATGGCCATGGTTCCTCCATGGCTAGGAATACAGATACTGAAGCTCGGGCAACAGAACAGAACAACCAAAGTTAAGCAAAGCAAAGCTATGCATAATCATAACAGAGCTACTATAGCATAATCAATCAGAGCATATCAACATAACAGAATGTCATATCAATGAGATAATATACCGATCATCATAACAGAATAGACAGCAAACAGAATCATATCAGATGATAATATCAAACGGATCCTATCAACGAATCATATCAAACGGAATCATATCAAAGCAAACGAATCAAGTCAAGGATTGAGAAGTCATGAGAGAAAACACCCTTACTGAGAAAGGTAGAATATCTGTACCTTAAACCGCAATGAAACCATATCAGAAAACACATGGATCGGAAGTTACTCCTTCTTCAGCGAATCTACATGAATTAATGACCGTCTTATTATTTAATAAGCATTTCATAAGTTATTTCTGATTCAGTACTTATTGTTGTTTAGATTGACATATTAGGGTTCCCTGCTATATATAGCAACCTTCCAAATTCAGTAACTTTCCATATTTAGTAACTTCCCCAAATTAGTAACTTTCCAAATTAAGTGAGTTACCCGAATTAAGTAACTTTCCCGAATTAGTAACTTTACATATTTAACAAGTTTCCATAATAGTAAGTTATGGTTGCATTCATAATTAATCAAACTCAGGGTTTATTGGTACTTCTAAATCATATATAACTTAATTAGGATATATTAGTGAATCTGGATCTCATCCTTATGATTTTTCATGCCTGCCAATTAAGCTCCAAAAATTCTGAAATAATTATATGTGATTCCCATATTAGCTTAGCATCTTTACAAATTTTTATAGATTTTATTTCCAAGTACAATTAGTGTTTCAAAAATCATCTTTTCAGACCTACCCAGAAAATTAATTGCAGATACACACAGAAAGTTTGCCTTTAATTAACTCATTGAGACACTTCAGAAAAATCCACAAAAATTCCAGTAAGGCACACATAACTTAGATATCACCCCTGAAGAAGGAGAGCTCTCAGTTCCTTGTGGTTTGAAAATTAAAAATCAAAAACAGCAACTGATGTTTAGACTCCAATTTCTCAAATTTGACACTAATCCCATCAAATTCAAAAACATGACCAATACAACTCTAATTCACTCCAAACCAATTGGAAAACTTAAATAGGACATTAAACTAGGTTTACAAGCAAAGATCCAGCATTATACACTTATGAAACTCAAGCAATAGTTGTAACACCCCCAAAATCTGGTTTAGCAGAAGCATACATGTCACTGGGGTGCTACTCAATTGATATCACAACACAGAGTATAAAGAACGGTTTTAATTCAACCATTTAAAATAGATTTCATATTCAAAAATAATTTGTTTACAACATTTCAAAATAGTGCGGAAATATAAGCCCATAAAAGATATTAAGGGGTCCCAATTATATCAGAGTCTTTTATGACCATGCCATGCCCTTCCAAAAGTCGTCGCCACTAAATTATCGCCTTAAACCTAAAAATACATGCTAAAAAGGGTCAACACTAGGTTGGTGAGTTCATAGATTTGATTAAAACATATCATGTTACACAGAATATCATAAAGTCCAGAATTAAAGTTTGGTTAATCGGTACACTCGCCATGACCAGTACGCCTGGTAATGAAACCGTTTCGCCCGGTCAATGTACCCGGTACGCCCGGTACTGTTCAGTACGCTTGATCTATGAACATGTCAAGTATACATATAAAGCATTCAAGTAAACCACTCTTATACATATCTGACCAGTACCCCTGGTCTATGTATATATCATGTATCCAAATAAGGCATTCAATTAAACAGTCTAACATATAACACCATTCACATTTCAAGTAAACCAATCAATTTCAGATTTCATTATGCCAAATAAACAGTCATTGAATTTAGTTTAAAACAAGCATGTATTCTCCCCCAAAACAGTTATCAAACAAGTAAAAGTAGGGGCCATGAAATCACCTTTAATGGTCTGAACAGTGAATGCTGTGAAATTTAGGAGTGTACGGCACCAACACGCAACCTAGATTAAATAACCATGTCTTAGTTCAAGTATTAAATTCAGGTCCTTTCATATTTATTTTCAACGTTTTAATGTATCTATGTTGTTGTCACTTCTGTGGTGGCAAGTGTGGTTACTAAGGTGTCATTCCTAAGGTGTTAAGGTGTAATTCTACAAATGTCCTAAAGGTACGGTAATGAGAGATGGGGAATTGATGAACTCAAATAAGTACATTTTATTATCATCATTTATCCTATTTATTTGACTTGTTTTATTATATTATATATGAGAATTGATACGTGAATGTTTACTTTTGTAATTCTCAGGTAAAAACAAGTATTATGTGAAACTTGGCGATTTTGGACTAATTATGGAGCAAAACAAGCAAGATGTTAAGAGTCTACTGAAATGTACAAGATCAAGATCATTCTGCTCCAGATACGCCGCAACATACTTCTTACATACGGCGTATCACTATCAAGATTTCACAAGTTACAATCCAAGACAGCAAAGGACATGCGCCGCATAGAGAAATGGAGTTACGCCGCATCTTAAGGCGGTGTACGAATATTCCTGAATATATTAATCTTGGACCCCACGCGAAGTTATGTCAATGCGTCGCATCTACTTATCCTATGCGCCGCATCTAACCCTCAGACAGAAACTATAAATACCCCAAGGTCAGACGAATTTGAGAGGGGGGACAGTGTGCAAGATACCATACGTACGAGTACCAAACCAGAGACGAATTCAGACGTATTAGCAGCACAAGACACACCCTGAACGAAGATACAAGAGCTGTAAGAAGGTCATGCATGTATTCAATTCATTAAGTAGTTTTGTTTCATTGTATTAGTACACTTTAATTCATCAGGATTGATGGGCTGATGTCATGTGACTACGGAAAATCATGCGCACCCCTTAAAATTGCTTTCCCATTAATTAAAGTTTATATGTTGATGTCTTTGGTGACTTTTATTAGTGCATTGATAACCTCTGTGTCTAGCTGAGCATTGCTTGGGTCGCCATGCCCCTTCCTCGCCTATCTATTCTAGCGTATACGAAACGTGGGCATCACAAATGCTCAATATTCTAGGATAGTGGGATAGACATAAGTGATCATTAAGGGTTTACTCGCCGATAAGATTAGAGCCAACGAGAAAGGGTTAATTATATACACTTCATATAAAACTAGCAATAAAACAAGTGACAAGCTACTTAATTATCAGGACAGGTCTTCTTATTGTCTCAAGTATCTATCTGTGTACATGTGTGCCAATCGCTGATTCGTGCTCATTAGTTTTGTTTTCTATTTAATCATAACCAAACCGTGCCAGTCTCTCAGGCTGAACCCCCCTTGCGTTAGATTAGGTTGTATAGCTAACTTAGGATATTAAAATACTGATTAGAATAACTAGATAATACGTTCCACTCTTAGTGATCGACACTCTACTTACCATTATATTCATACTGACCGGGTACACTGCTCGTTAAGTGTGTATGTTATTGATAAGTCGGCTAAATATAAATTTAAAACTTGAGTAGGCATTAATACTGCTAAACCGCAGTGACACACGCGCGCATCAAGTTTTTGGCGCCGTTGCCGGGGAGTGAATTGCCGGGGATATAAAAGAATTAGAACAAAACGCACCGCATCAAGTTTTTGGCGCAGCTGCCGGAGAGTGAATTGTTATTATCTGTTAATTTGATTAGTATTTTAATTAGTTTTTTATTTTTAATTTTTAGATTCTAACTACTAACCCTGTTATATATTAGATAAATTGCATTCATTGTATTATTTGCATATTTTCTGTTTTTGTGTGTTTTTATTTTCTTTAATTTTTGTTTCTTTTTGTTTGTTTTTTTTGTATTTTTTTTTTGTTTTTCTCTTTTTTATTTTTTCTGCATTCTGCTATCGTTGTACTGTGCTGATACAAACGATACGGCGCATCTGTTTTCACAGATACGGCGTATTGCGTTTAATTTTTATAAAATACAACGCGTTTAATAAATTCGAGTACGACGCATCTTTCCCCAAGATACGGCGTATTCTGTTTTTAATAAGGAATTTTTCTAAACGATAACGCCATACGACGCATCTGTTTTTGCAGATACGGCGTATTTATTATTTAAATTAAAAACAGTTTTCAAATTATTAAACAGATACGACGCATCGATTTTTATCGATACGGCGCATCTACTAAATCAAAAATCTTGTATTTTGAAACGTAACGAAAATACGGCGCATTAACTTTTGTTAATACGACGCATTTAATTTTAATAAATCTAATCGATTTTTGATAAATTTAAACTAGATACGGCGCATTCTAATTCGTAAGCGGCGTATTTCTTTTCTGAATAAAAGTCTGATTTATTTTTAATGATTATAAGATACGGCGTATCCAACTTTCTGGATACGGCGCATCGTCTTCAGATATCAGTAACTTTTATTTATCCCGAACGGAGAAAATTCTAATCATCTTTCCTGTCTCTTAGAAATTTTTTACTTCGAAGCCTATTTGTTCTATGTTTCAGGAATGATGATTGATCTTTTCCCAAGCTGGTTCTGAGGATCAAGGATCAAACTTACAATCGGCGAGATTATATCAAAGTTTGCCCAAGAAAGCGGAAAGGAACTATTGCTGAAAGAACAAAACAATATGATTAGAGAAGTGACGATTGATGTGAACCAATTGTCAAGGGTGATTAAAGGAGTTTTGTTCCAAAGGCACGACCTAAAGGGAAATACCTTGATAATTACATCGACAACGCTGATAACGAAGTTGTCGAGTTTGAACCAGAACTACTGGAATAGGAGCTGAACGTGAGTCTAACTTGAAGACTCTGGAATAAAGACAAGTGCTGACCGGGAGACAACCCGGAAGAAAATTTTTACTTTTCTGTTCTGTGTCGAGTCTGTCAGACCTGCAGAAGATGCGGCGCATCTCCATCATGAGATGCGACGCATCACCTGCGATGGTCATATCTTATTTTATTTTCTGCATTTTTATTTTTGACTTTAAAACTTTCTGTCAGTTTATTTTAATGCGGCGCATCCCTGGTTAAGGATGCGACGCATCTTTTATTCTGATTCGTATTTATTCCAGGCTCGATATGGCGTATTTTCTTCCATAAGATACGGCGTATCGACTGACCTGATGATTTTCAGTTTAATTTTTTAAGTTTTATTTTTTCTAACTACTAATGTATTATGCAAGTTTGAACCTTCTTAACTCAGGTGTGTTAAAGTCTGAATGGTATTATAGATTCCTGCATTCTTGTGGATACATCATTTTTGAAGCTTAAACGTTCTAATCCACAAGAAAGTTGATTTTTGCTCCTATACGAATAATGGAGGATCATACCGAGCAAATCTCAGGGGAGTTTTTCTGTTCTAATTCTTTTATTTTCCAGTTTTTAATCTTTGATACAAACAACGAGGACGTTGTTTAACTTAAGTGGGGGGATTGGAGAATTAGAACACTTACTTGTCCTTATTTTTTAAAATATGCTTAAAATATGTACTTAATATGCTTAAATTTAAAATTTTTCTAGCATGTTTTTTGTTTAATCTAAGTTGCATAGCTGCACACATAACCTTATTTTCAAAAATTGTGAACTTATAAAAATTCACAAATCTATGAGTGTGCCGGTGACTTGTAAACTTTAGAACTTGGCTTATATACTATTCGAGACCACCATAATAAGTATTATCTATATAATTGGAATGACTTGTCTAAATTGGTAAATTTCTAGGATTACACCCAAATAGCCTTTATATGTTATGTGATATTAACTAACTACACTGGTTAGTTAACCCCCGTATAAACCCTTTGTTACTCTCACTTTTAGAGTAAGATACCCCTAGAAAAACCCTCAGAGCCATTCCTTTCGTTTCTTACACCTTTGTTATAATGTTTCGTTACACCCTTACACCTTAGCCTACCCTGTAGATTAAAATCCGTCGTTAATTGCTTTAGGCAAAGTGTGTTTCCTTACATTACCTGTGTTCGCGTGCGTAATTCATTATCTTTGGTTAGGTCGGGAAATTGCACAATGCAATTGGTATGAAAGTAAATATTGTATAACTTTGAGTTTATTTTTCGTGTGTTTACTACTTTCACTATTACAGTTATTTCTGAAAGTATGAAGAGTATGGAAAAATTATCTGGAAATATAGTGATAGTAAAGTTGTGAAATTTTACACATATATGTTGATGTCAAAAAAAAAAAAAAAAAAAAAAAAAAAAAAAAAAAAAAAAAAAAAAAAGAAAAAGGAAAAGTTGGAAGTTTGTTTTAACCAACTTATGTAAAGTTTTGTATTAAGTGGGAGATATCACCAGTATTTGTTATATATTATATTTACGGATTGAATGGGAGTTGGCCGTTATGGGAACGCCAACTAAGGTTATTCTTTGATTGAGATCTTGTTGAGTATAATTCGTGTCTACCTAAAGCGTGTGTTTCAAGTGTTAAAGCGTGAGTTATTCAATGATATGAGTCTTATTCATGGGATGGTTGGGAAAGTAATTTACCGCACTTAGGATTTTAATTTATCTGTTTTGTTTATTTTTCATTTTACACCAATTTGTATCTCAAATATTATCCATACCCTACATCATTCTTTATCCAAACCTTTGATTTATTGAGATTAGGGATTTGAGCAATCTTAAGTATCGTAGTCGTGGATTCGGCTATGTATTTATGATTTTGTCGCCCTTTTTGATATAATATTATTGGTAAAGATTACTTGGTCCTATCTTTAGCCCATTCGAGTTAAGGATTTGAGCAATTACAAGTATCGTGGTCGTGGATTCGATCATGTATTTGTGATTTTGTCGCCTTTTCTGGAATGTGAGATCGATAGAGATTAAGAAGAATGATTAAACCTTAACCAACAAACCCTTTTTACCGCTTTAGACTTGTCATTCCTTGGCTTTAGTGGGGGAGATGCGTATACTTGCCAAGCTTATGATAGAATATTCGTCACGACTGGACAGTTAAACGATTAGATTTGCTTTTATCAAAATATTTTATTTTATTTCTAATTAGTTAAGTGTTTGGTTGTGCAATTATGACAAAACGAATACATGCTTAAATATAAAAATAAATCCTAATATCTTTTAGGATACATTTTCATAAGATTTATTCTAAGGTTTACTTGGGGACAAGTAAAGTTCAAGTGGGGGGATATTTGATGAACTCAAATAAGTACATTTTATTATCATCATTTATCCTATTTATTTGACTTGTTTTATTATATTATATATGAGAATTGATACGTTAATGTTTACTTTTGTAATTCTCAGGTAAAAACAAGTATTATGTGAAACTTGGCGATTTTGGACTAATTATGGAGCAAAACAAGCAAGATGTTAAGAGTCTACTGAATTTTTACAAGATCAAGATCATTCTGCTCCAGATACGCCGCAACATACTTCTTACATACGGCGTATCACTATCAAGATTTCACAAGTTACAATCCAAGACAGCAAAGGACATGCGCCGCATAGAGAAATGGAGTTACGCCGCATCTTAAGGCGGTGTACGAATATTCTTGAATATATTAATCTTGGACCCCACGCGAAGTTATGTCAATGCGCCGCATCTACTTATCCTATGCGCCGCATCTAACCCTCAGACAGAAACTATAAATACCCCAAGGTCAGACGAATTTGAGAGGGGGGACAGTGTGCAAGATACCATACGTACGAGTACCAAACCAGAGACGAATTCAGACGTATTAGCAGCACAAGACACACCCTGAACGAAGATACAAGAGCTGTAAGAAGGTCATGCATGTATTCAATTCATTAAGTAGTTTTGTTTCATTGTATTAGTACACTTTAATTCATCAGGATTGATGGGCTGATGTCATGTGACTACGGAAAATCATGCGCACCCCTTAAAATTGCTTTCCCATTAATTAAAGTTTATATGTTGATGTCTTTGGTGACTTTTATTAGTGCATTGATAACCTCTGTGTCTAGCTGAGCATTGCTTGGGTCGCCATGCCCCTTCCTCGCCTATCTATTCTAGCGTATAAGAAACGTGGGCATCACAAATGCTCAATATTCTAGGATAGTGGGATAGACATAAGTGATCATTAAGGGTTTACTCGCCGATAAGATTAGAGCCAACGAGAAAGGGTTAATTATATACACTTCATATAAAACTAGCAATAAAACAAGTGACAAGCTACTTAATTATCAGGACAGGTCTTCTTATTGTCTCAAGTATCTATCTGTGTACATGTGTGCTAATCGCTGATTCATGCTCATTAGTTTAGTTTTCTATTTAATCATAACCAAACCGTGCCAGTCTCTCAGGCTGAACCCCCCTTGCGTTAGATTAGGTTGTATAGCTAACTTAGGATATTAAAATACTGATTAGAATAACTAGATAATATGTTCCACTCTTAGTGATCGACACTCTACTTACCATTATATTCATACTGACCGGGTACACTGCTCGTTAAGTGTGTGTGTTATTGATAAGTCGGCTAAATATAAATTTAAAACTTGAGTAGGCATTAATACTGCTAAACCGCAACGACACACGCGCGCATCAGGAATATTAAACAATCTAAATTACGAATGAATTAAATCTAGTTGTGATATATTTATATATATATATATATATATATATATATATATATATATATATATATATATATATATATATATATATAATTAGTTTTAAATTTATATCGTTATGTTTTATTTTATATATATATACGTTTTGATTTATTCGTTAGTCCGTTTATGTTGATTTTTAAAAGTAAGACCTAACGTATGTGTTGTTTATTACCTACTAATTGTATGAGAAATTGAATATATCATCAATTTTTATAACTTGGATAATTTATCTAAATTGGCATTAGTCATTATCATGATTTATTTCCACACAATATTGGTGTAGTACTATTTATATATATTATCCATGTTGTTCAAGTCAAGTTGGTTATATCGGCCCTAATTGATATACTAGTTGACTTGGTTTTAAAATAACAATTGTAAGTGTGTGTCATTGTTCATAACTAGCGTCATATATTCCACTTGTGTTTCACCTATTATCTACACGTGAGTTTGTATTTATATTTCTTTTGCCAATTTTTATATTTTACCATTTATGCCATTGCGAGTACGTTTACAAATCACTAATATATTCTAAACACTAAACTATGGTTGTCGAGTTTTATGTCTTGGCTATTCTAGCTTTCATGTACTTGTATGTTAGTTTAAATGAAATTTCATTTTGTCTTTCGGCTATAGGAGTTTTTACTTGTTTATATGTTAGTTGATACAAATTATTTTCGTGAACGGCTCATGTTCATTTTATTTGTTCGCGACAACTTTCACAATAATTGTTAACCGAATTTTTGCGCCTTTAACACCTATTGGGCTGTGGCCCATTGATTTCTAGGAGGCGGGTTTTAAGGTCGCTACTGGGTTGGGTTTTATACTTATTCTGGTGGGCCTAGAGGTGGGTTCACATACCAGTATCATGGGCTGTACCATAAGGGCTGTCTGTTGGGATCTATCCTTGGCTCTAGTTGGGCTTTGGCAATGGGGCTTTTGGCCTGGTATCAACAACAAAGGAAAACATAGAACACACCATGTCAGCAACTTGGTGACATGTACCTAGAACACCACTTCATGGCTGAGAATGGTTATTAACCATAGTCCCAGTTTCATTTTGTGGGCATTATTTCGAGTACTACTTGACTTTGTGATTTGAGAGCCTAAATGGTGTTAGGGTTTTAGGTTCTTGACTCCCTTTACTTGTCTCGAAAAGTTTAAAAATGACTTCAAAAGAGCCTAGTTTCTTATGACCCAATGTTCCTACATTCACTTAACAAGGACGTGTAATGTCATCCGTCATAAGTGAGCACCCTATCCGAGTATTCTCAATCCTATATGGGTTGCGTTGAGGGCGAATTGGTGGTGTCATTTTGAGGGTGGGTTCTTAGGTTAGAGTGAGTCTCAATATGCCTTGAACCGAGGGCATAGTCCTTATGTGTTGTGTCTAATAGCCCTTAATAAACTCGAATCAAAACCTCCTCTATGTGAGGTGATCTTTCCAGCGAACGTCCACCACCAATGCTCCTAGCTTGATGGTCATTGGTACGGTCATGGTCAGTCACAGTGGGCTGTTGTCGCCCACTTAGCGAAACATAACCTCCTACGTAGCCTTTCTATACTAGTTTGAGCATTTCCAGGTTCGAATCATGAACCTGTGTTCCCCTAGAGTCCTTCGAATACATTACAACCATGAGGAGTAATAGCTTAAATCTACCAATCTAACTCCTATGCCACACTAACGACAACAACAATTAACAGATTCCACAAAATCTTCATTCCTGGAAATTTGATTCGAACTAAACTAATCATATCCCGACTTAAATCTTTTTCTCAACAACCATTATTGGTTCTGGGAAGTCAATTTGACATAGACCAAACAAAACAACACTTAACTTATTTTTATTCATTCAACCTAGTAATTTTATCACTAGTGGATCCAAAAGAAAATATTAAAACCGAATCCAATGTCAAACCTTACAATGATTCTTGAGGGATGAAAGGCTCGAATGAAACTTCAAATCCGAGTAGCCACTGCTCCAATACCGATTACCCCAATCCTCCAAATCGAATCACAAGCACCTTCACTCTTAACCTTTCTTGAGAACTTCTCAGATCTTTGATGTGTTTTGGGTGATTTTGTGATTCGATAACCTTTGGAGGCGCGGCTTAAATGGTGATTTCTGGAGAGTAGTTCCATAGGAGCTTTCGGATTTGGGAGAGATAATCTTTCCCTTTGCGTGCTATCTCTACTTCAATGGATTTCTCCTAGGTTGACTCGTGTGATTTCTATACCCGTGAGGAAGGTGGGGTTTTCTAGGTCAAAGCGATTGTATCAATTATGGTGAAGATGGAGATGGGACGAAGGTTTATGGGGAAGAGAAGGGGGCGGAAAAAACTAAGAGTATTCCTAGGGTTACAAGTTTTTGAGATTTGTGTGAGTGGGTGAGGGTTTGTTTTAAATTTTAAGTATGTAGTGAATAATTAGTAAAGTGTGGTATTTTTATCCCCGCGTCTTGTTAAACTGAGTCAAATTCAGGTCCTTCTCGGAACCGTCACAAATATGGGATATTATATTTTTAAAGTCGTTTTGTAATACTTGAATGTATTTTTGAATCCTTAATTATTCATTAATATTTTTGAGTCTCAGATTTATTCCTGGTTTGCGTGTGGTGTCGGTCTGTGTAAAACTGGGATAACCTCCTGTTCTAATGAGTAAATTATAAGATGTGATTATTTCACTGTTCTTTGGTGAGATTTTCGGGTGACATATGTGCAGGTCTGTTTTTCGTGATAATCACATAATGGCCTAATCTGATATTTTAGTCATAATGAATGGACAGTTATAATTTAATATTAGGGCAAATTTACCATTTGTCATATCCTCCCCGTCTTAGGAATGAAAACCGCCCTCGATTTTCACTTTGAAATACCCGAAGGGGTTAGGGTTTTGAAGGCTCTAGTGTTTTGGTTTTATTTTCACATTTCCATGTGAATTCAAGGTTTGGTGAGAAACGGTTGAATTTCAATGGTCGGGGCATGTATTGAAAGCTCTAGTGTACGGAAATTTTCATGATGACTATTCCCATCATGACATGATCCTCCCTTAACTAAACATAGGTGATCAGGCTATGCTCAGTTAAGGACTGATGATGCAATGCCGGGTTTAGTTACCATGGTATTGGGTTTCTATTGGTTCGGAATCACAACCATTTGTCATAGGTGTACTAGTTAACGAACAATTTCGAAAGTGATGGAGATAGGAAAAGGGTCATCATAATATCTTGATCTCATAAGTTAAGGAATTCATCACAGAGAGATTCGTACAAAACGACATTACAAAAGGTCTTTAAGATGTACAAATACTCGGAGGAATACGATCTAAGAGAATCTAGGCGTAGGTCTTTCTATGTGAAGTAGGGAACTCTCTTCTTAAGCATTGACATCGCTGGTGTCGTCGTTGAGGTCCTGGCGAGCTTCTCCTCCTTCTATCGCGTATGTGTTCTCACGAGTTCTTCCTTCATTCTGATTTCTCAGCTCCGGGAATTCACTCCTGAAGTGCCCTATCACTCCACACTCATAGAAGGTTATTGAGAGGTTCGGGTCCATCACGAGGGTGGGAGCCTTGCAATCCCTAGCTTTGTGTCCGATCCTTTGGCAGTTCCCACACTGAGCGGGTCAAGGTCCATTGTGGTGGAATCGGCACTTGTTGCATTTGGGTAAATTTCCAGCGTAACCTTTCTTCTCTCCAGCAGTATAGAACTTGGCGATCCTTTGTCACTTGTTTTGGTTGTTGTTGTCTCTGGAGTGATCATTCCATTTCCTTTTGTTATCTACCACCCCCTCGGCGGTATCCTTTATAACTTGGTCCATTAGCTTGTTAGCCACTTCCATAGTCTCATGGAGGTCAGTAGCCTTGAAGGTAGTGACATTACCCTTGATGGATGGGCGTAATCCTCCAATGTATCTCTCTAGTAAACGTGCTTTGGTTTGGACCATCTCGGGGCACAGTAAGGCCAATTCTTGAAAGCGTTGGTTGTATGCAGCAATGTTGGTATCCTGTACCTTGAGGTTCCAAAACTCCACCTCCAACTTTTTAACTTTGTTGCGGGGGTAGTACTTCTTGAGCACCATTTCCTTAAAATTTTCCCATGGCATTGCGTATGCGGCATCAATGCCTGTAGACTTTAGATAGTTGTTCCACCAGGTTAGAGCAGCATCCATGAAGGTGAACGATGCATACTTAACTCTGTCTTCATCCACACATCTGCATATTCAAAACACAGTCTCCAGCCTTTCCATCCATCTAACCAAGACAATAGCTCCCTCGGTTCCTCCAAAGCCTCCAGTCATGGTCTTTCGGAACTCCTGGTGGGTGCAGCCGCGGTTGTTGTCGTTTGTAGGTCTTGAGTTTCCGACATCCGTAGTCGAGTTGTTTGCATTTGCTGCAGCCAGTGCTGCCGCTACGCGATTAACCAATTGATCCAGCATGGCTTGATTCACACCAAGCGGGTTTTCCTCATCCCCGGTTGGAAGTGTGGTAGCAGCGGGTCGTCCACGTGTAGTCTTGGTTGTCTTTCTTGTAGGAGCCATTTGTCTACATCATAAAAGATAACGGCGGATAAAATTTCAAATTAAAAGGACGGTATCGCACGAGGGTATAATCGTCATAGGTAGAATACGCGAGCGAAATCAAGAAGAGGCACAATTGAATAGATAATCATAGTCGTCACGTGGCTGCGGAGGATAGGTCTTCTTTCCAAACGACATGTCCTTTCAAAGTAGCGGAGGAAGAGTGAGATCGAAGATACATGTTTTAAGGTGATAGGTTGAGGTTGTGATCAAATGAATTGGTGGATTTGTAGATGGTGGTGAATTTGGTGTTCCAAAGGGATTGGGTAGTGAAATTGTGTCGGGGAAGGTTGTGACAATTATGGTATGTATATATAAGTATGTATATAAATCATCAAATAGTATAACATATCATAAGTAAAACAGTAATTAAGGAAACAGGCTTGGCAGGCAGGCATGTGTCAGTCATAGAGTTTTGTTTTTGTAAAAGTGGTTATAGTCTAGGTTTTAAAATACCCAGTTCTCTATAACCTAGGCTCTTATGCCAATCTGTAACACCCCCAAAATCTGGTTTAGCAGAAGCATACATGTCACTGGGGTGCTACTCAATTGGTATTACAACACAGAGTATAATGAACAGTTTTAACTCATCCGTTTAAAATAGATTTCATATTCAAAAATGATTTGTTTACAACATTTCAAAATAGTGCCGAAATATAAGCCCATAAAAGATGTTAAGGGGTCCCAATTATATCAGAGTCTTCTATGACCATGCCATGCCCTGCCAATAGTCTTCGCCACTAAATTATCACCTTAAACCTGAAAATACATGCTAAAAAGGATCAACACTAGGTTGGTGAGTTCATAGATTTGATTAAAACAGATCATGTTACACAGAGTATCATAAAGTCCATAATTAAAGTTTGGTTAATCGGTACGCTAGCCATGACCAATACGCCTGGTAATGAAACCGTTTCGCCCGGTCAATGTACCCGGTACGCCCGGTACTGTTCAGTACGCCTGATCTATGAACATGTCAAGTATACATATAAAGCATTCAAGTAAACCACTCTTTTACATATCTGACCAGTACCCCTGGTCTATGTATATATCATGTATCCAAATAAGGCATTCAAGTAAACAGTCTAGCATATAACACCATTCACATTTCAAGTAAACCAATCAATTCAGATTTCATTATGCCAAATAAACAGTCATTGAATTTAGTTTAAAACAAGCATGTATTCTCCCCCAAAACAGTTATTAAACAAGTAAAAGTAGGGGCCATGAACTCACCTTTAATGGTCTGAACAGTGAATACTGTGAAATTTAGGAGTGCACGGCACCAACACGCAACCTAGATCAAATAACCATGTCTTAGTTCAAGTATTAAATTCAGGTCCTTTCATATTTATTTTCAAAGTTTTAATGTATCTATGTTGTTGTCACTTGTGTGGCGGCAAGTGTGGTTACTAAGGTCTTTCCTAAGGTGTGGTAAGGTGTAGTTCTACAAATGTCCTAAAGGTACGGTAATGAGAGATGGGGAATATTAAACAATCTAAAGTATGAATGAATTATATCTAGTTGTGATATATATATTGTAATTTATTCGTTATGTCCGTTTATGTTGATTTTTAAAAGTAAGACCTAACGTATGTGTCATTTAATACCTACTAATTGTATGAGAAATTGAATATATCGTCAATTTTTATAACTTGGATAATTTATCTAAATTAGCATTAGTCATTATCATGATTTATTTCCGCACAATATTGGTGTAGTACTATTTATATATATTATCCATGTTGTTCAAGTCAAGTTGGTTATATCGGCCCTAATTGATATACTAGTTGACTTGGTTTTAAAATAACAATTGTAAGTGTGTGTCATTGTCCATAACTAGCGTCATATATTCCACTTGTGCTTCACCTATTATCTACACGTGAGTTTGTATTTATATTTCTTTTGCCAATTTTTATATTTTACCATTTATGCCATTGCGAGTACGTTTACAAATCACTAGTATATTCTAAACACTAAACTATGGTTGTCGAGTTTTATATCTCGGCTATTCTAGCTTTCATGTACTTGTATGTTAGCTTAAATGAAATTTCATTTTGTCTTTAGGCTATAGGAGTTTTTACTTGTTTATATGTTAGTTGATACAAATTATTTTCGTGAACGGCTCATGTTCATTTTATTTGTTCGCGACAAGTTTCACAATAATTGTTAACCGAATTTTTGTGCCTTTAACACTTATTGGGCTGCGGCCCAATAATTTCTAGGAGGGGGTTTTAAGGTCGCTACTGTTTGGTTTTATACTTATTCTGGTGGGCCTAGAGGTGGGTTCACAGACCCGTATCATGGGCTATACAATAAGGGTTGTCTGTTGGGCTCTATCCTTGGCACTAATTGGGCTTTGGCAATGGGGCTTTTGGCCAGGTATCAACAACAAAGGAAAACATAGAACACACCAAGTTAATAACTTGGTGACATGTTCCTGGAACACCACTTCATGGCTGAGAATGGTTACTAACCATAGTCCCAGTTTCATTTTGTGGGCATTATTTCGAGTACTACTCCACTTTGTGATTTTTGAGCCTAAATGGTGTTAGGGGTTTAGGTTCATGACTCCCTTTACATGTCTCGACAAGGTTAAAAATAACTTGAAAAGAGCCTAGTTT
Source organism: Artemisia tridentata subsp. tridentata (assembly GCA_021014915.2). NCBI lineage: Eukaryota > Viridiplantae > Streptophyta > Magnoliopsida > Asterales > Asteraceae > Artemisia > Artemisia tridentata. The sequence goes on along the minus strand of CP139507.1, from coordinate 273,858,052 downwards.
CTTATGACCCAATGTTCCTACATTCACTTAACAAGGACGTGTAAATTCATCCGTCATAAGTGAGCACCCTATCCGAGTATTCTCAATCCTATATGGGTTGCGTTGAGGGCGAATTGGTGGTGTCATTTTGAGGGTGGGTTCTTAGGTTAGAGTGAGTCTCAATATGCCTTGAACCGAGGGCATAGTCCTTATGTGTTGTGTCTAATATCCCTTAATAAACTCGAATCAAAACCTCTTCTATGTGAGGTGATCTTTCCAGCCAACGTCCACCACCAATGCTCCTAGCTTGATGGTCATTGGTCCGGTCATGGTCAGTCACAGTGGGTTGTTGTTGCCCACTTAGCGAAACATAACCTCCTACGTAGCCTTTCTATACTAGTCTGAGCATTTCCAGGTTCGAATCATGAACCTGTGTTCCCCTAGAGTCCTTCGAATACATTACAACCATGAGGACTAATAGCTTAAATCTACGAATCTAACTCCTATGCCACACTAACGACAACAACAATTAACAGATTCCACACAATCATCATTCCTGGAAATTTGATTCGAACTAAACTAATCATATCCCCACTTAAATCTTTTTCTCAACAACCATTATTGGTTCTGGGAAGTCAATTTGACATAGACCAAACAAATCAACACTTAACTTATTTTTATTCATTCAACCTAGTAATTTTATCACTAGTGGATCCAAAAGAAAATATTAAAACCGAATCCAATGTCAAACCTTACAATGATTCTTGAGGGATGAAAGGCTCGAATGAAACTTCAAATCCGAGTAGCCACTGCCCCAATACCGATTACCCCAATCCTCCAAATCGAATCAAAAGCACCTTCACTCTTAACCTTTCTTGAGAACTTCTCAGATCTTTGATGTGTTTTGGGTGATTTTGTGATTCGATAACCTTTGGAGGCGCGGCTTAAATGGTGATTTCTGGAGAGTAGTTCCATAGGCGCTTTCGGATTTGGGAGAGATAAACTTTCCCTTTGCGTGCTATCTCTACTTCAATAGATTTCTCCTAGGTTGACTCATGTGATTTCTATACCCATGAGGAAGGTGGGGTTTTCTAGGTCAAAGAGATTGTATAAATTGTGGTGAAGATGGAGATGGGACAAAGGTTTATGGGGAAGAGAAGGGGGCGGACAAAACTAAGAGTATTCGTAGGGTTACAGGTTTTTGAGATTTGTGTTAGTGGGTGAGGGTTTGTTTTAAATTTTAAGTATGTAGTGAATAATTAGTAAAGTGTGGTATTTTTATCCCCGCTTCTTGTTAAACTGAGTCAAATTCGGGTCCTTCCCGGAACCGTCACAAATATGGGATATTATATTTTTAAAGTCGTTTTGTAATACTTGAATGTATTTTTGAGTCCTTAAGTATTCATTAATATTTCTGAGTCTCAGATTTATTCCTGGTTTGAGTGTGGTGTCGGTCTATGTGAAACTAGGATAACCTCCCGTTCTAATGAGTAAATTATAAGATGTGATTATTTCACTGTTCTATGGTGAGATTTTCGGGTGACATATGTGCAGGTCTATTTTCCGTGATAATCACATAATGGCCTAATCAAATATTTTAGTCATAATAAAGGGATAGTTATAATTTAATATTAGGGCAAATTTACCATTTGTCACAATAGTGCTCACATATTCAGCTTTCAAAACTGTTCCGTTCAAAAACCCCTTTTAAGCCATCATATGACATGTTTACTTATACAAACGCACACGAGACCCTTATATACCATGAGACCTGTTTTTAACATTGCTATATTAGATGTTTAAACTTAGATTGGTTCAACCAAGCATGTACACACACCACGACACACAGTTCAGCCTACACATTCCAAAGATTAACGAGCCGAAACCATTCATAACTCCCACATAAAATCATACAAGCTCTCGTTTAAAACAGCCTAGGGTTTCTTATCTTTTTACGCCTCATTAATGATCATTAAATACAGATTTTTAGGGCTTTTTTAGGTGCATTATATGTCGATTTAGAGCTGACCAAAACCACACCAAATCAGTTCACAATCACACGAAACAAACAATCACATATAGGCGTATAAATTAGCATTTTATGCATGATTCTATGTTGACACACATATCCATTTGTATATTCATATTAACGAGTTCATATCTTAGGTTTTCATGTGTTATTAAGATCGAGTATGAGAACACAAGGACAATATAAGGGGTACCTTTTGTCGGATACAAAACTGATCGAAGCACACAAGAACCAAAACTCAAAAACCTTCAAACCAAAACAAATGATTCACAACAAAAGACTAAGCCCCAACGATTATCAACCTTGGAACACCAAATAAATCCGGTTACCACATTGCTATCACCCTTCGTACCTTTTTTTTGCTTGGAGAATCAATGAGCAGCCGTTCAATATGAGTTTTAGGGTTTTGTGTGTGAGGAAAACATGTGAGATACTGTTTGTTAAAGATAACGAAGGGAATGGATATAAATTTGGAAAAATGCCATGATTAAGGGGGATTAGAGGGAGACCAATCCTTCTAAATCTTCACATAATAAATTTTGGTATAAGTCCTTATAATTTCCAATCATGTACACGTATGTTAAGAACTAGGAATGGGTCCAATATGACATAATTAACGTGTGATATTCGTAGGAACTTAAGTTATGTAGAATCTCATTATGACGTAGGTTAAAATTTTCGTATTTGTAGGTTTTAATCACAAAATATAGTTTAGATCCTAGGTTATGTTCATATCAACTGTTGGAATGTCATTTCGGATTTTCAGGTTGTTATAATTCTTCCCCTCTAAAAAGAAAATTTCGTCCTTGAAATTGAAGTTGTAAAAGTTAGACGGAGACGTACCAAATCACGAAAAGAAATGACAATAAATAGCCTCACAGTCAGTGAGGTTCTTCCAAATACTTTAACGAACGGAGAAGTTTTGTTTCACATGACTCGATCCAGACAAAACTAAGATAGCCCCAGGCTCTCCAACGAAACACAAATCATAACAAATGTGATCCAACGAATACGAAACAAATGCGCAGCAGATGATAGTAGAAATCTCACAAAGAGATACATGAAACACATATACACACGAGGCATATATGGAGGTAGTGCTAAACTATAGGAAAAGTTCATCAACACTATCCTGATTCAGAAGGAACTAAGGAACGTGCTAATAATCAGAGAAGCACATATCAAATATCAAATCGTATCAAAACGCATAACGAGATGGGTAGCATATTCGTACTGACGATCAACAAAGCACATATCGGAGTATCAAAACGTATTAGAAGCATAATGTTATCGGTAGGATAATCGTATGGATAAGAACGAATCTAAGGACAAACATATCGCAAACCAAACCTTATATTCTAAACCGTCTAATACTACTGTACAGGTACACCATACGGAACCCGCCAATTCCCGGTCTAAAATTTTGAAGTTCCTCTTCCACAATGATAACAAATCCATTAATTGCTGCAATCAACTCTGAACCTTTAACAAGTAGCTCTCTCCGGCCTTATTCCAACCAAAAGGTGCTCTACTCTTCCGTTCATACGAAAATCTGAAAGAATCCCTTGTCACTTGCATGCCATCTGTCTTAGTGAGCAAACACAACCAGACCTAGCACTTGTCAAATTTCTCGCTCAACACATCTTCCAAGTTTGAATAATTGTTCTATCTGTCCATCCGTCTGAAGGTGAGAAGTCGTACTAAAATTCTGAGTACAATCCCCACAGTCTCTTGTATCTCTTCTGGAAGTGTGAAGCAAAACGCGATTCTCTGACACGATCACTTCAGGTGCGCCATGTAGCTGGATAATCTTCCCCCGACAGAAATCTCTGCCAATCTTCTAAAGTGAGCCAACTTAGTCAAACGATCCACTACAACTCGATTCTTGTTGTCCTTCCTAAATGTGTGCGGAAATCCTGTTACAAAGTTCTTGAAAATTTAATCCCACTTTCACATATGAACATCCAAACTAAGGAAAACCACTTGTATGCTGATGCCGAATCTTAACCTGTTGACACGCTAAGCACTTCGCCACCAAGGTAGTCACAATCGTCCTCATACCATTCCATCAAAATTTTTCTTCAATTCTCTATGCATAATAGTACAACTAAGATGGATAGAGCAAATAGAACTGTGTGCTTCAATCAAAACCGCTTCCTTCAAGTCTTCTAACACAGATCATATTCCACCGTCTTGCTCCTGAGCTTCTTCACGTTCATTACAAATCACTCCCAGTCATGCGTCGGATAGTTCACCTCCTACGGTCCTAGCTGTATTGAAGTATAACAAAATATTCCCGTGTTGCATAAGGACATAACTAAGTCTCGTTCTTGAGCAGAAACAAATCTATTTTCAGCTTTTCAAAACTCTCCTCTCATTCTTCATCCCAACCAAATTTTCTCTTCGTAAATATTACATAAAGCTTCTTCTTACGTAGAAATTTCAACACAGAATACGAAGATGATCCCTGTGTTTCTCTATCGTCTCTGAATATACCAATATGTCATACTATGACAAATTGTCCAAGTACTCATGAAAGACATGATTTAACAAGTCCATAGGAACAGTCGGAGCAGTAGCCAATACAATTGGCATCACAACACTCATAGAGATCATAACGAATATGAAAAGCAATTCTAGGAACATCTTGCTCCTTTAAACGTAACTGAAAATAATCGGATCCAAACTCAATCACTGAGAAAAACTTCACACCCTGAAGTTGATTAAACAAATTGTCGATTCGAGGTAAGGGTAGCAGTTCTAACCATAATGCGATTCAGCTTCTGAAAATCAATACATAACCTCATACTATCATCATTCTTCTTCACAAATAAACTGGAGCATGACATAGATATGCTCTCGAACAGATGAAACCACTACCTAGAAGCTGGTCCTTTAATTCTTTACATTCAACTGATGTCATTCAATACGGAGTTTCAGAATTAGGCAAAACATCGCTCTTATATGAATAGAGTTCTGACTCAACCAACTTACTGTTCTCCGGCACTTCTCAAAATATCCTATGATCCCAATAAGTTCAAGTTATATGATGTAATGATGTGCGTTCCTAGAGGAGGTATATATTATATCCCAATTTTACTCAAATTTAAAATTTTTAAAATACCTTTTTTACCGTTTATCTAAGAAACACACACGAGCAAGTATACTCGTTCGATTGTAGTATGGTTGGTGGTAAATAAGGATCGTCCCAAGAGACTACTAGTTTTGGTTTAAGTAATTTTAGTTGGTAGCAATAAGAATAGTACTTAAGATTGTCACGATCAAAAGCACTAGAAGCGATTTAAACAAACAATGGTTTCAATTCAACTCAATCAAACCAACAAACAAATAAATACTTGTTTAGGAACCATGACTAATCGTGATAGAATGTTGAACATGTTTGGGTGAAACTTAGAAGGCACATATCAATTTTCACAAGGACTTCTAGTCAATGGGTCATATCAAGAAAATCCATGTTTCTACTAGTTTCACGGGTGAGTCCTTTCGGCCAAATCTCATCCCACTGCGCTAGCTCTTTTTGTGATCAAATGTATGAAAAAGTCGATTAGTTAAATTAGTTCTTACGAGTCTTTTCAACCCACTCTCGTGATTAAATATTTCCGAATCCATTTAAAAACTTACATACTTGATATTCGTCACTTATCAAATACCAATCCGTTTGTCACTAACTCTTGGAATTAAACAATATTAGAGATCTTTTCAACCTTTAAATCCAATAATATTTAACCAACAAGTTTTAGAACACGAATTATATTTAAACAAACTCATGAAAATAACCACTTTTTCTAACCAACTAAACGTCCAACATTCATACGAAAGTCACATCATTCCCAAACAAGTATCACTAATTATTCCATAACAAGCATCATTATAAAACTTAACATTGTATTCAACATCAAATGGTTTAACATGTTTAAAGTAAGTAAAGAAAATTACCCAAAAGTAAGATTACAATGAGTAATAAAAGAGTTATAGCACTCCTTGGGGCCTCCAATTGAACAAGGGAATCTTCCACCTCTTTTACTTAGGATCTTTCTTGAGAATGGCAGAGATTTTTGAGCTCTTTTGGGTTAGATAAGTAATGTGATCAAGACCTTAGGGTGTAAGGCTTGATTGTAAGTGTTGTTTTCAAAATGGGTGATTAGGGGTCTTATTTAAGCTTGTAAAACACCCCAAAAACTGTCATATTACTTCAATTATCATAAAGGAGAAGGTAATGATCGGACTCAAGTCATTATGGTAGTTAAAGTTAAGAGTTAATGCAACTCTTCATCTCAGAATTTACTCAACCTTCGGTCTGGACCATGGACCTTCGGTTTGGGCGTCGGCTGAACCTGAGGTCGAGTTCCTGAACCTTAGGTCTGGGATCCCAGCTTCGACCTTGGGTCTGGAATGTGAACCTTGGGTTTGAAACCAACTTTTGCACATAAATTTTAACTCTAAGCTAGCATGAAACTCCAACTTTTAATACACTTTTTAGCACTTAATCTTGACTTCATCTTTTCATCCTTCTCATGTACAACGGAAATAATCATATCATGAATCAATATCTTTGTTGACGAATTTTTCTTCAATATTTGCTTGATTTTGTAACTTTTCTTCGTCTTTCTTGATATTTCCTTGTACCTAGGCTTGAACACATCTTTAACAACTTTTAAGCATAAAACAATCATAAACATAACTAAATAACATATAAAAACACACAAATAACGCGATAAAAACATGTACAAAATGAGCGTTATCATGTAACTATTATCACGTTGGCTAGGCGTCATAATACTTGCATCATATACACATGCCTTTATTGCAATCACATTCTACCTCGAGTCGTGACTAAACAAATTCTCATAACCAGATCAAAACAACTTCACATTCAGATGGTAATCTTGGTAGTTCATTAAGGAATACATCGCGAACATTTCAAACCACTGAATAACTCTCGAGGCGAGTTTCATTAAACTAAGTATCTTCACAACTGCGAGGAATTAACGTACGAGTTTTCAAAGCAAAGGTGATCACAATTGTTTACCAGGTTGGGAACCATGGTACAGAGTTTTGAGTTTCTCAAATCGGCAACAAATCTAATATGACTGTTGTTAGCATCTCGATGCTTAGTCAAAAATTCTATATTCAGAATAATATCGAATCAAACATTCCCAAAGGAAACAGATTAGCAGCACGAAACTTATCTTCAAGTATCTTCAAAACGTACTGGACAATTTCGATACTCGTGACGAAAAATCACAAGATTTCTCATAGAGGTGGAACTAGGTATAGTAAATTCTAATAGTGCAGAGAGGACCTTAATATGCTTAGCAAAAGCAAGAGAAACCACAGAATGTGTCGAACACATCAGATCCATACATATACGAATTCTCTGAACGGACGAATAGGCATTTAAACGAATGGCAAACAAATCAGAGATCGAAATTCGAAAGAATGCGGTCACATCAGAAAGTGAAACCTGTAAGGCATTACTACAAAAGTCTCAAAGCATTCTAAACTTATGTGATCACTAAACTTATATTGCGTATCTTACTACACTTTCTAAATCTCCAGAACGAATGATCTTATAAAGGCTTAACTGAAATCAGAGGCATAAATCAGAGTGGTGCGGAAGAAAGATATCTAACAAATGCCTTATCATATAATCTACCCAATCCTCACCGGTCGCAACTAATAGTTTCTGCAGGGGAAACCTAAGGCAAAATTTCAAAGGTTGTTCCATAAGCTCCTACAGTGCAAACCTAAGGGTCCAAATCTTCACAGGCCATAACTTATATGCTACAAGTCGAAGCCTGAGCTCTGATACAATAATTGTAACACCCCAACCCGACAATGGTCAAAATGCCACATTATGGTGTCAATCAGAACATACAAACGCAAGCGGAAGACTTATAAACATAATAATTACAAAGGTATTCTAAGACGATAATAAAATACTAACTCTAAACATGATGAGTTCCAAAACTAAAGTACAAAACCAAACTAAATTTAACTGAAGCTATGTCCAAGTCTAATCCAGACGCAAATGGGTATCTATCGTCAGGGTGGTCCACTAAGAGCTCCTATGCACTCTTCACTCAATCCCAGCTTCTAACCTAAAACCTGCCGCAGGAAAATAAATGCGGTTGAGCTTAAAAAGCCCAGTGAATAGATATAAACCAAATGAATAATCGAACATATATAAGTATAGGGAAAAGGAACATAAGCTCCTGCTGAATGAATATCATCTGCCAAACGAATAAGAGATCAAGGATCAACTGAACAAAATGTCAGATACCATAAGAAGCAAATCGTAGCGAAACATAAGGAGATCATAATGAAGTCAAAGGAACCAAACAGAGGATAATAATCATATAACATAACAGAAATGCCCATCGAGCTCAGAAAGCATGCCACATGCTTAATCATATAATCACATCATATCATATCCATATATTCGTCAAATCATAAGTTGTACAAGGAGCGGAGACCTCTCAAGTACCAAATAGAGTAGCTAGCTCTCAGAAGTGAAATGGGGTGCATGGCACGCACCAACCAATCACTAATCATATCCAGAACATAACAGAACAGAGTCTATGATGCATCCATACGCCCCCTGCAAAACAAATCATATACATACCCTGCTCATGACAGGCATATACACATATCATAATGGCCAATGTGCACAAATATCATAACAGAACAGACGGGGACATCGTGGATCAATCACACCTCCACAGAAAGTGTCATGCCATTGGTGCCTCAATGACATGGCCATGGTACCTCCATGGCTAGGAATACAGATACAGAAGCTCGGGCAACAGAACAGAACAAGCAAAGTAAAGCAAAGCAAAGCTATCCATAATCATAACAGAGCTACTATAGCATAATCAATCAGAGCATATCAAGAGAACAGAATCTCATATCAATGAGATAATATACCGATCATCATAACAGAATGGATAGCAAATAGAATCATATCAAATGATAATATCAAACGGATCATATCAAAGAATCTTATCAAACGGAATCATATCAAAGCAAACGAATCAAGTCAAGGATCGAGAAGTCATGAGAGAAAACACCCTTACTAAGAAAGGGTAGAATATCTATACCTCAAACCGCAATGAAAACATATCAGAAAACACATGGATCGGAAGTTACTCCTTCTTCAGCGAATCTACACGAATTAATGATCGTCTTATTATTTAAGAACCATTTCATAAGTTATTTTTTATCCAATACTTATTGTTGTTCAGATTGACATATTAGGGTTCCCTGCTATATATAGCAACTGTTAGGAATATAAATATTCATTTGAAGACTCGATCACCCCGAGTACTCATTAGCATTTAATAGCTCGTAGGAATATCAGTAATATTAATATTATTATTTGTATTAGTTTAGTTAGTTAAGTATTTGTGGAGTGGGTCGGGTCTTTACCCTCTGTCAGCTCGCTCCACAGCCCACACGGGGCAACTATTATGTAACTATAAATACCCCTCTCCCCCCAAGGGAGAGGGTTGGAACTTCTCATTATTCAAGCTAATCTATTTCACTTTCTCTCACTAGAAGTTTCCTCCTTCTCTTTCTCTCTCTACAAACCACCGGCCATAATCACCATTTGTGTATGTTTGATTGTTATGAATATGTTACAATTGGTATCAGATCCATGGTTAGGTTCTAGCTAGTCATATTCATGAATTCGTGGTGAGATTGTAGCACTTTTATGGTTTTCTTTCTAGATCGACTTAAAAGTTAAAGAATACCTTAGTTTGATCTTTGTTTGTGGTTCAATTCATGTAATATTTGTACTTTTATGTTCAAAAAGTTGTTTCTCATCTTCTTTCATCACATACAACTGTGTTCGTGCTAATTAGGGGAAGATTAGAAGTCATTCTTGGTAGCGGTTTGAACTTCGAACGTGTTTTCTAAGTAGCGGTTTGTATTGCGTTGAAGGTTTCTTTATAGCGGTTTGAGTTCTTTTGGTAGTTATAAGTAGCGGCTTGGTAGTTAGCGGTTTGGAGTTTATTCATTTTGGGAAACAAGACAAAACGTACTGAAAGTGACATTTTTGTCTTATTACTCCAGCGGTTTGAGTTTCTGTCGCTAGAGGTTTGTCGTTTAGTGATAGCGGTTTGACACTCTGGTTCAGCGGTTTAATACTATTGGTTTGGTCCTCTGATTCAGCGATTTAAACTTCAGCGGTTTAGATCTTAGCGGTTCTGATTTCAGCGGTTTAGCTCAGCGGTTTAAACTTCAGCGGTTTAGATCTTAGCGGTTCTGATTTTAGCGGTTTAATCTTCAGCGGTTTAGGTCTTCACGGTTCTGGTTTCAGCGGTTTGATCATAGCGGTTAGGTTAAATTACAGCAGTTTGAGAATAGTGGTTTGGTATTCAGGACTTGCAGTTTGACTTAGCGGTTTGTTGTGTGGTTTAGCGGTTTGATATTAGCGGTTTGCCTAGGGTTTTAGCGGTTTGATACTTACTGTTTTAATAGCACTTCAGCGGTTTTGGGAATAGTGGTTTGTTCTTGAATTTTGTAAAATCCCGCGAAAGAACTTATTTCTCGGTTTAAATCTCATGAATTGTAAAATCCCGTATACAGTATGGCAACCATTCCAAGTACTGCATCTGATGACATTCAAGCAGCTGGGTCTGATACCCGTCCTCCTATGCTTGATAGGACAGACTATGAGTCGTGGGCACAGTGAATACGACTTTACTGCTTGGGCAAAGAAAATGGATTTAACATCCTTAAATCCATTGATGAAGGACCATTTCAGATGGGCACCACCAGAGATGTTGTTACTACTGGTGATGACGGTACTGTCACTTTGGGAATCAACAGACCTCGAACATACAATGATCTTAATGAGGAAGAAAAGAAGAGGTATGATGCCGACATTAGAGCCTCCAACATTGTCATTCAAGGTTTGCCCAAAGATGTTTACAAACTCATCAATTTCAACACTGAAGCAAAAGTTGTGTGGGACAATGTCAAAATGCTTCTAGCTGGATCAGAACTCACAAAGGAAGATCGTGAGTCACAGTTGTATGACGAGTTTGAACATTTTAAGATGAACCCGGGTGAGAACATTACAGACTACTATGTGAGATTTCATAAGTTGGTGAATGACATGAGGATCATCAGAATGACTATGCCCAACATCCAACTTAACTCAAAGTTTGTAAACAACATGACTCCAGAATGGGACAGATTTGTTACCGCAGTAAAGCTCAACAAAGGTTTGAGAGAAAGAAACTATGAACAGTTGTATGCCTACCTGCAACAACATGAGAAACATGCTGCTTATGATCGTCTGTTGAGAGAAAAGATCAATCCAACTGCATCAAATGATCCACTAGCATTTGTTGCAAGTGCTCAGCCAATCAACCAATTGTCATCTGACCAAGCTTATCACCATTCCTATTCATCACCATCTGTTATGAGTCCACAACTGGATTCAGGTTACACTCACACCGACAAAATGATTGATAACCTTACCAACCAAGTGTCCTTACTTGTTCAACAATTTAAGGCTACACTCCCTCAGACTAACAATCAACTCAGAACCTCATCAAACCCACGCAATCTGGCAACGGTGGAGGATGGAAGAATTGTAGTTCAAAATGTTCAAGGGAGGCAAAACTTGAATCAAAGGAACATGGGTCAAGGTAATGTGCAGATCAGAGTAGGGAATGCAAATCAGGGGCAGGGGAAACAGCCTAAGTGTTATAACTGTGGTGGACTTGGACACATTGCCAGAAACTGCAATCAACCAAAACATCCTCTGAACTCTGACTATTTCAAGGACAAGATGTTGTTGATGCAGGCTCAAGAGAGTGGAGCTGTGTTGGACGAAGAAGAAATGTTGTTTCTTGCTGGTGATGGGGGAAATACTTTTGATGCCGATGTGGACGAACAGCCAGTTCAAGACCTTGCACTTAATGATCCCAACATCTTCAAAGCTGATGATTGTGATGCTTTTGACTCTGATGTGGATGAAGAACCAACTGCTCAAACTATCTTCATGGCTAATCTGTCCTCTGTTGTCTCATTACCTCAACAAGCTGGTTCCTCCACTGCGTCTGTGATTTTTGAGGTACTAAAGCTTTATGACACACATGACGTGGTTGATAAACAAAAGATTCCCAACGAAGTACAACAGACAGATGGGGTTGATTCAGATACTGTTGACATGGGAAATAGTAATATTATTCCATATGAACAATATGTGAATCACAACAACGTGTCTGATGTACAAGGTGGTGCATCTTTTGTTGAAAATATTGCTTGTGTTATAGATAATGCCTGTGTGGTAGATAATGCTTGTGAGTGGCATGAAAACACTGAGTTTGTTCCCTGATGACCCCTTGACCACTAGACTAAGCATATATAAAGATCAGGTGGCAATTTATGAACAACGTGCTAAATTTGAACTAACTGAACGTGAACAGAAAATGGATAGTCAAATGCGTACACTTATAACTGAGCGTAACTTAAGAGAGGAAACATTAAAAAAAGAGTTGAATTCTTTACAAAAACAGCTGGATCAGACTGTTAAACAAAAACAGGAGGCCCTAGACCATGTAAATACACTAAAACATGATTTCAAGAAAAAAGAAACACAACTCTTAAATGATTTCTCAAGACTTAAAAACTTAAAGAATAAGATTGAAGATAAGCTGTACACGCAAGACCAATCTAGACAAACGGTTCAAATGCTTCAAAAGCACAAAAAGTTGTGTGATAAGCACAGTGTAAGTAATGTAGGTGAACCTAAATTAGCTCTCCTTAGGAAAGCTAAAGTGACCCAATCTGCCTTATATGATGCCAATGTGATGATTATGTCTGGTCATGCCCCACCTGATGTTTCATCCTTAGAAGAGAGTGATGAGATAGATGTGAGAAAAAGAGAAAGAATGAATGAGAAAATGAAGGATCCCAAATGCATAGCCAATCGAATAATAGTCAAACCCCATGATTATTATGAGGAGAATCGATTGACTGTGTTTGCACCTCAAAAGAAGTTAACGCCTGAACAAATATTTTGGTCTATAGATATGGAAAGGAGAAAGGCCGATGAGCTTGAAGCCAAAACTTCATCCCTTAGGAAAATTGCAGCTGCGACGGTGTATCCTCCTAATACACCTAGGCATTTGGTCCCTTTGACTCTTCCTACTAAATGTAAAACCTTAATTAGCATATACGTACTTTGTCAACTATTTGCTGATTTTGATAAAAACATGTAAGAAGAGAATTACACCAACCCAAATTACTGAGGGGGAAAGGGGTTTTGAACAGACAAAAAGGTGTTACTTAACTGAGGTCATACCATTCTTTAAATTACTCAAAGAACAGTTTGAAGGATTACAAAACGCTCTTGAAACTGAAGTAAATGAAATGAAAGTAATATTTAAACATATGGAAAATGAGGTAGCTCAAAATGCGATAGAACTTAAGAGCCGGGAGATTGAGAGAAAGAACATTCTCATCACCAATGAGAATTTGATTGCTAGATGTATTGCACAGGATATATTTTATATTGCCACTAATTCTGCTCTAACTGCCTGTCAATTTTATGAGTATTCTATTGCATTGAATGTTACCCAGAATCGTGTTGTTGAGCTTGAGGGGGAGAGTTTGAAACTGCAAGAGAAAATTCAAAATGATGACCATGATAACATGGTCAAGCGTTTTTCAAAACTAGAAGTTGATTATCTTAATTTACAATTAAAATATCAACACTTAGAAGAAAAATGTAAAATATCAAATTCCAAGACATCTTTGGATGCTCCTGAATTTGATACATATTTTGAATTGAGTAAACGTGATGAAAAAATTCAAGCTCACACTAACACGATTCGACAGTTGAGGGCTTAAATTGCCCAATTAAAGTCAAATAAGAGTGAAACAATTGGCACCAATAAACCATCGTCTTTGGATTCTCATAATTTTCACTATCGGGACACTATCAACAAGTAACATGGTGAAAATGAGTGTTTTTGAGCTGAAAATTCAAAAATCAAACAGCATTACAAAGAGTTGTATGACTCAATTAAAGTCACACGAAACAGTCATAATGAAAAGATACTTCTTTGTTAAATGAAATTGAGAATCTTAAGACTCAGGTGAAAGGAAAAATGCCAATTGACACTTGTGATATGGTTGCTCCAAAGGTTTCTGTTGTTAGAGAGTATGATGTTGATGTTGTGCCTATTCCAATTCCCCTTAGGAACAATAGGTCTGCCCATCAAATTTATCTTAATCACCTTAAGGATAGCCTGGATATACTTCGTGAGATTGTAGAGGAGGATAGGATAGCAAAACCACTTGATAAAGCAGTTGTGGATGCCTGCTTCCTCACTAAAAGGTCTCAGGAATTTTTAGAGTACGTCATTGGCACTGGCCCTAAGATTGATAACAAAAGAGATAGATTTGGTGCATCATCATCTACAACTAAAAACAAGCAAGTAACCTTTGATCTACCACTGAGAACATCAGAACCCAGCAAATCTAAGTCAGAAAAGCAAATGATAGTAAAACAAACTAATGTTCCCATCATTACTTCTACAGGAGTAAAATGTGACACCAAAGCTAGCGGGTCAAAGCCTAGAGGCAATGCAAGGAAAGATAGGACTGCGCCGGCTAAGAGTGGTCACGAGAAGAAAGTAGAAGTCCAACTTAGGAACAATAAGTTTGCAATGAGTAGAATGAATCGTGTTGATTCTAGTATCAAAAGTACTGTAATTAATTCGAATTCTAATGCTGTCTGTGAAACATGTAACGAATGTTTAATTTCTGCTAATCATGATGATTGTGTTGTGTCATTTTTGATGTCTCCTGTACAACCCCATGTTAAGAATGTTAGGAAAACTAAAACAAGTAAGAAAGTTTGGAAGGCAACAGGAAAAACGTTTGCAAATGTCGGTTATCAATGGAGACCCACTGGAAGAAAGCTCACTTTAGGAGATCAGTGCCCCTTAACTAAATTGAATAACCATAAAATAGTTAAGGTTAAGGAATGGAGACCAACTGGTCGAATGTAGCCTTTAGTGACACAATGCCCTACTACTAGGTCAATTGCTTCTTCTAGTGTAATTTCCACTATAAATACACTTGCATCTATGAAACATGTAGTTCCATAATTTGTGTGTGCTAACCAAACGGACCCCAGCTGTACGTGAGGATCCACATTTTTCAGTTATCCATTGTTGTCTGCTTTCAAATGCAGGTCGTACAAATCGTCCTTTGGTATTTGGACTCAGGCTGCTCAAAACATATGACTGGGGATCGCTCACGGCTCAAGAATTTCGTGAAAAAGTTTATCGAGACAGTTAGATTTGGGAACGACCATTTTGGGGCAATTATGGGTTACGGAGATTATGTGTTTGGTGACAGTGTAATTTCCCGAGTATACTATGTGGAAGGACTAGGACATAACCTGTTTTCTGTTGGTCAATTTTGTGACTCCGATCTTGAAGTTGCTTTCAGAAAACACACTTGTTTCGTCAGAGAGTTGGATGGTGTTGATCTTCTTAAAGGCAGTCGTGGTACCAATTTATACACCATCTCAATTGAAGAAATGATGAGGTCCTCTCCTATATGCTTGCTTTCTAAGGCCTCGAAGACTAAATCATGGCTTTGGCATCGTCGCAAGGATCTTGTACGAGGCATGCCCAGACTAAAATTTGAGAAAGATCATCTTTGTTCTGCATGTCAATTGGGCAAAAGCAAGAAACATACTCACAAACCCAAAACCATCAATACCATCATGGAAGTTCTTCACACCCTTCACATGGATCTGTGCGGACCAATGAGAGTGCAAAGTATCAATGGAAAGAAGTATGTTCTGGTGGTGGTCGACGACTACTCTCGGTTTACATGGGTAAAGTTTTTGAGAACCAAGGATGAAACTCCAGAGGTTATCATTAAACTAATCAAGCAGTTACAAGTAAGGCTGAACAAAACTGTCAGAATCATTCGGACGGACAATGGAACTGAGTTTGTTAACCAACAACTCAGACAATTTTATGAAGATATTGGCATAACTCATCAGAAAAGTGTTGCACGCACTCCTCAGCAAAACGGTGTTGTTGAAAGACAAAATCGTACTCTAGTGGAAGCTGCAAGAACTATGCTGATATATTATAAGGCTCCGATGTTTCTTTGGGCAGAAGCAATTGCTACTGCATGTTACACCCAAAATCGTTCCTTGATACAAACTCTTCACAACAAAACTCCTTACGAGCTGTTACATGGGAAGAAACCAGATCTTTCCTTTCTTCGTGTGTTCGGTGCTTTGTGATATCCGACAAATGATGGTCAAGATTTGGGAAAGCTAAAAGCTAAAGCAGACGTAGGCTTCTTCGTTGGGTATGCACCAGATCGCAAGGGGTATAGAATCTACAACAAGAGAACACGACAAATCATGGAAACTATTCACGTTACATTCGATGAGCTGACTGAGCAAACAGCTCCTGAACAAACCAGTTCTGGACCCACACCTAATCTATTGTCACCTGGACCAATTAGTTCAGGTCTTGTACAGAATCCCACGCCTACAGTTCCTTATGTACCTGATGCGTGGTTTTGCAACCTTACAATAGGTTTTACCTCTCGAGGGATCTCAAGAGGCTTACAACCCCACCAGGCAGTGTACCTGACCGATGTAGTATAGTGTAGTGGTAAGTACGGGGGATTGATCGTTCTCCACAGGGAATAGTGTTCGTTAGGTATGAAAAATTACTCTAATAGGTCTAAGGGTGAGAGAAGATTCTTTTTATGTTTTTATATTTTTATGAAAGCAAGTAAAATCTCGGGTTTGAAAGAGTGGGCGGAATTAGTTGCTAGTCAACTAACCCAAATTACTACGAATGCAAATAAAATAAAATAACAAAAATGAAAATGTTGGTGAAAACTTATGTGGAGGGAAATGTGTTTACTTAGATTTCCTTACTCCCTAACTATCTTTTACCGGTTGATTAGTGTGTATTAGTTACGTGGATGACGGGTGTATTCCTTAATACCATTCGTGGGGTGGCGTACGTACTTCCCCAACTCTACAAGCTCCTACTTCACTCCTATGTCGAGCCGGCTAGGAAGCTCCTAACATGGGATCACTAGAATTCGCTTGTGCATTAAATACAACCATAAAAACCTTTAGTACGCATTGGTTCATGTTTCTTAAGACGTTCAAGCAAGTTACCGATTAGGAAGTTAGCCAGTTTTCTTAAGCCTAACATAGATAAACAATCATCCAATACAACTAATAACACACTAATAACCAATAATCAATAGCTAGGTTTCATTAGATCTAAGCAAACACAAGATAAATCTAGCCTAGCATGTTAAACAAAAGACAAGAACAAGATAGAATCAAACAACACATAGACATATTGAATGATTAATTGATAACTTATCTTCAATGTAACATGGAAGATCTCAAGGCAAAAAGCCTTGAAAGAGCTGCCAAATTCGTCCTAGGGTTTTCACACACAAAGTTCCCCAATAAGTTCCACACTAATGACAAAGAATTGCAAAACTATATATAGATTTTTAGATCTGACGGCGTCACGTTATGGAGTGTGACGCCGTCACCTCGCCGCTTTTAGGGTTCCCGGATGACCTTCTTGACGCCGTCCCTCTTTAGCTCTCCAAAATCCGTTCTGGCCTATCAAGGCTTGACGCCCTCAGACTATGAACGTGACGCCGTCCCTCTTTAAATTATAACGTGACGACCTTGATCAAATTCAAGGGTGACGCCGTCAGAATTCCCATGCAATTTTCACTGGCTTATCATGAGTAAATTTCACATCCACCACTTTTGCCAAGCCATGACGCCGTCCAGAGATAATCCTGACGCCGTCAAAGGTAACTTCCAGCCGATTTTTGAGACTTTGTCGTTTTCTTCACTTATATGCTCCAAAAGCGTCCAAAATGCCTCCTTTTCCAGATTTCTTCTCAAAAGTACCTAAAATGACAAAAGGAACGATTTAGGGCAATATTTGATCAAATAAATACGATTTAGGGCTTAAATGACCCCTTAAAAGCGGTACACTTTTCGCTTCATCAAATACCCTTACACTTGAGATTTGCTTGTCCTCAAGCAAATGCGCTTTTATTCTAATCAAAACACAAGTTAGGGGTCATTTAATGCTAACATAAAAGTAATTACAACAAATATTCGTTCCACTTTAATCATAATAAGCACGGAGATTATAAACTAGCACCTCACAAGTAGTGTTTAGATACTCACATCTCTCAAGTGTCATCAAAATAAATCTCATAAATGAAAACGGATAATATCTCTCACTACCTGTCATAGCAAATAGATTACCATAGGCTTGGGAAAGGATCGAAAACCTCCTCCACTAGGCGTAAGCACCTAAGATAAACTATCAAAGAGGGCTTTTAAATGGGTTATAACGTTAGGTGTAGGGAAAAGGAAAACACGGTTTTGTTGGATAAAGGATATTTTACTGGTGGCGAGTTAAAGATCTTGATCAATTACATGTACTATACAATATTGCTAAGCCAAGACTCGACTCGATCTTAAGCTAAAAACAAAATAAACAAAAAAACATAAAATGAAACGGGATGGTAGTCCGTATGTTTTTTCTACTTTTCTTTTTCTCATTTTTTTTTTTTGATATTTTTTTTTTTTTTTTTTTTTTGTGCATACACTTTTGCCCTACCATCCAAAATAATACATCATAGGGGCATTGCATTCCCCTTACACTTGAACTTTTACATAACTTTACAATTACTATTCTAATGACTCGAATTAAGATAATCAAAACACTTGGAGTACTTTTAAAATATTTAGCACATATGGGGGTAATAAATGATGTTCTTTCCCATTACTTCATTACACTAGTACTTTACCCATGAGTCCCAATCGTCCCAAAACAATATGTACAAGGATATGACTCGACTTAGCAACCATGTAATCAACTAGATAATTAACTTGGGTTTAAACAAATGTTGTCACAATAATGCACTAAAAATGAGTGCATACAAGGTAGGCTAAGGCGATTTGGGTGTACATTTTAGTGGGGTGTAACAAATTCTTCCTTTAAGTAAAATGCTTAAAGGTCGAAACGAAAAGATAGGCTCCGAGGGGTGTACTAGGGGTATCGTGTACTAAAAATGAGTACAACGCAAAGGGTGTGGGAGAATTACTTGACCAATGTAGCCAATGTAATTATAACAAAAACACAGGTGTAAAACAATGGGTTAATCCTAATGCCTCTTATCATGTAGTAAATCTAACTACACGAATGTAGTCTCACTTGTGGCCTCGGAATGGTCCTAACGCAAGTTCTAGAATCTAAGTGCTACCGGTACACACATCATAGCAAAATGCTTTTCCTACCAATTCTAGGGGCGAACCTCACATATTTGGGGGTGGAAAATTTTTTAGTGGTACGGTTTTTGTGCTAGTCATATAACTCCTATCCGTGAGACGCTCATTAAGATCAAAGTTTCACTCCTATATGTTGTAAAAAAAATTTAAATTTGGCACTAAAATTGCCCTAACAGGTATTTATCTCAGTTTTATTACACATCTACCATTAAACAAAAAAAATCAAGCGTAATAGCATTCTCTAAAATCGTACTTTTACCCCCCCCCCTTACACTTAAGATGAACATTGTCCCTAATGTTCAAATAACAAATGTAAAAGCATAAAGTAAAAGAATGAAATCAAATACTCCCCTGATTCGCTCGGTGGATAATGAAGTAACACGGTTAGATCTTCTTCCAAAGAGAATGTTGAAGCTCCATGACTAATGCATCGCCATAAGCTTGATCCAAAAACATTTCCTTGTCCAAAATAACCTGTTAAACCTGAGAAAACAAACACGAAAACCTGCATAACATCGGCGGGATAAACTCTATATATAAGGATATAATGCTTGTGGAATGATAATTTTGCAGATTCCTGGAGATTATAAGTTAGAGATTTAATAAAAACTTTTTATGAAAACAAAACTTTCAAAAATTTCAGAAAATTAAAACCTGACGCCGTCAGGTTGTAACTCCTGACGCCGTCAGATATGATCTGACAGAATTCTCATGTTACGTTTCCGGAAAAATTTTGGAAAAACCTATACCTTACTTCCTGGAAATCCTGCAAAACATCATTATGACTCGATACAAGCATTTGACTCAAACAAATACTAATATGCATGTTAATTTATTATTATTAAGATTCATGTTCATTTGTGTTCTAATAAACCGATTTAGATTTCCCTTACACTTAACTTTTGCAAAATACCTTTATATGTAGTTAAGACGAAGTTAAAAACAAGATAAAGCATTTTCACAAATTACTTTTGAACATGAATCAATAATAATAAAAATTAAACATACATACGGAAGCAAATAAAATCAAACAAACAAATAAATGAACACACAAAACAAATAAAGCTTGGGTTGCCTCCCAAGAAGCGCTTTTCTTTATTAACGAGTCTTGTAGCTAGACTCAAAGTCACGCTACCCTATGTAAGTAAGCTCGTCATCGAGGACGTCTTTAGGGTTAAGCTTGGATTGAAGTTTCCTATTGGTCCGCTTAGTACGATATATCTTTTCAAACTTCTCTCCATCCGGGTCATACAATGTCATCTTAATATGCCATGACCCATCTCCATCTTTGGGTGGTTTATCCCAATTCCACTTATGATCATCTTCCTCACAAGTCCACTTATTCATTCCTAGGTTAATTGGCAAAACTCCTAGGAAATCAATCATCTTCCTAAAAACTAGAGAGTCTTCAAATGGATCCAATTCGGTGTCCCTAGCTAAGAGTTGCTCTACCGTATGTGTTCGGTTCACAAAGTCCTCTTCTAGGTAAAATGGGCGTTGGGGTCCTATGAAGTCTCTATCAATCCAAGGTCCATATCTAGATGGTCTCCTATTTGATTCTAACCAATGTGGTGTTGGTTCCTCACTAGTATCATAGGCGTGTTTCTTAACATCATAGACTGACCAAGTATCTCCTTCTCCTACCGCTATCTTGGATTCCTTACAATCAATCATAACACTAGCGGTCGCCAAAAATCCTCTACCTATCAACAAGGGGCATGTAGGGTCGCTAACCATATCAAGGACGTGGAAATCGGCTAAAATGGTTTGTTTTCCAATGTGCACTAACACGTCCTTAACTACTCCAACCGGGTAAGCAACACTCCCATCCGCTAAGCCTATTATTACCTCGGTTTCTTCAAGTTTTCTAAGTTTTAGAGAGGTGTAAAGAGGTAACGGAAGTAGGTTAAGGCTTGATCCAAGATCGGCTAATGTGTCATAAGCCTCCGAATTACCGATCTTGCAAGGTAGAACAAATAAGCCCGGATCATCTAATTTCTTAGGTAGTTTGTTTTGAACGAAGGCGGTCCCTTTTTCGCCTAACTTGAGCTTCTTCTCATTCAACACATCAACAACCAGACTTTCAAGGTGGAGCTCCTTGAATTCTTCGTCAAGGTTTTGAGTGGGAGGTGTTTCAACTATGACTTGGGTTTGTTTGAAACACGAGCTCATGGAATTGACCGAATAATATTGTGGACAAGAACTAGGAGACGTAACCGATGAAATGGCGTTGACGTTTAGTTTCGGGTTCTTGACCGTGTTGCTAGGGAGTGCTCCCATTTCTCGGTCATTGAGGGCTTTCAACAAGGTGTCAATCTTATTGGTCATCTCGCTTTGTTTTTGTTTGAAATCGGCTTCAAACTTGGCTAAACGAGCTTCTTGAGATGCCATAAATTGGGACATCAATCCTTCAAAGTTATTGGTACTACCATTGCCGGAAGGATTGTTGTTGAAAGTACGGTTCGAGTTGGAACCGCTTGATTGGAAACGATTAGGTGGGTTGGAAGAATTGGTTTGTTGTGCGTTTTGGTTTTGTTTCCACCTAAGGTTCGGGTGATTTTTCCATGAGGGTTGTATGTATCACCATAGGGGTTTGGCTCGGGTTTGAAAGTGTACCACTTGTCTCCCGCTCCGTCGGTACGCGAGGATGCGTAGTCCGCAAAAGCTTGTTCGGGGAGTTCCATGCAATCACGAGTGTCGTGGGGACCACTACATAATTCACATGAAGAAGTGATTTTGTTCACTTGGCTTGAAGGTTTAGGAGCCTCGTAGGATTTCATGAGAAACTTGACTTGATCTTCAAGTTCTATGATCCTACGGTCGGAAGTGCTTGAATTGTTCGAAGGCAAAGATATTGCCTTGACCGTTTTATTCAAATCACGGGGATCACTCCAACTTTCGTTGTCATAAAGAGCAAGATCCTCTAGGAGAGCCCATGATTGTTCCGCACTTAGATCACGTAGCTTGCCACCGGCCGATTGGTCAATGGTTTGCCTCGTGGAGAGATTGATATGGTCATAGAAGATTTGGACTTGGAGCCAAAGTTCTATGCCATGGTGAGGGACTTTTTGGAGTAAGTCCTTGAATCGAGTCCATGCCTCGTAGAGGGTTTCGCCTTGACGTTGTTGGAACATCAAGATATCATTCCTTAGCTTGGTAGTTCTTCCCGGTGGGAAAAACTGAGCAAGGAAACGAGTGGTGAGATCAACCTAAGAGGTGATGGATCCTGCGGGTTGACGCTCTAGCCATTGACTAGCTTGGTCCTGCAGAGAAAATTGGAAGAGACGCAATCGGGTCGTCTCTCGAGTGGCAACATCAAGGTCTATAGAATCAACGATTTTGAGAAAGTCCTTGAGATGTTGATTAGGATCTTCAGAACGAAGTCCATGGAATGCGCATCCGCTTTGCACCAACCGGATGGTGTCGGATCGCAAGGGAGTGACATTGGCTCCTTGAGTGAGCTCAATGGTGTTTCGATAGCCATGGTGGCTAGGACGGGAGTACTCTCCTAAAGTACGGGCTCTAGGAGGTGGTGGTGGTTGTTGTGGTGGTGGGATGTTGGGATCAAGGATATTACCATCTTCCATGATGTCGAATGGTAATGGTTACGAACAAAGAAACGAAGAAAATAGATAGACTAAAGAAAACCTAGAAAAAGAAAATAAAAATCTCACTAGAAAGGAATCTAGTGAGTAGACCTATAAAATAAAAATTCAACCTAAACAATAACTATTCCCCGGCAGCGGCGCCAAAAACTTGATGCGTGGTTTTGCAACCTTACAACAGGTTTTACCTCTCGAGGGATCTCAAGAGGCTTACAACCCCACCAGGCAGTGTACCTGACCGATGTAGTATAGTGTAGTGGTAAGTACGGGGGATTGATCGTTCTCCACAGGGAATAGTGTTCGTTAGGTATGAAAAATTACTCTAATAGGTCTAAGGGTGAGAGAAGATTCTTTTTATGTTTTTATATTTTTATGAAAGCAAGTAAAATCTCAGGTTTGAAAGAGTGGGCGGAATTAGTTGCTAGTCAACTAACCCAAATTACTACGAATGCAAATAAAATAAAATAACAAAAATGAAAATGTTGGTGAAAACTTATGTGGAGGGAAATGTGTTTACTTAGATTTCCTTACTCCCTAACTATCTTTTACCGGTTGATTAGTGTGTATTAGTTGCGTGGATGACGGGTGTATTCCTTTAATACCATTCGTGGGGTGGCGTACGTACTTCCCCAACTCTACAAGCTCCTACTTCACTCCTATGTCGAGCCGGCTAGGAAGCTCCTAACATGGGATCACTAGAATTCGCTTGTGCATTAAATACAACCATAAAAACCTTTAGTACGCATTGGTTCATGTTTCTTAAGACGTTCAAGCAAGTTACCGATTAGGAAGTTAGCCAGTTTTCTTAAGCCTAACATAGATAAACAACCATCCAATACAACTAATAACACACTAATAACCAATAATCAATAGCTAGGTTTCATTAGATCTAAGCAAACACAAGATAAATCTAGCCTAGCATGTTAAACAAAAGACAAGAACAAGATAGAATCAAACAACACATAGACATATTGAATGATTAATTGATAACTTATCTTCAATGTAACATGGAAGATCTCAAGGCAAAAAGCCTTGAAAGAGCTGCCAAATTCGTCCTAGGGTTTTCACACACAAAGTTCCCCAATAAGTTCCACACTAATGACAAAGAATTGCAAAACTATATATAGATTTTTAGATTTGACGGCATCACGTTATGGAGTGTGACGCCGTCACCTCGCCGCTTTTAGGGTTCCCGGATGACCTTCTTGACGCCGTCCCTCTTTAGCTCTCCAAAATCCGTTCTGGCCTATCAAGGCTTGACGCCCTCAGACTATGAACGTGACGCCGTCCCTCTTTAAATTATAACGTGACGACCTTGATCAAATTCAAGGGTGACGCCGTCAGAATTCCCATGCAATTTTCACTGGCTTATCATGAGTAAATTTCACATCCACCACTTTTGCCAAGCCATGACGCCGTCCAGAGATAATCCTGACGCCGTCAAAGGTAACTTCCAGCCGATTTTTGAGACTTTGTCGTTTTCGTCACTTATATGCTCCAAAAGCGTCCAAAATGCCTCATTTTCCAGATTTCTTCTCAAAAGTACCTAAAATGACAAAAGGAACGATTTAGGGCAATATTTGATCAAATAAATACGATTTAGGGCTTAAATGACCCCTTAAAAGCGGTACACTTTTCGCTTCATCAGTACCTCCCACCAGTGAAGAGTTGAAGAAGCTATTTGATTCGATGTTTGACGAATATTTTGAGCCTCCAACAGTAAATACCACTACGGAAGTTCCACCTGTACCTCCTGTTGCTGATGCTCAAATTCCACAGAACTCAGAAGATCCATCTGTATCTGTATCAATCAGTCAAGATGCTCCACCTGCCAGTCAATCGCCCTCATCATCAAATATTCAGTCTTCTTCGGTACAGCAAGGTTCTGCAGAAAACAATTCTTTTGAAGTTAATCCTTTTGCTCCTGTTGATGATGTTCCGTTTGAGAACATATTTGCTCCTGAGTCTTCAACTGATACATCTTCTTCAGAAGATCACAACACGGCAACATCAGTTCAAAACCCTTAACCCTATGATCATCTCAGAAAATGGACCAATGATCATCCAATTGACAACATCATTGGTAATCCTTCGCGTCCGGTATCTACACGAAAACAACTTGCCACCGATGCACTGTGGTGTTTCTTCAATTCTGTACTATCCAAAGTTGAGCCAAAAGATGTTAAAGAAGCTATGTCCAAAGACTGCTGGTTCAACGCTATGCAAGATGAAATTCATGAATTTGATCGACTGGAAGTATGGGAATTAGTGCCTCCTCCAGAGTGTGCAATGATCATTTCACTAAAGTGGATCTTCAAGGTGAAACTTGATGAGCATGGTGATGTTCTGAAGAACAAGGCACGGCTAGTTGCAAAAGGGTATCGACAAGAAGAGGGCATAGACTTTGAAGAATCTTTTGCTCCGGTTGCACGAATTGAAGCCATTAGAATCTTTATCGCAAATGCTGATAGTCAAAATATGATAGTCTACCAGATGGATGTTAAGACAGCTTTCTTGAATGGTGACTTAAAGGAGGAAGTATATGTGAGTCAACCAGAAGGATTTGTGGACGCTGATCATCCCACTCATGTCTATCGCTTGAAGAAGGCCCTCTATGGCTTGAAGCAGGCACCTAGGGCTTGGTATGACATGCTATCCAAGTTCCTTCTTGCAAACGGATTTTCCAAAGGTGTTGTTGATCCCACACTATTCACCAGGAAGGCAGGCAAACATCTACTTCATGTTCAGAAATATGTAGATGACATTATCTTTGCCTCTTCTGATCCTAGAGAATGTGATCGGTTTTCAAAGGAGATGAGTTCTAAGTTCCAGATGTCGATGATGGGACAAATGTTGTTGTTCTTAGGTCTGCAAATCTCTCAAAGTCCCGGAGGCAATTTCATTAATCAATCCAAATATGCATACGAAATTTTGAAGAAGTTTGGATTTGATTCAAGTGATTCTGTTGACACTCCCATGGTTGAAAGATCAAAGCTGGATGAAGACCTCTCTGGGATCCCGGTTGATCAAACAAAGTATAGAAGTATGATTGGATCCTTGATGTATCTCACTGCTAGTAGACCTGATCTTTTGTTCGCAGTATGTATGTGTGCTCGGTACCAATCCAAGCCTACCAAAAAGCATCTGGAAGCAGTGAAAAGAGTCTTTAGATATCTTCAAGGCACTATTCATATGGGTCTCTGGTACCCTAAGGACACTGCAATGGAACTCACGGCTTATGCTGATGCTGATCATGCCGGGTGTCAAGATACTCGTCGAAGTACTTCGGGGGGAGCTCAGTTTTTGGGGGAAAAGTTGGTTAATTGGTATTCTAAAAAGCAGATGAGCACTTCTATATCTTCTACAGAGGCCGAGTACATTGCTATGTCTGCTTGCTGTGCTCAAATCCTATGGATGAGATCATAACTTTCTGACTATGGCTATGCATACAACAAGATTCCTCTGTATTGTGACAACAAAAGCGTTATTGCTCTTTGTTGTAACAATGTCCAACACTCCCGGTCGAAGCACATCGATATCAGGCATCACTTCATAAGGGAACAGGTTGAAAAAGGGATTGTTGAACTTTACTTCGTGAGGACGGAATTTCAGTTGGATGATATCTTCACCAAGGCACTTCCAAGAGAACGGTTTCAGTTTATTCTCCCTCGTCTTGGTATGAAGAGCTTGACACCTGAAACACTCAAATGTCTTCAAGAAGAAAAGGAGGAGTAAAGGATTGGCTTCACATATCCTTGTATATACATGTATATATCTAAAATCAAAAAGAAAATAGAAAAATATAAAACCTATAAAAGCCCTAAAAATCAGAAAATCAGAAAATACCAAAAATAGTTCTTCTAGGCATGTCTTCTGTTTATCGATAACATTTACGGTCCTAGAAATGTCATTCAATAATGACACGGGTCTTTAAATGAAGCTCGAGCAGAAGTTATACTAACCGGTTAAAACATGTCTAAATGGCTTGCTATTACTTTAGATAGCGACCCGCGTTTCAAAATGGGGAAAACACGTCACCAAAAAGACGGTTGTTCCTCCAACTGGGTGATGTTCACCTGGGCATGGATTACTTTATATCAATGTTTCTTCGAACTGATGTACGTTTCAGTGCATCATTTCTTGTATAAGAAGAGAAGTCTTCTTTGCACCACAAACTCTTTATCTTCTATGATTCTTCAGGAGAGTTTTGGTGTTTCACAAGGTGGTAACTGGACTTAAATTTTCACAAATGCTTAACGCTCAATTGAATGACAACAACTCTTTAAATAGAAAACGGGTCATTAATTGAGGGGGAAAGTACTTGTTCAAATTTTTGACACCTTTTTAAGCATTGTGCAACATCAGCAGTGACACTCTCTCATGGTTTAAGGGGGAGCATAGTATGCTCCATAATCAGAATACATTTAAACCTGACCACATTTTCTCCCAAATTTTCTAAACATATTTAAATCAATTGGGATCACAAATCTCAAATGGTTTGAAATTTTTGATCGGGGGAGAGAATGTGATTTAAATATGAAATTCTGATAAAAAATGTGATCTTTTGGAACTCAAGTGTAGGCTCTCCCATATGTGCTAAACCTTTTCGTATACCGATGCACATATTGAGGGGGAGCAAATGATTTATGATGGCAATTATGGAAGAACACCAAAGACCGACCATTTTATTTAAACGTACTGGAGTTATAAGGATGGTAAGGTTAGGTATAAGTTCCCACGATCCCGCCAGAGCCAGAGGGATCTACCCAGGGACAATCCACTAGTTAGTGTAGAAGTCCTTAGGTATGATTAAAAAGGAGAAAAGTGTGAATAAGGGAAGAGTGCCGACTGAGATAGAGCTAGTACTGGAACAAACCCAACAAGGCGCTAGTGATGAAGTCTCGGTAAGCACTGAAGGGGTTGAAGAATGAAAAAGAATTGTAAAGATAAAGGGTGAAAAGAAAGAAGCCATCCTTACACTTTAGGCAGAAACCGGGTCAATACATATGCTGTCAGAATCACTAAGTTGATTGCTGACATTGAAGACAATGTATCATGGACCCAGTGATACGCTGCACAACCCTCCCTAGCCACTCAAGGTCCCTCAAAGGACTATTGTTTCATTTGTCACAGAGATCAATACATTTCTATCGTCTCTCTCACTCCGAGTTAGACGATATTGAAAAGGTGGCAGTCCTCTCCAGCCTCCGATCACTAAATCAAAATGCACAATTGAGTCTAGAGCCAAGAGATCATCAATAAATCTCATTAGGACACACTTCCAATATGCTTGCTGTTTCATACACCGTGAAAAGCAAGAAAAAAATATATGATGAGTCCTACGCATTATCCTCGTGGTATTGCCAGAAAATCCGAGTGATATGTAAACTATTCACAATGAAGATGGAAATCCTTCTAGAGCCAACATCAAACAAGCTCTTGGTGGGTGACATGTGAGATCCTTCATGGATCAAGCTTGTGACAACTGGAAAGAAACGATGGGGCGATTCAAATTTGAATCAAACTTGTTCTAGGAAATGGATTGACGGATACTTTTTGGAAAACCTCCCAATGTGCTCACTAACAAAGTTTCGAGCACATTGATTGTGAAAATTTTCAAACAAAAGAATTTTTGACAGAAATGTGATTCAGTTTATAAAACCCTTGTCGTGTTGCACAAAATGTTTATCCAGTGACACGCAAGTGATTTTTCTAATCAATTTCTTGTCAATCAGTGGGTATTTAATTTACTGATTCACTCTACCGTGCTGTCTGCTTTGAGACGTTCCGGTATGAGAACATGCTTAGTATGATGATCCTGACATTAATTTGTTGGAAGACTCATTACTACAAGTTGGAAATTCCTGTCAAGGAGAATCTTCTTTAAAGGGGACTCTACCTGATCACAAGTCAGTCTTCACAGAACCGAAGGTTAAATCCAACCACCACATCGAACGAATGACAAAGCCATATTCGTTCTCCAACTTTATTGCTAACTGTTTTATTTCAGATTCATATAAAGATGGCGATGGTGGTTCCTGATTCCAGCGGAGACGTGTCAATCCACACTCCATGCTCACACTTCCAATTCATTATCAAAAACATCATGATAGCAAAAAGACCTACAACACAGCTTCCGCAACTCTGATGATAATTATCATGATCCAGAAAAGTGTGAGCATGCGAGTTCAACGGTCACAACATATCACATGAAGGCAATATCACTGCAATAGATAAGCTTAGAGATTATTAGTGACTGATGATCTCAATGAAGGCTCAAAGATCACAACTTCACATGGAGACGATGCTGCAAGATGACTTGAAGACATATATTGGATGATAACCTCGAAGAATACTCAAAGATCATCCAAGACAAAAGATCAGTCATCAAAAGTTCACTGCTGAAGGCACAAAGATCAATGACTATTGAAGAATCAATGACTACGAGCTATGAAGTCGTGTTCAGAGGAAAGAATGCTAGATTTTGAAATATTATTTCCAGGGTGACCTCCCTTAGGGGGAGATTGTTAGGAATATAAATATTCATCTGAAGACTCGGTCACCCCGAGTACTTATTAGCATTTAATAGCTCGTAGGAATATCAGTAATATAATATTATTATTTGTATTAGTTTAGTTAGTTAAGTATTTGTGGAGTGGGTCAGGTCTTTACCCTCTGTCAGCTCGCTCCACAGCCCACACGGGGCAACTATTATGTAACTATAAATACCCCTCCCCCCCCTAAGGGAGAAGGTTGGAACTTCTCATTATTCAAGCTAATCTATTTCACTTTCTCTCACTAGAAGTTTCCTCCTTCTCTTTCTCTCTCTACAAACCGCTGGCCATAATCACCATTTGTGGATGTTTGATTGTTATGAATATGTTACAGCAACCTTCCAAATTCAGTAACTTTACGTATTTAGTAACTTCCCTGAATTTGTAACTTTCCGAATTAAGTGAGTTCCCCGAATTAAGTAACTTTCCCAAATTAGTAACTTTCCATATTTAGAAAGTTTCCATAATTAGTAAGTTAGGGTTACATTCATAATTAATCAAACTTAGGGTTTATAGGTACTTCTAAATCATATATCACTTCATTAGGATATATTAGTGAATCTGGATCTCAACCTTATGATTTTTCATGCCTGCCAATTAAGCTCCAAAAATTTTGAAATAATTATATGTGATTCCCATATTAGCTTAGCAGCTTCACAAATTTTAATAGATTTTATTTCCAAGTACAATTAGTGTTTCAAAAATCATCCTTCCAGACTTACCCAGAAAATTAATCGCAGATACACACAGAAAGTTTGCATTTAATTAACTCATTGAAACACTTCAGAAAAATCCACAAAAATTCCATGAAGTCACACACAACTTAAATATCACCCCTAAAAAAGGAGAGCTCTCAGTTCCTTGTTGTTTGAAACTTAAAAATCAAAAACAGCGACTCATGTTCAGACTCTGATTTCTCAAATTTGACACTAATCCCATCAAATCCAAAAACATGACCAACACAACTCTAATTCACTCCAAACCAATTGAAAAACTTAAATAGGGCATTAAACTAGGTTTACAAGCAAAGATCCAGCATTAGACACTTATGAAACTCAAGCAATAGTGCTCACATATTCAGCTTTCAAAATCCGTTCAAAAACCCCTTTTAAGCCATCATATGACATGTTTACTTATACTAACGCACACGAGACCCTTATATACCATGAGACCTGATTTTAACATTGCTATATCAGATGTTTAAACTTAGATTGATTCAACCATGCATGTACACACACCACGACACACAGTTCAGCCTATACATTCCAAAGATTAACGAGCCGAAACCATTCAAAACTCCCACAAAAAATCATACAAGCTCTCGTTTAGAACAGCCTAGGGTTTCTTATCTTTTTATGCCTCATTAATGATCATTAAATACATATTTTTAGCGCTTGTTTAGGTGCATTATATGCCGATTTAGAGCTGACCAATACCACACCAAATCAGTTCACAATCACACGACACAAACAATCACATATAGGCGTATAACTTAGCATTTTATGCATGATTCTATGTTGACACACATATCCATTTGTATATTCATATTAACGAGTTCATAGCTTAGGTTTTCATGTGTTATTAAGATCGAGTATGAGAACACAAGGACAATATAAGGGGTACCTTTTGTCGGATACAAAACTGATCGAAGCACACAAGAACCAAAACTCATAAACCTTCGAACCAAAACATATGATTCAAAATAAAAGACTAAGCCCCAACGATTATCAACCTTGGAACACCAAATAAATCAGGTTACCACCTTGCTATCACCCTTCGTACCTTTTTTTTTCTTGGAGAATCAATGAGCAGCCATTCAATATGAGTTTTAGGGTTTTGTGTGTGAGGAAAACATGTGAGATACGGTTTGTTAAAGATAACGAAGGGAATGGATATAAATTTGGAAAAATGCCGTGATTAGGGGGGATTAGGGGGAGACCGATCCTTCTTAATCTTCACATAATAAATTTCAGTATTAGTCCTTATAATTTCCAATCATGTACACGTATGTTAAGAACTAGGAATGGGTCCAATATGACATAGTTAACGTGTGATATTCATAGGAACTTAAGTTATGTCGAATCTCATTATGACATAGGTTAAAATTTTCGTATTTGTTGGTTTTAATCACAAAATATAGTTTAGATCCTAGGTTATGTTCATATCAATTGTTGGAATGTCATTTCAGATTTTTAGGTTGTTATGTTTTAACACCGACAATAAGCTACTAAAAGCTAAAGGCATAAGCTAGAAACTACAAAACATCATAGATTACCAACTAAAGGACACATAAACCAAATTTCAAACAGTTTGTATTAAAAATAAGCTCAAAATTAAGCTGATAAGAACCTTTACTTAGCAATCAGCATATAAATTTCTATGCTGAGTGGATTTTGCAAAAAACTAAAAATGCTACTTTAATAGACTAAAATTAAACTCTAAATCCTTGAAACAGATTAAGACCTATCACCAATGAACTCAGAAAACCATTTTTTCTAACAAATTGAACTTAAAAATAAGCTGAAACAGATCTGATAAAAACCTATGCTTAGTGATTTTTTTTGGAAATTGAAAATGTCACTAAACCTATTCTAGACTTGTTGACACTTAACTAAAACTTGTAACATGCATTTGTAGACTGAATTTGACTAAAATAACAACACCTAAAAGACCTTAATTTGAACTTATCAAAAATAAGCTGACACAACAGTTTTAACCTATGAAACTTTGAAAATTGACTCAAAACTATGACACTTTGCAAAATTGCTTTAAACTACTTATTAAACTGAATTTAAGCTAAACAAGACTGACTTATAAGCCAAAACAAGCACTAGCAGTACTAACTTCTAGTTAGTAATACTATCCTAAACACCCCTTTAAAAACTGAATAAGCTTTTTAAAACTGATTAAGGCTATGAAACTTATGAAATTTTGACAAAAACTTATTATTATGACTTAATAACTAAATAAAAGCAATAATGACTGAAAAATAAGCACTCACCAATAAGCTAAGGCTTATTGGTGTTTTGATAGTTAAAGAACAAATAAGAGCAAATGACGTCAAAACTAGGAAATAAGCTATAAATCAATAAGATCTAACAATTTAAAGCTAAATTAAGACATATAAAAGCAAGATAAGCAGATAATAAGCAATAAGCAGTACTAATAAGCTAAAAGCAGTTTTAAGCTGAAAATGAAGTTTACCTTGATCCTAGCTCAACAGGGATCAAATAAGCTAGAGGAGCTACTCTACAAGCTTCAGCTTATCAGATGATAAGCTGGTAAAGACCTATAAGCCCTTCCATTTCGGGCTTATCTTCCACTTAAGCTTATTTTGGTTGTTAACAACATTTCTAAACTAAACCGATTTCAAATTAAACACAAAGCTACTCAATACTCAAACAAGCTATTGAAGAGCTTATTTGAGTATAAGTGAAGTAAATAGAGCTTATCAACAACTTATTAATAAAACACAAACAACATATTAAAAGCTTATAAGTAAATTTGAACTCAAATTTAAAGGTAAACTGAATTTTATTAAAACTTTGAAGAGTACAATACTGGAAATGAAATACAACTTTAATAAATAGACAATATATAAAAGCTTAAATTAAGTTAAACAATAAGCTAAAATAAGACACAAAATTAGACTAAAAAACTACACGACTTGTGCTTGAGAGGAGGCCTCTATTTATAGCCTTCAAA
Source organism: Artemisia tridentata subsp. tridentata (assembly GCA_021014915.2). NCBI lineage: Eukaryota > Viridiplantae > Streptophyta > Magnoliopsida > Asterales > Asteraceae > Artemisia > Artemisia tridentata. The sequence continues at coordinate 273,824,803 of CP139507.1, read as the reverse complement.
GGATCCTTCTATGGTTTGGGGAAGCTTCTCGTTCTTCTAATCTCGACCCTTGAATGATTTCCCATCATTATTCACCCTTGGATTGAGTGCCAACAAGCTTCGACCAATAAGATGCTCTCGGATTGTCAGCTTGGCTTCAATTGATGTAATTCCTTGTCAGACGTGTCAGCTTCTAGAAGGTGAGTGGTACTTAAGGTGGGTTAATTGATGCAAGTGAGTCAGGTAAGAGGGGAAGGAGACGGTGAACAGGAATAAACTGTTTTACGCGCCTTTTTTCCCTTTGTTGACCCGGGTTTAATTATTTGACTTGTTTTTGGGTGTGGGCTTGGTGTTTTTGGATTGGGTTTAATTTGGGTTTAAAATTGGTCCGGTTATGGTTTAGTTAAGGATTTAATTAAAGTTAGATTTTAGGACTAACTTTGTAAAAGGTAAGGACTAATGATGTAATTGTTTTAGGATTAGGGTTAGATTTGGTATTTTAGGGTTTAGAGTTAGATCAAAAATGTAGAAACATATTCCCGGCTCTGACTTTTCATGCTCTTTCCAATCCCGTGCTCAGTTTTGTCCATTTTGTCTTTCTTTTTGTCCTTTTCTCATATCCATTACCTGCATATTCACAAACACAAAAACAAGCGTATATTTGGCATTTATGATCAGTTTTTTTGGTCTTTTGAGTCCATTTTTGATAAAGAAAAGGTATGTGAATTCATACATACCAAAATCCCCCAGAGTAAGGTATTGCCGTATCCTCACGCAATGTCATCACATCACGCTTTAAAACCAAAAATTTCAAACCTCTTTTTACTAAAAATTTTGAAAAGTAGCAAAATGCTCCTCAAAATAGATTAAGAAATCAATAGTTCTAAAAACGCCCCATTTGACCATTTTATCAAGTATATTATTATTGTACTTTTCTTTTTATGATGGGATGTTGACTTTCATTATTTAACAAATAACTTTTAGGATCACGGAGTAAGAAGCACTTTTCATGAAAAAGCGTCCATTCGGATAAAATTCATCGTCCTTGATTTTTCACAAGTCCTCAAACTAAGCTTAAAAACGAAATCATTGTTAAATACAAGTTAGATGCTAACACTACCTATAGAAGCTAATTTTGTACGTGCAGCTACTTCTTGCTCCCTTATTCCTATTTCCTCTAAGTATTTTATTTTGAAAAATGAGTTTTTCTTTTTATTTCGATAGATTTTTAGTCCGATAAAGGCACCAAGTTTAGACGCTAACTAGTTTAAAATCCTTCCCTCGAGAACCGTTGCCCATAAAAATGAGGTCCACATCAAGGTCCTAATTTAACACGATTTAAGGGATATCGTTTTTATTTCGACCGAAACAACTCATCTACGAGTCCAGAGACAGAAGCTTTATTAGGATATCCCCGGATTCGAAATTTGGCATTATTAACATTATTAAGCACATTAATCCTCGGCCTTTTAAACAACCAAAACAACGGCAGATAACCGTCAGGAATCAGGAGTCTTATTTTGACCTTGGAAATTTTTCCTCTTCCTTTTTGAAGTCTGAGTCAACGGGAGCGAACCGTCAAGAAACATAAAACTTTTATGGCTTTGGATTATTATTATTTGGTCTATTATCACATATTGTGCCAAATCCCGAGTCCTGCGATCTTTCGACAACCGAAACAATAGCACGTACTATCAGGAATCAGTAGTTTATTTCCACGCAACACTGGCAGTACCTTGATGTGTACCTAACTTTCATAAGCAAGAATTCTCTAAAGAAGGAGTAAAAACTAATTATCGCCAAAACCATGCACCTTTAGTTATTGAGATTTTTTTTTTTTTGGCGTTTATTTAGCTGATGGGAGCAAAAAGCCACAATTAACTTCTATGAGCTCTAAAGAGATCCAACTACTCCACGCTTAGCATCTAACTTATATTTAACTCTATCATTTTTCGTTCTTCGCAAATTTAAAATCCTAAATAATAGGATCCACGAATGCTTAGCCGAATAATTAAGCTTTGCTTATTCAAAGTCAATTATGGAAACTTGCATATTCTTGGCTTTGTTAAGCTAGAATTCGTGTATTAAAGCTTCTTGTATAAAAGACTAGCAAAACTTTTCAATTATAAAGGTTAAGGGGACAAGCTAGAGCTCAACACGCTCGATCAAGTCAAAATTTTATTTCTACTCTCACCAACGGAAAGTCAACAATGTGTCAAAACACTTATTATATTTTTGCAAAAATTTTAAATTTTTTTATTTTTTTGGAATTTTGAAGGAAAAACGGGGTTGCGAGAGTATAAGGCAAAATGCAAGGTAAAATCAAATAGAAAGATTACCCCCCCCCCAAGACTAAAAAGAAACATTGTCCTCAATGTTTTGAAATAAGGGTTCTCTTACGCAAATCTAAAGCCGTTTATTAATTATGCTAATAGATAAACGTTAGTCGATAAGATTTAGGATATCGGATTTCCCAATAAGCCCTGAAGGATGAAACTCGAGTGGATGAAAGACAAAACCACGAGCACGAGAGTCTTCATAATTCGGGCAAATCCTGGACATAAAACAACAACCACGAAACACGAGAAATGGAAGAGGTGGGCCCCCTCACGTTACACTTATTAGAAAATAGAAAGAAGATAGAAAACACGGGTTGCCTCCTGAGAAGCGCTTGTTTATTATCGAGTCGTTTAGCTTGACTCGCCCCGAATTTAATTGTTCATGGGGAAAGACTGGAGGTCTAGCTCAACCTCCAGTAGGATCACTTTCAAAATATTCTGATGAAATATTATGATCATGAAAGTATCCTTGATGATATGGGATCGTTTTGGAGTGAACGAGTCAACTCCATCAAAAATGAGTATCCCGGGATCGAAAACCTTGTCCTCATTTCTTGATGGAAATGGTAGCAAAGTCTTAATCTCAATCTCAATGAACTCCATGAAGAAAAGGAGTCCATGATCAGAATAGAACAGAGGGGAATTACTTTTCTCCATAATTAAAAGTTCCTTATATGAGGTTTGTAACTTTAAATTCTTATCGGGAGTCAATTTAATCATTGAATAATTTTCACTACCATCGAGTATCCCTGGATTAAACACTTTGTCTTCACAAGAAAACTCAACAGGATACTCGATGGAAGACTCAACAGAGAAAAGGAGATCACCCTCAGGGGATAAGTCGTTTAGATCAATTGTTGGTTCAGTGATGAACTCAAATAAGTACATTTTATTACTATCATTTATCCTATTAATTTGACTTGTTTTATTATATTATGTATGAGAATTGATACTTAATCGTTTACTTTTGTAATTCTCAGGTAAAAACAAGCATTTGGTGAAACTTGGCGATTTTGGACTAATTATGGAGCAAAACAAGCAAAAAGTTAAGAGTCTACTGAAATGTACAAGATCAAGACATTCTGCTCCAGATGCGCCGCATCTTACTTATTACATACGGCGCATCACTATCAAGATTTCACAAGATACGATCCAAGATACAAGAGGACATGCGCCGCATCTATTAATGGAGTTACACCGCATCTTCTGGCGGTGTACGAATATTCCTGAATATATTAATCTTGGACCCCACGCGAAGTTAAGTCAATGCGCCGCATCTACTTACTAGATGCGCCGCATCTTACCCTCAGACAGAAACTATAAATACCCCAAGACCAGACGAATTCCGAAGCATATATAATACATACGAGGTACGAAGACCACAGAAACCTAAGGCCGAATTCAGACGATTAGGCAGCACAAGACACACCCGAACGAATATACAAGAGCTGTAAGAAGGTCCTGCATGTATTTAATTCATTAAGTAGTTTTGTTTTATTGTGTTAGTAAACTTTAATTCATCAGGATTGATGGCTTGTGTAATGTGACAACGGAAAGATTGCACTCCCTTAAAACTGCTTTCCCATCAATTAAAGTTTATATGATGATGTCTTTGGTTACTACTTATTAGTGCATTGATAACCTCTGTGTTTATTAGTGGCCTGCGCATTTGACTACGGAAGAGAATGTGGCTCCCACGGTTGTTACTAAATTGATCACTTAGGAATAAATTTTAGACATAAGTAATCATTAAGGGTTTACTCGCCGATAAGATTAGGGCCAACGAGAAAGGGTTAATTACATACACTTCATATAAAACTATCAATAAAACAAGTGACAATCTACTTAATCATCAGGACAGGTCTTCTTATTGTCTCGAGTATTTATCTGTGTACGTGCATGCCTATCGCTGATTCGTGCTCATTAGTTTAGTTTATTATTTAATTGCAACCAAAACGTGTCAGTCTCTCAGGCTGAACCCCCTTGCGTTAGATTAGGTTGTATAGCTAACTTAGAATATTAAAATACTGATTAGAATGACTAGATAATACGTTCCACTCTTAGTGATCGACACTCTACTTACCATTATATTCATACTGACCGGGTACACTGCTCGTTAAGTGTGTGTGTTATTGATAAGTCGGCTAAATATAAATTTAAAACTTGAGTAGGCATTAATACTGCTAAACCGCAACGACACATCACACGCATCAAGTTTTTGGCGCCGCTGCCGGGGAGTGAATTGTTATTATCTGTTAATTTGATTAGTATTTTAATTAGGTTTTTCTTTTTAATTTTTAATCTAATCGCTAACTGTGTTATATATTAGGTTAATTTGCATTCATTGTATTATTTGCATATTTTTTGTTCTGTGTGTTATTTGTTTTCTTTTATTTTTGTTTGTTTTCGTTTGTTTTTATTTGTTTTTATTTTTCGTATTTTCTGTGTTCTGCTATCGTTGTACTGAGCTTATTTAAACGATACGGCGCATCTATTTTCTTAGATACGGCGTATTGCGTTTAATTTTTAAAAAAAAATACAACGCGTTTAATTAATTCGATACGACGCATCTTTTTCCCAAGATACGGCGTATCTGTTTTTGATAAAAAAAATTTCTAAACGTTAACGCGATACGACGCATCTGCTTTAGCAGATACGGCGTATCTATTATTTTAATTAAAAACAGTTTTCGAATTATTAAACAGATACGACGCATCGATCTCTGTCGATACGGCGTATCCTCTGAATCAAAAATCTCGTATTTTGAAATGTAACGAAAATACGACGCATTAACTTTTGTTAATACGGCGTATTTAACTTAAATAAATATAGTTGATTTTTGATAATTAAAACCGATACGGCGCATTCTAAATTTATAAGCGGCGTATTTATTTTCTGAATTAAGTCTGATTAAATTTTAACGAAATAAGATACGGCGTATCCCATTTATAGGATACGGCGCATCATCAGCTGATATCAGCAACTTTTATTTTACTTTGATTGTTTCACTCTTCTTTTGCACGAGTAAGTTTTATTTCAGGAAGATGGACGATCCGGATATTACAATGGAAGAATATGTCAAGCTTATAGAGGAAAGAGCCTCGAGCAATAATCAGGTGTATGATTGGAAAAGAGCAAGATATGGTGCACAAGTCATTGAGACGAAAGAAATCACTATGGAAGAATACTTGATTTTAGGACAAGAAAAGTCAAGGAAAGAAAGAAACAAATTGCCTTTTCAACACACTTGGTATATGTCAAATGATGATGAAGAAGATTCATATACCGTGAAACCAATTCCGGCAATTGTTATTGATAGTACTTTTTCTCCGGAGATTGCACAAGATGATGTGTATACGGAACCTTACGTTGAAGAATATTCTGCAATCGTATTACCACCATTAGACAATCCAACGGATGAAGATGAAAAGTATTCTAATTTTGATTTCGAACCATTTGACGCCATAGTTTATGATGACATACCTCAACCAGATTTTGACCCAACGAGGGATTTTGAAGAAATCTGGGATTATTTATTTAAGGATGAAATTCGGGACGATGCTGAAGTTGCAAGACCACTGGTTGAAGATGGAGATTCACAAGATGAATTGGAGTCACTTACAACACAAAGTGGTACAAATTTATTTAATATTATTAATCCCGTTACTAATAATCTTGCTAGTTTTCCTAAACAGGTTGCAAAACAAAAGGATGATGAGGTCAAGTTTGTTACGTCACCCATTGAAGCACATGAAGCACCTGTGATCAACCCGTTTTTGGTAGAGCTCGAGGAAGAGTTTGGTGATGAGCTCTTAAACATTGCTATGATTGATGAAGATGATGATTTCAACCCTATGAAGTATATAGAGGAACTCAAACTTTTACTTGCCGAAGACCCTTTCTCATCTTTTGCGGAAGTCAAGGGACGCCTTACTACCAAAGAGACTAACCAAGAAGAAAGGAGACTCATTTTTCCTCAACATACTACTCTTTCAGATGAAATGGTCAAGTCATCCAATTTATCAACCAAACCGGGTAAGAATAGGAAAGATTTACATTTATTGCCAAGGTATGATCTTTATTTATTTCTTCCATCTTTAATAGCAAATTTACACTCTTTTCATGTTTATTGCTACTATCACCCGCACTTGATCCCAAGTGGGGGGAACAACACCCTATTACACAGTAAATAAGGGTGGAGTCAGGCTCGTGACTCGAACAAAAACAAGCGCTTCGTGGGAGGCAACCCATGCTTATCTTTTATTTTATTTTCTGATTCTGTGTCGAGTCAGTCAGGCCCGCAGAGGATACGGCGCATCTCAATCCTGAGATGCGACGCATCTCCTGCACTGGTCATATCTTACTTTATTTTTCTGCATTTTTTATTTTCGACTTTAAAACTTTTTATCAGTTTATTTTAATGCGGCGCATCCCTGGTTAAGGATGCGACGCATCTTCTATTCTGATTCGTAATTATTCCAGGCTCGATACGGCGTATCTTCTTCCATAAGATACAGCGCATCGACTGACCTGATGATTTTCATTTTAATTTTTATGTTTTATTTTTGCTAACTACTAATGTATTATGCAAGTTTGAACCTTTCTTAACTTAGGTGTGTTTAAAGTCTTGGTGGTATTATAGATTCCTGCATTTCCTGCGGATACATCTATTATGAAGCTTAAACGTTCTCATCCATAAGAAAGATGATTTTTGCTCTTATACAAATGGAGGATCATACCGAGCAAATCTCAGGGGAGTTTTTCTGTTCTAATTCTTTTATTTTCCAGTTTTTAACCTTTTATACAAACAACGAGGACGTTGTTTAACTTAAGTGGGGGGATTGGAGAATTAGAACACTTACTTGTCCTAAACTTTTCAAAATATGCTTAAAATGTGCTTAATATATCAAAATTTAAAATTTAAAATTTTTAGCATGTTTTTGTTTAAAGTCTAAGTTGCATAGCTGCACACATGACGTTATTTTCAAAAATTGTGATTTTTCAAAATTCACAAATCTATGAGTGTGCCGGTGACTTGTAAACTTTAGAACTTGGCTTGTATACTATTCGAGACCACCATAATAAGTATTATTTATATAATTGGAATGACTTGTCTAAATTGGTAAAATTCTAGGATTACACCCAAAAAGCCTATTATATGTTATGTGTTATTAGCTAACTACACTGGTTAGTTAATCCCCGTATAAACCCTTTTGTTACTCTCACTTTTAGAGTAAGATACCCCTAGAAAAACATTCAGAGCCATTCCTTTCGTTTCTTACACCTTTGTTAAAATGTTTCGTTACACCCTTACACCTTAGCCTACCCTGTAGATTAAAATCCGTGGTTGGTTAATTGCTTTAGGCAAAGTGTGTTTCCTTACATTACCTGTGTTCGCGTGCGTAATTCATTATCTATGGTTAGGTCGGGAAATTGCACAATGCAATTGGAGTGAAAGTAAATATTGTATATCTTTGAGTTTATTTTTCGTGTGTTTACTACTTTCACTATTACCGTTATTTCTGAAGTTATGAAAAGTATGGAAAAATTATCCAGAATTATCATTATAGTGATGTGGTGAAATTTTACACATATTTGTTTATGGTTAAAAAAAAAAAAAAAAAAAAAAAAAAAAAAAAAAAAAAAAAAAAAAAATAAAAAAACGAGAAAAGAAAAAGAAAAAGAAAAAGGAAGAGTTGGATGTTTGTTTTAACCAACTTATGTAAAGTTTTGTATTAAGTGGTCGATATCACCACTAGTTTTTGTATATTATATCTATGGATTGAATAGGGGTTGGCAGTTATGGGAACACCAACTAAGATTTATTCTTTGATTGAGATCTTGTTGAGTATAATTTGTGTCTACCTAAAAGCGTGTGTTTCAAGTGTTAAAGCGTGAGTTATTCAATGATATGAGTCTTATTAATGGGATGGTTGGGATAGTGATTAACCTCACTTAGGATTTTAATTTATTTGTTTTGTTTATTTTTCATTTTTACACCAATTTGTATCCCAAATGTTATCCATACCCTATATTATTCTTTATCAAAACCTTTGATTTATTGAGATTTGGGATTTGAGCAATCTTAAGTATCGTAGTCGTGGATTCGGCTATGTATTTATGATTTTTTCGCCCTTTTTGATATAATATTATTGGTGAAGATTACTTGGTCCTATCTTTTGCCTATTCGAGTTAAGGATTTGAGCAATTGCAAGTATCGTGTTCGTGGATTCGATCATGTATTTGTGATTTTGTCGCCTTTTCTGGAATTTGAGATCGATAGAGATTAAGGAGAATGATTAACCCTTAAGCCTACAAACCCTTTTTACCGCTTTAGACTTGTTATTCCTTGGCTTTAGTGGGGGAGATGTGTATACTTGCCAAGCTTATGATAGAATATTTGTCACGACTGGACAGTTAAACGATTAGATTTGCTTTTATCAAGTTATTTTATTTTACTTCTAATTCGTTAAGTGTTTGGTTGTGTAATTATGACAAAAATGAATACATGCTTAAATATAAAAATAAATCCTAATATCTTTTAGGATACATTTTCATAAGATTAATTCTAAGGTTTACTTGGGGACAAGTAAAGTTCAAGTGGGGGGATATTTGATGAACTCAAATAAGTACATTTTATTACTATCATTTATCCTATTAATTTGACTTGTTTTATTATATTATGTATGAGAATTGATACTTAATCGTTTACTTTTGTAATTCTCAGGTAAAAACAAGCATTTGGTGAAACTTGGCGATTTTGGACTAATTATGGAGCAAAACAAGCAAAAAGTTAAGAGTCTACTGAAATGTACAAGATCAAGACATTCTGCTCCAGATGCGCCGCATCTTACTTATTACATACGGCGCATCACTATCAAGATTTCACAAGATACGATCCAAGATACAAGAGGACATGCGCCGCATCTATTAATGGAGTTACGCCGCATCTTCTGGCGGTGTACGAATATTCCTGAATATATTAATCTTGGACCCCACGCGAAGTTAAGTCAATGCGCCGCATCTACTTACTAGATGCGCCGCATCTTACCCTCAGACAGAAACTATAAATACCCCAAGACCAGACGAATTTCGAAGCATATATAATATATACGAGGTACGAAGACCACAGAAACCTAAGGCCGAATTCAGACGATTAGGCAGCACAAGACACACCCGAACGAAGATACAAGAGCTGTAAGAAGGTCCTGCATGTATTTAATTCATTAAGTAGTTTTGTACGGAAAGATTGCACTCCCTTAAAACTGCTTTCCCATCAATTAAAGTTTATATGATGATGTCTTTGGTTACTACTTATTAGTGCATTGATAACCTCTGTGTTTATTAGTGGCCTGCGCATTTGACTACGGAAGAGAATGTGGCTCCCACGGTTGTTACTAAATTGATCACTTAGGAATAACTTTTAGACATAAGTAATCATTAAGGGTTTACTCGCCGATAAGATTAGGGCCAACGAGAAAGGGTTAATTACATACACTTCATATAAAACTATCAATAAAACAAGTGACAATCTACTTAATCATCAGGACAGGTCTTCTTATTGTCTCGAGTATTTATCTGTGTACGTGCATGCCTATCACTAATTCGTGCTCATTAGTTTAGTTTATTATTTAATTGCAACCAAAACGTGCCAGTCTCTCAGGCTGAACCCCCTTGCGTTAGATTAGGTTGTATAGCTAACTTAGAATATTAAAATACTGATTAGAATGACTAGATAATATGTTCCACTCTTAGTGATCGACACTCTACTTACCATTATATTCATACTGACCGGGTACACTGCTCGTTAAGTGTGTGTGTTATTGATAAGTCGGCTAAATATAAATTTAAAACTTGAGTAGGCATTAATACTGCTAAACCGCAACGACACATCGCACACATCATTCAGTCACTGTTTTCATTTTTGGGTCTTTATCTTCAAAGGATTTATCATCAGAAGGTTTGCCATATAAAAGATATTTCCATTCTTTTTTATCAGCTCCAAAATCAAGGAGATCATCATCACTTTGTGAATCACTAAGCTCGGTATTAGGATACGAATCAAGTGATGGATCACGATATAAAACATATTCCACTTCTTTAAGATCGGCATTAAAGTCAAATAGATCATCATCATTTCCTGGTGGAAATGGATAAATGTGAGCAAGTTCATCGGCGAACTCCTCAAGATAAGAAACACAATTGGTTTTCTCATAAGAAGAATCAATTGATGGATCATGATTAAGCAAATATTCTAATTCTCTCATATCTGATTCAAAATCAAAGTCATCGTCTTCATCCCCTGGTGGGATTGGATCGATGTGAGCGAGTTCATTGGCGAACTCCTCGAGAAGAGAATCGATTTTAGATGGCTTAATTTCTTTTATCTCTTTAATTTTAATTTCCTTCGGAGGGAGAGAAGGTAACGGGTCATCGTTTAACACTTTCTAGAGTAAAAGAATATCTCCCTCTGGATCAAAGACAGTATCATCAATTTCCGGTGAAATTGAATCATTCTTAAGACAAGCCTTGATGTCTTCCAAAATGAAGTTACTTTCCTCAAACGGAGGGGAAGAAAGGAAAGAGTCGGCAATGATAGGTTCAGAAGACGGAGTTGTACTGCCACTCGGAGAATTATCCGAAAATACAAGAACTTTTTTAGCATACTCCTCGATATCTATGAAATCGATCCGGTTAACCAATATAGCATTGTAATTAGAGGAGTATCTCGAAGTTCGATCGAGATTGAAAGTTACGGCTTCCGTATCAACACGAAGGGTTAATTCTTCACCGTACACATCAATTAAAGCACGTCACGTCCTCAAAAAGGATCTCCCGAGAAAGAGGGGAACCCGAGGATCGGCATCAAAATCAACGACCACAAAGTCGGCTGAAAAATGGAACTTTCCTACTTTAACGAAGACATCTTTGGCGATACCGATCGGACAAGTAATTGAACGGTCCGCAAGTTCGAGGGTCATTCGAGTAGGATTAAGTTTGGGAAGGGAAAGCTTCTTCCATACGGAAAGTGGCATAAGGTTGATGCTTGCACCAAGATCGGCCAAGGCTAAGCATTCAACCATTCCCGGAAAATCACACGGAATGAGGAACTTGCCGGGGTCTCCAAGTTTTTCGGGTAACTTTTTGAGGAGAACCGCCGAACAATGCTCATTTAACGGGGTTTTGGCTTTTTCAAATAATTTTTCCTTATTACTCAGCATATTCTTCATTGTCGAAGCAAATTTAAGAAGAGCATCCGCGAAGCTAATATCGAAGTGCAAATCTTGAAAGATTTGGAAGAACTTCTCCATTTGATTGTTAGCTTTTTCGCAGAGCTTTTGATCATTAAGCCTTGACGGGTAAGGTATTGATGGTTTTGGATTAGACTTTGGATTATGATCGAGAGCAACTACGGGCTCAGAAATTTGGACAACCGGAGTTTGGACATTTTTGATACTTCCCTTATTAGTAGGAGGCATCGTGTCCTTTGTCACCTCGGTTTCACGTTCCACTACTTTGGGAAGAGAAGAAGAGGTAGTAGGAATCGTAGGTCCATCATAAGCTATGATAGCTTTCATGTCACCTCTTGGGTTAGCAATGGTATTGCTTAGAAGAGATCCCGAACCCGAGGGCCGATTTGTTTGCATAAAACTACTCATCATGTTCTTAAGCTCATTCGTCATGTTCTTAAGCTCATTTGTTTGTCTAGTTAATGTAGTATCCATTTCTTTCTTAAACTCATTCTTAAGCTCGACCTTCATATTTTTGATTTGATTTTGCATAGCTCGTATGCTCACATCATTCGTCGTCATGTAGTTCGAGAAATCATTAGAAGGTCCAACTTGATGAGGAGAAGGATGACGAATTGGAGCTTAGCAATTTTGGTTTCCTTGATTGAAATTTGTTTCACGATTTTGGTTATAACCTTGATTCTGATTGTAATTTTGGTTATGATTGAAACGGTTTTGATTGTTTTGAACGGAAGGAAAACCGGGTGGTCCCATTTGGTTACTAGTACAGTAATTAATTTCACCTTGAGGATGAAATCCTTGATTTTGATTGTAATTCGCTGCTATTGCGGTAGCTTTGAAAATGTTGCCATCGGTGGCTTGACAATCATAATAAGGATGAGGACCACCACATATAACACATTTTTTGATAATGGCTTTAAGGGGCTTTGATTTTTGGTTTTGAATCTTAAACTCTCTCATCATACATCGAATAGCATCCGTAAGTTCGGCCATCTCCGATGGATGTGCCGGTGAAGAAGAAGTAGGAGCATTCACTTTGGAAACAACCGGTTTGTTTCGTGAAGTGGGAACCTTCGATTTATTCTCGATAATAATCATAGTATCTCTAAGAGTACGCTTCAAGATATTGCCACCGGCGGCTGCATTATGCGAATCTTGATCAGTTTGTGTCAAAGCATTATAAAATGTATCGATTTGGTGTAATTTGGAAAAACCGTGATGTGGGCATTTACGAAGGAGATCCTTGAAACGTTCCCATGCCTCACCAAAATTTTCATCAAAACGTTGTTGAAAATTCGTAATATCATTTTTAAGATTTGTCGTCTTAGAAGGAGGAAAGAAATGACTCACGAATTTAGAAACGATATCTTCCCAAGTAGTAATCGAACGAGGGGGTTCTTTTTCGAGCCAAATCCGGGCTGACCCCTCAAGAGAAAATGGGAATAACATCAACTTAATCGCGCTATGCGGGACATCCTTATATTTCATAGTCGAAGTCAACTTATTAAACCATCGGATGTGAGCGAAAGGATCATCACTCTCGAAACGATGAAATTGATGTGACGTTACAAGTTGAATTAAACCGGTTTTTAGCTCAAAATTATCGGAAAGAATCGGTGGTAAAACAATAGCATCTCCGTAACCCTCGGTGGGTGCTTGGAGCAACTCAGACATAGTACGTGTACCCACCATTTCGGTAATGGGAGCTTCAACAAGAGTACGTATCTCGGGTATGTTTCTTTGTCTACGATTACGTCTACGATATTGTTGAGTCGGTATTGTGGGATTCGATTGAGAACGAGTGCGCATGCACTAAAAACACAAAATTCAAAAGAAAAACAAATTTTGAAAAGGAAAATATTTTTGGGTTTTTATACTTAGAAAAATGAGAAAAACAATTATTTTTGGTAATCGATTCATCAACCGGTGCTCGGTAGCTCTCTAGAATACGCATAAAGTGGTGGAGAAACAAAGGTCCGCAATGAATGCAAATTAAAAACCCGTTTCTTTCGGTTCGACAATTTAATGTCAATCCTCCTTAAACCCCTCTTATAATTTGTAATCTAAAGGTGGGCCGACGTAATAATTGACTTCACAATTTCTTTTGTTGGTTTTTTTATTTTTTTATTTTTTTTTATTTTTTTTTATTTTTTTTTTTTTTTTTTTTTTTTTTTTTGTATTTTGATTACTTTAGGAAAAGTATTCACGATTTTTTTTTATTTTTTATGTTTTTTTTTTAATTTTTTTGGTTTTTATAATACGAACATATTTACAAAATAAAACGATAACTTCACGGGGAAGGATCTTCAAATCACTAATCTCGAATGAGAATTTGAAATTCGTTTACACACATCCCCCGCAGCGGCGCCAAAAACTTGGTGTTAGCCAAAGTATATATATATATATATATATATATATATATATATATATATATATATATATATATATATATATATATATATATAATATATATATATATAATAGTATGAAAACCCGACCAAAAGGTCAATTCGCTCTCTAACCAAGAGTGAAAATCGCAAGAGGTCAAAGAAAAGCCAAACTATATATATTTTCCGGAAGTATTTGATATTCCCGGGTTGTTTATGTCCCAACGAAGTGTGAATGGAATCTCGGATTCGGTTCGTGATCGGGTGATTTGAATAGGGAAAGATATTTTGGATTTATGACTAAAAATAGAAAACATAAACTAAAAAAGGCAAATAATAAGCACATAAATCATGAAAATAAAGCACAAATAAGCACAATTAAATCCTAACGCAAATCTAAACTAAAAACGGGCTTAAAACAGGAACTTAACGGGCTTTAAAAACCTAAAACTCAAAATTTAACCCTAGAAGTGTAAATTTATTTTCTAAAAGTCTTAAATGATTAAAAATAATTTTAGAAAAAAGAATTATATTTTTTTGATTTTATTTTATTAATTATGAATTAAAAACACTTTTAAACTAAAAATATTATTAAAAATACTAAACTAATTGAGAAAAATCTGAAAATTTTAATAAAAGTACTTTAAGCTATTTAGAATTTAGGAAAAATAAAAAGGAAGGTACAGCTTATTGAAATAAGCAAGAATTAAGCTGAAAAGGGCTGATATGCAAAAAGGTAAAAAGGGTTTAAGTAAATAACTAAAGCAAACCTAAACGGAAAAGACCCAAGGGCGCGTATGGTTTGGTGTGTGGTATAACTGGTTGAGGATGGTTGAGGTCTGGGGTTCGAGCCTTGGCTCACCCTGGGCTTCCCAACTTCCCAGTTTTTATTTTTGCAAAACTTTTTTTATGAAACTTATAAATAAGCTGAAAATAAATAACTTTTATAAAAGCAATATTTTTATATCTTTTAAAATAAGCTGGAAAAGCTGAAAAAAAGCTACAGTTATACTAAAAAGCTCAAAAGCCAAAGAGACTAATTGATATATAGGCACAAGCTTATAAAAGCTTGTGCTAAACTCAAATAAGCTTCTAAAACCTAAAAGCAAACCTAATAAGCAATTCTAACCTAAATTAAGCTATTCTTAACAAGCAATAAGCTCAAAATCTAATTAAGCTAAAATCCTAAATCTGATATCCAAACAGCCTACAAGGCACTTTTAAGCTACTATATAAGCCACTAAACCAATAAGCTACTCAATGAAAACTCAAAACAGCTAAAGCTTACCTACGAAAAACTCATAAAACCAATTTTTAAACATTTTGGACTTAATCAGACCTTAAAAATAAGCTGATGAAAAGTGACAGTTTAAATAATATTTTTGGTTTTTAATGAACACTTGCAGACCTGAGACCTACTTTTTAACACCAAAAATAAGCTACTAAAAGCTAAAGGCATAAGCTAGAAACTACAAAATAGCATAGATTACCAACTAAAGGACACATAAACCAAATTTCAAACAGTTTGGATTAAAAATAAGTTCAAAATTAAGCTGATAAGAACCTTTACTTAGCACTCAGCATAGAAATTTCTATGCTGAGTGGATTTTGAAAAAAACTGAAAATGCTACTTTATAAGACTACAATTAAGCTGCTATACCAATAAGCTAAACTTTAAATCTTTGAAACAGATTAAGACCTATCAGCAATGAACTCAGAAAACCATTTTTTAGACAAATTGAACTTAAAAATAAGCTGAAACAGATCTGATAAAAACCTATGCTGAGTGATTTTTTTAGAAACTGAAAATGTCACTAAACCAATTCTAGACTTGTTGACACTTAACTAAAACTTGTAGCATGCATTTGTAGACTGAATTTGACTCAAATAACAACACCTATAAGACCTTAATATAAACTTATCAAAAATAAGCTGACACAACAGTTTTAACCTATGAAACTTTGAAAATTGACTCAAAACTATGAAACTTTGCAAAATTGCTTTAAACTACTTAAAAAACTACTTATTAAACTGAATTTAAGCTAAACAAGACTGACTTATAAGCCAAAACAAGCACTAGCAGTACTAACTTCTAGTTAGTACTGCTATCCCAAACACCCCTTTAAAAACTGAATAAGCTTTTTAAAACTGATTAAAGCTATGAAACTTATGAAATTTTGACAAAAACTGATTATTATGACTTAAAGACTAAATAAAAGCAATAATGACTGAAAAATAAACACTCACCAATAAGCTAAGGCTTATTGGTGTTTTGATAGTTAAAGAACAAATAAGAGCAAATGACTTCAAAACTAGGAAATAAGCTATAAATCAATAAGATCTAACAATTTAAAGCTAAAATAAGACACATAAAAGCAAGATAAGTAGATAATAAGCGATAAGCAGTACTAATAAGCTAAAAGCAGTTTTAAGCTGAAAATGAAGTTTACCTTGATCCTAGCTCAACAAGGATCAAATAAGCACGAGGAGCTACTCTACAAGCTCCAGGTTATCAGATGATAAGCTGGTAAAGACCTAGAAGCCCTTCTGTTTCTAGCATATCTTCCACTTAAGCTTTTTTTGGTTTTGAACAATATTTCTAAACTAAACTGATTTCAAATTAAACACAAAGCTACTCAATACTCAAACAAGCTATTGAAGAGCTTATTTGAGTATAAGTGTAGTAAATAGAGCTTATCAACAGCTTATTAATCAAACACAAACAACATATTAAAAGCTTATAAGTAAATTTGAACTCAAATTTAAAGGTAAACTGAATTTTATTAAAACTTTGAAAAGTACAATACTGGAAATGAAATACAACTTTAATAAAAAGACAATAAAAGCTGAAATTAAGCTAAACAATAAGCTAAAATAAGACACAAAATTAGACTAAAAAACTACACGACTTGTGCTTGAGAGGAGGCCTCTATTTATAGCCTTCAAAGGATCCTTCTAGGGTTTGGGGAAGCTTCTCGTTCTTCTAATCTCGACCCTTGAATGATTTCCCATCATTATTCACCCTTGGATCGAGTGCCAACAAGCTTCGACCAATAAGATGCTCTCGGATTGCCAGCTCGGCTTCAATTGATGTAATTCCTTGTCAGACGTGTCAGCTTTCAGAAGGTGAGTGGTACTTAAGGTGGGTTAATTGATGCGAGTGAGTCGGGGTAAGAGGGGAAGGAGACGGTGAACAGTAATAAACTGTTTTACGTGCCCTTTTTCCCTTTGTTGACCCGAGTTTAATTATTTAACTTGGTTTTGGGTGTGGGCTTGGTGTTTTTGGATTGGGTTTAATTTGGGTTTAAAATTGGTCCGGTTATGGTTTAGTTAAGGATTTAACATAAGTTAGATTTTAGGACTAACTTTGTAAAAGGTAAGGACTAATGATGTAATTGTTTTAGGATTAGGGTTAGGTTTGGTATTTTAGGGTTTAGAGTTGGATAAAAAATGTAGAAACACATCCCCGGCTCCGGCTTTTCACACTCTTTCCAATCCGGTGCTCAGTTTTGTCCATTTTGTCTTTCTTTTAGTCCTTTTCTCATATCCGTTACATGCACATTCACAAACACAAAAACAAGCATATATTTGGCATTTATGATTAGCTTTTTTGGTCTTTTGAGTCTATTTTTTATAAAGAAAAGGTATGTGAATTCACACATACCAATTAACATCAAATCCAAACACACTCTTCGATGAATCTTGAATTCTATAAATTAGCACCTCTAGGATGATCAATCCTCACACCTACACCACCATTTCTTGTGAATTTTTGCATATCTCAAGCATTTTTCACAATGACAAAATCAACCAACTCTTCACCACCCTCAAGACCACCTAGAAGAATCGCAAGGATAAGTGTAAAACCTTGCTGTTTTGTCAACCTAAACTCATCATCATCAGACTCTTCACCACTCAACATCTCATCTTCAATCCATGATGAAAACTTCCTAACTTTGACAACTCCAACACCTTCACCTATCATCATAACAACTCCACCACCAACAAAGACACCGGCAGCCACAACACCACCTCCCGGTCCATCTCAAATACCCAAATCAACATCACCTCCTAAGTCTCCAAAACTTAAACCCATAGAACTCTTTGCTACACCACCAACCTCGCCACATCTATTTTTGGACAACTTCGAGGACTTGCCACCAAGATCAAAAAATCCACCACCTCTTCCGTCTTTTGCTTCCATTGAGCGTATCACTCATGAACAACCACGGGCATCTTTTATGCCCAATGAGCCTTTTAATTGTGAACCATAACAACCTCAACCTCTACTTTTTCATCCCATTTATAGGAAAATCCATGGCCTACTCTATGGAGACCAAGCTCCACCACCTCAACAACCTCAACCCTTTTCACCTACTCTTAGGAACATTGACGAGTCCATGTGGATTGATCCTCCACAAACTCAAGAAGAAATCAATTATCAACTAGACCACCTCTATTCCTTTTCCAACATGGTGGATTCTCACCTCCATGAAGCTATGCAACTACAAACCACCTTGCTTTCTTCAATCATAGCTCCACCAAATCCCAACCACCAATCAACAAATGTTCCACCACCACCACCACCAACAAATGAACCTAGTCTACCACCAAACTTCCCTCGCCATGGTTGCTTCATGTGTGAAAGAACCGCTCATCTTAGTGAAAGAACCAAAATAATGGTTCATGAACTCCAAAACGAGATGAGGTTCATTCTAAATCATATCCTCGAGCGTCTTAACGCTCTTTCTCATCCTCCACAATATATGATCACATTACGAGCTTCACATCTTAGGACTTTATTTTTCTATTTTTCTTAGGATTTTTATTTCCATGTTACTTTTATTTTTTCATTTTCCTTTTCTAGATATAGGACTTTTATTCATTTTTGTCCCATCATTTTGACTTTTGTCAAAATGAATTTTACTTAAATGAATGTTGTTCAATTATATGTGTGTTGGTTGTGATATTTATTATGTGGTGATTGTGTTACACATTATACATGGTTGGTTTGATTTATTTATCACTAACCTTTATTTTATAGCACTCAAAATCCATGCATCTTATACTTGGCACCCAAACTAGGGGGAGTATTGACCAAGGGGGAGCTAATCAAGCTCGGGTTTGCACTACATTCCGCTATGCCTTTCTTCTTTTTGTTTCGACAAAAAGGGGGAGAAAATATTAAACTCAAAACTCACACATTTTATACAATTTAATATTCTAAATTGATTTAAAAGTTGCATAAAACTAGTTTAATCTATATTGTTAAAGACTTGCACTTTATTTATCTCATTGCTTAAAAACAAACTTTATGCTTTGTCCTAAAAAAATGTTATTTATATTTTCCGATCTTTGCTATATTTTGTTAACGACAATTATAAACTTTATTTTAGCAAAACATAAATATAGTTAAGTTTTTTACATATATAGTCACAAATCTTTCATAAACAAATAGTTAAACACATCACCTAACTAGTATATACATTTTACAAGTTCACTTTCATATACATTTTAATCTAAAAATGGAAATATACTATGACATCATGGCATGCATCATCTTTGAGATCTTTGGAAGATTTTGAAGATCATTGAAAGATATCATGAATGTCTTGTTTAGATCTTTACTCAATGAATCATTGGAAAGATATGAAAATATTTTGGTTAGATTTGATAAAGATTTTGGAGATTTTTTGTCAGGTCCCCGCGGAACCAAACAGGTACACGGACGGAACCCTATATTTGGTTTCGTCCCATCTGTGGCTTGCTGAGGCTTTTTGCGTATAAATAGCAAGCCACTCCATGTTGTTTCATTATCAATTACAAGCATAAACAACATCATACATTCTTTCATTCATATCTAACTCATTCAAGTGAACTTCTTTGTAGCAAGAAGATCAAAGCATTACAAGCTTCAACAAAGCGTTGCAAGGCTTGTTAGTTTGTCACTGTGTGAATTGTTGTTGTTCATACATCATTGTTTGTACCAAACAATCATAAATCCTCTGTAGTGATCGGTTAGTATTTTAGTCCTCAAAATACATAGTGTGACGGGAGTGGTTGTACCCTTGTAAAAGAACTCGACATCTAGCTTTGTGTCGAAAATATTGTGTAAGCGACGTGTAAAGGTTTTCTCCGCCGGTTAAAGGAGCTTGTTGATTAGTGAAGAAAAACTCTCGAGTTGGAGACTCGGGGAGTGGAGTAGGGCAAGGAAAAAGAGTCCTTGTAGACCGAACCACTATAAATGTAAAACCCAAAAATCCTAAAACATGTAAAAAGACCAAAATGCCCCTACAATCTTAAACTTTGATTAATAAGCTTATAAAAGCACCAAATGAATTCCAAACTTTGGGAGATGAATCAAGATATGAAGTAAAATTATTTCCTCTACCACATTTGACATTTTGTGAAGTACCAAAATTATTTGTACACACATATAGGCCAAAAATTTACTAAGTATATTAATATAATTATTATAAACTTTATAACTAAATTAAAATACATTTAAATGCAAGATAAACTTGGAAAGTATACAAAATTCAAAAGATTGATTTGGTCCATGAATGCTGCGATTTGACAGCCCATTCCCCCCCCCCTATCTCGGCCAATTTACCTTTTTTATATAACAACCCATTAAACCCTAAATAACCTATTGCCGACTAGAACAAAACACACACAAAAATTCATAACTTCATACGAATTTCTGGAACTCAAGGCATATTCTCCTGGTGTTGTTTGTGGTCTAAGGAAGCCTAGAAAAATTGGTTTAGGTCGTGGGGATCGTCCATTCGTTCGCTAGCCCTTGTTTCGTTATTCGATAGGTAAAACTCCAAACCATTCGTACGTGCCATCTAAAATCCATCGATCATTTTTCTCATGTTCCTTACATCGTATATGCTTTGTATAAAATGGCTTTAAGGTCGTGGAAGTTGTGGTTGACCGCTAGGGATTTTTTATTCACAAAGTTTATTCGATAAGGTGTAATTCGTTTTCTACTCATTCACACGTTCAACCTTCGAAATGGTATTTTTCCTATGATCATTTCATCTCATATAACTCATATAAAATGCGAAAATCAAATCATGCAACATAAAATAAATCGTACATATTAAAATGGGTAAAAATACGTATAATTCATAGTTTATGTCATGCGAATTCTCCAGGCTTTGTAATACTTTATTTTGGACTTTATACGAATGGTATGACCTGGGAAAAATAAGGGTTCGAATATTAGAAGCTTATGTTGGTCGTGGTTGATTTTTGTTCTTATCATATATATTGTAAAAATTCATTCGAAAGGGATAAAAACCCTAGCTGCGATTAGGGTTAGGATTCTAGGGCTTATTTTGTGTAATTAATGCACAATAATGATGGCTAAATGATTGAGACATGATTTGGAAAAGTTAGGTTAGGGTTTTGATATGTTAAAAACTATACGATTGGAAATAAAAATAAAAGGGGGCGTTTTGTAAATATGGAAACTCGTGAGTCATTTTGTCATACTTTATAAATCAGGGCTGTTGTGAATAAAATATAACTTGGGGGGTCATTCGTGTAAAATATGTGACTTATGGGATTAAAACGTAAAATTGTTAATTTTGTATATGCGAATTGTAAAATAAATAAATAGAGGGACTTGTTATGTAATTTTGGAAAAATTATGGATGCTCCGTATAAATTGTAATATGAGGGACGTAATATGAAAAATTGGATAACTAAGGGTTTGATATGTAAATATAATAAATATGGGGACGATTTGTGGTTTATTTAAATTAAGGGACTAAAAGTGTAATTTATGAAAAGATAAGGGTGTGTTCGTACCATATGTAAATTAAGAGATATATTTTGTAATTTCATTAAAGTGATGGCTCGTTGTGTATATGTTAACATGTTAGGGGTCTAAATGTAAATTAATGAAATATAAGGTTTAATATATAACTTATGAAATTAAAGGGTATAAAGTGTAATATTGGTAAACTTGAGGGACTAAAATCGTTAACATGATAAAGTAGGGGTTCAAAACAGATTATTTGTAATACTCTCATGTTTAACCTTTAACCTTGGTATAATTACAATTAAAACCCTAAATTATGTAAAGTTATCATATTTACCCCTAAACTATAGTAACATACTAAAACATACCTTATATCCATAATATGTTTATTCAATGACTTAACCTAATCCCTAATGTCTTAATCTTTCTAATTAAGGAAACTTTCTAAAAGTGAAAACTTACTAAATTTGGAAACCTACTAAAAATAGAAACCTGCTAAAAAGGGAAAGTTACTTAAAATGGAAAGTCATTTAAAACCTATTGTAATACTCTTCTTCTCTCTTAGGTGTGAAGAAGGAGAGGACCTGATCCATTCCTATTTTTGCTATCTTGTGTCTTTGTTTGCATTTCGTAATAAGGTACAGATATTCTGCCCTTTTAATAAGGAGCCTTCATTTTCTTTTTTGATTCGTATTAGGGTTTCCTATACCATTGCTATGTTCCCTACACTTTGATATGATCCTTTGACATTTGAACCTTTGATATGAACCCTTGCTATGAACCTTTGATATTTGGACTGTGACTATGATTCGAAGACTTAGACCATTTGAACCTTTGTTTTGACTTGAACTTTTGACCTGTGACCCTTCAGTTTGATACCCGAGCCAAATGTGTTTCCTAGCCATGAAGGTAACATGGCCATGTCTTTGATGCACCAATGGCATGACTCGCGTGTGGTCGAGTGATTTGCCACACCGTCCCCTTTGTGATTGTGATATGCATGCTTTATATTATAGCCAATGTGATTTATGTGTGGGGCGTATGGATGCATCCTAGGTACGTATTTGTGATGTGATATGTGATATATGTGGTGACTGAGGATGGGTGCAATCCACTTCTTTCACAAAATGTGGGAGCTGATCACTCCAATTTGATACATGAGGACACCCCTCATATTATCTGATTACTTAAGAGGTATCCCCTCTAGACTACTACAGGATTGTGATATGTGATGTGATATGTGTGGGCTCGTGGTGGATTACTGACCCCTTTTTCCTTTCTTACCTTGCATCCCTTGCTTATACCTTATGTTACCCGAATGCACTATTATTTATTCTGTTCGTTTCATTTGCTTTCGTTTCCATTTGTTATATATCTGTTCACTGGGCTTTTTAAGCTCAGCCGCATTTCTTTTCCTGCGGCAGGTATCTAAGCTAGGAGCTGGGAATTGCTATGGGATGAGAGTAGAGCTTAGATGGAGTTTACCTTAGTTATTACCCCTTTGTTTCATGACATTTGTTAGACTTGGTTTCATTCCTTGTTGGTTTCATTTGGATTATTTCTTTATCATTTGACTTATGTATTTGGTTCAAGTCATGTTGACTTGACTTTCGTTATGAAGTTATGTTTATGGCTTCCGCTGTGTATTATGTATGCTTTGATTTGTCACCATAATGTGATGCTTCTACCCTTGCCGGGTTGGGGTGTTACAATTATGGTATCAGTGCCCAGGCTGCGACCTGTAGTACATAAGCCATGGCCTGTGAATCATGTGGACCCTAGGATTTGACCCTTAGGACTTAAGTTTTGACTGGTGAGGATTTGGGTAGACATTTGGATTCTGCTCTGTCTTTCCGTTCGTGCTTATTCTTCCTATTTTTGCTAATCATTTTTGTGATCATTCAGATGGTGAACACGCGTTTTACCCAGTACACTGATGGGAATGATGGCCCTGATTTTAAGGCCATGATAGCTGCTGCTATGGCTGCTGCTCTTCCTCAATTGGTGACCCAAGTCACCAATAACATCAGAAATGGTGCGAGTTCTTTTGGTGGTGGTGGTGGCGATGCTCCACCCACTGCTCCACCCGTTGGTATTCACGTTTGGATCGAGAGGTTCAATAAGCTCAAGCCTCTCTCGTTCAGGTCCGCTGCCACTCCCCATGAGGCAGAGGACTGGATCACCCATGTCGAGAAGTTGTTCAGGGTTCTCGGATGTGCTGACGAGTTTAAAACTCGTTTGGCCACATTCAAGCTGGAGGGTGACGCTCTTAATTGGTGGACTGCTCTTGTTCAGGCAAAGGGAGATGATTATGCCGAGACCTGTTCTTGGGCGGATTTCATTGAGGTGTTCTATAGGCAGTATATTCCATTATCGGAGCAGCAGAAGTATGAGAGGGAGTATGGGACGATTCGTTAGGGGGATCGTGAGTCGTCGGGTGAGTTTATGCAGAGGTTCTTACGTTTGGCCAGCTTTGTTGGGCCAGAGGTTACTGGGGATGCTCAGCGTCAGGCTCGTCATTTTAAGTGGGCATTGAAGAAATGGGTATTAGATCGTATCGTGAACTTTGAGTACGGGGATGTTGCTGCTGTTGCGGATGCTGCCCGCAACATTGAATTGTTACACGCTGATAGGGATTCGAATAAGAGAGATAGGGATGGTAATCGTGTGAACTTCAGGAGTCAGGATCATCGAGGTCGTCAGGACCAGGTTCAGGAATATCGTGGTCGCCAGGACCGGGATTTTCATCAGAGGCGTCAGGATTTCAGGGGTCAGGATCAGCGGGTTTCTGGAAGGAATGACCGGCAGGGTCATGGTGGTAACAACCCGCGTCAGTTTCGTGATCAGCAGACTCGGGGTTCTCAGCCGAGTCATCCTTCGGATTCTTCAGGCCAGAAGAGGCCTATTGAGGCGTTGCCTCCTCCTCCTCTTTGTTCCACTTGTGGGAAGCCTCATCCCGGGGTTTGTCACAAGGCTTCTGGGGGATGTTTTGCTTGTGGGTCTACTACTCATAAGGTGAAGGACTGTCCGCATGATAAGCGGGTTGCACCAGTGAACTCGGGTAGGCCAGCTCCTACGACAGGTCGAGTTTATTCTCTTACACGTGATCAGGCAGCGAGCACTTCAGGTACCATTACGGGTTTTCTTTACATTGGTGATCGTGTTGTATTTGCATTATTTGATACTGGTGCCACTCACTCAATTATATCTAATTCGCTTGCTAAGAAAATTAATGTAACCCCAACACTATTAATTAATCTTATATCCATATCAACCCCAATGAAAACCCAAGTCATCATTGATCGTGAATATGTGAATTGCCCTCTACATTTTGATGATTGTGTGCGTCCCGCAAATTTGCTCCCGATTGACATGATCGATTTTGATGTGATTCTGGGCATGGACTGGTTGGCTACTCATAAGGCAACCATTGATTGCCATGCTAGAAATGTGATCTTCAGAAATATTCATCATCCTGACTTTGTTTATCTTGATTTGCAACCTCTTAAATCCGTTAAGATCATCTCGGCTATGAAAGCCAGAACTTTGATTTCTCATGGCTCCCTTGGTTTTCTGGCATCTATTAAGGATACCTCTGTGGATGTTTCGAGCATTGATAGTATTGCTATTGTGCGTGATTTTACCGATGTGTTTCCAGATGAACTTCCTGGCATTCCTCCTGCTAGGGAAGTTGAGTTTAGCATTGATCTTATTCCAGGTGCTGAACCTATATCTAAAGCTCCTTATCGTATGTCACCCATTGAATTAAAAGAGTTGAAGGAGCAATTGCAGGAACTGTTGGAGAACGGTTTTATTCGACCTAGTGTTTCTCCTTGGGGTGCTCCTGTTTTGTTTGTAAAGAAGAAGGATGGAAGCATGCGTCTTTGTATTGATTATCGAGAGCTTAACCGTATTACGATCCGTAACCGCTACCCTCTTCCACGCATTGACGATTTGTTTGACCAGTTGCAAGGGGCGAAGCATTTTTCTAAAATCGATCTGAGGTCCGGTTATCACCAGCTTAGGGTGAGGGAGCAGGATGTTCCCAAAACCGCCTTTCGTACTCGATATGGTCACTATGAATTTCTGGTTATGCCTTTCGGTTTGACCAACGCTCCTGCTGTATTTATGGACCTTATGAATCGAGTTTTCCGCGAGTATCTCGATAAGTTCGTTATCGTATTCATTGATGACATCCTTGTGTATTCGAAATCTGAGGAGGAACATGAGCAGCACCTTCGGATTGTTTTGGGAATTCTTAGGCAGCGGAAATTGTATGCCAAATTTTCTAAGTGCGAGTTCTGGTTGAGTCAGGTGGCTTTCCTTGGTCACATTGTTTCTGCTGACGGTATCACTATGGATCCAGCAAAGGTTGAGGCTATCACAAAATGGCCTAGACCTACCACAGTGACAGAAGTCAGGAGTTTTCTGGGGCTCGCTGGCTATTATAGACGGTTTGTTGAGGGATTTTCGCGTTTGGCCTTGCCATTAACGCAATTGATGAGGAAAGGGGAGAAGTTCGTTTGGACTGAGGAGCGGGAAAATAGTTTTGAGGAGCTGAAGAAGCGTTTGGTGTCTGCGCCTATATTGACTCTTCCATCTAGTTCGGGTGGTTTTCAGATCTATAGCGACGCGTCTAAGAAAGGTCTGGGTTGCGTTCTCATGCAGCACGGAAAGGTTATTGCCTACGCCTCGAGGCAATTGAAACCTTATGAGGAGAACTATCCGACGCATGATTTAGAGTTGGCAGCTGTTGTTTTCGCATTAAAAATCTGGAGGCATTATTTGTATGGCGAGTCGTGTGATATCTTCACTGACCACAAAAGCCTCAAGTATATTTTCACTCAGAAAGAACTTAATATAAGGCAGAGACGGTGGTTGGAACTTCTGAAGGATTACGACACTTACATTCAGTATCATCCTGGTAAAGCCAATGTAGTGGCTGATGCTCTTAGTCGGAAGTCCGGCATGATAGCGAGTCTTAATTTTGAGCCTCGGATTCTTAACGACTTGGAGATTCTTGATGTTGAGTTTTGTATTCGGAGTTGTGACGGATATTGGGCTAGCCTTAAGGTTGAGTCCAATCTCATCCTACGGATTAAGGAAGCTCAGAAGGAGGATGGCGAACTTTGGTCTGTGGTTCAGAATGTTGAAGAGGGTAAACAGACAGAGTTCAGTGTCGATGATTTTGGCGTGGTATTGTTTGAAGGTCGTCTTTGTGTTCCTAATGATCCGGAGCTACGCGAGGCTATTTTATCGGAGGCTCATAGTTCCCCGTTCACCATTCATCCTGGTTCCACCAAGATGTATCGGGACCTTAAGCAACATTTCCGGTGGAGTGGTATGAAGCATGATGTAGCTTCTTTTTTGTCTAAGTGTATGACTTGTCAGCAAGTCAAGATCGAGCACCAGAGGGCTAGTGGTTTGTTGCAGCCGTTAGATATTCCGACCTGGAAGTGGGAGGAGATTTCTATGGATTTGTAGCGGGGCTACCTCTTACCAAAAGGAAGCATGATGCGATTTGGGTGGTTGTTGATCGACTAACCAAGTCTGCTCATTTCCTACCTATTCGTATGGACTACGGTTGTGACGGATATTGGACTAGCCTTAAGGTTGAGTCCAATCTCATCCTACGGATTAAGGAAGCTCAGAAAGAGGATGGCGAACTTTGGTCTGTGGTTCAGAATGTTGAAGAGGGTAAACAGACAGAGTTCAGTGTCGATGATTTTGGCGTGCTATGGTTTGAAGGTTGTCTTTGTGTTCCTAATGATCCGGAGCTACGCGAGGCTATTCTATCGGAGGCTCATAGTTCCCCGTTCACCATTCATCCTGGTTCCACCAAGATGTATCGGGACCTTAAGCAACATTTCTGGTGGAGTGGTATGAAGCATGATGTAGCTTCTTTTGTGTCTAAGTGTATGACTTGTCAGCTAGTCAAGATCGAGCACCAGAGGGCTAGTGGTTTGTTGCAGCCGTTAGATATTCCGACCTGGAAGTGGGAGGAGATTTCTATGGATTTTGTATCAGGGCTACCTCTTACCAAAAGGAAGCATGATGCGATTTGGGTGGTTGTTGATCGACTAACCAAGTCTGCTCATTTCCTACCTATTCGTATGGACTACGGTGTCAGTAAGTTGGCGGAGATGTTTCGACAGGAGATTGTTAGACTTCATGGTATGCCGACTGCGATTGTTTCGGATAGGGATCCGCGATTTATTTCTCATTTTTGGAAAGGGTTGCAAAAGGCTTGGGGTGCACGTCTTAAGCTTAGCACGGCTTTTCATCCGCAGACAGATGGTCTGTCAGAAAGGACCATCCAGACTTTTGAGGACATGTTGAGGGCGTGTGCCATAGAGTGGACTGGGAGTTGGGACGAGTATTTGTGTTTAGTAGAGTTTGCGTATAATAACAGTTGGCACGCGAGTATTCGTATGGCTCCTTTTGAGATGTTGTATGGTAGGAAGTGCAGGGCTCCAGTTTGTTGGAACGAAGTAGGTGAGCGCATTATTGAGGGTCCTGAGTTAGTTCAGATCACTAACGAGAAGGTGGACGTTGCTAGGGAAAAATTGAAGGAGGCTCGTGCTCGTCAGAAGAGTTATGCTGATAAGCATCGTCGCGACTTGGAGTTTCGTGTTGGTGATCGTGTGTTCCTTAAAGTTTCGCCGTTTCGTGGGGTTAAACATTTTGGGATCAAGGGCAAGCTCAGTCCTCGATTCATCGGACCATTTGAGATTCTGGATCGTATGGGCGAGGTTTCTTACCGTTTGGCTCTTCCGCCTCAGTTATCGCATGTTCATAACGTCTTCCATGTATCTCTTCTGAGGGGATACAATTATCATCCTTTGCATGTGGTATCTTACCCACTTGATCAGATTCAGCCGGACATGTCTTTGTCTGAGGAGCCGGAGGCTATTTTGGACCGGCAAGAGCGGGTCATGAGAAATAAAGTTATTCCATTCGTAAAGATTCTTTGGAAGAATCACCCAGAGCGCGAGGCTACCTGGGAAACTGAGGAATCGATACGAGCTAGTTATCCTCACTTTGTATTCTGATCTGGTATGTCTTTGTTTTGCTTTCCGTTTCATTTCATCTCTACTTTTTGCAAATTTCGGGGACGAAAATTTTCTTTTAGAGGGGAAGAAGTTGTAAAACCCAAAAATCCTAAAACATGTAAAAAGACCAAAATGCCCCTACAATCTTAAACTTTGATTAATAAGCTTATAAAAGCACCAAATGAATTCCAAACTTTGGGAAATGAATCAAGATATGAAGTAAAATTATTTCCTCTACCACATTTGACATTTTGTGAAGTACCAAAATTATTTGTACACACATATAGGCCGAAAATTTACTAAGTATATTAATATAATTATTATAAACTTTATAACTAAATGAAAATACATTTAAATGCAAGATAAACTTGGAAAGTATACAAAATTCAAAAGATTGATTTGGTCTATGAATACTGCGATTTGACAGCCCATTTCCCCCCCCCCTATCTCGGCCAATTTACCTTTTTTATATAACAACCCATTAAACCCTAAATAACCTATTGCCGACTAGAACAAAACACACACAAAAATTCATAACAACTTCATACGAATTTCTGGAACTCAAGGCATATTCTCTTGGTGTTGTTCGTGGTCTAAGGAAGCCTAGAAAAATTGGTTTAGGTCATGGGGATCGTCCATTCGTTCGCTAGCCCTTGTTTCGTTATTCGATAGGTAAAACTCCAAACCATTCGTACGTGCCATCTAAAATCCATCGATCATTTTTCTCATGTTCCTTACATCGTATATGCTTTGTATAAAATGGCTTTAAGGTCGTGGAAGCTGTGGTTGATCGCTAGGGATTTTTGATTCACAAAGTTCATTCGATAAGGTGTAATTCATTTTCTACTCATTCACACGTTTAACCTTCAAATTGGTATTTTTCCTATGATCCTTTCATCTCATATAACTCATATAAAATGCGAAAATCAAATCATGCAACATAAAATAAATTGTACGAATTAAAATGGGTAAAAATACGTATAATTCATAGTTTATGTCATGCGAATTCTCCAGGCTTTGTAATACTTTATTTTGGACTTTATACGAATGGTATGACCTGGGAAAAATAAGGGTTCAAATATTAGAAGCTTATGTTGGTCGTGGTTGATTTTTGTTCTTATCGTATATATTGTAAAAATTCATTCGAAAGGGATACAAACCCTAGCTGCGATTAGGGTTAGGATTCTAGGGCTTATTTTGTGTAATTAATGCACAATAATGATGGCTAAATGATTGAGACATGATTTGGTAAAGTTAGGTTAGGGTTTTGATATGTTAAAAACTATACGATTGGAAATAAAAATAAAAGGGGGCGTTTTGTAAATATGGAAACTCGTGAGTCATTTTGTCATACTTCATAAATCAGGGCTGTTGTGAATAAAATATAACTTGGGGGGTCATTCGTGTAAAATATGTGACTTATGGGATTAAAACGTAAAATTGTTAATTTTGTATATGCGAATTGTAAAATAAATAAATAGAGGGACTTGTTATGTAATTTTGGAAAACTTATGGATGCTCCGTATAAATTGTAATATGAGGGACGTAATATGAAAAATTGGATAACTAAGGGTTTGATATGTAAATATAATAAATATGGGGACGATTTGTGGTTTATTTAAATTAAGGGACTAAAAGTGTAATTTATAAAAAGATAAGGGTGTGTTCGTACCATATGTAAATTAAGAGATATATTTTGTAATTTCATTAAAGTGATGGCTCGTTGTGTATATGTTAACATGTTAGGGGTCTAAATGTAAATTAATGAAATATAAGGTTTAATATATAACTTATGAAATTAAAGGGTATAAAGTGTAATATTGGTAAACTTGAGGGACTAAAATCGTTAACATGATAAAGTAGGGGTTCAAAACAGATTATTTGTAATACTCTCATGTTTAACCTTTAACCTTGGTATAATTACAATTAAAACCTTAAATTATGTAAAGTTGTCATATTTACCCCTAAACTATAGTAACATACTAAAACATACCTTATATCCATAATATGTTTATTCAATGACTTAACCTAATCCCTAATGTCTTAATCTTTCTAATTAAGGAAACTTTCTAAAAGTGGAAACTTACTAAATTTGGAAACCTACTAAAAATAGAAACCTGCTAAAAAGGGAAAGTTACTTAAAATGGAAAGTCATTTAAAACCTATTGTAATACTCTTCTACTCTCTTAGGTGTGAAGAAGGAGAGGACCTGATCCATTCCTATTTTTGCTATCTTGTGTCTTTGTTTGCATTTCATAATAAGGTACAGATATTCTGCCCTTTTAATAAGGAGCCTTCGTTTTCTTTTTTGATTCGTATTAGGGTTTCCTATACCATTGCTATGTTCCCTACACTTTGATATGATCCTTTGACATTTGAACCTTTGATATGAACCCTTGCTATGAACCTTTGATATTTGGACTGTGACTATGATTCGAAGACTTAGACCATTTGAACCTTTGTTTTGACTTGAACTTTTGACCTGTGACCCTTCAGTTTGATACCCGAGCCAAATGTGTTTCCTAGCCATGAAGGTAACATGGCCATGTCTTTGATGCACCAATGGCATGACTCGCGTGTGGTCGAGTGATTTGCCACACCGTCCCCTTTGTGATTGTGATATGCATGCTTTATATTATGGCCAATGTGATTTGTGTGTGGGGCGTATGGATGCATCCTAGGTACGTATTTGTGATGTGATATGTGATATATGTGGTGACTGAGGATGGGTGCAATCCACTTCTTTCACAAAATGTGGGAGCTGATCACTCCAATTTGATACATGAGGACACCCCTCATATTATCTGGTTACTTAAGAGGTATCCCCTCTAGACTACTACAGGATTGTGATATGTGATGTGATATGTGTGGGCTCGTGGTGGATTACTGACCCCTTTTTCCTTTCTTACCTTGTATCCCTTGCTTATACCTTATGTTACCCGAATGCACTATTATTTATTCTGTTCGTTTCATTTGCTTTCGTTTCCATTTGTTATATATCTGTTCACTGGGCTTTTTAAGCTCAGCCGCATTTCTTTTCCTGCGGCAGGTATCTAAGCTAGGAGCTGGGAATTGCTATGGGATGAGAGTAGAGCTTAGATGGAGTTTACCTTAGTTATTACCCCTTTGTTTCATGACATTTGTTAGACTTGGTTTCATTCCTTGTTGGTTTCATTTGGATTATTTCTTTATCATTTGACTTATGTATTTGGTTCAAGTCGTGTTGACTTGACTTTCGTTATGAAGTTATGTTTATGGCTTCCGCTGTGTATTATGTATGCTTTGATTTGTCACCATAATGTGATGCTTCTACCCTTGCCGGGTTGGGGTGTTACAATAAACAATCGTGTTGTGGTTTGATCGTTTATTTCTTTACTTACATATTATTTATTGTTTGTTATTTACATTAGTTGAATTCACACGAAGTACTCACAACAAATAAAATTTAAAATGGTAAAACTATTCAGCCCCCTTCTAGTTTTCCACACAAGTATTTCGACTATTCGTGTTTAAGGGGCCTCATTTGCTTAGCCAAACAGGGCAGCCAAAATCCACGGGGCGACCCTGTATGTGAAACATGAATAGATCCCGGTTTTAAAAACATGCTCTATACCATGTTATAGAGTCCAGTTTCCTATTAAAGAATATGGCTCTATCTGAAGAAAAAAATATTCTACTTTTGAAATGAAAGAAAAGAAGAGGAAAGATGCAGAAAAGAAGAGGGAGATGAATGATATTTTGATTTTGTATATCGTGTTCCCGAGTTTGGAGAAAAAAGAAGAGATAAGTGTTGGGTCAAGAATTTGTCCCAAGTTCCCTGACAAGATTTGAACATAAAATAGCCAAACTCACTGATAAAATAGTGGGTTACTCACTGATAAATAAATCAGTGGGTGTTGTAAAAGGTTCGTTGTTGAAGAAACACTTTGCCTACTGATACGGTGTCAGTGGATAAAGTATACGAGCTACAAACAACACCAGTATCACTGAGAATTGACAAATGTCTCAGTGACCCTGAAGATACTATCTCTACAAGCAGACTGATAAATATGGGCACGAACTTCTACAAGATAAGATAGAAGTCTGACAAAGACAAAGAGGAAGATGAAGAGGGGACCACTTGGTGGATGACAACTCACACCAAGTGGATGACAACTCACAACAAGTGGCTGTCTAATCATACCCACCACATTTGACTTTGTTTATTTACCTGTATATATAGTGTGCTTTGTAATAGAGATAGTATGGATTCCTAAACAAACAAAAATATACACATAGTGTATTAGTTGATAGGATCATCACTCTCACTGAATCACAAGCATAGCTTGGATCAGTGAGAGTTTATTTGTCACCCAAAGAGGCCAAACCCTCACCTAAGGGGATACCATACCGAAAGTATCCCCTTAAAGAAGTTGAAGATGTTATCATGTAATCTAATAGGTTTTGAGTAATCTTGTAACAATTCTTTTCACTATCAATGAACTGTTTTGTTTTACTCGTGTAAAGGGACCAACAAGTGGTACCAGAGCCTAAGGTTCATTCTTATGAGCCAGATCCATGTATAACTACTGATAGCATTCTTCAAAAATTAAATAAATGTGATCTTCAAAAACTGCTACTGAAATAGCAATTTTTAAGAGGAAGAAACACATTTATTTTGGTGACAGACAAACACCAATCCCCTCCCCTCCCTGAACCCCATAAAACCCCCATCCACCACACAAATCTTATCCTCACACAAATCCCAACACATCCCACACCATACAAAAATCTTATCATACCCAAATAAGATTAAAAAAAAAAAAAAAAAAAAAAAAAAAAAAAAAACCAGATCTCATTCGATCTCACCCACAACAAACAAAAATCATAATAACAACCAGATCCTCTCTCTCATCTTCATTTCTACACCAAAAAAAAAACCCCTCTAATAAACCTCTCGATCTAAAATACAGATCTTAAAAAAAAGAAAACAGATCGAAACAACACATCGAAACATATCAATGAACCAATATCTAAAACACAAAAAACGTATCCATCCCCACGCGCCGCCGTATCTCAGTTCAACAAAAAATCATAGCGGAAAATGATTTTGTTAACTGATGATGTGTGATTTACAGTAGTTGTAAGAATGAATGGGTCTGATTCAAGATAGGTTCTGGGATTATATAAGTGTTTGTGAGGTTGTGATACTCAGTGTATAATGGTTTTGTGATGTTATGATAATGTAATGATATTATCAGAATCTGATTTGTATGAAGATGTGTTGCAGAGGTTGTTTGTTACTAGGGAGTGGTAACAATCAGATAGATGTTTTTTTTGTGAATCAGGGAATGATATGAATCAGGGTACGATTTAAATCAGGAAGTGATTAATGATCAGGGGGTGTTTGGTTTTCGGGCTAAGCCTGAAATAGACACTGACTCGAGGTAGTCTCAGGCAAGTAAAGTGTGTCAGGGTGTGTTGAATCGTCAGGGAGAGTTGTATTGAGTATCAGGGAATGAAAAGTGGGGTGACTGATAAGTATCAGGAAGTGAAAAAAAAGGAAAGGACACTGATGTATCAAAAGTGAACCAGGTCCCTAAACCCAGTAACTAAAACCCAAGTTACTGAACCCTTAACACCTAGTAACCTGAACTCTTAGGGTCTGAACTCAAGTGGATGAGCCTGATGGGGATTGAATCAGGGAGCTATAGATCAGTTGGTGGTTATTTGGCTTAGCCTAATAATGTTGAAACTGATATCAGGAAGTATAGCTGATGTGTTGCTGAGGGGTATCCTGAGTTAATCAGGGAGTGAAAAAAACTGGAGGACACTGATGTATCAAAATGATCCAGGTCCCTGAACCCCCGGTGACTGAACCCCCTCAGGAACCATAGACCCCATCACTAAATCCCTGAACCAGTGACTAAAACCTAAGTCATTGAACCTCAGTCACTATATCCCTAACCTTCCCTGGTGACTGAACCCCACAATTACCAGGTGACTGAAACCACAGTGACTAAAACCCAAGTCACTGAACCAAGTCCCTGAACCCTCAGGACCTTGAACTCCCTGGTCTCCAAAAACAAGAAAAATTGGAGTTTACTGATGAGCTTCTCAGGGAACAGCATTATCAGGCTGCTGATGTGTTCATCAGAAAGCAGTAGTATCAGACTGCTGCATTGTTCTTCAGGAAGGGTGGGGTGATGAGTTTTTCGGGATGATTATCAGGCTGAGATAACCTGATCAAAAGTTGCGTTGAGTCGCAAATTTTGAGGGGGAGAAGGGATCAGGGAGTGAAAAGTTCTCAGGAAGTATGGTCATCAGTGGGTATGTCATGAGTTCCAAGATGATTCTTATATCAGTGGAGCAGCGGAAGCATGGTGGACCCATAACCCACATCAGGTCAGTGAATACATACACCATAACATAAACCTGAACACCAGATCATACCAGTTGACTAAACCCTCAGGAACCTTGAACCCCCAGTCACTAAACCCTGAACCCCCAGGAACCTGAACCTTACAGGACCTGAACCCTCTCAGTGAAACAAATAATGAACCTGTCAAAGTGAACTCTCAGGACCCCATGAACCCTGAACCCAGTCACTGAACCGGTCATTCAACTCACTGAATATCAGGAACTAAACCCAAGTCTCCTGAACCCCTGAACCTTCAGAAACTAAACCCAAGTTCCTGAACCCTTGAACCTGAACCTCAGGAACTAAACCCAAGTCCCTGAACCCTTGAACCTCAGAAACTAAACCCAAGTCTCTGAACAAGCAAGTTTGATCCAAGGCTATTTGTATATTCAAATAGGGGGAGATTGTTGGGTCAAGAATTTGTCCCAAGTTCCCTGACAAGATTTGAACATAAAATAGCCAAACTCACTGATAAAATAGTGGGTTACTCACTGATAAATAAATCAGTGGGTGTTGTAAAAGGTTCGTTGTTGAAGAAACACTTTGCCTACTGATACGGTGTCAGTGGATAAAGTATACGAGCTACAAACAACACCAGTATCACTGAGAATTGACAAATGTCTCAGTGACCCTGAAGATACTATCTCTACAAGCAGACTGATAAATATGGGCACGAACTTCTACAAGATAAGATAGAAGTCTGACAAAGACAAAGAGGAAGATGAAGAGGGGACCACTTGGTGGATGACAACTCACACCAAGTGGATGACAACTCACAACAAGTGGCTGTCTAATCATACCCACCACATTTGACTTTGTTTATTTACCTGTATATATAGTGTGCTTTGTAATAGAGATAGTATGGATTCCTAAACAAACAAAAATATACACATAGTGTATTAGTTGATAGGATCATCACTCTCACTGAATCACAAGCATAGCTTGGATCAGTGAGAGTTTATTTGTCACCCAAAGAGGCCAAACCCTCACCTAAGGGGATACCATACCGAAAGTATCCCCTTAAAGAAGTTGAAGATGTTATCATGTAATCTAATAGGTTTTGAGTAATCTTGTAACAATTCTTTTCACTATCAATGAACTGTTTTGTTTTACTCGTGTAAAGGGACCAACAATAAGTGATGATTTTACAGTTTTGTACAAATTACATTCAATGGAACATCGTAACAGACTAAGCTTCCATATTCAACAAATGACAAAACAACAATCAATATACAACTACATAATACTTCCAGTCTCCACTATACCATAACATATCTGTACATTCCATTTAGTGACCTTTTTACCATCATCTGGTACAAGGCCTAAGAGATACCAGACTACATTTCAACACCAAAGTTGCTTCATCAATACCATTCTACAGACCCTCCCATCCTCACAAAAATGATATGATGCTGCAACCCAGTATGGCATAATCCGATATCCCTTTAAGCCCTCCAGGCAACCAATAGACTTTATATCCCCAACTCCTCTGGCACAGAGAATTTTAAGAGAAGACAAACCACATTTCCTCCAACTGAATTTACTATAAAAATACCATTCTGCAGACCTACAAACCTCACAGAAATGGATATTATGTAGTATCTTCATAGAGGCGTCATCTGCCTGAAGACTCTCCAAGCATCCAATTAATATAGTCTACTACCACTACCATTCTTCCTGTTATTCATTTTGAACTTGACATTCCAAAGTTCAGATGCTGCCTTCACTGCT
This sequence comes from Artemisia tridentata subsp. tridentata, assembly GCA_021014915.2. NCBI lineage: Eukaryota > Viridiplantae > Streptophyta > Magnoliopsida > Asterales > Asteraceae > Artemisia > Artemisia tridentata. The sequence goes on along the minus strand of CP139507.1, from coordinate 273,787,890 downwards.
ATTTTTTTGTAGGGTATTTGTGGTCATCTGCATGGCCTATGAAACATGCAGCAGCGAAAAATAAACAAGTAAAGGCCATGCAGCGAAAACCCTTGATAGACAGATCTCTTAATTAGTGATATAACCTAACTAACACGTAAGAACGGTGTTTATAGAATTACTTACTTGATCCTGCAATAGAGTAAGTTTCTTAACCTTCTTGAACTGCACGGAACACCTTCTTCTTGTCTTTATGCTACACAAACACTTTAGGGTTTCTTGGGGAGAATCACCACTTAGACTGTGTCAGGTATCTACGGGTATTGCATAGGTAGAACTAGGGCTACGAACTTATGCAAGGCGAGTACGAAATCCGGTAAAGCTAGTCGACTAGTAGAAGTTGACTAAAGCCGAATTGTGTTTCGACTTAAGGGACGAACCAAAGGGTTTCAGGCCTTTGGTTTTTCACCGATCGCACGAGAGAGGAGGCGGAGGAGAAGGGAGGGGATTTTAGGTTTATGAGGAATAATGTGATTTCTAGTTAGGATGCCTTTGTATTTATAGGATTACAAAGGCTTTCCTAATTGCACTAGAAGTCTCTAGTTTTGAGATATGCTCATATCATATTAAATAATTATACAACTGGAAATACATGAGCCTATGGGGTCACACATATATACACCAAGGTGTCATCAATAATAATATAGTTAATACATTTATAGTAAATAGGGTAAATTACACCGTTCGTCCTTGTGGTTTGCGCTAACCGCAGCCTTTCGTCCTTTGACTGAAAAAATGTGTCGTTTGTCCTTAAGTGAAAAACGTTATTGATGCGTGGGTTTTGCAACCTTACAACAGGTTTTACCTCTCGAGGGATCTCAAGAGGCTTACAACCCCACCAGGCAGTGTACCTGACCGATGTAGTATAGTGTAGTGGTAAGTACGGGGGATTGATCGTTCTCCACAGGGAATAGTGTTCGTTAGGTGTGAAAGGCTACTCTAATTAGGTCTAAGGGTTGAGGAAGATTCTTTTTTATGTTTTTATAATTTTATGAAAGCAAGTAAAATCTCGGGTTTTGAAGGAGTGGGCGGAATTAGTTGCTAGTCAACTAACCCAAATTACTACAAATGCAAATAAAATAAAATAACAAAAATGAAAAGTGGTGAGAAACTTATGTGTAGAGGAATGTGTTTACTTAGATTTCCTTACTCCCTAACTATCTTTTACCGGTTAATTAGTGTGTATTAGTCGCGTGGATGACGGGTGTATTCCTTAATACCATTCGTGGGGTGGCGTACTTACTTCCCCAAACTCTACAAGCTCCTACTTCACTCCTATGTCGAGCCGGCTAGGAAGCTCCTAACATGGGATCACTAGAATTCGCTTGTGCATTAAATACAACCATAAAAACCTTTAGTACGCGTTTGGTTCATGTTTCTTAAGACGTTCAAGCAAGTTACCGAATAGGAAGTTAGCCAGTTTTCTTAAGCCTAACATAGATAAACAATCATCCAATACAACTAACAACACACTAACAACCAATAATCAATAGCTAGGTTTCATTAGATCTAAGCAAACACAAGATAAAATTAGCCTAACATGTTAAACAAAAGACAAGCATAAGATAGAATCAAACAACACATAGACATATTGAATGATTAATTGATAACTTATCTTTCAATGAAACATGGAAGATCTCAAGGCAAGAAGCCCTGAAAAAGTAGCTAAAATCGTCTTAGGGTTTTATCCCAAAATTCCACACACTAAGCTCTCCCTTAATGACAAAAAATTAGAAAAACTATATATAGACTTTGACATCTGACGGCGTCACCTTATGCATTGTGACGCCGTCACCTCGCCGCTTTTAGGGTTCCCGGATGACCATCTTGACGCCGTCCCTCTTTAGCTCTTCAAAAATCCATTCTGGCTTATCAAGGCTTGACGCCGTCGGATCCTGAACGTGACGCCGTCCCCTTATGATTTAAGCCGTGACGCCCTTGATTTAGTTAAAGCGTGACGCCGTCAGAATTCTCATGCAAACTCACTGGCCCGTCATGAGTAAATTTCACATCCAACTTTTCTTGCCAAAGCATGACGCCGTCCCATGTTAATTGTGACGCCGTCAAGAGTAACTTTTAGCCGATTCTTGAGACTTTGCCGTTTTCTTCACTTTAATGCTCCAAAAACGTCCAAAATGCCTCCTTTTCCAGATTTCTCCTCAAAAGTACCTAAAATGACAAAAGGAACGATTTAGGGCAATATTTGATCAAATAAATACGATTTCGGGCTTAAATGACCCCTTAAAAGCGGTACACTTTTCGCCTCATCAAATACCCTTACACTTGAGATTTGCTTGTCCTCAAGCAAATGCGCTTTTATTCTAATCAAAATACAAGTTAGGGGTCATTTAATGCAAATATAAAAGTAATTACAACAAATAATCGTTCCACTTCAATCATAATAAGCACGGAGATTATATACTAGCACCTCACAAGTAGTGTTTAGATACTCACATCTCTCAAGTGTCATCAAAATAAATCTCATAAATGAAAACGGAAAATATCTCTCACTACCTGTCATAGCAAATAGATTACCATAGGCTTGGGAAAGGATCGAAAACCTCCTCCACTAGGCGTAAGCACCTAAGATAAACTATCAAAGAGGGCTTTTAAATGGGTTATAACGTTAGGTGTAGGGAAAAGGAAAACACGGTTTGGTTGGATAAAGGATATTTTACTGGTGGCGAGTTAAAAATCTTGATCAATTACATGTACTATACAACGTTGCTAAGCCAAGACTAGACTCGATCTTAAGCTAATGAAAGAAAATAACAAAACATAAACATAAAATAAACATAAAATGAAACGGGATGGTAGTCCGTATGTTTTTTCTACTTTTCTTTTTCTCATTTTTTTTTTTTTTTTTTTTTTTTTTTTTTTTTTTTTTTTTTGCATACACTCTTGCCCTACCATCCAAAATAATACATCATAGGGGCGTTGCATCCCCTTACACTTGAACTTTTACATAACTTTACAAATAACTATTCTAATGACTCGAATTAAGATAATTGAAAAACTTGGAGTACTTTTAAAACATTTAGCACATATGGGGGTAATAAATGATGTTCTTCCCCATTACTCCATTACACTAGTACTTTACCCACGAGTCCCAATCGTCCCAAAACAATATGTACAAGGATATGACTCGACTTAGCAACCATGTAATCAACTAGATAATTAACTTGGGTTTAAACAAATGTTGTCACAATAATGCACTAAAGATGAGTGCATACAAGGTAGGCTAAGGCGATTTGGGTGTACATTTAAGTGGGGTGTAACAAATTCTTCCTTTAAGTAAAATGCTTAAAGGTCGAAACGAAAAGATAGGCTCTGAGGGGTGTACTAGGGGTATCGTGTACTAAAAATGAGTACAACGCAAAGGGTGTGGGAGAATTACTTGACCAATGTAGCCAATGTAATTATAACAAAAACACAGGTGTAAAACAATGGGTTAATCCTAATGCCTCTTATCATGTAGTAAATCTAACCACACGAATGTAGTCTCACTTGTGGCCTCGGAATGGTCCTAACACAAGTTCTAGAATCTAAGTGCTACCGGTACACACATCATAGCATAAATGCTTTTCCTACCAATTCTAGGGGCGAACCTCACATATTTGGGGGTGGAAAATTTTTTAGTGGTACGGTTTTTGTGCTAGTCATATAACTCCTATCCGTGAGACGCTCATTAAGATCAAAGTTTCACTCCTATATGTTGTAAAAAATTTTAAATTTGGCACTAAAATTACCTTAACAAGTATTTCTCTCAGTTTTATTACACATCTACCATCAAACAAACAAAAATCAAGCGCAATTGTATTCTCAAAAATCGTACTTTTACCCTCCCCTTACACTTAAGATGAACATTGTCCCCAATGTTCAAATGACAAATGTAAAAGCATAAAGTAAAAGAATGAAATCAAATACTCCCCTGATTCGCTCGTTGGATAATGAAATTACACGGTTAAATCTTCCTCCAAAGAGAATGTTGAAGCTCCATGACTAATGCATCGCCATAGGCTTCATTCAAAACATTTCCTTGTCCAAAATAACCTGTTGAACCTGAGAAAACAAACACGAAAACCTGCATAACATCGGCGGGATAAAATCTATATATAAGGATATAATGCTTGTGGAATGATAATTTTGCAGATTCCTGGAGATTATAAGTTGGAGATTTTAATAAAAACTTTTTAAAAACAAAAATTTCAAAAATTTCTGAAAATTAAATCTGACGCCGTCAGGTTATAACCCCTGACGCCGTCAGAAATGACCTGACAAAAATTCTCATTTTAAGTTTCCGGAAAATTTCTGGAAAAACCTTTACCTTACTTCCTGGAAATCCTGCAAAACATCATTATGACTCGATACAAGCATTTGACTCAAACAAATACGGATATGTATGATAATTTATTATTATTACGATTCATGTTCATATGTGTTCTAATAAACCAATTTAGATTTCCCTTACACTTAACTTTTGCAAAATACCTTTATATGTAGTTAAGACGAAGTTAAAAACAACATAAAGCATTTTCACAAATTAGTTTTGAACATGAATCAATAAGAATAAAAATTAAACACACATACGGAAACAAATAAAAACAAACAAACAAACAAATAAACACACAAAACAAATAAAACAAATAAAGCTTGGGTTGCCTCCCAAGAAGCGCCTTCTTTATTAACGAGTCTTGTAGCTAGACTCAAAGTCACGTACATTACGTGACTCCATCATCGGTCACGGTTCCTAGGCCATTCTCCTTCCCGGTTTTATATTCCGGTCCTAATTTCAAACAATCCTTGTAGAAACCAAATATCCTTTCCATAACATAGTCTACTCCTTTACTTCTATCCTTATCATTCCTATAGTAGACCGCTTGTTTAAGCTCCTTCTCAACATTTGACAAGTTTTGGAATTGTTCTATCTTATATGGCATTTGGTAGCTTACTTCATCGGTCTCATCCTTAAATCTAACTATCCCTAAGGAAGGTTCATAAGTCATTCTAGAGACCTCAACAAATGGTTTTCCAAAAACCACTTGAGTTAAGGATGCATCGACTATTGGACGGATATCTTCTACAATTACAAAGTCGGTGACATAAGTGAAGTTTCCTACATAAACCGGTAATCCCTTAACTCTTCCCGTGAAGTTACTCATCCAACCCTTGTCAGGGAACATCCTATACCCAAGTTGATTTTTCATTATCAAGTTGTAGTGGGCTCTAGTCATGATGTTTATGGGTGATCTAAGGTCGATGTAAGCTTTCCACACATGTAGATGTCCGATGTTGCATGGTATGTTGAGATTAGAAGGGTCGCCTATTTCAATGATTGGTTTACCTAGGAAGTATGGTGTTTCGGGGTCATCGAATAAGTTTGTATGATATGCGCGCTCTTCCTTAGTGGGTAGCCTATTGAAGTAGTCCTCATCATCATCTACTTCTTCAATCACACTTGTCCTAACTTCCTTATCAACCTCGACTTTCCTATCCTCATCCTTAGGTTCACTATTATCCTCATTCCTATCAATTGGTTTAATAGTGACAATGTTGACAAAGTGGACGTGTTTGGATGAAGAAGGGTCTTTGACTTGGGGTCCGCTATTTGTGTTCCTAGCGTCCTTATGTGGAGGTGATAACACTTGGTTATGGAGGGCTTTCAACAAGTTGTCAATTTTATTGGTCATCTCAGTTTGTTGTTGATTGAATTCGGTCTCGAATCTAGCTATCCGAGCTTCTTGAGATGCCATAAATTGAGACATCAATCCTTCAAAGTTATTGGTACTACCATTGCCGGAAGGATTGTTGTTGAAAGTACGGTTCGAGTTGGAACCGCTTGACTGGAAACGATTAGGTGGGTTGGAAGAATTGATTTGTTGTGAGTTTTGGTTTTGTTTCCACCTAAGGTTCGGGTGATTTTTCCATGAGGGGTTGTATGAATCACCATAATGGTTTGGCTCGGGCTTGAAAGTGTACCACTTGTCTCCCGCTCCGTCGGTACGCGAGGATGCGTAGTCCACAAAAGCTTGTTCGGGGAGTTCCATGCAATCACGAGTGTCGTGGGGACCACTACATAATTCACATGAAGAAGTGATTTTGTTCACTTGGCTTGAAGATTTAGGAGCCTCGTAGGATTTCATGAGAAACTTGACTTGGTCTTCAAGTTCTACGATCCTACGGTCGGAAGTGCTTGAATTGTTCAAAGGCAAAGATATTGCCTTGACCGTTTTATTCAAATCACGGGGATCACTCCAACTTTCGTTGTCATAAAGAGCAAGATCCTCTAGGAGAGCCCATGATTGTTCCGCACTTAGATCACGTAGCTTGCCACCGGCCGATTGGTCAATGGTTTGCCTCGTGGAGAGATTGATATGGTCATAGAAGATTTGGACTTGGAGCCAAAGTTCTATGCCATGGTGAGGGACTTTTTGGAGTAAGTCCTTGAATCGAGTCCATGCCTCGTAGAGAGTTTCGCCTTGACGTTGTTGGAACATCAAGATATCATTCCTTAGCTTGGTAGTTCTTCCCGGTGGGAAAAACTGAGCAAGGAAACGAGTGGTGAGATCATCCCAAGAGGTAATGGATCCTGCGGGTTGACGTTCTAGCCACTGACTAGCTTGGTCCCGCAGAGAGAATTGGAAGAGACGCAATCGGGTCGTCTCTCGAGTGGCAACATCAAGGTCTATAGAATCAACGATTTTAAGAAAGTCCTTGAGATGTTGATTAGGATCTTCAGAACGAAGTCCATGGAATGCGCATCCGCTTTGCACCAACCGGATGGTGTCGGATCGCAAGGGTGTGATATTGGCTCCTTGAGTGAGCTCAATGGTGTTTCGATAGCCGTGGTGGCTAGGACGGGAATACTCTCCTAAAGTACGGGCTCTAGGAGGTGGTGGTGGTTGTTGTGGTGGTGGGTTGTGGGGGTTAAGGATATTACCATCTTCCATGATGTCGGACGGTAATGGTTACGAACAAAGACACGAAGAAAATAGATAGACTAAAGAAAACCTAGAAAAATAAAATAAAAATCTCACTAGAAAGGAATCTAGTGAGTAGACCTAATAGAAATAAAAATTCAACCTAAACAATAACTATTCCCCGGCAACGGCGCCAAAAACTTGATGCGTGGGTTTTGCAACCTTACAACAGGTTTTACCTCTCGAGGGATCTCAAGAGGCTTACAACCCCACCAGGCAGTGTACCTGACCGATGTAGTATAGTGTAGTGGTAAGTACGGGGGATTGATCGTTCTCCACAGGGAATAGTGTTCGTTAGGTGTGAAAGGCTACTCTAATTAGGTCTAAGGGTTGAGGAAGATTCTTTTTTATGTTTTTATAATTTTATGAAAGCAAGTAAAATCTCGGGTTTTGAAGGAGTGGGCGGAATTAGTTGCTAGTCAACTAACCCAAATTACTACAAATGCAAATAAAATAAAATAACAAAAATGAAAAGTGGTGAGAAACTTATGTGTAGAGGAATGTGTTTACTTAGATTTCCTTACTCCCTAACTATCTTTTACCGGTTAATTAGTGTGTATTAGTCGCGTGGATGACGGGTGTATTCCTTAATACCATTCGTGGGGTGGCGTACTTACTTCCCCAAACTCTACAAGCTCCTACTTCACTCCTATGTCGAGCCGGCTAGGAAGCTCCTAACATGGGATCACTAGAATTCGCTTGTGCATTAAATACAACCATAAAAACCTTTAGTACGCGTTTGGTTCATGTTTCTTAAGACGTTCAAGCAAGTTACCGAATAGGAAGTTAGCCAGTTTTCTTAAGCCTAACATAGATAAACAATCATCCAATACAACTAACAACACACTAACAACCAATAATCAATAGCTAGGTTTCATTAGATCTAAGCAAACACAAGATAAAATTAGCCTAACATGTTAAACAAAAGACAAGCATAAGATAGAATCAAACAACACATAGACATATTGAATGATTAATTGATAACTTATCTTTCAATGAAACATGGAAGATCTCAAGGCAAGAAGCCCTGAAAAAGTAGCTAAAATCGTCTTAGGGTTTTATCCCAAAATTCCACACACTAAGCTCTCCCTTAATGACAAAAAATTAGAAAACTATATATAGACTTTGACATCTGACGGCGTCACCTTATGCATTGTGACGCCGTCACCTCGCCGCTTTTAGGGTTCCCGGATGACCATCTTGACGCCGTCCCTCTTTAGCTCTTCAAAAATCCATTCTGGCTTATCAAGGCTTGACGCCGTCGGATCCTGAACGTGACGCCGTCCCCTTATGATTTAAGCCGTGACGCCCTTGATTTAGTTAAAGCGTGACGCCGTCAGAATTCTCATGCAAACTCACTGGCCCGTCATGAGTAAATTTCACATCCAACTTTTCTTGCCAAAGCATGACGCCGTCCCATGTTAATTGTGACGCCGTCAAGAGTAACTTTTAGCCGATTCTTGAGACTTTGCCGTTTTCTTCACTTTAATGCTCCAAAAACGTCCAAAATGCCTCCTTTTCCAGATTTCTCCTCAAAAGTACCTAAAATGACAAAAGGAACGATTTAGGGCAATATTTGATCAAATAAATACGATTTCGGGCTTAAATGACCCCTTAAAAGCGGTACACTTTTCGCCTCATCAGTTATCCGTCATTAGTCCCTCCCACTACCGACACTCAGTAACGCCCATTAAGTAACCCCATGTGATACCCATGTGAGGGTATTCCGGTCTTTTCCCACAAAATCACCTTTGTTCATACCATATTTGATTCAAAATACTCTTTTAATACCAATCTTCTTTGTATCTTATAAATACACACTCAGAATCACCTTTGTGATACCCACCCTCAAAAAATCACTATCCGGCTAATTTTCCAATCACTCCGTCTTCATACACAAAACCACCACTGTGAATTTAATTTCCCATCTTCATACTACAACCGCCACAGTCACTTCTCTTCATAAACACTAACTCCCCATTTACTAATCTAATACCTACAATAAAATGGCTTATTTAATCCTCTTTATCACCCAACCATCAACAAATTAATCGCCGTTTGTCCGGATATATGGCCGAAAATCACTGGAAAAATTACCGGATCTGAGCGACTGTTAATCGCCGGCAACAACAAAAAGATAGTGTGGGTGTTTGTCTTGTGGATCTTGAATTAATCAGTTTCGACTTCATGCAACAATCACTGTCTTTATCTATTGATTTGTTTCTAGGAAATTTTAGTGTGGGTGTTTTTATTATGGAAGTTGAATTAATTGGAGCTTTATATTTTATAACAATGCTCAGGAATTTGTTTTATCTTGAATGAAATTTCAATGAAGCTAGCCACCATATATGGTTGACTTGGAAAGTCTTTGTATATTGGTTGTTTATGATGTGTTTGTAGAAGAGAAGTGTGGGTCAATTGTGTTTTAGCTGGAATCAGTAAGCCTATTCATTCAAATAACAATCAGAGGACTTGGACAAACAAAAAATAAATTTCACTATATCATTAAAAAGTTTCATAAAGCTAAAAAAGGAAAACAATACATTACTTTATTACATATTACTTCATATAGTGATTAGTTCACTTTTTTAAATAATTACTGTGAATTTTGTTTTTAATTTGGAGATTGTTGGTGGTGATAATAAAAGGATGAAGATGGTATATTGATGAAAGAAATGGAATAAGATTAAGTTAGGTGAGATGTGGGAGATGGTTGATAGTGTGAGCCCACATAAAGAGGTATACAAATTAAAAGAAGAGTAAACTTCACAGTTCGTCCTTGTGGTGTGGGTGGGAAAAGACCGGAACACCCTCACTTGAGTATCACATAGGGTTACTTAACGAGCGTTACTGAGTGTCATTAGTGGGAGGGACTAACGGCGGATAAAGTTTGCCACTTAAGGACAAACGATGCATTTTTTTGGGTCAAAGGACGAAAGGCTACAGTCAACGAAAACCACAAGGACGAACGGTGTAATTTACTCTAGTAAATATGTTATTTATAATAGTAAATATTTCACGATCACTTAACGGGCGTTAGTTAATCCGCTAGATGCATTAATTAACTAACGGGCCTTTATTTAACATGTAATGGACATGTTAAATAGACTAGACAAAAAACTAATATGGGGAGCCCATATTAGTTATAGGGGCCAGCCTAGAGGAGGAAAAACAAGAGGGAAAAGGTTTTGGTGGTTAAGTGTAACTAACCATAAGTTATATTGAGATTAGGATTCATTCTAATCTCATAACTTCAAAAAAAGGTACTCGTCTCCCTTTTCTTTCACATATTCAGCTGATTCAAACACACCCTCTTAGGGTTTTGGTTCGACTTTTACAAAGGCAAAACAAGAGTGTTTTGTTGCAAGATCATGTGGCTTAAAGGAACTAGCATTCGGATGATACACGAGGACGTGTTGTGTGGAAAATCAATAGAGGTCATCTCCTTTGGTGACTAGAGGGTTTTCGTGAATTCCAAGGGGAAACAAAAGGGTTCATTTAGTGCTCCATTTAATCAACTCATCACGCAACAAAGGTAATAACTTTAGTTATTTAGTTGATCATTATACATTATATGGATCCACGGATTGGTACCTTTATTGCGCTTCATTTATATGTTTATAAAAGTATTTTCAGGCATCACGAGCCATCGTATGATGTTTTTGATCATTTTTGTATGCGTAAAAGTGGCCAACACACGCGTTTCACGTGTTTTTTTGTGTAACGATTTTTGACAGCCCCTAGAGCAATTTTTTTTTAAATTAAAACCTAAAAGGTCTTAAAAATCAGTGTTTGATAACCCTAGGGTCACGGGTTTGCGTACACATGTCTAGGGGTTTTTACTTGCTTTAAATATTTCGATTCGTTGGCTTATATACATGTGTTTGATAATATGTGGGACGTACAAAACCAATGAAAACGTGCAAAACAAATGAAAACCTAATCTATATACATGTGTTTGTTTGTTGTAGTTCTTATTTGGGGTTTTTTCCATTGTTTGGGCATTTTTTCATACCCTTAATTTTATTGTAGCCATTGTTTGGGTACTTTATACTAAGGTGTTAGGTCTTATGTTGGTCCGAGAATAATATTAAATTATAACCGTTGCTTGATTTGGAATGGAATCGAAGTTAAAGGTGGATGTGCAAATTCAAACCTGTTGGAAGTACATGTAGTAAAAAATTAATTCCTAGAGCTCTGTTGGGAGTTAGACATTGAAACTTTTTGTGCAGGTACAACACTCAGAGGGCTACAACTTTGTAGTTTTGACCTTCGATTGGGGAAGACTCCTTCCTGGAGTTTTCGGGCTCTTAAGTGAACGAAATTATGCAAACAACATGCTGATTATTTGGGCTTATATGGGTTTCACTTGTTTTGGAACAGGTCCGAAAGCAACTGGGCGCCAAATTCATGATTTTTATGGTTTGACCTTTAGTTGACCACTCAGTTTTCATGGTGACTCATGAAACCGAGCATAGGATTTCATCGATTGAAGTTTTGCATGCCAGTTGTGTTTGTGTTTCATTTATTTTGCTTTTTGTATATGTTGTGACTTGTGTAAAATGCAAACGTTTTTTTAACTAAAAATGAAATTCAAATGTTTTCCAAGACTAAATCTTTATGATTTAGTTGATAAAGTTTAAGTAAGATTTAAAACTTAATTAGAGTCTTGCAATGTTTTATCAATGATCGAAATACTATGGGTTGTATAACCTTTGAGGGTGTTGATCTAGGGTTTAGTTTATATTGTAATTTTCTCTCATGATAAAACGTGCAATTACATTGTTTTAGAAAACGCTTAATTGAGTTTTGCACTATTTTGTTAATGATCGAAATACTTGGGTTTTATAACCTTTGAGGGTGTCAATCTAGGGTTTGGTTTATATTGTAATTTTCTCCCGTGACAAAAACGTGCAATGCTTAAATGGTTAATTGTGATGCGTATTATTTTATGTATTGTCCTCTTTTATTTATATCCACCTTAAGTTGCATATTAGAATAAAAGGACATGCTGAGACATAAATCATTAAAATAATACTTAGACTTAAGCTAAGAAAACGTTTTTTAACTTGTGATATGAAAAATAAATGCATACTTCTTCGTACACCTTTTTGATTAAACATGCTTTATTAAATATATACCTAATTTTTTAAGTCATTGCCGTCCAATTGCTTGAGATCACTTACAATTGCCTTTTGCTCTACATGAGACGTAGGTGAATTACAACCCCAGGTGATTATCCTATATGCGTGAGACCTAGAGCCATTTTTGCATTTTTTCGAATTGGATGACTTAATCGGGTTAAGAATGTGAGATCCTTAAGCCCGAGGCAAAAGATGTGACTAAACATGCTTACATGAAACTAGTTGCCTGTTCACCAGATGCCATGTAATGCAATTGGTGATCGTCGCCTACTAATTGAATCTACTATTGCTAGCAGATCAACTGATGTGATAGTAGAAGCTCATTGTGGATCTTAACCTTTTCATAAATTAATTGATTAATTATAAAGCTTGGGTAGTTAATTTATAAAAGGATCATTATCGAAAATGCTAAAATTGAACTTTGTAAATTTTATTAATGGTATTAATGCAACGTAAACCTTAAAAAAGAGTTTGTTTTTTTCTTGAAAAAGACAAACCAAACATCCTTTCCTTGTAAGAAAGAGAGATACTCATTCCTATCCTTTTTCTTGTTCGAGAAAGCTATAATAGGAACGCATGAATTGTCCAAATTCTAATCAAACTCAAAGCAAACTTACTTGTGAAATCATTATATCTTGCAAAAGTCAAATGGTTAAGTATGGTTGCGCATCTTATTCTTTCAATTCGGCTTCATTACCCTTATTTGGTTTTGAAATCTTTGAAATCTTTGAAACATATAAGACATTTGGATAACTAAAAAACACGTTTCTATAGCTACCAAAATATAACATCTTTATATCATCAAGACACTTTATGAGTTTTAATTAGAAAACCGGAAATATCACCGCAAAGTGGTGAAGGCAATAACTAGCATGTCTATCTAGTTGTTTGCTCAACCCAATAAAGGCGCTACACCCTTGGTTAGGTAGGCCAATTAAGGAAGAATTTCATGCTATTTTCAAATTAAAGAAAAGTGCATTGCTCTGTCCTCCTATATAATATTCCTACTCATCTTCCTACCCACACAATTATACAACATGTGTCATGCACTATTTCTCACTCTAAATTAGTTCATTGATATTTACACTTGTCACAATCATGTAAGTAGAAAGATTTGTAGGCACATGTAGTAGGAAGAAATATTATTTTCCTAAAGAAAATAATGCCAAATAAGCATTCATAAGTATTAAAAAAATGCCAAATAAGTAAAATTTACGGATTTAGCAGATAGCGAGTTACCAAATTAGTGATAATACTTAGGTTAATTTTATATATACCCAACTAAAATATTATAATAACATATTTACCCAAAACATGTTTTATATTTTGGATATATATGCCATTTTGATGTTTAGATTAGGTACCTAATTAAAACTTATAATGACTAGATGTGTATATATGCGACGACGTTTTTAATAACTGTAAAACTTCACAAGTTCTTGTCTATTGTAAAAGATAGTGATTTGCACACTCCAAAATTTGATTGACACACTCAACTCAAATGTACAAATACATTAAGCATCATATAATATGTACAACTATTTATAGCAAAGGATAAAATTTTGGGTGCGCACTCCCATTGTAGTAAATAAACGGTATATAAAGTGAGATAAGCAAAATCCGAAACACACGTAATTGAAAATACCGTTTGATTTAACCCAGCGGTAACAACGACAACCCCCCTGTCTAAATCCATTTCAATTCAATTGAGAAAACACAAATGGAAGGTGGATCATCATCAATAAACGGGGGAATGCTATACCACGAGGTACAAGAATCAAAACTATGCGCAGTTCATTGCGTAAACACGGTGTTACAAGGCCCTTTCTTTTCCGAGATTGATTTGGCTGCACTTGCTTCTGATCTTGATCGAACCGAACATCAGATGTTGAATAATGAACACACTCAACACCAGGAGTCTCATAATGTCTCCATGGATGGTGATTTTAGTATTCAGGTTACTTACTACTTTTAATTCATATCATTATCATTTGATTCTTCATAAGTCTTGTAATAGTTTACGATATAGATTCGCGGATAATTAAATTATTTATCATGACATGTAATTTGTTCATTTTTTGTGGAAATTAAATTACTGGAATTGATTTGTGGAAAATAATAGTTTTGTAGAGTTAAGTTGTTCCTATAAGTGAAGGAGACATCTAGCGCCTAAATTAAGAGTTAACTATGTTCTAAAAATTGAATAACCTTACAAGTGGATTAATCGCTCAACTAGATTGTTGTTTTTGAAAGACTTGTTGTGTTTGATTTTTTAACAAAATCACTTAATACGGTCTATAAATCTAATCCGTTAAGAGCTTTTGACAATTAAGGGTGTTCGGTTTTTTCCCCTCGTTTAGATGTGTTAAGAGGTTTAACCTCTTGCCCAGCAAGACTTGAAAGAGGATCTTACTACCTCTTAATGATATATAAACTAATATTTTTTTATTCTAATCATTTAGACGTTTTAAAAAACAAACAACGTTATTTGATTCACATTTAGAGTTTTCCACCACATATTCAGATTCAGATTTGCGAATCATATTCAGATCCAAAGCCTCTTAACAAACGAACAACACCTTATGCTTGGGATTAATCAGGTCTGGAAATCGTGCTTGAATTTGCTTATGCCTTTTAAAAATGCGGTATGACCTAAAAAAGGAATACTCTGTAATTTTTTTGGGTTACCTTGGTTTCTGACTCGACATTGCGAGCCAACTAATCCCAGGGCAACTACCCTTTTGGATAGCCTGGAGTCGGCATAGGTGAACCTCCGTGGCCACAAGAGGATTAATACTCCGTAATTTATTAGTGTCAGACAAATTCATTTTATATTGGGTTTTAGGGTTGATATGAGTGTAAAAGAGTAATTTTAGTTATATAATTATTATATATGTTATAGAGGGTTTAGGTTATTAGGTGTGAGGGTAAACATGTGTTTTAGTTTCATCTTAGATAAGCTCTTCGCAGTCTCGCATGGGTCAGGCAGGTAAATTAGGCCGGAATCTCAACCTTTTGGATAGGTTTATTGGGATAAGCATTCTCAAAATTGCTTATGCCACCCAAAAAATAAACATACAAGTAGAAGCAGTTTGTTTCATCCAAACAAACTAAACTAGTTATCGGCTTAGAGAAGAGCAGAAAAGCATAGTTGCAAAATTTATGTTAATTTTGACTGATAAGATTCTCACATGTTGTTCCTCACTTCTTCCCTTATTCATGTTTAGAATTGTTCACTGGAAATTTATATATCGGGATATGTTCAGTCTAGCACTCTAGGAGTGAGAATTGTTTCTTCTTTCAGTACCCAATACATTTGTCGAAATTTAGAGTCTGTTATGTTCTTTACAAATGAATTGATGACTCAAGACTGCTTAAGAGTTAGACGTGTTCCTAAAATCCTATGTTTGCGAAGGGAGACAGATTACCAAATTTTTGAAATAAGATAATAAAGCTTGTTCACATTTCACAAAAGAATGTTTTAGTCGAAACAATTGTTATATCTAGTGTATAGTTTATTAATGAATAATAGATGTTTAAACTTTAAAGGTTGCTAATAGGCGATAGCGGTTTGCCAATTGTATATAGCTTGATTAGTCTTGTTCAGGTTTATGAAATTAATTTGCGTATTTGCCAATTGTTGTTTTTGAAGGCTTAGTTCTCAAATATTAAGTTAATTTTGTATTTATTCATGTGTAGAATTGATTTGTGGAAAACTAAATATTCCAAGATTGAAAAGGGGAATAGGTATTATTTTTTTGCAAGGCATTGGAATATATCGGAATTGCTTTGTGGAAAATACGATAGTGGTACAATTAAGTTCACTATGCTCTTTACAGTGAAATAAAACCCGCAGAAGTGGTTTAGTGGCTTAAGAGTGCATGCTATTGGCTAGTTGCTAGAATCCTATATTTGTAAACGGTGACAGCCTACAAATTACCAAAGTTTTGATTAGTCATTAAATCTTTTCTTAGAAGGAAATAGTTAGTTCTTTCTTGAAGAGATCTATGAAACTATGTATGGGTACATGGGAAACACTATGCCTTGAAGTGTAGGTATTGAGGATGCTTGATTAAGTAATAAACCCGGGGATGAGAGCACACATGTTGTATTAATGCAACAGGTGCTTTAGCGAAATTTCAAATAGCTTAGCGTTGATTGAAGCAAGCACTTATGTAATTTAAACTTATTGATTGCACTGGAAAGAGAGTCGATTGAGTCTCTTCAAAGAAATTATCATTTTTAAGTGAATTTGTTCGGTGAAACCACCATATGGCAAAGTTTGAAATCATAGGCAGTTAGTTAGTGTAGGGGGAGATGTGATTAGCTATGGTTCTTCAATTTGTGTGTTTGGTTAGTATGTGTAGCAGTGTAGGTAATTTATTTGCGATATTAAACAGTTACCTTTATAAGACTTCTCTTAATATCTATCTCATATAAGAATTGGGTAAACTAAAAGTCAAGAATGTACTTGCCAGGTTTCCTATGTGCCAAGTCAAAATGAGGAACACATACAATGAGATTGGGTGGTGAGTAGACACTTATGTGGCCTTTCATAAGGTGATCAAAGTATGCTACTTATTGTATGTGCAGTTTGTATGTATTGATAAGGTCTTTAGACTTCTTATATAAAAAAATCTGGTATACCTGCTTATGAATGAGTGTTACTTAGTTCTGAACAAGTATTAAATAACCATAGGGGTTTATATGCAACTTTCAGAGGCTAGAACCAAATACTAATTGTTTAGCATGTTCTGAAATTTTGAGGTTTGAATTGTGATACTTGCTAAAATATAAAAGCATTTTAGCATTTAATGTGATACAATTAACTACCATTGAGAAGGTCCTCTATGAGTTAGATAGGCAGAGCGAACATTATAGGTATGCTCGGGATGTTTTAGGTGATATTGAGCTGTTGGACAGGACTTCAGAGGGATATTGTAGGACCTTTTAGAAATATAAAATCGAAAAGGAGAAAAATGCACAATATCTGAGATAAGTGGTATAAATTGCTATGAAACAAGGATCATGAAAATTTGGGTTTTATATTTTTAACATTAATTGAAGGGCACATCATCCTGCTAAAAAGGTATATAAGATATGACATTATTGAGATGCAGAGATTCCTACACCAAATGTTTGGAGGTTGCACAACCTAAGAGGAGATAACCCATATATTTTCTTAAGCAAAAGCTCCACCAAGTTCACTGCGTAGAATGAAGAATAAACCTTAGCGTCAGTTAGAAAATTTAAACAAGAAAACAATTTTGTGAACTTAACAATGTTCATTTAACGTGAATTTTTGGTGTCTGAATAGTTATAGGAAGGCGTAAATGGAAATCATATTTGATAGTTCTCCTTAATAGACTTCGTAATACCTGTCTCATATCAAGTATTAGGGAAACAAGGACGCTAAAATGTACTTGCAAGTGATTCAATGTGTCAAGGAAAAATGAGGCGAACACGGACAATCAGATTAGGTAGCGACAGGACACATACGCAGGCTTTCATGAGGTGAACATGATATACTTGCATAATATATGGGTGCACTTTGTATGTAGTGATATGATCTTTGGACTGCTTATAAGAAAAGTCAGATATATACCAGTGGGTGTTAGTTTTAAACGGGTAGAAAATAACCATCTAGGGGTCTATGTTATTCTCAAGAGGCTAGAACCAAAAACTAAATTATATAGCATGTTCTGAAATTTGAAGGTTAAATGGTTTTGTGGATGGTGATACTTGCTATAGATTTATGAGGTCCTTGTAGCTATTCATTGGTTGTGCATGTATTGTGAATTATTTATTTATTTATTTTATATATATATATATATATATATATATATATATATATTTTAATTTTTTTTATCATTCCACATTTGACCAAAGACATTAACCAACTTTGCTAGTGTATTCCGTAGCTGGTAGAATTAGGTTTGTTGATGTCTGTCATAGAAACACAGTACAACTCTGATAAGTGCTTTAAATTCTTAGTACTTTTGCAATGGACTGATTTGAGCTAGCTGTGTTCAATGCCTTGAAATTTAGTTTGTCTGCTATATTTCTTGTTGTCTCCACGAGAAGGACATGGAAAAAGTATGAGAAGTTCTCTATAAACTATTGTTGTGGGTGTTCTGACATTTTTAACTATTATGTTGTAGGCACTGTTATTTTTAACTATTATACATCTTTTATATATATGTGTGTGTTTTTATTAAGCATTTACTATTTGAAATTCCATTATGCAGTTTGTACAATTTTGTTTGAACATTTGCACTTCTTAGAAATGTAATTAATGCATCTCTCAAATCTATTTAGAGTCTAAAATTCATTATATTGTATATAGATATAGATGATGTTTGATTAGCTTCTGTATGGCTAACTATTAAGCTTTTGCAATGGGATCATGTGGCATAAGTAGCTGTAAAATTTCAATCATCAACTATTAGTCCTTCACTTCACTGTTGTTCAAGTGATTGCAGCCCTTCTAATTGTCATATATATTTCATCAATAATAAAGTTGTCCATTGGCATCATAATCCAAAAGGTCCTTGCTGCATCATTCATCAGACTTATATCCTACGACTAATATTTAAGTTGGCATCCTACTACTTTTCACCAAATTCAATTATTAGAGTATTATTTATTTTCTTCTTCTTGTTATTGTTATTGTTATTGTTATTGTGTTCACTTGTTTTTAATCACGAACGTTCCCTAAAGCTTTCATTTTAAGATTCCTGTTTCCGAACCACGCCGTGGTATACTGCTCTTTGTTAACTTCTCCCATTTTTTAATCACGAACGTTCCCTAAAGCTTTCATGTTAAGATTCCTGTTTCCGAACCACACGCGTGTTGTGTTCACTTGTTTTTAATCACGAACGTTCCCTAAAGCTTTCATGTTAAGATTCCTGTTTCCGAACCACACCGTGGTATACTGCTCTTTGTTAACTTCTCCCATTTTTTAATCACGAACGTTCCCTAAAGCTTTCATGTTAAGATTCCTGTTTCCGAACCACGCAGTGGTATACTGCTCTTTGTTAACTTCTCCCATTCCATACTTCCATTCATTAAAGCATGAGCAGGACAGCTCACATGCCTCCTCTTTTGTCTTGACTTTGGAATAGGCTTTCTATAGAGTAGAAATCTATGAGATACATTGTGTAGATGGTTATTGTAGGTATGAATATAATAACCTTCTTCTTACTCTTTGTGCCCATCCCTATCAAAGCATCAAGTCTTCAAATATATGCTTACCTTATACAATAGTATGTTACATTTTGACCATGTAAAAATGGTCCGTGTGCCTGGATAGATAGAACAAATGGGCATATAGCTACACAAGATGGAGATGTTGTGGCATTATTTAATATTTAGACAGATACCAATAAATCACATATTAATAACATTATCATGTTTGCGATAAATAATCATTCTATAAGCTCCTAGCGGTTCTGTTACAGTTTTGGAAGTGTTGGAAACTGACTGTTTATCATGTTTGCAGGTTCTACAGAAGGCATTAGAGGTGTGGGGTCTACAAGTAATTCCCCTACACAGTCCTGTAGCGGAGCCTGCTCAGGTTGACCCAGAACTCGAAAATGCATTTATATGCCATTTACAAGACCATTGGTTCTGCATCAGGAAAGTCAACGGTGAATGGTACAACTTTGATAGCTTGTACGCAGCTCCTGAACATCTTTCAAGATTCTATCTTTCAGCCTATCTCGACACATTAAAAGGTTTTGGGTGGAGTATCTTCATAGTGCGTGGTAACTTCCCAAAAGAGTGCCCTATGACATCTGCTGAAGCTACCAATGGTTATGGTCAGTGGCTGTTGCCGGAAGACGCTGAACGTATTATTAAATCCAGCAGTTCAGGACAACGGCAGCAACACCACCAGCAGCCGCCTAGAACTCCACCAACGGAAGATGATGACTTGAATGCTGCAATAGCCGCTAGTTTGAGGGAGAACGGTGGTGAAGTCGGAACCTCTATGAATAGTCTTGATGATGATCTGGCAGCTGCCATAGCCGCCAGCTTGAAGGAGTCTCCACCAGCAGTAGTCAGTGTGGGCAACAAAGATATAAATGCTGCAAATACACCACCAGCAGTAGCAACCTTGACTGATACTACACCACCGGTGACACCTGCCCCTGGTGGTCAAGAAGGTACCTCTGAAACTGAAAGTAATAAAGAGTACCTTACAAGATAAGTGACAAAAGTTGTTTGCTGAGTTTAAAATGTGTGCAATATTTGTTTGTTGAGTGAGACATTCCTTACCTTACCCTGTGCTGTATTGTAAAGACTTGACAATTTGTTTTACTTCTATTTCATGGATTTGTAAAGACTGTTAAAAAATAAGACACTTTTTTCCAGAAGCCTTATTTTATGGCTCTTTAATTCAAGAACCCATATTTCTGGTAATGACGATGTTCGTAATACTTGTGGTCGTTTTGTCATTGGCTGCATTGAATCAAGAGGAAAGTATATTGCGGAAATTGTGCTTCAGCAAACAGATTATGATCGTACATAAGATGAAAAGAAAATAAAAAACTACCGGGTTGTAATTAGTTCATTCAGTTCTGTTTTTATTTTTTTTAGGGAATCAATGTTTATGGCTTTTTTCACTCATTTCATGATTTGATTAGCTATGGCGTTCTTTTTCTTTTCATTTTATCTTGTACTTATTCTAACAACTCGTTACACTTATTTCAACTACTAAAACTTTATTCCATTTTAAAGGAGATTAAATTGAAAACAGGATACAAATACCACTTGATGGGTTACTTCTTATTATATAAACTATTTAATTTGTCGGCTCCACCAAAAATTAAAATAAGTAGCTCCAATCATTGAGTTACATGTGTCACTTCTCAACTAAAAAATCATATTTATTTTCAAATTGAAATATCTTTTTATCTATTTATTTTTTTATGATCTAATTTAACCATATTTTCTAATATTTTGTGCTCTTTAATTCAACATTCATTTTGATAGATTTTTATGAGTTTTTAGTTTTTACATTTTTAGTGGCTTTATTTTATTTTAACCTCTATTTCAATCAATTCAAACTTGATGCGTCAAAATCATATACTTTTGGGAGAGTGTTTGTCGGGTAAGAGTTTGTGAGGGTGTTTGTATATGCGGGAATAATGATGTCACGGGAAAGCTACGGGAAACCCAAGCAAACACATACAACTAACACATATACATTCGGAGTGTTGTGAAATTAATTCACTACGCGGGTAGGGAATTGCGAGTAGAGTGAGGTTAGCAATTCATTTACTATATTTCTAATATAACTATATTTATCACCGCCGCTTTGCGCGGGTATCCAACTAGTTGTTCAAAATGGTTGCACATGTTATAGGACTCGGCGTCTGAGCATCAAACTTTAGTTTAGATGTATGTATTTTTTTTATTTTTTTTTTATTTTTTATTATAATTATAATGGTTAAACATATAGCGAAATATCTTCTTAAATAACTAGTTTTAATGCCCGTGTGTTTTGACATAAAAATTTCAAATTTAGTTAACTTATTGTTATCCGTCCTATTATTTAAAAACGTTGTATGTCAATTTTTATATGTGATGTGATTTCCTTTTTAAGTATTTCTATTGTATCCTCTGATAATAGAGTTTGTCGGGGCTGATACTCAACATATGACCTTGTAATAATCTAATAATCGGAAGCAGAATTTATATATTAAAAACTAATTATGAGAACTTTAAGTCACAATAACCCGATAGTAAGATTCAAAATTTATATCCGAACACCCAAGATTATTACAACTTGGATCCAAGTGATCACTTTAGACGCACAAGCTCCCAGTGTCGAATACATAATCTCTGACAAGAACTTCTAAAGTGATAGGGATGAGATTCGTGATCAAGACACGAATATAGAATGATGTTACTGGTAGTAGGAGTAACCTTAGTAAAGTGCCGTTTGAGGGGAGTAGACTTACTTCCCATACTCCTACTTTTCACCAAAAATCTATAAGTAACCTCAGTACATTACAAGAACAAAGAGGAGTAGAGTTACTACCATTACTCCTAGTCTCCTACTTCTAGGTAATTAACTTTTGAAGTAAACCCTACTGGGTTTTATTTGTGTCGTTACTTTTTATTTTAATTTCTTTATTTTGTTGGTTATGTTATCTTGTTCTACAAGTTTCTTTGACAAACTAGATGGTTTGTGCACAAGTTCGATAAATTTTGGAAATTCGATAAAACTGTAGGAACTGAGATAACTTTTCACAAATGCGATAAGATTTTACAAATGCGATAAGAATGACAAGTTCGATAGAACTGTAGCAAGTTTTGTGGAAAACGTAGAGGGGGGGGGGGCTGAATACGTTCCCGTTTAAAAACTTGAATCTTTTCGTATCAAATACCCGATCAAGTGTGACTAAATATGAAAAGTGTCAACTCTAGTCTTACAAGAACTAGAGATATTATAAAGCAACAAATAAGACATGTCTCAATAACACAAGTTTAGACATATAATAAATAACATGTCATGACACAAACACAACTAATACAATATAAGCAAAAACCACACAAATATAAATGCAATGCAAAATATAAATGTAAAGCGGTAAATGCAAAAATAAATGTAAAGAGATAAGTAAAGAAAGCGCAAACCGGACACGGTGATTTATAGTGGTTCGGTCACGAAGCTCCTCTTTGCCCTACTCCACTCCCCGAGTACCCAACTCTAGAGTTACTTCACTAATCAACAAGCTCCCTTCTTGGCGGAGATGACCGTACAACGTCGCTTACAATATTTTCCGAAACTAAGCTGGATGTCGAGTTCTTCTTCGGGTGTAACCAAACCCATTATGTTTTATGGCCCAACATAACAAACCTTGTGTTTTGAGGCCAAAACACATAAACCGCGTCGCTTACATTATTTTTCGACATTAAGTTAAATGTCGAGTACTAATCTAGCTAGTACCAATCTCACTCACGATCTACCCGATCCTCACATATTACACAAGCTACAAGATCTACATGATCTACACTCAATTTACCCAATCTACTCACGATCCACCTGATCTACTCACTATCTACCCGATCTACCCGATAACAACACAAGCTATAGAAGATCTCCCCGATCTCTACAAGATCACAATGATCCACACAAACTAACTAAACAAGATGATAGACAACTTGATGTATAGCAAGATACAACAAGCGCGTAACAAATGTTACGAGTGCACTAGACTAACACTATAACACTTTGTATCTTTGTGATACTATGTGTTCTTCTCTTGCACTAGTAGAGGAATGAAGGTGATCTCTTGGTTGGATGAAAGGATCACTCTTAAACAAACTAAGACTCTCTAAATGATCAAAGAAAGTGATTGATGCGTGGTTTTGCGACCTTACAACAGGTTTTACCTCTCGAGGGATCTCAAGAGGCTTGCAATCCCCACCAGGCAGTGTACCTGACCGATGTAGTATAGTGAAGTGGCAAGTACCGGGGGATTGATCGTTCTCTAGGGGAATAGTGTCGTTAGGATTGAAAAACTATTCTAATAGGTCTAAGGGTGAGGGAATATTCTTTTTTGTATTTTTTATATTTTTTATGAAAGCAAGTAAAATCTCGGGTTTGAAGGAGTGGGTGGAATTAGTTGCTAGTCAACTAACCCAAATAACTACAAATGCAAATAAAATAAAATAACTGAAAATGAAAAGGTTGTGTAACTTATATGGGGAGAAATGTGTTTACTTAGATTTCCTTACTCCCTAACTATCTTTTACCGGTTGATTAGTGTGTATTAATTGCGTGGATGACGGGTGTATTCCTTAATACCAATCGTGGGGTGGCATACGTACTTCCCCAACTCTACAAGCTCCTACTTCACTCCTATGTCGAGCCGGCTAAGAAGCTCTTAACATGGGATCACTAGAATTCGCTCATGCATTAAATACAACCATAAAAACCTAGTACGCATTGGTTCATGTTTCTTAAGACGTTCAAGCAAATTACCGTATAGGAGGTTAGCCAGTTTTCTTAAGCCTAACATCGATAAACAATCATCCAATACAATTAATAACACACTAACAACTAATAATCAATAGTTAGGTTTCATTAGATCTAAGCAAACACAAGATAAATCTAGCCTAGCATGTTAATCAAAAGACAAGAACAAGATATAATCAAACAACACATAGACATATTGATTGATTAAATGAATACTTATCTTCAATTAAACATGGGAGATCCAAGGGTATGAAAACCCTTAAAAATGGCAGAAATTCGTCTTAGGGTTTCTCCTCACAAAGTTGCACACTAATGACAAAAAATTGCAAAACTATATATATAGAACTTAGTGGCTGACGGCGTCACGTTGTAGATCTTGACGCCGTCACCTCGCCGTGTCTAGGGTTCCCGGATGGCCTTCCTGACGCCGTCCCTCTTTAGTGCTCCAAAATCCGCTCTGGCTTATCAAAGGTTGACGCCGTCAGAAATGGGCTTGACGCCGTCTCTCTTTAACTTAAACCGTGATGGCCTTGATCATCTTAAAGGGTGACGCCGTCAGACTTTCCATTGCAAAACTCTCTGGCGCGTCTCGTGTATTTTTCATATCCACCTCTTTTGCCAAGCCATGACGCCGTCAGGAGCAATCCTTGACGCCGTCAAAGGTACTTTTCCAGCCGATTTTGAGACTTTGTCGTTTTCTTCACTTTTATGCTTCAAAAACGTCCAAAATGCTTCCTTTTCCAGATTTCTTCTCCAAAGTGCCTAAAATGACAAAAGGAACGATTTAGGGCAATATTTGATCAAATAAATACGATTTAGGGCTTAAATGACCCCCTAAAAGCGGTACACTTTTCGCTTCATCAAATACCCTTGCACTTGAGATTTGCTTGTCCTCAAGCAAATGCGCTTTTATTCTAATCAAAATACAAGTTAGGGGTCATTTAACGCTAATATAAAAGTAATTACAACAAATAGTCGTTCCACTTTAATCATAATAAGCACGGAGATTACAAACTAGCACCTCACAAGTAGTGTTTAGATACTCACATCTCTCAGGTGTCATCAAAGTATATCTCATAAATGAAAACGGATAATATCTCTCACTACCTGTCATAGCAAATAGATTACCATAGGCTTGGGAAAGGATCGAAAACCTCCTCCACTAGGCGTAAGCACCTAAGATAAACTATCAAAGAGGGCTTTTAAACGGGTTATAACGTGAGGTGTAGGGATATGATAAACACGGATTTGTTGGATAAGGGATATTTTACTGGTGGCGAGTTAAAGATCTTGATTAATTACATGTACAATATGGCGTTGCTAAGCCAAGACTAGACTCGACTTAAGCTAAAAACAAAATAACAAAAACATAAAATGAAACGGGATGGTAGTCCGTATGTTTTTTCTATTTTTCTTTTTCTCATTTTTTTTTGTATTTTTCTTGATTTTTTTTTTTTTTTTTTCCTCTTCATACACTCTTGCCCTACCATCCAAAATAATACATCATAGGGGCGTTGCATTCCCCTTACACTTGAACTTTTACATAACTTTACAATTAACTATTCTAATGACTCGAATTAAGATAATCGAAACACTTTGAGTACTTTTAAAATATTTAGCACATATGGGGGTAATAATGTTGTTCTTCCCCATTACTCCATTACACTAGTACTTTACCCATGAGTCCCAATCGTTTCAAAACAATATGTACAAGGATATGACTCGACTTAGCAACCATGTAATCAATTAGATAATTAACTAAGGGTTTAAACAAATGTTGTCACAATAATGCACTAAAAATGAGTGCATACAAGGTAGGCTAAGGCGATTTGGGTGTACATTTAAGTGGGGTGTAACAAATTCTTCCTTTAAGTAAAATGCTTAAAGGTCGAAACGAAAAGATAGGCTCTGAGGGGTGTACTAGGGGTATCGTGTACCAAAAATGAGTACAACGCAAAGGGTGTGGGAGAATTACTTGACCAATGTAGCCAATGTAATTATAACAAAAACACAGGTGTAAAACAATGGGTTAATCCTAATGCCTCTTATCATGTAGTAAATCTAACTACACGAATGTAGTCTCACTTGTGGCCTCGGAATGGTCCTAACGCAAGTTCTAGAATCTAAGTGCTACCGGTACACACATCATAGCATAAATGCTTTTCCTACCAATTCTAGGGGCGAACCTCACATATTTGGGGGTAGAAAATTTTTTAGTGGTACGGTTTTTGTGCTAGTCATATAACTCCTATCCATGAGACGCTCATTAAGATCAAAGTTTCACTCCTATATGTTGTAAAAATTTTTAAATTTGGCACTAAAATTGCCCTAACAGGTATTTATCTCAGTTTTATTACACATCTACCATTAAACAAACAAAAATCAAGCGTAATTGCATTCTCTAAAGTATCGTACTTTACCCCCCCTTACACTTAAGATGAACATTGTCCCCAATGTTCAAATAACAAGATGTAAAAGTAATAAGGTAAAAGAATGAAATCAAATACTCCCCTGATTCGTTCGGTGGATAATGTGGCAACATGGTTAGATCTTCTTCCAAGAGAATGTAGAAGCTCCAAGACTAAAGCATCGCCAAAAGCTTGATTCCACATACATCTCCTTGTCCAAAATAACCTGTTAAACCTGAGAAAACAAACACGAAAACCTGTATAACATCGGCGGGATAAATCTATATATAAGGATATAATGCTTGTGGAATGATAATTTTGTAGATTCCTGGAGATTATAAGTTAGAGATTTAATAAAAACTTTTTATGAAAACAAAACTTTCAAAAATTTCAGAAAATTAAAACCTGACGCCGTCAGGTTGTAAATCCTGACGCCGTCTGAAATGATCTGACAGAATTCTCATGTTAAGTTTTCGGAAAATTTCTGGAAAAACCTATACCTTACTTCCTGGAATTCCTGCAAAACATCACTATGACTCGATACAAGCATTTGACTCAAACAATTACTAATATGTATGTTAATTTAATATTGTTATGATTCATGTTCATTCTTGTTCTTGTAAACAAATTTGGATTCCCTTACACTTATCTTTTGCAAAATACGTTTATATGTAGTTAAGACGAAGTTAAAAACAAAATAAAGTATTTTCATAATTTATTTTGAAACATGAGCACAAACAATAACAATTAAACTTGCATACGGAAACAAATAAAATCAAACAAACAAACAAACAAACAAATAAAGCTTGGGTTGCCTCCCAAGAAGCGCTTGTTTTTGTTCGAGTCACGAGCCTGACTCTACCCTTATTTAACGGAAATAGGGGAGGTTTTCCCTACACTTAGGATTAAGTGCGGGTGGAAGTAGCGATACACACCCTTAGGGTGGAAATATGCCACGTGAGGTGAAGGGGGTGAGTGAATGGCTTCCTTCATCCTAAAACTACCCGGATAATATTGGTTTATGGGTGGGTCGGTTCCTCTTTTGTCTCCTAGATGTAAATCTAAGGATGAAAAGTTGTGTAAAGGTTGAGGTTCCGGCTCATCAACACTAGGAAATTCCCTAGAACTAAGAGTAAGGTCATCACTAAAAGTGTTCAAACCTATATCCTCTAGTTGTGCTTGGTCAAAGGGTTCTACCTCCATCGGGATTCCAAAAGTCTCTTCTACTTCTTCCGGGTAAGTCACGAGCGGTGTGGGTGCCTCAAATGATGGTTGAGTATTTTGTGGGCTTATGGTGTTTACCTCATCATTCCACGTGTCAAGATCACCTATATCCTCATCAATTGTTTTCTTAGGTAGTGATGATAACAAACCTAGCGCTTCATCCAACTTATGGTTTATTGCTTCGGCTCTATCCACAATTCCTTGGCAAACTAGGTCGCTTTTCCTATTGGCCTCACTAAGATGAGATCCTAAACATGGAGGTTGTTCATAAGAATCTATCCTAGGTGAAGGCTCATATGATTCATAGGTGTCTCTAAATGAGGTATTTTGAACTCCTTGGTGTTCTAGCCACTCAACCATATCTTGCAATCTTAGAAGTCTAAGTGAAAAGTACATTTGAAGCAAATTACAAACAAAATCACAAAGAAAAGATAGACTACGAGAAAGCTACAAAATAAAAAGAAAAAATCTCACTTGATAGGAATCTTGTGAGTAGACCTAATAAAAATAAAATTTCAACCTAAGCAATAACTATTCCCCGGCAGCGGCGCCAAAAACTTGATGCGTGGTTTTGCGACCTTACAACAGGTTTTACCTCTCGAGGGATCTCAAGAGGCTTGCAATCCCCACCAGGCAGTGTACCTGACCGATGTAGTATAGTGAAGTGGCAAGTACCGGGGGATTGATCGTTCTCTAGGAGAATAGTGTCGTTAGGATTGAAAAACTATTCTAATAGGTCTAAGGGTGAGGGAAGATTCTTTTTTGTATTTTTTATATTTTTTATGAAAGCAAGTAAAATCTCGGGTTTGAAGGAGTGGGCGGAATTAGTTGCTAGTCAACTAACCCAAATAACTACAAATGCAAATAAAATAAAATAACTGAAAATGAAAAGGTTGTGTAACTTATATGGGGAGAAATGTGTTTACTTAGATTTCCTTACTCCCTAACTATCTTTTACCGGTTGATTAGTGTGTATTAATTGCGTGGATGACGGGTGTATTCCTTAATACCAATCGTGGGGTGGCGTACGTACTTCCCCAACTCTACAAGCTCCTACTTCACTCCTATGTCGAGCCGGATAAGAAGCTCCTAACATGGGATCACTAGAATTCGCTCATGCATTAAATACAACCATAAAAACCTAGTACGCATTGGTTCATGTTTCTTAAGATGTTCAAGCAAATTACCGTATAGGAGGTTAGCCAGTTTTCTTAAGCCTAACATCGATAAACAATCATCCAATACAATTAATAACACACTAACAACTAATAATCAATAGTTAGGTTTCATTAGATCTAAGCAAACACAAGATAAATCTAGCCTAGCATGTTAATCAAAAGACAAGAACAAGATATAATCAAACAGCACATAGACATATTGATTGATTAAATGAATACTTATCTTCAATTAAACATGGGAGATCCAAGGGTATGAAAACCCTTAAAAATGGCAGAAATTCGTCTTAGGGTTTCTCCTCACAAAGTTGCACACTAATGACAAAAAATTGCAAAACTATATATAGAACTTAGTGGCTGACGGCGTCACGTTGTAGATCTTGACGCCATCACCTCGCCGTGTCTAGGGTTCCCGGATGGCCTTCCTGACGCCGTCCCTCTTTAGTGCTCCAAAATCCGCTCTGGCTTATCAAAGGTTGACGCCGTCAGAAATGGGCTTGACGCCGTCTCTCTTTAACTTAAACCGTGATGGCCTTGATCATCTTAAAGGGTGACGCCGTCAGACTTTCCATTGCAAAACTCTCTGGCGCGTCTCGTGTATTTTTCATATCCACCTCTTTTGCCAAGCCATGACGCCGTCAGGAGCAATCCTTGACGCCGTCAAAGGTACTTTTCCAGCCGATTTTGAGACTTTGTCATTTTCTTCACTTTTATGCTCCAAAAACGTCCAAAATGCTTCCTTTTCCATATTTCTTCTCCAAAGTACCTAAAATGACAAAAGGAACGATTTAGGGCAATATTTGATCAAATAAATACGATTTAGGGCTTAAATGACCCCCTAAAAGCGGTGCACTTTTCGCTTCATCAGTGATCTATATAAGAAGGGATTAGAACCAAGAAAACTAACTGGAAAAAATCAAATTGAAAGTGTAAAATGGTCCACTATTTATAGGCGAAGAAAAACTACCCGTTACAGACAAACGATACCACTAAATACCCGACGGTACCACTAAATTTAGTGGTACCGTGCCAGAAAAGGGACGCTCCAGTTTTTGTTTTTAGTGGTGAAGGTTTATTTGAGGAAGTTTGGAGCTGATTTGGGGGGGGGGGAATAGCTGTTGGGATTTTTAAACTAATTTTTCAAAATAAAACATTTCTTTTTAATTCAAAAATAATTTGTAAAATGTATTTTTGAAAAAATGTTTTGTCATATTAAAAATGTGAAGTTTAGAACAAAAAATTTATTTCGTTGATCATCTGTCAAGTTTAAATTTGTTTGTTCATACCTTGAGTGATTTACGTCGGGATGGAAATCAACGAATCTGTTGAGGCATACTTGAGACGTCGAGAGATGTTGATATAAGTATGCATTGATGATTTGTGTTTGCATGTAACTTGTGCATTTTACATTATGTATTACAAGTTACATGTTTGTCCTTATTAAAACCAAAGAAATCGTTTAGTTTAAATATCGTAATATTTGT
Organism: Artemisia tridentata subsp. tridentata; assembly: GCA_021014915.2. Taxonomy (NCBI): domain Eukaryota; kingdom Viridiplantae; phylum Streptophyta; class Magnoliopsida; order Asterales; family Asteraceae; genus Artemisia; species Artemisia tridentata. Next base: position 273,757,447 of record CP139507.1, on the reverse strand, counting down.
ACTAACAATTTCCCCTTTTTGATGATGACAAATATGTAAACCGTGACGCATAGTAAAATGTAAAAGTTACCTATTTACACTTCCTTCTCCCCCTTTTGTCGAAGCAAAAAGGTAGTTGCCTCGAGCTTTCCCTTGAATTCACTCCCTACTCCCCCTTATTACACTACTCTCCTTTCTTCTCAAAAAAATGCGAGCTTGTATCATCCCAGTGAAGTCTTCTATCACCACTGTTAAAAAGACTCTATGCTATGTATTCGAATACTCCCGAGCACCCCCTATCTCAATGCTCCCCTATGGTAATTGTATTCCCTTCTATTTTTACCTTTGTTTCTAGCGAATCCATGGATCAAATTCTTACAAAGGCTTTTCCTACATCAAGGGTTAGCTTCGTGCAACATAATATATAAAAGAATAGGAGAAACATTATAGGGATAGAATACACATAGCAAGACATGCAAGGGTTAAACTATGTTAAAATTTAGCTACAAAAAAATGAGTTTGATGAGCATATCAAAGTATGTAAGAAGTTAAACACGTGATAAAAGTGTGCCAAAGGGATAAAAGCCAAGAAGAAAGCCCAAAAGAGTTGACCGACACAAAGATGTGAATGCGTAATGCAATTCAATGACACTAGAGAGTCACAACTTGACCGACAACCCAAGGTGTAATTCTTCAATCAATCACACTAACAAGAACAAGATTCGTTCATTGACTGACACATAAAATGACTTCTTCCAAGTTGTCATTGGGAAGACAAGTTCTAACAAACATTTTGAACAACATAATCATCTACCTAAGATGATTGGTGTTAATGATAGTTTGTTGATAAGACATACTCTAAATGATTACTATTATGACAAGTCATGCCATAAAGTAGACTCGATAGAAGATATACAAAAGAAAAATGAAAATGAGAACGATATGCACCTAGATGTGAATGGAAATGATTCCATAAGATGATGGGAATTGTTGGATTTGACCTTTGAGAAAAGGTGGGAAAAGACGGTTTAGATTAATATATCGTTTGCATTGAAAATGAGATGCATGATATATTTCAAAGGAGAAAAAGAAAATTTGCATGTGATCCTAACAGGATTGTGAGCGAATATCCATAACAGGGTTGAGGTAACGAAGTTCTAGAATGCTAGTTTTGGATGATCCTAGTTGTGAGTTAGAGATGATTTGGTGTATGATGGATTTTGTGTGATTGTGTAGTTTATACACAATGGGTATAATGATTGTGAGGATTGAAGGTTATTGAACTAGCTATCACTATCAAGAGTGAAGGATAGTTGTGAGGTTTGAGTGTAATGATCGATGGGTTGAAGGTTCTTAAACAAAATATCACTGTCAAGAGTGAAGGTAAGTTGTAAAGGTTGAGTGTGATGATGAATGATATTAATGTGAGGTTTGATGTGAGGGTTGAAGGTATTTGTGTTGGGTACTGAACTTCCTTAAACAAGGATTTGAATAGAAATAAACCTAAGTGTCAAATATCCTTGAACGTTCTCAGGTCACTGATCCGTGTATGAGTATATATAAATAAATATAGTATCGTGCACACGTGATACTTTGAGAAATGACAAGTCAAACCTTAGGAAAAATTCAAACTTGCAAAACCCGTGGATGTGATGTGTGTGATACCGGGCAAGTGATCACCCGGGTCGTGTCCCAACGAGATGTGAATGGGCTCTTGTGAAAAGCTTTGGATTAGAGTGATTGATGATTTAGATTGCTTTTGATTTTGCTTTGTTTAACAATTCTAAATAACAAATTAAAATCAGATATGCACAACAAAATTAAACGCTAAGGACTTAACTTAAAAACGCGCAACGAAAAAATCTAAAAAGGACTAAAAAGTAAAATTTATGAAATTTAAAACCTAAAAATGTAAAATTACTAAAAACTTATTTTAAAACTTAAATTCTAATTTTCTACACTTTTTATTTAATTATTTCTAATTATTAATTATTTAAATACTAATTAAACTAATTTAAATTATAAAAAATACTAAATGAGCTAAGAAAAATCTAAAATTTTTCTAAAAATATTATCAAGTAAATAAAAGCTAAGAAAATTATAAAAATGAAATTTACTTAATTAAAATTTAAAAAAGATAAATTCTATTAAATAGAAGCTATCACTATTTTTCTATTTTTGATTTTCTTAAGGACTAAAAAATGAAATTATATTTTTCCTAGATTAAAAATGACAAAAGAAAATTATGAAAATTGGATTTGTATTTTTCTGATTATTTTTCTATTTATTATGATTTAAATACTATTTTAAACTAATTAAAAAGATTAAAAATACCAAAACTATTCAGAAAATTATGAAAATTTACAGGTAAATCTAAAATATTATTAAAAAGCTATGAAAAATAAAATCACAAGTCTACTGAGCCTAGATAAGCAGATGGACAGATAAGCAGTTAAGGCAATAAGCTAAAAATAAGCCAATAAGCACAAAAGTTAACCAACTGCTCAGGACATGTTAACCCAACTTAAATAAGCTCAAATCAACTTAATACAAACAGATAATTCCACAGATAAGCCAATTAAGCACTTTGACTGTTGCAAAATTACAACAGAAACTAGCAGAAAATAGCAACTTTGCAGGGCAAATTAAGCTGTCTAAATAAGCACTGAGATGAAATATTATGGGGGCAAAAGGTAGCCTGAACTATGAACTATCTAAAAAACCTAAAAGCCCCATCCCAAATGTACCAATTGATGTTCAATTTGATCACAGATCAGCACATCAGAACAAGGTTCAACCTGAAATTTTTTGACTTTTGACTGTTTTTGAAATGTTGACTTTGGTGAGCTTTGATTCTAATTTACTGACTGATTATGCAATAATAAGCTAAGATAAGACTATAACAAGCAACATTAACAACTTACTAACTAATATGAATGATTTAGCAACCTCAAATCCTAACAGTGCACTGAGATTAAAGAATAAAGAGTGATTTTGACTACTCACTGATTAGGTACTGGTTTTTATGGATGAACTGAGCTAATGTGACCTAATGTGACATGTTTTAACTATTATTAACAACAAACAACAAGCTGAACACAGTTAATCATGCAAATCCAAACACCCCTTTAAATGGCAGTTTCAACTAAAATCTGTTCAAAACTTCTCCAAAACAATTCCAATCCTAATTTCTGGTTATAATATGATCAAACAACTTAATTTTAACTCAGAAATACAAGTTTCAAACACAAATGCCAGCAAAAACTCAAGATCAATAGCATGACAGTTAAGAAGCAACTTGATCAAAAATAAATGCAAACTAGGATTTTATGAAGAAACTAACTTATATAATGATGCAACTAGTGAAATAACACAGAGATAAGCAATAATATTAAAGCTAGAACTAATATGACTACTAATGCAGAGTTTTATGAAAAATAATGAAAACTCACAATTCCAATCCCCCTCAGCATGAACAGAGGGGGTTTCACTTTGCTTGCCTGTCTTTAGACAGGCCAAATGGTCTCCTTTTTGGCTGCCTTTAACTCCCCAATAAGCTTGGCTTATTTAATAAGCTGAGGTTGACTTTATTTGACCTTTTTTGTTATTTTTGGTTTTCTATAACTAATCAGGTTTTAAAGTCTCTAAAAGCTTTATTAAGCTTTCTAGGAACTTATGTTATCCTAATTGGTCCAGAGAAACATCATAAGCAACAAATGAGTTTATTGAAAATTTTGAAACAAGAGACAGTGAAATGAAAATCAAATAACTCCGAATTTTATTGCTTTGAAAATCCAAACTTACAACATTACAGCTAAGATTACAACATCTAAACTAATTTGGAATGAAAAACATTGAAACATAAATTTGACATAATAAAGTTAAGCTAAAAATTACACACTTGCTTCACAGCATCTCTTCTCCTTTTATAGCCTCAAATTAGGGTTCCTGGAGGTGTCCTTGACTTTTCCCAGCAATATCTTGACCATTGGATGCACTACTTTTAATCTTGGTCGTTCACTGATTTTGGCGCCAAAACTCCAATCATAGCTAAGTACTGATTTAGCGTGTATAAGTGGGATAATCTTGGACTGGGGTGAGGGTTAGTGAGTTTTTCAGAGATTAGAGGTGATGATGAAGGGTGTAGGGTGGCTTAGTGATGATGAAGGAGTAGCAGAGGTCACGGGTTTGTGTTGGGGGGAGATGGTCAAAGGTTTGACCTGGGTTTTTTATTTCTTTGACTTTGGCTAAAAAGAAGGGTGGATCGGGTTGGATAGGGATTGGGCTTGGGTTAAGGAGATGGGCTGGTGGATAATTGGGATGGGTTTGTTTGTTTATTTTATTTTTGGGCTAAGATAACAAAGGGGCCGGTTTGGTTTTAGATAAATCACAAGGACCATACTTGTAATTTCTGAAATTATGAGGACCGAACTTGCACATCTTCCAAAATACACCAAGGTAAAATCCTGCCATGTTTCCATAATCCAAGAACCAAAATTGCACTTTTCTAATTTTTAAAATTCCCAGGGACTATTTTTGACAGATTTCAAACTTGAGGGACCAAAGATGTAATTTATTCAAACTTTTCACCAAAGGACTAAATATGATTATTTATGATTTAAAAAGGACCTTTGGTGATTTTTCTGACAAAACAAATGCTTAGGGACTAATTTTGACAAGTTTTGAAACTTGAGGGACTGAAACTGCCAATTTTGCAAACTTTGTTCGTTTTTCAACTGTTTTTAAACATTTTGCATTTAAAACATATAAAACACAATCCCTGGGATATTTTCAGTATTTTGATGCATTTCTGAGTGTTTTTGAGTGTTTTGGCAGTTCAGATAAGACAAAAATGATGAGTATTTAGACACTCATCAATCCCCCACACTAAACTATTGCTAGTCCCTAGCAATCTTTTATGAAGTTTTAATGGATTTTTCTCTTTACCAGATATCCATCATTTCTGGAGTAGCCAAATGTTTCAGTTCAAGTAAGAACTATGGTACACCGATAACCATATGATTTTGAGCAAACCATCAGCTGTCAACGGTTTTGATTTGTCTTTACCAGAAGCCGTTTGCTTCTGGACTAGCCAGCTCTTAGATAAATTATCAATATTATCTTTGGTGAGCTGATTACCAATCATGGTTTTTCCACTTGCCTTTACCACAAGCCATAACCTTGCGGGCTAGCCAACTCTTCATCTTTTCAGGATATGGTGAGTCGAATACCATACAATTTTCGGCAAATTGCAAGCCATAAACGGATTTGAGTTATCTTTACCAAGAGCCGTTTGCTCCTGGATTAGCCAATCCTTTTGTGGGTTAGACATGGCGGACTGATAACCATTTTATTTCGTTCTAAGTGCGAAAAAATTTTTTAAAATTTTGGCTAAAATGGGGGTGCTAGATGGCACATTTGATTAAATTCGCTAGAATTCCCCCCCACACTTAGAACTGAATATTGCCCTCAATATTCAAAGTACTGGTTGTTAAACCAACACTTAGAACGTAAAAAGGAAATATTAATAGCCATTTATTTTATATACACTTTTTTTTTTTGAAAATTTTCCATATATACAACATGTGGGGCATCTCCCCCACACTTAGGTGGTAGAAAATAGAAAGAAGTCAGAAATATGGGTGAAAACCCATATGGTGCTTGAGTTTTTGATCACCGAGTCACTAGCTTGACTCGACCCCGAATTGAGTTGATTTCTCCCGAACAGTCAGGTTTGTCACGCAAGCTAACCGCATGTGAACGACCAACTGTAACAAAGGGTTCCTGAACAGCCCGGGAGAAAAATCAATTTAAAAGTCTATGGGGAAGTAAGTGGAAGAGAGCATCCCCCCCACACTAGGTAGTAGAAAAGAGAAAGAAAACAGAGACACGGGTGAGAACCCATGTTTTGCTAATGTTTTTGATCACCGAGTCACTAGCTTGACTCGATCCCCGCATTCATTGGTTCATGGGGAAAGTTTGGAGATCCGGGACAACCATGGGTGGTATGTCCTCTCCAATGTAATGTTTCAACCGATGGCCATTCACTTTAAAGTTAGGTCCGTCAGCTTGAGATAACTCAACGGTACCATATGGATAAACTTTTGTGATAGTGAATGGACCAGACCAACGGGATTTGAGTTTACCCGAGAAAATCTTCAATCTTGAATTGAAAAGAAGGACTCGGTCACCAACGTTAAAAACGCGGTTCTTAATTTTTGAGTCATGGAGCTTCTTTGTTTTTTCCTTGTAGATCAAAGAGTTCTCGTAGGCTTGATCACGAAGTTCATTCAATTCATTTATTTGAATTTTCCGGTGATCACCCGCTGTCTGAAGGTCAAAGTTTGCATGCTTGAGGGCCCAGTAGGCTTTGTGCTCAAGCTCAATCGGTAGATGACACGCCTTTCCGTACACAAGCTTGTATGGAGTACACCCGATGGGTGTCTTGTAAGCTGTACGAAAAGCCCAGAGTGCGTCATCTAGCTTATCCGACCAAGATGCACGATTTTCTCCTACGGTCCTTTCTAAGATTCTTTTAATTCCTCGATTTGTAACTTCCACTTGCCCACTTGTTTGGGGGTGATACGCGGTAGAAAGACGGTGTGTAACACCATACTTTTGCATGACTTTATCAAACTTGTCATTGCAGAAATGCGTACCACGATCACTGATTATAGCACGTGGAGTTCCAAAACGAGCAAAAAGAGATTTCAAAAATTTCACAACAACTCGGGCATCATTTGTGGGTAAAGCTTTCGCTTCAACCCATTTTGACAAATAGTCAACAGCCACGAGAATGTATTTGTTTCCTCGAGATGATGGAAATGGCCCCATAAAATCAATGCCCCATATGTCAAAGATTTCACAAACTTGAATGACATTTTGTGGCATTTCATTTCTTTGTGAAATATTTCCGTAACGTTGACAATCGTTACAAGTTTTGACTATTTCCTGGGCATCCTTGTAAATTGTGGGCCAATAGAAACCAGAATCAAACACCTTTTTGGCGGTGTAGTTGGGATTATGATGTCCCCCAGTAGGTCCAGAATGGCAAGCCTTGAGAATATCGATGGCTTCCTGACCATAAACACACCGCCGGATGACTTGATCCGCACAGATTTTAAACAGGTAGGGGTCGTCCCAGAAATAATGTTTGACATCCTTGAAGAACTTATTCTTCTGTTGGGACGACATCCCTTTCACAACAAAGTTACCCGCATGGTAGTTTGCAAAGTCGGCAAACCATGGGGTAGTCGAATCTCCACGAAAAGCAACCGCACTGAGTGTTTCGAGAGGAAATGTTTCATTGATTTCCTTTTTCTCGAACACATCTTGGTGAGGGTTTTCCAATCGCGACAGATGGTCAGCAGCTAGGTTCTCAGCTCCTTTTTTATCACGTATGGTGATATCAAATTCTTGCAGGAGGAGAACCCAACGGAGCAATCTCGGCTTTGCATCTTGTTTTGCAAAGAGATATTTGAGAGCCGAGTGATCCGTATACACTACGCATTTGGTTAAGATTAAGTATGGCCGAAACTTCTCAAAGGCATATACCACAGCCAACAATTCTTTTTCTGTAGTGCTGTAATGAGTTTGAGCTTCAGTCATAGTTTTACTTGCGTAGTGGATAGGCTGAAAATGTTTAGCTTTTCGTTGCCCCAGGACTGCACCGATAGCAAAATCACTTGCATCGCACATGAGTTCAAATGGCAAGTCCCAGTCGGGGGCAACTAAAATGGGTGCTTCAGTAAGCTTTTTCTTTAGAGTTTGAAAAGCTTCAACGCACTCAGGAGAGAAGATAAAAGGAGCATCCTTTTCAAGGAGATGGGTCATAGGCCGGGCGATTTTAGAAAAATCTTGTATGAATCTACGATAGAAACCGGCATGACCCAAAAAACTCCGAATACCTTTGACGGTAGTGGGATGAGGTAATTTACTGATGACATCAACTTTAGATCTGTCAACCTCAATCCCACTCTTGGAAATCTTATGGCCGAGGACAATGCCCTCTTTAACCATAAAGTGACTCTTTTCCCAATTTAGACAAAGATTGGTGTCTTTACACCTTTTCAACATGTTTTCTAAATTGGAGAGACATGCTTGGAATGAATCCCCAATGACCGAGAAGTCATCCATAAAGACCTCCATTGTTTTACCGATCATGTCGGTGAATATGGCCATCATGCACCTTTGGAACGTGCCCGGAGCATTACATAAGCCAAAAGGCATACATTTGTAGGCAAAGGTTCCATAAGGGCATGTAAAGGTAGTCTTTTCTTGATCTTGCGGATCAATGGGAATTTGAAAGTAACCCGAGAAACCATCAAGGAAACAATAGTACTCGTTTCCCGCTAATCTCTCAAGCATTTGGTCCATGAAGGGTAGAGGAAAATGGTCTTTACGGGTGGCATCATTTAACTTGCGATAGTCAATGCAGACACGCCACCCCGTAACCAATCGAGTTGGAATCAACTCATTTTCTTCATTTGTGACAACAGTAATGCCACCCTTTTTAGGAACGCAATGAATGGGACTAACCCAAGGACTATCCGAGATAGGGTAAATCAATCCGGCATCAAGAAGTTTGAGAACCTCTTGTTTGATAACCTCATGAATTTTAGGATTCACCCTTCTTTGATGTTGAACTGCCGGTTTAAAGTCATCCTCCATTAAAATCTTGTGAGTACAAAATTCAGGGTTAATACCCTTGATGTCGGAGAGCTTCCAAGCAATTGCTTGCTTGTGTGACTTCAAAACTTTTATGAGAGCAGTCTTTTCATCCTCACTCAAATTTTTAGCAATTATGACGGGTAATTTATCATCACCCTCCAAAAATGCATACTCGAGATGAGGTGGTAAGTCCTTAAGTTCGACCTCAGGAAATTCATCGTTTTTCTCAACCGATTTGATTTCCTCTTTATGAAGTTTTTGTGGAAGAACAGGAGGAAAAGAGGGATCTTCATTTAACATCTTCTCAATGAGAAGGATATATCCCTCCAAGTCAATCTCTTGGTTATCAATTCCATCGGGAACCGAATCACTCTTGAGAAAGGCCTCGATTTCCTCTAAGATGAAGTCACTTCCCTCAAACGGAGTGAGAGAAGGAGAAGAATTAGCGATTATAGGTTCAGAAGATGGAGTGGGATCACCACTCGAAGAATTATGAACATAACCAAGAACTTCTTGAGAGTACTCCTCTGAAGCAACATCAATGACATCTATTCGGTTAACCGATTCAGAGTCATAATTTGAGGAGTACCTCGAAGTTTGATCGAGGTTAAAAGTGACTGCTTCATTATCCACACGAAGAGTTATTTTCTCTTCGAAAACATCAATTAGAGCACGGCCCGTCCTTAGGAATCCTCTTCCAAGAATGAGAGGAACCCTTGGATCAGCATCGAATTCAACAACAACGAAGTCAGCCGGAAAATGGAACTTTCCTACTTTCACGAAGACATCTTCGGCAATGCCGAGTGGACGAGTGATAGAACGATCTGCAAGCTCAAGAGTCATGCAGGTAGGAGTAAGTCCAGGAAGAGAAAGTTTCTTCCATACTGAATTAGGCATCAGGTTAATGCTAGCGCCAAGATCGGCCAAAGCGAAGCATTCACCCATTCCTGGAAAAACACACGGAATAAGAAATTTTCCAGGATCTCCAAGCTTCTCGGGAAGCTTCTTTAAGATTGCTGCAGAGCAATTCTCGTTTAAAGGAGTTTTTGCCATTTCGTACAATTTTTCCTTGTTGCTTAACAAGTTCTTGATCATTGATGCAAATTTGGGCATCATGATGATAGCATCCGCAAGGCTTATGTCAAAGTGCAAATCTTGAAAGATTTGATAGAACTTGTCCATTTGATGACTAGCCTTTTCACGGAGCTTTTGCTCATTGAGTCGTGATGGATAAGGTATTGAAGGTTTGGATTTAGGGATCTCAACGGGAGTTGCAACAGATTCAAAGACAACTCCAGGGTTGAGTTTGGTTTTTGGGATATCCTGAGGTTGGACGTTTTTGGTACCTCCGTTATTAGTAGGAAGTACATTGTCCTTGGTCACCTCAGGTTCACGTTCCACTACCTTAGGAAGAGAAGAAGCGGTAGTGGGAATCTCGGGTCCATCATAAGCTTTGCCACTGCGTGTGGTGATAGCTTTAAGTTCACCCTTTGGGTTGACCACAGTATTACCCGGGAGACCTCCCGAGGTAGAAGGTGGAGTGAGATGGCATATGAGACTAGAAAGCATATTCTCGATGTTGCTTTGAGATTGTTCCATTTTGTTGTTTGTAGCCATAAGCTCACTCTTCAGCTCATTACCCTGCTTGGTTATTGTGGATTGTAAATCATTCCTCAAAGTGAAGATTTGATTTTGCATTGCCTTTAGTTTGGAATCATTAACCTTAATATAGTTATTGAGTTCACTTGAAGGCGGTTCTTGGTAATGAGGAGCTGAATACCCTTGATTACCCCTTGGGGGTGGGTATTGAGATTGATTGATCGGGGCATGAAATTGATTTTGCGTGTTTTGCCCTCTTTGCTGATTAGGATTAAACCTATTTGGATTGTTGGGTTGAGGAAATCCGGGTGGTCCGTTTTGAGGACGGTAGTTTGGATCCACTTGAGGACGGTATTGGTTACCTCCTTGGTTGGAACTACCGGCTACTGCATTAATTTCAAATGTACCATCGGTGGCAGTACAATTATAATATGCATGTGGACCACCACAAGTGACACAAACTTCTACCTTTTTGATTTCGGCAGTTTGAGAAGTTTGCGGAGAAGAGGGGGAAGAAACTTTATGTGTGGTGAGAACCAAGGATTTTATAACCTTCGTGAGTTCGTCAAGTCTAGCATCGGTGCTAGACTGACTCACGGATGATGAGGTAGAAGGACCAACACTCATTTGGGAAACAACCGGTTTGGTTCGTGGAGTGCGGACCTTAGACTTGTTCTCAATGATTGCTAAAGCATCCTTTGTGGTTCGATTCAAGAAATTTCCTCCAGCGGAGGAATTGAGAGATTCTTGATCAGCTGAGCTCACACCATTGTAGAAAGTGTCGAGTTGCATCAACTCAGAGAAACCATGATGCGGACATTTGCGAAGCATTTCTTTATAACGATCCCATGCCTCACTAAATGATTCATCGAATTTTTGTGTAAATTGCATGATTTCGTTTTTAAGACTCGTGGTTTTGGAAGGAGGAAAAAATTCATTCACGAACTTCTTAACCAAATCTTCCCATGTTACAATCGATCGAGGGGGTTGTTTATCAAGCCAAATCCGGGCAGCCCCATCGATGGAAAATGGGAAAAGAAGAAGTTTGATTGCCTCTTCAGGGACATTTTTGCATTTGATGGTAGACGTGATTTTGTTAAACCATCGAATGTGATCTTGAGGATCGTCCCTTTCAAAACCATAGAATTGACGTGAGGTTACAAGATTTATTAACCCCGTTTTGAGTTCAAAATTCTCGGCCACGATGGCCGGAATAACAATAGCATCTCCGTAACCCTCGATGGGTGCTTGGAGAAGCTCATTCATAGTCGGCTCAGCCGCCATGAGAACAGGAATAGCACGAACTTCGGGTTCGACTATTGAAGAAGAACGTCTACGTCTACGACCTCGTCTTCGAGGAATGTTGCCAAGCTCACGTAACGGGCTCGTAGACCTAGAAGAACGCGTGCGCATGCACTAGAACACAACTCTAAGAAGCCTCAGAGTCGAGAGAATTATGAAAAAGGATGGAAGATTCTTTTTAATTTTTTGAAAAGTGAAGATGAAAATAAATCCAATTAAAACAAGATCGAGAGAAAACACAAGTGAACTTAAACCAATAATCAACAAGCGTACGGTAGCTCTCTAAAAGATAAACGCACAGGGTGGCGGAGAAGCAAAGGTGGGCAATTAATGCGCCTTAAAAACCCGCTTCTTTCAGTCCGACAATTTAATGTCAGACTATCCTAGAACCTCCGTTAGAGTTTGTTTATCAATTAAAGGTGAGCCGATATTCGCAAGTGATACAAAGGCAAGTTTTAAATCTTTGGTTTGGGAACTTATTATGGTCGTACCCCAAGTTAGGTAGTACTCTGTCTTGGTTCTCGATGGTAATTTTTTATTGTTATTTATTATTAACAAAGAAAACAGAAAATGTTTTTGGGTTTTTAATTTTTATATGATATATATATATATAAAAGAAAAGAAAAAATATTTTTGTTTTTTATATTGTTTTTGAGAAATAAGAACTTCTTGAAAGAAGGATCTCGAATCACTAATCGCTTGAACTTAACACAATTGTCGCAGCACACCTCCCCGGCAGCGGCGCCAAAATTTGATCCGTGTGTGAGTATATATAAATAAATATAGTATCGTGCACACGTGATACTTTGAGAAATGACAAGTCAAACCTTAGGAAAAAGTCAAACTTGCAAAACCCGTGGATGTGATGTGTGTGATACCGGGCAAGTGATCACCCGGGTCGTGTCCCAACGAGATGTGAATGGGCTCTTGTGAAAAGCTTTGGATTAGAGTGATTGATGATTTAGATTGCTTTTGATTTTGCTTTGTTTAACAATTCTAAATAACAAATTAAAATCAGATATGCACAACAAAATTAAACGCTAAGGACTTAACTTAAAAACGCGCAACGAAAAAATCTAAAAAGGACTAAAAAGTAAAATTTATGAAATTTAAAACCTAAAAATGTAAAATTACTAAAAACTTATTTTAAAACTTAAATTCTAATTTTCTACACTTTTTATTTAATTATTTCTAATTATTAATTATTTAAATACTAATTAAACTAATTTAAATTATAAAAAATACTAAATGAGCTAAGAAAAATCTAAAACTTTTTCTAAAAATATTATCAAGTAAATAAAAGCTAAGAAAATTATAAAAATGAAATTTACTTAATTAAAATTTAAAAAAGATAAATTCTATTAAATAGAAGCTATCACTATTTTTCTATTTTTGATTTTCTTAAGGACTAAAAAATGAAATTATATTTTTCCTAGATTAAAAATGACAAAAGAAAATTATGAAAATTGGATTTGTATTTTTCTGATTATTTTTCTATTTATTATGATTTAAATACTATTTTAAACTAATTAAAAAGATTAAAAATACCAAAACTATTCAGAAAATTATGAAAATTTACAGGTAAATCTAAAATATTATTAAAAAGCTATGAAAAATAAAATCACAAGTCTACTGAGCCTAGATAAGCAGATGGACAGATAAGCAGTTAAGGCAATAAGCTAAAAATAAGCCAATAAGCACAAAAGTTAACCAACTGCTCAGGACATGTTAACCCAACTTAAATAAGCTCAAATCAACTTAATACAAACAGATAATTCCACAGATAAGCCAATTAAGCACTTTGACTGTTGCAAAATTACAACAGAAACTAGCAGAAAATAGCAACTTTGCAGGGCAAATTAAGCTGTCTAAATAAGCACTGAGATGAAATATTATGGGGGCAAAAGGTAGCCTGAACTATGAACTATCTAAAAAACCTAAAAGCCCCATCCCAAATGTACCAATTGATGTTCAATTTGATCACAGATCAGCACATCAGAACAAGGTTCAACCTGAAATTTTTTGACTTTTGACTGTTTTTGAAATGTTGACTTTGGTGAGCTTTGATTCTAATTTACTGACTGATTATGCAATAATAAGCTAAGATAAGACTATAACAAGCAACATTAACAACTTACTAACTAATATGAATGATTTAGCAACCTCAAATCCTAACAGTGCACTGAGATTAAAGAATAAAGAGTGATTTTGACTACTCACTGATTAGGTACTGGTTTTTATGGATGAACTGAGCTAATGTGACCTAATGTGACATGTTTTAACTATTATTAACAACAAACAACAAGCTGAACACAGTTAATCATGCAAATCCAAACACCCCTTTAAATGGCAGTTTCAACTAAAATCTGTTCAAAACTTCTCCAAAACAATTCCAATCCTAATTTCTGGTTATAATATGATCAAACAACTTAATTTTAACTCAGAAATACAAGTTTCAAACACAAATGCCAACAAAAACTCAAGATCAATAGCATGACAGTTAAGAAGCAACTTGATCAAAAATAAATGCAAACTAGGATTTTATGAAGAAACTAACTTATATAATGATGCAACTAGTGAAATAACACAGAGATAAGCAATAATATTAAAGCTAGAACTAATATGACTACTAATGCAGAGTTTTATGAAAAATAATGAAAACTCACAATTCCAATCCCCCTCAGCATGAACAGAGGGGGTTTCACTTTGCTTGCCTGTCTTTAGACAGGCCAAATGGTCTCCTTTTTGGCTGCCTTTAACTCCCCAATAAGCTTGGCTTATTTAATAAGCTGAGGTTGACTTTATTTGACCTTTTTTGTTATTTTTGGTTTTCTATAACTAATCAGGTTTTAAAGTCTCTAAAAGCTTTATTAAGCTTTCTAGGAACTTATGTTATCCTAATTGGTCCAGAGAAACATCATAAGCAACAAATGAGTTTATTGAAAATTTTGAAACAAGAGACAGTGAAATGAAAATCAAATAACTCCGAATTTTATTGCTTTGAAAATCCAAACTTACAACATTACAGCTAAGATTACAACATCTAAACTAATTTGGAATGAAAAACATTGAAACATAAATTTGACATAATAAAGTTAAGCTAAAAATTACACACTTGCTTCACAGCATCTCTTCTCCTTTTATAGCCTCAAATTAGGGTTCCTGGAGGTGTCCTTGACTTTTCCCAGCAATATCTTGACCATTGGATGCACTACTTTTAATCTTGGTCGTTCACTGATTTTGGCGCCAAAACTCCAATCATAGCTAAGTACTGATTTAGCGTGTATAAGTGGGATAATCTTGGACTGGGGTGAGGGTTAGTGAGTTTTTCAGAGATTAGAGGTGATGATGAAGGGTGTAGGGTGGCTTAGTGATGATGAAGGAGTAGCAGAGGTCACGGGTTTGTGTTGGGGGGAGATGGTCAAAGGTTTGACCTGGGTTTTTTATTTCTTTGACTTTGGCTAAAAAGAAGGGTGGATCGGGTTGGATAGGGATTGGGCTTGGGTTAAGGAGATGGGCTGGTGGATAATTGGGATGGGTTTGTTTGTTTATTTTATTTTTGGGCTAAGATAACAAAGGGGCCGGTTTGGTTTTAGATAAATCACAAGGACCATACTTGTAATTTCTGAAATTATGAGGACCGAACTTGCACATCTTCCAAAATACACCAAGGTAAAATCCTGCCATGTTTCCATAATCCAAGAACCAAAATTGCACTTTTCTAATTTTTAAAATTCCCAGGGACTATTTTTGACAGATTTCAAACTTGAGGGACCAAAGATGTAATTTATTCAAACTTTTCACCAAAGGACTAAATATGATTATTTATGATTTAAAAAGGACCTTTGGTGATTTTTCTGACAAAACAAATGCTTAGGGACTAATTTTGACAAGTTTTGAAACTTGAGGGACTGAAACTGCCAATTTTGCAAACTTTGTTCGTTTTTCAACTGTTTTTAAACATTTTGCATTTAAAACATATAAAACACAATCCCTGGGATATTTTCAGTATTTTGATGCATTTCTGAGTGTTTTTGAGTGTTTTGGCAGTTCAGATAAGACAAAAATGATGAGTATTTAGACACTCATCAGTCACTGAGTGAACAGTCACTTAGTGAGTTATCTTCAAGATGCCTAGGACGAGTCTAAGAAGAAAGATTCTCCATTCAGTGAGGCGGAACTCCCTGAATGGCACCTAAGCCAATGAAGAAGATAATGGGTTCAGTGAGTGATGAAAATAACTCACTGAACCCTAGTCTCCTCAACAACTATGAAGACTGAAGACTGAAAACCAAAGACTGAAGGAAAGGCGGGACAAGGCGGGAGAGATTTGAAGAGATAAGGAGAAGGCCTTATCAGGCTGAATTCAAACTTTCCCTGAAAGGCTTCATAACAAGAACAGTGTCATCACTGTTACTCAGAAAGCACTATTGTCCTATACCCAAAATAGGTTCTTGTAACAGTGACAAAATACATCAGTATTTTGTCCTGATTAGCTTAGGTCACCTTTTGTCTTCTACTTAATGGTTGCTCATATACTTGTCTATAAATAGGATCATAAGATGGAGTAAAAGGGGACAAGTTTGTGCAATTAATGCTTAGACATTCACAAACCACTTTTACTCCTCCATAGAGCAACCTTGTCCATGAGATAGCTCAGTGGTTCCTGATAGTTGCCACTTAAGCTTAGCTTAAGTTTAGAGAGGAGACAATACCATACTTGTCATTTCAATCCCAAGTGTTTTTCCCGCAAACACTTGGGTATAGATTCTTTTGATTTACCTCTAATAATAGTTTAAATGTTGAAAAACTCTTGTCTTTTATCTTTTACGTTTATACTTATTTTTCAAGTTAATCAATACATTACTAAGCTATGGAACACGGTTAGCTTAACTTTGTAGTTAATTCTAATCGTGTTACGGGAACAATAAGTGGTATCAGAGCCTCTAGTTTATAAAACTTTTCAAAAAATAAAGAGTGCTCAAAAGGTTTTTAAAACCAAGATCCTACCATGGCTGATAGTAATGTACCCCAGCTAGTTGACAAAAAGGGAGGAAGCTATTCAGTTGTCGCTCCTAGACTAGTAGCTGGAAAATTTAGCAAGTGGAAAAAACGTATGCTTTGCTACTTGACTGGTATGGAACCATACTACATCACATGTATCAATGAAGGTCCCTTTGTCCTTAAGACAGCTGAAGGGTTACCTAAACCTGAAGCTCAGTGGACAATTGATGAGAGAAGGGTAGTTAATCAAGACCAACGCCTGAAAAGCATCATTATATCATGTCTTCCTGACGATACAATGGAATCAGTCATTAACTGTACAACAGCCAAACAAACTTGGCTTGACTTGGTTCACAGCTTTGAGGGTCCCTCAGATACCAAGGAAAACAGTATTATGGACCTGAAACTTGAGTATAACACCTTCAGGGCCAAAGACTCTGAAAGTCTCTCTCAGACCTATACAAGATACAAAACCTTAATCAATGAACTATCAAATGATGGTGTAGTCTTGTCTAAGCATGAAATCAATGTTGGCTTTGTCAACAGTCTCCCTGAGAAGTGGTTAAACTTCTCTTAGGGTCTTAGGAATGCTAATCACATTCAAAATCTTGAGCTCCCTAAGATCTATGGGAAGTTTGTCTATGAGGACAACTTAATCTCAAGGAGATACCCTCACTCAAAGAAAGCTCAAGAGATAAAAAAGGCCCTGATAACTGTGACAAATGGTAATTTTCACGTTGTTAATTAATAATAAATGGTTAGTTATTATTTTTAAGTTGAGTATTTCTATGCGCGTTTGCATGTTTCTGAGTATTTTTGAGCATTTTTGGGAGCTGTCCCGCATACTATAGCTTACAGTCACTGCAGAAAAAGGTTATTTTTGTCAGTAAGCGTAAATTATTCTATTCCTGATAGTTACTGAAAAGTTTCGTAATTAACTGAGAGTTTTCTCACATCTTACTGAAAAGCAACCGCACACGCGTACCGACAACACAGTATATATGGTAGCAGTCAAATAAATACATTTTTGAGTCAGTAATAATATTTTATTACATTTCTGACAAAAACATGGGTAAAAACTTTATTTTACACGTACGTGTCCAAAAACGTCAAAGCGGGACTTTACGGTAACATTTAAGCTCAAACCGACACACGATACACCAACGAGCAGTAAAAATAATTTCCCTCCCCCTCTAATTTGCCCATAACCGGCCACTAGTAAAAACTCCCCCACTAAATGACAAATTCCTACCACTAACTCAATTTTAATCTTATAAATATAAGTCATTACCTTAAATGTTAAACACACCAAGTTTTCTTATCTGTTTTGCACTCACCAAACTTCCTAGATCATTTTTCTTTCAAAATGCACGGCTCAACATAGAAATCCAAGATCCAAAAATTTTTGTTGAAGTTCAAGCTAATCGGGGTGTATATTCAAGAGTTTCGGGTTAATTAGAACGTGGTTTGGGTAAATTTGGTGAACTTTGGGTTGTTTTTGGTTCCTCCTAGCCTCGTTAAAACTTAAGCATTGTAAGGAAACATCAAAACTTTTTTAATCTTGTTGATTTCATGTTCATTTGATGTCTAATTATGTTACAAAATGTTAAATGTGTATATTTTGCTAAAATGAAAAAGCTAGGGCTTGTTATTTATTAATATGGTGCTCGACATTTTTGGAGTTTATGTACAAATTAGAGTATTTCTTGCTTGTGTGGTAAATCTTGTTGTATATGGTACTAGTTTGATGATACAAATGTGATTAGTGTTAATTACGCGAGATTAAGTCAATATATACACTTATGCGAGTATTTACATGGATCGGCCATAATAAAATTACAAAACTATTGGGATTTTGAAAAACATAAAATTTTGGCTCAAGCGGTGAAATGGTGGAATTAATGCTTAAAAGTTTATTTTGAATAGCTTATTGAATAAGCCATAACTAATTGTGTTTAGCTTATAAAAATATGCTTTTGGGTCGTATGGTGATATATGGGTTGAACTCATTAAATTTTGGTCATGGTTGACTTTTTGACTTATTAACTTAATTATAAGTGCTTAATTGATATAATTAAAATTCGTGATGTAACTAATTTAACTAAAAAGGGCCTTGGACTTAAATAAATAATTTTGGGCTTGTGAACTTTCGGTGACAGTTGGGCCAAGCCCAACCCAACTCGTCACAGTTGACTTTTTTTGACCAAATGTGGTAACAAATGTGTTAAATAAATTTTTAGCAAACTAATGATATATATACCGAAAATTAGAAAGGCTAAATGGTTTTGGACTAAAATTTGAACTATTTGGCTCATTTAATGATTTTCGGCCCAATGAGTATGTCGGGTGACAAAAATGAGTTTTAAAATATTTTTCAACCCACTATGAATATCTTTACTTAACGATACGATATATATATATATATATATATATTATATATATATATATATATATATATATATATATATATATATATTTAAAACTAGTTTGGACTTTTTTTGAGACGCGTTGGTTTCATAAAGGGTAATAAATGAAATTTTGACCAAATCCTTATGAATGTTGACTTTTGTTGACTTTTGAAGGTATATTGACTAAATATTGACCTTGAATTGAAATCTATTATTGATAATTAAACGTGACGATAACAATATTTATAACGATAAATATACTCACGACGACTAAAATATATATACCGGACAAATTTTGCAAATATAGTTAACAAAGCAAGCTAATTAAGGAAATTGCAACACATGAGAAAATGAAAACGTTTGGTTAAACGAATGGGTCATGCCCAAATTTTCCTAAAATTCCAACACTTAGAATATTTTTTATAAGAATACTTAACTTGTTTAAAATTTCTAAATACTTAACAATTATTCCAAATTTCTTATAATTAAAATTATATTATAAATAATAAACAATATTTATAATATAATATTCCTCCACTAACACTATTATTTTATTTATTTCTCAAAACCTATTTAATTAATTATAACCTTAATTCATTAAATACATAATTATTAAACTTAACCTAATATATATATATAACAGGAGGCGTTACACGTAGATAATGCCACATAAAGGCCACCTCAATGCCACATAATCATAAAAATGCCACATAATCAATTAATGCCACGCAAGCAAGCCTTTTCCATTAATAAACGCAAGCAAGCCTTTTCCATTAATAAAATCCAGATTTAAAAAATGACCATAGTAAGATTCGAACCTGCATCTTTAGCTTCCAATGCAAATGTCCCAACCAATGGAGCCAAGCCATTGATTGTGATCAATAACCAAAAACAAAATAAATATAGGGCTAAATATTTAGCAAACTAAATCCAATAGATATATACGGCTAAATACACAATATACGGTATTTTATTCATTCATGCAAACCCTAATATCATTCATCTCAGAACTTTTTCAAAAACCCTAATATCAATGATATAATTTATATTGTTATATTGATTCATTTTTTTTATTATAATTGATACAGCTTGAGAGGGAGTTGATTGAAATAACAATTTTCAGGTTGATGATTCATAGGTCGACTTTATGATTCACAATCAAATATCATTGTAAGTTATGAACCATTAGTTTTTATTTTTTGAAGGTATATCACCATATCCAATTAATCCTATTCACAAACAAAGATGATATTGGCCTTCTTATTTGATATTGGCGTTAGGGCGCTAGGGTGCCAGCGACATACTCATGAAAGCGACTGACAAAGCTAATCGCATGCTTCGTGCTAAATCTATTGAGTGTCTTACTTTGGTTTGAATGGCAGTTGGACAAAATAAGTTCAAGGATAATAATTAATTTAAAACTTTTTGGTTCATTTCAGTGACTTGGTAGAAGCAACATGGAAATGGAATATCTCATGACTCTTCTTCTATATGGCTGCTCACATCTCGAGTCTATTCATGAGTTTGTTCAGAACATGAAATGCTTAGAGCATCTGTATGTGGTAGAACTAGCATCAAAAAGTTACCAGTAATCTTGGGTGAATAGGTGGATGTGTCAAAATTTCAGTAGTAAATGTGGACACACTATCTGGACTTCTGATTAGATTCAATTACATTGTTTCAGGAGTGCATCTTATCTATTTATTTATTATTGTCTCCGCGCAGAATCAGTTGTATGGTAGCTGCCAAGAATGACATTGAGGCTTCAGCTGTAGTTTGTCTAGGATATCCGCCAATGGTATGCTACTAAAGTTATCCTACATTTTTGTTTGTTTGGATTGTTTAATGTATGTTGGTTTTTAGTGAGTTTTATTATTTGGCTTACTTTGTGTTGTTGGGATTTAAAATTGTTGATTAGCAACCATGTCTAGGATTGCATTTTATTTAAAGCAAGTCCAAAATTAAGGTGCATGATTGATTATGGAACCTGAACTAGACAAATGAACAAAATGTTGAATTTGTCGGCCGCACTAATGTTAATTTGTATATTTCTGTCGATATGAAAAAGTACTTGGCTATAAACATATTTGTCATAAAATAGATGGATTTATTTGGGCTAATTGGTTGGTCATAAAATAGATGGACTTATTTGTTTTTGTTTTTGTTTTATAGCAAGCGATAGCTAATGATTTTCACTTCTTTATCTAGGACGATATTGATATCTATGGATCATCATAGCAAAGTGCTAATCACTAATTGATTGTAATGCACTTATATTAACAAACATTCTCTATCTTTATCCTCAAAAGATAAGCCTTTGAACTGAATATTTATTTTACTCGAATATTTTCGGACGAAAACCGACTAAAAGACGAAATGAATTATTTTTATTATTAAAAATATTAATTCTTCTAAATTAATATTTTTAGACTTTATGAGACTTATAAATATATGTTATATATTTATACACTTACACTTTATTTGATTTCTCTAAAATTAAATACTTATATATTCCTTTATAATTGTCATTATATTATAAATAATTATAATATTTATAATATAATAATACCCCACTATCACAATTTTCATATAAATTTTTTTATACCTATTTGATTAATTATAAACCATAATTAGTTAAATATTTAATTATTAAATATATATATATGATAATATATATATATATTACTTACGCATTTTGCGACGACAAGCACTGAGCACGGAAGTTTCTGTCGCACGTATTTTCACCATACACTTTCACCATGAGCCATCACCAAAGAGTCTTATACGATAAACTATTTTGAAATGTATCTTACCACACAACAAACAAGAAATACACGAGCATTTGACACATGTAAACCTTTCAACTGAGTTAAAACTTTTAAAACACGAATGTTTCGCTAAGACTTACGATACTGATCTAGGTCGCGTGTCGAAGCGGTTGCACTGTGTTATTGTTGACTAGCAGATTGCTATTATTATTAAGGTGAGTTTATAGCCCCATTTTTATACATATTATTTTTATAAACCTTGGGATGAGAAACATACAAAACTGTTTTCACGGACCAAATTGAACTTTGTCTTTATACACACTGGTATGCGGATAACCTAAGTATGTTTGAATCCCATTGCGCCCACTATCATCAACCGTCAATTCCTGCTGGGAAGCGCGTATGATATAAATAGATCTATTGGGGGTGACTCCCCCGTTCGGTTGGCCCGGCAGGTCAACGCGAACGTATACCATGTCGGATTTTGCCGAGTGTCTAGGGATTAATGCTCGCGGGTGTAACACCCCCAAATTCTCACTTTTGCGGAAGCATACATGTCATTGAGAGTGCTACGGAAATGGAAATCACAACACTAGGTAACGAAGAACAAATTACACGCTTTAGAAAATGGGTTCATTTAATTATTTCAAAGTATATAACTCTTTAGTTTGAAAAGATTATTTACAAGTTACTGGTCCCTCAAAAACAAGTCTCTTTCATTATTTAAAACTCATTGGTCAAGTATAAAACTGCCGCCTTGCCACTCCTTGCCATTCATTGCACAACTTCAATACATGAGAAAAACATGCTAAAAGGGCAGCTAAAAGCTGGTGAGTTCATAGGTTTTAATTTAAAACAAATATATGAAATTTATAACATCAGTTTCATCAAAAATTCATGTATACGTTTTATTACGCTAGCTCTAAGTTCATGTAACCGAAGCTTTAACAGTTCTACATGCTCTAGAACATGTAAATCATAAAAGCCCTAGCAAGTGTTTATCCCAGACACTTGAATATTGAAATGGTATACGTTCGTTTAAATAAATGATTTAGCTCCTAGTAGCACTATCGTTGATTAAAGTTTACTTTTATTTTCTTTGGTTATCACTATGACTAATAATAGTATTCACGTATTATATACCTTGTTACGTTTTAAGGTCCTTGTCTATCGCGAGTTTTTATCTTGACGTGATCACCTTACTACGCATTTTAATCCGGTTCACATTTATTTAGTTACCTATTTCCCTAGAGCTTGTAAAGTTTATTGTTTGTCGAGGTGTACATAAATATACTAGTCTAGCTGTGTATAAATATATTTTATCCCTATTTCCAACAATGTATGTATATACATTTCATATATTTAGTCTAGTTGTCAACTTGCTCGCGTCGTGTTTATATTTACGGCTATTCTACATTCAATGTTCTTAAGTGTCACTATGCATATATATGTCGTTGTGCATTATAATCTATTGTTATCGTAATTGAGTGTGAGATTTCTTTAATACATATCTCCTTGTCTATTCCACACGATTGCTATAATATTACTTGCATATATATGTACATTTAGACTTTCCCGTTACATTTTATATTCCGGCTATTCGAGTTTCTATGTAAGATAACGTTTTAATGGCATCTCTTATTACTAGGTGTTGGTTATATTTGTTTTTTATTTGTCTATATGTCAGTTAATGTCATTCCTTTTCGTGGACGGCTCTTGTTCAATTTGTTTGCGACGACCCTAATAAACTACCATTCACTTATTAGTTAATATCATTTGGGCTGCTAAATGGGATGGCTAAGTCTTCTACTGTGCGTACAGGCCTGGTGGGCTAAAAGGTGGGGTCACATGCCTCCTTATGTGGGCTAAACTTAACAGTCTTAACTCTTGGGCTTGAGGTGGGCTCACAACATGAGTTTTCCTTGATCTGGTATTAACAGCTGAGAGTTATAACAAGGGATCAAGTTGAGGACTTGGGGATCCAATTTCTAGGTGTGATTTCCTTGTTTCACCGTTTGGGGTTGGCCATTTTCTTAGTCCGACAATGCCAATCTTTTGACCAGTTCGAGTACGACTCGGCTTGTGTCCCTAGGGTCTATACGATGGCAAGGTTTGTGTTTTCCTAACCCTTAGTATAACTATATATATATCTTGGGTTCGAACATATTCAACCATGGTAACATTGATTCTAACAAGTGGTTTCTATATTCCACCATCGACAACACTAAACCACGTTACTGTTTTCCTAAGTCTCCTATTGAATTCTTTTCCAACTTGTTGGGGTCCTGGGTTTACACTCGACAGGAAACAATCACTCAACTTCCTTGGAGCTAACCACCCTAATTCGACCATTCTAAGTTCTACTAATGTCAACAATCATCAATAAATTTATCCAAATTCTCATTCGAACCACAATCACCATTGTACTTAGATTCTTCCTTATTCGGTCTAACTAACATTCAATACTTTAAGTCTTTCCTCAACACCAATGGTGTACCTAGGTTCCTACTCGACAGAAGCAACAATGTCAATACTAATTTTTCTTACTCACTCATTCATTCGACAGCATCACAACCCTTGACCATCCTATCTATTTCAATCCATACTAACGACCACAACAATTATTTATCACGGTGTTCATTCATCAATTTATCCTCATTAAATTTTCCCTAAGATTACTAGTTCCTTAAACCCTATTCGACCAAACCAAAAACCAATCTACAGTTTATTCAATCGAACCATCAACTACTTATCTCCAAGTCAACTTAAACTCAACAATATTACTTAAGATTAAGTAAAAAAAAAAATGATAATGAATCTAGATATAATTTCGTTCTTACTTTGATTTGTGGCGGATGAAGAACCCGAATGGAGCTCCAGAAATTCGAACAACCCAATTACTCCAAATCGAATCACCACCCTTTTCAACCTTATCCTTAGCTCGAGCGGTTACTCAGCTTCTTCGAGTGTTTTATTGAGGTGTGATTCGATTTCCAATTGGAGGGTTGGATTAAATAACCAATTTTTGAGAGGAGATCCATGGGTCCTTTCGAGTTTGGGGAGGGTAATCTTACTATTTGGGTGCTATCTCCCCTTCAAAGGTGTTGTATCCTAAGAGGACCCGTGATTTTTCTTAAACGGACAATTTTCCTAGGTCAATGGAATTATACTAGCTGTTGAAGGATGGGGACAGTTGAGGCATTTTTGGGGAAGAAGGAAGGCAGATAAAGGAGAAAGGAATGGGGTGTATCGATGTGTGGTGTGAGTGGGGAAAGAGTTTATTTATTTATTTTTAGTCTTGGGGTTTTATTTTTAGCGGGTGAGTATACATATTTAAGGTTTGAGTGTATTAATTTGTTAAAGCGTAGTGAGTCAATACCCGGGTTTTGTCAAACTGTCCTAAATTCGGATCCATCCTGAAACCATTTCCACTATGAATGTCTTTTATTTCTAAAGTCGTCTCGAAATTCCTGAATATATTTCTAAGTCCTTAATTATTTATTAATACTTTCTGAGCCTCAAATTTATTCCTGGTTTGCGTGTGGCGTCTGTCCGTGTGAAACTGGGATAACCTCCCATTTTCAATACAATAATCATGGGATGTGATAACTTCGCTGTTCCTTGGTGAGATTTCCGGGTGTCAGTAAATGCAGGTCTGTTTCCCGTTATAATCACATAAAGCCAAATCAAATAGTTCAGTCACAATAATGAATTGTCATGCATTTAATATTTAGACAAATTTGCCATTTGTCACATCCTCCCCGTCTTAGGAACGAAAACCGTCATCGGTTTTCACTCAGAAATATCCGAAGAAATTTGGGTTCTGGAGGTTCTAGTGCTCTCTGATCCTATTCTTCATATTTCCATGTGATGTCAGGGCTAGGTGAGTGCCGGGTATAACTCAATGGTCAAGGTGTGCCTGGAATGTCCTAAGGTGTATAAGTCTCTCACCATGACTGTTCCCATCAAGGCATGATCTTTCTTGAACTAACCATAGGTGATCAGGCTATGCTTAGTTGAGGAATGATGATGCGATGCTAGGTTTAGTCATTATGATGTGTGGTTTCTAATTGTTTGGTATCACAACAAGTTATCATGAGTACACAAATAAAGGAACAAGTCTCAAAAGTGATAAGGGTAAGAAAAGAGTCATTCATAGCATCACAATCCCGAAGGTCAAGGAAAATTGTTACAGAAGTTCGTACAAAACACCATTACAACTTGTCTCTCATAGACCACAATTATTTGAGAAATTTCGACCTAAAGAAACCTAGAGGTGAACGCCCTCATGCGAAGAAGGAGTTCCATGCTGTCAGTCCATTCATCATGCTGTTCGGGTTCCTAGCGACTCTCACACGTCCACTCCTTGGTCCTGGGCAAGCAGTCCTATAGTGCCCAATCAGTCCACAATTTAAGCAAACTGCAGTGGTGAGTTTGGCGCCAATTCCTTGAGCAAAAACCTTGCAGTTCTTGGTTCGATGGCCGATCTCCCTGCAATTTCCACACTTCAGAGGACAAGATCCATGATGATGAAATGGGCACACATTGCACTTAGGAAGGTTTCCAGCATATCCCTTATTCATGATGGTGCCTGTAGCAGGGGTACTAACACGTCCATGACCCTTGGTGTGGTCTCCCCATTTCCTCTTAAGTCCAGCTGCTCTCCCAACATTTGTCCTATCTGTGGGTCTCGTTAGCTTTTGGGCCACAGTTGGCTCTTGAGGCTTAGCAATCTTGGAGGTAATGTCATTCCCTCTCTGGAATGGAAAGAAATTTCCTACGTACCTTTCCCTGAGCCGAGCTTCTGTTTGGCTCATCTCGGGGCTCATTGGTGCTTTCCCTTGTCGGTGTGCAGTTGCACTGTCTCTTTGCACCTTGGGATTCCAAGATTTTTCCTCCATCCTCATGATTTCACTGTAGTTGCAATAATTATGTCGCACCATTTTCTTAAAATTCTCCCAGGACATTGCATAGGCAGCGTTAATGCCTGTGACCTTCAGGCGATTGTTCCACCAAGTCTGAGCATCATCAGTGAAGGTAAATGATGCTAATTTCACCCTGTCTTCCTTTGCACAACCACATGTTTGGAACAGGATTTCCAGTCGTTCCATCCATCTTAACACAACAATAGTTCCCTCAGTTCCATTCAATATTCCAGTCATGGCCCTCCGAAATTTCTGCCAAGTATCAGTGTGGTCGTTGTCATCCTCAGGTTGGGGGCTTCCGGTCTCAGTAATTGTGTTGTTGGCATTTTTCGCTGCTAGAGTTGCTGCTACGCAATGGCTAACTAACAGGTCCAACATGGCTGGGTTGATGATGAGCAGGTTTGCTCCATTCTCAGCTGAGGTAGTAGCAGCCATAGGTTGGTCTTGAACAGTATTGTTCGTTCTTCCTGTCGGATTCATCTATACCATAAAAGACGAGAACGAGTGAGATCTTTATCCGAAGATCATATATGTTTTACAAGTGGTAAAGCATATATTTAGACGAGTGAATTTCTAAAGAAGGCTATTAGAAAGAGGTATATATAGGATTCGTGTTCCTATGGTAAATCTTAAATACCTAATATAGAATCTAGTACCCAATTGAAATGTGTAATCTTAGATGTACATCAACACTTTATTCCATTTTCCGTAATAAGTTTCCTGATCCGGAATAAATTTCCTAACGAGGATTCTTCCCCTAATATCTTGAGGTTACTGGACAACTTTTGTCTAGAATCTAAGTCTCATAGTTAATGTAGGTGCCTTTATAATTTGGACTTCTAAAGTGTCTTAAGTGTTCTAGGAGTCAGTGGTAATAAGTCGTATTTCTTTGAGCATGTCATGCTGCTACTTAACATCTAAGTAATGGTGTTCTACTAGTCTTTCCTAGGTTTGTTTTTGGGGTTTAACATCAAGTTGCTAGAATCCTTTGACTAAATTGGTAACATTTAATGGTCCACTAAATGACAGAATGTATAAATCTTATGATGAGAGTTGGTCATTTTGTGAGATCTTAGAGTTTCTTATTTGGTTACTACTAGCTCACGTAGATTTCTATGTTTCTAAAAGTTTCATGTTTGCTATTGATCCGATGTGGCTAAGTCTTACGAACGGGTATCTCCTATTTGGCAAACTGTTATGGTACTTAGGGTACACTGTAGGTTCCGTCATTGTTTCTAAGTCTTGGTGGGTCGTGTCTCTAAGTCTATACTTTTAACTTTAGAAGGACGATTTCGACTACTCCTAGTAGTCAATTTGTTAGTTTGTCTAGACATGGATTGCCTGGTGTATAAAACTTTATCCTTATGTTATTTCTACTAGAGGTCGGGTAATTCGTTCCTTCAAGTACACCGTGCGTTGTATAGGTCATGGGACTTAAGGATCTAATTAGGTTTGTCACAATATTTTGCCCTACGGTCACTAGGCTTTCTAGCCGTTTTACGAGGTCACAATATGTCTGATTGTTATTGGTTCCTAAGATTTGGTCAGTTCGATGTCGTAAGAAATCAAGATTGAGAAAAGACAGTAAGAGACGTTAATCAGCGACGATTGGATTCTGTAGGTTCTTCCATTGAGTCGAGTCGTAACAGGAGTAAAATGAGCCTCTTATGTTTTCTAGGTCAACTTTGTTCTTATCACTATTTCTAGAGTCACCTAATACTCAAATTTTCATCCTGTGTAATCCTTTGAGTTTCTCGGGACGGGGTAAATAATTTATCTTGTAAAAATTTGGGGTTACTGTTTCTTGGGATTTATTTAGGCTAAGGTTTGGGCTAGGTGGAAAAGGATGTTGAGTTTAGTTGACGGGGATATGTTTTCTGGTGAGGGTGACAACGAAGGTATTTCTTTTGAGGGGTTTTATGAGACGTTTAGAATATAGTCTGCTATTTGGGGTGGGGTAGTAGGGAGATTCGATATAAGGTAATTTGGGAAATATATAACGAAATGATTGGTGATCTGTAGGTAGGGTTATAAGTTCAAGGTAATAGTTGTGTGAACATTGGGCTTTGGGAAGTTTTGTGGATAAAAAGAAATGAACGACGCTTTTTTATTTTATTTTATTATTATTTTTTTGGGAAAGGTGGAGTAAAATTATAACGGTAGCTTGTGAAAGAAAATGGTTGAATTAATAGTGGAAATATATAAAGAAACGAACTTGTTATAGATCAAGATTGGATTACATAGTTTGAAAATTACAAGTTCACTACTAAAGTCCTACACTGACTGAGAACTACTCAGCTACCTAAGTTACTACTAATCAAATCTAAGACTGGCTCCTAGTTCTATCCATTTGTCGAAACCTAAAAGCATGCTCTGCAAGCTGTGCCTCAGCTTCCATAAGTCGGGTCCTTAGTGCCAAGTTCTCATCACGGTGTGCCTGATCAGCTCTTAATAATGCTGCAACCTGAGCCTCTAAAATTAATATTCTCCCGAGAGTCATCTGAGCAGTTTCTTGAGCTACAACCTGTGACTGCTCAACCCAACCTAATCTATCTCCTAAGTCAAGAAGGTTTCGGCTGTTGGAGTGGGTCCTAGCATAGAGTCGAATGATATCCCTATCTTACTGCTCGAAACGAGCTGGATGTAACACATCAAATAAATGGGAGTGGAGTCCCAATATGTCGGTCTGTAAGTCCAGTTGAGCCTGAATCTGTGGAATGGTAACGGTCTCTGTCACTGCTGGTGATGTTACTGGAGGCGAGGGATATGGTATCTCTGGGCTAACCTCCTGGGCTCTCCTTGAGCCCTCTTCAATCTCAAAAGTACTAGACACATCCTCTAGCACTATGCTGATCCGAGGTACAGCTACTCTCTGTCCCATTCCCGAATCAGCATCATCCTCTGTATCCTCGACAGAAATACTCTCTTCCACAGTTTGTCCTATACCCTCTGCTGAATAGGAGTCATTGCTTCTCCTAAGTCTCTGACGTAGGGGCGAGTGGGTATGTAACACCCCAACCCGACAAGGGTAGAGATGTCACAACAATGGTGACATATCAGAAACATACAAAGCATACATTCAAAAGTAATACAAGAGTTCTCAAGAGTTACAAATGAAATAATGACTAAACATAGCTACAAAGGAACAAAAGCTAAATACTAAGTCCGCAAAAGCAACTCCTTCTAACGGTCTCTACTTCAGAATAACTATCAAAGTCTTCTAAGTCCAAAAGTCTCTTCACTCATACCCAAAACCCGTCGTCCTGCTTATTACCTGCCGCACACGAAAAGAAAACGTGCGGCTGAGCTTAAAAAGCTCAGTGAACAGATACATAGACATAGCAATGATAATAAAACAGAACTGAAGTATATTGCACTGGGAAATATCATAAGGTATAAACAAAGAGAATAATAGAAAGGAAGGATAGGATAGTCATCTACCACGAGCCCACACTCAAAGTCATAATCTCAAAGTCATAAGCTCAAAGTCATAATCTCACAATCAGAGGGGATACCTCTTAGGCAACCAGATAATATGAGGGGTGTCCTCATGTATCAAAAGGGTGGAGTGATCAGCTCCCAGAAATGTGAAAGGCATGTATTGCACACAGTACGAGTCACCTCAAAGTCATAACTCAAAGTCATAGTTAAATCCACTAAACATACAAATCTAGGATTGCAATCCATACGCCCCCAAAATCAAAGTCATCTCAAAATCATAATCTCAAAGTCATAATGGCCATATCATAATATAAGAGGGACGGTGTGAGAAATCACTCACCCACACATGAGTCATGCCAGTGGTGCATCACAGACATGGCCAGGTTACCTTCCTGGCTAGGTAACATAAAATGGCTCGGGTATCAAACTAAGAGTCAGGTCTCAATGTCATATCAAGGTGCATCTCAAGGTCATAATCAGAAGGTATATCTCAAGGTCATATCAAAAGGTTCATGTCAAAAGGATCATGGCAAAGGTTTAAATCATAGCTCAACATCAATGCATAGGTGAAAAGACACCCTTACTAAAAAGGGTAGAGTATCCGTACCTTAGACCGCAAATGAACACACAACTAGAAACATAAGGATCAGAAACAAACTCCTTCCTCAGCGAATCTACATGAATTAATGATTGGCTTATTATTCAAATGCTCGTTTAAAAATCAGATTACTTGTTTTAGTCGGCTTTCTATAAATAGTAATTTTCCATAATTAGGAAGTTTTCCGATATAGTAATTTAATGAATTTTAGGGTTATAAATGACAATTAAGTAGACTTTAAGACTTAATATGATTAACTTTAGTTTAGAGTTTAATATGACCACTTATCATAGTTTAAGATTTAAAATGTCAATATAGCAAAGTTTAGGGTCCGGAATGTAAATTATGTAACTAGATGACAATTCGTTAGTTTTGCCGATTCGTGAACACGTGCATTAATACCCTTATTTATTTAGAAACCAAACTCACCCTTGCTTTACGTATTTAAATGAGAATACTTTTACACCATGCGACAGCAGCAAACACGAAACGAGATCATGCAATAACGAACCCATTGTTTATTTCTTGCGTTTAATATCCAGATTTTAGATTGTATAATAGTGATCGAAACGAGTGTCGAAAGTCCAGATTCAAACATATAACATCACATATTCAAATGGCAAAAACAGCAAACAAGATCATTTGAAAACATTTAAGTGTTACAATAATGGGGTGCGCTTATTAGAATGAAAATGTTGAACAATTTCATGCGTAATAAAATGGACTCCATAAGAGCATTTGAAAAACCTTGAGGCAAACAAGATCGACATGTATAAAGTCCAGTTTTCATGATTTCATGTTAAGTATCTATATGCATGTTCAACTGAAAATACCAAGGACGCACATTAACTGTATTCGAAAAGCAAACAGAGTAGAGATCGTCATATAGGTTATATAGTTCATTATTTTATTAAGTGTATCGATATGTTATTCATTTCCCAGTTTTAACGAACAACGATTTGATTCACATGTTCTAACGTATATATAAAAGTTGTACACATGTCGACTGAATAAAACGAGGATGTCGATATACCTTGATAGATCTCTAAACGGACCAACAAGAACACTAGCACTCACAACTACACCCTTGCTCCTGATGTAGCACCACGACCACAACCACCAAGTAGAGGCCACAAGAATCTCTTTTGCAGCCTTGTTTTTAGATCGAACAGTGAAGGAATTATAGTAGCAGCCGAGCTTTTGGGTATGGTTGTTTTTAGGGTTTGTTTTATGAGAAAAGGGCAACAATTTAACCACGATCACAAACCCCTCTCTACTTTCACGAACACAGCAGCAAGATGTCGATTTCTGGAATTACTTTGAGAGAGAAGATAGGTTTGTGTGTGTTATGATTTGCTGTAACCCGTATGATGGAAGAAGGGAATGGGTCAAAGGGAGCGTTTCTTCTCCTAAGTTTTAGGGGAAAATCGTGCATCATACGAGGAAGGTAAATAAATGTGTCTCAATGGGGTGTTGAATGTCAATTAAGGTTCGGTTATAATATTTAAAAAGGGGCCGAATTTTAGGAACAAATCATAATGAATTTCGAAAGTTTCCATTTCTCCAAAACGTGTAGATAAGCCACTCTATTAGGAACATTATTTTGGTGCCACATTTAATTATTTAGAATTGATATTAATTTAGTTCTAATTAAAAAGTATAAGTTAAGTTGTATGAACACAAAGTCAAAGTAAAAAGAAACCAAAATTATACGCAATTGTAGGTTATATGTTCATATCGTATGGCTTCGAGTCATAACATGTTATGTAACTCAAGTTTTAATTTATAGCGTATTTCATAAGTTCTTAAAATTTCAATTTCAGAGGGTATTTTGGTCATTTCGGATTGTGGTAATTTTGGGGTTTTACAATTCTTCCCCTCTAAAAGAAAATTTTCATCCTCGAAAATTGAAGTCGTAAGTTAAATAAAGTCTTAGCAAGTCGTAAAAGATCATCACAACATTATCATGCCCGAGGAGGTTCTTCCAAAAGATCTTCAGACCAAAAGTTTCTCATGACTCAGATCAAAATGAAGTGGGTTCAAATTTCTCAAAAGAAGACAAAATCAGGTTGATTCAGAACAAAAGGTCCATGCAACATCAAATGGACGATAGGTGAATCTACAGATAGCTCATATGGAATACGAACAAGATTTCAAATCAAATTAACTGTTTTAACAGTAGAGAGCTCTGCAAAGAGTTCAAGATTTATAACCGAGGTCAACGGAATGCAAAACGAGAGTCCACAGTCATCCTGATATCTAACGAATGAAAACAGAGTAAACGCATAGGTAGAATGAACTTAAAGTCTCACTAGTCACAGGAAATCCAACGGAGATCAAATTCTAAACTTCTTAGGTACTCCCCAAGATATCCTATGCCCACAACAAGTGCACGTTATATGATGTAAGTATTATCACGTTGGCCGGACGTCATAATACTGGCATCGTATAAATATGCCCTCATGATGGTCATACTTTATCACAGGTCATAATCATAACCACCTATCTTAATCCACCTAGTACTTCTACAGTCTCAGAGGTCAACCAAATCAAAAGCCATAATCCAGAGGAAAAACAAAACTATTCGTAAGAGTATCAAGATCCCATATTTCCTAGCAGAAGTGAGGTATGCCATCACGAGCATCATATCTTCCACAATTCACCAAACTTCTCAAAACAAAGTCATCACTGAACATACGAAAATAAATACGAACTGAAATGCTTCAAGGGAGCTTTAATCTTAAGAGGTCCTTATTAGGATATAACAAATCTTAAGAGGGTCAACGGAAATGAAAGTTAGTTGTCAGAACTTCGGCCTTCATAGAATCAATTCTTCCAAGCATAAAGGGTCTGTTTCAATTTTCGTTTGATCAGTACATCCAATCTCCTCAAGTCCGGTTGATCTACCTTCGTCTGTCCATCAATCGGGAAGTGGAACCAAAATCGAAAACTTGTGTCTGGTTCGTCGAGCCTCCTGCAGTTCTTCTTGGAATGTAATGAAGTAATGTGGATTTCTGGCACGATCTTTAAATCTCTCCATCATCCAGTCTGCTTTCGCTCTCAATTCATCTTAGTACGACTAAGATGAATAGGGAAGTGAGACTGCATGTCTTCATCAGCTCCAGGTTCGCCATCTTGACTAGGATTTCTTCTTCTGCATCGCCAACACTTCTGTCTTGAAAGGAATGTCTTCACTCTTCGGGGTAGCCTCCGCAGTTATCAACAAATATCAATCTCCCAGAATGCACAAATGATCGTCAACTTTCTAACAAGATGCAAAATGATTATTTCTCGGCCCCGGATGTACTAATTAAGTCATACAATGACCATTTGCCCAAGTACTCACGAGAACACATCATTTATCAAATTTACAAAATCGTCAGAGCTTTAGCTAATACTATTAGCGTCACTAACCGTCATGGCAGTCGTTTACGAATACGGAAGGAGATTTCAGGAATAAAATCAATTCTTCAGAAAGAAAACTTTGCGCTCTGAATTTAAACAAACACATAGTTGTTCAAGGGTATAGGAATATCGACTCCTAACAGTAACACGGTTCAGCTATCTCCGGTCGCCATCCTTCTTTATCGCGAACGAAACTAAAACACGCCCAGAAGATACACTTAAGTAAACTCACTTCCTGGTCTTCAGTTGCTGCTCTTCCCGATTGCTCCAATCAATTGGTATGATTCCGGACACATCTGAAAGTCACCTTCGCTTGGTGACTAGACAATCTCTCGGTATCATGTCAAATCCTACTTCACGCTCCGATGGAATTTTTTTTTTTTTTTTTTTTTTTTTTTTTTTTTTTTTTTTTGTGGTCCTACCAGGAATCATATTCAGAAAACGCAGGGTGCCAAATAATGTTCAATACAAGGTTCATGCTCAGTTAACTCAAAGTGCCAGATAGCTTCCAAGATAAAGTTCATTCATTGGTGTACGAAATGGTTTCTAAGAAAACTTTATAACCGCGAAAGTAACACACGAGTCTCCAGAGTAATAGTGATAGCAGAGGGTTTATCAATCGGTAATCATGGTAGGGAGTTCAAAATTGTTGCAAACGTTAAAGGTGAGACATAGAAGGGAAATTGTCCATATTTGAATGCTCAATCAGCCGATTCCTTGTCAGAATAAAATTGAAGTTAACAATCCCAAGATAGACGGATCACAAATCAAATCTTTATCATTTAAAAGTGAGAGGGAAAACATTCTTATACTCGTGGTTACACACCACAAGACTTCTCATAGTGACAGAGGTGGGCGAAACGAAATTGAATAGTGTCAGAAGATTCATAGGTACTTATCAAAAGAAAAAGACATATAACAAAACATATACAGTACTTCATTGCCATGGAGGTTCTCAGAATGCCCGAATAGGCATCAAAGTGATTAACAAAATGATCAGAGGTCAGAGTCAAAATCTGAAGATAAGGATCGAATAGTGTCGGGCAATTATTATGAAATTTCTCAATGCCTTTCAAATTTAATCAGGTTCAAACCTTAGGTGGTGCAAAACATAAGCTTTCGCTTTCCAAAAGTGATATCAACAGGATCTAATCAAAAGCAAGGCACGAATCAGAGTGATGCGAAAGTAAAGATACTTAAACGAATGCCTTATAGTCTACCCATTCCTCACTGGTCAAAACTTAGGTTCCTATAGGGAAATCTTAAAGCAAAATTTTCAAAGGTTATCTTACGAGCGCCTACAGGGAAAAACTTAGTGGTCCTAAATTACACAGGTCAAGGGTAATGTATTACGAATCGCAGCCTGTCGCTCTGATACCATAATTGTAACACCCCAACCCGACAAGGGTAGAGATGTCACAACAATGGTGACATATCAGAAACATACAAAGCATACATTCAAAAGTAATACAAGAGTTCTCAAGAGTTACAAATGAAATAATGACTAAACAAAGCTACAAAGGAACAAAAGCTAAATACTAAGTCTGCAAAAGCAACTCCTTCTAACGGTCTCTACTTCAGAATAACTATCAAAGTCTTCTAAGTCCAAAAGTCTCTTCACTCATACCCAAAACCCGTCGTCCTGCTTATTACCTGCCGCACACGAAAAGAAAACGTGCGGCTGAGCTTAAAAAGCTCAGTGAACAGATACATAGACATAGCAATGATAATAAAACAGAACTGAAGTATAGTGCACTGGGAAATATCATAAGGTATAAACAAAGAGAATAATAGAAAGGAAGGATAGGATAGTCATCTACCACGAGCCCACACTCAAAGTCATAAGTCTACAAAGTCATAATCTCACAATCAGAGGGGATACCTCTTAGGCAACCAGATAATATGAGGGGTGTCCTCATGTATCAAAAGGGTGGAGTGATCAGCTCCCAGAAATGTGAAAGGCATGTATTGCACACAGTACCAGTCACCTCAAAGTCATACTCCAAAGTCATAGTTAAATCCACTAAACATACAAATCTAGGATTGCAATCCATACGCCCCCAAACTCAAAGTCATCTCAAAATCATAATCTCAAAGTCATAATGGCCATATCATAATATAAGAGGGACGGTGTGAGAAATCACTCACCCACACATGAGTCATGCCAGTGGTGCATCACAGACATGGCCAGGTTACCTTCCTGGCTAGGTAACATAAAATGGCTCGGGTATCAAACTAAGAGTCAGGTCTCAATGTCATATCAAGGTGCATCTCAAGGTCATAATCAGAAGGTATATCTCAAGGTCATATCAAAAGGTTCATGTCAAAAGGATCATGGCAAAGGTTTAAATCATAGCTCAACATCAATGCATAGGTGAAAAGACACCCTTACTAAAAAGGGTAGAGTATCCGTACCTTAGACCGCAAATGAACACACAACTAGAAACATAAGGATCAGAAACAAACTCCTTCCACAGTGAATCTACATGAATTAATGATCGGCTTATTATTCAAATGCTCGTTTAAAAATCAGATTACTTGTTTTAGTCGGCTTTCTATAAATAGTAATTTTCCATAATTAGGAAGTTTTCCGATATAGTAATTTAATGACTTTTAGGGTTATAAATGACAATTAAGTAGACTTTAAGACTTAATATGATTAACTTTAGTTTAGAGTTTAATATGACCACTTATCATAGTTTAAGATTTAAAATGTCAATATAGCAAAGTTTAGGGTCCAGAATGTAAATTATGTAACTAGATGACAATTCGTTAGTTTTGCCAATTCGTGAACACGTGCATTAATACCCTTATTTATTTAGAAACCAAACTCACCCTTGCTTTACGTATTTAAATGAGAATACTTTTACACCATGCGACAGCAGCAAACACGAAACGAGATCATGCAATAACGAACCCATTGTTGATTTCTTGCGTTTAATATCCAGATTTTAGATTGTATAATAGTGATCGAAACGAGTGTCGAAAGTCCAGATTCAAACATATAACATCACATATTCAAATGGCAAAAACAGCAAACAAGATCATTTGAAAACATTTAAGTGTTACAATAATGGGGTGCGCTTATTAGAATGAAAATGTTGAACAATTTCATGCGTAATAAAATGGACTCCATAAGAGCATTTGAAAAACCTTGAGGCAAACAAGATCGACATGTATAAAGTCCAGTTTTCATGATTTCATGTTAAGTATCTATATGCATGTTCAACTAAAAATACCAAGGACGCACATTAACTGTATTCGAAAAGCAAACAGAGTAGAGATCGTCATATAGGTTATATAGTTCATTATTTTATTAAGTGTATCGATATGTTATTCATTTCCCAGTTTTAACGAACAACGATTTGATTCACATGTTCTAACGTATATATAAAAGTTGTACACATGTCGACTGAATAAAACGAGGATGTCGATATACCTTGATAGATCTCTAAACGGACCAACAAGAACACTAGCACTCACAACTATACCCTTGCTCCTGATGTAGCACCACGACCACAACCACCAAGTAGAGGCCACAAGAATCTCTTTTGCAGCCTTGTTTTTAGATCGAACAGTGAAGGAATTATAGTAGCAGCCGAGCTTTTGGGTATGGTTGTTTTTAGGGTTTGTTTTATGAGAAAAGGGCAACAATTTAACCACGATCACAAACCCCTCTCTACTTTCACGAACACAGCAGCAAGATGTCGATTTCTGGAATTACTTTGAGAGAGAAGATAGGTTTGTGTGTGTTATGATTTGCTGTAACCCGTATGATGGAAGAAGGGAATGGGTCAAAGGGAGCGTTTCTTCTCCTAAGTTTTAGGGGAAAATCGTGCATCATACGAGGAAGGTAAATAAATGTGTCTCAATGGGGTGTTGAATGTCAATTAAGGTTCGGTTATAATATTTAAAAAGGGGCCGAATTTTAGGAACAAATCATAATGAATTTCGAAAGTTTCCATTTCTCCAAAACGTGTAGATAAGCCACTCTATTAGGAACATTATTTTGGTGCCACATTTAATTATTTAGAATTGATATTAATTTAGTTCTAATTAAAAAGTATAAGTTAAGTTGTATGAACACAAAGTCAAAGTAAAAAGAAACCAAAATTATACGCAATTGTAGGTTATATGTTCATATCGTATGACTTCGAGTCATAACATGTTATGTAACTCAAGTTTTAATTTATAGCGTATTTCATAAGTTCTTAAAATTTCAATTTCAGAGGGTATTTTGGTCATTTTGGATTGTGGTAATTTTGGGGTTTTACAGGGTAGGTGATGCTGGGACGTCTATCTGGGAATGTAGAGACCTATAACGAGATGGAGACGCTAAAAGAATATGGGCAGGGTTTTGGGTACTCTCTGCAGTGTGGGTTAATGGTCTGGTAGATGGGCGTATGATTTTGCGTGTTATACGGCTAGGGGCAATCTGGGTAGCTGGTGTGGTGTGAGTATATGATGGTGGTGCAGGCTCAATGGTGTTAGGGTTATGGTGGCCTTGAGGTATCTGTGTGCTGGAATTTCTTGAGCCTGGTGAAGTCTGGGTAATGTCGTGGGAAGGCATAATCTGTGACAAAATGGTATATGTGTGTAAGTATCTTAAAATAATAACTAGTGTGGGTTAAGTGTATATGGGTATACATATAGTACTCATAGTATGCTTAGTATGTCATAATTTATATCATGCAATCAAGTTAAAATGAACTTCAAGTAACATGGTAAACACTTAATATGTCACAAAGTATAACATGCAGTCAAGTCAACATGGAAAACACTTAGTAAAGTTAAAATGAACCTCAGGCAATATGGCAAGCAATGCAAGCGGCGGTCATAGGGACTTGTTTTTGAAAAAAAAAGTGGTTATAGTTTAGGTTTTATATGTACCTAGTTCTCTATAACCTAGGCTCTGATGCCAATCTGTAACACCCCCAAATTCTCACTTTTGCGGAAGCATACATGTCATTGAGAGTGCTACGGAAATGGAAATCACAACACAAGGTAACGAAGAACCAATTACACGCTTTAGAAAAATGGGTTCATTTAATTATTTCAAAGTATATAACTCTTTAGTTTGCAAAGGTTATTTACAAGTTACTAGTCCCTCAAAAACAAGTCTCTTTCATTATTTAAAACTCATTGGTCAAGTAGAAAACTGCCGCCTTGCCACTCCTTGCCATTCATTGCACAACTTCAATACATGAGAAAAACATGCTAAAAGGTCAGCTAAAAGCTGGCGAGTTCATAGATTTTAATTTAAAACAAAAATATCAAATTTATAACATCAGTTTCATCAAAAATTCATGTATACGTTTTATTACGCTAGCTCTAAGTTCATGTAACCGAAGCTTTAACAGTTCTGCATGCTCTAGAACATGTAAATCATAAAAGCCCTAGCAAGTGTTTATCCCAGACACTTGAATATTGAAATGGTATACGTTCGTTTGCCTATCCGGTCAAACCCAACGGGGACGTTACTCCTAATAGATCTATTTATAACATTCACGCTTCCCAGCAGGAATTAATGGTTCATGAAATTCGGGCAGTATGGGACACATCAGACTTAGGCTAATCTGCGTAATAACTCTGTATAACAGTATTAACAACACAAAATTTAGTTTATGCATGTTTTTCCCCCCAAAACAAGTAAAAGTAAAAATGGGGCTACAAACTCACCTTTACTGGTCTGAACAGTGAATGCTGTGAAATCTGGGAGTGCACGGTACCAACACGCGACCTATATTAAATAATCATGTCTTAGTTTTCATGTAATAAATTCAGTTCTTTTCGGATATTTATTCTAAATACTTTAGAGTTTTAGTCATTTTCACTTAAGCGTAGTCACTACGGTCTCCCGAGGATATGGTGATGAAATCCTACAACTAACCTATTGTTAGGGTAAAGGGGTTGG
This sequence comes from Artemisia tridentata subsp. tridentata, assembly GCA_021014915.2. Lineage (NCBI taxonomy): Eukaryota > Viridiplantae > Streptophyta > Magnoliopsida > Asterales > Asteraceae > Artemisia > Artemisia tridentata. The sequence continues at coordinate 273,717,434 of CP139507.1, read as the reverse complement.
TATCTCTAATAGTCTAGGTACAAATCTAACCTAGGCCTAGTCGGGATGTGTATCTACATTTCTCCTATTGCGTTATATTGATTTTAAAGTATGACTTAACGAGTGCGAAGCTTGTTACTTAATTGGTCTAAAGGCTTGTATATATTGTAAATTCTTGGGTCAACCTTGAGTAATTTATCCCGATTCCTATATTGTTTATTTTAGTTTGTTATTATGCTACCATTAATGTCGTTTATTCCTAAATGTTGATGAAGTTTAAATAAATGATTTAGCTCCTAGTAGCACTATTGTTGATTAAAGTTTATTTTTATTTTCTTTTGTTATCATTATGACTAATAATAGTATTCACATATTATATACCTTGTTACGTTTTAAGGTCCTTGTCTATCGCGAGTTTTTATCTTGACGTGATCACCTTACTACGCATTTTAATCCGGTTCACATTTATTTAGTTACCTATTTCCCTAGAGCTTGTAAAGTTTATTGTTTGTCGAGGTGTACATAAATATACTAGTCTAGCTGTGTATAAATATATTTTATCCCTATTTCCAACAATGTAAGTATATACATTTCATATATTTAGTCTAGTTGTCAACTTGCTCGCGTCGTGTTTATATTTACGGCTATTCTACATTCTATGTTCTTAAGTGTCACTATGCGTATATATGTCGTTGTGCATTATAATCTATTGTTATCGTAATTGAGTGTGAGATTTCTTTAATACATATCTCCTTGTCTATTCCACACGATTGCTATAATATTACTTGCATATATATGTACATTTAGACTTTCCCGTTACATTTTATATTCCGGCTATTCGAGTTTCTATGTAAGATAACGTTTTAATGGGATCTCTTATTACTAGGTGTTGGTTATATTTGTTTTTTATTTGTCTATATGTCAGTTAATGTCATTCCTTTTCGTGGACGGCTCTTGTTCAATTTGTTTGCGACGACCCTAATAAACTACCATTCACTTATTAGTTAATATCATTTGGGCTGCTAAATGGGCTGGCTAAGTCTTCTACTGTGCGTACAGGCCTGGTGGGCTAAAAGGTGGGGTCACATGCCCCCTTATGTGGGCTAAACTTAACAGACTTAACTCTTGGGCTTGAGGTGGGCTCACAACATGAGTTTTCCTTGATCTGGTATTAACAGCTGAGAGTTATAACAAGGCATCAAGTTGAGGACTTGGGGATCCAATTTCTAGTTGTGATTTCCATGTATCACCGTTTGGGGTTGGCCATTTTCTAAGTCCGACAATGCCAATCTTTTGACCAGTTCGAGTACGACTCGGCTTGTGTCCCTAGGGTCTATGCGATGGCAAGGTTTGTGTTTTCCTAACCCTTAGTATAACTATATATATATACTGATGACCTCAAAGAAGCCTAGTCACCTATGGTTCTATACCTCCTTTGTCACTTGACCCGAACACATAACAACTTCATCCTAATTGGGCATCCTATTCGAGCACTCATGCCCCCATATGCATTGCGTTTGAGGCAGTTTGGTGTGGCTCTTTGTGGGTATGTGCTGGAATTCGAGTGAGCCTACCATCCATGGCAAACATTCTGGGTCGTTAATGGTTGGGGTAATTCATGGGTCGACCACGAGGCTATTCGGATCATAATTGGTACCCTTGGGATAACATCTAAGCCATACTACATCAAACCTAATCCTCCCACAGGTTCGAACCATGAACTTGTGGTCACTAGGCATTTCAAACAAGAGTCTATGGGTCTCTCTGATCCCACAACGATTCCAAGTTCATGAACCCATTTATCTTGGGTTCGAACATATTCAACCATGGTAACATTGATTCTAACAAGTGGTTTCTATATTCCACCATCGACAACACTAAACCACGTTACTGTTTTCCTAAGTCTCCTATTGAATTCTTTTCCAACTTGTTGGGGTCCTGGGTTTACACTCGACAGGAAACAATCACTCAACTTCCTTGGAGCTAACCACCCTAATTCGACCATTCTAAGTTCTACTAATGTCAACAATCATCAATAAATTTATCCAAATTCTCATTCGAACCACAATCACCATTGTTCTTAGATTCTTCCTTATTCGGTCTAACTAACATTCAATACTTAAAGTCTTTCCTCAACACCAATGGTGTACCTAGGTTCCTACTCGACAGAAGCAACAATGTCAATACTAATTTTTCTTACTCACTCATTCATTCGACAACATCACAACCCTTGACCATCCTATCTATTTCAATCCATACTAATGACCACAACAATTATTTATCACGGTGTTCATTCATCAATTTATCCTCATTAAATTTTCCCTAAGATTACTAGTTCCTTAAACCCTATTCGACCAAACCAAAAACCAATCTACAGTTTATTCAATCGAACCATCAACTACTTATCTCTAGGTCAACTTAAACTCAACAATATTACTTAAGATTAAGTCAAAAAAAAATAAAATGATAATGAATCTAGATATAATTTCGTTCTTACTTTTATTTGTGGGGGATGAAGAACCCGAATGGAGCTCCAGAAATTCGAACAACCCAATTACTCCAAATCGAATCACCACCCTTTTCAACCTTATCCTTAGCTCGAGCGGTTAATCAGCTTCTTCGAGTGTTTTATTGAGGTGTGATTCGATTTCCACTTGGAGGGTTGGATTAAATAACCAATTTTTGAGAGTAGATCCATGGGTCCTTTCGAGTTTGGGGAGGGTAATCTTACTATTTGGGTGCTATCTCCACTTCAAAGGTGTTGTATCCTAAGAGGACCCGTGATTTTTCTTAAACGGACAATTTTCCGAGGTCAATAGAATTATACTAGTTGTTGAAGGATGGGGATAGTTGAGGCATTTTTGGGGAAGAAGGAAGGCAGATAAAGGAGAAAGGGATGGGGTGTCTCGATGTGTGGTGTGAGTGGGGAAAGAGTTTATTTATTTATTTTTAGTCTTGGGGTTTTATTTTTAGCGGGTGAGTATAAATATTTAAGGTTTGAGTATATTAATTTGTTAAAGCGTAGTGAGTCAATACCCGGGTTTTGTCAAACTGTCCTAAATTCGGATCCATCCTGAAACCATTTCCAATATGAATTTCTTTTATTTCTAAAGTCGTCTCGAAATTCCTGAATATATTTCTAAGTCATTAATTATTTATTAATACTTTCTGAGCCTCAAATTTATTCCTGGTTTGCGTGTGGCGTCTGTCCGTGTGAAACTGGGATAACCTCCCATTTTCAATACAATAATCATGGGATGTGATAACTTCACTGTTCCTTGGTGAGATTTCTGGGTGTCAGTAAATGTATGTCTGTTTCCCGTTATAATCACATAAGGCCAAATCAAATAGTTCAGTCACAATAATGAATTGTCATGCATTTAATATTTAGACAAATTTGCCATTTGTCACAGCGGGCACCCTTGTTTGCTATGCTAGCTTGGCATATTGTTTGTCTAGTTTCAGTTGGATAAGCTTAGTGTTAGTATACAGAATGAGTGTGATTGCTGAATTATTTGTTATGGTCCATATGTGCCTATTTACTTTAAACTTATGAACTCACCAACGTTAGCTGACTTTTAGCATGTTTTTTTCAGGTATTTGAGAATGTATTCATTAAAGGCAGGGCATGGCATTGGTTATAAATTTCTAGAAATGTTTTTGCTTATGCGTTAAACTCTGATTGGGATAGTCATGTTAAATGGGCTTTGTTTTAATTGAATTGAACTTTATGTATGACAATTCACTTTGTAAATGTAAACTATTTTAAAACGGATTTTAATCCGTTCTCTATATCTTTGTGTTGTGATTATCGATTTAGTAGCACCCAAATATGTATGCTTCCGCAAATCCTGATTTTGGGGTGTTACAGGTGATCAAACGAAATGTGTTGCAAACTCACTTTTATCCTGTCATAAGAATTTTACATCTGGCACTACCTATAGGCCCAATATTGCTTCAAAGTTTTTGTTAGGTAATGCACCAACTGTTGTTTCTCAGAATGTCTTAGATGATCCCATAGATGCGAATACAACTCCTAAGAAAATGTAATCACCTTACGAATTCACTAAGACAAAAGCACAAACTAGTTGGACATGGCAACGTTGGTTACAAAGGACACCCAGTTTTAAATGGCTACCCAAAATTATTAATGTATGTGCTTCTAACCCAACAGAACCCACCAATTCTTCGGGTTCCACCCTTACCATCATTCCACCTTCGTCGTCTTCGTGTGATGCGGGTGATCCAAATAGTTCTGTGTATTGTTGATAGCAGTTGTACCCGACACATGATAGGCAATCTAAAACTGTTAGTAAACTTTGTTTCAAAGTTCATCGGCACTGTCAGATTCGAGAATGATCATTTCGCTGCTATCATGGGCTATGGAGATTATATCAATGGCAACATCAAAATTAGTAGTGTGTATTATGTAAAAAATCCTTGGTTACAACCTTTTCTCAATAGGTCAATTTTTTGATGGTGATTTGGAAGTAGCATTTCGGGAGAAAACATGTTTCGTATGTGATTTGCAAAGAAATGATCTAATGTCAGGCACTCGTGGAACAAACCTTTATACAATCTCAATTTCTGATATGATTGCCTCCTCTCCAGTTTGTTTACTCTCCAAAGAAACTTTGAATAAATCATGGTTATGGCATAAATGACTTCCTCATTTGAACTTCAAAACCATGACTGTTCTTGCAAAACATAAATTAGTTGACGGTCTTCCAAGATTTCGGTATTCCAAGGATCATTTATGTTCGGTATGTGAACAAGGGAAACGTACTCGTGCACATTTTCCTTCAAAAACTGAACAAAGCACCGATCATGTACATCATCTTCTTCACATGGATTTGTGTGGCCCGATGCGCGTGTAGACGATCAATGGAAAACGTTACATACTTGTGATTGTTGATGATTATTCAAGATGGACTTGGGTTTATTTTATTCGAAGTAAGGATCAAGCTCCGCAAATGATTATCGCCTTTCTCACGAAAATTCAAGTTCAGCTACGCAATACAGTAAGAAAAGTAAGAACAGACAATGGAACTGAATTCAAGAATCAGACTCTTCGTGCATACTTTGAGAAAGTGGAAATTGAACATCAAACATCCATTTCTAGAACTCCCAAACAGAATGGCGTTGTTGAAAGACGCAACAAGACATTAGTGGAAGCTGCAAGAACGATGCTGATTTTCGCTCAATTACCAGATTACTTATGGGCTGAAGCTGTTTCAACTGCATGTTACACCAAAAACCGTTCAATAATCAACAAACGCCACAACAAAACACCATATGAGATTGTCCGTAAACGAAAACCTAATATAAATCACTTTCATGTATTTAGTTCTCTTTGCTATCCAAATAATGATCATGACGACTTTGGAAAGCTCAAACCAAAAGCAGACATAGGTGTGTTCGTTGGATACTGTGAAAATTCTAAAGGCTTTCGCATCTGGAACCGTCGTACTATAGAAACCATGGAAACCATTCACGCTAATGTTGATGAACTCACGGCAATGGCTTTGGAGCAAAATAGCTTAGAACCCGGATTCAACCGTCTAAACTTTCCTGAATCATCAGCTGCACCACAATCGAAACTTACACGTCGACAATTGGAAACCTTGTTTGCTCCACTGTTAACAGAGTCACTCGAACATCGTACTCCAGATGTATCCAATGTTTCCGCTGCTCAACATGATCAAATTCCAATACCTGATACACCTGAACCTACAACAACAATCGTTGCTGCAGATGCACCTCCAATCGAGTCTCCAATTATGGTAGACCAAACTGCTTCCAATGATAACGACAACCGTTGCTACAAATTATAATGGAAACGCATTATTTAATCCATTTGCACCAGCACCAACCGTTCCAGATATTGTTGAATCATCCACACGTAATTTGGATCCATCTAATCTATACACAACATATCAACACCAACCCTCAACACATAAATGGACTAAAGATCATCCCTTAGTAAATATCATTGGCAATCCCTACCAACCATTTATGACAAGACAAAGACCTCATACCGACGGTGAATCTTGCATTTATGCTCTCACAGTTAGTCATACTGAACCCAAGAACATTAAAGAAGCAATGACATATGACAATTGGATCGAATCAATGCAAGAGGAATTGAATCAGTTCAAACGTCTTGAGGTCTGGGAATTAGTTGAACGACCAGATGGAGTCTATTTTATTGGACTAAAATGGACTTGGAAAAACAAAGTAGACGTTGAAGGTATGGTAATTCGCAACAAGTCTCGATTGGTGGCTAAGGGATTTCGTTAGGAAGAAGGTATCGACTTTGAAGAATCATTCGCTCCAGTTGCTAGACTTGAGGCAGTTTGAATTTTTTTTGCATATGCGGCTCACATGAACATCACCGTCTATCAAATAGATCTGAAAATAGCATTTTTGAATGGTCAACTCCGTGAAGAAGTGTATGTTAGCCAACCAGAGGGATTCATTGACCCAGAGTACCCAAATCACGTCTATCGTCTAAAAAAGGCTCTTGATGGTCTCAAACAAGCCCTACGGACGTAGTATGATAAGTTGTCATCTTTACTACTTGCCAATCATTTTACAAAAGGATCAGTGGATCCAACGTTGTTTATTCAACATTACGGGGAGGACATCTTAATTGTACAAATTTATGTTGATGACATAATTTTTGGTTCAACTAAGAAAAAGTACTCAAACGCTTTTTCAAAATTAATGAAACAAAATTTTCAGATGTCTATGATGGGTGAACTAAAGTTCATTTTAGGACTTCAGGTTCATCAGCCTCCCCGTGACATTTTTCTAAGCCAGTCAATATATGTTGCTGATATACTTAAGAAACATGGAATGACCGGTAGTGACACTTATGCCACACCAATGGCAGACTCTTCTAAACTAGATGCTGATTTACAAGGTAAACTAGTTAACCCTACCAAATACTGTAGTATTATTGGGTCCCTCATGTATCTAACAACTAGTAGACCTGATATAATATTTGTTGTATATCTTTGCTCCCGTTATCAGAACAGACCAACTGAACGACACCTCTTTGAGGCTAAAAGAATCCTTCGATACGTAAAGAGAACCATTAATTTGGGGATCTGGTATCTGAAGGATTCAGGTTTTCCATTAATATCCTTTTCAGATGCTGACCATGTAGAATGCTTCACGCAAAAGTACATATGGGGGTCTACAATTTCTAGGTGATAAGTCGGTGTCATGGCAGTTAAAGAAGTAGGATTGCACGTCATTGCCATCCACTGAAGCAGAATATGTAGCTATTTCCGCGTGTTGTGCTCAAGTAATCTGGATAAGGACACAACTGATGGACTACGGTTACGTATTCGACAAGATCTCGATGTATTGCGACTCCAAAAGTGCAATTGCAATCTCCTGCAACGCCGTCCTCCATTCCAAGTTAAAGCATATCGATCTACGATATCACTTCATCAAAGAGCATGTCGACAAGGGTACTTTTGAATTATACTTTGTGGGTACCAAACACAAATTAGCGGACTTATTCACCAACGCCTTGCCTCCCACAAGATTTGCTAATTTAGTTCAACAAATTGGTATGAGGTGTTTGACTCAAGAAGATCTGGAAAATTTACTCACTCAATCATGAAAATTTGTCAAACACCAAAGCTTCTTTGTAAATACTATTATAAAAAAAATATAAAATATTCTGCAGGTGATGTCTTGAACTATGCATTTCTTGCGTCTAGACTTCAATCTGCTAGCCTGCAGACTAGGTTGCTTCGACATTCTGGTATCGTAACCCCTTGGCATTCCTTTGATGATGCCTTGTTTGCTTTTATTGTGAAAATGGAGATTGACCTTTTGAGTAATCCGTGTGAGATCGCTGCCCCCAAACACATGAAGGAACTGGCAGATATATATTTCACACGTGTTACCCGAACTGCCGAATCTACAATTTCTTTATCTACTCGACAGATGGCGTTATGGAAATCGCATATGGAGGACTACACTTCGGACTGGCTTAGGGTAGTTCCGATATCTGGGTTGGGACAGACTATGAACGCCAGGACCTATTGTTGCGTGTTATGTTATCGGCTTGGTGTCCCCCTATTTTCTGTTCAGATGCCGTGCTCAGCCCATTCCAGGGTCTTTGCTGGTGATATTTATGGGGACCATGCTGTATCTTGTGCTGGTATTATTGGTATTAAACATCGGCATAACATGGTACGTGATGTTCTTGTTGACATATGTTCTCGATATGGGGTTTCGACTCGTAAAGAGGTTGACATTGGACTTTGTGGTGAAAGGGACAAATCCTTACGTCCTGCTGATGTGTTGCTCTACTCGTGGGATGGAGGACTTGATGTATGTATTGATTTGACTGGATCATTGCCCTTGACGCAAACTGGTATGGTTGATTTCGTGCCGGGTCATGTGGTGATCGAGGCTGAACAACGTAAACGCGTCAAGTATGAGGCTAAGTGCGCAGGTATGGGATATGGGTTCCTCCCTTTCTCTTTCTCTTCTTTTGGGGAACTTGAAAAGGACGCTGTGACTTTATTGAAGCGTATTCGAAAGTTTTCGATGACTCAATACATTGGAGCACGTGTCGCTGCTCATATTTTTAGTAGGATTAGCTTCTCTATAGCTAGAGTAGTGGGAGCCCAATTAGTATCTCGGCTCCCTACTAACTTCTTGTAAATCCTATATGTTTCTAATAAAGTGATGTTTATTATTAAAAAAGATAATAAAATAATAATAATAATAATAATAATAATAATAATAATAATAATAATAATAATAATAATAATAATAATAATAATAATAATAATAATAAAGATAATAAAATTACTATTTTCAATCAACAAATCATCTTTTTCTATGTGTAAACTTTTATTCTTAAAAACATGTTCCTAAACATTACTCAATATGGTTTTGACAACAAATTTCTTTCAAAAGGAACATATTTAAAGGGGGAGAAAAATCTTTTATAAAAGTTTAAAAGTTTGCACATATTCTCAAAAGTTTTTTCAAGACTCAACATGTACCATCACACTCAGAACAGTCTCAAAAATTCATGAACTCTTGAATTAATAAATGTAAAAGATTTTCAAAACTTATGAGTTAATTCAAGGGGGATAAAAGACAAAATTTTCCCGCTATAATTCCAAATCTGGTGAACATTTTTCTTAACAAGAAAATATCAAATTTGTTAAGATTTTGGACTTGGAGTAGAAAATATTTAACTTTTAGGGACCATTTGTGCATAAAATTCATCACATTAGGAAAAAGGACCTTAGGTAAAACAATAGTCGGGCTCAGGGACTGAACATATCAAGTGATCTAAGTTGGCCCTATATAAGAAAATCTTATTTTGAAAAATACACTTTTCTTACTACTCACTAGGGCTGTTCACGAGCCGAGCCGAACCGAGCGGACCTTTGCTAGTGCTTGGCTCATTTACAAACCGATCCGAGCCGATCGGCTCATTTACAACCGAGCTAGAAATCGAACGAGCATTTTTCGAGCGAACATTTTTTTGAGCGAGCATCGAGCGAGCGACGAGCAGCGAGTTTTTCGGACAACCATAAATTTGGGTTGTTTCCTTTAATGTTCTCGCCGCCTAGTGATGACCGAGGTTCGACCGTCCGAGGATGACACTAAGTTTGAGGTCCGGTTGTCCGAGAATGAGGCTCAGGTTGAGGCCAGTGAGGCGATGAGCGTACTAAAGAGAACAATTGTCGCGTTGTGGCGTAGGTTGACAGCGGGAGACGATTGATGGCGGACAACTAATGGGAATAGGAAGTGAAGCATGTCTTTTCACGAATTAGGGTTTTACAATTAAACTTAGTGTTAAGGTATCATTGTGTTGACTGGGCCAGTAACTATAAATATAATTGTATATATTCAGCCAAACCCAATAGAGTGGTATGTATAAAATTATAAATATAATTATAATTGATGTGTATATATGTAATTATATATATAATAAATTAATAAAAATTATATTGAGCCGAACCGAGCCGAGCGGACCTTTGCTCGTGCTTGGCTCGTTTACAAACCGAACCGAGCTGATCGGCTCGTTTACAACCAAGCAAAAAATCGAGCGAGCATTTTCCTAGCAAATTCCGAGCGAGCGACGAGCGATCGGCGAGCGCCGAGCGATTTGAACCGCCCTACTACTCACTCACTAAATACGCTACTCGGTGTCTTTTTGTCCTCCATTGATTGAAATTTCCAAGTTTTCTCAAGTTGCACGAAATCAAAAATGTGAGTTCATAAATCCCTTTGCTACTGTGTCCTAATCACTCGCCCTTTATTGCTAAGTTATTTATGTGTTTAAAGTTCTTAATCGGTAATTAGGGTTTAGGGTTTAACTTTGGGCGTTTTCTTTCTAGGATGTTATAGTCTAATTAAAGTTGTTCAATAGCATAATTATCATCTTAGGATTGCTCATTTGTGGTTTAATTGTGATTAGAAACAATAGTTTAGAGGAATTTGATTGTTTTAGGGTTCTAAGGGTCGAACGTGATTGCTGCTATCATTAGGGTGTTTGTTTATGTTATTTTGTGTGGTAACGTACTTGATAGACCCGTTAGAGCATATTAGCATAACCTCAAACCTTAAAACTCAAACACCTTGATTTTGTGTCGATTTTGCCTTGAACAATTCGATTTTGTGAATGTTTGTTTGATGATTTGAGAAATTTGGGTTTATGATATTAATTGGAACACATTTTCGGAGGATAATCTTGCTTACTTGGAAACCGAAATGGTCTTACAAAATTTTTCAAAAACTTTGAATGTTTCCGAGTAAGGATGAATTTCTGCAAAATAGTTTGAAGATTTCCGAGTATGAAGATTTTCGAGTAGTCTTTTAATACTTCCCTAGTAAGATTTTATGACAATGTTTCCGAGTATGGTCCTAATATAACTGTTTTCGAGTATGAAAAAATGTTACATGTTTCCGAGTACGGAAGGTTACTATATTCTGAGTATGGAAAATGATTTAGTTTCCGAGTAAGGTTACTCAGCCAAAATTTTCAAAAGTTTTCCGAATAAGGATTCTAAATATAATCTTTTCGAGTATGCAAATTTTCAAAAGCCTTTCGAATATATAACCTTCCTAAAACTTTTCAAGTATGTAATGTTTTGTTAAGACTTTCTTAGTATTAAATCATGTGCATGATCAACTGATGTGTGTTTCTTGTGTTTCTTATTGATTCTTTATACTTCAGATTCAAAATGGCTCAAGAATAGAATTATCCTTTACCTAGACTGACATGGGCACAGATGTTTCCTGATGGAAATGAAAGAGCAATTGGAGAGTCTAATCTTAGGGTTGACTTGGAGAATCTTCCTTGTCACCCTACATGTCAAGTGATGGTGGAGATTCTTACGAGACATTACTGTAGACACTTACTCATCAACTCAACCTCAGTTCCTGAAATTTATCTCAATCAGTTCTGGCACACACTTAAAGTCAGTAGAAACCAAGAGACAGTGACTTGTACAATTGATAGAATTGAGATCACCTTCAATGTGCACACTCTAAGAAATGTGCTTCTTCTCCCACAAGCTAATCATGGGAAAAACACTGGCTTTTTACCACTTCCATCATTTCAAAACATCGTCAAGTTTCTCAAACACTTAGGCTATGATGATTATGATCTTAAACTCACCACACATTCCAAAGTCAACAGAAGATACATGCCTCAACCATAGTTGACCCTTTGCTCCATTCTCAACCACTGTATCACTGGGAAAGAAACTGGCTTAGAGAATCCCAGACTAGAACACTTGTAAATTTTCTAGGGGTAGTCAATCTGAAGCACATTGACTATGCAAGTTTAATATGGGATGACATTATTCAACAATCTAAATCATTCAAGTAAAAGCCCAAGTACAGGATTCCATTTATACGATACACCAAGCTTCTCATCGAGAATTTCATGGCAAACCATCATGACATTGACAGAAGAACCGATGAGAAGCAACACACTCTAGATAATGATCATGTTCTTTCTAGTGTCAGAATCCAATCTACTAACACAGAAAAGATTGGAAGCAGAATACCAGAATTTCTAATCTCTGCTACAATAAAAGAAACAACAGCTTATCAGACTTATGATGCAGCAGAGAAAGCAGGAGTTGTGGATAAAACTGAGAAGAAAAGTAAAAGTGTGGTGATGAGAAAGGCTACAGGAAGAGGTAGAGGGGGCAAGAGAGCTAGTGACTCTTGAAGTACGACCAGACAGCCCAGGAAAAAGAAAGAACATCCCTTAAGGCTTCATGATGAAGAATTGACAAAAAAAAAAAAAGAGAAATAAGAGATAACCTTTATAGAAAAATTGAGTGCTCAAACCGAAAGAGAAAGAATTATCAAGATAAAGGAAGAAAAGCTTCAAGCAGAGCAACAAATTGAACAAGATGTCGATATTGGAGCCGAAGCTTCAAAGAAACTTGCACTTAGAAAAGACAAACAAAAGGACATTGAGACACCATTATCTGCTGATGAACAATATGTGTAAGATCTAAAAGAGGCTTCTAAGGATAACAGACACATATACTTGGCAGAAATGGCAAAGACAAAGAAGGCTGAAGAACAAGCAGGAGGTTCAGTGGCAGAAGAAGTACAAGCACAAAGTGATCATGATTCTAACAAGACAATGACTAAGAAAGAACATTCAGATGAGTCGAGTGACGAGTTTATACGCACCGAATCAAAGTCTGAAAATGAAGAAGAGAAAGATAATGTAGATGACAAGAAGGATGATGACGATGATGAGATAAAGGTGATGATTATAATGATGACAATGATCAAGATGATGACAACCTGGACAAATACATTGCTCAACAACGATCAAATGAAGAAGACACACAAAAACCTCCTCTCAAACAACCATATGTTACATCGTCACAAGAACAACTCAACCTTCACCTACAACACACAAGACCACCAAGGCTGGAAGATCTTAACCTTAAACCTATCACAGAAGAAACAGGCCCTTCAACAAAACGCTCACCTCCAAAGAAAACTCCCAAGTTCAAGATTAGTGTATCAGCCAAGTCAATTGCAAGTGAACGGCTCAAGAGTGTGCGTCGTGCTATAGCACACATTCAAAATAAAAAGCAAGTGCTATCTGTTCAACAACTTCTCAACAAACTACAGGAACAGGTTCAAGCACAGCAAAAGGATATTTATGAATTCAAAGACTACGACGTCAGCAAAGCAATGGAGGAATAGTTCAAGCAAAACTTACCGGAAGAAGTGAAGAAATACTTCAGTGAGGCACTTCCATCTGCTATGAAGCACTATGTCAAAACAAAGCTTGACGGGATCATAGCTCATCATTTCCAGACCATCACTATTCAAACAAAACCTTCAAAACCTTGCGCTGCTGATCTTAAAGGACAATTATTAGAGTTACTTAAGGCAAATCCAGAAGCTACATCTAAAGAATAAGAATTACGCAGAGCCTTGATTAACTCCATCAAGAAAAAAGAAAAGAAAGGTGAAACTTGCAAGTCCGATAAAGCTCAAAAATGATGACATGAAGATCCAGAATCAGATGAAAGAAAAGAAAAAAGTAAAAGAGACAAAAGAACGAAGGGGATGTTTGGTAGGGTGGAATAGAAAGATGAGAAAAGGGAGGAGAATAATATCCCGTGTTTGTTGGACAAAAGAATGGAAACCGGAGATTATAAATTGATTCTCCTTCCGTAAATATGATTCTTTTAAAAAAGTAAAGAATTGGGGGAATGCAATATTTTAATGCGCCTGATTCTCCCTAATCATTCTCGGTGATTGGGGATCTTCATAAAAAAAATGGGGATATTGATGATAACTGAAACGCGTGCAAATCACATTTAAATACCGATGGTTCTTTCTACACACTGCATATCCTCTGAATCTCAATCTGCTAGGTTTAATTTTTCATCACAACTAAGGTAAATGTTACTATACCTTCTTTTCAAGCTTTACTTTATCACAAATCCATTGTTAATTTTTGTAAAATGATTAAGTTTTGCATGTTGTTTGGTTGTAAATTGTTTATTCATAATTTGGTTAAAAGAATGATTCAATTGATTATGTTAGAATGTCATATACATGATAATTTGGAGTGCTTAACGAATCAGTTAATGATGGTTTTTGGGTTTAATGTGTTGATTATTTGGGATTTTGATGCAGATATCTAGTTAAAAATGATGTATGTTATTTGGGAATTTTTGGATTCAGAACTTGTTTACTATGGAGTATATCAAAAAAAGTATTCAGATGAGATGTGACTTGATAATGCAATATTCAAATAACTCTATCAAAACACAATGTCGAACATCCTTTAAAAAAGAGTGATCAGTGTATCTTGTTTCTTTAGTATAACAATTTATACTTAATAGTTTTTTTGAGATTTGATCTTAATATGTTTCCGCTAGTAGTTGATTATACTTATACTAGTAGATTACTAAAATGGTCTTGATTTTGTTTCAAAATGCATTGTTGTATATTTTGTTTCTAAAGTAATACACTTTGTAGATGGCGATAACATCTTTGTCCCAAAGGAGAATCAAAAGTCGAAAAGCAACAATGATGGCCACCTTAGGAGCAACCCATAAAATGTTCATTGTGATACGTTGGTTTATGCTATGTGGTGTTGCTATGAATCATATTATCGAGTCTAGAACATTGCGAAAAAAATATTTTACAAGTTATTACAATAGATGTCAAAATATGAGAAGGATGGTATATGAAAGTGACACTACGAGTTTGGTAAATGTAAGAATGAATAGATACGCATTTACGACATTATGTGAGATTCTTGAAACTAGAGGAGGGTTAAGCTGTAGTAAACACATGAATGTCGATGAACAAGTTGCTATGTTCTTGTACACGCTTGCACATAATGAGAAAAATCGTATAATAGTTAATAGGTTCCAAAGGTCGGGTGAAACAATTTGTCGGTATTTCAAGTTAGTCTTAAATGCGGTATGTCGACTACATAAAGAGTTTTACAAAACACTCGTGCCAGTACCAGATAATGAATTAGATAAGAGGTGGAGATGGTTTAAGGTTAGTGAACTATACCTCTGTCTCATAATAATATGGATCTCATTAACAAGCTAACACTATATTTTTATATGTGAAGGGTTGTTTAGGAGCATTAGATGGAACTTATATTAAAGCTAACACTTTGTAAAAGTATCTGAGATGTCTCTTGTTAAATTTACATGTGACTCTCTTGTTCAGTTAACACCTGACGTCGTCAGGTTATGCATCTCTAAAATTTGACTGAGCCGTCTCTTGTTAAACTTGAGCCAAAATTCCAGCATAATCAACAAGTGATGGCATCACGTTGTAGCCAGTGACGCCGTCAGATCTCCAGGTCTGACAGGTTTTTCGCGACTTCGTCGTTTTCTTCACTTTTGCTTCCAAATACGTCCAAAAAGCGCCGAATTCCAGATTTCACGTCCCAAGTACCTAAAATGCAAAAAGAAACGATTTGAGGCAATATTTGATCATATAAATACGATTTTAGGCTTAAATGACCCCTTAAAAAGGTACAAAATAAATCATTATTAAATATCCCTACACATGGGATTTAACATTAATATAAAAGTAATTACAACACATGATCATTCCACGTTAGTCAAAACAAGCACAGAAATTACATACTAGCACCTCTTACAAAGTGTTTGGATTCTCGCATCTCTCGGGTGTATAAAGTTATATAACATATGGAAACGGGAAAGTATAACACTCTCTACCTGTCATAGCACATAAATTACCATAGGCTTGAGAACGGATCAAACCTCCACCACTTTGGCGTAAGCACCTAGGATAAACTATTAAAGAGGTCTTTCAAAGGGTTGTAACATTAGGTGTAAGGGTATGGAAAACACAGTTTTGTTAGATAAGGGAAATTTACTGGTGGCAAGTCAATCATCTTAGTTAATTACATGTAAAATGAGGCGTTGCTAAGCCAAGAATCGACTCGAATCGCTAACTACAAACTCTTTTTGTATTTTTTTCAAGACACTATTTTGACTTAAACAAAAATGAAAGACGGGATGGTAGTCCGTATGTTTTTTCTCTTGTCTTTATCTATTTTTTTTCTTTTTATCATTTTTTCATTTCTTTTTTTCAATATATATATATATATATATATATATATATATATATATATATATATATATATATATATATATATATATATATATTCATACACTCTTGCCCTACCATCCAAAATAATATATCAAAGGGATCTTGCAACCTCCCTACACTTAAACTTTTACATGAATAGAAACTAACTAACGACCCGAATCAAGAAAATCAAAACACGTGGAGTACCTTAAACATTAACGCACATATGGGTAAGATTCCTTATTACTCCCTAATAGACTAGTACTTTTACCCATGAGTCGACTTAGCAACCATGTAACCAATTAGATAATTAACAAAGGGTTTAACATATAAGTTGTAACAATAATGCACTAAATATGAGTGCATACAAGGAAGGCTAAGGCGATTTGGTTGTACATTTGGGGGTGGATTGTAAACAATGTTCTTCATTAATATTTTGGAGTCCACCGAAACATCATGAGAACCGCGAAAAAGATAGGCTCTAAGGGGTGTACTAGGGGTATCATGTACTAAAAGTGAGTACATCGCAAAGGTGTGGGAAAAATATTTGACTTTATTGGTCAAGCAACTTGGCTCATTGGTCAAGTAATTATAAAACAGGTTTAAAACAAGGGTTATCCTAATGCCTCTTGATGCGTGGGTTTTGCAACCTTACAACAGGTTTTACCTCTCGAGGGATCTCAAGAGGCTTACAACCCCACCAGGCAGTGTACCTGACCGATGTAGTATAGTGTAGTGGTAAGTACGGGGGATTGATCGTTCTCCACAGGGAATAGTGTTCGTTAGGTGTGAAAGGCTACTCTATTTAGGTCTAAGGGTTGAGGATGATTCTTTTTATGTTTTTATAATTTTTATAAAAGCAAGTAAAATCTCGGGTTTTGAAGGAGTGGGCGGAATTAGTTGCTAGTCAACTAACCCAAATTACTACAAATGCAAATAAAATAAAATAACAGAAATGAAAAGTGGTGAGAAACTTATGTGTAGAGAAATGTGTTTACTTAGATTTCCTTACTCCCTAACTATCTTTTACCGGTTAATTAGTGTGTATTAGTCGCGTGGATGACGGGTGTATTCCTTAATACCATTCGTGGGGTGGCGTACTTACTTCCCCAAACTCTACAAGCTCCTACTTCACTCCTATGTCGAGCCGGCTAGGAAGCTCCTAACATGGGATCACTAGAATTCGCTTGTGCATTAAATACAACCATAAAAACCTTTAGTACGCGTTTGGTTCATGTTTCTTAAGACGTTCAAGCAAGTTACCGAATAGGAAGTTAGCCAGTTTTCTTAAGCCTAACATAGATAAACAATCATCCAATACAACTAACAACACACTAACAACCAATAATCAATAGCTAGGTTTCATTAGATCTAAGCAAACACAAGATAAAATTAGCCTAACATGTTAAACAAAAGACAAGCATAAGATAGAATCAAACAACACATAGACATATTGAATGATTAATTGATAACTTATCTTTCAATGAAACATGGAAGATCTCAAGGCAAGAAGCCCTGAAAAAGTAGCTAAAATCGTCTTAGGGTTTTATCCCAAAATTCCACACACTAAGCTCTCTCTTAATGACAAAAAATTAGAAAACTATATATAGACTTTGACATCTGACGGCGTCACCTTATGCATTGTGACGCCGTCACCTCGCCGCTTTTAGGGTTCCCGGATGACCATCTTGACGCCGTCCCTCTTTAGTTCTTCAAAAATCCATTTTGGCTTATCAAGGCTTGACGCCGTCGGACCTATAACGTGACGCCGTCCCCTTATGATTTAAGCCGTGACGCCCTTGATTTAGTTAAAGCGTGACGCCGTCAGAATTCTCATGCAAACTCACTGGCCCGTCATGAGTAAATTTCACATCCAACTTTTCTTGCCAAGGCATGACGCCGTCTGGAGTTAATGTTGACGCCGTCAAAGGTGACTTTCAGCACAATTTTGAGACTTTGCCGTTTTCTTCACTTTTATGCTCCAAAAACGTCCAAAATGCCTCCTTTTCCAGATTTCTCCTCAAAAGTACCTAAAATGACAAAAGGAACGATTTAGGGCAATATTTGATCAAATAAATACGATTTCGGGCTTAAATGACCCCTTAAAAGCGGTACACTTTTCGCCTCATCAAATACCCTTACACTTGAGATTTGCTTGTCCTCAAGCAAATGCGCTTTTATTCTAATCAAAAAACAAGTTAGGGGTCATTTAATGCAAACATAAAAGTAATTACAACAAATAATCGTTCCACTTCAATCATAATAAGCACGGAGATTATATACTAGCACCTCACAAGTAGTGTTTAGATACTCACATCTCTCAAGTGTCATCAAAATAAATCTCATAAATGAAAACGGAAAATATCTCTCACTACCTGTCATAGCAAATAGATTACCATAGGCTTGGGAAAGGATCGAAAACCTCCTCCACTAGGCGTAAGCACCTAAGATAAACTATCAAAGAGGGCTTTTAAATGGGTTATAACGTTAGGTGTAGGGAAAAGGAAAACACGGTTTGGTTGGATAAAGGATATTTTACTGGTGGCGAGTTAAAAATCTTGATCAATTACATGTACTATACAACGTTGCTAAGCCAAGACTAGACTCGATCTTAAGCTAATGAAAGAAAATAACAAAACATAAACATAAAATAAACATAAAATGAAACGGGATGGTAGTCCGTATGTTTTTTTCTACTTTTCTTTTTCTCATTTTTTTTGTATTTTTCTTGATTTTTTTTTTTTTTTTTTTTTTTTTTTTTTTTTTTTTTTTTTTTTTGCATACACTCTTGCCCTACCATCCAAAATAATACATCATAGGGGCGTTGCATCCCCTTACACTTGAACTTTTACATAACTTTACAAATACTAATCTAATGACTCGAATTAAGATAATTGAAAAACTTGGAGTACTTTTAAAACATTTAGCACATATGGGGGTAATAAATGATGTTCTTCCCCATTACTCCATTACACTAGTACTTTACCCACGAGTCCCAATCGTCCCAAAACAATATGTACAAGGATATGACTCGACTTAGCAACCATGCAATCAACTAGATAATTAACTTGGGTTTAAACAAATGTTGTAACAATAATGCACTAAAAATGAGTGCATACAAGGTAGGCTAAGGCGATTTGGGTGTACATTTTAGTGGGGTGTAACAAATTCTTCCTTTAAGTAAAATGCTTAAAGGTCGAAACGAAAAGATAGGCTCTGAGGGGTGTACTAGGGGTATCGTGTACTAAAAATGAGTACAACGCAAAGGGTGTGGGAGAATTACTTGACCAATGTAGCCAAAGTAATTATAACAAAAACACAGGTGTAAAACAATGGGTTAATCCTAATGCCTCTTATCATGTAGTAAATCTAACTACACGAATGTAGTCTCACTTGTGGCCTTGGAATGGTCCTAACGCAAGTTCTAGAATCTAAGTGCTACCGGTACACACATCATAGCATAAATGCTTTTCCTACCAATTCTAGGGGTGAACCTCACATATTTGGGGGTGGAAAAATTTTTTAGTGGTACGGTTTTTGTGCTAGTCATATAACTCCTATCCATGAGACGCTCATTAAGATCAAAGTTTCACTCCTATATGTTGTAAAAAATTTTAAATTTGGCACTAAAATTACCTTAACAAGTATTTTTCTCAGTTTTATTACACATCTACTATTAAACAAACAAAAATCAAGCGCAATTGTATTCTCTAAAATCGTACTTTTACCCTCCCCTTACACTTAAGATGAACATTGTCCCCAATGTTCAAATGACAAATGTAAAAGCATAAAGTAAAAGAATGAAATCAAATACTCCCTGATTCGCTCGTTGGATAATGAAATTACACGGTTAAATCTTCCTCCAAAGAGAATGTTGAAGCTCCATGACTAATGCATCGCCATAAGCTTGATTCAAAACATTTCCTTGTCCAAAATAACCTGTTGAACCTGAGAAAACAAACACGAAAACCTGCATAACATCGGCGGGATAAAATCTATATATAAGGATATAATGCTTGTGGAATGATAATTTTGCAGATTCCTGGAGATTATAAGTTGGAGATTTTAATAAAAACTTTTTAAAAACAAAAATTTCAAAAATTTCTGAAAATTAAATCTGACGCCGTCAGGTTATAACCCCTGACGCCGTCAGAAATGACCTGACAAAAATTCTCATTTTAAGTTTCCGGAAAATTTCTGGAAAAACCTTTACCTTACTTCCTGGAAATCCTGCAAAACATCATTATGACTCGATACAAGCATTTGACTCAAACAAATACGGATATGTATGTTAATTTATTATTATTACGATTCATGTTCATATGTGTTCTAATAAACCGATTTAGATTTCCCTTACACTTATCTTTTGCAAAATACCTTTATATGTAGTTAAGACGAAGTTAAAAACAAAATAAAGCATTTTCACAAATTAGTTTTTAACATGAATCAATAAGAATAAAAATTAAACATACATACGGAAACAAATAAAAACAAACAAACAAACAAATAAACAAATAAAGCAAATAAAGCAAATAAAGCTTGGGTTGCCTCCCAAGAAGCGCCTTTCTTTATTAACGAGTCTTGTAGCTAGACTCAAAGTCACGTACATTACGTGACTCCATCATCGGTCACGGTTCCTAGGCCATTCTCCTTTGATTCTCTATCAGAATCACTTTCATAGTGAAGGTATTTCGGGTCCTCGAGATCAAAGGGATTATTTCGGTATTTAGAACTAAGCTCCTTATCATGCTTAAAGAATCCACTTGACAGGTCAAAAGTGTCCTTACATCCCCTTCTCACATCATCATCACACAACACTAGTTGGGAACTTAACCTATCGAGCCCATCATAATCAATCTCCTTGAATTCTCTCATCTTGTGAGGCGTTTGGTATGAGATTTCCCTAATCCCATCGGTGAAAGTCATGATCCCATTGAGCTCGTCCACAACCAAGCTTGTGGCCTTGCAAAAAGGTGCCCCAAAAACAACTTGTGATAACCTGGGATCGATGTATTTTTCGATATTATCGACGATTGCGAAGCTCATAGTGAATGTCATGTTTCCTACAAACACCTGTACATCATCATCTATGCCAATGTCGTCCTTCCCTTTATGAATCATCCCCCATCTGCAAATGTTGTTATAATGAAACAGGGACATCACATTTTTGGGTAAACATGTGTCGATGTAAACATTATAAAAATGCTTGTGACCAATCATGCAAGGTATTTTGAGATTATTCGGATCACATCGCTTAATTCGGCCAGGCCTTCTACCGCGTAACCCCCATGTGTTGCTACTCGCTGATGGTTGATACTCATACACTTCTTCACAGCCATCCCGAAAAATCACTTTCCTGACACCATCGGTAAATAATGCACTCCTATCATCCTCATCGAGTATCACTCCCGTTGCTTTTATGAATGGTTTGCCTAGAACAAGGCCAGTTAAGGGTGGGCTGATGATAGGGTTCATGTTATTAATTACAGTTAACTCGATATGAAAGAGGAACTTTTCTATCACAATTGGTACCCTCCTTATTACCCCGATGATATTAGACCCTTCATATTTGACTTGTTCAGTGAAGGCTTCATTATATAGAGAAAGGGATATTGCGCTTATAGAAGAGTTGGGGTTTATGTAGGCATCTTTTATAAACTTTTTCCTAGTGGTGCAAGAAATCTTAAAGACCCTAGGAGCGCCATCCTCTATTCTCTCTCCGAATCCCATAGGCGACCTTGCTGTGCCCCTCTCAAGTTCCTCTACCAGGGGGCGGTCCAGCAGTCCTGCAAGCCCATGAGGCATTTCGGATTTCTCTTCCGAGCCCTCCTCATCACTCACCTTTATTGTACTCGAGTTCTTTGGTGAGTCTAGATAGTAGTCGGGCGCCTCGGGTTTCTTTTCGGGAACTTTACCCTCCATTTCATTGTCCACATTCTTGGCTGTTTGTTGGTCCAGATTTGGTTTAGGAACAGGTATTGTTGTAATGGTGTTCACGAAGTGGAGAGGTTTCGAAGGGGTACGAGTATCTCCTGTTTTTTTTTCGTTCTGTGATATGTATTTGAAAAGTTTACTAGGGTGCTTGATTTTTACAGGAGGGGGTGTTTGGTGGGTTACCGTAACAGATTTGATCTCATTAACTCGTGCCAACTCACAATTTGACCTGCCAGCAAGGCGATCATTGATAACCTTTAACAGGTTATCAACCTTGTTGTTCATATCAACTTGCTGTTGTCTGAATTGATTCTCAAGTTTGGAAAGCTGTGTTTCTTGAGAGAGAATGAATTTTTGCAGTGATTCCTCGCGATTTTGTTGTTTATGCGTGTGTCGCTGAGGATAATGTTCAGACCAGGTGAGCGGGGTAGAGTCATTGAATGATACGCTACGAGTTTGGTTCCAACTAAAATTTGGCTTATTCTTCCATGCCTCATACCCATCTTCGGAATTTTTGGGCCCATAATTAGTGGCGAGCCACTTATCTCCCGCCTTATCGATTCGCGAGGATGCGAATTCTTTGAAAGCCTGTTTGGGAAGTTCCATGCAATCATGAGTGTCGTGGGGACCACTACATAATTTACATGAAGAAGTGATTTTGTTCACTTGGCTTGAAGGTTTAGGAGCCTCGTAGGATTTCATGAGAAACTTGACTTGGTCTTCAAGTTCTACGATCCTACGGTCGGAAGTGCTTGAATTGTTCAAAGGCAAAGATATTGCCTTGACCGTTTTATTCAAATCACGGGGATCACTCCAACTTTCGTTGTCATAAAGAGCAAGATCCTCTAGGAGAGCCCATGATTGTTCCGCACTTAGATCACGTAGCTTGCCACCGGCTGATTGGTCAATGGTTTGCCTCGTGGAGAGATTGATATGGTCATAGAAGATTTGGACTTGGAGCCAAAGTTCTATGCCATGGTGAGGGACTTTTTGGAGTAAGTCCTTGAATCGAGTCCATGCCTCGTAGAGAGTTTCGCCTTGACGTTGTTGGAACATCAAGATATCATTCCTTAGCTTGGTAGTTCTTCCCGGTGGGAAAAACTGAGCAAGGAAACGAGTGGTGAGATCATCCCAAGAGGTAATGGATCCTGCGGGTTGACGTTCTAGCCACTGACTAGCTTGGTCCCGCAAAGAGAATTGGAAGAGACGCAATCGGGTCGTCTCTCGAGTGGCAACATCAAGGTCTATAGAATCAACGATTTTAAGAAAGTCCTTGAGATGTTGATTAGGATCTTCAGAACGAAGTCCATGGAATGCGCATCCGCTTTGCACCAACCGGATGGTGTCGGATCGCAAGGGTGTGATATTGGCTCCTTGAGTGAGCTCAATGGTATTTCGATAGCCGTGGTGGCTAGGACGGGAATACTCTCCTAAAGTACGGGCTCTAGGAGGTGGTGGTGGTTGTTGTGGTGGTGGGTTGTGTGGGTTAAGGATATTACCATCTTCCATGATGTCGGACGGTAATGGTTACGAACAAAGACACGAAGAAAATAGATAGACTAAAGAAAACCTAGAAAAAGAAAATAAAAATCTCACTAGAAAGGAATCTAGTGAGTAGACCTAATAGAAATAAAAATTCAACCTAAACAATAACTATTCCCGGCAGCGGCGCCAAAAACTTGATGCGTGGGTTTTGCAACCTTACAACAGGTTTTACCTCTCGAGGGATCTCAAGAGGCTTACAACCCCACCAGGCAGTGTACCTGACCGATGTAGTATAGTGTAGTGGTAAGTACGGGGGATTGATCGTTCTCCACAGGGAATAGTGTTCGTTAGGTGTGAAAGGCTACTCTATTTAGGTCTAAGGGTTGAGGATGATTCTTTTTATGTTTTTATAATTTTTATAAAAGCAAGTAAAATCTCGGGTTTTGAAGGAGTGGGCGGAATTAGTTGCTAGTCAACTAACCCAAATTACTACAAATGTAAATAAAATAAAATAACAGAAATGAAAAGTGGTGAGAAACTTATGTGTAGAGAAATGTGTTTACTTAGATTTCCTTACTCCCTAACTATCTTTTACCGGTTAATTAGTGTGTATTAGTCGCGTGGATGACGGGTGTATTCCTTAATACCATTCGTGGGGTGGCGTACTTACTTCCCCAAACTCTACAAGCTCCTACTTCACTCCTATGTCGAGCCGGCTAGGAAGCTCCTAACATGGGATCACTAGAATTCGCTTGTGCATTAAATACAACCATAAAAACCTTTAGTACGCGTTTGGTTCATGTTTCTTAAGACGTTCAAGCAAGTTACCGAATAGGAAGTTAGCCAGTTTTCTTAAGCCTAACATAGATAAACAATCATCCAATACAACTAACAACACACTAACAACCAATAATCAATAGCTAGGTTTCATTAGATCTAAGCAAACACAAGATAAAATTAGCCTAACATGTTAAACAAAAGACAAGCATAAGATAGAATCAAACAACACATAGACATATTGAATGATTAATTGATAACTTATCTTTCAATGAAACATGGAAGATCTCAAGGCAAGAAGCCCTGAAAAAGTAGCTAAAATCGTCTTAGGGTTTTATCCCAAAATTCCACACACTAAGCTCTCTCTTAATGACAAAAAATTAGAAAACTATATATAGACTTTGACATCTGACGGCGTCACCTTATGCATTGTGACGCCGTCACCTCGCCGCTTTTAGGGTTCCCGGATGACCATCTTGACGCCGTCCCTCTTTAGTTCTTCAAAAATCCATTCTGGCTTATCAAGGCTTGACGCCGTCGGACCTATAACGTGACGCCGTCCCCTTATGATTTAAGCCGTGACGCCCTTGATTTAGTTAAAGCGTGACGCCGTCAGAATTCTCATGCAAACTCACTGGCCCGTCATGAGTAAATTTCACATCCAACTTTTCTTGCCAAGGCATGACGCCGTCTGGAGTTAATGTTGACGCCGTCAAAGGTGACTTTCAGCACAATTTTGAGACTTTGCCGTTTTCTTCACTTTTATGCTCCAAAAACGTCCAAAATGCCTCCTTTTCCAGATTTCTCCTCAAAAGTACCTAAAATGACAAAAGGAACGATTTAGGGCAATATTTGATCAAATAAATACGATTTCGGGCTTAAATGACCCCTTAAAAGCGGTACACTTTTCGCCTCATCACCTCTTATCATTTAGTAAATCCTAAGTACACGAATGTAGTCTCACTAGCGATCTCAGGATGCATCACAAACGCAAGTTCTAGAATCTATATACTACCGGTACACACATAAGCATTAAAGGTAAATGCTTTTTCCTATAGATCTAAAGGCGAACCTTACATTTTTGGGGTGGAAATTTTTGAGTGGAAGGGTTTTTGTGCTAGCTATATAATTCCTATCCATGAGACACTTATTAAGAATAAAGTTTCACACCTATATGTTGTAAAAAAATTTAAATCTGGTACCAAAATTGCCCTAACAAGTATTTTTTTTAGTTTTATTACACATTTACTCTATGTGTTCATCTTGTATTATGGTAGCACCTAACCATGACATCTACCTAGGTAACTCAACTCTAACCATCTCATTTCCATACAAACGTCCTTCTTGAGCCTTAATACTTTTTAACAATTCATCCAAAATATCGTTTGTTGGGTTATCCAACTTTTTATTGAGTTCGTCACAATTTTCTATGGCTTCCCATGCTTCTTCAGCACTTAATTCCCTAAGGTCCCCATCGAATACATAGTCAATGTCTATTTGGGTATATTTTTTGACACAATCGTAAAACATTTGAATTTGGGACCATAAATCGAGGCCATGATGAGGGGATTTTTGGAATAAGTATTTGAAACGAGCCCACACATTGTAGAGAGATTCATCATGATATTGTTGGAACATGAAGATATTATTTTGGAGTGGAATGCATGGATTTCGTGGTGGGTAGGATGGTGGATTCGCGTTCTCCATAATGGCTAACGAAATAGTCAATGAAAAAGTTTTACTAACAAAAGCACAAAGAAAAGATAGACTACGAGAAAGCTAATAAGAAAAACAAAAATCTCACTTGATCAGAATCTAGTGAGTAGACCTAAATGAGATAGAAATTGAACCTAAAGCATTAACTCTTCCCCAGCAGCGGCGCCAAAAACTTGATGCGAGGGATGCGAACCTCTCAAAGAAGTTTTACAATCCTCCAGGCAGTGTACCTAATCGCTGTAGTGTAATATAGGTAAATCCAGGGGATTGATCGTTCTCTAGGGAAATAGTGTCATGACGAGATAGGTCTAGAGGTGAAGGATGATTCTTTTTGTCTTTTTATTATTTTATGAAAGCAATTAAAGATCTCGGGTTTTGAAAGAGTGGGCAGAATTAGTTGCTAGTCAACTAACCCAAAAACTAATAATAACTGAATTAAACTAATTAAAAAGAAAAGAAAATACAATTGGTGACTTTTAATGATAGGGAAAAGCGTGTTGACTTAGATTTCATTACTCCCTAGTTATCTCCTATTGATCTGTTAAATTGTCACACCTTTGTTTTAGTTGAAGCGTTGTATTCCTTAATATCGGTCGTGGAGAGGTGCCGAAGTCCCCAACTCTATGAATCTTAGTCTCCCCGAAAAACCTTAAAGTCTATTAAGTTTCCTAGGATCTACAAGCCGTGTTGATCCCAAATACGCGATCTTACTGAGCTTGTTAGAAACTTTAAGAATGCTAAAGAATATGCGGAATCTACTCTTCAACACTTAGAAAAATATTAATGTAACAGTAAACTTATAGAACAGTAAACTGTATTAAGAACAATATAACCAAAACACTTTAATATTATTAGAATGATAATACGAGTACTCTGTGTAATACTAGGGTTTACAACCTTGAAGCTATATAAAAAACATACACACACGTATAACATCATCTAGGACCTCCTTTTATAGGCTAAGGAGTCCTTTACAAGATAACTACAAATCTTCTAGAATATACATATCTTTCTAAATATATGGAATATACACTGAACATCTTCTATACTTAACACTTCACACATCTTTATCTCTTTGGCAGTACCAATCTTTATCAGCAATCTTTAGTAGTATCAAGTTAGTCTGGCAGTACTAACTTTCTTCTAGCAGTACTAACTTGGTTAGTACTGGCAGTTGTAATCTTCATCAGTACCAACTGTTTGGCTTGACAATACTAAATATCTTGAGCAGTACAAAGTGTGTAGACTTGTAATTCCCAGCAATCCTCCCCTAAACTTGTGATTTACCTCTAAATCATCAAGTTTCTTGAATTAAATCTTTGACCATGAGAGGATTCTTTCAAACACTTCACCTTTTTTCAGTCTGCATGAAGATCTTCCTTAGCAGTTCATTTGCCATTTCAGTATGCGCATCCACTAATAGCTTTCCAGACAACATCAAAGTAAGTATACCCCTTGAAAATGGATACTCTTTCTCCACAAGCATGTATATATCTGTTCCTGCCCTTGTAGATACATAATGAACTGCACATGAGTCATACAATCTCCATGTCAAATTATGACCACCTGACTGAAATTTCCACCATCTATCATCTGCATCTGGCTCAAAGATTCTTTTCAACTCTACCCATAGCATTCTTTCTTTGTTATCCTGTGGTTCTGATGAAGTGAATTTCTCTTTGACTAAACTCCACAGCTTTACTAGATCTTCTCTGTCAAATGATTTGATCATGTCATCAAAGTGTTGATACACTTCAATGTGATTACCAACCCTGATGATCTTCCAACTTTTTATCCTTCCATCATCTTGAACTTCCCAATCAATTATAGGATATTTGGTATGTAGGGCTTCTACATTCATTCCTTCATTTGGGACTATGATCATCATCTGTTGTAAATCTTCTTCAGTCAATTCTTCTTCTTGTTCTTCAACAGTTTGCTCTTCCTCTTGCTCTTGCTCTGACACATCTGCTTTCTGTTTCTTAACTACCTCATATTCCAAAGATATGCCTGCTCTCTTAACACTTCTACTTTCTTCTTCAGTGTCCATTGGAATAAAGGCTTGAACCTTCTTGTAAGCCTTGCTGTATAGAACTTCAATTTCTTCATAGGATCTGCCTTTTAGTTGACTAGCAGTCCAATGATCTTGATTCTTCAGATATTCCTTCATATACTTCATCATTTGTGCTTGAGTTGGAGGCTTATTTCTTCTTGCAGCAGCCTTCTTTGCACTCTGAGTTTTACTAATTACTTCAAGCAGATCATTAAGAGCATCCTCTCTTTCTTCTTCATTAATAGTTCCCCTTTCATGTTCATAAATTTTCTGAGCTAAAAGCTCATCTGCTTTTTCTTATGCTAGTATCTCTTCTTCTTCACTTGCAAGCTTTTGCTCCACCGAAAATCTTGCAATCTTTTGTTCTTCTTCCAGTTTGGCCTATTCTTCATCATGTACCCTTTGAGCTATTTCCTCATCAAAGCTTATCTGAGCTTGAACCCTTTTGATGATTTTCTTTGGTTTCTCATCTTCTTGCATGATGCCCTTTCCCTTATCTGTAGCACTGGCAGTATTAACTGATGCTTCAGTAGTACTAACATTTTCTTCAGCAGTATCAACAGCATCAACCACCTTGTTAACTACTAACCCAGTCTCAGCAGCATCAAGTCCTTCTCCAAAACCCATATCTTGATCAAACCTCCCCTGAACCTCTACATCTTGTTCCAATGTAACATTAGGATCTGCATCAATGTCTTCAATATTCCTCCCATGTTTGGAAGAATCCTTCATAGCATCTCCATCATTAGAATCTTCATCATCAGAAAGCATAATCCTTGTCTTTCTTTTGGCTTTGTTGGACTTTGATGCTTTCTCCAGCTTCTTCACCTTCTTGATCAGTTTAGTCAAGGCCACTCCATAAACCTGTTTGGTCTGCTTCAGTTCATTTTCCAAACTAGTGACCCTGTTTTATAATTGTGTACATATAGCCATCAATTCATTAAGTTTCACACTTCCCTCATCACTTCCAAATTTGTTAACTCTTGGGAGAGGTGAATCATGGGGCATGTCCCCCATAGTTTCTTGTTAGCTGGGGTGTCCATCACCTGAATCATGTTCATGAGAACTTGACCCATGTGATGTTGCCATGGTTAGGGTCTTAAGAATGTTACCACTGGCCTGTCCAGCTTCTAAGCCAGAGACAATAGTGGCAGCCCTCACCATTCTTTCAGAGACAGCCTCATCTACTACAATAGTCTGAGTAGAAGATCTGGGCTGAGGAAACACAAACTCCTTTGTGAATTTTCTCCTATATGTTTGTGAAATGATAGGTTGTGAGGTTGTTGAAAAAATTATGGGTGTGTGTTGGGACTCAACTGGGATTGTTGATCCTTCACCCTGAACAGTTTCTGCTTGAACAAGCATAGTTGAAAACAGTGGTACTTCTATCCTATTGTAACCCTTAGAAGCCATCCTCATATTACTAAATTTTTTTTGAGTGAGGCTAGGAGTTGGATAAACAGTTTTATGAGATAGAAGCAAATTCTTGTGTTTGTCCAAAAATATTTGAATAAATCTTGGACACATTAAAAATTTGTATTTGGTATCCAAGTTTTTCACCATACCATCAAAAATCAATTTTGAAAAGTTAAAAGTCCTTTTTGAGGCTAAACAAATAACAGCAATTGCAATATTACTACTGAATTGCTCCCAAGTAGTTTTCTTTGGACTTAAACAGTGTAAAATGGTATGTATGAGAAATCTCCATTGAGGGGCAAATTGTCCTTTTTGAAAAGTTAGTTTATCAGAAGTGGACACATACCCCACCCTGGAAAGAGTTTCAAAAATTTCAGTGTTAGGCAAAGAACTAATACCATTATCATCTGCTAGTTTGAGATGTGTCCTAACAGATGATTCTGTAATGGTCAAGGTTTTTCCATCAACTGTTGCAATTATTTGTTGTTCTCCATTATCAATTGTATTGGCAGTAGCAGTCTACCAAAACTGTTTGATTTGAGAACTATAGATAGTTGGATTCACTGTGAGAGCATACCTGATGTGGCTAGCATTAAGAAAATCCAATATCTGATGAAACCCATGACTTCCCTCTATTTTCTCCAAGAATGCAACAATGTTATGTTTATCACAAAAAGCCAAATGCGCCATTGAGATTGAGAAAAGTTGGATTAGAGGGCTGGGTTATGTGCTTTGAAGAGAGAAAGTGTGTTTGGTAAAAACCAATTGAGATTACATAAAGAACACTTAGGGTTTCGATTGGACCGACTTGAATAAATCTTTTCGTTATCGTGAATAAATCTTTTAAGTTAAAGAAATTATGTGAATTATCCAATTTAGGAAACCTATAAGCAAAGTAAGTAATGAAAATCTCTCAATGGCTATATTTAAAAAATGGTTAATCCCGAATAGCACTAACGGTTACCCGACAATACTAAGTTTTAGCCTATCAGTACAAACTTTTGACTAGCAGTACTAACCTTTTACAAAAACTTTTTCTCAGTAGTATTAACTCAATTTTCTTTCAAGAACAATACTGCACTCAAACTTTGGAAGGGACTAAGTGTAAAGGAAGACACTTAATCATTTTCAGTTGCATTTAACCTCTGGTTGTGTGAGAACCAATGATTTCAGTATAAATATTTTCTATGATCAGATAGACTCATTAAAAGAGCCTTCTTGACAGGTTTTCCAGCTCGTGGCAGATGTTACCTCTAACACAAATATATTATATTCACTTTTGCTCGTTGTTCTCTAAACCAGATGTCCTTAGACTAACACACTATCAAATGATAGAATGGTAAAAAGTGAGTTAGCTCAGTTACTATCTGACTAACTAAAGACCATCAATTCATGTTAAGTACAGGTGTTAACCCTTGTCAAGTGATCCCCAAACCTTATCTATCATGAATTAGTTGCATCAGCTTTAAGCAATAGCATAACATTCAACAAGTCACTTTTGCTTCTCACACAACATCAATACCAAGCATACTGCTTGCTTATCCTACAAATGTTAGTCTAAAACCAAGAAAACACAAACCAGAGCATTTCCTTCATAACAGTATTAATTTTGACTAACATTTTTAACTTAGCAGTATTAGTTTGTACTAGCAGTATTAACTCAACAGTCTAGCAGTATTAACATCTAACAGTACTAATCCTTTACAAAACTTTACAAAGACACAAAGAGATTAAAACTTTATGGATTTAGCATTCCAATACTTGTAACCAAGTACTGAAACCTTCCAACATCAAGACCTTTTGTAAGTAAATTTGAAAAATTGTTATCCGTGTGTATTTTAACAACTTGAATTAACTTTTTGGCATTGCAGTCTCTTATAAAATGATGTCTAATCTCTATGTGTTTTGTTTTAGAGTGTAAAATAGGATTTCTAATAATACATATAGTACTGTTATAGTCAATGAAAATCATGGTGTGCATAAAATTATACCCATAGTCCAGCATTTGATTCTGAATCCAGAGTACTTGTCCACAGCAACTAGCAGCAGCCATATATTCAGCTTCAGTTGTAGAATTGGCAACCACAGTTTGCTTCTTACACTGCCATGAAATCAATCTACATCCTAGGAACTGACAATCAACTGTTGTTGACTTCCTATCTAAACTTGCACCAGCATAGACACTATTACTATATGCCACCAGATCAAATGGAGAATCTCTAGGATACCAAAGGCCTAATTTAGGTTGGCCTTTGAGAAACCTAAAAATCCTTTTCACGGCATGTAAGTGTGAAACCTTAGGTGTGACATGAAACCTTGCAAATGAACATACTGCAAACATAATATCTGGTCTAGATGATGTAAGATACATCAATGATCCAATCATTGACTAGTAGAGATGAACATCAACATCATCACCATCTGAATCTTTGACAAAGGTTTGTCTGGATCCATTGGGGTGCTAGCTGTCTTGACATCAGCATACCCAAATTTCTTCAAGATATCAGCTACATATTTATCCTGACTGATAAATATACCATATTCCTTTTGCTTGACTTGCAGCCCTAAGAAGAAATTTATTTCTCCCATGGAACTTATTTGAAACTTGTCATGCATCCGTTTCTAAAACTCAATACACATCTCCTTCTTTGTAGAGCCAAAAATAATGTCATCAACATAGACCTAGACAAGCAAAATATCCCCTTTTTGCCTCTTGATAAACAATGTCTGATCTATCTTACCTCTGTGAAACCCATTGTCCAATAAATACTTGGCCAAGGTTTCATACCAGGCTCTTGGAGCTTGATGCAAACCATAAAGTGCCTTCACCACCTTGTAGACTTTGTCTGGATAGTCAGGATCTTCAAACCCTGGTGGTTGAGTAACATAAACCTCTTCATCAATTGTACCATATAGGAAAGAACTCTTCACATCCATCTAATACCCCATGAATCGAAGCATAAGCTAAGAACAGCCTTATTGCCTCAATTCTTGCTACAGGGGCAAAAACTTCATCATAATCTATGCCTTATTCTTGAGTAAAACCCTGTGCAACCAGCCTTGCTTTATTTCTAATGACAATTCCTCTCTCATCTTTCTTGTTCATGAACACCTATTTTGTACCAATTGCCCAATTACTCTTAGGCAAATCTACTAGAACCCAAACCTTTTGAAGCTTAAACTGTAAAAGCTCCTCTTGCATTGCTTCGATCCAGGATGGGTCACTTAGAGCTTTGGCAATTTTCTAGGGTTCTTCTTGAGATAGGAAACAAGCAAATAAACAATTATGAAGGTCTTCATGAGTTTTCCATTCATAAACAGCACTTATAAAACCTTGTTCATTTGTATCCTTTGTCATTTTCATTCTTCTTGTCTATACACCAGACTGTACATCACCAATCACAAGATCAAGTGAATGATCTTTGTGAATTCTTGTATTTAGAGTTGTAGGAGCTAGATAAGTGTTAGGCATGTTGTTCAGATCCAATTCATCATCAGAGAAATCAGCATTAGTAGTAATTGTTGGGCTAGTAGTATTATCATTTGGCCCAGCAGTAATAACATTTTGCCCAGCAATACTAACATCATTAATACTGTTTTCAAGATTCTCTTGATCATCAACTCCACTTTCTTTATTTCCATCTTTAGAACCCTTCTTTTCAGCATCATTAGAAGGTTGTGCTTCATCATTACCAACATCCTTTGAAGATAAATTGAACAGTGAACCATCTTTCCGCAGTGGCATCATAAAGTAGTCTTGGCTAGATCCTGTCTCCATGCTAGATTGACCTGCATCAAAACTATCTTTGGTACTTTCAAAATCATTAGAGTTTGTACCTGCAACAACTGGCACATAATTCATAGATTTTATTAGCACATCAATATCAAATAGACACTTAGGACCTTCTCCTGCAACACTATGCTTATTCTCTAAGAATTCCACATGTAAGTTTCCTTCTACCTTCCTGGTTCTAATGTTGTATACCCTAAAAGCCTTACTATTCATAGAGTAACCAACAAAGAATCCATCATCAGACTTTCCATCAAACTTGCTGTTAGGAACACGTTTTTGTAATTTATCAAGTCTTAGTCATTTATGATAGAATGTTGCTCAAAATAGGATTCTATGTTTGTAATTAAGGTCCGGTCCTTTAGGAGTCCATGGGCCCTTCATCATCTATTAACCTCTCACTACGAGATGTGTTGATATTGAAAAGGAGGCACTCTGCTCCACGCCTCCGACGACCAAACAAATGTGCACTAATCGAGTCTAGAGCCATGAGATTCATCATAGATCTCTTAGGAACACTTAGTATTACACTGTTGTCTTACATCATGGGCAACAATTGTAAAATTAAAAAGAGTCCTTCGCAGATCTTAGCAATCTGCCGAGAACATTCTTGAGAGAATTCACAATTGTGATTCTCAGTGATAGAATGTAAATCCTGCCAGGATAACATCAAACAACCCTGAGAGCAGGTCACTTCGGTAACTCCTTGTGGGTTACGCTTTGTGTTTGTTCCAAAACGGTCTACAGTCGTGGGGTGATCTCCAGCGACTCACTGAATCGTGGGTGCACTTCGGTGTGTCCGTGTTAGCCCTTTCGGGGGTATCCGGTTCAGAACGGCCTGGGTTTGGATTAGAGAAAGTCTTCACACTATGCTGTTGACGATCTCGAAATTGGAACCTGTAACTGCCGGTTGGTTTGTGCTGCTGCTGCTGCTGAGGATCTTGAAGACCTGAAGTTCGACCACCAAGATTCCATCATGCTTACATATTGAAGATATGTTCTCAAAAGACTCGGAAACAGCAAAATTTCAAAGATATTAAAGTAAAGTCCAAAGTTCAAGCTTCACAATCTTTCAGAAATCAAAGATTGAAAAGTGAGAATCAGCTGATGAACAAAAGTCAAAGACATATGAACATGGTGGAAAAGACGAGAAGACGTTGGAGATTGGCAGATCGAGACAACACCATAACATCTCAAGTCAAGAACAAAGAACAAAGATTATCAAGACGTCGGAAGCCAAAGAAGCAAAGATGACGTCGAGCAACATTGATGACTAAGACTTAGGGGGAGATTGTTAGGAACACGTTTTTGTAATTTATCAAGTCTTAGTCATTTACGATAGAATGTTGCTCAAAATAGGATTCTATGTTTGTAATTAAGGTCCGGTCCATTAGGAGTCCGTGGGCCGGCCATTTTAGCTAAATATCTTCTAGAAGCACCTAAGCATATGTCGCCCTAATTTGTGCCTATAAATAGAAGGCTTAGGTGCTCATTTTACTTGTTGGTTTTCATATTGTATGCGTAAGCTCTGTCCTTGAATCGTTCGAATGAAAATCATCCAATTCTTCTATTCATCTCTTATTCTCTATTAGCTTATTTACTTATTTACTATTCGTAGCTTTTACATAAGTAGTAGTACGTGTTGTTTAGCTTATTTACGTGGTTGTATTCGAGTTAAATAGGACCTACAAGTGGTATCATTCGCCTAAGATAACTAAGGTGTGTGTTTAAGAGTAGATTACATCGTTCATTATTAGTTTTTTTTTGTTTGGTTTTAAAAATTTCGTGAAGTTTTGTGAGTTTTTGTGGTCGTTGTTCATCTTTCA
Organism: Artemisia tridentata subsp. tridentata; assembly: GCA_021014915.2. Lineage (NCBI taxonomy): Eukaryota > Viridiplantae > Streptophyta > Magnoliopsida > Asterales > Asteraceae > Artemisia > Artemisia tridentata. Next base: position 273,682,327 of record CP139507.1, on the reverse strand, counting down.
CTCGTATTTCACTTAATCTACACCACAAACCCGTGTTTTCTACGTTAAAAGTTACTAAACTAGTCGTATTTTCGTAGCTTTAATCGTTAGAAATAAAAAACAATCGAATATCCATCATTTTCATTAGCTTTAAGCATAATCCGAACATTTAGGAGTGAAAAAGTTGGTGAAAAGAAGGTTAGATTTTGACAGAAGAGGGTTTATCGCAATCGGGCTTGAAATTCGACAAAAGAGGGTTTATCGCAAACGAGTTCAGCAATTTCGACAAAAGAGGGTTTATCGCAATTCACGGTCTATCGCAATCCACAGAATTATCGCAATTGTCAGCCTTCAGTTTTATCGGATTTGGAACTCAGTATTTTCTAGCTTGTATAAGTTTGTGAAAATACTTTGACTTGGCATTTACTCTCACCTCTTGTATAAGAGTTGAGAAAGTGATTGAAATTGTAATTTTGATAATTTATCGAAATTGCTAAAATCTTTCGCAATTCAGTTAATTTATCGAAATTGCCTTTCTTATCGCAAATTGCTAAAATTTTCGCAATTCCAATATTTATCGCAATTACCATTTTTATCGCAATTGGTGTAAACAGTGTTATCACAATTGGTGAATAGTGTTATCGCAATTGGTGAACAGTTTTATCGCAATTGAACAAAATTTCACTTAACCAAAACCAAACTTCAAATCTCTTAACTCACATCTTAATTATCTCAAGATCCAACAAACACAAGGATGTCTCAACCACCACACTTCAATTACTACTACCAGCTACAGCAATATCTACAACAACAACAATTTCATCCTCAATACCAACAACAACAAGCATTCATGCAACAACATCAATTTCTCCCTCCACAACATGTACCCCCACAACAAATCATGCAACAAAATCAAATGTAGAATTATCAACCTCCCTCCAGAGAACCACATTGGTTTACTAAGATGTGTGAAGCAATCAGTAGTCAGCAATCCCGACATGAGGCTGGAAATCAGGATACTCCACCCATGCTGACACCAGGAAACTACGTGCAATGGTCTAGTCGATTCCTACGCTTCATTGAACTCAGAAAACCCCATGGGAAATATCTCAAGCAGGTTATCATTGAAGGACCTTTTCCACTTCCCACAAATCATTTTCCTGGTGATTCAAATAGAGAAGCAACATCAACACCCGTTCCTGTCTCTCAATATACCGTTGAACAAACCTTGCTACAAGAGGCAAATGAGCTGGCAATGTCTTATATACTTCAAGGAATTCCAAACCCAATTTTCCGAAGTATTGATGCTCAGAAGACTGCCAAAGACATGTGGGAACATGTGCATCTTCTCATGGAAGGCACTGAGTTGAATCAAGAATATCTTGAATCCAAGCTTTACATGGAATACACTCATTTTATCATGGAACCAGGGGAATCAATAGAATTGTACTACCACCGTTTCACAAATATCATCAATGACTTGGACCGTCACGACATCAAGTTACCAAAGATTGCTATCAACGCAAAATTCCTTGGATGCCTTGGACCAGAATGGCAGAAATATGCAACCTTGGTCAGGCAAGCTAAGAAGATTAATGAAGTCAGGTATGGACTGTTGTATGACTTTCTAAGACAACATCAATCTGAGGTGGATAAGGAAGTTACAGCAAGAGGAGGTTTCTCATCAGCACCAACATCCAACTCGCTTGCTCTCATTGCTCAATCCAACTTTCAATCACCAAATTAAGAATTTGGTCAACAACCTTCTCAACCAAGCTTTCAACCACAACCTCACAACCAAATTGTTCCATATGAAGCACCATCCCAGTATTCTGACAACCAAATGGTCTCATATAACAACACAGATTCCATGATGTACTCTAACACTGATTTTGATGAAGAAGATGATGCCTTCAACTCTCTCAATGAGGCATTTGGATTAATCGCCAAGGCATTTGGCAAATTCACCAACAAATACAACAACCATCTTCGTTCATCCTCAAATACAAGGAATCAAGATGTTATCAATGATGGAAGAGTGGAAATTCAGAATAGGTCTTCAGGAAGATATGGTTCAGGGAACATGGGAAGTTATGTTTCACAAAGGTTTCAGTCAGGAGGTCAAAGGTTTAATACTGCAGGAGGAAATAGGAACAATATGGGGAATGCTCAAAGGAGAAATCAGACTGCTGGAAATGAAAGGAGAGGCATTGCAAATACTTCAATTACTTGTTACAACTGTGGTGGAAGTGGTCATATGGCAAATGCTTGCCCAAAGCCTCGTACTATGGGTAGTGCATACGACAAGGAAGCTCTTATGATGGCATTAAAGGAAGAAGCAAAGGGCACAATAAATGAGAAAGAACAGAGCTTCATGGCTAATGCTTATTCTAATGATGAGATGGAAGACCAAGAAGCAAATGCTGCAGTGATGCTCATGGCAAACATGCAAGAGATGAACATGTCCGAGACAGGCCCGGTATATGACACCGATGGCTTATCTCAGGTACAAGATTCACACTGTCTTATACATGAAATTGCTTCACTGTCTGCATCTTCATCTACACAATAAAATCTTGTTCAACATGATTCGTCATTCTCATCACCAAAAGATAATCAAATAAACACCGTTGTGTCATTTGATGATGACAACACTGTTGTTTCATTTGATGACTCTATTGATGATGAAAATATTGATCATCTTGAACAAAATGATCTTTTGCCTGATCAAGATTCAGAACTTCAGACCTTATTGATGACCACCCAAACAAAAATTGAAAAATGCAATGAAATCAATCAAAATCTAAAGGCCAAAATTGCATTGTTAACAAAGGATAATGAGTGCTATAAACTACAGCTTTCAAATTATGAAAAACATGCAAAACGTGAGAAAGGATTTGAGGTTGCATTCCAACAAGAATATGTGAAAACAAAGGATTTAGAACATCAAGTTCGTGAGTTAACCATTTCAAAAAATGAGCTAATTTCTCAAAGAGAATAAGAGCAGTTTGAATTTCGAAAACAATTTGACATGTTAAACTCTGAACATTCTAAAACAAAAACAGAGCTCTCAACATGTCAAAACACTTTGATTGAAGAAAAAAAAACAATAAAGAAACAGGTTGACTCATACCTTGATGAAATTGTCTCGTTGGAATCCAAACTCAAAGAGTTTCAGAACGTCGTGTACAAAACTGGTGATTCCGTAACTCAAATACAAAGGCTAACGGTAAAACAAAATCCAAAAGGATATGGATTTGCTATTGGCTGTGACCAACCACATTTTCTACATAAAGCACTCAGAGAAAATCCCAAGTTATACAATGCAGAACTTTTACTTGATGACACCTTTCAAAGAGTTGTTGTGTTTAGTAGTGATGAAGAACTTGAACATCTTGAACATGAAAATGAGAGTCGATCAAAGTCAAACAAGGTTTTTTCAAGAGTTCAATATGATTATTCAGCAAGACCTCATGTCAGTAAATCTTTTGTTCCTCCAAAGGACAAACCAGAAGAAACACTATCAAAACCTACCATAAATGCTTCTTCTGAAGTTACTCCTGTTACCACACCTGTTGCACAAATCAAGGGTTCTTTGACAGAGGATGATGATGATCCTAAAATACCTCAAGAACATCGAATTCTTTGATATTTTAAGACATTTATGGATGACATTCAACTCTTGGAAAACGAAATTGAATTTAATTCTCAAATCAAAATCTCTACTTTTCTTTCTCCTGTAGAGAAAGAAAAGCGAGAAATTTTTCAAAATAAATTTTTACCTCATGTCAAACACCTAAGACATTGTGCAACACAATGGGAACAAGACTTACAGACTGAAGTTGCATCTATGATAATGATGAGGCGAAAAGTGTACCGCTTTTAAGGGGTCATTTAAGCCCGAAATCGTATTTATTTGATCAAATATTGCCCTAAATCGTTCCTTTTGTCATTTTAGGTACTTTTGAGGAGAAATCTGGAAAAGGAGGCATTTTGGACGTTTTTGGAGCATTAAAGTGAAGAAAACGGCAAAGTCTCAAGAATCGGCTAAAAATTACTCTTGACGGCGTCACAATTAACATGGTACGGCGTCATGCCTTGGCAAAGAAAAGTTGGATGTGAAATTTACTCATGACGGGCCAGTGAGTTTGCATGAGAATTCTGACGGCGTCACGCTTTAACTAAATCAAGGGCGTCACGGCTTAAATCATAAGGGGACGGCGTCACGTTCAGGATCCGACGGCGTCAAGCCTTGATAAGCCAGAATGGATTTTTGAAGAGCTAAAGAGGGACGGCGTCAAGATGGTCATCCGGGAACCCTAAAAGCGGCGAGGTGACGGCGTCACAATCCATAAGGTGACGCCGTCAGATGTCAAAGTCTATATATAGTTTTCTAATTTTTTGTCATTAAAGAGGGAGCTTAGTGTGTGGAATTTTGGGATAAAACCCTAAGACGATTTTAGCTACTTTTTCAGGGCTTTTTGCCTTGAGATCTTCCATGTTTCATTGAAAGATAAGTTATCAATTAATCATTCAATATGTCTATGTGTTGTTTGATTCTATCTTATGCTTGTCTTTTGTTTAACATGTTAGGCTAATTTTATCTTGTGTTTGCTTAGATCTAATGAAACCTAGCTATTGATTATTGGTTGTTAGTGTGTTATTAGTTGTATTGGATGATTGTTTATCTATGTTAGGCTTAAGAAAACTGGCTAACTTCCTATTCGGTAACTTGCTTGAACGTCTTAAGAAACATGAACCAAACGCGTACTAAAGGTTTTTATGGTTGTATTTAATGCACAAGCGAATTCTAGTGATCCCATGTTAGGAGCTTCCTAGCCGGCTCGACATAGGAGTGAAGTAGGAGCTTGTAGAGTTTGGGGAAGTAAGTACGCCACCCCACGAATGGTATTAAGGAATATACCCGTCATCCACGCGACTAATGCACACTAATTAACCGGTAAAAGATAGTTAGGGAGTAAGGAAATCTAAGTAAACACATTTCTCTACACATAAGTTTCTCACCACTTTTCATTTTTGTTATTTTATTTTATTTGAATTTGTAGTAATTTGGGTTAGTTGACTAGCAACTAATTCCGCCCACTCCTTCAAAACCCGAGATTTTACTTGCTTTCATAAAATTATAAAAACATAAAAAGAATCTTCCTCAACCCTTAGACCTAAATAGAGTAGCCTTTCACACCTAACGAACACTATTCCCTGTGGAGAACGATCAATCCCCCGTACTTACCACTACACTATACTACATCGGTCAGGTACACTGCCTGGTGGGGTTGTAAGCCTCTTGAGATCCCTCGAGAGGTAAAACCTGTTGTAAGGTTGCAAAACCCACGCATCAAGTTTTTGGCGCCGCTGCCGGGGAATAGTTATTGTTTAGGTTGAATTTTTATTTCTATTAGGTCTACTCACTAGATTCCTTTCTAGTGAGATTTTTATTTTATTTTTCTAGGTTTTCTTTAGTCTATCTATTTTCTTCGTGTCTTTGTTCGTAACCATTACCGTCCGACATCATGGAAGATGGTAATATCCTTAACCCACACAACCCACCACCACAACAACCACCACCACCTCCTAGAGCCCGTACTTTAGGAGAGTATTCCCGTCCTAGCCACCATGGCTATCGAAACACCATTGAGCTCACTCAAGGAGCCAATATCACACCCTTGCGATCCGACACCATCCGGTTGGTGCAAAGCGGATGCGCATTCCATGGACTTCGTTCTGAAGATCCTAATCAACATCTCAAGGACTTTCTTAAAATCGTTGATTCTATAGACCTTGATGTTGCCACTCGAGAGACGACCCGATTGCGTCTCTTCCAATTCTCTCTGCGGGACCAAGCTAGTCAGTGGCTAGAACGTCAACCCGCAGGATCCATCACCTCTTGGGACGATCTCACCACTCGTTTCCTTGCTCAGTTTTTCCCACCGGGGAGAACTACCAAGCTAAGGAAGGATATCTTGATGTTTGAACAACGTCGAGGCGAAACCCTCTACGGGGCATGGATTCGATTCAAGGACTTACTTCAAAAAGTCCCTCATCATGGCATAAATCTATGGCTTCAAATCCAAATCTTCTATGACCATGTTGATTACCACACCAAGCGTGCCATCGATCGAGCCGCCGGGGGCAGATTGCGCGACAAAAGCGCCGAGGAATCATGGGAGATCATTGATGAGCTTGCATCCGACGATGATGAACTGTGGCAAGTCTCCCACGACGTGCGCTCGGCAGTCATGACATATTCTTCGCCCGATACAGCCAATCAAATCACTGAGGAAAGCGTTAGTGAACTTGAGAAAAGGGTTGCATATCTTATGGAAAAGCAAAAGAGACCCTTAAGTCCACAAAAAGCAACAATTAACTCAGTCTTAAGCGTTAAGCAAATACCATTGTCCGAATCACCCCGTAGGGAAAATACTAAACCCTTCCATAAGCACGCTCCACCCAACTCACCACCTCAGGAACTCAGTCCAACATTCGAAGCTCGAATGAGAGAGTACATGTCGAAACACTCCGAACGGTTGGCTAAATTTGAGGAAGCCGTCTACAAACAAAAGGAGGAAATGGAAGAGAAAATGGCGGAGATGATGAATCTTTTGAAGGAATACACAAATACTAAAGCCCCTGAAAAAGTGTTGGTGAGGAATGACGCTGATGTTCCTAACACTGAATTTGTCAAGGCCACCTCCGTCGTCCAAGAGGGCGGAAATGATGGAAGAGGGAAATCCATAACTATGGAAGTTAACAAAATTGACCTCATCCCACTTAATAAGGGAAACACCAATGCTTACAAATGCGATTCCGACAAGGGAGAGGAGGCGCCCTCTGAGGAGCGCCAATTGGTTGAACCGCCAGTGTCACAACAAGTGAAGCATTATTTGAAGCACGAAATAAACAAGGAGACCATAAACGATTGGGTGAGAAACTATCGACGTACTCATCTACCCAACAAGGAGTTCAAAAAGGTGGAACCGGATGATAAATCTGACACATTACCCGGTGGGCAATTGTATGAATGCCTCATAGGACAAAAGTTAGTGGAAAAGCAGAAATTCTACGGGGTCTTTGAAATACCATGCAGCATTGGAAAACATAAGTATCTGGATGCGATAGCTGACCAAGGTTCCGACGTAAATTTGATGCCTTTATCCATTTATGTCCAGTTAACCGATGAGTTGCCATCCATCACCCATACTAAACTCTCCTTTGCGAAACATTCTTATGAGTACCCGTTAGGAATTGCAGAAGATGTATTGGTCAACGTTGCCGGATTTCTGTATCCGGTCGACTTCATGATCATTGAGAGAAATGATATGAATATGCCAATAATCCTTGGGGCACCCTTTCTCGCTACCACTAGAGCACAAATCAATTACGAAAATAGCACCATCCAAATGAAGAAAGGGAAGAAAACAATAAACTTCCCAACGATCCCACGACATATACGAGATGTTGCTCTGCAGAAGAAGATGGAGGCTAACCCCAATATAATCCGTGGTAATGTTCGAGAGAAAATTCTTGCATGGGAGGCGAGGATTAAGAGTTATATGGAAAATGAGATTAGAGAATGTAAAGGTGGAAATTACGATTACATTGAGGCTGAGGAGCAAACCAATAACCCCGTTGAATTTACAAAAGGGGACTTAGTGCTCCTAAGGCATTCAGAAACTGAAGCACCTACTAATGAACCAAGTCCCTGGTGGTACGGACCGTTCATAATTAAAAGTTTACACCAAGATGGGATAGTAAGCTTGACCAGCAAAGGAGGAGGTGAAGTGACCGCGAATGTCGAGCGACTGAGACACCACCACCCTGATAACAAGGATCATATCTATCAGGGATACGTCATTTTGAATGATGGAATTACGTAATGTACGTGACTTTGAGTCTAGCTACAAGACTCGTTAATAAAGAAAAGCGCTTCTTGGGAGGCAACCCAAGCTTTATTTTTTTTATTTGCTTTGTGTGTTTATTTATTTGTTTGATTTTATTTTCCGTATGTGTGTTTAATTTTTATTCTTATTGATTCATGTTCAAAACTAATTTGTGAAAATGCTTTATTTTGTTTTTAACTTCGTCTTAACTACATATAAAGGTATTTTGCAAAAGATAAGTGTAAGGGAAATCTAAATCGGTTTATTAGAACACATATGAACATGAATCGTAATAATAATAAATTAACATACATATTCGTATTTGTTTGAGTCAAATGCTTGTATCGAGTCATAATGATGTTTTGCAGGATTTCCAGGAAGTAAGGTAAAGGTTTTTCCAGAAATTTTCCGGAAACTTAAAATGAAAATTTTTGTCAGGTCATTTCTGACGGCGTCAGGGTTTATAACCTGACGGCGTCAGATTTAATTTTCAAAAATTTTTGGAAGTTTTGTTTTCATAAAAAGTTTTTATTAAAATCTCCAACTTATAATCTCCAGGAATCTGCAAAATTATCATTCCACAAGCATTATATCCTTATATATAGATTTTATCCCGCCGATGTTATGCAGGTTTTCGTGTTTGTTTTCTCAGGTTTAACAGGTTATTTTGGACAAGGAGATGTTTATGGAATCAAGCTTATGGCGATGCATTAGTCATGGAGCTTCAACATTACCTTGGAGGAAGATCTAACCGTGTAATTTCATTATCCACCGAGCGAATCAGGGGAGTATTTGATTTCATTCTTTTACTTTATGCTTTTACATCTTGTTATTTGAACATTGGGGACAATGTTCATCTTAAGTGTAAGGGGGGTAAAAGTACGATTAGAGAATGCTATTACGCTTGATTTTTGTTTGTTTAATAGTAGATGTGTAATAAAACTGAGAGAAATACTTGTTAAGGTAATTTTAGTGCCAAATTTAAAATTTTTTACAACATATAGGAGTGAAACTTTGATCTTAATGAGCGTCTCACGGATAGGAGTTATATGACTAGCACAAAAACCGTACCACTAAAAAATTTTCCACCCCCAAATATGTGAGGTTCGCCCCTAGAATTGGTAGGAAAAGCATTTATGCTATGATGTGTGTACCGGTAGCACTTAGATTCTAGAACTTGCGTTAGGACCATTCCGAGGCCACAAGTGAGACTACATTCGTGTAGTTAGATTTACTACATGATAAGAGGCATTAGGATTAACCCATGTTTTACACCTGTGTTTTTGTTATAATTACATTGGCTACATTGGTCAAGTAATTCTCCCACACCCTTTGCGTTGTACTCATTTTTAGTACACGATACCCCTAGTAAACCCCTCAGAGCCTATCTTTTCGTTTCAGCCTTTAAGCATTTTACTTAAAGGAAGAATTTGTTACACCCCACTTAAATGTACACCCAAATCGCCTTAGCCTACCTTGTATGCACTCATTTTTAGTGCATTATTGTTACAACATTTGTTTAAACCCAAGTTAATTATCTAGTTGATTACATGGTTGCTAAGTCGAGTCATATCCTTGTACATATTGTTTTGGGACGATTGGGACTCATGGGTAAAGTACTAGTGTAATGGAGTAATGGGGAAGAACATCATTTATTACCCCCATATGTGCTAAATGTTTTAAAAGTACTCCAAGTTTTTCAATTATCTTAATTCGAGTCATTAGATTAGTATTTGTAAAGTTATGTAAAAGTTCAAGTGTAAGGGGATGCAACGCCCCTATGATGTATTATTTTGGATGGTAGGGTAAAAGTGTATGCAAAAAAAAAAAAAAAAAAAAATCGAAAAAATCGAGAAAAATAAAAAAAAAAATGAGAAAAAGAAAAATAGAAAAAACATACGGACTACCATCCCGTTTTATTTTATGTTTATTTTATGTTTATGTTATTTTGTTTCTAGCTTAAGATCGAGTCTAGTCTTGGCTTAGCAACATTGTATAGTACATGTAATTGATCAAGATCTTTAACTCGCCACCAGTAAAATATCCCGTATCCAACAAAACCGTGTTTTCCTTTTCCCTACACCTAACGTTATAACCCATTTAAAAGCCCTCTTTGATAGTTTATCTTAGGTGCTTACGCCTAGTGGAGGAGGTTTTCGATCCTTTCCCAAGCCTATGGTAATCTATTTGCTATGACAGGTAGTGAGAGATATTTTCCGTTTTCATTTATGAGATTTATTTTGATGACACTTGAGAGATGTGAGTATCTAAACACTACTTGTGAGGTGCTAGTATGTAATCTCCGTGCTTATTATGATTGAAGTGGAACGATTATTTGTTGTAATTACTTTTATGTTTGCATTAAATGACCCCTAACTTGTATTTTGATTGGAATAAAAGCGCATTTGCTTGAGGACAAGCAAATCTCAAGTGTAAGGGTATTTGATGAGGCGAAAAGTGTACCGCTTTTAAGGGGTCATTTAAGCCCGAAATCGTATTTATTTGATCAAATATTGCCCTAAATCGTTCCTTTTGTCATTTTAGGTACTTTTGAGGAGAAATCTGGAAAAGGAGGCATTTTGGACGTTTTTGGAGCATTAAAGTGAAGAAAACGGCAAAGTCTCAAGAATCGGCTAAAAATTACTCTTGACGGCGTCACAATTAACATGGGACGGCGTCATGCCTTGGCAAAGAAAAGTTGGATGTGAAATTTACTCATGACGGGCCAGTGAGTTTGCATGAGAATTCTGACGGCGTCACGCTTTAACTAAATCAAGGGCGTCACGGCTTAAATCATAAGGGGACGGCGTCACGTTCAGGATCCGACGGCGTCAAGCCTTGATAAGCCAGAATGGATTTTTGAAGAGCTAAAGAGGGACGGCGTCAAGATGGTCATCCGGGAACCCTAAAAGCGGCGAGGTGACGGCGTCACAATCCATAAGGTGACGCCGTCAGATGTCAAAGTCTATATATAGTTTTCTAATTTTTTGTCATTAAAGAGGGAGCTTAGTGTGTGGAATTTTGGGATAAAACCCTAAGACGATTTTAGCTACTTTTTCAGGGCTTTTTGCCTTGAGATCTTCCATGTTTCATTGAAAGATAAGTTATCAATTAATCATTCAATATGTCTATGTGTTGTTTGATTCTATCTTATGCTTGTCTTTTGTTTAACATGTTAGGCTAATTTTATCTTGTGTTTGCTTAGATCTAATGAAACCTAGCTATTGATTATTGGTTGTTAGTGTGTGTTATTAGTTGTATTGGATGATTGTTTATCTATGTTAGGCTTAAGAAAACTGGCTAACTTCCTATTCGGTAACTTGCTTGAACGTCTTAAGAAACATGAACCAAACGCGTACTAAAGGTTTTTATGGTTGTATTTAATGCACAAGCGAATTCTAGTGATCCCATGTTAGGAGCTTCCTAGCCGGCTCGACATAGGAGTGAAGTAGGAGCTTGTAGAGTTTGGGGAAGTAAGTACGCCACCCCACGAATGGTATTAAGGAATACACCCGTCATCCACGCGACTAATGCACACTAATTAACCGGTAAAAGATAGTTAGGGAGTAAGGAAATCTAAGTAAACACATTTCTCTACACATAAGTTTCTCACCACTTTTCATTTTTGTTATTTTATTTTATTTGCATTTGTAGTAATTTGGGTTAGTTGACTAGCAACTAATTCCGCCCACTCCTTCAAAACCCGAGATTTTACTTGCTTTCATAAAATTATAAAAACATAAAAAGAATCTTCCTCAACCCTTAGACCTAAATAGAGTAGCCTTTCACACCTAACGAACACTATTCCCTGTGGAGAACGATCAATCCCCCGTACTTACCACTACACTATACTACATCGGTCAGGTACACTGCCTGGTGGGGTTGTAAGCCTCTTGAGATCCCTCGAGAGGTAAAACCTGTTGTAAGGTTGCAAAACCCACGCATCAGATAAGCATTTTCAAAGCTAAAGATTACAAAATACAAAAACAAAAATCTCAAAAGAAAGCTTTAGAACAAGAGGTTGATCGACTCTTAGAAAATGTTCTGTGTTATGACGTGGTTTCTGTGATTATGAACTCAATTTACATGTCGTGCAATGAGTTACTTGTGAATGATCATGCTGTGAATGTTGAGATGTTGCAAATTGAGATAGAAAATTTGTTAAAAGAGAATGAGAATCTGAGACAGATCAACAATGATGTGGAAAACAAGTGTGCCAATGAAATTTTCAAACTTAATAAGAGACTTGAATGGTGTCAAAGTCAAAGTGCTAAATTTGAGCTTGATGTCATTTCAAAACAGTCATGTTTCAGAATGTCAAAATACAAATGAAATTGACGTCTTAAGACATCAACTGTTTGAATATGAAAAAGAAATTGATGAACTGTGTCAAAACCGAAATGATACTGTACGTCTAAACAGAATTTTGGATTCAAAAAATCAAGAACTCCAACACATCATTGTGGATCTGAAAAAGAAACTCAGAGTTTTAGAAAAAGGGAAAGAAAAAGCTATATGTGAGATTGCCCCAGGAATGTACCAAGTAGACAAGGCACCTAACCAAGCATCAGAACAAACCACTAATGCAAATACTTCAACTTCCACAGGATTAGACATCACATCTAAGGCTAGCAGCTCCAAGAACCACAAGAAACAAAGGAAGAGTAGAGTCTGGCAACCTAGGAATGGATCATCTAAGTCAGTAGAAGTTAAAGCTAAAGCAAGTAGTTCGAATAAAACGCATGTCATGTCAAACGTAGAATCAAACTTATCTAAGTCTAATTCTAGGAATGATGTAACAGATGTTAAATCTTTGAATGTTATGAATGATATTGTGGTTGATGCTAGTTGTGTATTTTGTCGTGCTAGTATTTTATCTGGAAATCATCAAAAATGCATTGCTAAAACTCTGTTGTCTCGCAAAAAGAAACGAACTAGTGGCACTTCCTCTAGGCTCACTACTGTTGCCAAGTCCATATTAGGAAAACCACCACCAGTAGTTTCAGAAAAGACCAATGACACACCCATAGCCGCATCTAGGACAACCAAATCACTGAGTGCATTCATTAAGAAAAAGGTTGAGACTAGTTGGACATGGAAACGTTGGTTACAAAACACATCAAGCTTTAAATGGGTACCAAAGATAATTAAAACTTGTGTTACTAACCCAACGAGTCCAACCATTACCAATTCTCCACCTGTTTTCAATGATTGTGCTGCAGGTGATCCAAATTGTTCTCTGGGTTGTTGATAGCGGGTGCTCCTGACATATGACCGGCAACCTCAAGCTTCTAGTAAACTTTGTTGCAAAGTTCATCGGAACGGTCAGATTCGGGAATGATCACTTCGCTGCAATAATGGGCTATAGAGATTATGTAAATGGGAACATCGAGATCAGTAGTGTATATTATGTTGAAGGCCTTGGTCACAATATTTTCTCAGTGGGACAATTATATGAAGGTGAGTTTGAAGTAGCCTTACGGGAGAAGACATGTTTTGTCCGAGATCTTCAAGGGAATGATTTAATGAAAGGAAAACACGAAACAAGTCTTTACACAATTTCCTTATCAGATATGACAACATCTACACCGATTTGTTTACTCTCAAAATCTCATCCCACAAAGGCTTGGTTATGGCACAAAAGAATGTCTCATTTAAACTTCAAAACCATGACTAACCTTGCAAGGAAAAAGTTAGTTGACGGTTTACCCAAATTCAGATATGCCAAAGATCATTTGTGTCCTGCTTGTGAACAAGGGAAAAGTAACCGTGCTCAATTTCCTCCCAAAGCAGAACACAGCACAGATCATGTCCTACAACTGCTTCACATGGATTTGTGTGGTCCAATGCAGGTTCAAACTATCAACGGGAAGAGGTACATTTTGGTAATAGTGGATGATTACTCGAGATGGACTTGGGTCTACTTTCTTCGGACTAAAGATCAAGCCCCTTCGATGATCATCATGTTTCTCACCAAGATTCAAGTTCAAGTTCGTAACACCGTCAGGCAAATCAGAACAGACAACGGCACTGAGTTCAAGAATCAAACTCTTCGGGAGTATACTGAGAAACATGGGATTGTTCATCAGACTTCAATTACTCGCACCCCCGAACAGAATGGTGTAGTCGAAAGACGTAACCGTAAACTAGTGGAAGCAGCAAGAACAATGTTGATCAATGCCCAATTACCAGATTACCTATGGGCTGAAGCTGTTTCAACTGCCTGTTATACACAGAACCGATGCATGATCAACAAACGCCATAACAAAACACCATATGAACTTATTCAGGGCAGAAAACCAAATATCAACTACTTTCATATCTTTGGAGCACTTTGTTACCCAAAGAATGATCGTGATGATCTTGGTAAATTAAAAGCTAAAGCAGATATTGGGATATTCATTGGCTACTGTGAAAACTCTAAAGGCTTTAGAATTTGGAATCGTCGGACCGGGGAAATTCAAAAGACTATACACGCCAATTTCGATGAACTCACAGAAATGGCTTCTGAGCAAAATAGCTTAGAACCCGCTCTCAACCGTCTACACTTCCCTGAATCTTCAACTGCACCCTTACCCTTTAACAGGAAGGATTTAGAAGATTTGTTTGCTCCAATGTTTGATGACGTTCTTGTTAGTAGTGCCTCAGATGCTTCCACCAGTTCCGCTGCTCCAACCGTTTCAAATCAAGCACCTGATATCCCTGCAACTTCTACCACAGTAGTTGCTAATGATGCACCTCCACCAGAACCATCATCATCCATAGAACAAACACCTCCACCTACAGTTGAAGATTCTTCCCCCAATTCTAATCAAGTTTCCACACCATCAGATTATGACAGGAATGCATTTTTCAATCCATTTGCTCCACCACCAACCATTCCAGAAACTGGAGAATCTTCTTCAAGCAATATGGAACCGTCAAATCTGCAAAACAACATTCAACATTACCCATCCACTCACAAATGGACAAGGGATCATCCCTTAGTAAACATCATTGGTAATCCAGAAAATCCAGTCATGCAAGACTCTATACAGACGGTGAAACCTGCATTTATGCACTCACCGTTTGTCAAGCCGAACCCAAAAACATCAAGGAAGCCCTCACTTATGACAACTGGATTGAATCCATGCAAGAGGAATTGGAACAATTCAAGCGGTTAGAAGTATGGGAACTAGGAGAAAGACCAGATGGGGTTTATGTCGTTGGATTGAAATGGATCTGGAAAAACAAGTTAAATGCATATGGTACTGTCATTCGTAACAAGCCCCACCAGGTCGCAAAAGGATTCAGCCAAGAAGAAGGAATCAACTTCGAAGAATCATTTGCTCCAGTTGCAAGGCTCGAGGCTGTTCGCATGTTTCTGGCTTACGCGGCTCACAAGAACATAACTGTTTACCAAATGGATGTGAAGACTGCATTTCTCAACGGCCAACTCCGGGAAGAAGTGTATGTTTCCCAACCAGAAGGCTTCGTGGACCAAGAACATCCGAATCACGTATATAGGCTAAAGAATGCCCTTTACGACCTTAAACAAGCCCCAAGGGCCTGGTACGACAAGTTATCTGCTTTCTTACATGCAAACCATTTTACTAAAGGAACTGTGGACCCCACTTTGTTTATACAAAAACACGGGGAGGACATTCTCATCGTACAAATTTATGTAGATGATATCATTTTTGGATCAACACATAAAAAATACTCAAATGCTTTCGCAAAACTAATGAAAAATAACTTTGAGATGTCCATGATGGGTGAACTGAAGTTCTTCTTAGGACTGCAAGTTCATCAATCACCCCGTGGTATATTCCTTAGTCAGTCCAAGTATGCTCAGGAAATCCTAAAAAAGCATGGTATGACCAGCTGTGACACCTATAACACCCCTATGTCCTCCTCATCCCCAAAGCTAGATGCTGACATACATGGGACACCCATTGATCCTACCAAATATCGTAGTATGATTGGGTCGATCATGTATCTCACAGCTAGCAGACCGGATGTTGTATTTGCCACATACCTTTGCTCCCGATATCAGTCAAGACCAACTGAGCGGCATTTGTCAGCCGTTAAAAGAATCCTTAGAAACATAAATGGAACCATTAATTTGGGGATCTGGTATCCAAAGGATTCTGGATTTGAACTTGTTGCATTTTCAGACGATGACCATGCAGGGTGCTTAGACACACGCAAAAGTACATCAGGGGGAGTACAGTTTTTGGGTGACAAGCTCGTCTCTTGGCAATCAAAGAAGCAAGACTGCACATCACTGTCGTCTACAGAATCGGAATACGTCGCCATGTCAGCATGCTGCGCTCAAGTCATTTGGATGCGATCTCAGCTGATGGACTATGGATACGTCTTCAACAAGGTTCCTATGTACTGTGATTCCAAGAGTGCCATCGCTATTTCCTGCAACACGGTCCAACATTCTAAGTCCAAGCATATTGATCTACGCTATCATTTCATCAAAGAGCATGTGGAAATGGGTACCGTTGAATTATATTTTGTGGGAACTGAACACCAATTGGCAGATCTGTTCACCAAAGCCTTGCCTCATGCAAGATTTGTGGAACTGGTCCACCGAATTGGTATGAGATGTTTGACTCCAACTGATTTGGAAAATTTTCTAACAAACAATTAAATGAGTCAAACATCACAACTATCCATGTAAATATTTTATGAAAAACACAAAAAGATTTTCTTCTTCTCTTCAAAAAAAAAAGGGGGCAAGTACAAACTGTTGACATAAATAATGCCTAAAAACATTATTCATATCTCTATGTTTTAATGATCACAAAATATAAACTCATTAAACATAAACTTATCAAATAAACAAGTATTTAGTTGTAAATATTCACTTCTACAACTTAATCACTTAAGGTATGAATAAACAAGTGCTTAATGCATTATATGATCAAAGGAACATTTTCTTAACAACTAGATTTTTTATAAAACATCAAAAACATTTTATATATTTTTGAAAAACATTTTTGGCATTAAATAAAAATGTTTAATCTTTTATAAAAATATGAATTCAAATTTTTAACCAAAATCAGTTAAAATGTTCCAGAAAAACCTTCCCCACAAAAGGACAAAATTGGCCAACGGACAGAAGGGGCGGCCCCCTTAATTATTAAGGGGACCGCCCCCGCTCCAGTAGAGTTCCAGCTGTCCAATTTTTCTCCTATAAATACCAGTATTCTCCTGGACTTTCACTCACCTTTTGCACCCCAAACTTTCTGATCTAAATCTTGTAAATACTTTCTAATAATCCTTTGATCATATAATCTTAAGCTTTGGTTTCCAAGTGATCCAAGCTTCCCTCATTCAAGTGCAAAAGAAGAATACTTCTATCAATCAAGATTAGAAGTATTACAACTTAGTATCTTCTTGTTACTTAAGTTGTTAGTTTAACAAAGTTTGTAAATCATTCATTCATTTGTGTAAGGTGTGTATAGTAGATTTGTGTTGTATGTAAGTAGTGAAGAAATTGTATAAGTAGTTGTGGTATAGAAGTAGTGAAGACATAGTGTAGAAGTTGTGAAGCCGCGGAGTAGAAGTCGTGAAGCCGTAGCTTTGAAGTCGTAAAGTCCTAGTGTTGAAGTTGTGAAGCCTTAGCGTTGAAGTCGTGAAGTCCTAGTCTTGAAGTCGTGAAGCCGTAGCATAAAGGTTGTGTAGCGGTCGTGTTGAAACCTTGAAGTCTTTGTCGTGAAGTCCTAGTGTTAAGGTCGTGAAGCCGTAGCATAGAGGTTGTGTAGCGGTCGTGTTGAAGTCGTGAAGTCTTAGTCGTGAAGACATAGTGTTGAAGTTGTGAAGCCGTAGCATATTGGTTGTGTAGCGGTCGTGTTGAAGTCGTGAAGCAGTCGTGAAGCAGTTGTGAAGTAGTCGTGAACAAGTCATGAAGAAGTTGTGTTGTGAAGTCGTGAGATTGGTTCTAGCTACGATTAGAACTCGACATTTAGCTTTGTGTCGTTAAGCCGGTGTAAGCCAAAGTTGTGTAAGGTTTTCTTCCCCATAAGGGAGCTTATTGAAGTTGTGAAGAAAACTCTCGAGCTCGATGCTCGGGGAGTGGAGTAGGGCAAGGAAGGTGTCCTTGTAGCCGAACCACTATAAATCTCTCGTGTCTCGGTTAGATCTTTCCATACCTTATTTACTTCTTTATTTATATCGTCATTATATTCATACACATAGGATTATATAACTGCTAGTATTTATTAGAGATCGACTTCACATAAAGATCAATTTGAAAATCCATTCAAGAAACCAAAACATTTACAATCAATTTAAAAGAATACATATATAACTAATAATAAGATTTAAGTTTTAACAAACTTGAATCTAAGTTTTTAAAAGTAAACAAAGTTTTTATAATAAATTAAAAAGACGTAAAACTATTCAACCCCCCTTCTAGTTTTCCACAATTGGTATCAGGAGCCACGTCAATCAAGATATTTAAAATATACTGTATTTTAAATCTTGAAACGATCTATGGAATCCGAAAAATATTTAGAAGGGGAATTTTTGCAAATACCACCACTATTTGAAAACTATACTTTTCTTGAATGGAAAAATAAATTTGAAAATTATGTGAAATCAATTGATCTAGATCTTTGGCATGTCATTTCGATTGGTGATTTTCAACCAACAAAAATGATTTTTGAAAGTCAAACAAAAACGGATTTTGAAACTCAAAGCGATTATTTAAAAATAAATAATAACAAAAATAATGAAGCTAAAATAATTATTTACAAAACTTTGCCAAAAGTTGAATATGAAAGAATATCTTTCTGTAAAACGGCAAATGATATTTGGAAAAATCTCTTAAACTTTCATCAAGAAAAATGTCAAGCCAAAGATGAGGATTTTGATCTTGTACATGAATTAGTTATTTTAGAAAATTTAATAGATAAACATTTAGATAAAATAGATACATGTGCTACTAGTTCAAATGTTGTTAATGAAGGTATTAACGACGAAGACTACATCAATCAACTCCAAAGTGAACTCAACCAAATATCATGGAGTGACACTGACGAAGGAAAAGATCATCATCCGGTATGTGACGAATGCAAACTAGATAAAGCTCCAAATAAGGTACAATCCAAAACCGAACATTTTTGCTATGATCCATTCATTTTAGAATTTTCAAAACTAGAAAATGAGTTTAAACATTTTTGCAACATAGATCTAAAAACTATGTCTAAACATAAATTATCAAAAACTTTTGAAAATAATCTTGAAAAAGAAATAATTTTAGAAGATAAAATGTCTAGACTAGAAAGTAATATTGAAATTGATCTAGAATGCAAATTATGTCAAGATTATAAACTTGAAATTAAAAGATTAAATGAAAGAGCAAAAATATTAGCTAAATTTGAAGAAAGTTCCAAATCACTTAAATTCTTACTAAGTTGTCAAAAGCCATTCAATGATAAAACCGGTTTAGGATTTAATTCGGATAACTCTTCAACAAGTAAATCAAAACAAATTATAATTAAAAAACCTAGTAGAGAAATTTAGATATAAGGCTATTTACTGTGATTATAATCTATAAACCAAGAAATCCATTGTTTGTTCATCAAAACAAACTATCAAGGAATTCTTGTACTTCTTGGTGACATCTTCTCCACATGCATATAAATGCAATGGATGTCCCCAACTAACCATCTCGGACCCATGAAATCTGGGTACCAAGTTGTTTTATTTGATTAGGTGATGAACGCAAAATGAAATGTTACTCAATCTTGCGTTAACCTACTCATATTCAAAACACGCACATAAGGATTTTTTAATCTACAAAAATGAGGATGGAACGAAGTAGTACTCATCTATTATTCACTACCTCGTATCATGAAGAAATACTGGACCTGAGATAAGTCTTCTTTTTAAACTCTCCTGAGTAGTTACTCTTTGCATATAGCTATGATAATCATTGCATTAAGATATGCTTAGTTTGATAGGTTGCTATGCCCTCACACTATTTGTTATATTACTTGTTAATTAGCTAGATAACCTTAAGTTAATCCTCCTAAGCATTAAACAAAGTGTTCTCTGTTGAACATATAAGATTTAGTCATTACTATCATTTAAATCGCATAATTTGTTGAAAGGGATAGCATGAGACAATAGTCTTGATCAATCAAGCATGAAATTTTTTCAACAAATCTTTTTATACATGCAAATCTTCATATTTTGGAAAATGATCTTTCAAAAAAAAATTTGTCACTTCTCTACTAAACATGTTTTTTATCAAAGCCAAAAAGTGTAACAATCTATTTTTATATCCTCATAAAAACCTTTGAAACAAATTCGAATCTACTTTGTTGAAACAATTTTCACAAAACCTTTTTCTCAAACATTGTTGAATAATGCCCAAAAACACTTACTCAAATCATGCTTGATCCAAGTCTAGAAATCCATGCTATCACTAATTTCCCATCACATAGACACTTGTTGGGATTAATTAACTAGCTAATTAATCGTCATAATAATGATAGCATAAATTACTTGGTAATTATATGTTGTTCTTCTTGTTCATATATGCATATATGCTTCTTGGTAAATGAGTAGGTTGCATGATAATTAAAATTGCTTAATTGAATGTGCTTAGCATACATGAGTCATTAAATTTTAAATTGCCTCAAAAAGAAGTTGGACTTGCTTGAAACTGAACTAAAAAACACAACCTTTTTCTACAAATTTCTGCCAAAAACCCATTTTCAGGAATCTGGAAGTCAGCAGATGGGCGGCCCCCTTAAATAACTAGGCGGCCCCCTTAATCATTAAGGGGACCGGCCCCTATTTAAGGGGACCGGCCATCTGGAGATCCGGATTACTGTTTCCTTTTTCAATTTGCAACCCATTTTATTGCATACTTCCCATAATTCACAAACACATTTTGTCATAAACCACCCACCAAAATTTACCTTCCTAAACCACATCATTCCTTCACTATAAATGCACCTTCCCATCATAAATGCCCATTCACATCATCCACTCAAACATGTCATCCTCCAACTACCCAAAATCCAAAAACCTTCAAGAGTTGCCAAAATCTCGGTAAGACCAATTTGGAGAAGGAAGCTTGAAACTTGCCATACCCCAACTAATGATGTTGTTCAAACACATAACCAATCATCCACTCCTAACCCTTCATCTTCCTATGATCATTCCCAAAACCTCAATCCAAACCTCATCCACACTCAACCCACCTATTCATCAAAAACACTCACCACTCTTGGAACATCCACTTCATCCACATCACCATCTTCATCCACTCATGATTACCCAAGTTCACAAACATCTCCACCACCAAGAGTGTCACCACCACCTCCTACCAATTCACATGCTACTCCTATGTTGCATGTGCAAACATCCATCCCTCATAACAACAACACTCTACCACCAACACCTTCATCCGAACACTTGAAGTTCATTAAAGAACTCAAGGAAGCTCATGAGCTTAGTGCTCTTCTTGCTCTACACCTAGCCCAAAGAAACCTTGATCAACCTCCATCTAGCTCTCCCACATCACCCCACAACCAAAACCAAGTTGAGAAACATGTCAACAATTGTCCTTGTTGCATCTTTCTTCAACAACAAACCATTGCTCTTAATGAGCACTTTACTTGGATTGAGTATCTTCTAACTAGATCAAATCCAATATCCCCAATGAACAACATCAAAACCTTCATCCATCATGGTCCACTCCAAGCTCTCCACCTCAAATGTCTCCACCATCACCATCCACAACCTCCACACACCCAAACATATACCTTCATTGATTCCATTTACTCACCCTTTCATTTGTTCCTCATTTCAAAAACCACCTTCATTTTCAAGCAAGTCAAATGGATTTCTTAGGCAAATTAGAATTCTCTAACAAATGTATGCTTTAAGCACTATGTATGTTGTAACAATGATTATGTTTGTCACATAATCATTTTTAATTAATGAATGTTTGTTTTTTTTTCCCTATATATGTTTGCTATGAATGTGTTGTTTCTTTTCTTGTTTAATTAAGATATATGCTTATGACATGCTTATAATATGATTTTAGTAGTTTACATATAACCATTTTTCTTTTTAATATGTTTTTGTTATTACTTAATCATTCTTAATATACATAATCCAAATGGAACTTGCTGCAAAAACACCCTAAAAATGACCTTTTTCTGAAATTTTTCAAATTTGGTCGCCTAGGAAATCACTAGATGGGCGGCCCCCTTAATTCCCTAGGCGGTCCCCTTAATTTTAAGGGGGCCGGCCTACAATTAATGGGACCGGCCATCTGGACAGTAAATTTTACTGTTTCCTTTTGCATCTTGTGACCACTTTTGCCTAGCCCCAGCTACCATTACCCTTAATGCACGAGCTGGACTTGGAATATTACCACAAAACCTCCACAATTTGCCTAAATCAACCACATTTTCACAATATAAATACCCTCCTTACAATTACCTTTCACCTCATCAACCATCACCTTCATCAAACACCCATTTTCATCCACCATGTTGTCACCAACATCATCCATCTCTAAGACTACAAGAAAGCAAAGACTTGTCATCACACCACCAAAACAACTCTTCATTGACCTCACCCAAGATGACATCAAAACTCCATCACCACCACCTCAAAATTCATCCCCAAGTGCACCTAATGCACCATCAAAAACACCCTCTACCCATGGAGCTTCATCTTCCTCCATTCCATCCACTTCATCCATCAATGACTACATCCATACTCACCTAACATCATCACCAAAAATGTAATACCCGAAAATCCTAAACATGTAAAATGACCAAATTGCCCCTGAGAATTTAAAATCTAAATAAAACATATGTAAAGCATCAAATAAATTCCAAACTGCTGGCAATGAACAAGTTATGATCCCAAATAATTTTAACAACTTCATTTAACATTTATACAAGCCAAGAAAATTACTAAAATGCCCTTAGGCGCCTAATGTAAATTAAATTCAAATTCTATGATTTAAATGAAAGTAATTAAGGGAAATAAAAGACATTAAGCAAGGCAATTAATTCTCTTGACCAAATTTCGAATTTCTTGGCCATTATCCCTCCCCTTTGACCGATCCTTCATTTTATAATTCAATCATCACATTTATTCCAAACCCTAAATTACCGAGTGAAATAACACACACAAGTAAATCCATATAGCCTCCAATCGACACCCTAAAATCCCTAGACCATTTTTCTGTGATTGATCATCATCCAAAGGAACTAGGAAAAATACCATTCGAATTATTTGAAGCTTGGTCCGATCTTGGTGAATTATTTCTTTGTTGCTAGAACAAAATAAGGTATGGATCGAATTAATTCTTGCGACCTCCTAAAAATTCGTTTCTTATTTTTCTTGTGTTCCTCACATCATATGTGACCTGTGAAAATTGGTTTCATGATTTTTAGATCGTTTTTGAAGTCGTGGTGATTTTTGACCCGTTTTGGCTAATCGCGTACAAAAGAATTCGTACACCTCATTCCACACGTTCAAATCTGGATTTGGTATTTTTCTCAGACCCTATATAGGTTAAGAACATCAAGTAAAATGTGTAATTCGATCCATGCATGTTATATGAATTATTTGGGTTTTAAATCAATAAAACAAAGCGTAAATCCTTAAAAATACCTAGCGAATTATAAGGGCTGTGTATATATTTTATTTTCGTGTATTATAATCATATGAAGTCTGGAAAAATGATTAGATGAATTGTCATGGCCTAAATAATGGTTTTACGAATTTATTTTGTTATTAGGGTTTCGAAATTTAAAAGCGTATAAAAGGGTATAAATTGTTACGACCTGATTTTGGGTGAATTAGGGCTTGTTCTTATGATTATAAATGATGTTATATGATGAAGTAATGATTTAAAATGATTAGAGAATGTTAGAGTTTGGTTTTGTGAAAATAAAAGTGTTATCGTGTGGTTTTAAAAGTCTAGGGTAGATTATGTAACTTCTAAAACTCTTGGGTCATTTCTAAAACTTATTTTAGAACATATACTTGCTGTATAAAATATAAAAGGAAGGGGTCTAGTGTCATTTTTGTATTTTAAGGGATTAAAATGTTTATTTAAATAAAGTATAAATCGATTTTGAAAATATTTAAATTAGAGGGACTAAGCATGTAAATTCTGGAAACTTTAGGTTGATTTGAGTAATTAAATATATTCATGGGGTTATGTGCTATTTTGGTAATTTAATGGCTTAATATGTAATTGTTATTAATTAAAGATTGAAATTATAAGTTAAAGGACTAAATATGTAACTTTGTAAACTAGAGGGACCTATTGTGTAAATTTTGTAAAATTGAGGATACATTCTTATAATATGATAAAATAAGTGACCATTGTGAAACTTTGATAAATTAAGGGTCTAAAGTGTAACTTTTGAAACTAAAGGGTGTAAAGTGTAAATTATGAATTCTTAAGGACCTAACATGCAAATGTGATAAAAGATACCCTAATTCCAGAAATAATGATTTAACTAAGTATGTTGATTCCACTCTCTAAATATAGAAACTTACTAAATATGGAAACTTTCTAAAAATGAAAACCTGCTAAAAATAGAAAGTTACTTAATATGAAAATGGGATCTTTAGTAATCATGTCTTTACTCCTCTAGGTGTGAAGAGGGAGTAGTCCTGTGCTCTTTATCATCTTATTCAGTGTGATCCTTGTCAAGCAATAAGGTACAGATATTCTGCTTCTTTGATAAGAGGCCTTCATTCTCTTTTTATGACTCCGATTATTGAACCATCATGATATTGAACCTTTTATGATTATGAACCTTTCATTCATGAACCTTTGCTTATGAACCTTTGTTTATGAACCATGACTATGAACCATGATTATGAACTTATGAAACAAGATAATGACCTATGCAAGTAAACTTAAAACATGATTCATGATACTTGACCTTTGACCACAGTTTGATACTACGAGCCACTCACTAGGCATGAGGGTTTCATGTCCATGTCAGTCGATGCACCGATGGCATGACTCTAGGGCAGGAGAGTGATGACCTGTCCCGTCCCTTTTCTGTATTTTATTTGGTGTGTTGGGAGTTATGGCCACCAGGGGCGTATGGATGCATCCTAGATTTGTTCATGTACAAGTTATGTCAAGTTATGTTATGTCATTCATGGTGACTGATGGTGTGTGCGATACACGTCTTTCACACTCTGGGAGCTAGCTACTCCATTCATGATTTCTGGGATTTGTGAGAGGAACATCTCTCTGCATGGCGGTATGATTATGATTTCATGTTCATGTTTCTGGGCTCGTAGAGGATTTCTGTATCACTAGACCTCAGGGACTTCTGACCCTTACCCTCATGACACCCATGGTATGTTTCTGGACTTATTTCTGTATGGGCATGGTATGTTGGGACTCATGGGATTCTGGACTGGGCTTGGGCATGTTGGGCTTTATGGAACCTTGGACTTATTCTGTATTGGGTTGGTTATATTTGGGCTAGTTGGGACTTTTATTCTACTCATCCGTATTCATGGTACAACTCTATACTCCTGATATCTCTGCATGCTCTTTCCTACTTCATTATTATTCATGTACTTTTCTATACCTTCTAATATCTCTGTATGACCTTCTTATCTTTTCTTATCTGCTACTATGTCACATTTTGTTTCTTTCATTTATTTTACTTTATCATTATATCATGATCTGTTCTGCCTTTATTTATCTCATCATTATATCACGTATTGGTTTCTTTCGTGTTTCCCTATTTCATGATTAATATTTGTTACCGTTATATCTGTTCACTGAGCTCGTGTAGCTCAGCCGCGTTTCTTTTCCCGCGGCAGGTATTAAGCTAGGAGCTGGGTTATGGATTTTGGGAAGAGTGTTCACGAGTGAAGCCTTGTTTTTGTTGGATTATTCTTCATTTGTATTATGTTTTGTATTTCATGTATTTTCTGTCTCATGTTACATTGTATTTCCGCTGTTTAATTATGGATGTTATGTATGATCTGATGTGAAACCATGTACTTGTGACATCTTTACCCTTGTCGGGTCGGGGTGTTACAATTTATGGTATCAGAGCTACAGGCACCCGAAAACCTTCGGCTTAGGCCATTTGACCTGTGAGGATCTGGGTAGACATTAGGTTTCCGTCCGCGCACTCTCTTCCGTTGCTACTGTTATCCTACTTGCTCATGTCGACACCTTTCGTATTCTATTTTGTCACCAATATACTCCTTCTGATCGTTCTGCTAATCGTGTAGATGGTGTCCACGCGTGCTCGAGAGTACCTCGCACGGAAAAAGCAACGATGGACTATCGTTTATCCTACCGGCAGCAGGAAGATTGGGAAGATATGGAGAACGGCAAGGAGGAAGTTAATCCCCGCTAGTATATGGCCGTGCCATATCGAAGAGGAGCTGACCATAGTGAACAAAGATGGAGCAGAAGTGCTAGAGTACTCCACCCAGGTGATCTACAAAGATGGAGCGACCATTCGGTACGCAGGCAAGTGCCCCAATTTCATTGAGGAGAATGGAGTGGTACGAATCCAGCCCCGCAACGTGGACAACCTCGAAGATGACAGGAAGGATCCTGCCAATGCGACTCTTGCCTCAGCCTGAAGAGATCGCCTGCATGATTTGTTTCCTTCTGTTTGTTTGAATGATTTGATACGCATGTTTCCTTTCCGTTTATGACGCATTGACTTTCTCTTGATTTTCGTACGAATATTTTGGATTTTGATCTAATAATTCCATTCCAAATTGAATTCTGAGATTTTGGCTTGATTTGTTATTCTGAGTATTTTATAATCATGATCCGATGGAAGAAACCAAGTATGTACTTCATTCTGATCTACCTTAAGAGAATTTACTCCATCCGTTTATCTCCGTCATCTTACGTTAAGATCCATTCTGCTAAACTATTCCAAATCTGCTGCAAGTAACGTCTATCTGATCCGGCATGTTCTGTCTCGTTTCTGTCATGTTCGCTCTTCTATGTCCCTGCAAATTTCGAGGACGAAATTTTTTTTTGTTAGTGGGGAAGAGTTGTAATACCCGAAAATCCTAAACATGTAAAATGACCAAATTGCCCCTGAGAATTTAAAATCTAAATAAAACATATGTAAAGCATCAAATAAATTCCAAACTGCTGGCAATGAACAAGTTATGATCCCAAATAATTTTAACAACTTCATTTAACATTTATACAAGCCAAGAAAATTACTAAAATGCCCTTAGGCGCTTAATGTAAATTAAATTCAAATTCTATGATTTAAATGAAAGTAATTAAGGGAAATAAAAGACATTAAGCAAGGCAATTAATTCTCTTGACCAAATTTCGAATTTCTTGGCCATTATCCCTCCCCTTTGACCGGTCCTTCATTTTATAATTCAATCATCACATTTATTCCAAACCCTAAATTACCGAGTGAAATAACACACACAAGTAAATCCATATAGCCTCCAATCGACACCCTAAAATCCCTAGACCATTTTTCTGTGATTGATCATCATCCAAAGGAACTAGGAAAAATACCATTCGAATTATTTGAAGCTTGGTCCGATCTTGGTGAATTATTTCTTTGTCGCTAGAACAAAATAAGGTATGGATCGAATTAATTCTTGCGACCTCCTAAAAATTTGTTTCTTATTTTTCTTGTGTTCCTCACATCATATGTGACCTGTGAAAATTGGTTTCATGATTTTTAGATCGTTTTTGAAGTCGTGGTGATTTTTGACCCGTTTTGGCTAATCGCGTACAAAAGAATTCGTACACCTCATTCCACACATTCAAATATGGATTTGGTATTTTTCTCAGACCCTATATAGGTTAAGAACATCAAATAAAATGTGTAATTCGATCCATGCATGTTATATGAATTATTTGGGTTTTAAATCAATAAAACAAAGCGTAAATCCTTAAAAATACCTAGCGAATTATAAGGGCTGTGTATATATTTTATTTTCGTGTATTATAATCATATGAAGTCTGGAAAAATGATTAGATGAATTTTCATGGCCTAAATAATGGTTTTACGAATTTATTTTGTTATTAGGGTTTCGAAATTTAAAAGCGTATAAAAGGGTATAAATTGTTACGACCTGATTTTGGGTGAATTAGGGCTTGTTCTTATGATTATAAATGATGTTATATGATGAAGTAATGATTTAAAATGATTAGAGAATGTTAGAGTTTGGTTTTGTGAAAATAAAAGTGTTATCGTGTGGTTTTAAAAGTCTAGGGTAGATTATGTAACTTCTAAAACTCTTGGGTCATTTCTAAAACTTATTTTAGAACATATACTTGCTGTAGAAAATATAAAAGGAAGGGGTCTAGTGTCATTTTTGTATTTTAAGGGATTAAAATGTTTATTTAAATAAAGTATAAATCGATTTTGAAAATATTTAAATTAGAGGGACTAAGCATGTAAATTCTGGAAACTTTAGGTTGATTTGAGTAATTAAATATATTCATGGGGTTATGTGCTATTTTGGTAATTTAATGGCTTAATATGTAATTGTTATTAATTAAAGATTGAAATTATAAGTTAAAGGACTAAATATGTAACTTTGTAAACTAGAGGGACCTATTGTGTAAATTCTGTAAAATTGAGGATACATTCTTATAATATGATAAAATAAGTGACCATTGTGAAACTTTGATAAATTAAGGGTCTAAAGTGTAACTTTTGAAACTAAAGGGTGTAAAGTGTAAATTATGAATTCTTAAGGACCTAACATGCAAATGTGATAAAAGATACCCTAATTCCAGAAATAATGATTTAACTAAGTATGTTGATTCCACTCTCTAAATATAGAAACTTACTAAATATGGAAACTTTCTAAAAATGAAAACCTGCTAAAAATAGAAAGTTACTTAATATGAAAATGGGATCTTTAGTAATCATGTCTTTACTCCTCTAGGTGTGAAGAGGGAGTAGTCCTGTGCTCTTTATCATCTTATTCAGTGTGATCCTTGTCAAGCAATAAGGTACAGATATTCTGCTTCTTTGATAAGAGGCCTTCATTCTCTTTTTATGACTCCGATTATTGAACCATCATGATATTGAACCTTTTATGATTATGAACCTTTCATTCATGAACCTTTGCTTATGAACCTTTGTTTATGAACCATGACTATGAACCATGATTATGAACTTATGAAACAAGATAATGACCTATGCAAGTAAACTTAAAACATGATTCATGATACTTGACCTTTGACCACAGTTTGATACTACGAGCCACTCACTAGGCATGAGGGTTTCATGTCCATGTCAGTCGATGCACCGATGGCATGACTCTAGGGCAGGAGAGTGATGACCTGTCCCGTCCCTTTTCTGTATTTTATTTGGTGTGTTGGGAGTTATGGCCACCAGGGGCGTATGGATGCATCCTAGATTTGTTCATGTACAAGTTATATCAAGTTATGTTATGTTATTCATGGTGACTGATGGTGTGTGCGATACACGTCTTTCACACTCTGGGAGCTAGCTACTCCATTCATTATTTCTGGGATTTGTGAGAGGAACATCTCTCTGCATGGCGGTATGATTATGATTTCATGTTCATGTTTCTGGGCTCATAGAGGATTTCTGTATCACTAGACCTCAGGGACTTCTGACCCTTACCCTCATGACACCCATGGTATGTTTCTGGACTTATTTCTGTATGGGCATGGTATGTTGGGACTCATGGGATTCTGGACTGGGCTTGGGCATGTTGGGCTTTATGGAACCTTGGACTTATTCTGTATTGGGTTGGTTATATTTGGGCTAGTTGGGACTTTTATTCTACTCATCCGTATTCATGGTACAACTCTATACTCCTGATATCTCTGCATGCTCTTTCCTACTTCATTATTATTCATGTACTTTTCTATACCTTCTAATATCTCTGTATGACCTTCTTATCTTTTCTTATCTGCTACTATGTCACATTTTGTTTCTTTCATTTATTTTACTTTATCATTATATCATGATCTGTTCTGCCTTTATTTATCTCATCATTATATCACATATTGGTTTCTTTCGTGTTTCCCTATTTCATGATTTTTATTTGTTACCGTTATATCTGTTCACTGAGCTCGTGTAGCTCAGCCGCGTTTCTTTTCCCGCGGCAGGTATTAAGCTAGGAGCTGGGTTATGGATTTTGGGAAGAGTGTTCACGAGTGAAGCCTTGTTTTTGTTGGATTATTCTTCATTTGTATTATGTTTTGTATTTCATGTATTTTCTGTCTCATGTTACATTGTATTTCCGCTGTTTAATTATGGATGTTATGTATGATCTGATGTGAAACCATGTACTTGTGACATCTTTACCCTTGTCGGGTCGGGGTGTTACAAAAAATATCATCACCACCATTCACTCAAGAACCTCCATCCACTCAACTTGCCATTTCCTTATCACCCATTACACCACTTGATTCTCACTTTTCATCTCCACCAAACCCACAACCATTTTTTCCCATACCTTGGCCTCTACTTGAAACCCATGGTGACACTTGTCTTTGTTGCATCCATAACCGGACCATAATCTTTGGTCTTAGAGATGAGATATTCTATAGGTTTTCATCACTTGAAAACATACTTACCAACCAACCTCAACCACCACCACCATCATCCTCACCCACTACACAACCACCACCTCCATTGTTACCCAAGTAAGCACATGCAATGCTTACTCAATAATATATTTTCCACCCATTTTGTAAGCAAGCTCCATGGAAGATTATGTTGTCTAGGATGATTATGTAGTTGAACTTATTAGCTAGTTTAGGAATGCTTGTACTCATGTATGGTTGTGTAATTATACACAACATTTATTTTTATGAATGTCTTTATTTGTCATGCATGCTCATTATTTGTGCTATATACATGCTTGTGCTTCTAATTTTTTTTCTCGCAAGCGTTCCATCGCTCGTTTCCTTGGTGCCCCCAAACGAGGGGGAGTACACATCAAGGGGGAGTTCTCGTCCCGACAAATTTAGTTTCTAAAACTTGTCGGCATAACCTTTTTGATTCTGCAAAAAGGGGGAGAAGTGAATGTAAACTCACTAAATACTTGTCCAAAAATAAATTTTTGGATTTAATAAGTTTAAGTTTTGTAATCATCAAAAAGGGGAGATTGTTGACATAAATAATGCCTAAAAACATTATTCATATCTCTATGTTTTAATGATCACAAAATATAAACTCATTAAACATAAACTTATCAAATAAACAAGTATTTAGTTGTAAATATTCACTTCTACAACTTAATCACTTAAGGTATGAATAAACAAGTGCTTAATGCATTATATGATCAAAGGAACATTTTCTTAATAACTAGATTTTTTATAAAACATCAAAAACATTTTATATATTTTTGAAAAACATTTTTGGCATTAAATAAAAATGTTTAATCTTTTATAAAAATATGAATTCAAATTTTTAACTAAAATAAGTTAAAATGTTCCAGAAAAACCTTCCCCACAAAAGGACAAAATTGGCCAACGGACAGAAGGGGCGGCCCCCTTAATTTTACTAGGCGGCCCCCTTAATTATTAAGGGGACCGCCCCCTATTTAAGGGGACCGCCCCCGCTCCAATAGAGTTCCAGCTGTCTAATTTTTCTCCTATAAATACCAGTCTTCTCCTGGACTTTCACTCACCTTTTGCACCCCAAACTTTCTGATCTAAATCTTGTAAATACTTTCTAATAATCCTTTGATCATATAATCTTAAGCTTTGGTTTCCAAGTGATCCAAGCTTCCCTCTTTCAAGTGCAAAAGAAGAATACTTCTATCAATCAAGATTAGAAGTATTACAACTTAGTATCTTCTTGTTACTTAAGTTGTTAGTTTAACAAAGTTTGTAAATCATTCATTCATTTGTGTAAGGTGTGTATAGTAGATTTGTGTTGTATGTAAGTAGTGAAGAAATTGTATAAGTAGTTGTGGTATAGAAGTAGTGAAGACATAGTGTAAAAGTTGTGAAGCCGCGGAGTAGAAGTCGTGAAGCCGTAGCTTTGAAGTCGTAAAGTCCTAGTGTTGAAGTTGTGAAGCCTTAGCGTTGAAGTCGTGAAGTCCTAGTGTTGAAGTCGTGAAGCCGTAGAATAAAGGTTGTGTAGCGGTCGTGTTGAAACCTTGAAGTCTTTGTCGTGAAGTCCTAGTGTTAAGGTCGTGAAGCCGTAGCATAGAGAGGTTGTGTAGCGGTCGTGTTGAAGTCGTGAAGTCTTAGTCGTGAAGACATAGTGTTGAAGTTGTGAAGCCGTAGCATATTGGTTGTGTAGCGGTCGTGTTGAAGTCGTGAAGCAGTCGTGAAGCCGTTGTGAAGTACTCGTGAACAAGTCGTGAAGAAATTGTGTTGTGAAGTCGTGAGATTGGTTCTAGCTACGATTAGAACTCGACATTTAGCTTTGTGTCGTTAAGCCGGTGTAAGCCAAAGTTGTGTAAGGTTTTCTCCGCCATAAGGGAGCTTATTGAAGTTGTGAAGAAAACTCTCGAGCTCGGTGCTCGGGGAGTGGAGTAGGGCAAGGAAGGTGTCCTTGTAGCCGAACCACTATAAATCTCTCGTGTCTCGGTTAGATCTTTCCATACCTTATTTACTTCTTTATTTATATCGTCATTACATTCATACACATAGGATTATATAACTGCTAGTATTTATTAGAGATCGACTTCACATAAAGATCAATTTGAAAATCCATTCAAGAAACCAAAACATTTACAATCAATTTAAAAGAATACATATATAACTAATAATAAGATTTAAGTTTTAACAAACTTGAATCTAAGTTTTTAAAAGTAAATAAAGTTTTTATTTAAAAAGACGTAAAACTATTCAACCCCCCTTCTAGTTTTCCACACAAACCCTTATTCAACACTTTGTTCAATTTTTAAATGTCATTAATTATTTTGGAACAAGTGTTGAGGGGGAGACAATAAATATTAAAACCTTTCAAAATTTGTACTTACATGGTTTCTGAAAAATGTTGCTTAAAAATGATGGTGATATTCTAGGATTAATAAGTTATGTGCCGAATATTCTAAAATGAAAACTTAAGGTTAGTTAGTTGGACTATGTGTGAAAACATTCAAGGTTTAGGGACTTATTGTGTTCAAAGTGCAAAGTTAACAAAGTGGGTCAAGTAAAAGTCAAAAGGTTTAATAACCGCAGTTATTACACTGTCATTTTTCATCTACTACATTTACTTCACCCAACTACCCAATCTACGGCCCACGATCAACCTGCAAATCCGATCAAGTTTGTGAAAATCTGTGAGTGTTTAAATGCTTAACATGTGATTATGAAAAACGGTTTTGAATAATTTTGCAATCCAACGATTGGATTTAATGCAATTGCATGTTTATTATCTAGGGTTTGCGTAGATTTGGGGAAAAATGATTCTGAGTGTTTAAGACATATTTGATTGTACGATTATGTTTAAAATGTGTTAATTAGTGATGTATGCATGCTCAATTATACCCTGTAACTTGTTCTTTGATTGTTCTTCATTTTAGGGTTTAAGGGTACGAATTGGGGAAAATCAATTGTGACTTGTTTAGTGTAATTAAAGTGTTGTTGTGTTGATGTTATTCCATGAATTAACTGATTGCATGATTCGATTGAACCCAGAAACACCACAGATATGTTAATTGATTCTTAGGGTTTGTGAAGAACACGCATGCATGTTCAGTATGATTCTTGAGATTTTGTGGATAGAATATGTTATAAATTGGTCAGATTACTTAGAAACATCATAGGATTCGATTACGATAAATTGTTTTAACATAAAATCAAGTTTAGATTAATTGAGAAAAATCTGGGAAACAGTACGTCTATAGTGTTGTCGAAATTTCTTGTATAAGAAATTATCAAAATTGGATTTGCTATCGCAAATGTTATTGCTATCGCAAATGTGTTTGTTATCGCAAACGACATTTCTATCGCAATCAACATTTCTATCGCAAACGGCATTTCTCTCGCAATCGGCATTTCCTATCGTAAACGCCAATTTCTATCGCAAACACACAATCTTAACGCAAATGATCATTTCTATCACAAACGACAATTTCTATCGCAAATGACAACTTCTATCGCAAATGTCCATTTTTATCGCAATTGCTAAAATTGTGTAGAAATTGACAGATTCTATAGAAATTGTTCAATTCAATTCAAATTCTCATTTCTATAGAAATCATCATGTGTAAACTTGTAAAACATGTTAAACAATTAAAAAGGATCACATGTGCAACTTAACGGTTATCTAATGCTAACTTTCATGTATCCTTGAAATTTGTGTCCAAATGATGTTTTAGAAATCTCAAAAATGGCTGCTTCATCACAACAAACACCACCGATGCTCACAAAAGAAGAAGTTTTCCCACATGGATACATTGCTGAATTAGGTGACAAAAATGCAAGAGTTGACTTCAACAAGATCTCATGCAGTGAACCAAGTTGTAAAGTTGCAATAGAGATTATGAAGAGACACAAGTTCAGAAGCATACTGGAAAACTCAGACAGTATCCCTGAATTGTACATTCATCAAATATGGAGTACCATCAAGATGTCAGATAATGAGAAGTACTTCACATGCACCTTGGGCCACAAGAAGTTAAAAGTAACACCATTGCACCTCCGAAAAGCCCTAAGCCTCCCAGACCCACCTGAACCAGCTAACTGATATTTGGATTCTCCTTCTGAAACTGATGTTCTTCAGTTCCTTGTTGACATCGGTTATGATGTTCAACCAAACACACCACTCACCAAGATTTCCAGAGTAAATGCTAAGTGAATACCACAACCCTGGAGGACCATTTATTACTTCATAATTCAATCTGTCTCAGGGAGGGATAGTGGTCACGAGCATCCTCGTCTGTCACATTGTAACACCCTGACCCAACAAGGGTAAAGATGTCACAACGATGGCTACTTATCAGAACAAACACAAGCATTTGACATTAATAATACAATAGGATTCAATGGTTACAAAGGGAATATGAAACTACAAGGTTACAAATGAGGTACAATAATTTCTAAGTCTAACTAAAGGTTCTTCTAGTCATCTTCAATAGCTAATAAAGTCTTCTAATGCCCAAGTACTCTCCACTCATATCCAGCTTCCAAACTAAAACCTGCCGCAGGAAAAGAAATGCGGCTGAGCTATGAAAGCTCAGTGAACAGATATAACGGTACAAAGCAGAAATAAAGGAATAGTGAAGTAAATGGAATAATACAAGGTGTAACAAGAGTCAGGAAAGAAATGGAAAAGGTTATCAAGAATTGGTTACAATGGCTAAGTGTAAAGGAAACCATAACCCACCACCAGCCCAAGTCGAATCAAGTCATAGGGTAACATAAACAGTAATCCACTACGAGCCCAGATCAAATCAAATCAAGTAAACAAGTATACATGTATACGAAGGGGTAACCTCGGTATGCCAAGTATAATTTGAGGGGATACCTCCAAGGGGTTGGAGTCATGAGCTCCCAAGAGTGAATGACGTGTATCGCACACACCCATCATGTCACTAAACAATACAAGTAAATCAAGTCATGTACAATACAAATCTAGGATGCATCCATACGCCCCTGTAGGCTGCCACAATGTCTTCCTCTACGTGCAAGTCAATTAACAAGTCAATGGCAGGGACGGGATAGGTCATCACTTTCCTACCCAAAATTCAAGTCATTAGTGCATCAATGACAAGGACATGAAACCCTCATGCCTAGTATGGCTCATAGTCTCAAACTGTGGGTCAAGGTCAAGTATCAAGTATCAAGGGTTCAAGTATCAAGTTTCAAGTTTCATGTTTCAAATTCAAGTTCAAGTTTTATCAATGGGTTCAAGTCAAGTCATATATCAAGGGTTTCATACCAATGTATAAAGGTTCAAGTCAAATGGTCAAGATAAGAGATCGTAGCAAATGTTCATAGTAAAGGTTCAATCCAAAAGTTCATTTGAAAACAATCCTTTTAAAATAGTTTCCATAAAATAATCTTTTATAATGGTTTTCATAAAAATAGTATTTTAAAATGGTTTTCATAAAAATAGTCTTTAAAAATGGTTTTCTTAAAACATTTCCATAAACAATTAAAAAGGTTTTCTCATCCCACTAAAATCTCAAGTATATCAAGGTTCAAGGCAAGGTGTATGGCAAGGTTCATATCAAGGTTCATAGCAGGGTTCAAGGCAAGGTTCGAAATAAAAGATCAAGGCAAGGGTTCAAAACAAAGGTTCAATACTAAGGTTCAAGAAACAAGGGGAACATAGCAATGGCTTTGGGGAATCCTAAATGAATCAAAATCAGAAATCAAGAGAAACGAAGGCTCCTTACAAGAAGGGCAGAATATCTGTACCTTATTTGCAGAACTCAAGAATAGCAAATGACAAGGATCAAATTACTCCCTTCACGAACCTAAAGGAGTGGAAGACAGAATGACAAGGATTCTTAGTTATCTTTCCATTTTAAGTAAGTTTCCATTTTTAGAAAGTTTCCTTATTTAGTAAGTTTTCATAATTAGCAGATTTCCATATTTAGCAAGATTATAATATCACAAATTAGGTTAAGTTATTAATTAAGCCTTATTATAGAATTAGGTATATTTTAGCAAGTTACAAAAGTCTATGGTTATTTATGACAAGTTTTCATAGTTTTGGGTTTAAATTGTAATTATACCAAAGTTAATGGTTTAACATGAAAATAATTTAAGTTACTGATTAAAATACACATGTTATTCAGAATGACACTTAATCCTTTTAGTTTCACAATTTACAGATTATACCCCTCTAGTTACCATATTTACAAAACAAACCCTAGATTTACATAATTTACAAATTAAACCCTACAGTATCCATATTTACAAAACAAGCATTTTATTTTACATAATTACAGAATGTAACATCAGAATTAAGTATATTACAGATCAGATCCCTCATAATTCAGAATTTACATAAATGGTCCTTTAAGTTTACAAAACTTATAAATTATATCATAATTTCATAACAATTACATATTAAGCCCATAAATCGTCAAAATTACACATTACAATTTTAATATCTGTATTTACTTAGAATAACATCAAGATTTCAGAATTTACACTTTTAGTCCCTCTATTTTAATTAATTACAAAACAACCCTTATAAATACAATTAATTCATTATCTTGCAATATTTACACTTAGGACCCTCAAGTTATATTTTTCCCACATTCCTACAGAAGTATATAACATTATAAAAATACCATACAATTTTCAAAGTTGGCAAAACAGGTCCTTCTTAATTTTAAACCCTAATCGGTTTACACTTAAAATCACCAAAACTAAACCTAATTTATCCCAATCATTAAACCAATCATTAAACAATCATGACATGCATTTATTACTCAGATCATACCAAAAAAACCTAACCCTAATTCGTTTTTAGGGTTTTTCTTAATTTTCCTCTATTTTACTTAAAATTCGATTAAAATTAAATTCAAGATCAATTAATCTAAGCTTCAAAAAATTACATGGCTATTTTTCCAGACTTATATAATCATATTAGACCTCAGAAAAATTAAGAACAAGCCCTAGAAAAATTGTATGAATTATTTTGGAATTTAAGTATGTTTTAGATCTCTAAAATTCGTATGATCATTCAAGCTTGCATGATTTGTTCCAACCAATTTTTATGAGTCATATGTGATTCAAATAACACTAGAAAAATGCTAAATCAAATTTAGAATGTGTAGAAGGGATATTTGGAATTTGTACCTCTCGGCTAAGGAATAATCGAGTAAGAAAATCAAGAACTAGCAACTCAAGCTTCTAAAAATCGATCCACTATTTTTCCAGACCTCTTAGCACTTATTAGGAGCCACGAAAATTATTGGAATGGTTCCAGGAATTGTTATACAATCGAATGGGATTTTAGTGTGGTTTTATTGTCGACTTTAGGGATAAATAAAAAGGAAAATATATAGGCCGTATATATGGAGGAGGGGGAGGGATGAATTTCGGTCCAAGGAATTCTAGATAAGACCAAATATCTGATTTCTATTTATCTTGCATTATATTTAGTAATTATCTTATAATTATTTGATTTAATAATTAAATTAAGGAAATATAATAATAGGTAATAATATTATTCGGTTATATAATTAATTAAATAATATGACAATTATTTTTATAACATGTACAACATTAAAATGTTCAAGTAAAATAATTTTACTTCATATGGTATTCGTTTCCAAGCGTTTGGGATTTATTTGGTATTTTAAATAATTAATAAGTAAAATTTTAAATCCAAGGGTAATTTGGTCATTTTGCATGTTTTCAGATTTCTGGTATTACAACTTCTTCCCCCCTAAAAAAAATTTCGTCCTCGAAATTTGCAGGAAAACGGAAAGGAAATAGGACGGAACTCACACGGAATGCGAACAAGATTTTAAATCAATCCAACTGTATCAACAGCAAAGAGCTCTACAAGAGTTCAAGATTTATAACTGAAATCAACAGAACGCAAAACGAAAGTTTAAACTTGTCCAGGCATCTAATGAACAAGGGCAGAGTATACGAACATGTAGGATGAACCTAAAGTCTCTCTAATCACGGATAATCCAACGGAAATCAAGTTCTAAACTTCTTAGGTACTTCCCAAGACATCCTATGGCCACAATGAGGGCACGTTATATGGTGTAAGTATTATCACGTTGATCAGGCGTCATAATACCAGCACCACATAAATATGCCTTCATGATGATCATACTTTATCTTAAGTCGTAACAATAACCTATCTTAATCCACCTAGTGCTTCTACAGTCTTAAAGGTCAACAAAAGCAATGTCATAGCAAAGCACGAATCAGAGTAATGCGGAAGTGATGATACTTAAACAAATGCCTTATATCCTACCCATTCCTCACTGGTCAAAACTTAAGTTCATATCAGGGAATCCTAAAGCAAGTCCTCAAGGTGTTCTCCTATGTTCCTACAGTGAAAGCCTAATGGTCCTAAACGCACAGGACAGGGTAAATTGTATTACAAGTCGTTAGCCTGGTCTCTACTAACATAAATTGTAACACCCCGACCCAACAAGGGTAAAGATGTCACAATGATGGCTACTTATCAGAACAAACACAAGCATTTGACATTAATAATACAATAGGATTCAATGGTTACAAAGGGAATATGAAACTACAAGGTTACAAATGAGGTACAATAATTTCTAAGTCTAATTAAAGGTTCTTCTAGTCATCTTCAATAGCTAATAAAGTCTTCTAATGCCCAAGTACTCTCCACTCATATCCAGCTTCCGAACTAAAACCTGCCGCAGGAAAAGAAATGCGGCTGAGCTACGAAAGCTCAGTGAACAGATATAACGGTACAAAGCAGAAATAAAGGAATAGTGAAGTAAATGGAATAATACAAGGTGTAACAAGAGTCAGGAAAGAAATGAAAAAGGTTATCAAGAATTGGTTACAATGGCTAAGTGTAAAGGAAACCATAACCCACCACCAGCCCAAGTCGAATCAAGTCAAGTCCAGAATCAAGTCATAGGGTAACATAAACAGTAATCTACTACGAGCCCAGATCAAATCAAATCAAGTAAACAAGTATACATGTATACGGAGGGGTGACCTCGGTATGCCAAGTATAATATGAGGGGATACCTCCAAGGGGTTGGAGTCATGAGCTCCCAAGAGTGAATGACGTGTATCGCACACACCCATCATGTCACTAAACAATACAAGTAAATCAAGTCATGTACAATACAAATCTAGGATGCATCCATACGCCCCTGTAGGCTGCCACAATGTCTTCCTCTACGTGCAAGTCAATTAACAAGTCAATGGCAGGGACGGGATAGGTCATCACTTTCCTACCCAAAAGTCAAGTCATTAGTGCATCAATGACAAGGACATGAAACCCTCATGCCTAGTATGGCTCATAGTCTCAAACTGTGGGTCAAGGTCAAGTATCGAGTATCAAGGGTTCAAGTATCAAGTTTCAAGTTTCATGTTTCAAATTCAAGTTCAAGTTTTATCAATGGGTTCAAGTCAAGTCATATATCAAGGGTTTCATACCAATTTATCAAGGTTCAAGTCAAATGGTCAAGACAAGAGATCGTAGCAAATGTTCATAGTAAAGGTTCAATCTAAAAGTTCATTTGAAAACAATCCTTTTAAAATAGTTTCCATAAAATAATCTTTTAAAATGGTTTTCATAAAAATAGTATTTTAAAATGGTTTTCATAAAAATAGTCTTTAAAAATGGTTTTCTTAAAACATTTCCATAAACAATTAAAAAGGTTTTCTCATCCCGCTAAAATCTCAAGTATATCAAGGTTCAAGGCAAGGTGTATGGCAAGGTTCATAGCAGGGTTCAAGGCAAGGTTCAAAATAAAAGATCAGGGCAAGGGTTCAAAACAAAGGTTCAATACCAAGGTTCACGAAACAAGGGGAACATAGCAATGGCTTTGGGGAATCCTAAACGAATCAAAATCAGAAATCAAGAGAAACGAAGGCTCCTTACAAGTAGGGCAGAATATCTGTACCTTATTTGCAGAACTCAAGAATAGCAAATGACAAGGATCAAATTACTCCCTTCACGAACCTAAAGGAGTGGAAGACAGAATGACAAGGATTCTTAGTCATCTTTCCATTTTAAGTAAGTTTCCATTTTTAGAAAGTTTCCTTATTTAGTAAGTTTTCATAATTAGCATATTTCCATATTTAGCAAGATTATAATATCACAAATTAGGTTAAGTCATTAATTAAGCCTTATTATGGAATTAGGTATATTTTGGCAAGTTACAAAAGTCTATGGTTATTTATGACAAGTTTTCATAGTTTTGGGTTTAAATTGTAATTATACCAAAGTTAATGGTTTAACATGAAAATAATTTAAGTTACTGATTAAAATACACATGTTATTCAGAATGACACTTAATCCTTTTAGTTTCACAATTTACAGATTATACCCCTCTAGTTACCATATTTACAAAACAAACCCTAGATTTACATAATTTACAAATTAAACCCTACAATATCCATATTTACCAAACAAGCATCTTAATTTACATAATTATAGAATGTAACATCAGAATTAAGTATATTACAGATCAGATCCCTCAGAATTCAGAATTTACATAAATGGTCCTTTAAGTTTACAAAACTTATAAATTAAATCATAATTTCATAACAATTACATATTAAGCCCATAAATCCTCAAAATTACACATTACAATTTTAATATCTGTATTTACTCAAAATAACATCAAGATTCCAGAATTTACACTTTTAGTCCCTCTACTTTAATTAATTACAAAACAACCCTTATAAATACAATTAATTCATTATCTTGTAATATTTACACTTAGGACCCTCAAGTTATATTTTTCCCACATTCCTACAGAAGTATATAACATTATAAAAATACCCTACAATTTTCAAAGTTGGCAAAACAGGTCCTTCTTAATTTAAAACCCTAATCGGTTTACACTTAAAATCACCAAAACTAAACCTAATTTATCCCAATCATTAAACCAATCATTAAACAATCATGACATGCATTTATTACTCAGATCATACCAGAAAAACCTAACCCTAATTCGTTTTTAGGGTTTTTCTTAATTTTCCTCTATTTTACTTAAAATCCGATTAAAATTAAATTCAAGATCAATTAATCTAAGCTTCAAAAAATCACATGGCTATTTTTACAGACTTATATAATCATATTAGAACTCAGAAAAATTAAGAACAAGCCCTAGATAAATGGTATGAATTATTTTGGAATTTAAGTGTGTTTTAGATCTCTAAAATTCGTATGATCATTCAAGCTTGCATGATTTGTTCCAACCAATTTTTATGAGTCATATGTGATCCAAATAACACTAGAAAAATGCTAAATCAAATTTAGAATGTGTAGAAGGGATATTTGGAATTTGTACCTCTCGGCTAAGGAATA
The DNA here is from genome assembly GCA_021014915.2 of Artemisia tridentata subsp. tridentata. Taxonomy (NCBI): domain Eukaryota; kingdom Viridiplantae; phylum Streptophyta; class Magnoliopsida; order Asterales; family Asteraceae; genus Artemisia; species Artemisia tridentata. The sequence continues at coordinate 273,640,518 of CP139507.1, read as the reverse complement.
ATCGAGTAAGAAAATCAAGAACTAGCAACCCAAGCTTCTACAAATCGATCCACTATTTTTCCAGACCTCTTAGCATTTATTAGGAGCCACGAAAATTATTGGAATGGTTCCAGGAATTGTTATACAATCGAATGGGATTTTAGTGTGGTTTTATTGTCGACTTTAGGGATAAATAAAAAGGAAAATATATAGGCCGTATATATGAAGGAGGGTGAGGGATGAATTTCGGTCCAAGGAACTCTAGATAAGGCCAAAGATCTGATTTCTATTTATCTTGCATTATATTTAGTAATTATCTTATAATTATTTGATTTAATAATTAAATTAAGGAAATATAATAATAGGTAATAATATTATTCGGTTATATAATTAATTAAATAATATGACAATTATTTTTATAACATGTACAACATTAAAATGTTCAAGTAAAATAATTTTACTTCATATGGTATTCGTTTCCAAGCGTTTGGGATTTATTTGGTATTTTAAATAATTAATAAGTAAACTTTTAAATCCAAGGGTAATTTGGTCATTTTGCATGTTTTCAGATTTCAGGTATTACACACATCTTCAAATATTTTGGGGAATGGTGAATCTTGTGAACATTGACTACACGGCACTTATCTGGGATGACCTTGTCTTTCAAATCCAAGGTCGTAGACCATCTACCAAGATTCCTTTCGTCAGATACACCAAGCTACTTATAAGTCTTCTGCTTGATGAAAACAAGGATATCTCCTCACGTCCTGGAGATAGGGAAGTACATCAGTACAGGATGGATAAGCTTGTCAAAACGGTTTATTTTCCCAAAGACAGTACAAGAAAGCAAGGTTCAAGATTACCAGATGTCTTATTAACTGATGATGTCAAGGAGACTACAGCTATTGCAATCTATGAAAAAGCTTATGAAATGAAACAGGTTGGGATCACCAAACTTGCAGAAGGAACAGGATCATCCAAAACATGTTCAAAAGGCAGCAAAACTGGGAGTGCCTAGAGTGCCTCAAAGAAACACCCCAGAACACTTAAAAGAAGAATACGGACTGATCCTAGGCCCAAAGCTAAAAAAATTGGGATTCATGATGAACCAACTGAATCTAAAGAGTCAGAATCAGAAGAAGAAGTGAATATAGATGAAGAAACAGCTAAGTTTCAAACTGAAATTGACATAATTAATGCAAAGAAAGCTAGCATGAGGACAGCTAAAGAAGATGAGAAAAGTAGGGCTGATCTACGAGTCAAACTAATGAAGGAAATGGAAGAGAACAAGGGAGCTGGAGGATCCGGAACTGTCCTAGAAGTACCTTCAACCCTGATGCGTGGTTTTGCAACCTTACAACAGGTTTTACCTCTCGAGGGATCTCAAGAGGCTTACAACCCCACCAGGCAGTGTACCTGACCGATGTAGTATAGTGTAGTGGTAAGTACGGGGGATTGATCGTTCTCCACAGGGAATAGTGTTCGTTAGGTATGAAAAACTACTCTAATAGGTCTAAGGGTGAGAGAAGATTCTTTTTTATGTTTTTCTAATTTTATGAAAGCAAGTAAAATCTCGGGTTTGAAAGAGTGGGCGGAATTAGTTGCTAGTCAACTAACCCAAATAACTACGAATGCAAATAAAATAAAATAACTGAAAATGAAAAGGTTAGTGAAAACTTATGTAGAGAGAAATGTGTTTACTTAGATTTCCTTACTCCCTAACTATCTTTTACCGGTTGATTAGTGTGTATTAGTTGCGTGGATGACGGGTGTATTCCTTAATACCATTTGTGGGGTGGCGTACGTACTTCCCCAACTCTACAAGCTCCTACTTCACTCCTATGTCGAGCCGGCTAGGAAGCTCCTAACATGGGATCACTAGAATTTGCTTGTGCATTAAATACAACCATAAAAACCTTTAGTACGCATTGGTTCATGTTTCTTAAGACGTTCAAGCAAGTTACCGAATAGGAAGTTAGCCAGTTTTCTTAAGCCTAACATAGATGAACAATCATCCAATACAACTAACAACACACTAATAACCAATAATCAATAGCTAGGTTTCATTAGATCTAAGCAAACACAAGATAAATCTAGCCTAGCATGTTAAACAAAAGACAAGAACAAGATAGAATCAAACAACACATAGACATATTGAATGATTAATTGATAACTTATCTTCAATGTAACATGGAAGATTTTCAAGGCAAAAAGCCTTGAAAAAGCTGCCAAATTCGTCTTAGGGTTTTCACACACAAAGTTCCTCAATAAGTTCCACCCTAATGACAAAAAATTGCAAAACTATATATAGACTTTCAGATCTGACGGCGTCACGTTATGGAGTGTGACGCCGTCATCTCGCCGCTTTTAGGGTTCCCGAATGACCTTCTTGACGCCGTCCCTCTTTAGCTCTCCAAAATCCGTTCTGGCTTATCAAGGCTTGACGCCGTCAGATTTAGTCGTGACGCCGTCCTTCATTAAATTAAGCCGTGACGACCTTGATCAGATTAAAGGGTGACGCCGTCAGAATTCCCATGCAAATTTCCCTGGCTTATCATGAGTAATTTTCACATCCACCTTTTCTTGCCAAGCCATGACGCCGTCCAGGGATAATCCTGACGCCGTCAAAGGTAGTTTCCAGCACAATTTTGAGACTTTGTTGTTTTCTTCACTTTTATGCTCCAAAAAAGTCCAAAATGCCTCCTTTTCCAGATTTCTCCTCAAAAGTACCTAAAATGACAAAAGGAACGATTTAGGGCAATATTTGATCAAATAAATACGATTTAGGGCTTAAATGACCCCTTATAAGCGGTACACTTTTCGCTTCATCAAACCCATACTGATCTGGTTAATCACCCCGGAGGGTCTGAAAATGCTACCACCACAGCTCAGCCCAATACGGTTAATCAACCCGAGAGGGCTGAGTCTGTTATTTCTCCACCACCAAGCTCGGTTAATCAACCCGAATTTGAAGAACAAACACAGTCAGAGAAGGAGAAAGAGAAGGTTTGGACAAATGAAGAAATACCAGACTTCATGTTGGACAGTGACAAGGGAGAGGAACAACATCATGATGATAATATCGATTGGAACAATTCTGAAGAAGAACGGGAAATAACCGGGGTGAAAACTACAGAAGCTGCCAAAATACTTGAAGCTGAGCATGAGGCAGAATTAAAGAGAAAAGAGGAAGAAGAAAGAAAGCGGAAGGAAGAAGATGAAGAGGCAGATAATTACATTCAAACTCCACCTCATCTTTCTATCGTGGTCTATCAACCTCAACAAGAGTCACAACCAATAGTTTCATCTCCAAATCCCGCTACACCTCCTGAGTCACCTCCAAGAAATCCAACACCTCCATCCTTACCTCCCAAGGACTCTACACCTCCCAACTCACCATCATCAATTCCTTCTCTCACAGCATCATCTTCAAGATCCCAATCAATATCAAAAGGTAAAGCAACAACTGCAGAAACAATCAAAAAAGTCATAAAAGGAAAGAATGTAAGAAAGATTGCTCGTGTCACAAGGGTCGAAGTCATCTCTCCAGCTGCAAAGAAGTTAAAGAAGGCAGCTAAACTTGCCCGAGAAAAGAAAGACAGACAACTAAGCAACCAACTGAATGAAATGAAAACTTTGATCAAGGATCTTTCCGGACAAGTTAATGAGTTGAATACAACAAAGAAGTTAATGGATGAGTTTCTGAGTGACAATGTCAATGAACGTTTGCTCAAGGCAACTCGGGGCAATACAAAGCGCTATGTCAAGCAATTTTTGCCTGAAGTTCGGGAAAACCTTAAAGAACACATAGAAAAATATCTAGAAGAAAAGCTTAAAGACATAGTTGCATCAGCATCTCATCAGAAACACATCTATGATTACTCTGTTGACGAACTTCAGCCGGCCCTTCTCACCAAACTCCTCTCACAACCCACCATAACAGACATAGAAATGGCTCTCATTTCGGCCATTCAGGATAATGTGAAATCATGCAAAGAAGAAGCTGATCAGGGAAAACGTACTCGTGAGGATGACGACGAAGACCAAGACCAGGACAATACAGCAAAAATACACAAGACTGGAAGCGGATCTGGAATTCACATCAACGAGCCAACCGGAACAACAACTTCTTCTCAACCTCCAAAGGCTCCGGAATCTGGTCCAACTGCTGATGAGCATCAATTTGAGCATTTCACCACAGAAAATGTGGACTTTCAACCGCAAGATGATCAACCACAATCACCACCAAAGTCAAAGCCTTCAAGCAGCAAGAAATCTTCCAAACAAGTCAATGTAGTCTCATGGCTTGATAATGATGATGACATACAAGGCAATGACTGGTTTGATCAACTAGCTAGTGCTCAAATCCAAAAGGACGGAGTATATAAGATTGAGGACAGCTCGTTTGCAGTCACTCAACAAATCAAAAGTACACTGAACATCAAAAGGATGACCAAACGGGAACTTCGCCGAATAAAGAATGATGCTTTCAATCTTCTCAAAGACAAATCCCAAAGTGCTGCTGAACTGGAGTATCATCTTGAAAACATTGCTCGAGCAATGTCAAGTGATTTTGACTGGACTAATCCAGACATAATCAGGGTTGATGGCAAAGACAGCAAAAATCATCCTTATATAACAGACTGGACAAAACCACTTCCCGTGATACGCAAACATCACACATCAGAAATCCCTTTCCAATTCTTTTTCAACAATGATCTAGAACTTCTCAAGCATGGAGCGTCAAGCAAAACAAAGTATGCAACTTCAATCACCTTCACTCCAGCTGCACATTATTCACAACCAGCCATAGAGGAAGTTGCTCTTCACCAACACCTTTTCATCAAGCAACAAGTGAATTATGATCGTGAAGCAGAACTACGCATTTATCACTGGTTTGACAAAAGAAAGACATGGTACAAGAGTAAACTTATCGAGACTTCCCGTGATAAAGTGTATAGTGACCTCAAGATCAAGGCAGTGGTTAGTGTCAGGGGAGTAAAGAGGTATGATTACACTTTCCTCACTGAGATCAACGTCCGAAGACATGACGATAAACTCTACTCGTTCTCAGAAGCAGACTTTCCAGATTTAAGCCTGAAGATATTGAAGACATGTACCTAATGAAAGTACAAGGAAGGTTGCATCATCTCACTACCGAACTTCAATATGCTTTCAGTACGGCTATCTGCCATTTCATCGGACGAACGATCATAAAAGAAAGAGTAGAGGATCTTCAGCTGGGAGTGGAAAGTTACCAACAGAAGTTGAATCTTGTTGAGCCTGTCCTACTTCTTGAATATAACCATGATCCTCAATACAACATGAAAAGCCACCCACTCTTTGGTTTCGTCTACAGAAGTGCAACGAACTTCAACCGCTTCATGTCATTTCATGAGATCCATAAATTATGTGACGATACACTAAAGAACATTCGTGATGGGTTGGTTCTTAGAGTTCGGGATCAAGAATTAGGAAAGTCAAAAAGATGGAATACTGATCAGTTGAGACAAGTGAAGCAGTTCATATGGAAGATCGAGAGAAGACTTTACCGCAGAGATCAGATAAGGAGATTGGAGAGTTATGTTGGCGGTCGTCCATCTTTCCCAATCAGACTATTCCAAAGAACAGATCCGGTGCTCACAATGTTTGGTAAAGGAGGTTAATGTAAGATCTTGATTTAACAATTCATCATTTTTTATTCATCATTCTTACTATATGACTGTGATATTATGGTTTGTGCACACATAACAGTGCACAACCCGTACCTTCAAGAAAGGACCTTGAGGTACGCTTCAGTGCCTCAATCCTAATCAAAGGAGTGAAAGCTTCTTTCTTATGAGTAGAATTAAAACCAGAATTTTCTAACATTTTTTCAGAAATGCTGCTCATAAGAACAAATATTCCCTCATTAAGGGGGAGTATTTGAAATACATAATCTTTGTTCCAAACCAAAAACGTTCTTGATATTCTTCCCGCAAACCTCAAAAATGCATATTTTAATCAAACGTTTTACCAAAAACATCATAAGTATGCTATTTTTTAGGGGGAGAATAAAAACTTGATTAAAATATGGTGTCACAAATGCTGGAATCTCATAAGTGCTCGACTCAGAATTGAACCTCGAATTGACGATAGGAAAAAGTCAGTAGTCGAAAAGACATGTCCCGAACGGATAATAATTTCAAGCCAGTTCATCTGGTGATGTAAATGTGTCTCGCAAAGGACGTGTCTGAGTAGAATGTACCGATTTCGATCGATTTTCCTTGAATGTGATCTGGACGGGTAATAATTTCAAGCTAGTTTACTAGTGATGTAAGCGTGTCTCGCGACGATCATGTTCATTGAAAATCAATCAATTCAAAAAGTGCCAACTCTACCCGACATGTGCAAATTTACTTTAACTATATATGAGCACATGTTAAGGGGGAGTCTTTCTGAAAATCACAAAACTCTCAAGGTGTTAACAAAATATGTTATTCATAATCATAAACACTTTGAGAGATTTTCCAAAAGGTTTGGTTTATGGCATCAATAGGATATTCATGGAGTCATAAGGTGACTAAGGTTAGGAATAACCGTCCTATGATCCGCCAGAGCCGGAGGGATCTACCCAAGGACAATACCAATAGTTTAGAACTAGAAAGTCCTAGGTATGATTGAAAAAAAGGAGATACGAAAAGTAAGGAGAAAGAAGGGGTTGAAAAATTAAAAAGAAAAGAAAAGAAAAGGGTGAAAAGAAATAGCCCTCCATTTGTTCAACCTTAGGGCAGACACCGGGTTCAATACATAATCTACTGGTTGACTGAGCATCACCAGTATTGAAGATAAAAGACGTCATGGACCCAGTTACGCACTGCACTAAACCTTCTAAGCCACTCAGGTGTCTCTCAAAAGACACTTGTTTCATTTCACACGGAGAACCTTCATCATCTATCGACCTCTCACTACGAGATGTGTTGATATTGAAAAGGAGGCACTCTGCTCCACGCCTCCGACGACCAAACAAATGTGCACTAATCGAGTCTAGAGCCATGAGATTCATCAAAGATCTCTTAGGAACACTTAGTATTACACTGTTGTCTTACATCATGGGCAACAATTGTAAAATTAAGAAGAGTCCTTCGCAGATCTTAGCAATCTGCCGAGAACATTCTTGAGAGAATTTACAATTGTGATTCTCAGTGATAGAATGTAAATCCTGCCAGGATAACATCAAACAACCCTGACAGCAGGTCACTTCTGTAACTCCTTGTGGGTTACGCTTAGTGTTTGTTCCAAAACGGTCTACAGTCGTGGGGTGATCTCCAGTGACTCACTGAATCGTGGGTGCACTTCGGTGTGTCCGTGTTAGCCCTTTCGGGGGTATCCGGTTCAGAACGGCCTGGGTTTGGATTAGAGAAAGTCTTCACACTATGCTGTTGACGATCTCAAAATCGGAACCTGTAAGTGCCGGTTGGTTTGTCCTGCTGCTGCTGCTACTGAGGATCTTGAAGACCTGAAGTTCGACCACCAAGATTCCATCATGCTTACATACTGAAGATATGTTCTCGAAAGACTCGGAAATATCAAAAGTTCAAAGATATTAAAGTAAAGTCCAAAGTTCAAGCTTCACAACCTTTCAAAAATCAAAGATTGAAAAGTGAGAACCAGCTGATGAACAAAAGTCAAAGACATATGAGCATGGTGGAAAAGACGAGAAGACGTTGGAGATTGGCAGATCGAGACAACACCATAACATCTCAAGTCAAGAACAAAGAACAAAGATTATCAAGACGTCGGAAGCCAAAGAAGCAAAGATGACGTCGAGCAACATTGATGACTAAGACTTAGGGGGAGATTGTTAGGAACACGTTTTTGTAATTTATCAAGTCTTAGTCATTTACGATAGAATGTTGCTCAAAATAGGATTCTATGTTTGTAATTAAGGTCCGGTCCATTAGGAGTCCGTGGGCCGGCCATTTTAGCTAAATATCTTCTAGAAGCACCTAAGCACATGTCGCCCTAATTTGTGCCTATAAATAGAAGGAATAGTGCTCATTTTACTTGTTGGTTTTCATATTGTTTGCGTAAGCTCTGTCCTTGAATCGTTCGAATGAAAATCATCCAATTCTTCTATTCATCTCTTATTCTCTATTAGCTTATTTACTTATTTACTATTCGTAGCTTTTACATAAGTAGTAGTACGTGTTGTTTAGCTTATTTACGTGGTTGTATTCGAGTTAAATAGGACCTACACTTGCCCAAATGATCTTAGGTATTCAGAATTGTAACATGACATCCAAATGGTCTCATGAAGCTTAGAGCAGGTGTTCTACCTCTAAAGAGTTCATAAGGTGTCTTGTTGTGAGTTTTGACTACTAATACCATGTTCTGAACATAGCAAGTAATATTAACTGCTTCAGCCCAAAATGTAGTAGGTAACTTAGAGTGTGCTAACATAGTTTTAGCTACCTCAATCAGTATCCTATTCCTCCTTTCAGCAACACCATTCTACTGAGGAGTTCTAGCTACACTAAATTCCCTCTTAATACCTTTTAGATTACAAAACTCATTCATAACTCTATTCTTGAATTATGTTCTATTATCACATCTGATTACCTTTACTTTCTTATCAACTAGGTTTTCTATCTTAGTAATAAAACTCTTAAGAATGCCAGTTTTCTCTTCCTTAGTTTCTAAAAAGAAAACCCAAGTGAACCTGCTATAATCATTAGTGACAACAAGACAATATTTCTTATTCCTTAAGCCACTCACAGAAGTAGGACCAAACAAGTCCATATTCATCATGAATAATGGCTGAGTAATAGAGTTTTGAATCTTGGATTTACAAGTGGCTTTGTGTTGCTTACCCTTTAAACAGGAAACACAAGTTTGGTCATTTTCAAAACGTTTTTGAGGTAAACCTCTTACAAGGTTATCCTTAACAATTTTATTAATGGCTTTAAAATTTACATGACCAAGCCTCCTATGCCATAGCATTGATTCATCTAATGTGGCCTTTGCAACAAGACAAGTTAAACTCTCTTTAGGAACAATGTTCTTCATATCAACACTGTACATGTTGTTCTTTCTAGGAACTTTAAGTAACACATGACTCTCATCAGTCAACTTAAAGTTAGGAGACAGAACAAAACACTCAGTTTCCATAAAAAGAAAACTGTTCTTTTTGTCACACATATGTGAGATACTAAACAGATTAAACTTTAACTCTTGAACAAAGTACACATCTTCAAAATCAAGCTTACTAGTCCTGATTGTACCTTTACCAGTAATTCTTTCTCCTCTGGCTCCTCCCCCAAAGGCAACATATCCTCCATCAAATGCAATGAAATATGTGAGATAGGACATGTTTCCTGTCGTGTGCCTAGAGCATCCACTGTCAAAATATCTCAGATCTTCTTCTTCCTTTTGTGGATGTTCCTGAACATAAAATAAAGGAAATTAGTTTCCTTTGGGGACCCAAGCCATTACTAACTTGGATCTGCCTCGTGCATCAATATAATTATGTTTCTTCAATATAATTGATGCAATATCAAGTTTGGTAGGTCTCCAAACCCAACATGCTGAGGCCTTAATAGCATTGTGTCCATTTGCCCTAACAGCATTTACAAGTGCTAAATTTGGCCTAGCAGTATTAACTCTTTTATTAACAGTATTAACCTTTTTCTCAAAACTCCTGTTGGTAAATGTTGTTTTCTTATAAAAGGGCCTTTTAACAGTTTGTTGTGCTGACTTAGAAAAACATGATGTTGGTGTAGCACTAAAAATTGTTGATTTGGGGTAAGCAGTATTAACAGGCCTAGCAGTATTAAGTGATTTAAGGCCAGACTTCATTAAGACAGCTCTTTGAGCCATGTTTCTATGAACACTAGGGTGATTCTGTTTAGGAAAATAATTGTGATTCACCATTTTGTAAGTATTTCCAGATACCCTTGTATTCCCAGATACCATCCTTTCCCTTTGATGGTAATTGCAATAAGCCTACAAATGGTCAAAACTACCACAAACAAAACAGGCTTTATTGTACATTACAGATTCATTTCCTAACTGTTGGGATTTCTGATTATTCTAATTTCTCTGATTTCCCCTAGGACTATGTGACATGCACATATATGCATACTTAACTATTTTCCTAGCTGGTTTCTCTTGTTGTTTAGGTTTAACAGATTCTACCTTAGTAACAGAAGGAAAGACAGTTTTCTTCTCTACCTCATCATCTAACACCAATTTCTCAACTAATGGGGTATCAAATGATTCACTATCACTTTTACATTCAGTCTCAGGCTTTTTGAGCTCCTCTACACTAGTATTTGACAAATTAAGTTTTGGGGTTGGAAATAACCCAGTATGAGGAGGTGCAACAGCCTTATATCCTATACCAGTCTTGAATTTATCAATAAGCTGACACTGAACAATCTTATCTCTACTTTTAGATGACCCTACATATCTCTCTATATTTACTTCAATGCTGTCTTTTTCCTTCTTAAGCTTTTCTATCTCATTTTAAGCTCACCTATTTCTAAGTCTTTAAAAGAAACATCTCTTATCAAAACAGCAATATCCTCAGTAAAGATAGTTTCAATCTTTTTATAAAAAACTAGTTGCTCTTCTACAACAACTAACCCTTTTTTTATAATTAGCTAGATTAAACTCAGATTGATTAAAATCTACTCTTAACTCATCATAATGTTTTTTAAGAGTTTCATCGCTTTTAAGACAGGTTTTTGAACAAGTATTATTTGTGTATACCTCAGAGTCATAAAAAGCCATCAGTGCCACATTAGTAGGAGCTTCCTCTTCATCCATATAGCTCCAGTAAAAACCTAACCCATTAATGGCCACCATAGCTTTGGAAGAAGTTTCTTCCAAGTTCACAGTCTTCCTGGTGCTCTCTTGATTCCTGGATCCTCTGCCTTCTTGACCTCTGTTCCTGCTATCCTAGTTTCTTGGCCCTTTGCATTCCCTAGCAAAGTGTCCCAACTTATGACAGTTGTAACACTCTACCTTTGACTTATCATATCCAGCAGTATCACCTCCATTGATGGTAATCTTCTTACCTGTCTTCTGAAAAAACCTCTTTGCTCTCATGCTCAATAAAGCTAACTTCCACTTCAAATCCATCTCTTCTAAATCATCTTCATGGATTTGCTTTAGGTCTTCATGTACAAGCTGAGACCCATTTTCTTGACTGGACAAAAATGCATAGACAGTATCATCACTTAAGCTAGCAGTACTAGTTTATGAATTCGCAGTACTAACTTTAGGGTTAGCAGTAGTAACTCCAAAAGCAGTATTAACCTCCTCAGTAGTGCTAGTGCCAGGAGATGATACAAATACCATGTTTTGAGCACTTGAGCTTGAGCTTGCAGGCCTTTTCACCTCTTGTTTAACAATCTTGAAATTGTTGTAGAGATCATCAAAACTCATTGTGTCTAGATCAGGTTTATTTCTCTAGACCACAACATGAGTATTCCACTCAGCAGGAAGACTTCTCAAGAATTTGAATTGAGATCTTCTTGTGAAATCTCTACACCTAAGACAGCCAATTGGTTCACAATCTTCTCAAGCCTGTTGAAAATAGAATCAAGAGACTTGGTGCTTGGAGCACTAAACTTCTCATACATCTATTTCAGAAGAGTCTTCTGAGTCTTCTTAGTTGCTTCATTACCACCAAACCTTGTTGTTACAGCTTAAAACAAGGTGTTAGCATCCTTGTACTTACTAAAAGTCAACAGTTGTTCATTGGGGAGAGCTATCAGCAACATACTTCTAGCATTTACATCATTCTTCTTTTGTGCCTTCTCTTAAGTAGTTACAGGACCTGATACTGTCTAAATTGTGACACCTTCACTTGTTGATGCTTTGGCTGTAGGTTTGAATGAGTTGCCATTCTCTATGATATCCCATGGAGCATAGTCTTGCACTTGAAAGTATTGCTCAATTCTGATCCTCCACATCTCATAATACCCTGCTTGAGAATGGGAAATTTAGCAGTGGTAGTGGTTTGAGTTGTTTCAAGATCCATCTCTTCCGGTTAGTAAAGAGTTCTTCTTGTTTCTTCTAGATCAAAGTTTCAGAACATAGGCTCTAATACCACTTGTTGATCCCAAATACACGATCTTACTGAGCTTGTTAGAAACTTTGAGAATGCTAAAGAGTATGCGGAATCTACTCTTCAACACTTAGAAGAATATTAATGTAACAGTAAACTTATTGAACAGTAAACTGTATTAAGAACAATATAACCAAAACGCTTCAATATTATTAGAATAATAATACGAGTACTCTGCGTAGTACTAGAGTTTGCAACCTTGAAGCTATATCTAAAATACACAAACATGTATAACATCCTAACCTAGGACCGCCTTTTATTGGCTAAGGAGTCATTTACAAGATAATTACAAATCTTCTAGAATATACATATTTTTCTAAATATATGGAATATACACTGAATATCTTCTATAGTTATCACTTCACACATCTTTATCTCTTTGGTAGTACCAATCTTCATCTTCAGTCTTCAGCAGTATCAAGTTAGTCAGACAGTACTAAATTTCTTCTAGCAGTACTAACTTGGTTAGTACTGGCAGTTGTAATCTTCAGCAGTACCAACTATTTGGCTGGACAGTACTAAATATCTTGAGCAGTACAAAGTGTGTAGACTTGTAATTCCCAACAAGCCGCAATTCATGCAATAAATACAACGAGAAAAACCAATAGTGCACTCTACGGTTGCGTTTCTAAGACGTTCAAGCCAGTTACATATAAGAGATCGGCCAATTTTCTTAGCCTAACGTGAAGCAATCAACTAAACAATAGACGACAAATCAATATTTAACAACTAGTTTTCACTAGATCTAAGCAAACACAAAGAAACTTAAGCTAGCATGATAAACTAAAGAGAAGATAAACACATAATCAAACGATACATAGACATAACGAATGATTAAAGGGATAACTTATATTTATTGAAACATGAAGTTCAAGGGTTGAAAAACCCTTACAAAGCTGCTAAAATTCATCCCAAAACCCTAGCTAAGATGTTACCCAAAGATGTCACTATTTACAATGAAAAACAAAGGAAAATATATATAGGAAATCAACTCTGATGGCGTCAGCTTATGGGTTCTGACGCTGTCAGCTCGCCGTAATTAGGGTTTCGTCTTATACAAGTCACCGTCCTGACTGCGTCACATTTGACGCCATCACTATGTAAAAGTGTCTGAGATGTCACTTGTTAAATTTACACGTGACTCTCTTCTTCTGTTAACACCTGATGCCGTCAGGTTATGCATCTCAAAAATTTGACTGAGGCATCTCTTGTTAAACTTGAGCCAAAATTCCAGCATAATCAACAAGTGACGGTGTCACGTTGTAGCCTGTGACGCCGTCAGATCTCCAAGTCTGACAGGTTTTTCGCGACTTCGTCTTTTTCTTCACTTTTCCGTCCAAATACATCCAAAAAGCACCAATTTCTAGATTTCTCGTCCTAAGTACCTAAAATACAAAAAGAAATGATTTGACGCAATATTTGATCATATAAATACAATTTTGGGCTTAAATGGACCCTTAAAAATGTACCAAATAAATCCTTATCACTAATCTACATCAGGAGCATTGTCTTACGATCAAGAGTAGAATATGTTGAGTTCGGTGTCGAAATCTATCAAAAGAAACTCAATCTGATCAAGCTAGAGCATAAGTTTCCAAGAATCAAATGCAAGAAGCCATACAGCTTTGTCAGTGATCCGTTTGGCCTAATCTACATCAGCAAGTTTAGTGGAAATCGGGTGATGAACTATGCAAAGCTTTACAAATTCAGTGATGAAATGTTGATGAAGGTGCACCTGGAACTGCAAAACATTCTTCAAAACTTTGAAGCAGGTCGCGAGCAAGGATGGTTACGAGATATGAGGTGGCGAAACAGAGATGCTTCTCAAGCAAGGAAATACATAAAAAGAATTGAGTGGTTGCTGAGGCGTAGACGACAGATGAGAAGACTTGAGAGCTATGTTGGAGGAAGAGCAAAAGTGGCAGACATCCTTACATATCGTCGTTTGGAGTAATGACAATAGTTGGTAACATATTTAAACATTTGAATTTATTATAAGTCTGTAATAAGTAGATATAGTAGTAATCATAACTAGATTAGATTAGTTTAAGTAGATTATAATGGTTTATGCATAGATTTCAGTGCATACCCCATTTTCTAATGAAAGGACCCTGGGGTACGCTTCAGTGCCTCAATCCTAATATAAGGAGTGAAGGCTTCTTACTTTTGAGTAAAATTTTCCCTCTCGTGTTTAAAATCTCAAAAGTCATTTCACTAGTTGAGGGGGAGTATTTGAAAATTCTTTGTTCATAATAACAAACGGTCTTGCTATGTGGATCTCCTAAGTGACTTTAAAAAGACCTCAAAAAAGCATATTTCAATCAAAATTTCAAAAAAAAACATACATATGCTATTTTTGAGGGGGAGAAAAAATGTGATTAAAATATGTTGACAAAAGTGTGAAATCTCAAATGAGCTCGACTCAGATATCACCAATGAATTGACAAAGCTTAAATGTCAATAATCGAAAAGACTTGTCCTGGATGGGTAATAATTTCAAGCTGGTCTAACCAGTGATGTCAACGTGTCTCGAATAGGACTTGTCTGAGTAGAATGTACTTTATCGAGAGATTTTATTTGGACTTGACCAAGACGGTTAATAATTTCAAGCTAGTCTAACTAGTGATGTAAACGTGTCTCGTATCGGTCTTGTCCACTGAAAATTGATCAATTCAAAAGTGCGAACTCTTTCCGACATGTGTAGATTTACCTTACAAACTTATAAGCACATGTGAAGGGGGAGTATTTTTGTAAAAGCAAAACTCTCAAAGTGTTACAAAATATGTTTTATAATCATAAACACTTTGAGAGATTTTATAAATGGTTTCATGGCAAGTGATCATTATTGAAACAACCTAGGATAATCATGGATCTGCCAGAGCAGGTGGGATCTACCCAGGGATAACTCCAGTAGTTTAGTACTAGAAGTCCTTAGGTATGATTAAAAAAAGGAGTAAAGTGATGAAAGGAGAAAGAAGGGGTTGAAGAATTAAAAAGAAAAGTAAATGAAAGGGTGAAAACAAATAGCCTTCCATTTAAACATAGGGCAGAAACCGGGTCAATACATCTGCTACTGGTTGTCACAAAGATGACACCGGTATTGAAGACAAGACGTCATGGACCCAGTGACGCATCGCACAACCCCTCCTAGCCACTCAAGTTCCTCTCAAAAGGATCTGGTTTCATTTCTCATGGAGAAAAACGCATAATCTATCGACCTCTCACTTCGAGATGTGTTGGTATTGAATAGGTGACAGTCTGATCCAACCATCGCTCACTAAAACCAAAACGCACTTATCGAGACTAGAGCTACGAGATTCATCAAAAGATCTCTTAGGATACACTTCCAATATCATACACTTGTGTTCGCCAAAAAGGAAACAAGTTGTATAAAGAGTCTTTTGTGAGGTCACTTATCATTTCCTTACTTAATGATGGTTTCATGTTTCAAACGGTCTACAGTCATGGAGTGACACTTCGGTATACTTCAACGGCTCACCTGAATTGTTGGTATACTTCGATATACCTTCGTAAGCCTTCTTGAGGGTATCCAATCCAGGAACAGACTTTGTGAGGATTAAAGAGAGTTTTCACACTATGTTGTTAATTCTCTAGAAGTTCGAGCTTGTAAGTGCTGGAAATCCCGCTAAAGAGATTCCTTTCACGAATCGAGTCCTGATGACGTGGGTCTTTACTTGGATTTTATCCATAGTATTGATAACTATCCCTAACGGGATTCGGAAGGCTGATGTGCTCGACTAAGGTGAATAAAATCAAGACATTCATTAGAAAAACAATCGTAGTGTTCTAATGTAACAACCGACAATTTTCCAAAAACTTATTTTACTAACCAAAACGTTTAGTTTTGAAATCCATTAGCTTTTAAACTCCTCTGAACTTGCTTGGGTTTGAAAAACAGAGGATATCTCATAAAACGTGAGCGTTATTCATTTATTAAGCCGGCACAACCTAAAATGCACGAAACGAGTCGATTTATGAAATAAATTAACTCCGAGAAAGTTATACGTATTAATACTCGTTTTCATTGGAAAAATAATTTCGGACTCAATGGCACAAGTCTCTTAATTTAAAACGCATGTTTACTATGTAAAATGGGGCCCACAAGGTATATACTAAAAGAATTGCAAACTTTATACATTCTACCCCCGCGCCCTAATTTCACCGCCACCCCCTACACTTTCTTTTGTCCAAGTTTAGCCACTCATGGGGTATAAAAGGAAGAGAATTAGGGTTTCAGTCTCACTCTTACACATATCTCACCGGAATCCACTATTCCGGCACCGTCACCATTTCCAGTCAAAAATTCCGGCGAGCCTTTTTATTTTCGTATGAGTAGATCAAGACGCGGGGAGAGTTTTTGGGTTAGTTCGAGTCCGGGAGGAGTGCGTTTTCAAAGGTTTTGTCATCACACCGCCGTGACCACCACCGCGTCATTTCTCTTTTCCGTTCATTGGTAAGCTCACCACCACCACCCTCTCTATTTCATTCACTCCTTTTCACTTAAACCAATCGGATCTATAAAACTCAATCAAGTTCGTGGTAAGAATTAACAAACAAACATTTTTATATAAGGATCTAAGTTTTTAAACCAAAAATCGTTCAACTCATTACCGAGTCGACTCAACTCGCCCGAGTTAACTCACTGAGTTGGGATTTACTTCTTTTATTGACATTGAAAACGAGTATTCAAAGAACGCTACTTCATAAATTACTTGAGGATTATTTCTCAAACATGTTACTTATTAGGTTGTGCCGATCCAGTACCGTTGTGCTATTACTTCCTGAATGATGTTGTATCTTACTACTTGATTCTAGTTGTGATATCTTGCATTGCTGCATACTGAGGTGTGTTCATAGCCCCACTCTTATTTATCTTTACTATTTTGCAAACTACTTGGGGTGAGATACATGCTACTGTTTTGACCATGATCACAATTGTTTGAAAACTGTACTTTGACCTAAAAACTATGCTTTCTGCTTTCTGAAACTTTATTTGGGCTGGAAAAACATTTATACTTTCTGGTACTATGAGTGAAGCAGTACCTACTTTTTGAAATATCCGATAAGCACTAAGTACCACCATTGCCACAACTTAAGTCCCTCGATCATGCACCATTAATTACTTGCGAGTGAGCGCGAATATAGCTTATAGGCCTATAGGATTTGACCATCACGCCATGTTGACTAAGGTCGGTCCGCATGTGATGTACTATATTTGAGTTACCTAGGTATTTGGCAAGATACCTAGCTCTGGGAGCATTTATTATATTATGAAATCCGCGGTTACTGTTGACTTACGCCAGGGTTACTGGTGCCGGTTAACATTTTGTGTGTCATGAGCTTAGTGTAGTGGTAACATCTGAACTTATGGGTGTATAACAAAGTAACCCGCTTTCTCTTAAACTTGAAATATTATGATCAAGTACTTTACTTAAACCTATGAATTCACTCAACCATTGTGTTGACTTTTAGCATGTTTTATCTCAGGTGTTAGATCTTTTTCGCTGCATATCTTACTTTTGGAGAAGCTTGGCGAAGGGCATGGCATGAACATAGAAGACTCTGTAAACTATTTGGGACCGCTTTAAATCCTTTTATGGACCTATATTTTCCGCACTATTTTTAAATAAAGTAAATTGAATGTTTTCAATTATGAAATTTCTTCTAAAATGGTTTAAGTAAAACCGTTCTTTGAACCTTGTGTTGTGATAATTATTGAATAGCACCCCACGACTTGTATGCTTCTGCTGATCCGATTTCGGGGTGTTACAGATGGTATCAGAGCCACTGAGTATAGAGAACTGGGTATTTTTGAGAACTGTGTATTTTTGAAAACCTAGAATATAACTATTTTTACGAAAACTTAAATCCTATGACCGTCACGTGCCTGCCTGCCAAGCCGATGCCTCGCTTATAATTTTGTTTGGATAGCATATTTTTTGATATATTAAATGTTATATTCGATGAGATGTATGCCTTGCTATTTGATGGTTTATATTCCCCTTATTTTCGCTATCTACTATAAGTATTTTCATATACTTACGTCGATGCACCGAACATGTCACGGACTTACGCTATTTCCTTGCGTAACCACATTATTTGATTCCGAGTTTCGACACCTGTTGTGGTTTTAAAACGAGTTTAAAGTAAGGAACATAGTACTAGTGTAACTAAACTGAGTATCCCAAAATTTATTGATCCTTGGTAGAGGGTAGACTAATCACCTATAATCAACCAGGGATAGTGGGTACATGGCCTGATCACCTATGTCTCATAAATGAATTTTGCGATACTGGGAGTAGTTATAACATGATTATGTTTCGGGTTGACTTTCTATTTTTAATTAAGGGAATGGTAAAAGTTTTGCATACACTGGTACAGATATGGGTATTGGTCACACCAAAAATGTGTGACGATATGCATATAGTCACACACATTTTTTTGGTGTGTGTCACCAAAGGTCGTGCCACCGTAGGTGGCATATGGTCACATTGTTTAGTTTGTGACCATTTTCATTGAAAAATAGTGACCAAAACCCGAATATATGTGACAAATTAGGCACAAGTTTTGTTGGATTAAACAGTTTTGTGTGACCGCAAACACTTTATATTCACACAAATATTTTTTGAGAGTAACCATTGTTCGTCCTTTGGCCACATAAATATATAATATATGTGACATTTGAGATGATTTATTCAAGTAAATGTGTATTTTATGTGACTATTTCCCGTCCTATGGCCACATGAATATATAATAAATGTGACGTTTGTGATGATTTAGTCACACAACGTGTGTTGTTATTTTGGAGTTAGTCACATACAATTTAAAAAACAGTGGCCAAAAGTGTTAATAAGTGTGACCATATGCTGTTTAAAGTGAAGAAATGTGTATTTTTTGTGACTATTGATCATCCAATGGCCACTTGAATTTTATGTTTGTGTGGCCTTTTCTAATATTTAGTCACACAAAGCATGTTTGTTTTGGGTATTTGGTCACGTACAATTTAAAAAACAGTGACCAAACGTGTTAATAAGTGTGACCATACGTTGTTTAAAGTGAAGAAATGTGTATTTTGTGTGACTAATGATCATCCAATGGCCACTTGAATTTTAGGTTTGTGTAGCCTTTTGTAATATTTAATCACACAAAGCATGTTTGTTTTGGGTATTTGGTCACAAACAATTAAGCAAAAATTGGCCAAAAGTGTTAATAAGTATGACCATATGCTGTTTATAGTGAAGAAATGTGTATTTTGGGTGACTATTGTTCATCCAATGGCCACTTGAATTTTATGTTTGTGTGGCCTTTTGTAATATTTAGTCACACAAATCATGTTTGTTTTGGGTATTTAGTCACAAACAATTAAGCAAAAAGTGGCCAAAAGTGTTAATAAGTGTGACCATATGCTGTTTAAAGTGAAGAAATGTTTATTTTGTGTGACTAATGATCATCCAATGGCCACTTGAATTTTATGTTTGTGTGGCCTTTTGTAATATTTAGTTACACAAAGCATGTTTGTTTTGGGTATTTAGTCACACACAATTTAAAAAATAGTGGCCAAAAGTGTTGATAAGTGTGACCATATGCTGTTTAAAGTGAAGAAATGTGTATTTTGCATGGCTATTGTTCATCCAACGGTCACATGAATTTTTAGTTTGCGTGGCATTTTGTAATATTTAGTCACACATCAAATTAAACAAAGAGTGACCAATAATGTTGATAAGCGTGACCATATTATGTGAGTTCATCTTTTAACCACAGTGTTACTACTGCTATTACTAAGTTAGTACTGTTGGAGCAGAGTTGCTACTTGTTGTGAATTAAAACAACAGTTAGTACTGCCAGGTATAAAGTTACAACTGCTGAAGATTAACACTAACAGTACTAAGTCAGTTAGTACTGCTAGTATAGAAAGTTAGTACTGTTTATGTGATGAAGACAGACGAGTGAAGATATTTATAGTATAGATTGGATGTATATCTTATTATTGTAGATTGATACGAATATTATAGTTTACTTGTAAAGGACTCCTTGTGCTATAAAAGGAGATCCTAGGTTAAGTTTTCAATATCAGAAAAGTAAGTCATACGAAAACTTCAAGGTTGTAAAACCCTAGTGATACTCAGATCACTCGTATTATAATCAATAATGTTGAAGCTATTCGGTTGGTAAAACACTTTTGTTCATACACTGTTCCATTCATATACACATAATCTTCAAAGTGCTTTGTAGTAAATTCCGCGTGCTACTTAGCATATACTCAAAATATCTCTAACATAAGGCGTGTGTCTAGATCCTACAAGTGGTATCAGAGCCAGGTTCTGATACTTTGAATTAGAAGATCCAGAAGAACTTTTTCTCTTTCAACAAGGAAGATGGACATGGAAACTTCACAAACCTCAATCCTTGCCAAACTCCCAATGCTCAAACAAAACGAATATGATCTTTGGAGGCTCGGAATTGAGCAGTACTTTATGGTGCAATATTATGCACTATGGGATATCATTCTCAATGGTGATTCCTTTAAACCAACAACTTCTGAAGAAACACTTGCTGATGGTTCCAAAACTACTAAGCTCAACACTGAACCAGTCACCAATGATGAGAGGATCAAGAAGAAGAATGATCTCAAAGCCAAGAGTTTGTTACTAATGGCAATTCCCAATGATCAGGTGTTGAACTTCAGTCATTATGAGACTGCAAAGACACTTTTTGCAGCAATTGCAGAGAGATTTGGTGGTAATGAAGCCACTAAGAAGGCACAAAGAACACTGCTGAAGCAAAGCTATGAGAATTTTAGTGCCACAAGCACTGAAACTCTTGATCATGTATTTAACAGGCTACAGAGGATTGTTAGCCAACTTGTTGGGTTGAAGATAGTGATTCCACAAGAAGACCTTAACATGAAGTTTCTCAATAGCTTGTCTGCTGAGTGGAACACCTATGTTGTTGTTTGGAGTAACAAGCCTGAACTGGAGAAGATGACACATAATGAGTTGTACAACAATCTTAAGATTGTTGAACAAAAGGTGAAAAAGACAGGAAGCACCAGTTCTATGTCTGGAAACATGGCATTCTTGTCAAACCCCAACATTAGCAGTCCTGAAGATGATCAAGATGTTTGTACTGCTAGCCCTAAAGTTAGTACTGCTAGTGTAAAAACTAGCACTGCTAGCTTGAGTGATGAAACTATCTATGCATTTGTATCTGAGCAATCCAATGGGTCTCACATCTACAATGAAGACCTTCTTCAAATTCATGAAGATGACTTGGAAGCAATGGACTTGAAGTGGCAGATGGCTTTGATAAGCATTAGGGCAAAGAAGTACTTTCAAAGGACTGGAAACAAGCTTACTTTCAATGGAGGAGATGTTGCTGGCTATGACAAATCAAAGGTGGAATGTTATAATTGTCATAAAATGGGACATTTTGCCAGAGAATGCAGAAGCCCCAGACAATAGGACAACAAGGGTAAAGGGTACAAAAGTCAGTAGGGAAATAGGAGAACAGTGAATGTGGAAGAGACTTCTTCCAAGGCAATGGTAGCTGTTGATGGAGCTGGATTTGACTGGAGCTTCATGGAAGAAGAGGCGGAACCAGCCAACTTGGGATTGATGGTCTTCTCTGACTCAGAGGTACATGAGGTTAAAAAGTGTTCTAATTCTTGTCCTGCTTTGAAAGAATATGAGTCACTTAAAAAGCAATATGATAATCTTAGAACAGAATTTAAAGAAGTGAACTTTAGTCTTTCAAATCATAAAAGAGGAATTGTAAAAACCCAAAATCACCACAATCCGAAATGACCAAAATACCCTCTAAATTTAAAATTTTAAGAACTTGTAAAATACGCCATAAATTAAAATTTGAGTTATATAACGTGTTATGACTCGAAACCATACGATATGAACTTATAACCTAAGTATCTAACACATTAATATTTGAACATATAAACGTAATACGAATATTAAAACTTATGTTATACACAATTAAAATATGGTTACACATTTTATTTAGCCTAGCTGATCCATATGTATGTACACAACGAATACGGTCTTGAATATAGTCCTAGTACGTGATTGAGATAACTTTGGTAAATTCCCCTAATTTGTCTCACCATAACCGATTCCTTTTCTTTTCATACGCATGGAAACAAAGACAAAAATATACGCTTGCCTTTCTTAAAAAGATATGTATACATCACTTTTGATAGACCAGTAGTATTTGTTCCACAAGGTTATCACATATACGTGATACCTCACCAAAAAAATTGAAACGTGCCTATACCTCTTAAACAGCCAAAACAAAACAAATCTTTATCATGATCGTATGAGAAACTGAGTGTGTGATCGCATGAGGGTTGGGTCACCAACGTCCATCATGCAAACTACAAATACGAATTTAGTCTTCGTCATGGCTCTTGCTTGGTTTCGATCTCGATTTGTTGTTGGAGGGTTCATCAGCAGGAGGTTTGTATCGTGATTGGTTATCGAGTCTCATTCGAGGTTGGTTTTCGTGTTCGTCTAACGTTGGAATTGTGGCTGTGATCTTTGGTGTTCGATTCCTATTGTGTACGTGAGTACTTCTCATGATCTAGATCATGGTTGGGGTTAGGATGGTGGAGTTAGATCGCGATGGTGTTCGTGTATCATTTTTTTCCCCTCTTCTCTTCGATCATTCTTGGTGCAGCTTTAAGGTAAACATTTATATACCATCGATCGGCACACACATGATCATGCATTCATTCTAACATGTTAAGCGATAAAACGAGTTGATATATGAGAACTATAATCTTGAATGACTGTTAACAAGGGACGAATAAGATGTGGTTTTAAAATGGGTTATATAAAAGTTTATCGTATGAACAACACAATCAGATTCTAGCTAAACTATAGGGTCGAGTATGGTTTTCTTTTCTGTTGACCCTCTTTGTTCAGCCCTATGGGTTGAGTCGTTAGTTATCATGCATCATTCTAGTATGTTACGCGTTAAAACAGCATTAATATATAAGAACGATAATTGTAAATTCAATATTAATATGGGACGATTAGATTGCGGTTTAAAACAGGTTTGGTTGTGAAGTTTTTGGTATTACATGCAATTGGTTTAGATTAATCACGTCTCGTATTGGCGTTTGTGTGTGTGAGTGTCGACCTATCAAGTATTTGAGGTACGAATAAAACCTATGTCTTACTGGCTGTTTTGTTTGGACAAGAGGTCCTTTGGTTTGTGGGAATATGCGTTAAAATGGTAAGGATGAAAAAGGGCAAAAACAATACAACCTGTAAGTGAAAGAGTTGTGTTGATTGTAATAAACACGTGGGGATTTTTAAGATTTAAACAGCCCTTATATGAAGACATCGTAGGGGTTGTCATGCAAAATACGCTATGATGGTTAAAAACTTAAAACGTGATACCTTTCGAATAAAGTACATTGCATAATTGTTACGTCTAAGAACACAAGAGGTGAACACGTTATATGGTCATATCAGCATATAAGTTATATTTGCAGCTAGTGTATATATATTGAGTCGAATGATGTTTAAACTTGTATAAATTCACGTAAGGAAATATGCGATGCATGGGTCTAAGTATATTAGAATAAATTATGAAGGGACTAAAACTAAGAAGAACCATACATCTGAGATGAGAGTTAACTTACTAATTATGAATAAACCCTAAACATGTAAATTTAATAACAATAATCGGTTATGTCATTAAACAATAAATAGACTCCTAAATGATAAATGATCGTTAATTCAGGTAGATCATTTGAAGAAGGAGTGACGTGTGTCCCTTGTGATCCTTTCATTTGCTTATAAGGTACAGATATTCTACCTTTTTCAGTAAGGGTGCTTTCGTTCTCATGACTTTCTTGATCTTTGATTCGTTATAAGATTCCCTTAAGCCATTGCTATGATCCCCTGTTCTTTGATTCGTTCGTTTGATATGCTTCGTTGATATTATGATTCATTGACATTCGTTCATTGCGATCCCTATGGTATGATACTTGACTTAATTCTTTCGTTACCCTATGACATGAATATTCGAATCACTTGATACTCTGAAGGTTCATTTGATTTTGGTAACTAGATGTGAAAACCTTTCTTAATTATATTATGGAAATGTTTTGAGAAAAACTATTCTAAAATGATGTTTACGAACGATGCGATACCACGTTTATATGGAATTTTGCTATCTTTTATGAAAACTAATTTTAAAGACTACTTTTATGAAAACCGTTATTAAAGATCATTTTTATGAAAATCATTTGATTAAGATTTCTTTAAATAAACCATTTGATTATGAACCTTCGATTATGAACCTTTGACGATGAACCTTTGATACCTTGATGACTTGACATTTGACCCTGCTATGATTCCCTCTTATTTGATTCATGACTATCATTGTATGATTGTCATTCTATTTGATCCATTCTGACATTTATTTAAATGTCTCTGCTATGATATGATTATGCTTTGCTATGCTTATTAGAGTTACTATCTTGTTTCTCTTGTCATGCTAGATTATGATTTGTTGTATGATATGATAGATCCGTGCCTGAGCTTAACTAGTTCTGGAGGTACCAGGACCATGTCTTTGATGGCACCCTAGACATGACACTCCCGTAGAGGTGTGATAGATCTACGGCGTTCCCCCTTATGATATGATATGATTTTGTGTACACTATTGGCCAACTTTATATATACGTGACCAGTCCAGTACTGCCATTCATATTTTGTTAGGGAGTGTATGGATGCATCCTAGGTTTTATGTATGTGTATGATATGGCGACCAGGTGGTGTGTGCCTTACACTCCTTCTCACAATTTTGGTACTTAGAGGTCTCCCCTCTTCGTGCACTTTTATGATATGATATGATACGATTTGACGGATTATGTATGGAGTTCTTATGGCACATCCTTATATGAATTTTTCCATTATTTCATTATCTCTCTTGATTCATTATTATTCAGTTCTTTTTCATTCTTGATTCTTAGCTCTCCTTGATTTTGTATGACGTTCATGATTATGCTTTCGTTTGACATTCTTATTCCTATGTCATTTATTTCTTATGTACTGTTATGTATGTTGTGTATATCTGTTCACTGGGCTTTTTAAGCTCAGTCGCATTTCTTTCCTGCGGCAGGTTTTAGTTGGAAGCTGGGTTATGAGTGGAGTGCTTTGAGCTTAGAAAGCTATACTTAGATTGCTATCATGGATTTAGAGATGACTAGAAGAGATTTGCAATTCAGACTTAGTATGTTGTTATTATTCCCATTTGTAACCTTGTAGTTTCAAATTTTCCCTTTGTAACCTTTGAAGTTCATTTGTAATATTTAGTCTTATGCTTGTGTTTGCTTTGATATGTCACCATAACGTAATACTTCTACCCTTATCAGGTTGGGGTGTTACAGGAATAGCTGTTTTAGAAGAGCAACTTACTTTTTATACACAGAATGAATCAAACTTTACAGATGATATAGCTGTCTTAAAAATAGATTTGCAACATAGAAGATTATGTGTATATGAATGGAACAGTTTATGAACAAAAGTGTTTTACCAACCAAATAGCTTCTGTTAGGAATTAAATATAGAGTTGATATTGACAAAATGTGAAAGATGAGGGACTTATGGAGACAAAGGGTGAAACTTCATAAAGAAGAAAAGATTACAGGAAATCTTTTATTATTTTATGTTTATCTCTTTGTAACCCTAATGTTTCTAGTATATAAAGAAACACAGGGAATACGTTTTAGGTGTGTCAATATGTAACACCAAGAAAAGTGTGTGTGTGTACGAGTGTTTTATGGGAAAACACCTAGGGTAGTTTGTTAAGCCTCAAGAATCTTTTGATTCCTGTTAGTGTGTTAACCGTTCTATCATTGATCAAGGTAGAATTGGGGCTGTTTGTATTGGTTAGAGTGGAGATGATGACGAGGAAAACTTTGTTCAATAATAATGAATGTTTTGTGTTTATCCGCTGCGTATTGATTTATTCATTGTTATTGTTGTTATCCTAGATATGAGGTCTAACAAACCTCGAGCATAATGATCTCCACAGCTTCAATATTATTGATTAGAATACGAGTGATCTGAGTATCACTAGGGTTTTACAACCTTGAAGTTTTCGTATGACTTACTTTCCTGATATTCAAAACTTAACCTTGGATTTCCTTTTATAGCACAAGGAGTCCTTTACAAGTAAACTATAATATTCTTATCAATCTACAATAATAAGATATACATCCAATCTATACTATAAATATCTTCACTCGTCTTTCTTCATCACATAAACAGTACTAACTTTCTGTACTAGCAGTACTAACTGACTTAGTACTGTTAGTGTTAATCTTCAGCAGTTGTAACTTTATACCTGGCAGTACTAACTGTTCATTTAATTCCCAATAATCCTCCCCTAAACTTATGATTTCTCTGCAAATCATTATGTTTTTCGAATTAAACTCCAACATTGATGATGGGGGGATTCTTTCAAACACTTATCTTCAATTTTGAATCACTTCACTAATTTCTTCATATTTAAGCTTTGAAGAAACCATAACAGTAAGCACTCCAGCACTTAACTTCATCAGAATCAATCAATCTTTGAATCTGCTCTGCATAAACACTTTCTTTTTCCTCTGCTTATCCTCCCCTGAGTTACATAATCATTCTTTAACTAACTGAACATGAAGATCTTGATCAAACTGAGCAATTTTCCTCCAATATGAACAATTTTCCTCCCCTGTTTGGAAGAATCCTCACCATCACTTGAACTTGAACTTATGATTCTTGAGCTCAGCCTCCAATGTGGTCACTTTTGCAGACAATTTGTGCAAGTTTCCATCAATTCTATTAGTTTCAAACTGCCCTCATCACTTCTAGGTATGTTAACTCCTGGGAGAGGTGAATCATAGAGCATAGACTCAGTATCAAAATTAGTTTAAACCAGCAGTACAAACTGTTTATCAAAAAATTTCAAAGAGCAGTATAAACTTAAGTTTGATTGGAAAACATTACTGCCCACTTATAGTTTTTAGCAAACTATCAGCTATCAACGGATTTGATGTGTCTTTACCAATAGCCGTTTGCTTTGGATTAGCCAACTCTTTTATGTGAAGTATGGTGAGTTGATTACCATATAGTTTTTGGTAAACTATCAACCATAAACGAATTTGAGAAGTTGATGAGGCGAAAAGTGTACCGCTTTTAAGGGGTCATTTAAGCCTTAAATCGTATTTATTTGATCAAATATTGCCCTAAATCGTTTTTTTTGTCATTTTAGGTACTTTTGAGGAGAAATTTGGAAAAGGAGGCATTTTGGACGTTTTTGGAGCATTAAAGTGAAGAAAACGGCAAAGTCTCAAAAATCGGCTAAAAGTTACTCTTGACGGCGTCAAGATTTACTCTAGACGGCGTCATGCCTTGGCAAGAAAAGTTGGACGTGAAATTTACTCATGACGGGCCAGTGAAAATAGCATGTGAATTCTGATGGCGTCACGCTTTAACTTGATCGAGGGCGTCACGGCTTAAATCATAAGGGGACGGCGTCACGTTCATGGTTCGACGGCGTCAAGCCTTGATAAGCCAGAATGGATTTTTGAAGAGCTAAAGAGGGACGGCGTCAAGAAGGTCATCCGGGAACCCTAAAAGCGGCGAGGTGACGGCGTCACACTCCATAAGGTGACGCCGTCAGATCCAAAAATCTATATATAGTTTTCTAATTTTTTGTCATGAAAGGAGAGCTTAGTGTGTGGAATTTTGGGATAAAACCCTAGGACGAATTCAGCTTCTTTTTCAAGGCTTTTTGCCTTGAGATCTTCCATGTCTCATTGAAAGATAAGTTATCAATTAATCATTCAATATGTCTATGTGTTGTTTGATTCTATCTTATTCTTGTCTTTTGTTTAACATGTTAGGCTAAATTTATCTTGTGTTTGCTTAGATCTAATGAAACCTAGCTATTGATTATTGGTTGTTAGTGTGTTGTTAGTTGTATTGGATGATTGTTTATCTATGTTAGGCTTAAGAAAACTGGCTAACTTCCTATTCGGTAACTTGCTTGAACGTCTTAAGAAACATGAACCAAACGCGTACTAAAGGTTTTTATGGTTGTATTTAATGCACAAGCGAATTCTAGTGATCCCATGTTAGGAGCTTTCTAGCCGGCTCGACATAGGAGTGAAGTAGGAGCTTGTAGAGTTGGGGAAGTAAGTACGCCACCCCACGAATGGTATTAAGGAATACACCCGTCATCCACGCGACTAATACACACTAATTAACCGGTAAAAGATAGTTAGGGAGTAAGGAAATCTAAGTAAACACATTTCTCTACACATAAGTTTCTCACCACATTTTCATTTTTATTATTTTATTTTATTTGCATTCGTAGTAATTTGGGTTAGTTGACTAGCAACTAATTCCGCCCACTCTATCAAAACCGAGATTTTACTTGCTTTCATAAAAATATAAAAACATAAAAAGAATCTTCCTCAACCCTTAGACCTAATTAGAGTAGTCTTTCATACCTAACGAACACTATTCCCTGTGGAGAACGATCAATCCCCCGTACTTACCACTACACTATACTACATCGGTCAGGTACACTGCCTGGTGGGGTTGTAAGCCTCTTGAGATCCCTCGAGAGGTAAAACCTGTTGTAAGGTTACAAAACCACGCAATCAAGTTTTTGGCGCCGCTGCCGGGGAATAGTTATTGTTTAGGTTGAATTTTTATTTTATAGGTCTACTCACTAGATTCCTTTCTAGTGAGATTTTTATTTTATTTTTCTAGGTTTTCTTTAGTCTATCTATTTTTCTTTGTGTGTTTGTTCGTAATTTCCATTGACTCTTCCGTTCACCATTATGGAGTACGCGAATCCACCATACCACCAACCACAAAGGCCATTCTACCCTATTGACATCTCGAATTTCAAACAATATCGAGATGAACCCATATATGATGCATGGACTCGTTTTAGAAATTTACTCCGAAAATTCCCTCATCATAGTTTCGCTTTAGCATCCCTAACCCGAACCTTTTACTATCGTGTTGGCCAATATGACCAAATGCGCATTGAGGATTTTGCCAATGGGGACTTTAGGGAATTAAGTGCTGAAGAAGCGTGGGATGCCATAGAAGATTGTGCCCAATATTATTATAGGGTAGACAACCCAACAAACGTTAGTACAAGTCAATTGAATATAAATTTCCTGGATCATGAAACAAGTTTGTTTGGGGATGAATATGTTAGTGTTGAGATACCTAAGTGGATGTCATGTAATGCCATAGTACAAAACAAACACATAGGTGACCTTGATGTGATGGAGGATCTAGCCGAATATGATCACATTGATAAAAAAGACCTAGGTTTTGTGATTGATGACGTTGAATCTCAAGAAACACATGATGAATCTTTTAGGCAGTTTGAATATAGCAGTCAGAATATTGAGGATGATCCTTATGATTCGGACATAGAAGTTGAGATGCCTAGAGAAGCACTTGAGATACTAGGGAAAATGTTAGGGTTAGATTCTACTAAAACACATGATGAGGATATAGGTGATCTTGACACAAGGAATGATGAGGTAAGTAACATAAGCCTACCAAGTACCCCACAAGTCCTACCATCATTTGAGGCACACACACCGCCCGTGACTTACCCGGAAGAAGTTGAGGAGACTATAGGAACCCCAATAGAGGTAGAGCCCTTGGACCAAACACAACTAGAAGAAATAGGTTTGAATGCTTTTAGTTATCACAACCTTTCTTTTAGTCCTATGGAAGTTCCTAGTTTTGATGAGCCGGAGCCTCAACCAAAACCGTTACCTAATCTTCCATCCTTGGATGAAAATTTAGGAATTGAATTAGGTCCCGATCCACCCATCAAAACATATAGTCCGGGTAGTCTTAAGTTTAAGGTAGTAGACATTAAGCCTTGTAGTGAGGAAGACAATATAGGAGTGAAAAATGGCCTTACATATCTACATCACCCATTCATGATTGATCACAAGAAACATTATGGGTTTAAACCGGGTCTATTGGGTCAAGATGGATTCCCAATTAGGAGTCTCTCGAAGTTGTTAGAAAATGATCCCTTTTTAGGAGAACACTTTAACTCACCCATTAACCAAAGTGAACTAGGCAAGGTTATGATGAAAGGAGCACACTCCTTTGAGCATATAATTCATCCACCACTCTTTCCTCACGTGGCATACTCCTACCGAGCTGGTGTGTATCGCTACTATCACCCGTACTTAATCCTAAGTGTAGGGAAAACCTCCCCTATTTCCGTTAAATAAGGGTAGAGTCAGGCTCGTGACTAGAACAAAAACAAGCGCTCTTGGGAGGCAGCCCATGCTTTATTTGCTTTGTGTGTTTATTTGTTTGTTTGTTTGTTTTTATTTATTTCCGTATGTGTGTTTAATTTTTATTCTTATTGATTCATGTTCAAAAGTAAATTGTGAAAATGCTTTATTTTGTTTTTAACTTCGTCTTAACTACATATAAAGGTATGTTGCAAAAGATAAGTGTAAGGGAAATCTAAATCGGTTTATTAGAACACAAATTAACATGAATCGTAATAATAATAAATTAGCATACATATTAGTATTTGTTTGAGTCAAATGCTTGTATCGAGTCATAATGATGTTTTGCAGGAATTCCAGGAAGTAAGGTAAAGGTTTTTCCAGAAATTTTCCGGAAACTTAAAATGAAAATTTTTGTCAGGTCATTTCTGACGGCGTCAAGGTTCATAACCTGACGGCGTCAGATTTAATTTTCAGAAATTTTTGAAAGTTTTGTTTTTAGAAAAGTTTTTATTAAAATCTCCAACTTATAATCTCCAGGAATCTGCAAAATTATCATTCCACAAGCATTATATCCTTATATATAGATTTTTTCCCGCCGATGTTATGCAGGTTTTCGTGTTTGTTTTCTCAGGTTTAACAGGTTATTTTGGACAAGGAGATGTTTTTGGATCAAGCTTGTGGCGATGCATTAGTCATGGAGCTTCTACATTACTTTGGAGGAAGATTTAACCGTGTAATTTCATTATCCACCGAGCGAATCAGGGGAGTATTTGATTTCATTCTTTTACTTTTTACTTTTACATCTTGTTATTTGAACATTGGGGACAATGTTCATCTTAAGTGTAAGGGGAGGGTAAAAGTACGATTTTTGAGAATACAATTGCGCTTGACTTTTGTTTGTTTAATGGTAGATGTGTAATAAAACTGAGATAAATACTTGTTAGGGTAATTTTAGTGCCAAATTTAATTTTTTTTTTTTTTTACAACATATAGGAGTGAAACTTTGATCTTAATGAGCGTCTCACGGATAGGAGTTATATGACTAGCACAAAAACCGTACCACTAAAAAATTTTCCACCCCCAAATATGTGAGGTTCACCCCTAGAATTGGTAGGAAAAGCATTTATGCTATGATGTGTGTACCGGTAGCACTTAGATTCTAGAACTTGCGTTAGGACCATTCCGAGGCCACAAGTGAGACTACATTCGTGTAGTTAGATTTACTACATGATAAGAGGCATTAGGATTAACCCATTGTTTTACACCTGTGTTTTTGTTATAATTACGTTGGCTACATTGGTCAAGTAATTCTCCCACACCCTTTGCGTTGTACTCATTTTTAGTACACGATACCCCTAGTACACCCCTCAGAGCCTATCTTTTCGTTTCAACCTTTAAGCATTTTACTTAAAGGAAGAATTTGTTACACCCCACTTAAATGTACACCCAAATCGCCTTAGCCTACCTTGTATGCACTCATTTTTAGTGCATTATTGTTACAACATTTGTTTAAACCCAAGTTAATTATCTAGTTGATTACATGGTTGCTAAGTCGAGTCATATCCTTGTACATATTGTTTTGGGACGATTGGGACTCATGGGTAAAGTACTAGTGTAATGGAGTAATGGGGAAGAACATCATTTATTACCCCCATATGTGCTAAATATTTTAAAAGTACTCCAAGTTTTTCAATTATCTTAATTCGAGTCATTAGATTAGTATTTGTAAAGTTATGTAAAAATTCAAGTGTAAGGGGGATGCAATGCCCCTATGATGTATTATTTTGGATGGTAGGGCAAAAGTGTATGCAAAAAAAAAAAAAAAAAAAAAAAAAAAAAAAAAAATCGAAAAAATCAAGAAAAATACAAAAAAATGAGAAAATGAAAAGTAGAAAAAAACATACGGACTACCATCCCGTTTTATTTTATGTTTGTTTTATATTTTTGTTATTTTGTTATTTCGTTTCTAGCTTAAGATCGAGTCTAGTCTTGGCTTAGCAACATTGTATAGTACATGTAATTGATCAAGATTTTTAACTCGCCACCAGTAAAATATCCTTTATCCAACAAAACCGTGTTTTCCTTTTCCCTACACCTAACGTTATAACCCATTTAAAAGCCCTCTTTGATAGTTTATCTTAGGTGCTTACGCCTAGTGGAGGAGGTTTTCGATCCTTTCCCAAGCCTATGGTAATCTATTTGCTATGACAGGTAGTGAGAGATATTTTCCGTTTTCATTTATGAGATTTATTTTGATGACACTTGAGAGATGTGAGTATCTAAACACTACTTGTGAGGTGCTAGTTTATAATCTCCGTGCTTATTATGATTGAAGTGGAACGATTATTTGTTGTAATTACTTTTATATTAGCATTAAATGACCCCTAACTTATATTTTGATTAGAATAAAAGCGCATTTGCTTGAGGACAAGCAAATCTCAAGTGTAAGGGTATTTGATGAGGCGAAAAGTGTACCGCTTTTAAGGGGTCATTTAAGCCTTAAATCGTATTTATTTGATCAAATATTGCCCTAAATCGTTTCTTTTGTCATTTTAGGTACTTTTGAGGAGAAATCTGGAAAAGGAGGCATTTTGGACGTTTTTGGAGCATTAAAGTGAAGAAAACGGCAAAGTCTCAAAAATCGGCTAAAAGTTACTCTTGACGGCGTCAAGATTTACTCTAGACGGCGTCATGCCTTGGCAAGAAAATTTGGACGTGAAATTTACTCATGACGGGCCAGTGAAAATAGCATGTGAATTCTGACGGCGTCACGCTTTAACTTGATCGAGGGCGTCACGGCTTAAATCATAAGGGGACGGCGTCACGTTCATGGTTCGACGGCGTCAAGCCTTGATAAGCCAGAATGGATTTTTGAAGAGCTAAAGAGGGACGGCGTC
This sequence comes from Artemisia tridentata subsp. tridentata, assembly GCA_021014915.2. Taxonomy (NCBI): domain Eukaryota; kingdom Viridiplantae; phylum Streptophyta; class Magnoliopsida; order Asterales; family Asteraceae; genus Artemisia; species Artemisia tridentata. The sequence goes on along the minus strand of CP139507.1, from coordinate 273,607,199 downwards.
AAGAAGGTCATCCGGGAACCCTAAAAGCGGCGAGGTGACGGCGTCACACTCCATAAGGTGACGCCGTCAGATCCAAAAATCTATATATAGTTTTCTAATTTTTTGTCATGAAAGGAGAGCTTAGTGTGTGGAATTTTGGGATAAAACCCTAGGACGAATTCAGCTTCTTTTTCAAGGCTTTTTGCCTTGAGATCTTCCATGTCTCATTGAAAGATAAGTTATCAATTAATCATTCAATATGTCTATGTGTTGTTTGATTCTATCTTATTCTTGTCTTTTGTTTAACATGTTAGGCTAAATTTATCTTGTGTTTGCTTAGATCTAATGAAACCTAGCTATTGATTATTGGTTGTTAGTGTGTTGTTAGTTGTATTGGATGATTGTTTATCTATGTTAGGCTTAAGAAAACTGGCTAACTTCCTATTCGGTAACTTGCTTGAACGTCTTAAGAAACATGAACCAAACGCGTACTAAAGGTTTTTATGGTTGTATTTAATGCACAAGCGAATTCTAGTGATCCCATGTTAGGAGCTTCCTAGCCGGCTCGACATAGGAGTGAAGTAGGAGCTTGTAGAGTTGGGGAAGTAAGTACGCCACCCCACGAATGGTATTAAGGAATACACCCGTCATCCACGCGACTAATACACACTAATTAACCGGTAAAAGATAGTTAGGGAGTAAGGAAATCTAAGTAAACACATTTCTCTACACATAAGTTTCTCACCACATTTTCATTTTTATTATTTTATTTTATTTGCATTCGTAGTAATTTGGGTTAGTTGACTAGCAACTAATTCCGCCCACTCTATCAAAACCGAGATTTTACTTGCTTTCATAAAAATATAAAAACATAAAAAGAATCTTCCTCAACCCTTAGACCTAATTAGAGTAGTCTTTCATACCTAACGAACACTATTCCCTGTGGAGAACGATCAATCCCCCGTACTTACCACTACACTATACTACATCGGTCAGGTACACTGCCTGGTGGGGTTGTAAGCCTCTTGAGATCCCTCGAGAGGTAAAACCTGTTGTAAGGTTACAAAACCACGCAATCAGAAGTCTTTACCAGAAACCGTTTGCTCTGGACTAGTTGGTTCTTGATGTGGGTTAGACATGGTGAACCAATTATCATTTTTTGTGTGCTAAGTTCACACACTTCAAGTTCCAAAGCACCATACTTTCCAAAGCATAACATAGTCAAAACACAATCCACCTTAGAGTGCTTTCTCAACCAGTAAATGTTAGTCCAAAACCAAAGAAAATACAAGACACAGTATTTTCTATTTGACAGTTATCAAAAGTGACTAATACATTTATATAAGCAGTACCAAAATTATACAAACAGTATAAACTATACATAGCAGTTGCATCAGGCACAACTAGCAGTACTAAATCCTTTTTATAACAAAAACACTTAGACATTTAACTTTCAAGGGTTAAGCATTCCAATTCCTGTAACCAAGTACTGAAACCTCCCCACATCAAAACCTTTTGTTAATAAGTCAGCAAAGTTGTCATCTGTATGAATTTTGACAACTTGAACTAACTTCTTTTCATTACAGTCTCTTATAAAGTGATGTCTAATTTCAATGTGTTTAGTTTTCGAATGTTGAACCGGATTTTTTAATTATACACATTGTACTGCTATTGTCTATGAAAATTATTGTGTTCAAGAAATTATACCCATAATCAAGTAACTGATTCTGAAGCCAAAGAACTTGAGCACAACAACTAGCAGCAGCCACATATTCAGCTTCAGTTGTAGAAGTGGCCACCGTAGTTTGCTTTTTGCACTGCCATGAGATGAGTCTGCATCCAAGAAACTGACAACCACCAGTTGTAGACTTTCTATCCATACTAGCACCAGCATAATCACTGTCTGAATATGCTACCAAATCAAATGGAGACTCTTTAGGATACCACAAACCTAAGTTTGGTTGACCTTTAAGATACCTATAGATTCTCTTCACTGTAGTCAAATGAGACACCTTGGGATTTACTTGAAATCTTGCACAAGTACATACTGCAAACATAATATCAGGTCTGGATGATGTGAGATACATCAAAGACCCAATCATAGATCTGTATGTGTGTACATCCACAGCTTCACCACTTTGATCTTTCAAAAGCAAATGTGTCTCCTTATCAGCAGGTGTGCTAGCAACTTTAGCATCTGTGAATTGAAACTTCCTTAATATTTCACCTACATATTTATCTTGAGAGATAAATATTCCTTCTGGTTTCTGCTATACTTGAAGTCCCAAAAAGAAAGTAAGCTCACCTATAGAGCTCATCTGAAACTGATCTTTCATTAGCTTTTCAAACTCTTTGCACATCTCCTTTTTGGTAGAACCAAAGATGATATCATCCACATATACTTGAACCAATAAGATATCACCCTTTTTCTTCTTGATAAAAAGAGTCTAATCAATCTTAGCCCTATGGAACCCATTCTTCAATAGATAAGTAGCCAGAGTTCCATACCAAGCTCTTGGAGCTTGATGCAAGCCATAAAGAGCTTTCACCACCTTGTATACTTTGTCAGGATGATCAGGATCAATGAAACCTGGAGGTTGAGAAACATATACCTCCTCATCAATTGTACCATATAGAAAGGCACTCTTCATATCCATATGGTATACCATGAAACCCATAAATGAAGCATAAGCTAGAAAAAGCCTTATTGCCTCAATCCTGGCAACAGGAGCAAAAACCTCTTCATAATCAATTCCCTCTTCTTGAGTATAGCCTTGAGCTACAAGCCTTGCTTTGTTCTTTATCACTATACCTCTTTCGTCTTTCTTGTTTCTGAACACCCACTTAGTACCAATCACATTCATGCCCCTTGGTAAATCACCAAGAACCCATACCTTCTGAATCTTGAATTGAAGCAGTTCTTCTTGCATTGCTTCAACCCAACTTGAGTCCTCTAATGCCTTGAGCACATTCTTTGGTTCTATCTGTGATAGGAAGCACACAGACAAACATTCATTCTCATTTTCATTGTGCTTTTCTTCATATAAAACACTGAGAAAACCATGATGATCTGGATCTTATGTATGTCTTCTAGTCTTCACACCAGATTGTACATCTCCAATCACATTAGCAAGTGGATGATTCTTGTGAACTTTTGTTTGAGGAGTAGAAGGAACTTCATAGTTCATTGGCATGTTGTGCAAACCAGCTCCAAATGCATCAAAAGAATCAAATTGTGGAGCAGTAGTATGACTTGAACCAGCAGTAGGACCATTTGGCTCAGCAGTACTAACTCCATTTGGCTCAGCAGTACAAACTCCATTTGTACTGCTCTTGGGAACTTCTTTTGCTTTACCATCTTGTCCACTGTTTTCACCAACATTCTTCTCTTTATCAGCATCACTAAATGATAGAACATCATCATTCTTTGAAGAAAAATCGTACAATGGACTGTCTTCCAAAATACGCATCAAGATATGATCTTCATCAGAATCTTCTGAACCTGCATTATCATTAGTATTTGTACCTATAACAGGCACATAATTCATAGATTCTGAAAGACCATCAATATCAAAAATCCAATCTGGACCACAAGCTGCAACATTTAGTATATTCTCTTGAAACTCAATGTGAAGATTTTCCTCCACATGTTTGGTGCTCTTATTATACACCCTAAAAGCTTTACTATGCAAAGAATAACCAACAAAGAAACCCTCATCAGATTTCCCATCAAACTTCCCTAATTGGTCTTTGGTATTGAGAATAGTGACATGGCAACCAAAAGGTCTCATAAAACTTAAGGCAGGTGTTCTACCTCTAAAAAGTTCATAAGCAGTCTTATTATGAGGTTGCACCACTAAAACCCTATTCTGAACATAACAAGCAGTACTAACTGCTTCAGCCCAAAATGAGATAGGTAACTTAGAGTCAGCTAACATTTTCCTAGCAGTCTCTATTAGTGTCCTATTCTTTCTTTCAGCTACTCCATTTTGCTGTGGGGTTCTAGCTACACTAAATTCTCTTTTAATACCCTTTTCTTTGCAAAAGTCATCCATAACTCTGTTTTTAAATTCTGTCCCATTATCACATCTGATTATCTTAACCTTTTTATCAGCTAGGTTTTCTACCTCAATTATAAAGAACTTAAGGATCTCACTAGTTTCATCCTTAGTTCTTAAAAAGAAAACCCATGTAAACCTGGAATAATCATCAGCAATCACAAGATAATATCTTTTATGATTCAAGCTATTAATAGAAGTAGGACCAAACAAGTCCATATGAAGCATGTATAAAGCTTGAGAATTAGAGTTATGAACCTTGGGCTTACAAGAAGCTCTGTGTTGTTTACCCTTAAGGCAAGAAACACAAGTTTGATCATTTTGAAAAATCTTATTAGGTAAACATCTTACCAAACCATATTTAGCAATCTTATTAATGGTTTTGAAATTAACATGACCAAGCCTTCTATGCCACAACATTGACTCATCCAATGTGGCTTTTGCAACAAGGCAAGTAAGACCATCTTTGGGAACAAGCTTATTCATCTCAACACTGTATGTGTTACCGTTTCTGGGGATTTTAAGCAATACTTGACTTTCATCAGGTAGCTTGAAATCAGGAGAAAGAATAAGACAGTCAGTGTCAGTAAATAACACCTTGTTCTGTTTCTCACAAATTTGTGACACACTAAAAAGGTTGTATTTAAGCTCTGGTACAAAATACACATTTTCAAAGTCAAGATTACCAGTTTTAATAATACCTTTACCAGTAATCTTACCACCAACACCACCTACAAAGATAACAGGTCCGCCATCCAGAGGTGTAAAATCTGAAAGGTATGACATGTTACCTGTCATGTGCCTTGAACATCTACTATCTGAGTACCCTCTATCTTCTCCATCTTTTGTAGGATGTTCCTGCACACAAAATAAAGGAATTAGTTTCCTTTGGGGACCCAAGCCATCACTGACTTGGATCTGCCTCGTGCATCAATATAACTATATCTATTGAAAGTCATTGATGCACCATTGGGTTTGATAAGATGAGTGGGCTTAAGTATGAACTAGAAAAGCTTAGGAAAGAAAATGAGAACATATAGTTAAGTGTTGGAGTGCTTTGAGTAATACTAACTAGCACGCGGAATTTACTAGCTAATACTAACTAGCAGATTCAAAGAATGATTGATTCTGATGAAGTTAAGTACTGGAGTGCTTACTGTTATGGTTTCTTCAAAGCTTAAATGTGAAGAAATTACTGAAGTGATTCAAAATTGAAGATAAGTGTTTGAAAGAATCCCCCCCCCATCATCAATGTTGGAGTTTAATTCGAAAAACTTAATGATTTGCAGAGAAATCATAAGTTTAGGGGAGGATTGTTGGGAATTAAACCAACAGTTAGTACTACCAGGTATAAAGTTACAACTGCTAAAGATTAACACTAACAGTACAAAGTCAGTTAGTACTGCTAGTACAGAAAGTTAGTACTGTTTATGTGATGAAGATAGACGAGTGAAGATATTTATAGTATATATTGGATGTATATCTTATTATTGTAGATTGATACAAATATTATAGTTTACTTGTAAAGGACTCCTTGTGCTATAAAAGGAGATCCTAGGTTAAGTTTTCAGTATCGGAAAAGTAAGTCATACAAAAACTTCAAGGTTGTAAAACCCTAGTGATACTCAGATCACTCGTATTATAATCAATAATATTGAAGCTATTTGGCTGGTAAAACACTTTTGTTCATACACTGTTCCATTCATATACACATAATCTTATAAGTGCTTTGTAGTAAATTCCGCGTGCTACATAGCATATACTCAAAGTATCTCTAATACAAGGCGTGTGTCTAGATCCTACACTACTGCTAGTACTAAGTTTGTCATACTGAAGTAGAGTTACTACTGCTAATACTATGCTAGTGCTGCTGGAATGAGTATATATATATATAACAGAATTAAAAACAAAGAGAAATTTCAAATTGAATTAAACTCGAATGTATATAACTGAACAGAATATACAATTGCAATGTCATACATAATCAAATTCTCAAGTACCATAATTTAAAGACTTTTGTCTCTTCGCCGTCCTAGCTTGCTTTAGGGCTTCAATAGAGACATAACTTTTGCGCTTCGATGGTGCTGTTGGTCCACATTTGTTGTCACTTATCTTTTGCATCTTAGTTGGTGGTGTAACCTGTAGTGACAATAGACGCTTGTATCAAACATTGAATTATATACGAAGGATTATATATATGTAGGTTGAAAAAACACATGTACGTACCCAAAGCAACAATATTTGATTTCTTTAAGTGCCACAGATTGCACTTAAATGGCTAAAAAAAAGAATTTTTGCATTTATATATCAGAAATTATTTAAACAAAAGAATAACAAGAAATATGTTGAAATACATACTATTGGCAGTACTTGTGTTGGAGACACATTTTGTTCCGATTGGGAATCTGGAGACCCATTTTGTAGTAACTTAGGCTTTTTCTTAGGTCCGACAGTTTTAGCAGGTTCCTATATGTATATATAAAACACGTTACATTATTTAAACAAAAGAATAACAAGAAACATGTTAAAATACATACTGTTGTTACTCCTTGTGTTGGAGACACATTTCTTTGCGATTGGGAATTTGTAGACCCTTGTTGACTTACATCTGAGACTACTGGTAATTGAGATGACAAATTTAACTGCACCCCTTGTTGACTCAACTGTACCATCAGTTGAGTAAGTATTCCCTTTGTTTCTATCATCTCATTGGACAATTTCTTGATCTGGTCATCAGCTTCTTTCTGCACAAAAAATATAGGAAATGTTGGGATTAAAATTCTTGTTGATGCTATTAGAGTAACTGCTGCTCATATTTGTCTCAATGTTGCTCAGCTGGAGTTAGTGCTGCTCATGAACTTCAATGAAAAATATGCCTAGTGTTTACTACTGCTAGTACACAGTTACTGTTGTTAGTACGCAGTTAATACTGCTGGTATACAAGTTACTACTGCTAGTACACAGTTAATGTTGCTGGCATATAAGCATAATAATAGAATTTGCAGTCAAACTTACAAGTTTATCTCCCACTGATCTAATCTCATCATCTGAAAATTCGCCGTCTTTGTTTACCCTTCCTTTCAACCACATTATACCACGCGGGGGTTCTTCATCTGCTTCAATCTCTTTATTTTCGATCTAATAAACATCAAATGCATACACATGTAAAGTTAAAACAAGATAAATGAAAATATGAGGATACATACACATGTAATCTTACCATTTTCTCTTTCACATAAACATATCCAGCTCGCCCCATTTTATACTGATAAATATTTTTGGAACACGACATTTTAGCTTAATCAAATATCTCCTAAAAACACAAAATCATAAGGCATTTACATGCAGTAATGCTGCAAACTGAAAATTATGAAATGACGTATAGACTTAAATAAAGATGACTAATTAAAAGCTTGTATGCATCGGTGGTCGCGTGGTTTACAAACTCGACCTAGTCTTCTGATTTCACAAATGCACTATACTTGGCCAGGACTTCATTCAGTTTGGAAGGTGTATTTAGGTTGGGCAAAATGTATTTTTCTCTGAGCTTCGTTATGAAATTCCTTAGCAGTTGACCAAGACGAGTCATTACCAATTTTCTGAATGTCACGTCAACATCAAAATGTCGCTACGAAGATTAACACAATGTTCTTATTAATTAGTTGCACATAATGTAACTGCATAGATAAACTTATGTAGTATTGGGTTAAAAAATAGTATATATGTAGCATATTCATAACACATAACACACCCTAAGATTGATGGTTAGATCGAATTTTGTAGAGAGAGAAAGAGAGAAGTTGGGAGTTTCTAGAGAGAGAAAATGTGTGATATTAGATTAAGATAATGAAAGCTCCAACCCTTCCCATGTGTGAGAAGGGCTATTTATAGTTCTTACAAAACGCCCCTACACGGGCTATGGACCGGGCTGACAGTGGGTAAAGACCCGACCCGACTCCATGATTTACGAAGTCTAAACTAATATGATAAGTCCTACGAGCTACGTACTGCTAACAGATACTCGGGGTGACCGAGTCTTTCATGTGAATATTTATATTCCTAACAATCTCCCCCTAAGGGAGGTCACCCCGGAAATTACACTTTGAATTCTAGCATTCCATTACATAGATTCTAGTTTCCAGCTCGTAGTCTTTGATTCTTCAAAGTCTTTATTCTTTGTACTTTTAGCAGTGAACTCTAGATGACTGTTCTTTTGTCTTGGATGATATTTGAGGATTCTTTGAGGTCATCATCCAATGTACGTCTCCAAGTCATCTTTTTCCAGTATCGTCTCCATGTGATGTAGTGATCTTTGGACCGACATGCTCACACTTTTCTGGATCATGATTTTTAGCATCAGAGTTGCGGAAGCAGTGTTGAAAGTCTTTCAATTATCATGATTTCTTTGATTAATATTGTGAAGTGTGAGCATGGGGTAATGAATCGACATCTTTTCAGCAATCAGCTGCAACCGCCAGGGATTCCTACAAGCAGACAGTTAGCAACAAATCATCTGGCACTTATAGGTTTGGACTACGAGATTGTAAACAGCAGAGTGTGAAAACTTTCTTGAGTCCTTGCCAAGGCCGTTCCTAAATCGGATACCCCCGAGAGGGCTTACAAGATCTACCGAAGTACATCAACGATTAGGTGAGTCGCTGGAGTTCACTCCATGACTGTAGACCGTTTGAAACCGCCGCGACCACTAAGCGTAATCCACATGGAATTACCGAAGTGACCTGTTTTCAGGGCTGTTTAATGTTGACCCTGGCAGGAATTTCCATTCAATCACTGAGAATTACATTTGTAAATTCGCTCATAAATATTCTGGCAGATTGCTAAGATCTGCGTAGGACTCATAAGTTTACGACTGGTGTCCTTAATGTTAAACAACCAGTGTAGAAGTAACATGTGTTCCTATGAGATCTTATGATGCATCTCGTAGCTCTACACTCGATAAGTACATTTTTGGTAGTCGGAGACTGGAGCGGTGTCTCCTATTTCAATATCAACATGACTCGTAATGAGCAGTCGATAGAATATGCAGGGTTCCCCGTGAGAATGAAACAAGTCCTTTTAAGAGAACTTGAGTGGCTAGAAGGTTTAGTACAGTGCGTCACTGGGTCCATGACGTCTTGTCTTCAATACCGGTGTTACCTTAGTAACCACCAGTAGCATATGAATTGAACACGGTTTCTGCCCTAAGGTAGAATAATTGGAGGGCTATTTCTTTTCACCCTTTTTCATTACATTTCTTTTTAATTCTTCAACCCCTTCTTTCTCCTTTCTCATATTACTCCTTTTTTCATAATCATACCTAAGGACTTTCTAATACTAACTATTTGGTATTGTCCTTGGGTAGATCCCTCCGGCTATGGCGGATCATAGGACGGTTTTCCTAACCTTAGCCACCTTATAACTTCATGACTATCCTATGTTGCCATCAACCAAATATTTGAAAATTTCTCAAAGTGTATATAGTTATAAAACACATTTTGCTAACACTTTGAGAGTTTTGTATTTTTCAAATACTCCCCCTTAACATGTGCTCATATGTTTTAATTTAAAATTTGCACATGTTGGGTAGAGTTTGCACTTTTTTGAATTGATCCACTTTCAGTGAACCTGACCGATTCGAGACACGCTTACATCACTAGTTGGACTAGCTTGAAATTATTACCCGGCCTGGTCAAGTCCACATAAAGTTTCTTGAAACGGTACACTCTACTCAGAGAATTCCTCTTCGAGACATGCTTATATCGCTGGTTAGACCAGCTTAAAATTATTACCCGGCCAGGACAAGTCCTTTCGATTAATGACAGTTTATGTTTCGTCAATTCATTAGTGAAGTCTGAGTTGCGCTCACATGAGATGCCACCAGAGATGCCACATTCTTTTTATCACCACAAACCATTTGCTCCCCCTCAATATGTGCATTGATATACACAAAATAGTTTAGCACATATGGAAGAGCTTACATTTAAGTCCAAAACTTCACATTTTTATCAGATTGCATATTTAAATCACAATCTCTCCCCCGATCAGAAATTTCAAACCTTTTGAGATTTTGTGATCCCAATTGATTTAAATAAGTTTAGAAAATATGGGAGAAAATGTGGTCAGGTTTAATATGGGCTAATAATGGAACATACTAATGCTCCCCCTCAATCATGGAGGGAGAATGTTAGTGTCAGGTATGATAATTTTGAAAGATATTTGAATTAAAAATTCATACACCGACACATATCAACAAGTTTCATTCTGTTCACTGCTTATTATGTACAACGTGACTTGTCTTGATGATATAAATTTTTTCAAATCACTCTCCCCCTCAATCGATGACCCGTTTTCTATTTAAAGAGCTGTAGTCATTGATTAAGTGATAAATTTTTATGAAAAGTTCAATTCTGATTGATATTCAAAAATCATGGTACCACCAAGTTTAGCACAAATACTTTCCTGAAGAATCATAGATAGAAAAGTATCTGTGATGTAAAGAAGACTTCTCTTCTTATAAGAGAAATGATGCACTAAAACGTACATCAGATCGAAGAAACATGGTGTTGAACCTAAGACCTTGATAGATCTTTGAGCGCTCGTGGATCGTTAGTAATGTTTATGTAATCACAAACACACTAATAGAAAATCTCTAATACTTGTATTCTAAAGCGGAAATCAAATACAAGTAAGAACACGAATAACTAAGAACACTTTGATCCTCTATGGATCTTTTATTAATACTAAAACTTGTTTTTCAAACTCGTACATATTACATAATAACGTGTTCCTTTTATAGACAAGGAACCCTAGAAGAAGAAACCCTAAACCGTTTCACAAGAAACGTATATTCTAAAAACTAAATAAGATATGCACAATACATTCCTAATAAAACTCATGCATATCCTCAAGAATAACAAACTATAATAAGTATACGGAATATCTATATCCGCAGAAACTAAATACTCTAAATAATACTTCGGCAGAAACTATGCTTCAGCAGAATCCATAAGCCTTCAGCAGAATCCGTCAGTAGTAACCATCAGCAGAATTCTTCCTTAGCAGAATTCCCAACAATCCTCCCCTAATCTTGAATTTGACATGGTTAAGTTCAAGATTCTTGATAGATCGTTAACACTTCAGAATAAGAGGATTGAATTCGAACATCAGCAGCAAAGAATCAAATGAACCACATCTCTATGAATGGCAAAACTTTAAACTTGAGGTCTTTGCAGCAACAAATGACAATTTGTACATCAAAACATATTAGTTTCATACTATTCTCATCACATCCAGGTGTGTTAACTCCTGTGAGAGGTGAATCATCGAAAATAATGGATTTGATGTCTCTTTACCAATAGCCATCACTACTGGAGTAGCCAAATGTTTGAGTTCGAAAACTATGGTACACTGATAACCATATGATTTTTAGCAAATCATCAGCTATAAACGGATTTGAGATGTCTTTACCTGTAGCCGTTTGCTCAGGACTAGTAATTCTTAGGTCATAGATAACCTTGGTGAATTGAGAACCAAATATGGATACCAAATGTCTTTACCACAAACCATACTTTTGTGGACTAGCCAATTCTTTGGATCCCAGAAAGGGTTACATCCATGGTGAACTGAAAACCATTTCAACTCTCAGGAATAAACCATGGGTGAGTTGAAGTACCCTATAGCTTTTAGCAAGCTATTATAGCTATCAACAGATTTGATGTGTCTTTACCAAAGCTGTACCCTTTGGACTAGCCAACCCTTTGATGGACACAAGTCACATCTGGTGAGTTGATAACCATCAACAGAGTGATATACAACAAACCTGCAAAAAAGTTAATACACAAATATACAAGGTTTTTTTTTTTTTTTTTTTTTTTTTTTTTTTTTTTTTTTTAACTAAGAAATAAATGAAATAAATAAAATAATATAAAGAAAATAACTTTAAACTACAATAATAATACAATATACCAGAATCAATGAGAAGCTTTATGTTGTAGAAGCTTAGCCTTGATTAACCTAACCAATTGTTCAGCATGTGTCCTGTCATTAGCAACTGGATTTGGAGGAACTTCCAATTTCCTTTGAAGCATACGATTCATCAGTTTCATGGACAATGGATATTGTTGATCAGAAAACATACACACTTTTATCCCAGACTCAGTCTCCACCACATGTACATTGGGAATGGGGTAAAATCTCCAAGCATCAACTTTCCACCTATGGGAATTCTTCCAAATTGAATATCCTTTCCCATGTGGAGTGTGAGAGTCAAAGAGAACTTGAAGATCTCCCAATAGATATAAGCCAGCACCTTGTGGTGTATGTGTAGCATAATACTCAGTGACCAATCTGTGAAGAGTCTGCAGATCTTGCCTATCCACCAAATGAAGAATTTCTTGCAAGAAAGTGAAATTCTTATAGGATTGATCTTGCCTATAGATAGTGTTAATTTGTCCATCTGTCAAAGTCCATATGATCAACACATTGTATGAACCTTCAGGAAAAGTTTCAGAAGAACCCTCTTGAATAAATGTATCATCAGTAGCCTCTAGGTTCACTTGCTCATAAGAACTACCCTTGTGTGCTCTGAGGACCTGCTTAGCCAATCTTACTGATCTTCTACTTGCAACATGTTTTCCTATATGTGCCATCCTCTTCTTCCTCCTACCAGGTATGTAAATCCCCATAGAAACATCTTCAGCAGCAATAGAAGAAGTATCTTCAGCAGGAATAGAAGAGGTTGGAATAGAAGAACTTGGAACAAAACCCCCTGGTGCATGTAACCTCTCAGCCTTTTCCCTGGCTTGTCTACCCTTAGCAGCTGCCTGTTCAGCTTGTTTAACCTTTTCTGCATTATAGTTTGACATTTGTGAATCTTCATGGTTAGCAGATGTAGCAGCAAAAGGTTCAGCTGAATTGGGTGGAACTTCAGAAGAAACAGGAATCCCAGATGGTTGTCTCTCAGAAGCTTCATCAGCAGAAATGGTAGAATTGGCAATAGGCTTAGCAGATTGTGTGCCTTCAGGAGTTGCTTCAGCAATAACAGTAGAAGTACTCAGATGTACTTTTTCTCCAGTAGATGAAGTACCTATCTCCACTTGCTTGAGTCTTTTGGTACTTGGAACTTCCATACTATCAGCAGTCCTCTTAAGTGAAGTAGATGGTGGGTGTATAAGCTTCATAATCTGATTATATATTTGATGCAGTTCAGAATCAGACAAGGCCCAAACTTGCTTCTTTGACAAACCAGAGCTATATACAGAAGTATACTGATTATAGACCACATTTCTCTTATATTGCCTCTTTTGTGCCTCAGTCTGGGGTCTATCTCTCTTAGCTTTTGCTTTCTGAGCAGCAATAGCCTTCCTCTTTTCAGCTGCAGCTTACTTTCTTTGATTACCAAGAGCCATCATCTGTGCAGCAAAGTTGTCACTATCAAAATTAGCTCCAAGTATGCTTTGAGCCAAAGTAGGATTTGAAGCTGCTTGCAGAGTGTAAGAATCCCATTGCTCATCAATAAAATGAACTGATTGAGCATCCAGTTCCCTTTGTCTTTCAGCTGATAAATTGGAGGTGAACTGGGCTTCCATCTTTCTTGCCAAAGCTTGACTTTTCATCATATCTTCATATTGTTTCCATATTCTATTTTGCTCTTTCCTTTCTTGATCAGTCACAAGATCTGGACCTAGATCATCATCATCCAAACCTTCTTTCTCATGACTAGCAGAAACTTCAGCAGGAACATGAGGAGCAGGATCACCAATAGAAACACCATGAGGAATATTAACAGTTGGGACTGTGGTAACATCCTCCAAAGGAATCTCAGAAGAATCATCAGCAGCAACATTTTGAGAAGAGCCTTCAGCATTAGTAGGAGAACTTTCTGCATCAGGAGTCAAGATAAAAGTTCTTCCAGCAACAAACAATGCAGGAGAAGCTTCAGATGTTGGAACATTAGCTTGAATGTTATCATCATCAATTGTAGCTTGATCAACATTCATACTTGGCTTCTCAGAAGTCCCAGCTACATCCTTGCTCAAGTATTGTCTTCTTCTCTGTCTAGAAAACTGAATATGCTCCTTTGGTTTTGATGATTCACCAGCTTTAGCCAATAGCTCAAGAGAATCCATATAACTATCCTCCTGCTCTTCATCAGAGGCAAACACAAACTTTCTTTTCTTTTTCTGCCCAAGCTGATCTTCTAACTCCTGAACCCTTTTCTTCAATACTACAATCTCATCACCAAGTGAGGATTTGGTATCTGCAAGCTCCTGCTTCAACTTCTGAAGTTCTTGATCATTCCTGTGGAGCAAATTATACAGAGAAGTGAGAGTAATGGGGTCCTCTGCTCCACCAGCAGATTTCTCAGTGGAATTGGGAGCTTCATTGGACCTTTCAGGAGTAACATGGGCATACTCAAAATTATGAAAACTATCATCAATGGGCTCATTTTCAGGACTAGGTGTAGGTGGTCTGGTAGTCTCATGTTCTAATGGTGTAGGTACTTGAGTGTCAAGAGACTGAATTGTCTCTGCAACCTCAGTAACTGGCTCATTAAGAGCAACATGAGAAGGTGTGGGTTGGTCAGAAGAAACATTAGATGCTTCAGCAGTCATGGAGGGACCCTCATCCCTTTCCACTGATGGAATACCATCAGCAGCATTGGGAGAGAGTGGAGCACTAGCAGCATTTTCCTCAGTAGCATCATCATTGCCATGAGGCAACATAGCTGGTAATAAAGGGTGATGTGCTCCATCATAATGAGTTTTCATTGAAGAAAATAGCTTAGCACTAAGGTATCCTATGGGATAGTGGCCTCTATCTAGGGTGGTTATGGCTAAAATAATTTGTAGAAATCTAGGATACATGAGAAACTTATGCTTTTTCTTTTGTATATTTTCAATCATGTTATCAAAAATAAACTTAGAGAAATTATAAGTTAAACCCTTTGATAAACATACTATACCACAACCCAATTGGGTAGAGAACTGATCCCATCCACCTGACTTGTTACTGATGCACTGAAGCAATGTGTGCACCAAAAATCTCCACTTCGGGCAAAACTTGTTCTTGAGCCACATGACAGTATTCGTACTTTGATAACCAACTTCCCTTAGCCCAGCAAGAATCTCAGTAGTATTGGTGTGATAAACACCATCTTCATCATCAAGTTGTAACCTTGTCCTTATCAGCGACTCGGTCACCACATATTCGACTTCATCAATCTTAGCAACAATCTCTGTGTCCGAACGTTTTGTAGCAGATGCCCAAAATTGCTTGACTAGGGACTCATGCACTATGTTTGGATACTGAGTTAGTGCAAAATGTATCTTGGACCTCTTCAAGAAATCCACCATCGGTGCATAAAGCTCATGCCCCTTTGCGCTTCCCAGAAAAGCAACTTTATTATGATCTTTCTTGAATTGAAGTTCTTCCATTGAGAATCGAAAGAATGGTGAAAAAGGGTTTGAATTGTTTGAAGAGAGAATAAGTAGTGGGTTTAAGTTGAGTGAAGATTGTGTGAAATAGGTTAATAATAGAAGTTACCCAATTTGGTCAATAAAATCGAAGAAGTTTGTTGACCAGAGCTGACGTGGAAAGTAACTTCAATCTTCAAAATCAACTCTTCAGCATAAATGACGGTCAATCTGCTGAAGTGAGAAGTCAATCAGTAGAAACAACTCAAGAGTAATAATATCTTCAGTAAAGATCTTGAGTGTTACTTCGCCACTCAACTCGCATTAATTACCATTAACACTTGACTTCGCCTATAAAATAACCCTAAATCACAATCCGCACAAATCACTTAACCCTAATTTACCATCACACCTTCATTCAACCAAGATCACTCATCAACACTATGAAAAACCAACCCGAAGTAGTCGATCTTACTTCTGAGTCATCAGCAGACTTAGGAGATAACATTCCTCAATCATCCACACAAACTTCCCATAGAAGGTATGGGCTTACCAAAGAACAAGCCCGCAAGAGAAAGCATGATGTGGGCTCTTCAAGTAGACCCAACAATCCACCCAAATCTCCATCATCATCATCATCAGAGGATAGTCGTCCTCTATTTCGATATCCCCACCAAGATGAGCCTCGTACTTTGAAGTCCCCTTTTCTCCCTTCTTCGGAAGATGATAGTGTGGTGGATCCAAATGATTCACCTAGGGGCTCTGATGACTTCATAGAGTGTCTTGAGCCAATCTTCAATAGATTGGTGAGAGACGAAGAGGAGAGGGAAGCAGCACCAACCAGGGAAGAGAATCCCCAACCTTCACAACCCCAACCAAGGCCACACACCAGAAATCCACCACTCCCAGTGACAAGGGAGGTGGTTATTGGTCTTCCTGCTCCAAGGACTGGTGTTTCATACCATAGAGACACTGGAAAGGGCAAGGGTGCAGAGGTGACTGGAAAGGGAAAGGGTAAAATGGAGTAGGTGATGATGAGATGTTGCCAAGGACCAAAGATATAAAACTAGGTTCTTCAGCATCTTCATGAGTGATATTTTTTGATCTTTCAATCATGTCTGTTAGTCTTCCTGGTGCAGCAATAGATGATTGGAACTAGTGTCTGTGTAGGTTATCTTGTATAGGATTGGTCTTGTTGAAATTGAAGTTGTTTGTAAGCTGTAATTTCTTTTGAATGAATGAACAACTTTTCTTTGATTATTACTTGAACTATTCTTCAATACTTCCATTCAGCAGAAACACTCTTTAAGCTTACTTGACCATGTCCCATTTAACCAATCTTGGTGAACTTCAACTTAAGATCATCAACGACACATCAAGGCATTCTGCAAAACAGACACAAAGTAGCACACCAAACCACACAATACTTAAAGAACATAAGTTTGTTAGAGTGTTAGCAAACAAAAACATAAACAATAAGATACAAACTTTACAAGTTTTACAACTACAATCCTCCCCTGAGGCATATGCCTCCCCTAAGGCCTATGCCTCCCCTCAAACATAGCATTTAAGGGTTAACCATCCCCATATGGACAACTAAGTGTTGAAACCTAGGTCCATCAAAAGCTTTAGTCAGTAAATCTGCCACATTATCATCTGTGTGAATTTTAAGCACCTTAATCAAATGTTTTTCATATGCATCTCTTATAAAATGGTGCCTTATCTCAATATGCTTAGTTCTATTATGAAAAACTGGATTTTTAACTATGCATATGGTACTTTGGTTATCAATAAAAATTGTGGTGTTCATGAAATTAAAACCATAATCCAACAATTGATTTTGTATCCAAAGAACCTGTCCACAACAATTGGCAGCAGCAACATACTCTGCTTCAGTAGATGAGGTAGCAACAATGGTTTGTTTCTTGCATTGCCAAGAAATCAACCTTCTTCCAAGAAATTGGCAACCTCCAGTTGTGGATCTCCTATCCAGATTTGCACCAGCATAATCACTATCACTATAAGCTTCCAACTTGAAAGGAGACTCTTTTGGGTACCAAAGACCTAACTTGGGTTGGCCTTTGAGGTACTTAAAGATCTTCTTGACTGCATTCAGGTGGGAAGTGAGTGGTGTGACCTGATGTCTAGAACAAGCACTCACAGCAAATGTGATGTCTGGCCTTGAAGCTGTCAAGTACATCAATGAACCAATCATGGACCTGTATAGGTGAACATTTACTGCAGGATCTGGTTCAAGATTATTCTTTGGTTTGGGAGCTTCATAAGGAGTAGTGGCAGTTCTGACATTTTCCATATCAAACTTCTTCAAGATATCTTTCACATATTTATCCTGACTTATAAAGATACCATCTTGTTTCTGCTGAACTTGTAGACCCAAAAAGAAAGTAAGCTCCCCCATAGCACTCATCTGAAACTCTCCCTTCATCAATACCTCAAATTCCCTGCACCAAGCTTCTTAGTGGAGCCAAAAATAATGTCATCCACATACACTTGCACAAGAATGATATCTCTGGAATTCTTCTTTATGAAGAGTGTTTTGTCAATGGCACCTCTCCTGTAACCATGCTTCAGCAGAAATGCAGAAAGCCTAGCATACCAAGCTCTTGGTGCCTGATGTAGTCCATAGAGAGCTTTTACAACCTTGTAACCATGCTTAGGATTATCTGGGTCTTCAAAACCTTTGGGTTGAGTGACATATACCTCCTCTTCAATTTCACCATACAGAAAAGCACCTTTTACATCCATCTGATATACCATGAATCCCATATAAGATGCATAGGCCAAGAAGATTCTAATGGCCTCAGCTCTTGCTACAGGTGCAAAAACTTTAGTATAATCAATGCCTTCCTCCTGCCTGAATCCTTGTGCCACCAATCTTGCCTTGTTTTTTACCACAATACCCCTTGCATCTCTTTTATTCTTCAAAATCCATTTTGTCCCAATTGCAATCTTCCCTTCAGGTAATGGTACCAGTATCCAAACCTTCTGATTCTTGAATTGTTGCATCTCATCTTGCATTGCTTCAATCTAGTTGGAGTCTTCAAGAGCTTGAGAAACACTGGTTGGTTCCACTTGAGAAAGAAAACAAGCAAACAGACAATGCTTAAAGTCTGTGTGATTGTCCCTTTGCTGATTTGAGACATAGGAAAGAAAAGCCACTTGACCATACTTAGAACTTTTCACATTACTTCTAGTTCTAACAGGTGCCTGAGGATCACCAAGAATATTTGATTGGGGATGAGCAATGTTGATCCTTCTGGTAGCATGGGGTTGACATCTATTGAGGTATCAAGATTGTTCACATTGGGTCCATAATCACTGTCATAGGAGGCTGAGTTGAAGATTCCAGCTTTGGGTTGGTGATTTCCAAGATCAGAAGGACTTGGAAAACGTGTATATGGCTCTTCAAAGTCTGTGGACACACTAGGAGAAATGGGAGAACCTTCAGGAGAACTGTCAGCAGAATTGGTGATGTCAGGGGAAACATAAGAACTATCACCAGAATCCTGGTTTCCACTGACTGCTTGTGCAGACTCCACACCAAGCTTTTCATGTTCATGAGTGGCTGGATGCTCCTGCTTCTTGAGTCTAGCAAGGTCCTCTGCATAGTGTGACTCATCTTCAATCTCATCAGAAGTTTCTTTAGAGCTATCACCTGCAAAATGGTTAGGAGAAAAAGAAGGTACAACAATAGTTTGTTCATCATGCTCAGACTCACTATCTGAGTCAACATCCAGGGCACTTGCATTGTGAGTGGGAGACTCTTGAGAACCTGCAGATTTGTTAGCAACATATCTAGTATAGCCCAAGTAATCAGTTAAGTAATCCAGGTCAAAATACCAAGGATGACCTTGACCCTGAACATTAGGCTTGTCTTCTAGGTATCTCAGGTTAAGGGTCTCCTCAATCTTTTTAGCATTTAAATTATATACCCTATAAGCCTTACTATGTGCTGAATAACCTACAATATACCCCTCATCAGCTTTTTCATCAAACTTCCCCAGTGGATCACTAGTGTTCATAATGGTCACTTGACAGCCAAAAGGTTTAAGGTAATGAATATCAGGAACTTTCCCAGTGAGAAGTTCATAAGGTGTCTTAAGATGAGGTCTAGTGATGGATACCCTATTTAGAACATAACAAGCAGTGCTTACTGCTTCAGTCCAAAACATAGTGGGTAGTTTAGAGTCTGCAAGCATGGATCTTGCTGCCTCTATTAAGGTCCTATTCTTTCTTTCAGCAACCCCATTTTGCTGTGGGGTTCTTGGATTGCTATAGTCCCTTTTTATCCCCTTAGACTGACAAAGTTCTATTAAGACAGCATTTTTGAACTCTGTCCCATTATCACACCTAATTCCTTTAACCTTTTTGTTAAGCAGGTTTTCAACAAGGGTAATGAATTCTTTTAAAATTGGAGATGTTTCATCTTTAGTTTTCAAAAAGAATGCCCAACAAAACCTGCTATAGTCATCAGTGATTACCAGGCAGAAGTACTTATAGTCAATACTTCTGATTTGAGTTGGGCCAAAGAGATCCATATGCAGCAACTGAAGAGGTTCTGAGATAGTTCTTACAGCAGTAATGGCTTTGTATGAGGCTCTGTGTTGCTTCCCTTTGTTGCAGGCAACACAATTGTGCTCATTGGTGAAGACTTTGGAGGGAAGCCCATGAACTAGACCAAGCTTAGAGAGCTTGTTTATGGTCTTGAAATTAACATGAGCCATCCTTCTATGCCACTTAGTAGACTCATTCAGGGATGCTTTAGCCACCAAGCATGTCAGATCACCTTCAGGTTAGACTTCATTCAAGTTGAATGTGTATAAGTTGTAGCTTCTGGGAACTCTCAGCAGAATTGTGGTATCTTCTAGAAGCTTGAAGTCTTTAGTGAGTACAAGACATTCATCCTCTGAGAAGAAGACCTTGTTCTTGGTATAACATATTTGTGATACTGAGAACAAGTTGAAGTGTTGCAGTTCCTTCACATAGAGCACATTCGCAAAGTCCAAGTTAGGTGTTCTGATGGTTCCATACCCAGTGATTTTGCCATCTCCTCCACCAAAAGTCACATTGCCTCCTCCTTGAATGGGTACAAAATCATGAATCATGTCCCTGTTTCCTGACATACTCCTGGAACAACCACTATCTACTATGCCTACATCTTTACTTTTCAAAGGATGATCCTACATATACAACAAAATTATACAAATGTTAGTACACTTTGGAGACTCAAGTCATTACTGACTTGAGCCTGCCTTGTGGATCATAAGAATTAGGCCATGTAGATGTATAAGATCCACCATTGTTCTTGGACCTGCTATGAAAATTAGGTCCCTTGAGTCCAAAAACAACCTGTTGAGGGCTTAACAGCAGTATCCCAATATCCCATACCCATATACATTGGGTCAATAAATCCAGGCCAATAACCATTCTGAAAATAAGAACTAGTGGGTTGCACAAATGGTCTAGCAACATATCTTCTCCTAGCAGATTGAGAATGTCTATCAGCAGAATGTCTATCAGCAGAATTGCTGGCCCTATGAGTTGCTTGTGGAACATATGGTGGTATATCCTTAACATTAGTCCACATTGGTCTAGGTTTATTTTGACCACTACCTACACCCATTCTTTGCTCATGAAAATTACAATCCTTAATCAAATGAAATTTACTTCCACACACAAAACATTTCTTCCTTTTAGAAGATTTATTCAAATTGAAAGATGTTCCATGACAAGCAAAAGTATTCAAACCATTAACATTAACAGAATTGTTTTTTACAGAATTAGAAACATTGTTTTGCAAAGAATTAAATAACAAGTCTTCAGAAGAAACTGTCTTTGAATTTGATTCATTAGCAGCAACTCTAACAGGCTTGTAGGGAGTCTTGGGTGTAGGCTTTGGAGAGGTCTTGGGTGAGGTCTTGGGAAGATCAGACTTTTCACTTGAATCACAACTGGTAGTAGACCCTTGGTCAGAGGACTTGTCACTAGAAGAACAAGAGACAAAGTCAGTAGAATTAGAATCAGGGTCTGGCAAGTCATTTGACTTTTTGCCATAAAGATGGTGTGATCCATCAAAGTCTGAGGTGGTGTTGGTAGAGGGCATGAATTCTCCCCTAATAGGTCCAGGCACAGCATGTAATGTTCCTTTTTTAACAAAATTTGCTAAGCCTGCTGGAGTAGATTTACGCATATCATCCCTAGCCTCTAAACCAACATATTTTTTAAAGCCTAAGCCTATACTAGAGTTTACAGGTTGAGTGTTATAGAGACAGTTAGATAACTTATCTCCTGACATTAGCCAAATTTTATGATTAGCTATTTCCTTGTCTAATTTCTCTTTTAGTTCCTGATTCTCTAACTCTAGTTTACCTTTTTCTTTTTCACAACATTTTAGTTCATTTGTAGTACATAGTAAATCTCTCTCTAACACCCTTATCTTCTCATCATAAGCAAGCTGATTCTTTTGAAACCAAACCTTTTTTTTTTCTAAAGTTTTTAAAGATTGTTTGTAACCCTCAACTTCTACATAACATTTATTATATTTAGGTTTCAATTCATCATAAGCCTCCTTAAGTTCATTATATCTTTCACTACAACCAAAAACACAATTATGTACCTGAGAGATGCCCATAAAGGCAACTTGATTATGCTGATCCTCTGTAGAACAGCTGGCCAGCAATCCACTCAACTCAGGACCAGAAACTTCATCATTATTAGGCTCATGCACCTTCCAGTTGACATGATCATCCAGAGTGACCAAAGCTTTAGCATATCCATCTTTCACCTGATTCTGCTGATAGGTAGAATACCTAACCTCATCACCAGTCTTCCTATCCTTGCACTCTCTTGAGAAGTGACCCATCTGCTGACATGTATAGCATTTGACCTTCCTCCTGTCAAATCTAGCAGGGTCTCTTCCTTTGAAACCAAACTTTCTCCCTGACTTGTTCTCAAACCTTTTGATGTTCATTGAGAGCATGGCCACCTGCCACTTCAAGTTCATCTCTTCCATATCCAGAGGATCCACCTGATCAAAGTCCTCAAAAGCAAGTTGCTGCTGATGATCATAATCAGCAACAAAAGATTGAAGTACATCTTCCAATACACCACTAGACTTTGGTTGTGAAGTGGGTCTAGTGTTGTTGTAGGAAGATGATGCTGAGGAGCTTGGGCTTGAAGCTTGATTCATCTTATTGGAGGTGGTGCTCACAAAAGCTGAGTAACTAGGAGTGGATGAACGAATGGGACTTCTGACATCGGGCTCAAGAGTTTTAAGTTTGTTGTAGAGATCATCAAAAGTAAGCATATCCAGTCCACCTTTAGCTTTGAGTGCAATGCTTACATGCAACCAAGATGGAGGTAAAGATCGCAAGAACTTTGCATTGCAATCCTCATTATCTGGCCTGGCCTTCAGCTGATTTAATTGACTCAAAATCTTATGAAACCTGTCATATCCCTTGTGAATACCTTCTTCCCCAGAGATTTGGAATTCTTGAAACTGCTGTTTGAACATTGATTTCCTCATCCTCTTTGACTCATCGTTTCCACCAAACCTAGCCTTTATAGCCATCCAGATGTCCTTCGCATCCTCCAAGTAGTGAAAATCACCAATGTGATCATCTGGAATAGCCTGAAGGAGAATAGTTCGAACCTTATTCTCTCTCTGCACAGTAAGAATCTCTTCAGCAGTTTGAGGATCAAGAATGGTAACTACACCATCAGCATCTTTGAAGTGCTTCTTCAAAGTATTTCCCTTCTTGACAGTCTCCCAAAGATTCCAATCAATATTAGTGATCCAGTTCTGCATCTTCATAGCCCACAAATCGTACTCTTCCTTCTTGAGGTATGGGAACTTTGCATTGCTGTTAGTGAGAGTGAGTTGTTGCATAGATGTGGTGTTTTGGTTGTTGTTGTTGTTGTTGTTGTTGTTAACTTCTGATCCATCGTCTGATCCAGGCATCGTTTTGGTTGTTTTGATTGAGAGGGTGTAAAAGAAAAGATGTTCTTAGTATCACAGAGACTTTCCCGAGGCTCTGATACCACTTGTTGAACCTAAGACCTTCATAGATCTTTGAGCGCTCGTGGATCTTTAGTAATGTTTATGTAATCACAAACACACTAATAGAAAATCTCTAATACTTGTATTCTAAAGCGGAAATCAAATACAAGTAAGAACACGAATAACTAAGAACACTTTGATCCTCTATGGATCTTTTATTAATACTAAAACTTGTTTTTCAAACTCGTACATATTACATAATAACGTGTTCCTTTTATAGACAAGGAACCCTAGAAGAAGAAACCCTAAACCGTTTCACAAGAAACGTATATTCTAAAAACTAAATAAGATATGCACAATACATTCCTAATATAACTCATGCATATCCTCAAGAATAACAAACTATAATAAGTATACGGAATATCTATATCCGCAGAAACTAAATACTCTAAATAATACTTCGGCAGAAACTATGCTTCAGCAGAATCCATAAGCCTTCAGCAGAATCCGTCAGCAGTAACCATCAGCAGAATTCTTCCTTAGCAGAATTCCCAACACATGGATATAAAGTAATCCATGCCCGGGTGAACTTCACCCTGTGGGAAGAACAGCCGTCCTTTTGGCGACGTGCTTTCCCCAAAATGAGGAACGGGTTACAGTCTAAAGTAACTGCAAGCCGACATGACATGTTTTAACAATTTATTTGAACTTCTGCTCGAGCTTCATTTAAAGTCCCGTGTCATTCTCGAATGACATTTCTATAGCACTTTTTCAACCTGTTCCTTTATAAAGTGATGCTGGATGTCGATGTGCTTTGATCGGGAGTGTTGGACATTGTTGCAGCAAAGAGCTATAGCACTTTTGTTATCACAATACAGAGGAATCTTGTTGTATACAAAGCCATAGTCCGATAGTTGGGATCTCATCCATAGGATTTGAGCACAGCACGCTGACATGGCAATGTATTCAACCTCTATGGAAGATATAGATGTACTCATTTTTCTCTTAGATGACCAGCTTACTAATTTTTCTCCTAGAAATTGAGCACCTCCCGACGTACTTCGACGAGTATCTTGACACCCCGCATAGTCTGCATCTGCATAGGCCGTGAGTGCCATGGCGGTGTCCTTAGGATACCAGAGACCCATGTGAATAGTCCCTTGAAGGTATCGAAAGACCCGCTTTACCGCTTCCAGGTGCTTTTTGGTGGGCTTAGACTGGTACCAAGCACACATGCATACTGCGAACAAGAGATCTGGCCTACTAGCGGTGAGATACATTAGGGATCCAATCATACTTTGAAACTTGGTTTGATCAATAGGGATCCCAGAGAGGTCTTCATCCAACTTCGATTTCTCAACCATAGGAGTGTCAACAGGATCACTTGAATCAAATCCAAATTTCTTCCATATTTCATTTGCATATTTGGATTGATTAATGAAGATGCCTCCGGGACTTTGAGAGATTTGTAAAACTAAGAAGATCCACATTTGTCCCATCATAGACATTTGGAACTTAGAACTCATCTCGTTAGAAAACCGATCACATTCCATAGGGTCAGAGGAGGCAAAAATAATATCATCTACGTAGATCTGAACGTGAAGTAGATGTTTGCCCGTTTTCCTAGTGAATAGTGTAGGATCAACAACACCTTTGGAGAATCTGTTTGCCAGAAGAAACTTAGACAAAGTGTCATACCACACCCTAGGTGCCTGCTTTAATCCATAGAGGGCCTTCTTCAAGCGATAGACGTGAGTGGGACGATCAGGGTCCACAAATCCTTCAGGTCGACTGACATAGACTTCCTCTTTCAAATCACCATTTAAGAAGGCTGTCTTTACATCCATTTGATAGACTATCATATTCTGACTGGCAGCATTAGCGAGAAAGATTCTGATAGCTTCAATTCGAGCAACCGGTGCAAATGATTCTTCAAATTCTATGCCCTCTTCTTGAGGATACCCCTTTGCAACAAGTCGTGCCTTATTTTTTAGAACATCACCATGCTCATTGAGTTTCACTTTGAAGATCCACTTTAGAGCGATAATCATTGCACAGTCTGGAGGAGGCACTAATTCCCATACTTCAAGTCGATCAAACTCATAAATTTCTTCTTGCATTGCAGTAAACCAGCAGTCTTTAGACAAATCATCTTTGAAATCTTCAGTTTTGACTTTAGATAGAATGGAATTAAAGAAGCACCACAATGCATCGATGGCAGGTTGCTTTCGTGTGGATACCGGACGAGAAGGATTTCCAATGATGTTGTCAATCGGATGATCATTGGTCCATTTTCTGAGATGATCATGTGGTTGGGGGTAGGGAATTGATGTTGCCGTGTTCGGATCCCCTGAAGAAGATGTCTCAGTAGAAGATTCAGGAGCAAATATATTCTCGAATGGAGCATCATCAGCAGGAGCAAAAGGATTCACTTCAAAAGAATTGTCAACTGTAGACCCTAACTATACCGAATGAGATTGAACATTCGATGATGGTGGTGAGTGACTTGCAGATGGTGCATCTTGACTAATTAAGACAGATACAGATGGACCATCTGAGTTGTGGGGAATTGGAGCATCAGCAACTGGAGGTACAGGTGGAGCTTCAGTGGTAGTATCAACTGTTGGTGGCTCAAAGTATTCATCAAACATCGGATCAAACAAATTCTTCAACTCCTCACCGGTAAGAGGTACATAAGGAACTGCAGGAGTGGGATGTTTTACAAGACTTCAACTAATTGGTCCAGGAGATAAAAAATTAGGTGCGGGTCCAGAACTTATGTGTCCAGGAGCCGTTTGCTCAGTCAGCTCATCGAATGTCACGTGAATGGTTTCCATAATTTTTTGGGTTCGTTTGTTGTAGATTCGGTATCCTTTACGATCTGGTGCATACCCAACGAAGAATCCAATGTCTGCTTTAGCCTTGAGTTTTCCCAGATCCTGACTGTCATTTGTCAGGTAGCATAGAGCACCGAACACTCGCAGAAAAGAAAGATCTGGTTTCTTGCCATGTATCAGCTCATATGGAGTTTGGTTGTGAAGAGTATGTATCCAGGATCGGTTTTGGGTGTAACAAGCTGTAGCAATTGCTTCCGCCCAAAGAAACATCGGTGCCTTGGAAAATATCAGCATGGTTCATGCAGCTTCCACAAGAGTACGATTTCGTCTTTCAACAATGTCGTTCTGCTGAGGAGTGCGTGGAACACTTTTCTGGTTAGTTATACCAATACTTTCATAAAATTAAATGAGTTTTTTGTTAACAAACTCAGTCCCATTGCCTGTACGGATGATTCTGACGGTTTTGTTGAGTCTTACTTGTAGCTGTTTGATAATTTTGATGACAACCTCTGGAGTTTCGTCCTTGGTTCTCAAAAACTTCACCCAGGTAAACCGAGAGTAGTCATCGACCACCACAAGAACATATTTCTTCCCATTTATACTCTGTACTCTTATTGGTCCGCACAGATCCATGTGAAGGGTGTGAAGAACTTCCATAATGGTGTTGACAGTTTTGGGTTTGTGAGTATTCTTCTTGCTTTTTCCCAGTTGACAAGCAGAACAAAGATGATCTTTTTCAAACTTCAATCTAGGCATACCTCGTACAAGATCCTTGCGAGTAAGTTCATTTATGGTGCCAAAGTTTAAGTGATTTAAACGACGGTGCCAAAGCCATGACTTGTTCTTTGAGACCTTTGACAACAAGCAAATAGGAGAGGACCGCATCATGTCTTCAATAGAGATGGTGTATAGATTAGTGCCACGACTACCTTTAAGAAGATCAATACCATCCAATTCTCTAACGAAGCAAGTGTGTTTTCTGAAAGCAAGTTCAAGATTGGAATCACAGAATTGACCAACAGAGAACAAATTGTTCCCAAGTCCTTCCATGTAGTATACCCTGGAAATTACACTGTCACCAAACGCATAATCTCCACAACCCATAATTGCCCCAAAATGGTCGTTCCCAAATCTAACTGTCCCAATAAATTTATTCACGAAATTCTTGAGCCGTGAGCGATCCCCAGTCATATGTTTTGAGCAGCCTGAGTCCAAATACCAAAGGACGATTTGTACGAACTGCATTTGAAAACAGACAACAATGGATAACTGAAAAAGATGGATCCCCACGTGCAACTGGGGTCTGTTTGGTTAGCGCAAACAAACTCTGGAACTACAGGATTCATATATGCCATGGTATTCACAGTGGAAACATCACTAGTAGCAGTAAATGACCTAGTTACAGGGCATTGTGTCTCTAAAGGGAAAATTCGACCAGTTGGCTTCCATTCCTTAACAGTCACTACTTTATGATTAGTCATTCTAGTTAAAGGGAACTGATCTCCTAAAGTGAATTTTCCTCTAGTGGGTCTCCATTGATAACCAACATGAGCAAACAATTTTCCTGTTGCTTTTCAAATTTGCTTAATCAGTTTAGGTTTCCTAACATTCTTAACTGGGGATCGTTGAGAAGACATCAAGAATGACACAACACATTCATCATGATTACCAGAAATTAAGCATTCATTACATGTCTTACAAATAGCATTAGAATTCGAATTAATTACAGTACGCTTATAGCTAATACTAGAATCAACACGATTCTTTTTTATCAAATCAAACTTATTGTTCCTAAGGTGGACTTCTACTTTCTTTGTATTGCGACTAGGCTTTGACCCGCTAGCTTTAGTGTCACTATTTAGTCCTGTAGAAGCAATGATGGGAACATTAGTTTGTTTCACTGCCATTTGTTTTTCCGTTGTGATGGGTTCAGATGTTTTCAGTGGTACATCAAAGGTAACATGCTTGTTCTTAGTCATTGATGAAGATGCAATAAACCTATCTCGCTTGTTATCAATCTTAGGACATGTGCCAATGACATATTCTAAGAGTTCCTGAGATCGTTTAGTGAGGAAGCAGGCATCTACAACTTCACTATCTAGTGGTTTCTCTATCCTATCCTCTTCTACGGTCTCACGAAGAATGTCAAGACTATTCTTAAGATGAGTGAGATAAACTTGATGAGCTGACCTATTGTTTCTGAGAGAAAGCGGGATAGTCACAGCATCAATTGCATATTTTCTACAAGCAGAAACCTTTGGAACAACATTTTCACTAGTGATGATTGGCATTTTCCCTTTCACCTGAGTCTTTAGATTCTCAATCTCATTCAGCGAAGAAGTTATCTTTTCATTGTGATTGTTACGTGTGACTTTAATCGAGTCATATAACTCTTTGTAAATGTTGTTTGATTTTTGAATTTTCAGCTTCAAAACACTCATTTTCATATTGTAATTTATTGATGGTGTCTTGATAATGAAAATTCTGAGAGTCTGAAGACGATGGTTTATGGGTGCCAATCACATCACTCTTATTTGATTTTAATTGGGCAATTTGGGCCCTCAATTTTCGAATCGTGTTAGTGTGAGCTTGAATTTTTTCATCTCGTTTGCTTAATTCAAAATATGCATCAAATTCAGGAGCATCCAAAGATGTCTTGGCATTTGAGATTTTAACTCTTTCTTCTAAATGTTGATATTTTAATTAGAAATTAAGATTATCAACCTCTAGCTTTGAAAAATGCCTGACCATGTTACCATGGTCATCGTTTTGGATTTTCTCATGCAATTTTAAACTCTCCCCCTCAAGCTCAACAACACGATTTTGGGCAACATTCAATGCAATAGTCAACTCATGAAATTGACAAGCAGTTGATGTAGAATCAGTAGCAGTATAAAAGACATCATGTGCAATACATCTAGCAATCATATTCTCATTGATGATGAGAATGTTCTTTTTATCAATCTCACAACTTTTAAGATCAATAGAATTTTGTTTTCCCACGTTTTCCATATCTTTAAAAACTTCTTTCATTTCTTTTACTTCAGTTTCAAGGGTTTTTTGCATGCCCTGAAAATGTTGTTTGAGAAGTTTAAAAAATGGAATGACCTCAGTTAAGTAACACTGTTTTGTTAGTTCAAAACCCCTTTCCCCTTCAGTAATTTCCGTTGGCATAATTTTCTTCTTTCATGTTTTATCAAAATCAGCAAATAGTTGACAAAGAACATATATGCTAATTAGAGTTTTACATTCTGCGGGAAGAGTTAAAGGAACTAAGTGCATGGGTGTATTGGGTGGGTACACCGTTGTAGCCGCTAATTTTATAAGGGGTGGAGTTTTGGCTTTAAGTTCTTCGGTCTTTCTCTTTTCTACATCCAAAGACCAAAATATTTGTTCTGGTGTCAACTTAGTTTGAGGAGCAAAGACAGTCAATCGGTTCTCCTCATAGTAATTATGGGGTTTGATTATGACTCGATTTGCTATACATTTGGGATCCTTCATTTTTCCAGCCATTCTTTCTCTACTTATTACTTCTATCTCATTACTCTCTTCAAATGATGACACATCGGGAGGGGCATGACCAGGCTTAAGCATTACATTTGCATCATATAAGGCAGGTTGGGCAACTCTAACACTCTTAAGTAAAGCTGATCTAGGTTCACCTACATTCTTTTCACTATGTTCATCAAACAACTTTTTATGTTTTGGAATCATTTGAGCAGTTTGTCTGGTCTGGTCTTGTGTGTACAACTTGTTTTCAATCTTGTTCTTTAACGTTTTAAGTCTGGAAAAATCATTTAAGAGTTTTGTTTCTTTTTCTTTGAAATCATGTTTTAGTGTAATTACACTTTCTTGGATCTCCTGTTTTTGTTTAACAGTTTGATCAAGTTGTTTTCATAAAGAATATAACTCCCTTTTCAATGTTTCTTCCCTTAAATTATGTTCTGTTATGAATGTACGCATTTGACCATCCATTTTCTGCTCACGTTCAGTTAGCTCAAATTTTGCACGCTGTTCATATATGGCCACCTGATCTTTATAGATGTTAAGTCTAGTGGTCAAGGTGTCATCAGGGATAAACACAGTGTTCTCATGCAACTCACAACCATTATCTACAACAGAAGATGCACAACTTGGTACATCAGACATGTCGTTGTGATTCACATATTGTTCATATGGGATAACATTACTATTTCCCATATCAACATTATCTAATTCAACAGCATCTGTCTGTTGTACTTTGTTGGGAATGTTTTGTTCATCTACCATGTTATATGTGTCATATAGCTTTAGTGCCTTAGATATGATAGATGCATTGGAAGGACCAGCTTGTTGTGGTGATGAGACTGCAGAAGACATATTAGCCATGAAGATGGTTTGAGCAGTGGGTTCATCATCAACATCTGAGTCAAAAGCATCACAGTCATCAGCTTGGAAGATGTAGGGATCATTTAGTGCCAAGTCCTGAACTGGTTGATCATCCACATCAGCATCAAACGTGTTCCCCTCTTTACCAGCAAGAAACAATAACTCTTCTTCGTCCAAATCTGCTCCATTCTCTTGAGCTTGCATCAACAGCATCTTATCTTCAAAGTAGTCTGAGTTCTGTGGACGCTTTGGTTGAGTGCAGTTCCTTGCTATGTGCCCTAGTCCACCACAGTTGTAACACTTGGTTTGCCTTCCCTGTCCCTGATTAGCATTCCCAACTCTGTTATGTATATTACCCCGACCAATGTTCCTTTGATTCACATTCTGCCTTCCCTGAACATTCTGAACCACAACCCTTCCATCCTCCATAGTTGCATGGTTACGTGGGTTTGATGAAGTTCGAAGTTGGCTGTTGGTTTGAGGGAGTGTAGCTCTGAACTGTTGGACAAGTAAAGAAACTTGGTTGGAGAGGTTATCAATCATCTTGTCAGTATAAGAATATCCTGAATCCAGTTGGAAGTTCACAGCAGATGGTGGGTGCAACGATGATTGGGAAACTGATGTCTGATACTGTGGTGAAAAGGGATGGTGATAACCTTGATCAAGTGAGGATTGATTGAATGGCAAAACATTAGAGACAAATGCAAGTGGATCATTAGTTGTTGTTGGATTGAGTTTTTCCCTCAGTTGACGATCATAGACAGCATGCTTTTCATGTTGTTGTAAGTAAGCATAAAGCTGTTCATAATTGGTCTGTCTCAATCCTTTGTTGAGCTTCACGGCTGTAACAAATCTATCCCACTCAGGTGACATGTTGTTCACAAACTTAGAATTGAGTTGGATATTTGGCATTGTCATCCTGATGATCCTCATGTCATTCACAAGCTTGTGAAATCTCACATAATAGTCAGTGATGTTTTCACCCGGATTCATCTTGAAGTGCTCAAACTAATCATACAACTGAGATTCACGATCTTCTTTAGTCAGTTCAGATCCAGCCAGAAGCATTTTGACATTGTCCCAAACAGCTTTGGCTTCAGTGTTGAAGTTGATAAGCTTGTAAACGTCTTTGGGAAGTCCTTGAATCACAATGTCAGAAGCTCTAATTTCTGCATCATAACGCTTCTTTTCCTCCTCATTAAGATCATTGTAAGTACGTGGCCTGTCGATTCCAAAAGTGACAGTTCCATCCTCAGCGGTAGTGACAACATCTCTAGTGGTCCCCATTTGAAAGGGTCCTTCATCAATGGATTTAAGAATGTTGAATCCATTCTCTTTTCTTAAGTAATAAAGTCGTATTCTTTTTGCCCATGATTCATAGTCCGTCCTATCAAGCATAAGAGGGCGGGTATCGGACCCGACAGCTCGAATATCATCAGAAGAAGTGCTTGCCATGATGTTAATGTGCACGGGATTTTACAATTCTATGATTTAAACCGAGAAATAGATTCTTTCGCGGGATTTTACAAAAATCAAGAGTAAACCGTGATTTAATGATTACTTTAATAGTTCAAGACCAAAACTCAATGGAACAAAGTTAGGTCAAAACGCAGCCAAATCTTGAATCAAACCACAATCATGAAATGAAAAAACTCAGTAAACCAAAACACAGAAGTCCCAAAACGCAAAACACCAAAACGCAGTACACAAAACGCAGACTTCCAAACCACAGTAGCTCAAAACGCAGAACCTGAAAACGCAGAGAATCAAAACGCAGAAGTTCAAACCGCAGTAGCTCAAAACGCAGAGACCCAAAACGCAGAATACCAAAATGCAGTAGTTCAAACCGCAGTAGCTCTCACAAACCGCAAAAGAGCTCAAAACGCAAAGACCCAAAACGCAGAATACCAAAACGCAGTAACTTGACAAACCGCAGAAACAGCAAATCGCATAAACTTCAAACCGCAGCTGCAAAATGACAAAACACAAAGGACAAGATGTCACTTTCATTGAGTTTTGTCTTTTTTCCCGTTGTGGTTAAAAGCCAAATCGCAATCAGATTTCTTGCCAAACCGCAGTCAACAATATCCCAAACAAACTCAAAACGGAACAGAAAATTCTTTACCGAGGCTCAAACCGCAGTGAAGAATATACGCCCGAGACTCAAACTGCAGTCAGGAAAAATCATCAATAGATCAACTAACACTACAAAATAAACCGTATAGTGCCAAGGAACTATGCAACAAACTAATATGAACACAAAAGTACACACTTCTAACAAATCTAAGCACCAACAAGGATCAAATCTTGATGTTTTCTATAAAAGCAATACAAAAACACCAAGAACACACCACAAATCCGTGAACATGCAATCACTCGAACCTAACCATGGCTCTTGATACCAATTGTAGCATATTCATAACACATAACACACCCTAAGATTGATGGTTAGATCGATTTGTGTAGAGAGAGAAAGAGAGAAGTTGGGAGTTTCTAGAGAGAGAAAATGTGTGATATTAGATTAAGATAATGAAAGCTCCAACCCTTCCCATGTGTGGGAAGGGCTATTTATAGTTCTTACAAAACGCCCCTACACGGGCTATGGACCGGGCTGACAGTGGGTAAAGACCCGACCCGACTCCATGGTGTTATGAAGTCTAAACTAATGTGATAAGTCCTACGAGCTACGTAATGCTAATAGATACTCAGGGTGACTGAGTCTTTCATGTGAATATTTATATTTCTAACAATATATGAATCGTAATTTCAGCCCATAGTTTATCTCTTGATTCTTTATTCACCTTCCTCCAGGAAAGAATCTTCAAACTTATGAGCTCACGAACCAGATCTCCTAAAAAACTCAAAAACAGTGCTCTGTGTAACCCTGATAACCTATTCAATGCATCGAAGGTACCTTGAGCTTTATTCCACCAGGGTTGCCATATTTCATGCGAAACTTAAATAGCTTGGTTATGCCTCTCTTAGCTAGTATCCGATCTGATTGGTTGGTTCCAGGCGCATCTAGATCTTCATCATCAGAATACTTTTCGGATTCATATTCCAAGTTGTTATCATCATGTTCATTATCAGCAGGAAGCAAAAGATGATTATCAACAATGGGTTGAATTTCCATGACTCTTGAGCAACAATGGGTAAAAGAAAATGATTATGGCTTGGAGAGTAATGGTGATAGAAGATTTGATTTTTGTGTTTTCTTTGCAGTCTTTTTTTTTAGGAGAGAAAAGAGGGTATAGGAAGAATATGAATCGTACCTTATTCTTGGTAACTGCTTGTAATTAGGTGATTTCAAAATTTTGGATCAAAATTTTGGCTCCAAATTCTAATTTCAAAATAACAATTGAATTATTTAAAAATTTTGCCTTAATTTGAACCTGTTAAGTAAAGCATAAACTTGAAAAAATCAAAATTTTGGCTCCAAATGTTATATATCATTATCTTAATCGCAAATCATCAACCAAGATCTAGAACCAAGATCATGAACACAAACTGCATATCGAATCAAGAACTCAAATTTACACAATTACACCAAGATCATGAATACAAACTGATACTATTTAACACAAACTGCTACCATTAAATCATAATTAAACCAACATGAAATCAAGAACACAAACTGCTACCATTAAATAAATATGTGCAATCATCAAATCAACAACAGAAACTGCTACCATTAAATCTAACTGTGCAATCATCACATCAAGAACACAAATTGCTACCATTTAACAAACCAAAATACTATCATTACAGTTATAAAATAGATACAGTTAAACTACTAATTACCAGTTATTGTACCATTAATAATTACATTTATCCAAATTAAATGTCAGCACTACTACCACCATATTAAAGTACCAAATACCATTTACAAAACATAATAGTCGAGATCACCACCTTTACATAATTCTCAACACACTTAATGTACGAGAAGTCTTTTTAATAGTTCAACATACCATGTGTTTCAAAAAAATTAATTAATGGTATAAAGGTATACAACTTTAGCCACAAACACATAACAACTTTAGTATACCTTGTTGGAAATGATTTTGAATTTGGACCTAGGGATTTTTGCCTTTGAACCTGTTAAAGCATAAACTTGAATAAATTAAAAATTCACACAGCTTTACATTCAACAATAAATTCACACAGCTTTACATTAGAATCGGTAACAACCCCAAACATCACCATTTATAGATCAAAAGCCTGTTACTAATTATTGTACAATGAATCATCAACTGATATGTGAAAACATTGAAAAACATACCTTTGTTGTTATTTGGATTCATTGTTTGCGTGTTTGTGTTTGCCAGAAGAATGTGTGTTTTGATTAGGGTTTATTGATTATTGTGTGTTTACAATTGATCGGGTAAAGGGATTAATTGCCGGTTGAATATTGAAGTTAATGGTGCTGACGTGGCGGTGAAAACCGGCTATAGCCGGTAACTAGGGATAGCAACGGTTCGGGTTTGGGGCGGGTTTTAGTGTACCCGTGCCCGAACCCGTTTATAATATACCCGTACCCGCCCCATATCCCACCGGATACCCGATTAATATTATCCATCGGTTTTTCGGGTTTCCCCGCGGGTATCGGTTATCCGTAATTAATAGTTAAAGAAAATGAATATCGTATCAAACGATTTAACGCAACGTACTCGGCACGATATTCACCAAAAAATCAAATGCGCAAGAGGTTTCAAAAGTTAATCATTCTCATTTCCAAAAATAATCTCGTTTTAGCCTTTTAAAAGGGTTTGGTTTCATCATTCGTGTAACGGTAGAGAACACGGACTCACGAGTAGTCACTCCAAAAAAAATGAATAACCAAATAGTCGAGAAGAGTATTGACGATAACTCGAGTCGAGATGAGATGACGAAAACAAGGCAAATAGATAACTAACAACAAACATGTCAAATAAGATGAGTCGATTGGTAATCGTCGGTATTTTCTCATAATCCCATTTATTAGTACAAGGTATCCTCGTTTTATGATTTAAAACAAGTTTGGACTTACGACAAAATTAATCTTTGGAAATAACAAAATTTCGCCATGACCCTTTCATTTATCGAACGTTTCCAAGTCGAAAGACTTTATTGAAAATCAATTTCTCGAGTAATTTATAAAATAACGAGTATTTATATAAATCATAAACCCTAAACCCTAAACCCTAAAACCTAAACCCTAAACCCTAAACTCTAAACCCTAAACGCTAAACCAATCCGTAACTCAAACAATAACCAAACGAATAGTCTAATAAATCCAAATATGTTAGTGTACGGGTAGCATGTCTCGAATAGTCCAATAGCCCTCGTGTGTTCCGTTTTTATCCCAAATGTCACACGCAAGGTTTTCAAAATTGGGATCCCACTTAAGATCCTATGGTAAAGATCGGGATCCTATAACATCTTAAGCTTTTAAAGATCCTTTGTAAGATCCGGATTGTTTTTGCTTTGCAGTATCGTAAAATCGTAAGATCCTAAGATTAGGATCGGGATCCTGACAACCATTGTCTCACGTACACTTCTAATTTCCTAACTTCGTTATTAACCAAATTTAATAACAGATATCTCTACAACTTTTAATTTAACAATTGTTTTTATTTCTTTCTTTTATTTTGTCCAAGTCAAGTAAATATCAAGTCGCAACAAATGAGTTACTATTTCCTTTCGAGTCACGGTCAAACATTTATTCCCTCGGTTCAATAATAATGAACCCATCCCAAATCATCACAAACAACTAGTTGGAAATATTGAGTTCAATAATAATGAACCCATCCCAAATCATCCCAAACATCACAAACAACTAGTTGGAAATATTGAGTTTGGAAGTTTATTATTCACAAAGCATGAGATACAACTAGTTGTTGCATCAACTCATTATACATAGAAAGTCAATACTTGGTAAAAGGAAATTGGAGACTTTTTCGTACAACTTCAATTCACAGTTTACTTTTGGCGCGCACCTTTGGTCCCTTTTCCCGCCTAAAGTCTTGGGAACCATTCATCTACCTCTCCAGCCTATTTATACCTATCGATTGTATACCAAAGAACACACACAAACACATATATCCCTTTCAATTCAAAGAAAACTTCAACAATGGCAGCACATAAAGGTAACTTTCAAAATGATGCAGAAGAGTACGAGTTCGTGTTAAACAACTATTTTCTGTTTGACGCAGTGTTTGATGCTTTCGGGTATGAACCCATTGCAGAATATGGGTCGTATAGGCATGTAGATACGTGGATGAGGAGTATAATTTTGAATTGGCTGCATGCGCAAGACTTTTACTAGGATACGGTTTTGGGAGTGAATGAGGAGGAACAAGATGAAGAGGAGGAGGGGGAGCAACTGGCTGCGGAGGTGGCTCAAGGGGAGGTGG
This sequence comes from Artemisia tridentata subsp. tridentata, assembly GCA_021014915.2. Taxonomy (NCBI): domain Eukaryota; kingdom Viridiplantae; phylum Streptophyta; class Magnoliopsida; order Asterales; family Asteraceae; genus Artemisia; species Artemisia tridentata. The sequence continues at coordinate 273,570,128 of CP139507.1, read as the reverse complement.
TGCAGCAAAATGAAGAGGATCAGCAACAAAATGTGGTGGAGCAACACAATGTGGTGGTGCATCAAAACCAGGGGGAGTAGCAAGATCGGTTGTTTGAAGACCCTTATAATCTAGAAAAGAGGATTAGCGATCTTGAAATTATGTTTAAACGACTCGAGGAAAGGAAGAAGTGGAAGGAAAGCAGGGAAGAGAGCTCTGGTTCTAACAAGTTGGTGTGAAATGGAGTGAAGCAGTTTATGATGATGGTGTTTTTATGTTTATAGTATGTTTACTATTTAGGTTGGATAATTAGATGTATGGTTGTATCTTGTAAAAAATATCAATGAAATATTTGATGTTTAATTAATTGTTTATGGTTGCTTGTGAATGTTTGATTTAAGGAAGTCAACAAACCAAAATTTGCATAAGGGTAAGTGGTGAAAAGAATGCTGAGGGTTTATGGACAAAAGAGTAATGGTTATCTGTGTTTCCCCTGATGTTAAAGGGGTGTTTGGTTTCTTGGATAATAGCATTCTTTTTTAAAAATCTACTCTTTAATACATAGAAGACTATTAACACTGAAACAGTAAACTGTGTTGTAATGCAAGAACAACAATATCACCAAAACTGATTAAGTGTCTTCCTTTACACTTAATCCCCTCCAAATGTATGAGTACAATATGGTTTTAAAAGAAAATTGAGTTCATACTACTGAGAAAAAGTTTTTGCACAAAGTTTGTACTGCTAGGCAAACGTTTGTACTGCTAGCGTAAAACTTTGTACTGCTGGGTAGCCGTTAGTACTGTCTGGGTTTTAACAGTGGTTTATTTATAGCCGTTATGGTAATTTTTGTCAATTACTTCGCTTAAGGGTTTCATAAATTGAATAGTTCTCTGTCTTTATATAATTTATACCATTTCTTCAAACTAAAGAAACAATTTATTGAAGTCGGTCCAATCATAACCCAGCACTCTAATCAAGCATTTAATCAATTTTCATGGCAAATTTAGAGTTTTTTGATACACATAACCAGGTTGCATTCTTGGAGAAACCAGAAGGGAGTCAAAACTTCCACCAGATAGTAGATTTTCTAAACACTACCCACATCAGGTATGCTCTTACAATCAATCCTACTATCTATGTCTCTCAAATCAAACAATTTTGGTAGACTGTTACTACCAATACATTTGAGAATGGAGACAAAGAGTTAATTGCAACAGTTGATGGTAAAACAATAACTATTACTGAACCATCTGTTTGGAGGCATCTCCATTTTGTAGATGAAAATGGTATTAGTTCTTTGCCTAATACTGAAATTTTTCATCACCTTTCCAGAATGGGGTCTGACACATCTTCTCAAATTCTGACTTTTCAAAAAAGATGTTTTGCCCCACAATGGAGATTCTTCATACATACCATCCTTCATTGTTTAAGTCCAAAGAAAACCTCATAGGAGCAATTCAGTAGCAATATTGCAACTACTCTCATTTGTTTAGCAACAAGCAGGACTTTTAACTTTTCAAAATTAATTTTTTATGGTATGGTGAAAAATGTGAATAGCAAATACAAGTTTTTAATGTATCCAACGTTTATAAAAACGGTTTTGAATATAAGGAAAAGTTTGCTTCTATCTCATAAAATTATTTATCCAACTCCTTGCCTTAATCAAAAACTTTTCAGTAACATGAGCATGGCTTCTAAGGGGTTTAATGGGATAGTAGTTCCACTTTTTGAAACAATGTTGTTTCAAAATCAAAACATTCAGGGTGAAGGATCAACAAGCCCAGTTGAGTCCCATCACATACCCACAGGTTCATCTGGTTCTCAATCAGCCTCACAACCAACTTCAACACACCTGGAAATGCCCCATGATTCACCTCTCCCTGGAGGTAACACACCTGGAAGTGATGAGGGAAGAGTGTCACTAAAGGAATTGATGGATATTTGTACCAAATTAACTCAAATGGTGACTGGCTTGGAGAAAGAACTTAAGGAGATAAAGCAGTTGTATGGTACTGCTTATAGGAAGCTCATTGAAAAAGTGAAGAAATTGCAGTCTAAAGTCAAGTCACTTAAAGCAAAGAAAAAGGCAAATATTGTGGAGTCTACAAGCTCAGATGATGATGATTCAGATGATAACATGGATGATTCTTCCAAACAGGGGAGGAAGATAGTTGATATTGATCAAGACCCCAATATTTCTTTGGTTGAAGAGAATGTTGAGTTTCAGGGGAGGCAAGATATAGGTGAAGAAAATTTGGATGCTGAAAATATTGGTACTGCTCATCAACATTTTAGGGCTGTGTATGCTAGAAAGCAAAGGGCAGATAAAGGAAAGGGCATTATGATTGAAGAAGAGCAACCAAAGAAAGTCAATAAGAGTGTTCTTGCTCAAATTAGTTTTGATGAAGAGGTAGCTATTAAAGCACAGGAAGATGAATGAGCACAATTTGAGATTGCAAAATTCCTTGAAGAAAAAAGACTGAAGAAGAAAACAGCTGAAGCACAAAGGTTAGCACAAGAACAATCTGATGCACTTCTGGCTAAGAAGTTACTTGATGATGAACAAGCAAGGTTTAATGACGCTTCACAAGTTCAGTCTATGATTGATGCTGATGATGTTTTCAAGGAAATACTTGGTGAACTTAGAGCAGATGAAGTGTTGTCCATTGAAGAGAAGTCAAGATAACTTGCTGAACTAATAAATTCCAGAAGAAAGTCTGCTGCAGAACAAAGAGCCAAAGAAAAGAGGAGTAAACCACCTAGTCAAGCTGAGCAAAGAACCACCATGTGTCTTTACATGAGGAACATGGCTGGATAAAAAAGGAAGGATTTCCAAGGTAAAAGTTTTGAGGAGATCAAGAGTGAGTTTGAAAGGGTTCACAGAAGAGTGAACACATTTATTCCCATGGGAACAGAAGAACCAAGTAGAACTACAAAGATAGCAGGTATAGTATTGGAGTCTCAATCTTCAAAGAAACAGAAGATTGGTGAAGAAGAAGTACCTGCAGCAGAGGATTCAAAGAAGCAAAAGACTGAAGAAGATAAAGAAGATCAAGCAGTTGAGGAAGAAGAAACAACAGAGGAATTAACTAATGAAAGGCTTCATCAGCATATGTTGGTTATAATCCCAGATGCATTGAATGTTGATGATCCTATTCAACCTAAACATCCAATTATTGATTTGGAGATACACAAAGATACATTTGGGAAAGCTTGGAAGATAATCAGGGTAGGAGGACACTCAGAAGTTTATAAGTATTTTGAAGATATACTGAAGATTTTCGATAGGGAAGACTTGGACAAGCTATGGAGTCTGGTTCAAGAAAGGTTCAGATCTACAGATCCTATAGAAGACAAAGACAAGGAGCTATGGGTGGAATTGAAGAGGTTGTATGAACCTGATCCAAAAGATATCTTATAGCAGTTTCGAGCTCATGAGTTGAGTACAACATGGACACTGTATGATACATGTGGTGTTCACCATGTATCTACAAAGAATGGAGTGGATGTCTACATGCTGATAGAAAAAGATTATCCATTAAGGGCAGCTAGCTTATTTGTTACGTTAGATGCTATGCTCAAAGTTGATAAAGACTCAGAAATGGCAAGAGAGTTACTGAGAAAGATCATCACACAAGCAAAAAGGAAATAATGTTAGTACTGCTAGTGTAAATATTAGTACTACCAGGTTTAACTTTGTACTAACAGGTTTAACTTTGTATATAAGATATTTGGATTTTGTAACAATTTTCTTTAATAAAACACATCGTCTATAACATGAATACAAAAGAATGTATAATCGAAAAAGACCCAATGGCGGAGATGGTTGAGTTGTTGGTGTTGTGAAGGGGAGATCACAGGTTCGATACCTGTGGCTTCCTTTTTGGTATTTCCCTCCCCAAAAGTTTTAAAATGTCCCCCATATTTTATTTTTCAGCAAATTTCAAATTCTCCCTCCACCCATCTCCATCTCCACCCAAGTTTCTCACATTTCTCATCAACCACAGCCATATTTTTTTAAAGAGCCCCCCATATATATTTTTTCAGCAAATTTCAAAATTAAAGCCCCCCATATTTTTTTCAGTAAATTTCAAATTTCTCACATTTCTCACCAACCACAGCCACCAGTCACCAAGCACAGCCGCAAGTCACCATTCACCAGTCACGTCACAGCCAGCAGTCACCATCCACCATTCACCAGTAACCAATCACAGCCACCACTCACCATCCACCACTCGTCGGTCCGGCCATCAACAACGGAGGGAGGTTCATTTAGATCTAAATTAGGTACTTTTTTTAATTAGGAAATCATTTTTTTATGCAATGGTGAAATTATATTATTCTCGAAATTGTTTTTTTACAATTATAAAGATAGCAAATTCTGCCCAGACAGATTCCAATTAGTATGTGCTTGATGTTTGTGATCAAAGGGAATTTTGAGTACCACTACACTACCCACTGTCCATTGTGACTTGTAGGATATATACGTTACCATTTGACCTCAACAATAGCATATTTCATTGCATAGAAAGAGCATACATATATAGATGCATATTTTCATTAAATAGAAGTTTCCTCATGGGAGCAATTCAGTAGCATATTTCCTCTGCAGAAGATTGAAGTGGTGTTTGGAACTAGGCAGTGCTTATCCCAAACACCCCTTTATGCAGTCAAATCTAGCAATACTTCTAGCCAGTCATTAACAAGACCTTATTAAATTTGTGGTAAGAAAAAACTTACAAACCAAAAGGCAGTTAGAAAATAATATTGACATTAACATAGCTCCATTAATATTTAACATCAGACATCTATCATTACCATTCGATTTACTTCCCAAAAGACATCATAAAAACCACCCATCTTAAACATCAGAAAAACTACCAACAACATCAACCATGAAACCACAAAACACAAAAGACAGAAACATAGACAACTAGCATATCAACCACATCAGTAGTCCATTGATCCAAGCTTCGTGATAAAGTTGCACAAATCACCTAGACGCTTATGCTTTTGGGCAATATCAACAAGCAACCTACCAGATGCCATCATGTCCTCCTCTTGCATCCTCCTTAAATCAGCAATGCTTTCAAGAGCATAATCAAAACCATATAAAAGCTCTAACTCCTTGATCATCTTATCCCTATGGTTTATCAGCATTCTTTTCTCACAAACCTTGTCCCACATATCATGAACTTCCTTGGAAGTAGCTTCAACCTGTCGCTCATAGTAAACTAGCATCATGTCTTTCACAAGCTTTGAGTTTGCAACTGTTGCCAATTCAGAACAAATCACTAGTTTAGTTTCCATGATTTTGATAACAAAAACTTTTAAGATTTTTTGTAATTTTTAAATTTTATTTTGGTTTGTTAAGAAGAGATGAAAATTATGAGACAAGTATGTTGCTTTATATAGAGCAACAATCAAGAAACACCTAGAGCAAGGAAGATGTATCGACCCTAGCAATGTAAATAGTGTGTAATGATGAAATAGCCATCCCCATGTACTTGCAAGTTGCAAGTTGAAACAAAAACCATTAATACTATACAGAGTATTATTTTAATTTTCAATTTGCAACAAAAACCATTAATACTAGATTTTACTAATGTATAGTTGTAATATTTTCAAAATAAACATTTATCCCACATTAGAGTTGGGCCCAAACGTATCAAACATTTACAATTTTAGATTCAGTGGTATCTTGTTTGGTTGTGTATACAATTTTAGATTCAGTGGTAACTTTTGTATTAGTAGTGGTAAATACTTGGTTTACTTATACCCAAATGATTTGATGCTTATATTGGTTTAATTTGTGACTTGTAGGATATATATATATATATATATATATATATATATATATATATATATATATATATATATATATATATATATATATATATATATATATACTACTTATAATGGAAAAATGGTCGACAAGTCAATAAGTGAAAAAACTGAAATTAATGTATTCCCCAAAATACCCTTTGAAACAAACACGCATATTCCGCTTTATTTCTTATTAAAAAAAAAAAAAAAAAAAAAAAAAAAAAAAAAAAAAAAAAAAAACATGCACACACACAAAAACTGCACATCTCACTCTCTAAAAAATATACACACAAACACTCTCATCTTAAAAAAAAAAAAAAAAAAAAAAAAAAAAAAAAAAAAAAAAAAAAAAAAAAAAAAAAAAAAACTCACGACCAAAATCACACCACAACCACCCTACGCCTCCACCACCAGACGCCGCCACCATTCAACCACCCAACGGCACCACCGACCGACGCCACCTCCACCGGACTCCATGAACTCATGGACCAACGTACCACCGAAACCTTCCACCATCAAGTTTTGAGGTATTTTGTAGATATATTGTTTTTTTTTTGTTGATCTATAATTTTTTTTCGTAGATCTATAGTTTTTTTTATAGATCCATACATATTTTTTCTAGATCTATTGATTTTATTTGTAGATTTATATGTTTCTTTTATAGATCTGTCGCCGGAAAAATTTGTGGTCGCTGGAAAAATTGTGTCTACCGCCGGAAAAAGTTACCACCACCATCCGACGCACCACCACCGGACTCCACCTCCACCGGCACCACCAAAACCCTCCACCATAAAGTTTTGAGGTATTTTGATACAAATCGCAGATCACCATCACCACCGTCGACCCCACCACCGGAACCCACCACACCGAGACCCACGACAACGAGACCCACTATTTTTCGAGATTTTTTCTTAGTGTGTCATATATCTATATTTGTTTCAACTTTTATATGCTTTTTTTTATAGATCCATAGTTTTTTTTTTTTTTTTTGCTAGATTTGAAATGCTATATCCCTTTTGGCTTCTTTTTTTTATTATTATTTTTTCTTCTAAAGATTCATATTTGTATTGCAGATCTGAAATGTTGCTGTCGCAAGTATACACCATTGCCGCCTCCGGAAACCGCCGCTGGTGCTCTTATAATATTGTCTTGCTTTATGATTTTTTTTATATTGTTTTCATAATTTATATGTATACTTTTTTATAATTTGTTGGTTTGGTTATAATTTTGTTAGTAAGTATCTTTGGTAAATTATGTTATCTACAATTTTGTTGGTAAAATGAAAAGTTCTTTAGAATGTGTAAATTATAATACTTAAAACAAGTTTAGTTGATTGTTTAAATTGTTAAAAATATGTTGTATAGATGTTAAATTTATGTTAATAGTAGTTTATAAATCTTTTTTTTTTAATGTTCTTTTTTTTTGGTTAATAGTATTTTATAGATGTTAAATTTTATGTTCTTAATAAATCTTTTTTCTTTTATTGGTTTTTTTTTATAAATCTGAATATCAACGTTTTTTTAAATCGGATTTTTTAAAAGATTTTCTTAAAATTGACTACTTTAGATTTTCGTGTGTAGTTATTTTCTTTAAGTTTTAACATATATATTATATATATATATATTATATATATATATATATATATATATATATATATTAGTTCTTTTTATAAATATGATTTTCCTGAGTTTATCTTTCAAAGTTTTTATTAAAAAGCTTATTTTTTTACGGTTTTTTTTAAGAAAAAAATTTGGGGTTTTTGGAGTACTTTTTGTGAGGAAAAATGGTTTTTTAAGTATCGTTTTCATTTTGAGTTCTTTTATATGAATCTAAGTTCTTTTTTTATTTTACAAATATGTTGTTTTTTTGTTTGAAAGATAAATAAATGTTTGATATTTTTTTTTAAAATTTTGTAGGATTAAAAACTATTCAAACTTTTTTGAAATTTGAAAGTTTTTTGAACAAAATATTGAGGTGGTGACACAAAACACGAGATTAAATAAGTCAAAAAAATAAAAGCTATCACATGTGAACTTCGAAAGACTTAAAAGTTAGAATATACAGTATGTTTTTTATTTAGATTTTTCCAAGCATTAAATATCATAAAAATTGTATCATATGAAGCCAAATTAACATTTATTATAATTTTAATTCTTTTCATCGTTTGCTGTTAAATGATGTGGATATATGTATTGTTGTATCATGTGCATTACTAATGTGAATATGTTGTGTGCACACCTCTCTTAATTTTCATGTTCTCCACAATGAGATTTGTCGTTAAAGAAAAATAAATGCAAATATTATCTAATTAGATGTGTATTTATGAATATGAGACAAAAGCTCATACGTGAAGACACCTGACGATATCACGTTGAGCCATCATGATAAATTTGATAGATTTTGAAATTTTAAAATTATACGATCAAATGATGATTAACATCGCTATGAGTATTGTTTTTAAACAAACCAAGTATACACATGAGGTAAACTTGGTAAAAGTTAAATTCAAACATAATTATCATACACTTTGTAGTTTATAAAATTAATACGAGTATTTCATAAGGTTATAATTTCACATAACTTATTCATAAAGTTTTTTATTCATAAATTGCCGCCGTTCAAAAAAACTAACTTTTTTAAAAGGAGAAAAAAAAGAAATTAAAATAAAGTTTAGACCTATTCAAACTATTAAATATTTTCATTCTATTAGAGCAGGAGGTACCTTTGGCTGATGGCTAACGCCATGGCCATCGGCCAACCATGGCCGACGGCGCACAATACCGCCGTTCGCGCCATGGTGGCTGGCGCAGTAGCCACCAGCCCACGCCATCGATTTTTTTTTTTTTTTTTTTTTTTTTTTTTTTTTTTTGCTACAAATTCGAACTTTGGAGAAGCTTTGGGAAGGAAGCTGCAAATGGAACTGAGGAAGAAGACGCCACATGTTTTTTTATATATAAATGTGTTTGTGGGCCTAAATTGGGTTTTAAGTGGACATGTTTTTTTCTGGGCCTAACTTGGGTTTTAAAGCCTAAATTGTTTTACTCACTTTACTAATATTTTACATGTTTTTTTTACATAGCACATGTTTTACTCACTTTACTATATGTGTTTGTGTTTGTTTTATTTTATATAAATGAGAAAAAAAAATCGTGGACGACGGCACCACATTTTCCGGTGCCGAGGGTAACGGCCAGAATGTGGTGCCGTGGGATTTCTGGTGCCATAGAGATTTTTGCTGACGTGGCAGGGAATAGTTTCAAGAGCAATTTTATCCACTGATATAGTTTCAAGAGCAATTTTATCCACTAAAAATGAGCATGTTGACAGCTAGGTTGAGCTTATTTATCTACTGATATAGTTTCAAGAGCAATTTTATCCACTAAAAATGAGCATGTTGACAGCATTAATGATATGTTGATTGAAAGATTTCCTGGCGAAGAGAAGGTTTACTATAGTTTTGATGAAGCAGAAGACGACACCCACAACTTCTTTCCTTTGGAATTCTTAAACTCGCTCAACGTGAGCGGGTTGCCCCCTCATTGCCTGCGTTTGAAAATAGGATGCCCGATTATTCTTTTAAGGAATCTCGATCCGGCAAATAGATTATGTAATGGCACGAGGTTGATATGTAAACGTTTTGACCCAAATGTCATCAATGCTGAGATTGCTGTCGGACAACACGCTGGAGTTAGAGTGCTCTTGCCAAGAATTCCTCTTGCTCCATCTGAAGAAGACATGTTCCCTTTTAAACTAAAGAGAACACAGTTCCCTATTCGCCTTAGCTTTGCGATGACTATTAATAAAGCTCAAGGCCAAACAATTCTAAATGTGGGTCTCTATTTGCCCGACTCTGTTTTCTCGCATGGCCAGCTTTATGTGGCATTGTCTAGAGGGATATCCCGTTGAACAACAAAGGTATTGGTTAAACCAGTTAAAGAGTTCCGTCAAGCAGGAATCTACACCTCAAATGTCATTAATCAAGAAGTTTTACGCGAAGAGTAACGTGTGTTGTTAGTTTTTATCTCATAACTAATGTAATGTTTTACTTTCAGTTTCATTAAATGTTTTTATATGTTGTTTGATAGATGTTAAGAATTTTTTTCTAGACTTTAGTTATCATGTAGTACAACCATTTGCAATTACATTCTGATCGGTTCACGTTCTATTTTGAACGCTACACAAAACACTCACCACAATATCACAAATCGTTAATTATTTGCCGCTACGAATTCCGTTGCTATGCACGGGTACTCGCCTAGTGTGTATATATATATATATATATAATATGTATATATATATATATATATATATATATATATATATATATATATATATATATATATATATATATATATATATATATACATTACCATTTGCCCTCAACAATAGCATGGACAAGTCTTGGATGAGAACTAGTAGGACCAAGAAACAATATATTGACGGAGTAGAAGCGTTTATTAAGTATGCAGAACACAACTTGCAGAAGATGAGGAACATCGACCCACAAGGTAATAAACAACAGCTTAAGATTCCATGTCCGTGTACCTCATGTTTAAACCACATAGAGCAGAAAGTGGAGGATGTGCAGTTCCATTTATTCTACCACGGGATTGATCAAAGCTACACAAAATGGGATAAACATGGAGAAAAGGATGAGCAAGCAACAACTGCCCAAATACCTGTTAATGCTACAACAGAGGAGTTTCTTGACGACATGGATTTCGACATGGATTTTGGTTCAGAAATTTCAACAGATGGCCCAGCAACAGTAGAAATGGTTAATGCTACAAAAGAAGGTTTTGATGAGGATGACGTTGCCAAGTTTTAAGAAATATTATTAGACGCGGAGAAGCTACTTTACAAAGGATGTCCTGACTTTACAAAGTTGTCCGAAATATTTAAACTACTCAACTTGAAGGGTAAGTATGGAGCTTCTGATAAGTTCTTTACTGAATTACTAGGATTGTTAAAAAAGATGCTACCTGTTGGTAACGAAATGGTTGAAAAAACTTATCAGGCTAAAAAACTAGTGAGAATGAAGGGATCAGGATACAAAAAGATACATGTATGTAGCAACAATTGCATTCTTTACTGGAAGGATAACAAGGAGTTGACTATTTGACCAACTTGTGGGATATCAAGATGGAAGGTGGATAATAAGACACATAAAGTGTACGAAAACATTCCGGCAAAAGTAATGTGGTACTTTCCAATTATACCAAGACTGCAACGACTCCTTAAGTTAGAAAGTATTTCAGAAGATCTAAAATGGCACGCAACAAGGAGGATAACAGATGGTGTTTTACGTCACCCCGCAAATTCACAGGCATGGCGTACCATAGATGAAAAATTCCCCAAAATTGCTAAAGATCCGAGAAATCTACGGCTAGGAATATCGGCTGATGGGGTTGACGTCAACTCAGGAAATAGGCATCACAATGTATGGCTAATTTTATCTGTCATATACAACCTTCCTCCATGGTTGTGTATGAAAAGAAAGTTTATCATGCTTTTGGTATTAATATCGGGATACCCGGGAAATGATATCGATGTATTTTTAAAACCGTTGGTTGATGATTTGCATACCTTATTCGAGGAAGGGGTTGATACATATGATGCTTTCAAAAAAGAAAACTTTAATCTGCGTGCCGTTGTGTTATGGACGATAAATGATTACCCTGCACTTGGTACATTATGTGGCTGCCCATACAGTGGATTCAAAGGTTGTGTAGTATATGGGAAAGATACACACTGTGTTAGACTTTCCGCCTTATCCAAGCAAAGTTATGATGGACACAGACGATATCTACCATACAACCATCCGTTCAGAAGGCAAACGAAGGCGTTTAATGGAAAAGAAGAACCATGTCATGCTCCAAATCCATTGACCGGGGAACAAATATACAACGAGGTACAACATATTGAAAATAAGTGGGGAAAAGGAAAAACCTCGAGAAACCAAGAAGATACCAGAGGCAGAGGTGGGAAGATTAAAAAGTAAAAAAGGAAAACAACAGAAGAAGAGGGTAGTTCAAGCCAAGCAAATGAAGCATATTGGAAGAAATTCAACATTTGGTATCGAAAGCTAAGGTATTGGAGGCATCATTCTGTTCCGCATTGTATTGACTTCATGCATGTAGAAAAGAATGTTGGTGAGAGTCTACTCGGAACTTTGCTGAATGTTCCTGGAAAGACAAAAGATGGAATGAATGCTCGACTGGATCTGGAAGAGTTGGGGATAAAAGAAGAGTTGTTTGCTAGGCAAGAAGCAGACAAAACAACACTAACTCCAGCAGGTTACACATTAACGAATGCTGAAAAAGACATCTTTTGTGAAACGTTAAGCAACATCAGGGTCAGCCTCAATGATAGGAAGCTCATTGGCCTTAAATCGCATGACTATCACATGCTAATGCAAGAGTTTTTACCCATTGCTATACGTTCAGTCATGCACCCGCCCACACGATATGCTATTATCAGGTTTTGCTTTTTCTTTAAATCTATATGTAGGAAAGAAATCAGCTTGCAAGAACTAGATAAGATGCAAGAAGAACTTGTTGTTACACTGTGCCTACTCGAGAAGTTCTTTCCTCCGTCATTTTTTGATATTATGATACACTTGACTGTGCACCTAACTAGGGAGGTAAAATTATGTGGTCCCATATGCTTTCGGTGGATGTATCCCTTCGAAAGATGTATGAAGGTTATTAAAGGACATGTGCGAAACAGAAATAAACCAGAGGGATGCGTTGCTGAGGAGACTATCGCGGAAGAAAAAATAGAGTTTTTTAGCGAATATCATAAAACCATGAAAACTATTAGTATCCCAGCTGATAAATATGTAACCAATGAAGATGAGGACGGAAAGCCATTGTTGGCCGGCAAATCAAGTGAAGTTTCCGGAGAATTCTTTCAGAAAGCACATTTGTATGTAATACAAAATACAGATGAAATTCAACCGTATATCGATTAAGTATTACTAACACATTTCGATTTCGTTGCTTAAAATGTTCTATCAAATATAATAATCAAAGACATTTATTTGTTTCAGGCGACACAAGGAAGTTTTGAAAACAAAAAACCCGGGTAAAAAAATGGCATTGCTGGAGAATGAGCACAATAAATCTTTTGCTAAGTGGTTACGCGAAGAGGTAATTACTCGTATGTTGTTTGTAATTGTTTGTTTGTTGCTAAAAAGAAGTGAGTTGAGATAAAATGTGAAGTGTGTTTTATTGATAAGTCCCTAACTAGTGTTTGTGATAAGCTATATAAACCATTAATTAGTTGTAGCATTCACCCAGAAAAACTCATAGCTACAAGCTCCAAAACCAATAGTAGTAGTCTATAATAAATAAGCACTTACGAATGATCTGCCCAGCAACTTTTTCAGTCATAGAACCTATCATCATAATTGTCCCTCCTGTATATGACATTAGATAGAGGTCCACCAGCATACCATTTCATTATCCCAAACACTCCTATTCTTTCATTGTTTGTTTGTTGTTCCTGCAATTTAAAGGTAATATATACTTGTAATGAAATTCAGGTTGAGACAGAGTTAGCGATATCCAAAGATAGTGTATCAGAAACTGTGAGGTGGATATCATTTGGACCACGCGCCAGCATAGTGAAATACGAGGCATATAACATCAATGGGTATACATTTCGTACGAAAAGTAATGATGGCATAGTTTACTAGAACAATGGGGTTAGTGTTGAGGCAGTAGATCTTCACATATCCAAAGAAGTTGCAACCACAAGAAAATCATTTTATTATGGGGTTTTACAAGAGATATGGGTACTAGATTACCGTTTCAGGCAAATTCCTCTATTCAAATGTAATTGGGTTAATCACAAAACTGGTGGGGTCAAACACGATACTCTTGGTTATACGTTGGTAGACCTGAATAGTTTAGGCCACAAGGATGATCCATTCATATTAGCCTCACAAGCAACACAAGTGTTTTATGTGAAAGACCAGGCACATAAAAAAATTTCTAGTGTCTTTAAAACACCTACCAAGAATTACAAAGATACATATGACGAAGTCGATGAGGAGTTAAGTACAGTCTTTCACGAGCACAATGAAAACATATTGCCACATGTAAGTAAACAAGACTTGGGCAAGGAATCACGAAGTGACTACTATCGAACCGACTGTGAAGGTATTGTTATATGAAAATCCAAGTGAAGCATGTCATGCTGCAAGTTAAGACTGCTAGTGTAACAGTTAAGACTGTTGGTTGAAGTTAAGACTGTAACACCCCCAATTTCATGATATGCAGCGGAATTCAAATTGGGTGTTACTTCATGGCACAACAGTTGAATAGTAGAAAATGATCACCAATTTAGTCGTTTTAAAAGATTTATCATTCGAATATCAGAGTTTCCAAAATAAGGTCCCAGTGGTTTCAAAGTTTATTAAATAGGTTTTCGACTGATAGTAAAATTTATAGCCTTCATAAGTATCCGTGCCTCTCTGTGCCATCCCTGCTCATTATGGACCTGAGATAAATACATGCTAAAAGTGTCAACACAAAGGTTGGTGAGTTCATAGAGTTTGTGAGTAAAAACTGTTGATTTCCAAAATTAAAGAGTTTGTGAGTCCATAGTAGTTGTAAATAAACAGTTGATTAACGAAGTCAAAGAGTGAGTAATACCATAGTATTTATAGTTAAACCAGTTGCTTGTCAAAAATCAAAGTGTGAGTGAATCCATAGAGTTTGCATAAAATCAGTTGATTTTCAATAGTTCCAAATTTAGGTAATAATTGTAACAAATACAATTATTAATAAAATAAGCGGTGGGTTACGATATTATACACCCATAGTTGGTTTGTTATAAAATAAGTGGTGAGTTAAGTTGTTATACACCCATAGTTGGTTGGTTAGCCCTAACCGGGTCAACACAAAATAGTTGTTGTTTACCAAGTAGTGATTTTCTGCTATATAGTGAATACAAGTTCAAGTTTAACAAAATAGTGGCAATACTGTATCATGACTACAGTATCGTTTCTATTGCTCTAAGTCTCATGACACTCAACGTTTAACAGGCATCAAGAATGATGTAAAGTATATAGGCCCTCGGGATAGGTATTTGCCAATAACCTATAAGTTTGTTTAAATAAGGTGCGCTTGGGTGGCTCATCCTAGCAGACCCAAACGGGGATTGTCAATCCCAAATAGATCTATTCACAATTATTTACGTTCACTCGCAAGTGATTAAGGTTCATGATGTGAGGGACTTCGAACATGGCAATAAAGGTAAACTTAGGCAATAGTGAATCAGGTATAGCATACAGTTGAAAATCATTTGTGATCATGTTTATAGCAGGTATCTCTCCATGAGATATAAAAATGTATAAATGTGATTTCATAAGTTTGTATCCGCAAAAGCTTATAGTATTTTTGTAAGTAAGGTCAAGTATTACGTTTCGATAACAAGTAAAGTGGTTTATCATCTGAGTAACTAGTAAAGTTTATATGTAAAGCGAACATGTATCGCTTTCAAAAGTAAGTCAGAGTAGGTAAAAGAGTAGTCTATGGAACTCACAGTAGTATGTAAACAGTTAAAAGTACTTATGAATAAGTATAAAACATTGTATTTGAGCATGTATCTCCCCCAAAGAGTTTATAAAACAGTAAACAAGAAAAGTGGGGCTATGAACTCACCTTGGAACGTAGTGATGTACGTAACGCAACGGTGCCAAAGAGTGTGGCGGAATAGAGTAACATAAGTGATGTCAAGAGTTAGAGCACGATGATATGGAATTCGGCACGACCTAACGAATATGAAACTCATCTTAACGTATATTCCAAAACGTAATGGTTTCCAATAGTTATCTATTCCCATTCCCAAGTATTGTTTCAAATCTTGCTTTCAAAAAGATTTGCGTTATATCCGTTTCATAGTGTTTGGTATCATCATATGTGTAGTGGTTTGAATGTCAAGACTCGAAACTCACGCCAAGATATAAAACATATAGCTCAAGTATAAGAAGAAATTAAACATGTAAAGATCATGTAGCAAAGTATAAAGCATATTGAACATGTACGAGAAGAAAGTAAATACGTAAGAATCAAGTAGCATGTAAGTGCTAAAATAAGTGAATGGTTAAGTTCTAGTCAAATTAACTAAAGCTATTCCGGTTAAATAGTTTACCAAATGGTTTAAGTTTTAATCCATTTTAACTAAAGTTTATCCGGTTAGTTAATTTACCGAATAATATATGTCATCGAGTTCTACATGTTACCGAGTAGTTTACGAGTAGTTTATATGTTCCAACTAGTTAAGTAATCGAGTAGTTTAGTTTACCATTTTTATACATTATCGAGTTCTATATGTCATCAAGTTTTAATACTAAGTTATCTATAACAAATAAATTCTAATTATTCAGTTCGTTAAGTTGATCGATAATGCGAGTCTCAAGTCCATATTCATAGATCAATGTTCGATAATTAGTCATATTCCGTATTTAAATTCAATTGTCCGCTAAATATCTATATTGTCTAAAATATTAATCGAAACATACCGATATGTTAGGCTCAATTCATTAGAAATCAAATAATACGAGTAGTAGTAAGTTTAAGTTTGCTCAACTTATTCAACAAGTTTAATAAGTTCAAAAGTGTGGACCTAAGCTGATAGGCAGTTAAGCAGTTAACAACATAACAACAGCAACCAACAACAATACCGAAATATTATTGCCGAGACTTATAAGTCTCGGCTTACCTCTTTTCTGTCGATGACACAAACTAAACGGACCCTACTTGGGTCTCGGCTACAACAGCCAACCAAACGGACCATCTAATTATTTACCGAGACCCTAGTGGTCTCAGCCTCACTATTAACGAGCCACAATCCAAAACCGAGAGACCCTTTTTGGTCTCGGCTAGCTCTTACCGAGCCTCAACATTCCAAACGGACCCCTTGTTTCTTGACCATTAATTCGAACCACGCCATCCCTAGTGGTTTTCTACCGAATCGACATCACAAATAAGAAACATCAACGAATCAAGAACTAAATAACTAAGATAATCAACCATACCGTGAGTTTAGGCTCACGGTTTGTATAACTCGACCACACAAACACACCTTTTGATACCAAACGATTATTACCCATTATTATTAATGAAAAACTTTAGAAACCCGATTGATTAAACCCAAATAGTAAGATTGAAACCGAGTTGACTCGTATGTGAGTCAACTCGTGTATAACTCACATGTTACCTACCTTTTTCTTCAAGATCTAATCGATGGAGATGATGGTGGTGGTTCGTGACAAAAGAGATTGTGGAGGAGCTTTTTGAGGCGCGTGAGACACGGTAGGTTAAAGAGGAGATGATGGTGAGTGTTTTGATGGTGGCGGTGAGGTTGTGTGGTTGGCGGTGGTGTGTTGTTTGGGTGTTTACAGATCGGTGGTGCTAGAGAGGAGGGAGAGAAGTTATAACTTCTCTTTCTTTTGTGTTTATAGAATGAAAGAAAACACAGATATATATATAAATGAGAAAGACTGAGTGAGTGTACTACTTTTAGTCTTTTACTAACCAATTTAGGTTGCGTGGAGTGTTGGTGAAGTGTGTATGATGATTACACATTATAATAACTGTCATTGAGTAGTCAAGATGGAGTGTGTAAGTATGTTAACTTGGAGTGTGTATGTAAAGAAAATGATTGATGGTTGGCCGGCGCTCTCAACCAAAAGAGAGATGACAAATTGAATTTTATGTGAGAATAGCAAAAGTATATAAACCTTGGTTGTGTGTGGGATTGACTAATAGAGTGAGTGGGTAACTAAGTGATAGAGCACTAAAATATCTAAATGTTGATTTTATTTCCAATGGCAAGAAGTTAGAGAAGAAATTAAATTAATTTTTGTATGATACAAAATATATAAGTGAAGTGCATTTGATTGTTGGGTCCAAATCAACTTTCTATCGTGATCAAAAATATTAGGAAGTGATCAAATAGAAGTCTTTAAGATCAAGTTGGGTTCAAGGTAACGCAAGGGATTGATAAACATATTTGTGAACTCAAGTGATATCATATAACATATAATGCAACTTATTTAGAATAAGTTTTGATAACTTTGTTTTGTTTGAGATTTGAGACTATCGTGGTACGTACAAATGATTGTAGCACAAAGAATGCGAGAACGCGTTACGACAATTAGATTAACATGGTTAAATGAAAGAAAAAATTTAGTCCGTAAAACTGGTTAAGTAAACTGTGATGATGGATTATTCTTCGTTAATCATTTATAATTAGGTGGGAAATTTTACGGGATATTACAGTACCTACCCGTTAAACTGAATCCCGTCCCGGGATTCCCGGTTATGACAGTTGTCAGGGTTGTTTTGCATTAAGCGTGAGTCATTGGGATGAAGATTCTTGCATGATAAGTTGTTATGAAGTCGTATACTGGATAGCTCTCTATTAGAGGTGTTGGAAAGAGTGTACGCATAAACAAAGGATTTGAAGCCATATTCATTTACGTAGGAGTCGAATTTATTGTGGTACATGTGAAAATTACTTGACTTGAGAAAAATTTTATTTTTGAATGAAGATTGTTATTCTGTCGCGTTTTGAAAATAAACATGGTTCATAACTTTTGAAAATCAAAATCTATGGGGGTAACCTACCCGTCAAACAAAGAGTTTGTAAGTAATAGATTTTTAACAATGAGGGTTTCGGATGATAACTTGATGAATGTAAAGAAAGTTCTTGAACTTTAGCTTTTGTAAAAAAAAACTTGTTAAATAAAGTTTTAAGTGACGACACAGAATCGATTCCAAGTTTTTGTAGATGATGAATCAGTTTGCTTCTGAGTAAAAAAAAAATATACACAAAATTTGTTTGCTTTATCTATAAAACCGTGTTAATAATTTGTTTGTATCTATCGTTCAAAATACCCAAGTTGGTAGATATGTATGAAGGCTAGGAGGGAAAATCAATGTGCCATAAGATGAAATGTTTCATGGCTCAAAATCGTTTGGTTCCTTGGGGTTTGTTAACCGTTGCTGGGGACAAAAGAGAAACACGAAAGTTGGTTTGTTTTGGTTGTAGTTGAGTCCACAAGGATTCAACAACATGAAACATGACCAATTAACTAGGTGGGAGTTCGTTTTAGTTTGCTGAGGTTGTTCGGAGCTCGAATGGATCAAAGTACGTATGCAATATATGATTTTTGGCCTAGTTGAAGCAATGACAGTTGGGTTGAGCTTTGATGATATCTTGGTCTTCACATGATCGAGTAATTTAAAAAAAAAGACTTGCCACACATGATTCGTTGGTAAGTGCTTAATTGCGACGTGTAAGAATATTGATAGGTTGTTAAGAAAATAACATGGAAAATGATTCAAGGTAAATTAGCACGAGTTTGTTGAATTCTAAATATAGTTTAAGTTCTGGGCCCGAATAATGTTGGGCTCAAGTTTGTGATTAAGGCCTAAAACAATGGTGCGTTGGATTACTGTAGCCATGGGCTGAGGCCCAAACGTTTCAAGGGTAAGTTTGGTTTGGCGAATATGAAATGTTGAACACATGTTCCATAACATATATGGTTACGAGGTAGTTTCGAGATCATCAAAATTTCGTATAATGCTTGAGAGTTTTGAGAGGGCGTTAGGAAGTTCACAATCTCCTAGAGATTGAGGAGTCAAATCGCATGAGGGGTGTGGCGTGTTCATGATTTTTAATTCATGGTGTGGCGTGTTTAACGCGATCTGTTCCTGCCACTTGCGTTGAAATACGGAAGCCAAAGTAAATATTTTTACTACGTACCCCAGAGCTAGTTGCTAGTATAGACACAAATTTTTGAAAGTTTTACTGTTTGAATACAATAATTGAAAAATATTTTTCAAACCCTTATAAATACCATTGGCATGCTTGTGTTATTCATACACACACACAAAATCAATGGCTTGTAAGCTACCACATATCGCTGAACAATTTCAATGGTTTATCAAGGCAGAAGCTGAGGGTAGTGACGTGGATCATCAGAATGCTATTGTGAAGGTCATCCTGCAGTTTGAGACTATGAAACAACTGAAACAACGACTTAGAGAACGCTACGCCATGTGCAAAGACATTTCAGATGATAGGAAATATGTGATCGACACATTTTTGTATGATGAATATCGTAAGGACGCTGCTGTCATTGAGTCGCTGTGGGCTTGTGTTCATCAGATAGAGAACCAGGTTTCCAACAAGATCCATTGGAGTTTTGAAGAGAATGTTGAAGCTGCTAGGGTTGAACAACAACAACAACAACAACAACAACAACAAAATCCATCACTACCACCACAGCAACAACTTCAACAAGGTGCATCAAGTTTATCTACACCAAGGGTGGTTGTGCAACAACAACATTTGCCTCATCTGGATCACTTCCAGCCAAGTTTCGAGGAAAATGTGGCAGCTGATGATGATAGTTGGACTTCTGACATGGAGCGGGAGCTGAGCAAGTTGGAAGCTAAATGGGAAGAAGAGAAATTGGCGAGTTTTGATCCTTATGATGATGGTTATGATTCTAATAACTCTCAAACCTGGGATCACCCGGACTATCATTAAAGTCTAGGTTTATGTTTATGTGGTGTTTTAATCATTTGTAATGTCTAAGTATTTCTGTCAAGTTTATTTGAATAATATGGTGTTTAAATTTAATTGAGATTACTGTAGAATTTACAGTGCCTGAGGTTGAAATATAGGGATCACTGTATCACTTACAGTGTCCAAGAAAAGTAGAGGCCACTGTATTTACTTACAGTGTCTGCTAAGGAGAATAGAGACCACTAGAGTTTTGTGATAAATTCAAAGTGGTGAGACATAAGGTTACAGAGAAATTTTGAGACCATTGTACATACAATGTCTGGGAGTTTAGAGGGAGCATCGTGAAATTCACAACGTTAGAGAAATAAGTATGACCATTGTGTAGTTCAATATGTCTTAATAGTGGATGGAACTATTGTAATCTCATGTGAATTTTACTATTCCCACAGTTTACACAACTTGGAAAAATTTCTTTTGGAATAACTATTGTTATTCTTTTATGAAATTTTACATGGTTTCCAATTACAAGAATCTGTGCGTGTAACCTACCCGTTAAACAAAAGAGTTTTATTGATAACAGATCCTTACATAGAGATATTCGGATGAGGATTCGGTGTATGTAGAGAAAGTTGTTGAGTCCCAGCTTTAGGGGATGAGAAATCTTGTTTGTCCTTGTGTGAGGAATAGTGAACGCAAGCGGGTAGAATAGTAGCCTCACTGCTACTCCTCTATATGTCGGATTTCACTCCTCATCACCCACACTTCCCTCATCAAACATTTTCAAAATGTCTTACACATACACCGTTCTTGTAATTATGTACGCTGTTGCAGCCATCTTTTTGGCTCACGTCCTAGATGAAGATCTGGAGTCCCTGACCACGATCGTAGCGCTTCTCCTAGCACTCGTGGTTTTGGCCGTCAGCGCGGATGAAATATGGGGGTAAGAGATAGCATTACGATAGGAGTGTTGTTTTGAATCCGTATACTAACACCATGTATTAATGTTTTATTGCATTAATACTTGTTTATTCTTGTCGTACAGGATATTCGAGGTGTTGCACCCAGTCGTGGTTCTTGCTCTTGCTGGCGTAGTGGTGTTTTTCACTTGCATAGCTGGTCAACCGATTGACGATGTTATGCCTTTCTTAGTGATATTTGTAATGTTAGCATTCCCAATGCTAATCATATCACTATGTATCAATATTTATGGTTTCTAATGAGAGTTATGTTGGGTGTTTGATGAATTTTTTGTGATTATTGGGTTCATACTCGTGTTATTACAGATACAAATAAGCCCACTTATTTATAATTCGTTATTTACATAGACAGGCGTCCCAAACAATGTAAATATGGAATTATAAACTTATGGTTCGGCGTTTTACAATTTCTTTACTTAAATAAAAGGCATCCCAATCATTTAAATAAAGCATTGTAAACCATCCTACTAAAGAATTTCTGATGTAACACTCGTATTAGTCCACAAAATAATCCATGCGCGGATTTTCCGGGAATACGGAAAGAGTATGTCACACGCATCTATAAAGATGGGAGTAAGATAATTAAGAATGGTTGGTACGGTACTCGAAATAGTTGGTGAGTATATATATCAATATTTTAGAGTGTTGGTGTAGCAAAATTATCTAGAAGTCACATAAGCGTCTGGGGATGGAAAGCACGGAGAGTGAAAAGCTATAAAATGTTTTGTTTGTAAAAGTTGTTATAGTTCGGACCTCATTTAGACCCGTTTCTCTATAACTGTAAGCTCTGATACCAATCTGTAACACCCCCAATTTCATGATATGCAGTGGAATTCAAATTGGGTGTTACTTCATGGCACAACAGTTGAATAGTAGAAAACGATCACCAATTTAGTCGTTTTAAAAGATTTATCATTCGAATATCAGAGTTTCCAAAATAAGGTCCCAGTGGTTTCAAAGTTTATTAAATAGGTTTTCGAATGATAGTAAAATTTATAGCCTTCATAAGTATCCATGCCTCTCTGTGCCATCCCTGCTCATTATGGACCTGAGACAAATACATGCTAAAAGTGCCAACACAAAGGTTGGTGAGTTCATAGAGTTTGTGAGTAAAAACTGTTCATTTCCAAAATTAAAGAGTTTGTGAGTCCATAGTAGTAGTAAATAAACAGTTGATTAATGAAGTCAAAGACTGAGTAATACCATAGTATTTATAGTTAAACCAGTTGCTTGTCAAAAATCAAAGTGTGAGTGAATCCATAGAGTTTGCATAAAATCAGTTGATTTTCAATAGTTCCAAATTTAGGTAATAATTGTAACAAATACAATTATTAATAAAATAAGCGGTGGGTTACGATATTATACACCCATAGTTGGTTTGTTATAAAATAAGTGGTGAGTTAAGTTGTTATACACCCATAGTTGGTTGGTTAGCCCTAACCGGGTCAACACAAAATAGTTGTTGTTTACCAAGTAGTGATTTTCTGCTATATAGTGAATACAAGTTCAAGTTTAATAAAATAGTGGCAATACTGTATCATGACTACAGTATCGTTTCTATTGCTCTAAGTCTCATGACACTCAACGTTTAACAGGCATCAAGAATGATGTAAAGTATATAGGCCCTCGGGATAGGTATTTGCCAATAACCTATAAGTTTGTTTAAATAAGGTGCGCTTGGGTGGCTCATCCTAGCAGACCCAAACGGGGATTGTCAGTCCCAAATAGATCTATTCACAATTATTTACGTTCACTCGCAAGTGATTAAGGTTCATGATGTGAGGGACTTCGAACATGGCAATAAAGGTAAACTTAGGCAATAGTGAATCAGGTATAGCATACAGTTGAAAATCATTTGTGATCATGTTTATAGCAGGTATCTCTCCATGAGATATAAAAATGTATAAATGTGATTTCATAAGTTCGTAGTAATCCGCAAAAGCTTATAGTATTTTTGTAAGTAAGGTCAAGTATTACGTTTCGATAACAAGTAAAGTGGTTTATCATCTGAGTAACTAGTAAAGTTTATATGTAAAGCGAACATGTATCGCTTTCAAAAGTAAGTCAGAGTAGGTAAAAGAGTAGTCTATGGAACTCACAGTAGTATGTAAACAGTTAAAAGTACTTATGAATAAGTATAAAACATTGTATTTGAGCATGTATCTCCCCCAAAGAGTTTATAAAACAGTAAACAAGAAAAGTGGGGCTATGAACTCACCTTGGAACGTAGTGATGTACGTAACGCAACGGTGCCAAAGAGTGTTGCGGAATAGAGTAACATAAGTGATGTCAAGAGTTAGAGCACGATGATATGGAATTCGGCACGACCTAACGAATATGAAACTCATCTTAACGTATATTCCAAAACGTAATGGTTTCCAATAGTTATCTATTCCCATTCCCAAGTATTGTTTCAAATCTTGCTTTCAAAAAGATTTGTGTTATATCCGTTTCATAGTGTTTGGTATCATCATATGTGTAGTGGTTTGAATGTCAAGACTCGAAACTCACGCCAAGATATAAAACATATAGCTCAAGTATAAGAAGAAATTAAACATGTAAAGATCATGTAGCAAAGTATAGAGCATATTGAACATGTACGAGAAGAAAGTAAATACGTAAGAATCAAGTAGCATGTAAGTGCTAAAATAAGTGAATGGTTAAGTTCTAGTCAAATTAACTAAAGCTATTCCGGTTAAATAGTTTACCAAATGGTTTAAGTTTTAATCCATTTTAACTAAAGTTTATCCGGTTAGTTAATTTACCGAATAATATATGTCATCGAGTTCTACAAGTTACCGAGTAGTTTACGAGTAGTTTATATGTTCCAACTAGTTAAGTAATCGAGTAGTTTAGTTTACCATTTTTATACATTATCGAGTTCTATATGTCATCAAGTTTTAATACTAAGTTATCTATAACAAATAAATTCTAATTATTCAGTTCGTTAAGTTGATCGATAATGCGAGTCTCAAGTCCATATTCATAGATCAATGTTCGATAATTAGTCATATTCCGTATTTAAATTCAATTGTCCGCTAAATATCTATATTGTCTAAAATATTAATCGAAACATACCGATATGTTAGGCTCAATTCATTAGAAATCAAATAATACGAGTAGTAGTAAGTTTAAGTTTGCTCAACTTATTCAACAAGTTTAATAAGTTCAAAAGTGTGGACCTAAGCTGATAGGCAGTTAAGCAGTTAACAACATAACAACAGCAACCAACAACAATACCGAAATATTATTGCCGAGACTTATAAGTCTCGGCTTACCTCTTTTCTGTCGATAACACAAACCAAACGGACCCTACTTGGGTCTCGGCTACAACAGCCAACCAAACGGACCATCTAATTATTTACCGAGACCCTAGTGGTCTCGGCCTCACTATTAACGAGCCACAATCCAAAATCGAGAGACCCTTTTTGGTCTCGGCTAGCTCTTACCGAGCCTCAACATTCCAAACGGACCCCTTGTTTCTTGACCATTAATTCGAACCACGCCATCCCTAGTGGTTTTCTACCGAATCGACATCACAAATAAGAAACATCAACGAATCAAGAACTAAATAACTAAGATAATCAACCATACCGTGAGTTTAGGCTCACGGTTTGTATAACTCGACCACACAAACACACCTTTTGATACCAAACGATTATTACCCATTATTATTAATGAAAAACTTTAGAAACCCGATTGATTAAACCCAAATAGTAAGATTGAAACCGAGTTGACTCGTATGTGAGTCAACTCGTGTATAACTCACATGTTACCTACCTTTTTCTTCAAGATCTAATCGATGGAGATGATGGTGGTGGTTCGTGACAAAAGAGATGGTGGAGGAGCTTTTTGAGGCGCGTGAGACACGGTAGGTTAAAGAGGAGATGATGGTGAGTGTTTTGATGGTGGCGGTGAGGTTGTGTGGTTGGCGGTGGTGTGTTGTTTGGGTGTTTACAGATCGGTGGTGCTAGAGAGGAGGGAGAGAAGTTATAACTTCTCTTTCTTTTGTGTTTATAGAATGAAAGAAAACACAGATATATATATAAATGAGAAAGACTGAGTGAGTGTACTACTTTTAGTCTTTTACTAACCAATTTAGGTTGCGTGGAGTGTTGGTGAAGTGTGTATGATGATTACACATTATAATAACTGTCATTGAGTAGTCAAGATGGAGTGTGTAAGTATGTTAACTTGGAGTGTGTATGTAAAGAAAATGATTGATGGTTGGCCGGCGCTCTCAACCAAAAGAGAGATGACAAATTGAATTTTATGTGAGAATAGCAAAAGTATATAAACCTTGGTTGTGTGTGGGATTGACTAATAGAGTGAGTGGGTAACTAAGTGACAGAGCACTAAAATATCTAAATGTTGATTTTATTTCCAATGGCAAGAAGTTAGAGAAGAAATTAAATTAATTTTTGTATGATACAAAATATATAAGTGAAGTGCATTTGATTGTTGGGTCCAAATCAACTTTCTATCGTGATCAAAAATATTAGGAAGTGATCAAATAGAAGTCTTTAAGATCAAGTTGGGTTCAAGGTAACGCAAGGGATTGATAAACATATTTGTGAACTCAAGTGATATCATATAACATATAATGCAACTTATTTAGAATAAGTTTTGATAACTTTGTTTTGTTTGAGATTTGAGACTATCGTGGTACGTACAAATGATTGTAGCACAAAGAATGCGAGAACGCGTTACGACAATTAGATTAACATGGTTAAATGAAAGCAAAAATTTAGTCCGTAAAACTGGTTAAGTAAACTGTGATGATGGATTATTCTTCGTTAATCATTTATAGTTAGGTGGGAAATTTTACGGGATATTACAGTACCTACCCGTTAAACTGAATCCCGTCCCGGGATTCCCGGTTAAGACAATTGTCAGGGTTGTTTTGCATTAAGTGGGAGTCATTGGGATGAAGATTCTTGCATGATAAGTTGTTATGAAGTCGTATGCTGGATAGCTCTCTATTAGAGGTGTTGGAAAGAGTGTACGCATAAACAAAGGATTTGAAGCCATATTCATTTACGTAGGAGTCGAATTTATTGTGGTACATGTGAAAATTACTTGACTTGAGAAAAATTTTATTTTTGAATGAAGATTGTTATTCTGTCGCGTTTTGAAAATAAACATGGTTCATAACTTTTGAAAATCAAAATCTATGGGGGTAACCTACCCGTCAAACAAAGAGTTTGTAAGTAATAGATTTTTAACAATGAGGGTTTCGGATGATAACTTGATGAATGTAAAGAAAGTTCTTGAACTTTAGCTTTTGTAAAGAAAAACTTGTTAAATAAAGTTTTAAGTGACGACACAGAATCGATTCCAAGTTTTTGTAGATGATGAATCAGTTTGCTTCTGAGTAAAAAAAAAATATACACAAAATTTGTTTGCTTTATCTATAAAACCGTGTTAATAATTTATTTGTATCTATCGTTCAAAATACCCAAGTTGGTAGATATGTATGAAGGCTAGGAGGGAAAATCAATGTGCCATAAGATGAAATGTTTCATGGCTCAAAATCGTTTGGTTCCTTGGGGTTTGTTAACCGTTGCTGGGGACAAAAGAGAAACACGAAAGTTGGTTTGTTTTGGTTGTAGTTGAGTCCACAAGGATTCAACAACATGAAACATGACCAATTAACTAGGTGGGAGTTCGTTTTAGTTTGCTAAGGTTGTTCGAAGCTCGAATGGATCAAAGTACGTATGGAATATATGATTTTTGGCCTAGTTGAAGCAATGACAGTTGGGTTGAGCTTTGATGATATCTTGGTCATCACATGATCGAGTAATTTAAAAAAAAAAGACTTGCCACACATGATTCGTTGGTAAGTGCTTAATTGCGACGTGTAAGAATATTGATAGGTTGTTAAGAAAATAACATGGAAAATGATTCAAGGTAAATTAGCATGAGTTTGTTGAATTCTAAATATAGTTTAAGTTCTGGGCCCGAATAATGTTGGGCTCAAGTTTGTAATTAAGGCCTAAAACAATGGTGCGTTGGATTACTGTAGCCATGGGCTGAGGCCCAAACGTTTCAAGGGTAAGTTTGGTTTGGCGAATATGAAATGTTGAACACATGTTCCATAACATATATGGTTACGAGGTAGTTTCAAGATCATCAAAATTTCGTATAATGCCTGAGAGTTTTGAGAGGGCGTTAGGAAGTTCACAATCTCCTAGAGATTGAGGAGTCAAATCGCACGAGGGGTGTGGCGTGTTCATGATTTTTAATTCATGGTGTGGCGTGTTTAACGCGATCTGTTCCTGCCACTTGCGTTGAAATACGGAAGCCAAAGTAAATATTTTTACTACGTACCCCAGAGCTAGTTGCTAGTATAAACACAAATTTTTGAAAGTTTTACTGTTTGAATACAATAATTGAAAAATATTTTTCAAACCCTTATAAATACCATTGGCATGCTTGTGTTATTCATACACACACACACAATCAATGGCTTGTAGGCTACCACATACCGCTGAACAATTTCAATGGTTTATCAAGGCAGAAGCTAAGGGTAGTGACGTGGATCGTCAGAATGCTTTTGTGAAGGTCATCCTGCAGTTTGAGACTATGAAACAACTGAAACAACGACTTAGAGAACGCTACGCCATGTGCAAAGACATTTCAGATGATAGGAAATATGTGATCGACACGTTTTTGTATGATGAACATCGTAAGGACGCTGCTGTCATTGAGTCGCTGTGGGCTTGTGTTCATCAGATAGAGAACCAGGTTTCCAACAAGATCCGTTGGAGTTTTGAAGAGAATGTTGAAGCTGCTAGGGTTGAACAACAACAACAACAACAACAACAACAAAATCCATCACTACCACCACAGCAACAACTTCAACAAGGTGCATCAAGTTTATCTACACCAAGGGTGGTTGTGCAACAACAACATTTGCCTCATCTGGATCACTTCCAGCCAAGTTTCGAGGAAAATGTGGCCGCTGATGATGATAGTTGGACTTCTGACATGGAGCGGGAGCTGAGCAAGTTGGAAGCTAAATGGGAAGAAGAGAAATTGGCGATTTTTGATCCTTATGATGATGGTTATGATTCTAATAACTCTCAAACCTGGGATCACCCGGACTATCGTTGAAGTCTAGGTTTATGTTTATGTGGTGTTTTAATCGTTTGTAATGTCTAAGTATTTCTGTCAAGTTTATTTGAATAATATGGTGTTTAAATTTAATTGAGATTACTGTAGAATTTACAGTGCCTGAGGTTGAAATATAGGGATCACTGTATCACTTACAGTGTCCAAGAAAAGTAGAGGCCACTGTATTTACTTACAGTGTCTGCTAAGGAGAATAGAGACCACTAGAGTTTTGTGATAAATTCAAAGTGGTGAGACGTAAGGTTACAGAGAAATTTTGAGACCATTGTACATACAATGTCTGGGAGTTTAGAGGGAGCATCGTGAAATTCACAACGTTAGAGAAATAAGTATGACCATTGTGTAGTTTAATATGTCTTAATAGTGGATGGAACTATTGTAATCTCATGTGAATTTTACTATTCCCACAGTTTACACAACTTGGAAAAATTTCTTTTGGAATAACTATTGTTATTCTTTTATGAAATTTCACATGGTTTCCAATTACAAGAATCTGTGCGGGTAACCTACCCGTTAAACAAAAGAGTTTTATTGATAACAGATCCTTACATAGAGATATTCGGATGAGGATTCGGTGTATGTAGAGAAAGTTGCTGAGTCCCAGCTTTAGGGGATGAGAAATCTTGTTTGTCCTTGTGTGAGGAATAGTGAACGCAAGCGGCTAGAATAGTAGCCTCACTGCTACTCCTCTGTATGTCGGATTTCACTCCTCATCACCCACACTTCCCTCATCAAACATTTTCAAAATGTCTTACACTTACACCGTTCTTGTAATTATGTACGCTGCTGCAGCCATCTTTTTGGCTCACGTCCTAGATGAAGATCTGGAGTCCCTGACCACGGTCGTAGCGCTTCTCCTAGCACTCGTGGTTTTGGCCGTCAGCGCGGATGAAATATGGGGGTAAGAGATAGCATTACGATAGGAGTTTTTGTTTTGAATCCGTATACTAACACCATGTATTAATGTTTTATTGCATTAATACTTGTTTATTCTTGTCGTACAGGATATTCGAGGTGTTGCACCCAGTCGTGGTTCTTGCTCTTGCTGGTGTAGTGGTGTTTTTCATTAGCATAGCGGGTCAACCGATTGACGATGTTATGCCTTTCTTAGTGATATTTGTAATGTTAGCATTCCCAATGCTAATCATATCACTATGTATCAATATTTATGGTTTCTAATGAGAGTTATGTTGGGTGTTTGATGAATTTTTTGTGATTATTGGGTTCATACTCGTGTTATTACAGATACAAATAAGCCCACTTATTTATAATTCGTTATTTACATAGAGAGGCGTCCCAAACAATGTAAATATGGAATTATAAACTTATGGTTAGGCGTTTTACAATTTCTTTACTTAAATAAAAGGCATCCCAATCATTTAAATAAAGCATTGTAAACCATCCTACTTAAGAATTTCTGATGTAACACTCGTACTAGTCCACAAAATAATCCATGCGCGGATTTTTCGGGAATACGGAAAGAGTATGTCACACGCATCTATAAAGATGGGAGTAAGATAATTAAGAAAGGTTGGTACGGTACTCGAAATAGTTGGTGAGTATATATATCAATATTTTAGAGTGTTGGTGTAGCAAAATTATCCAGAAGTCACATAAGCGTCAGGGGATGGAAAGCACGGAGAGTGAAAAGCTATAAAACGTTTTGTTTGTAAAAGTAGTTATAGTTCGGACCTCATTTAGACCCGTTTCTCTATAACTGTAAGCTCTGATACCAATCTGTAACACCCCCAATTTCATATATGCAGCGGAATTCAAATTGGGTGTTACTTCATGGCACAACAGTTGAATAGTAGAAAACGATCACCAATTTAGTCATTTTAAAAGATTTATCATTCGAATATCAGAGTTTCCAAAATAAGGTCCCAGTGGTTTCAAAGTTTATTAAATAGGTTTTCGAATGATAGTAAAATTTATAGCCTTCATAAGTATCCGTGCCTCTCTGTGCCATCCCTGCTCATTATGGACCTGAGATAAATACATGCTAAAAGTTTCAACACAAAGGTTGGTGAGTTCATAGAGTTTGTGAGTAAAAACTGTTGATTTCCAAAATTAAAGAGTTTGTGAGTCCATAGTAGTAGTAAATAAACAGTTGATTAACGAAGTCAAAGAGTGAGTAATACCATAGTATTTATAGTTAAACCAGTTGCTTGTCAAAAATCAAAGTGTGAGTGAATCCATAGAGTTTGCATAAAATCAGTTGATTTTCAATAGTTCCAAATTTAGGTAATAATTGTAACAAATACAATTATTAATAAAATAAGCGGTGGGTTACGATATTATACACCCATAGTTGGTTTGTTATAAAATAAGTGGTGAGTTAAGTTGTTATACACCCATAGTTGGTTGGTTAGCCCTAACCGGGTCAACACAAAATAGTTGTTGTTTACCAAGTAGTGATTTTCTGCTATATAGTGAATACAAGTTCAAGTTTAATAAAATAGTGGCAATACTGTATCATGACTACAGTATCGTTTCTATTGCTCTAAGTCTCATGACACTCAACGTTTAACAGGCATCAAGAATGATGTAAAGTATATAGGCCCTCGGGATAGGTATTTGCCAATAACCTATAAGTTTGTTTAAATAAGGTGCGCTTGGGTGGCTCATCCTAGCAGACCCAAACGGGGATTGTCAATCCCAAACAGATCTATTCACAATTATTTACGTTCACTCGCAAGTGATTAAGGTTCATGATGTGAGGGACTTCGAACATGGCAATAAAGGTAAACTTAGGCAATAGTGAATCAGGTATAGCATACAGTTGAAAATCATTTGTGATCATGTTTATAGCAGGTATCTCTCCATGAGATATAAAAATGTATAAATGTGATTTCATAAGTTCGTAGTAATCCGCAAAAGCTTATAGTATTTTTGTAAGTAAGGTCAAGTATTACGTTTCGATAACAAGTAAAGTGGTTTATCATCTGAGTAACTAGTAAAGTTTATATGTAAAGCGAACATGTATCGCTTTCAAAAGTAAGTCAGAGTAGGTAAAAGAGTAGTCTATGGAACTCACAGTAGTATGTAAACAGTTAAAAGTACTTATGAATAAGTATAAAACATTGTATTTGAGCATGTATCTCCCCCAAAGAGTTTATAAAACAGTAAACAAGAAAAGTGGGGCTATGAACTCACCTTGGAACGTAGTGATGTACGTAACGCAACGGTGCCAAAGAGTGTTGCGGAATAGAGTAACATAAGTGATGTCAAGAGTTAGAGCACGATGATATGGAATTCGGCACGACCTAACGAATATGAAACTCATCTTAACGTATATTCCAAAACGTAATGGTTTCCAATAGTTATCTATTCCCATTCCCAAGTATTGTTTCAAATCTTGCTTTCAAAAAGATTTGCGTTATATCCGTTTCATAGTGTTTGGTATCATCATATGTGTAGTGGTTTGAATGTCAAGACTCGAAACTCACGCCAAGATATAAAACATATAGCTCAAGTATAAGAAGAAATTAAACATGTAAAGATCATGTAGCAAAGTATAGAGCATATTGAACATGTACGAGAAGAAAGTAAATACGTAAGAATCAAGTAGCATGTAAGTGCTAAAATAAGTGAATGGTTAAGTTCTAGTCAAATTAACTAAAGCTATTCCGGTTAAATAGTTTACCAAATGGTTTAAGTTTTAATCCATTTTAACTAAAGTTTATCCGGTTAGTTATTTTACCGAATAATATATGTCATCGAGTTCTACAAGTTACCGAGTAGTTTACGAGTAGTTTATATGTTCCAACTAGTTAAGTAATCGAGTAGTTTAGTTTACCATTTTTATACATTATCGAGTTCTATATGTCATCAAGTTTTAATACTAAGTTATCTATAACAAATAAATTCTAATTATTCAGTTCGTTAAGTTGATCGATAATGCGAGTCTCAAGTCCATATTCATAGATCAATGTTCGATAATTAGTCATATTCCGTATTTAAATTCAATTGTCCGCTAAATATCTATATTGTCTAAAATATTAATCGAAACATACCGATATGTTAGGCTCAATTCATTAGAAATCAAATAATACGAGTAGTAGTAAGTTTAAGTTTGCTCAACTTATTCAACAAGTTTAATAAGTTCAAAAGTGTGGACCTAAGCTGATAGGCAGTTAAGCAGTTAACAACATAACAACAGCAACCAACAACAATACCGAAATATTATTGCCGAGACTTATAAGTCTCGGCTTACCTCTTTTCTGTCGATAACACAAACCAAACGGACCCTACTTGGGTCTCGGCTACAACAGCCAACCAAACGGACCATCTAATTATTTACCGAGACCCTAGTGGTCTCGGCCTCACTATTAACGAGCCACAATCCAAAATCGAGAGACCCTTTTTGGTCTCGGCTAGCTCTTACCGAGCCTCAACATTCCAAACGGACCCCTTGTTTCTTGACCATTAATTCGAACCACGCCATCCCTAGTGGTTTTCTACCGAATCGACATCACAAATAAGAAACATCAACGAATCAAGAACTAAATAACTAAGATAATCAACCATACCGTGAGTTTAGGCTCACGGTTTGTATAACTCGACCACACAAACACACCTTTTGATACCAAACGATTATTACCCATTATTATTAATGAAAAACTTTAGAAACCCGATTGATTAAACCCGAATAGTAAGATTGAAACCGAGTTGACTCGTATGTGAGTCAACTCGTGTATAACTCACATGTTACCTACCTTTTTCTTCAAGATCTAATCGATGGAGATGATGGTGGTGGTTCGTGACAAAAGAGATGGTGGAGGAGCTTTTTGAGGCGCGTGAGACACGGTAGGTTAAAGAGGAGATGATGGTGAGTGTTTTGATGGTGGCGGTGAGGTTGTGTGGTTGGCGGTGGTGTGTTGTTTGGGTGTTTACAGATCGGTGGTGCTAGAGAGGAGGGAGAGAAGTTATAACTTCTCTTTCTTTTGTGTTTATAGAATGAAAGAAAACACAGATATATATATAAATGAGAAAGACTGAGTGAGTGTACTACTTTTAGTCTTTTACTAACCAATTTAGGTTGCGTGGAGTGTTGGTGAAGTGTGTATGATGATTACACATTATAATAACTGTCATTGAGTAGTCAAGATGGAGTGTGTAAGTATGTTAACTTGGAGTGTGTATGTAAAGAAAATGATTGATGGTTGGCCGGCGCTCTCAACCAAAAGAGAGATGACAAATTGAATTTTATGTGAGAATAGAAAAAGTATATAAACCTTGGTTGTGTGTGGGATTGACTAATAGAGTGAGTGGGTAACTAAGTGACAGAGCACTAAAATATCTAAATGTTGATTTTATTTCCAATGGCAAGAAGTTAGAGAAGAAATTAAATTAATTTTTGTATGATACAAAATATATAAGTGAAGTGCATTTGATTGTTGGGTCCAAATCAACTTTCTATCGTGATCAAAAATATTAGGAAGTGATCAAATAGAAGTCTTTAAGATCAAGTTGGGTTCAAGGTAACGCAAGGGATTGATAAACATATTTGTGAACTCAAGTGATATCATATAACATATAATGCAACTTATTTAGAATAAGTTTTGATAACTTTGTTTTGTTTGAGATTTGAGACTATCGTGGTACGTACAAATGATTGTAGCACAAAGAATGCGAGAACGCGTTACGACAATTAGATTAACATGGTTAAATGAAAGCAAAAATTTAGTCCGTAAAACTGGTTAAGTAAACTGTGATGATGGATTATTCTTCGTTAATCATTTATAATTAGGTGGGAAATTTTACGGGATATTACAAAGACTGCTGCTCAAGGCTAAGTGCAAGGTTACTGCTGGTATGGTTAAGTTAGTACTGTTAGATGATTAGCAATTTTAGTATTAAATAGTTGTTTCTGTAATTTAGCCTGTTGTAATGGATTTTGACTCCAAAAAGTCAAGCTTTTCAATGGCAATGAAAAAATTTACAGTTTTCACTATTATATATCCACTTGCAGTCAAGCTTTATTGTATTTGCAGTTTCCATTTATCATGTATATGCACTTGCAGGCACTTTAGTAACATGTTACTTCATTAAATTTGAAAATTGACTTTAGAAAGTCAAGTAACCTAGTTCCTAGGGGCAAGTAACATACTTACATACTACTGCATTAAACTAGATAGACTATAAAATCCCAGCATTGTAATGGGGCAAATGAAGAGTCATGACTAATAGTCTGAACTCAATTAAGTGAATATCAAATTAGACTCAAACTAGATAGACTATACAATCCCATATCTAACACCTCAAAATTACATAAGTTATCAGAAATGTGAGACCATATGTATCGAATTGTGACTACACTTAAATAATTTGTGACAAAATATGACTCTATGATTTAGACACCTAAATAAATACTTCATGTGATGACCATATGTAACATCCTGAATTTAGTCACACAAACACTCAATGTGACTAATATCAAGGTTAATGGTAACTGAGTTCACATTTTCCTATAAATAATAGTCACATGAATATTTCACAGTGTGACTATTTTGAATGTATTGGTCACATATAATACCCTTATAATGTGGCCATAAACATAATTTAGATACACATTTATGATTTGGTGTGACTATGGTATAGCCGATAGTCACATGATTGTGCTACAATTAAATGTGACCATACACATTAGGATTTGGCAGGCAAACACACGCTAAACTTTAGACACACATATTAACTTACGTGACCATATGTATCGAATTTTGGTTACACTTAATCATGTATGCCTATGGTTTAGTGTGACCATATATGAAATTTGGTCACACTGTTCAAGTGTGTGACATATATTTGTCACTTTTAAATGCATATCGTGACTAATGCTTCAAACTTACTTTTCAGCTGTCAAACATTTCAAATTCAGATGTGGCTAAATTTTCAACAAAAACTAGCAGTCACATTTAAATAATGTGTGACAAACTTGAGTATATGATTTAGCCACATACACAATTACTTCATGTGACCATATATGGATTTTGGTCACACTGTTCAATTGTGTGACATATATTTGTCACATATGTATATATATAGTGTGACTAATATTTCAAACTTATTTGTATCCTTCACACGTCCCAAATTATAAGTGACTAAATAATCAAAACAAGTTTTACCAGATACCTCTAGTCACGAAAATATTCAAATGTGTGGCTGTAGCCACAGATGTAATTCCGAAATGGTCACACAAGTCGGATCAAGTTTGGCTGTTTATTTTATTCTGGTACATTTAGTCACATAAATAAGTTACTCTGTAGCCGTTCAAAAAACAGCATGTGTGACGAAATCCCAGTTTTGTACTAAGTGATATGTACACGAGCACCGAATATCACGAAGGTTTACCCCTACACACGACGCACTGACATCGCAACACTTCACGAATCGTAATACTCTTCAAATCACCAAACTTCTCCGCCTAGATGGAATCTTTTATTCGTCGCTGTCTAGTTATGTTCGCACCAGGTCGGGTGAGACCCAATTGGTCGCTGTTTTGAATTCGAGCTGTTTATTTTAACTCGTCCGATATTATAATAAGCACATTTTGAGTTTATTGGAGTGTTTGATTTTGGCTTTATTTGAATTGGGATTTCTTGATTTCATGATTTTGAATCTCGTTTGGATTTTTTTTCTTTAGCCTCGTTTTGTTTTTGGTTATGTTACAGTCACCGTTACCCCAAACCTTACATTCAATGGATGAACCGGGTTAGATCACTAGTTGTCAAAGAATGACTCTTCCATAGCACATGTATGATGAACCTCTTGATGGAAGTAAACAACGAAGTAACCAATGAATCTTTGACAAGACCCGGAAAACATACAATAGGTTGAATTGTAACCTAGCAGAAGCCTTAGGACCTCATGAAGTAACTCGAGCCACCATTTTTGAAAAGGATACCTAACCCTTCACTTATCCCTCGAGGATACCGGATGTCTACCTTACTACCCCCTTATAAAACAATGAACTTTGATACGTTATTTTACGAAATGTATATATAAATCGATACGATATTTTGAAAATGTTATTTGGAGAAAACTATCTTGGATACGTTATTTTGGGTACGCTATTTCAACATACTATTTTAAAAACTATATGGTACGGTCAACATTGGTTTCGCTATTTTTAAAGACATATTATATTGATGTACTATTTTGGGAACTGTTTTGGACACACCATTTCAAGATACACTATTTATTTTACGAAATATATGAATATGCTGATATGTTATTTGGAAAACATTATTTTGGGAAAAACTATTTTGGATACGTTATTCTGGGAACGCTATTTTGACAATGCTATTCTGACATACCATTTCAAATACTATTTTGGATGGTCAGCACTAGTTACACTATTTTGAAGACGTGTCGTATTGACATAATATTTTGAGAACTGTTTTGTATACACTATTGGTATACTATTTTGAGAACTGTTTTGGATACACTATTTTGAAAACACCATTTTGAGACACGCTATTTTAGAAGTATTATTTTGGAAACACAATTTTGGAATGCTATCCGAAAGCTATTTTGGAAACACGGTTACTCTGGTATTGCCCTATGCCATTATGTCACACGCCTTGTTTCCCCCGACCCCTCAATTTGTGAGAAAGCTCAAGTACACCGCATTATAAGCCAATGAGTCGGACGACCTCATTAGTTTCCTTAGGAAGTAACCCGTCAATTGAAATGGACACCTTAATGGTTTAGTCGTACGAATTGGACCTTGAAGACTGTAAAGGAGATAATAGTACTCATGATAAAGCATTAACCTTAGGTGGTAAGTAGAGTTACCTATATTATACATGATAACGAGGTTCGCCCTAGCATCCGTGTTTCGAAGTTGATACTGGTTTAGATAATTCGAATTCTATTGGTTAGGATTTTGTACAAACCATGGATCATAAACCATTTACCATTTACCTCGAGAGATCATTAACCATTCCACACCCTTACAGTTTGACCGTGGGCCCATAACCCACAGGTCGTCAACTATAGCACACTCAATAGCATTCGTTATCCTTTTTACACATCCTAAACATGTTTTATTTTTCAACATTTTCGTTTTAATAGTCGCCGCTGATGGGGCATATTAGCCGCGATATAAATAGTTTCCAATCATTACCTTAACTTCATATATACCTATCTCATTCTCACATACATTCGTAACTTGCCACGTTTTTACTCTCATATTTGACTCATCCCATTTTGGTTATCTACGCACTTAAGCAATATCGTTCTATTTCAACTTTTACGAACCATCATACTTCAATTACATTCTATATTTTCACTATTATTGAACTTTTAATAATCAAAGTGTCAAATGCAACTATGATATTACTACATACTATAACATACTTATCATCATATTATTTCACTTTTAATTCGTTATCTTAACAATTATCTAATCAAGCTTTTCTATAAGTAATCAACCCACTTACTACATCATTTCACATTCCATTATTATTACCACTACACACATATTCACGCAAACCGTTTTCAACGAGGTGGTGCACCCGCGCGTTGCGGCGGGATTTTTTTGATTCAAGTTTCTTCAAAACAAAAAAAAAAAAAAAAAAAAAAAAAAAAAAGTTACTGTAGCTACAGCACTGTTCATGGCCCAGTACTGTAGCGCGGATGTTACTGTTCATGTGGCCCGGTACTGTTCATTTACTGTAGCATTGTTCATTGCATCCACGGCAAATGTACTATAGTAGTAATTATTTTACCAACCATTTTTGCGGTCATCCTACAAAATGTTTTACTATTATATTCAAAAATAAATAAATAAAATAAAATAAAAAATTACCTTACCATTATTTTATAAACAATAAATTGAATTCTTAATATCATTCCACCAGCTATTTTATAAACCGATTTACTGTCTTACCAAATATATCACAAACTGCGGTTTTAATACTATTTTATAAATAATGAATTATTTTCCTGCTGCTCTATAAATTGTTTTACAACTCGTTGCCCGAGCTATCCTATTACTAAATAATAAACCGATTCGCTACTTTATTACTATTTCATAAACCAACGAACAATTTCACAAAAAATTTATAAACTATGTTACAAATATTCTACCAGTTTTACTACAGCCTCATTGACCATTTTGCTCTCCTGTGAGCTGATTTAACCACTGTTTGATTTAAAAACAATAAAACTGTGTTACTATTATCTTATGAATTATTTCGCTATTACTTTTCAAAACTATTTTAGTGTCACCCGACGAACTGTTTTACTACTAAATCACTAAGTAAACTACAGCTTTGCTAATATTTTACAAATAACAAATGATTTTCTTATTAATCTATGAATTGTTTTACAAACCATTTCACAAGTTATTGTATAAACCAAGTTGTTGTCTTTCTAACATATCACAAATTTAACTATGGTTTTGTTATTATTTTATAAATAATAAATCGTTCTCTATCACTCTATAAACTGTTCTACAAACTATTTTATAAAGTATTTTACAATCACCATGTGAACCATTTACCTCCATGAAAAGTGTTTTCATTCTATTACTTCATAAACAGAATAACCAATATTTCCTTTTGAAAATAGATCAAACCATAGAAGTGGATCCAACACTTTCGCGTGAGACTACAGATAACAACCTACTAAGCCTTGATACCGTTTCATCACTGAATAAGTTACCTCATTCATTTCAAGTGGTATCAATCGCCAAAAAGGTAGTTAGGATCGTGTTTTTGAGTTGCTTTAATCGTTATCTAGGATTGGTTTTAGCATAAGTACGGTTTTTATTATTCTAAAGTTTGATCGATATACTCTTTTGTTGGTAGTTTTATCTCGTGAAAAACTAAAAAATCTCATCAAATCTTCATTTTGTACGTTATCAATCTTAAATTTCTTCATATTTTGTGGTTACTAATCGTTAGAAATCAAACACAATCGGTTTCCATTGATTTTCTAGTCGTTTTAGTGAAATCCGCATAATTAGCGTACTGGGAAAGTTGATGAAAAGTGAGTATTTTGCTTCTGGGTGAATTCCGACAAGTTAGGGTTTATTGCAAATCAATTCCGACAAGTTAGGGTTTATCGCAATTGGCAGATCTTGGAATTATCGAAATTGGGACTCAGTATTTTACTTCCTTGTATAAGAAAGTGAAAATACTTCGACTTGGTTGCTTGTTCTCATCTCTTGTACAAGAGTTGAGAAATTATTGAAATTAAAATTTAGATAAAATTATTGAAATTGCCATATCTATCGCAATTCTGATAAATTATCGCAAATTGCTTTTTCTATTGCAATTTAAGATAACTTATTAAAATTGTCATATTTTATCGCAATTTTAAGTTTTATCTCAATTTCCAATTTTATCGCAATTAGGTGAACAGTGATTATCGCAATTGGGTGAACAGTACTTATCGCAATTGGGTAAACAGTAGTTATCGCAATTGGACAAAATCTTCAGTTAACCAAAACCAACTTCACATAACTCATAACACAAATATTAATTATCT
Source organism: Artemisia tridentata subsp. tridentata (assembly GCA_021014915.2). Lineage (NCBI taxonomy): Eukaryota > Viridiplantae > Streptophyta > Magnoliopsida > Asterales > Asteraceae > Artemisia > Artemisia tridentata. The sequence goes on along the minus strand of CP139507.1, from coordinate 273,530,160 downwards.
TCAAGATCCAAACATGTCTCAACCACCACACTTCAATTACTACTACCAGCTACAGCAATATCCACAGCAACAATATCATCAGCAACAACAACAATTTCATCCTCAATATCCACAACAACATGCTTTTGTGCAACAACATAAGTTTTTCCCTCAACAATCAGTAACTCAGCAACAAATCCTTCTACAAACTCAAATGCAGATGCAAAATTATCAACCTTCATCAAGAGAACCTCATTGGTTTACAAAAATGTGTGAAGCTATCAGTAGTCAGCAATCCAGGCATGAAGCAGGATCGTTTGAAACTCCACCAATGCTGACTCCTGGAAACTATGTGCAATGGTCTAGCCGGTTTCTTTGATTTTTTGAACTAAGGAAACCTCATGGTCAATATCTCAAAAAGGTCATAATGGAAGGACCTTGTCCACTTCCTTCAACATTGGTTCTGGGTGATCCAAATGCTATACCTCCACGGGATAACACTACAACTCCCATTCCAGTATCTCAATATTCCACTGAACAAACTCTTCAGCAAGAAGCCAATGAGATGGCCATGGCTTACATACTCCAGGGAATTCCTAACCCAATCTTCAGGAGTATTGATGCTCAGAAAATAGCCAAGGACATGTGGGAGCATGTACATCTTCTTATGGAAGGTACAGAATTGAACCAAGAGGATCTGGAATCCAAACTTTACATGGAATACAATAACTTCATGATGGAATCAGGGGAATCCTTAGAATCATACTATCACCGCTTCACCAATGTTGTCAATGATCTGGAACGTCATAACATACCTCTACCAAAGATTGCTATCAACTCCAAATTTCTAGGATGTCTTGGACCAGACTGGCAGAAGTATGTGACATTCGTGAGGCAAGCCAAAAAGATTAATCAAATTTCATATGGGATTTTGTATGATTATCTCAAGCAACATCAAACTGAGGTAGACAAGGACATTGCAGCAAGAGGAGGTTACTAACCAGCACCAACTCCAAACTCTCTTGCTCTGATAGCTCAGTCACACTTTCCACCCTCATATCAAGAATTTGTTCCAACACCATCTCAACCAAGTTTCCAACCATAACCAAACAATCAGATTGTTCCTTATGAAGCACCATCTCAAAATTCTGATCACCAATTGGTCCCTTACAACAATACCGACTCCATGTTCTATTCCAATGCTGATTATGATGAAGAAGATGATGTGTTTAACACTCTCAAAGAAGGATTTGCATTAATTGCAAGAGCATTCAACAAGTTCTCTAACAAGTCAAACAACCGTCTTCGTTCTTCATCAAACACCAGGAACCAAGCAGTCGTAAATGATGGTCGAGTTGAGATTCAGAATCAGTTTTCTGGTAGATTTGGGTCTGGAAACATGGGAAATTATGGTACAAGGTTTAACTCAGGGGGTCAGAGTTTCAGTACAGCTGGGAGAAGTAAAAACAATATGGGGAATGCACAGAGGGGAATTCAGAATGTTGGTACTGAAAGAAGAGGAATTCCAAATACGTCAATCACTTGCTACAACTGTGGAGGCAGTGGTCATATGGCAAATGTTTACCCTAAGCCTAGGACACAGGGTAGTGCATTTCATAAAGAAGCTCTTCTAATGGCTCTCAAAGATGAAAAGGCTGCAGGAATGTTGACTCAGAACGAGCAAAGCTTTATGGCTAACGCTTACTCCAATGATGAGATGGAAGATTTGGAAGCAAATGCTGCAGTGATGCTAATGGCCAACATGCAGGAGATGAATGTGACCGAGACAGGCCCGGTATATGATACCGATGGCTTATCTCAGCTACTTGAATCAGAATGCCTTATTCATGAAATTGCTTCACCAGCTGCATCTTCATCTTCACAAGAAAATCCTATTCAAAATGATTCATCATTCTCGTCTCAAGAAGATGATCAAATAAACACTGTTGTTTCATTCGATGATGATAACACCAATGTCTCATTTGATGATCCTATTGATGATAATAATCATGATCAGCTTGAACAAGATGATCTTATGCCTGATCAAGATCCAGAGCTTATGACCTTATTCCTGACCACCCAATCACAATTGAATGCACAAAAGTCACAGATTGACAAATGCAATGAGATTAACCAGAAGTTAAAAGCTAAAATTGCATTGTTAACAAAGGACAATGAGTGCTATAAAACACAACTTTCAAGTTATGAAAAACAAGCACAACGTGAGAAAGGCTTTGAGGTTGCATTACAAAAGACATACGTTCAGGTCAAGGATTTAGAGCATCAAGTTCGTGAGCTAACAATTTCCAAAGCTGATTTGCTTTCTCAAAAAGAAAAGGAGCAATTTGAATTAAAAAAACAAATTGATACTTTAAATTCTGAGTTATTAAAAACTCAATCAGAGCTTTCAACATCTCAGAAGGATCTTCTTGAAGAAAAGCAAGCCACTAGGAAACGAGTTGACTCATAGCTTGAGGAGGTTGTCGACTTGGAATCCAAGCTTAAAGAATTTCAGAATGTTGTATATAAAACGGGTAATTCAGTAACACAAATTCAAAGACTAACTGTGAAACCGAGTCCTAAAGGATTTGGATTTGCACTTGGCAGTGACAAACCATGTTTTTTACACAAAGCACTCAAAGATAATCCTAAGTTATACAACGCATAATTTCTGTTTTGATGATACTTTTCAACGTACTGTTGTGTATAGTAATGATGAAGAAACTGAATATCTTGAAAATAAGATTGAGAGTCGATCAAAGTCAGACAACAAATTTTCAAGAGTTCCATATGATTATTCAGCAAGACCTCACATCAGTAAATCTTTTGTTCCTCCAAAGGACAAACCAGAACAAATACTGTCTTTAACTGAAAAACATCCATCTTCTGAAGTTGCTACTGTTACCACTCCTGTTACACAAATCGATGGTCCAAAAGCTACTGTAGATCCACAAATGCCTCAACAATGTCGAATTCTTTGATATTTTAAGACATTTATGGATGACATTAAACTCTTGGAACATGTGATAGAATTTAATTCTGAAATCAAAATCTCTTCTTTATTTTCTCCTGCTGAGAAAGAAAAGAGAGAAATTTTTCAGAAACAATTTTTACCACATGTTAAACACCTGAGACTTTGTGCAACAATGTGGGAACAGGAACTACAGACTGAAGTTAGATCAATGATGAGTATTTTTAAAGCTAAAGATGACAAAATTGCAAAACAAAAGTGTCAAAAGAAAGCTTTAGAAAAAGAGGTTGATCGACTCTTGGAACGTGTTTTGTGTGATGATGTGATTTCAGTGATTATGAATTCTATCTTTGAATCTTGTCATGCTTTGCTTGTGGATGATCATGCTGTGAATGTTGAAATGTTGCAAATTGAGATTGATAATTTGGTAAAAGAGAATGAGAGTCTTAGACAGATCAACTTTGATGTGGAAGATAAGTGTGAAAAAGCAATTTTCAAACTTAACAAAAGACTGGAATGGTGTCAAACTCAAAGTGTTGAATTTGAGTTAAAGTACAAAAATCTAAAAGAGTCTTTGTCTTTCCAAAACATTCATGCTTCAAAAAGTCAGAATAAAAATGAAATTGATGTTTTGCGAAATAAACTGTTTGAATATGAGAAAGACATAGATGAAGTTTCTAACAACGAAAATGACACTGTCCGGTTAAACAGAATTTTGGATTCAAAAAATCAAGAACTCCAACACATCATTGTTGATTTGAAAAAGAAACTCAGAGTTTTAGAAAAAGGAAAAGCTGTGATTGCCCCATGAATGAACTCAGTAGACAAGTCAACTAAGCAAGCATCAGATCAAACCACTAATGTGAATACTTCCACTGCCACAGGATTAGGAAACACCTCTAAGGCTAGCAGATCAAGAAACACCAAGAGACCAAGGAAGTTTAGTATCTGGCGCCCTAAGAGTGGACTATCTAAGATTGAAGAAGTAGTAGTTAATGTTAGCGGTTTGAATAAAAAGCATGATATGTCAGAAGTAGAATCACACTTGTCTAAGTCTAGTTCTATAGATGATGTAATGAATGCTAAATCGTTGAATGTTATGAATGATATTATGGTTGATGCTAGTTGTATATTTTTTCATGCTAGTATATTATCTGGAAATCATGAGAAATGTGTTGCTAAAACTCTGTTGAATTGCAAAAAGAAATGATCTAGTGGCATTTCCTCTAGGCCCACTACTGCTGCCAAGTCCATATTAGGAAAACCACCACTAGTAGTTTCTAAAGAATTAGTTGACAAACCCATAGCTGCATCTAGGACAAACAAATCACCAAGTGCATTTATTAGGAGAATGGCAGAGACTATTTGGACGTGGCAGCGTTGGTTACAAAAAACACATAGCTTTAAATGGGTACCAAAAATGATTAACTCATGTGTTACTAACCTAACGGATTTCACCGTTACCAAACTTGCCTCTGTGTCAACTTCTGGTGATGCAGGTAATCCAAATTATTCTATGGATTGTTGATAGCGGCTGTTCCTGACATACGACCGGCAATCTCAAGCTTCTTGTAAACTTTGTTGCAAAGTTCATTGGAACGGTCAGATTCGGGAATGATCACTTCGCTGCTATTATGGGTTATGGAGACTACGTAAATGGGAACATCGAAATTAGCAGGGTTTATTACGTTGAAGGCCTAGGTCACAATCTCTTCTCAGTAGGACAATTTTGAGATGGTGATTTGGAGGTGGCATTCAGAGAGAAAACTTGTTTTATTCCAGATCTTCAAGGAAATGATCTGATGAAAGGGAAACGTGGCACCAGTTTATATACAATTTCCTTCGAAGGCATGACAACTTCCTCTCCAATATGCTTACTTTCAAAGGCACATCCCACAAAGGCCTGGCTATGGCACAAACGAATGTCTCATTTGAACTTCAAGACGATGACCGATCTTGCTAGGAAAAAGTTGGTTGACGGTCTTCCCAAATTCAGATATGCCAAAGATCACTTGTGTCCTGCTTGCGAACAAGGAAAGAGTCATCGTGCCCACTTTCCTCCAAAAGCAGATTACAGCACAGATCATGTCCTACAATTGATTCATATAGATTTGTGTGGTCCTATGCGTGTTCAAACCATCAATCAGAAATGGTACATCTTGGTAATAGTGGATGATTACTCGAGGTGGACCTGGGTCTACTTTCTTCGTACCAAAGACCAAGCCCCTTCGATGATCATTACTTTTCTCACGAAGATTCAAGTTCAGGTTCGAAACACAGTCAGAATCATCAGAACAGACAATGGTACTGAATTCAAGAATCAAACTCTTCGGGAGTTCACTGAGAAAAATGGTATTGTTCATCAAACGTAAAATGCTCGCACCCCTGAACAAAATGGAGTAGTCGAAAGACGCAACCGTATGTTAGTAAAGGCAGCAAGAACTATGTTGATTAATGCCCAATTACCAGACTACCTATGGGCTGAAGCTGTCTCAACTGCTTGTTACACCCTGAACCGATGCATGATCACCAAACGCCATGACAAAACACCATATGAGCTTATTCATGGTCGAAAACCAAATATCAATTACTTTCATGTCTTTGGAGCTCTCTGTTATCCAAAGAATGATCGTGATGATCTTGGTAAACTAAAAGCCAAAGCAGACATAGGAGTATTTGTTGGCTATTGTGAGAATTCGAAAGGATTCAGAATTTGGAATCGCCGTACTCGGGAAATTCAAGAGACAATCCATGCTAATTTTGATGAGCTCACGGATATGGCTTCTGAGCAAAACAGCTTAGAACCCGCACTCAACCGTCTCAACTTTCCTGAATCTTCAGCTGAACCATTACCGTTCAACAGAAAGGATATAGAAGACTTGTTTGCTCCTCTATTCGATGACTCTCTAGTTAATCGTGCCTCTGCTGTATCCACCAATTCCGCTGCTCAAACCGTAAACAATCAAGCACCTGATACACCAGCAACTACTTCCACAGCAGTTGCTGACGACGCACCTCAACCAGAACCATCATCGTCAGTAGATCAAACACCTTCCACTTCTACACCCACAGCTGAAGATTCCCCCCACAACTCTGTTGAAGTACCCACACCATCAGGTTATGACGGAGATGCATTCTTTAATCCATTTGCATCTGCACCAACCATTCCTGATATTGCAGAGTCATCAAAACGTAATTTGGAACCGTCAAACCTGCACCATAACTATCAACACTATCCCTCCACTCATAAATGGACAAAGGACCATCCCTTAGTAAACATCATTGGTAATCCAGAAAATCCAGTCATGACAAGACAAAGACTTCATACAGATGGTGAAACCTGCATTTATGCACTCACCGTTTGTCAAGCCGAACCCAAAAACATTAAGGAAGCCCTTACCTATGACAACTGGATTGAATCCATGCAAGAGGAGTTGGAACAATTCAAGCGGCTAGAAGTTTGGGAACTGGTAGAGAGACCAGATGGGGTTTATGTCGTTAGATTGAAGTGGATCTGGAAAAATAAGTTAGATGCAGATGGTACTGTGATTCATAACAAGTCCCGCCTGGTCGCCAAAGGATTCAGCCAAGAAGAGGGAATCGACTTCGAAGAATTGTTTGCTCCAGTCGTAAGGCTTGAGGCTGTTCGCATGTTCCTGGATTACGCGGCTCACAAGAACATTACTGTCTACCAAATGGATGTGAAGACTGCATTTCTCAACGGCCAACTCCGGGAAGAGGTGTATGTTTCTCAACCAGAAGGCTTCGTGGACCAAGAACATCCGAATCACGTATATCGGCTAAAGAAAGCCCTTTACGGCCTTAAACAAGCCCCAAGGGCCTAGTACGACAAGTTATCTGCTTTCTTACTTGCAAACCATTTTACTAAAGGAACTGTGGACCCGAATTTGTTTATACAAAAACACGGGGAGGACATTCTCATCGTACAAATTTATGTAGATGATATTATTTTTGGATCAACTCATAAAAAGTACTCAAATGCTTTCGCAAAACTAATGAAAAATAACTTTGAGATGTCCATGATGGGTGAACTGAAGTTCTTTTTAGGACTGCAAGTTCATCAATCACCCCGTGGTATATTCCTTAGTCAGTCCAAGTATGCTCAGAAAATCCTGAAAAAGCATGGTATGACCAGCTGTGACACCTATAATACACCTATGTCCTCCTCATCCCCGAAGCTAGATGCTGACATAAATGGGACACCCATTGATCCTACAAAATATCGTAGTATCATTGGGTCAATCATGTATCTCACAGCTAGCAGACCGGATGTTGTATTTGCCACGTATCTATGCTTCCGATATCAGTCAAGACCAACTGAGCGGCATTTGTCAGCCGTTAAAAGAATCCTTAGATACATAAAGGGAACCATTAATTTGGGGATCTAGTATCCAAAGGATTCTGGCTTTGAACTTGTAGCTTTTTCAGACGCTGACCATGCAGGTTGTTTAGACACGCGAAAAAGTACATCTGGAGGAGTACAGTTTTTGGGTGACAAGCTCGTCTCTTGGCAGTCAAAGAAACAAGATTACACATCACTGTCATCAACAGAATCTGAATATGTATCCATGTCTGCCTGTTTTGCTCAAGTCATTTGGATGCGATCACAACTGATGGACTACGGATACGTATTCAACAAGATTCCTATGTATTGCGACTCCAAGAGTGCCATTGCCATTTCATGCAACTTCGTGCAGCATTCCAAGTCCAAGCATATTGATCTCCGATACCATTTTATCAAGGAGCACGTGGAGAAGGGTACTGTTGAACTATATTTTATGGGTACTGAACACCAATTGGCGGATCTGTTCACAAAAGCCTTGCCTCATGCAAGATTTGTAGATCTGGTTCGCCGGATTGGTATGAGATGTTTAACTCCGAGTGATTTGGAAAATTTTCTCAAAAACAATTAAATGAGTCAAACATCTAAACTATCTATGTAAATATCTATTAAAAAAAATGCAAGTACAAACCCTTTTACAACACTTTGTTCAATTTTTAACATGTCAAATACTATTTTCGAACAAGTGTTGAGGGGGAGATACAAAATTTAAATTTTTTTTAAAATTTGTACTTGCATGCTTTCTAAAATTTGTTGCTTCACAAAGTTTTTGGTGATAATCTCAAAAGATGGATAAGTTATGTGCTATTTTTGCTCAGTTTGAGACATATAGTTAGTAAAATGGTGGGTTAGGACTAGGAATAAACTGTTTTAAGGTTAGGGGACTAGATGTGTCAATGAGTGAAAAGTTAAAAAAGTTACATAAATATCAAAAAACAACCGCAGTTATTACTTCTGCGCTTACTGACATAGTTCACCCACCAAAATTTAATACTCTCACCCACCTTAATCAACGGTTCTCATTCAATCCACAAATCTGCTTAAGTTCATCCGAATTTGTGAGTACTTTTATGTTTAACAAGTCATTATAACAAATGGTTTTGAATTATATCTCGATCCAATGGCTAGATTTGTCGCAACTGTGGACTTAAGATCTAGGGTTTGCGTTAAATTAGGAATATTCGATTTTGAGTGTTTAAGATGTGTTTGTTTGTACGATTGTGCTTAGATATTGATTATAAACATCGTTTGCATGCTTAATTGTACCCAGTAACATCAAATAGTCATAATCTTGTTTTAGGGTTTAAGCGTACAAAATTGGGGAAAATCGTATGTGAGTGTTATAGTGAAATTCATGTGTTGAGATGTTGTTGTTATGCTTTGAATTGAAAGATTGCATGCTTTGATTGAACCCAGAAACACCATACGAGTGTTAATTAAGTTTTAAGGTTTAAGAAGAACGTATGAACACTAGCAGATTGAATCTTGAGATTTTGTGGACAAATATTGTTATAACTTGGTCAGATTACCTAAAACCATCATAGAAAATGTTTGAGATAATCTGTGGTTGCAAAATTTCAAGTTATGATAAATTTCGATAAATCTGAGAAACTGTTCATCTTCAGTTGTTATCGGAAACTCTTGTACAAGAGTTTATCGAAAATTGCCCATAATTATCGCAAATGCCATAATTATCGCAAATGCCATAATTATCGCAAATTTGATTTCTATAGAAATTGATCAATGTCCTTAGATATTTCAATGTCTATCGAAATGGAACAAATTCTATAGAAATTGGTAATTTTTGATTAAGGATGATAACCTCTGTGGTCAAACATGTAAAACACCAATCATAGCTACAAAAGGATCTCATGTGTTGCATCAAGTCTTAACATCTGCTAACAATTATGTATCCTGCATATTTGTACTTGATTGATGTTTCAGAAATCTTCAATGGCTGCACCTCAACAACATCCACTCCCATTACTCACTAAATCCGATGTTCTTCCTCAAGGGTATTCATTAGAGATTGGCAGCAATAATGCACGGGTAGTACTTGAGAAGATCAAGTGCTCTGAACCAAGTTGCCAAATTGCTGTGGAAATTCTCAAAGTACACGAGTGCAGAAATCTTCTAGACAGCTCAGATAGCATTCCGGAATTATACATTCATCAATTGTGGAATACTTTCGAGCTGAACAATTATGACAAATACTTCGCATGCACTTTGGATCGCAAGAAGGTCAGAGTCACACCAAGTCACCTTCGCAGAGCCTTGGGTCTTCCAAATGCACCAGAACCTGCTAACCGATTCTACCCGACCCCATCTGAAACTGAAGTCATGCAGTTCCTTATAGATATTGGTTATGATGTTCAACCTGATACACCATTAACCAAAATCTCAAAAGTCAATGCCAAATTCATCCCACAACCATGGAGAACCCTCTTCTACATCGTGACTCGTTCAATATCAGGAAGAGATAGTGGCTTTGAACACCCACGGTTACCTCATCTTCAAGTCTTCTGGGGGTTCGTGAATGAAGCAAAGATTGATTTTGCTGCTCTTATTTGGGAAGATATGATATTTCAAATGCGCAAAGCCTTCACAATGATCCCTTTCGTTCGTTACACCAAACTACTCATTAGTCTTCTGATTGACGAACACAAAGACATTAATCCACGTCCTAATGATAGAGAAATGCATCTATACAAGATGGACAAGACTTTCAGTAATGTCTACTTTCCCAGAGAAAGCACACATAAACAAGGAGCTAAGCTGCCAGAATTTCTGATGACTGAAGAAGTGAAGGAAACACAAGCCTATCATGACTATGACAAGGCATTCAGTGAAGGTCGAGGTGGGGCTCTCTAAACTTGTAGAAGGGTCAGGATCTACAAGGACCCGTTCTAGAAGCAGCAAAAGTAAAGCAGGAAGTTCATCAAGTGCCTCAAAACAACCAAAGAAACACCCCAGAACACTCAAAAGAAGAGTACCAAACGAACCCAAGCCTAAAGTTGAAGGAGTTGGAATTTATGATGAAGATACTAACTCTGAAGCTACAGAATCAGAGGATGAAGCTACAGTTAAAATGACAGATGCAGAAATTGAACTTCAAAATGAGCTCGATATTCTTAATGCAAAAAAGGCCAGTATGAAGTCAACAAAGGAAGATGAAGCCAGAAGGGCAAAATTGACAGTTGAGAAAATGAGGGAGTATGAAGAAAAGAAAGGAGCTGGAGCATCAGGAACTGTTCAAGAAGCCGCTTCGACCCACTCTGATCCGGTTAATCGACCCGAAGGGTCTGGAGTAGCTACATCCACAGTCCAGCCTGACGCGGTTAATCAACCCGAGATGGCTGAATCTGTTATTTCTCAACCACCAAGCTCGGTTAATCAACCCGACTTGGAAGCTCAAACATCGGAAAAGGAGAAAGATCAAGAGAGTAACATAGTCTTAACAGATAAAGAAATTTCAGATTCCATGTTTAACAATGACCAGGAGGAGGAACAACACCATGATGATGGTATAGACTGGAACCCTGAAGAAGAACGGGAAATAGTTGGACAGAAATCTCTGGAAGCTGCTGCAGAACTTGAGGCTGAGCTTAAGGCAGAATTAGAAAGATAGGATGAAGAAATGCATGAAAAGGAAGATGAAGAAGCAAACAAAGAAGCTGATAGCTATATTCACTCTCCTCTACAAAATGCTCTCATCGTCTTTAATCCTCAACCAGCTCAATCTCCAAAGAATCCAACACCTCCTGATTCACCTCCAGTACCGTCACGAAAACCTAACACACCTCCTGTGTCACCTCCCAAGAATCCAACACCACCATCCTCATCTCCAAAGGACTCTCCACCTAACCCTAAATCATCATCAATCCCCTCACTTACTCCATCGCCAACAAGATCACCATCACCAAAAGCCAAAGCAACAGTTTCTGAACAAATCAAATCAGCCATAAAAGGTAAGAATGTGAAAAGAATAGCTCGAGTGACTAGAGTTGAGGTTGTCTCACCTGCTGCAAAGAAACTCAAGAAAGCAGTTAAACTCGCACAAGCCAAGAAAGTTAACCAAACGAGTGAACAACTGGCTGAGATGCAAACCTTAGTCAAGAATTTGTCTCAACAAATGGGAGAGCTGTAGCAGACAAAGATGAAAATGGATGAGTTTCTAGCTTATGATGTTGGCGATAAAGTCAAAGCCAACACGAGACATTACGTTAAGAAGTTTCTGCCAGATCTTCAGGAAAATATTGAAGCTCACATCAACACAAAAGTCGAAGAGAAGGTTAAAGATCTAGCACTCTAACAGAAACATCTTCTTGAATACTTTGTTGAAGAACTTCAAGACGCTCTCCTCACCAAATTGCTTGCACAATCCACCCTCAACTACACTGAAATTCCCATCATGGATGCTATTCGAGCCAACATGGAATCATGTAAGACTGCAGCTGATAAAGGCAAGCGTAAACGTGATAATGAAGACCAAGATCCAGACACCACAACAAAGAAACAAAGGACTGGTAGTGGATCTGGGATTCACTTTACAGAGCCCACAGGAACAACAACTTCACCTCCACCTTAAAATAATCCAGAATCTGGTCCGACTACAACAGAACATCATTATGAGCACTTTCACGAAGAAAATGTTGAATTTCAACCACAAGATGATCAACCACACTCACCACCACCGTCACCACCAAAATCAAAACCTTCAAAATCAAGACCCTCAAGCAGCAAGAAATCTTCTAAAGGACCAGCTGTCGTGACATGGCTTGATGAAGATGAAGATGAGCAAGGAAATGAATGGTTCGATCAACTTGTGAATGCTCAGATCCAAACAGACGAAGATTATAAAGTTGAAGATAAGACGTTTGCGGTCACACAACAAATAAAAAGTTCTCTGAATATTAAAAGAATGACCAAACGGGAGCTTCGAAGGATCAAGAATGATGCTTTCAATCTTCTGAAAGACAAATCTCACAGTGCTGCTGAACTTGAGTATCATCTTGAAAACATTGCTCGCGCAATGTCAAGTGAATTTGACTGGACTAATCCAGACATCTTCAGGGTTGGTGGTCGAGATAGCAAAAACCGTCCATACATCACAGATTGGACCAAACCACTCCCCGTGATACGCAAGCATCATGTTTCAGAAATTATGTTCCAATTCTTCTTCAATATTGATCTTGAACTTCTCAGACTCGGAGCAAAAGGAAAGACAAAGTATGCTACTTCAATCACCTTTACACCAGCAGCAAATTACACACAACCTGCAATCGAGGAAACTGCCAGTCATCATCACCTATACGTCAAACAATTGGTCGACTATGATCGTGATGCTGAATTGGGGATATTTCACTGGTTCGAGAAAAGAAGAACATGGTACAAAAGCAAACTCACTGAGAAGTCTCGCGAACCAGTATACAGTGACCTCAGGATTCTAGCTGTAACAAGTGTGACAGGGGCAAAACGGTATGACTACACCTACTTGTCTGAGATAACAGTCCGACGACACGACCAAAAACTCTACACATTCTCTAAGGCAGATTTCCCTGATCTAAGTCTGAATGATATTGAAGACATGTACCTCATCAAGGTACAAGGAAAACTTACTCATCTCACACCCGAACTTCAATATGCATTCAGTACCGCAATCTGCCACTTCATCCGAAGAATTGTCATCAAAGAACGAGTGTAAGATATTCAACTGGGGGTAGAGAGTTATCAGAAAGAGTTAAATCTGGAACAACCCGTGCTCTATCCTGATGGCATATCTTCTGAAACTCAATACAACATGAAGCACCGACCAACGTTCGGATTTGTCTACAAAAGTGAACTGACACAACTATGCTTCAAGTCATTTCACGAAATCCACAAGTTTTGTGATGACACATTGAAGAATATTCGAGACGGTTTGGTTAGTCGGATTCGGGATCAAGAATTGGGAATAACAAGGAGATGGAACAGTGATCAACTGAGACAAGTGAAGGAGTTTATCTTAAAGATTGAAAGAAGATTGTTCCGCAGGGATCAGATGCGGAGACTGGAAACTTATGTTGGAGGTCGTCCACCCTTTTCAATCAGAACCTTTCAAAGGACGGATCCAACATTCACCACATTTGCATAAGGGGGCGGATGTAAGAATTTGATTTCAATATTTTCATAATTCTTATTCATTATTCTTATCCTATGCCTGTAACATTACGGCTTGTGCACACATAACAGTGTACAACCCGGACCCTAAAGAAAGGATCCTGAGGTACGCTTCGGTGCCTCAATCCTGATCAAAGGAGCGAAAGCTTCTTTCTTATGAGTAGAATTAAACCGGAATGTTTTCTAAGTTTTTTAAACATTCTGCTCGTAAGGACAAGTATTCCCTCGTCAAGGGGGAGTATTTGAAAATATAATCTTTGTTCGAAAACACAACCGTTCTTGAAATTCTTCCCTAAAACTCAAAAACAGCATATTTTAATCATAAAGTTTTCAAAAACATCATGAGTATGCTATTTTTGAGGGGGAGAAGTAAAATATGATTAAAATATGGTGTCTCAATGCTGGAATCTCATAAGTGCTCGACTCAGAATTGACCCTCAAATTAACGGTAGGAAAAAGTGAGTAGTCGAAAGGACATATCCCGGACGGGTAATAATTTCAAACCAGTTCATCTGGTGATGTAAACGTGTCTCGCAACGGACGTGTCTGAATAGAATGTACCGATTTCGAGCGATTTTCCTTGAATGTGATTTGTACGGGTAATAATTTCAAGCTAGTTTACTAGTGATGTAAGCGTATCTCGCGATGATCATATTCATTGAAAATCAATCAATTCAAAAGTGCCAACTCTTCCCGACATGTGCAAATTTCAAATTAATTACTTATGAGCACATGTAAAGGGGGAGTCCTTCTGAAAAATACAAAACTCTCAAGGTTTCAATAAAATGTTTTTACAATCATCGACACTTTGAGAGATTTTCAAAGGTTTTGGTAAATGGCATCAACATAGGATAGTCATGGAGTAATAAGGAGACTAAGGTTTAGGAAAACTGTCCTATGATCCGCCAGAGCCGGAGTGATCTACCCAAGGACAAATCCCATAGTTTAGAACTAGAAAGTCCTAGGTATGATATGAAAAAGGAGAAATGAAATGAAAGGAGAAAGAAGGGGTTGAAGAATTAAAAAGAAAAGCAAATAAAAGGGTGAAAATAAATAGCCCTCCATTTGTTCAACCTTAGGGCAGACACCGGGTTCAATTCATAATCTACTGGTTGATTGAGCATCACCGGTATTGAAGACAAAAGACGTCATGGACCCAGTGACGCACTGCACTAAACCTTCTAGCCACTCAAGTGTCTCTCAAAAGATACTTGTTTCATTTCACACGGAGAACCCTTCATAACCTATCGACCTCTCACTATGAGGGTGTTGATATAGAAAAGGAGGTACTCTGCTCCAGCCTCCGACGACCAAACAAATATGCACGAATTGAGTCTAGAGCCATGAGATTCATCAAAGATCTCTTAGGAACACTTAGTATTACTCTGCTGTTCTACATCATGGGCACTAGTTGTAAAATTAAGAAAGAGTCCTTCGTAGATCTTAGCAATCTGCCAAGAACATTGATGCGCGTGATGTGTCGTTGCGGTTTAGCAGTATTAATGCCTACTCAAGTTTTAAATTTATATTTAGCCGACTTATCAATAACACACACACTTAACGAGCAGTGTACCCGGTCAGTATGAATATAATGGTAAGTAGAGTGTCGATCACTAAAAGTGGAACGTATTATCTAGTTATTCTAATCAGTATTTTAATATCCTAAGTTAGCTGTACAACCTAATCTAACGCAAGGGGGGTTCAGCCTGAGAGACTGGCACGGTTTGGTTATGATTAAATAGTAAACTAAACTAATGAGCACGAATCAGCGATTAGCACACACGTACACAGATAGATACTTGAGACAATAAGAAGACCTGTCCTGATAATTAAGTAGCTTGTCACTTGTTTTATTGCTAGTTTTATATGAAGTGTATATAATTAACCCTTTCTCGTTGGCTCTAATCTTATCGGCGAGTAAACCCTTAATGATCACTTATGTCTATCCCACTACCCTATAATATTGAGCATTTGTGATGCTCACGTTTCGTATACGCTAGAATAGATAGGCGAGGAAGGGGCATGGCGACCCAAGCAATGCTCAGCTAGACACAGAGGTTATCAATGCACTAATAAAAGTCACCAAAGACATCGACATATAAACTTTAATTAATGGGAAAGCAATTTTAAGGGGTGATCTTGATATTCCGTAGTCACATGACGTCAGCCCATCAATCCTGATGAATTAAAGTGTACTAATACAATAAAACAAAACTACTTAATGAATTGAATACATGCAGGACCTTCTTACAGCTCTTGTATCTTCGTTCAGGGTGTGTCTTGTGCTGCTAATACGTCTGAATTCGTCTCTGGTTTGGTACTCGTACGTATGGTATCTTGCACTGTCCAACTTCGAAATTCGTCTGACCTTGGGGTATTTATAGTTTATGTCTGAGGGTTAGATGCGGTGCATAGGATAAGTAGATGCGGCGCATTGACTTAACTTCGCGTGGGGTCCAAGATTAATATATTCAGGAATATTCGTACACCGCCTTAAGATGCGGCGTAACTCCATTTCTCTATGCGGCTCATGTCCTTTGCTGTCTTGGATTGTAACTTGTGAAATCTTGATAGTGATACACCGTATGTAAGAAGTATGTTGCGGCGTATCTGGAGCAGAATGATCTTGATCTTGTACATTTCAGTAGACTCTTAACATCTTGCTTGTTTTGCTCCATAATTAGTCCAAAATCGCCAAGTTTCACATAATACTTGTTTTTACCTAAGAATTACAAAAGTGAACATTAATGTATCAATTCTCATATATAATATAATAAAACAAGTCAAATAAATAGGATAAATGATGATAATAAAATGTACTTATTTGAGTTCATCAAATATCCCCCCACTTGAACTTTACTTGTCCCCAAGTAAACCTTAGAATAAATCTTATGAAAATGTATCCTAAAAGATATTAGGATTTATTTTTATATTTAAGCATGTATTCGTTTTGTCATAATTGCACAACCAAACACTTAACGAATTAGAAATAAAATAAAATATTTTGATAAAAGCAAATCTAATCGTTTAACTGTCCAGACGTGATGAATATTCTATCATAAGCTTGGCAATTATACGCATCTCCCCCACTAAAGCCAAGGAATAACAAGTCTAAAGCGGTAAAAAGGGTTTGTTGGTTAAGGGTTAATCATTCTTCTTAATCTCTACCGATCTCACATTCCAGAAAAGGCGACAAAATCACAAATACATGATCGAATCCACGACCACGATACTTGCAATTGCTCAAATCCTTAACTCGAATGGGCTAAAGATAGGACCAAGTAATCTTTACCAATAATATTATATCAAAAAGGGCGACAAAATCATAAATACATAGCCGAATCCACGACTACGATACTTAAGATTGCTCAAATCCCTAATCTCAATAAATCAAAGGTTTGGATAACGAATGATGTAGGGTATGGATAATATTTGGGATACAAATTGGTGTAAAATGAAAGATAAATAAAACAGATAAATTAAAATCCTAAGTGTGGTAAATTACTTTCCCAACCATCCCATGAATAAGACTCATATCATTGAATAACTCACGCTTTAACACTTGAAACACATGCTTTAGGTAGACACAAATTATGCTCAACAATATCTTAATCAAAGAATAATCCTAGTTGGCGTTCCCATAACGGCCAACTCCCATTCAATCCATAAATATAATATATAACAAATAGTGGTGATATCTCCCACTTAATACAAAACTTTACATAAGTTGGTTAAAACAAACTTCCAACTTTTCCTTTTTCTTTTTCTTTTCTTTTTTTTTTTTTTTTTTTTTTTTTTTTTTTTTGACATCAACATATATGTGTAAAATTTCACAACTTTTCTATCACTATTTTTCCGGATAATTTTTCCATACTCTTCATACTTTCAGAAATAACTGTAATAGTGAAAGTAGTAAACACACGAAAAATAAACTCAAAGTTATACAATATTTACTTTCATACCAATTGCATTGTGCAATTTCCTGACTCAACCAAAGATAATGAATTACGCACGCGAACACAGGTAATGTAAGGAAACACACTTTGCCTAAAGCAATTAACCAACCACGGATTTTAATCTACAGGGTAGGCTAAGGTGTAAGGGTGTATCGAAACATTATAACAAAGGTGTAAGAAACGAAAGGAATGGCTCTGAGGGTTTTTCTAGGGGTATCTTACTCTAAAAGTGAGAGTAACAAAAGGGTTTATACGGGGGTTAACTAACCAGTGTAGTTAGTTAATATCACATAACATATAAAGGCTATTTGGGTGTAATCCTAGAAATTTACCAATTTAGACAAGTCATTCCAATTATATAGATAATACTTATTATGGTGGTCTCGAATAGTATATAAGCCAAGTTCTAAAGTTTACAAGTCACCGGCACACTCATAGATTTGTGAATTTTGATAAGTTCACAATTTTTGAAAATAATGTTATGTGTGCAGCTATGCAACTTAGATTAAACAAAAAACATGCTAAAAAATTTTAAATTTTGATATATTAAGCGCATTTTAAGCATATTTTGCAAAAGTTTAGGACAAGTAAGTGTTCTAATTCTCCAATCCCCCCACTTAAGTTAAACAACGTCCTCGTTGTTTGTATCAAAGATTAAAAACTGGAAAATAAAAGAATTAGAACAGAAAAACTCCCCTGAGATTTGCTCGGTATGATCCTCCATTATTCGTATAAGAGCAAACATCAACTTTCTTATGGATTAGAACGTTTAAGCTTCATAGATGATGTATCCACAAAAATGCAGGAATCTATAATACCATTCAGACTTTAACACACCTGAGTTTAGAAGGTTCAAACTTGCATAATACATTAGTAGTTAGTAAAAATAAAGCCAAAAAAAATTAAACTGTAAATCATCAGGTCAGTCGATACGCCGTATCTTATGGAAAAAGATATGCCGTATCGAGCCTGGAATAAATACGAATCAGAATAAAAGATGCGTCGCATCCTTAACCAGGGATGCGCCGCATTAAAATACTAACAGAAAGTTTTAAAGTCAAAAATAAAAATGCATAAAATTAAATAAGATATGACCAGTGCAGGTGATGCGTCGCATCTTATGATGGAGATGCGCCGCATCTTCTGCAGGTCTGACAGACTCGACACAGAACAGAAAAGTAAAAAAATTTCTCCGGGTTGTCTCCCGGTCAGCACTTGTCTTTATTCCGGAGTCTTCAAGTTAGACTCACGTTCAGCTCCTTAATACCGATCACTGAAAGAGTCGGAAGCATCGCGCTCCCTCATCGCCAGTCCAGTAATATTGAACACTCCATGCTCGTCCTTAATTTCCACGCCATTCTTCTTTAATATCTGTATAAACAAAGTTCTGTCCCTTTCGGGTAGAGATGACAAAATGATAGACGGGAAATTCTTATTATTATATAGGCATAAATATGCAAGGTGGGGTGGTAGTTCAATAAACACATCATTATTCAAATTTGTATTCTCAACTATTCTCCTACGTTTGTTAATTACTTCGCAATCATACCACTCATCATCAGAATCATTAACAATATCGCGCCTAAGTTCGGTAGGTACATTAAGGTCAATAAATTCCTCGAAGTTCTCATGATTAGGATTAGTTGAGTTGTTTTGAATCAATGTTTCTCCCATAAGCCTAGCTTCTAGATCGAGGTCCATACGTTCTCTTAATCCTAGCACATAGACGCCTCTAATTATGCTTTTAGCAGGATTTTGTCACTTATAGACTAGTTTATTATTCCCTACCTTTAATGAGATTTTTCTTTTAAACACATTAATCTTAGCATGGGCGGTAGACAAGAAAGGTCTTCCAAGGATTAAAGGAATCTTAACATCCTCGGGCATATCTAATATAACAAAGTCTACGGGAAAAACAAACTTCTCAATCTTAACTAGCACATTTTCAGCAATCCCTTCAGGTCATTTTACCATTTTATCAGCCAATTCAATAAGCAGCTTAGTTGGTGCTAATTTTCCTAGTCCTAGGGTAGTGAATGTCTTAAGGTGCATAACACTAACGCTAGCTCCTAAGTCAGCTAATGCATTATTGAAAGATATGTCATTAATTGAACATGGTAAAGTAAAACTTCCTGGGTCCTTTTCTTTATGAGGCAAGGCACGTAAGTCGGTTGCAGAGCTCTCTTCTTTCATTGTAGCCTTGATCTCCTCTTCAATCTTTGTCTTCTCTTTGAGTAGCCTCCTTAAACTGATTGAAGAATTAAAGAAAAATTCGGGCCTTGCAGCATCATTACCATTCATCAATCTTCTAGGAAAAGGTATGTTAGGTGTGACTTCTTCAGTAGTGCATATGGCCTTGACATGATCTCTTGGGTTAGTTTCAGTTGAGCTAGGTAAACTTCCGTATCCCCTTTCTTGAAGAACTTTGCTCATTTGTCCGATTTGTTGTTCCAATGCTTTGATCGAAGCTCCTTGATTTCTTGTTATAGTATCCGTTGAGGCTCGGATTTCTTTGATCATAGCGGTTTTCTCTTCATGTCTTTTAGCAGCATCGGCCATAATTTGCTTTAGAGTGTCATCCAAAGTCTGTCTCCTTTCTTGATAAGTGGGATTAAAGTTGTTCTTTTGATAGTATCCCGGAGTAGCTTCCCTAAATCTTCCTGAAGGTCGGAATGGTTGTCCAAATTGTGTGTAGTATGCTTCTTCAAAAGTCTCACTTTCATTCTTATTAGGGAAATCTTTGGTGTAGTGAGGTCCTTCGCATTTTTCACATCCAACTTGGGCAGCATAAACTTTCTCGTCACGCTTCTTCATCTCTCTACTAATTTTATCCAATTGAGCTTGAATTGCAACAAACCCGTCAAAATTAGTGCTGCTCTTAGATCTAGTAGAGGTTCCGTCATGCCATTTTTGAGAGTGATCAGCAGCTTCTTGGATAGCTTTTCTAGCATTGGCTGCACTCATTTGAGGCACAGCTCCCTTAGCATCCAAGATTTGTCTAGTAGGCACGTCCAATCCTTGATAGAACAATATTATCTCCTGCATTGGACTTAGATAATGTTGAGGGCATTTCATCAATAAGTCTTTAAATCGTTCTCAAGCTTGATAAAGAGTTTCATCAGGCTCTTGCTTGAAACTGTTGATAGCCTCCATCTTTTTAGCAGTTTTAGCAGGTGGACAATATCTTTTCAGGAATTTGCTCTTCAAATCTTCCCATGTTGTGATTGAACTAGCAGGTTCATTCCTTAGCCACTTATTAGCAGCTCCTTTAAGCGAGATTGGAAAGATTCTTAGCATAAGTTGATCGTCAGAGACTCCTTCTGTAGTAAACAAATCTGCAATCTCGAGGACTTTTTCAACATGTTCATTAGCATCTTTATGTTCTGTTCCACTGAAAGCATTTTCTCTTAGCTCCTTGAGAAACTGACCCTTCAACTCAAACTTTGACTTTTCATCATACTTTGGTCTGGCAACTCCTGAACTGTAATCAGCACGGGTTTTGTTCATGTATTCCTCCATAGTAGTGTTTTCCGTCATTGTTTCTGTTTCTTCTTCCTCTTTCTCTTCAGAAAAGTAATCAAGCTCGAATGAACTTGAAATTTCAAAGCTTTTTGTGTTGAAAAGCCTTTTAAGCGAATGTAAGGCTCGTTCAGGATCTTCGAAAGGTTTAATCAAGTTTTTAGTTGAACTCCTGGTCATGCACTTCCTGAAACCATCACAAAAGCATCAGTAGGGTATGTTCAAGAAAGTAATATATCAGAAAATTAACAACGAAAACGGAATACGAAAAATAAAAGTTGCTGATATCTGTAGACGATGCGCCGTATCCAAAAAGTTGGATAAGCCGTATCTTATTTCGTTAAAATTTAATCAGACTCTTATTCAAAAAACAGATACGCCGCTTATAAATTAGAATGCGCCGTATCAGTTTTAAATTATCAAAAATTGTTTATATTTATTAAAATTAAATTCGTCGTATTAACAAAAGTTAATGCGCCGTATTTTCGTTACGTTTCAAAATACAAGATTTTTGATTTAGAAGATGCGCCGTATCGATTGAAATCGATGTGTCGTATCTGTTTAATAATTCGAAAACTGTTTTTAATTTAAATCGAAAATACGCCGTATCTGTTAAAACAGATGTGTCGTACGGCGTTAGGGTTTAGAAAAATTTTTATTAAAAACAGAATGCGCCGTATCTTGGGGAAAGATGCGTCGTACTCGAATTTATTAAACGCGTTGTATTTTATAAAAATTAAACGCAATACGCCGTATCTGTGAAAACAGATGCGCCGTATCGTTTGTATTAGCACAGTACAACGATAGCAGAATGCAGAAAAATAAAATCAAAACTAAAAACAAACAAAAAGAAACAAAAATTAAAGAAAATAAAAAACACACAAAAACAGAAAATATGCAAATAATACAATGAATGCAATCTATCTAATATACAACGGGTTAGTGGTTAGAATCTAAAAATTAAAAAGAAAAACCTAATTAAAATACTAATCAAATTAACAGATAATAACAATTCACTCCCCGGCAGCGGCGCCAAAAACTTGATGCGCGTGATGTGTCGTTGCGGTTTAGCAGTATTAATGCCTACTCAAGTTTTAAATTTATATTTAGCCGACTTATCAATAACACACACACTTAACGAGCAGTGTACCCGGTCAGTATGAATATAATGGTAAGTAGAGTGTCGATCACTAAGAGTGGAACGTATTATCTAGTTATTCTAATCAGTATTTTAATATCCTAAGTTGGTTGTACAACCTAATCTAACGCAAGGGGGGTTCAGCCTGAGAGACTGGCACGGTTTGGTTATGATTAAATAGTAAACTAAACTAATGAGCACGAATCAGCGATTAGCACACACGTACACAGATAGATACTTGAGACAATAAGAAGACCTGTCCTGATAATTAAGTAGCTTGTCACTTGTTTTATTGCTAGTTTTATATGAAGTGTATATAATTAACCCTTTCTCGTTGGCTCTAATCTTATCGGCGAGTAAACCCTTAATGATCACTTATGTCTATCCCACTACCCTAGAATATTGAGCATTTGTGATGCTCACATTTCGTATACGCTAGAATAGATAGGCGAGGAAGGGGCATGGCGACCCAAGCAATGCTCAGCTAGACACAGAGGTTATCAATTCACTAATAAAAGTCACCAAAGACATCGACATATAAACTTTAATTAATGGCAAAGCAATTTTAAGGGGTGATCTTGATATTCCGTAGTCACATGACGTCAGCCCATCAATCCTGATGAATTAAAGTGTACTAATACAATAAAACAAAACTACTTAATGAATTGAATACATGCAGGACCTTCTTACAGCTCTTGTATCTTCGTTCAGGGTGTGTCTTGTGCTGCTAATACGTCTGAATTCGTCTCTGGTTTGGTACTCGTACGTATGGTATCTTGCACTGTCCAACTTCGAAATTCGTCTGACCTTGGGGTATTTATAGTTTCTGTCTGAGGGTTAGATGTGGCGCATAGGATAAGTAGATGCGGCGCATTGACTTAACTTCGCGTGGGGTCCAAGATTAATATATTCAGGAATATTCGTACACCGCCTTAAAATGCGGCGTAACTCCATTTCTCTATGCGGCGCATGTCCTTTGCTATCTTGGATTGTAACTTGTGAAATCTTGATAGTGATACGCCGTATGTAAGAAGTATGTTGCGGCGTATCTGGAGCAGAATGATCTTGATCTTGTACATTTCAGTAGACTCTTAACATCTTGCTTGTTTTGCTCCATAATTAGTCCAAAATCGCCAAGTTTCACATAATACTTGTTTTTACCTAAGAATTACAAAAGTGAACATTAACGTATCAATTCTCATATATAATATAATAAAACAAGTCAAATAAATAGGATAAATGATGATAATAAAATGTACTTATTTGAGTTCATCAAACATTCATGAGAAAAGTCACAATTGTGATTATCAATGATTGAATGGAAATCCTGCCAGGGTCAACATCAAACAGCCCTGACAGCAGGTCACTTCGGTAACTCCTTGTGGGTTACGCTTAGTGTTTGCTCCAAACGGTCTACAGTCGTGGGGTGACCTCCAGCGACTCACTGAATCGTGGGTGCACTTCGGTGTGTCCGTGTTAGCTCTTTCGGGGGTATCCGGTTCAGAACGGCCTGGGCGAGGATTAGAGAGAGTCTTCACACTATGCTGTTGACTATCTCGAAGTCTGAGCCTGTAAGTATCGGTTGGTTCGTGCTACTGCTGATGCTGCTGAGGATCTGGAGTTCGACCATCAAGACTCCATCATGCTCATATCCTGAAGATATGTTCTCTCAAAGACTCAAAAATAACAAAAGTTCAGCAAATGATAAAGTAAAGTCAAAAGTTCAAGCACTAAAACTTTTCTCAAGTTAAAGATTGAAAAGTGAGAACAAGCTGCAGAACAAAAGTCAAAGATATATGAGCATGATGGAAAACGATGAAAAGACATTAGAGACTGGCAGATCGAGACAACACCATAACATTTCAAGTCAAGAACAAAGAACAAAGATTATAAAGACGTCTGAAGCCAAAAGAAGCAAAGAAGACGTCGAGCAACATTGATGACCAAGACTTAGGGGGAGATTGTTAGGAACATGTTTTTTATTCGTATTTCAAGTCTTGTTCATTTCCGATAAAATGTTGCTTAATTATGGATCATATGTTTAAGTTGAAGGCGCAGTCCATTAGTGATCCATGGGCCGGCCATTTAAGTGAAACCTTCTAGAATAGTATTAGCTCATGTCGCCCTAATTGTAAGCCTATAAATAGAAGGCATGGGGTGACATTTCATTTGTTGGTTTTCATTCTCATGCGGAAGCTCTGTCAAAGTTATATGTGAATGATAATCATCCGACACTTCTTCTCTTAATCTCTTCTCTATTCTTCTCTAATCTCTTGTATATCATTTACTTATTGTTGTTTACATTTCATAGCTTAATAAGTAGTAGTAGTTCGTGTTTATTAGCGTGGTTACGAGTGTGTGTTCGAGTTAAAGAGGACCTTCAGGAGTTCTAGACAACACATACTCAAAACACTTTTCTTTTATGTGATCCAACTTCTGCACCGGGATGCCAAGAGATCTTAGCCTACCTAGAGACTATTGATACCCGACCTTACCTTGAAAACAAGAAGGACTATTCTCAACATAGCGACGAGCTGATTCAGACCTCTTAGGTTACTAGTGCAACCATTTAAGTCATGATACCTCTTAGTGCTGAATTACCCCTTTCAGACCGCTAGTGCAACAATTTCGGACAGGATACCTTTTAGTAATGTATAAACAAGTTGGATACTTACATTTATGAGCTTCGCCTGATATTAGAAATTGAACCCCGCTCAGCACTGGTAACAGGATCATTTTCCTTGGATATTTAGAAGCATAGGTGGACATATATGCTCAACTACCCTTCTTCGCTGATATTCTTACTTTTAAGGCTTTCTTAGAATGCTTTTATATCAACCTTGAAACTCGTAGTGATATTTTTTCTGAAATACCTATTTTGATGGTTAAATTCTTCTGGTCAAACTTTACCAAACTTTTATTGAGAAATGTCAAACGTCAATTTTTGCGAAAAATTTATCTTATCCATTCCATGATTAAAAACCCGTTTTACAAAACTTTCAATCTTTTGAAACTGTATCTTACGTAACTATTAAATTTCCCCAACAAAGAAATTTGTAATACTTGGAAAGTTATTTTGGTCAAACTCGTAAACACCTACTCAAATAAAATTTTCAAACAAAATTTTTATCCATTCCTCTGAAGAGGAAAACACACAATTTCGAAACAAAAATCTTGAATACCAGTCATCACGCCATTTTTACCGCCTTACATGTATCAAGTTGAACTTTAGTGTCACTAGGATATAGACCACATATTGGATTAAGACCGTGAGGATTTGAGAAGAGACCACGCTGACAAAATTGTGAAACATCGTGTAGTTAAGACTTAAACTGTTTCCTCCTATTAAACTTACTTCAGGGATCACTGTACCTCACCAAATCACCAGAAGGGGGATAACTTATGGCAGACCACCTAAGTACCCACCCACAGGCAAGGAGAAACCCTTAAAACAACCTAGTGAGACCCGAATATGTTACTAGTACCATCACCTTTTCACCAACACCGTTCCGACAGATAACTTGAAATAAATTGCGAGGACGTGATTCCTTTTTAGGGGTATGTGATGTAACAACCGACAATTTTCCAAAAACTTATTTTACTAGCTAAAACGTTTATTTTTGAAATCCATTAGCTTTTAAACTTCTCTGAACTTGCTTGGGTTTGAAAAATAGAGGATATCTCATAAAACGTTAGTGTTATTCATTTATTAAACCGGCACAACCTAAAATGCGCTAAACGAATCGATTTATGTTATAAATGAACTCCGAGAAAGTTATACGTATTAATACTCGTTTTCATTGGTAAAATTATTTCGGACTCAATGGCACAAGTCTCATAATTTAAAATGCACATTTACTATGTCAAATGGGGCCCACAAGGTATATACTAAAAGAATTGCAAACTTTACACTTTCTACTCCCGCGCCCAAATTTCACCGCCACCCCCTACACTTTCTTTTGTCCAAGTTTAGCCCCTCATGGGGTATAAAAGGAAGAGAATTAGGGTTTCAGTCTCATTCTTACACAAATCTCACCGGAATCCACTATTCCGGCGCCATCACCATTTCCGGCCAAAAATTCCGGCGAGCCTTATTATTTCCGTATGAGTAGATCAGGACGCGGGGAGAGTTTTTGGGTTAGTTCGAGTTCGGGAGGAGTGCGTTTGCTAAGGTTTTGTCATGACGCCACCGTGACCACCATCGTACACCACCACGTCATTTCTCTTTTCCGTTCGTTGCTAAGCTCACCACCACCACCCTCTCTATTTTATTCACTCCTTTTCACTTAAACCAATCGGATCTATAAAACTCAATAGAGTTCGTGGTAAGAATTAACAAACAAACATTTTTTTTTATAAAACTCGTGTGGATCTAAGTTTTTAAACCAAAAATCGTTCGACTCATTACCGAGTCGACTCAACTCGCCCGAGTTAACTCACTGATTTGGGATTGACTCGGTGTTGTTTAATGATTATCTTGTTTATTTGAGTGATTATATACTTTTATTTTGATAGATAGCACCTTGTTTATATGTTGTTGTGTATAACCGACTGAATATTGACCCAAGTGTGGCGAGTTGCGACTCGTACGAGTCACGGTTTGATGTGTTTGGTTGTCTGGAGTTTATTTAGAGATGCTTGTGTCGTGTTATTCTTGTGGTTTATGTTTTCAGTTGGTCTAGGAGAGTTTTGGCTATGAGATACGCCTCGTAAGAAGTGGGTTGTTGTGACATTTATGTTACACCCGTATCCCGATGAGGTACCATTTATGTAAATATATTGCTATGTAAATATAAATTATGTGTTGTAGGTTAAGTAATAACTAAATGGGTGACCAAATTAGAAGAATAGGACTAGAAGGACCATAATTGCCAAATGACCAAAGATAATTCTACACATGATTAAATACTCTTAGCTTAGAAAAATCTGGAAACTTAGAGTGTGTTCTTCATATGTGTCGACTTTGGTAGAGAGAAAGGGAGAGAAGGCCAAAAACATCATCTTATCTCATTTTAGCTATCAAGAAGTGATCAAAGGCATTAGAGATAACTTAATTGTTATCTTTTCTTCAAGTAAGTAACTGTCCCCAATTTGTAGAAATTAGGGTTCATGTGGTGGATTTGGGTATTATGGATAAAGGTTGTAAATGATGATCTCCTTAGTTAATTAGTTGCTAATTATAGTTAATTTTGTAATAGGAATCATTCTAGAAGCCCAAATCAAGCCAAGTAGGAAGCTAGTAGGACTTGAGGTAAGTATATGAGTATAACTTGTTAATGTTATGGTGTTAATGTTATGATTGTGTTAATGTGATTTGTTATGGAGCTTGTGAATGTATGTTAGCTTGGATCCAATGCTAAATGTGTAATGCTATATAAATTACTTGCTTGGTCAAGGTGAGTAATAATCCCATTTGATGCTCCTTGTTAATGTTATGATTGGTGTTAATCACCAATCTTATGTAAATGTGATGATGGTTATATCTTATATACTTACTAAGCGTTTCGCTTACGGTTAAAGTTAATGATGGTTTTGTAGGTACAAGTGGAGGAAGCAAGGGTAAGGATCTAGCTTAGCTTGTAGCGTAGAAGGTAGATTAGAGGACCGTATTCTTTTGGACCAAGCGTATTGAAGTTGGAAGCCCCCGAAGTGTCTTTTGTGTTTTGGGTATATTTCAATCCATATGGTCATTTTGTTATTTAACGGTCTTGTCGTCATATAAGGTCATTGTCCGAGTTGGGTCGTAAGTCAAGTCTATGTAAATGTCAAGAAGTCTTTATGTTATGTGGTTAAGGTGGTAATTAGAGGGATGTTTGGCAACTAGCCAATCTTACTCGTTTTGGGAAGCTACGGGTCAAAACTTTGTACTAAATACTTTTCAATATATTAGAAATGTCAAAGAATGTATGCTTTCAAATGGATATGTTGTGGATAGGTGTATTGGGTAAAAGTGTGTAGTTGAAATGAGTTGTTAAGGGGGTGTTTGGAATAAGCGGGTTTCCACCCATTTTGGTATATGAGAGGGTCATGAGTGCATAGGTCAAGTTTGGTATGACGATTTATGTATGTTAATTAGGTATGGTGGGTAAATGAAGTGGGTTTAATCGGTTTGGAGTGTCAATGGGTTGAAATGGGTTTTATGTATAACCCGTCCATTTTTAAAAGTACTATTCCGAAGTGTCTAACAGTGAATGTTTTTATATGAAAATGAGCCTAATGATATAAGAAGTAAATCCTTAAAGTTTCGTTAATCATCGGGTCATAGAAGTTGTCTTTTTGAGAAATGGGTCAAAAGATATATAAAAGGGTTATGTAGTTAAAGGGGTGTTTGGGTTAAGTGTGTTTCTACCCATTTTGAGTAGCAAACGGGTTGATTGATTATCTAATCGATCTAGTATGAGATGTTAATGGCTTTGAGTGAGTTTGGGGTGAAATTTCGGTTTGGGACATGAAATTTCGGTTTGGGACACCAAATTTCGGTTTGATTTGGACAGATTTTGGTAAACTTTGAAAAATCATATCTTTTGATCCGTAAGTCGTCACGGGTCGTGCCACCCGTCGTTTTGAAGGTAATTGAGTCTAGTTTCATTTAAAAATAGCCTCAAGGCCTGAATGTTTATATATTTTTGTCAGATTGTAAAAGAGTAACAGCGGGTCAGTTTTCGGGTGTTCTTTTGCGAAAAATTTTCACGTTTTTGGTCATGTTTGGTCACGGGGCGTTACAACTTGGTATCAGAGCTTCGGTCTAAGAGATTTAGGATTTCACTTTAGGATTTCCTAGACTTAGGCCTTGTGTAGATGCGTATAGAGCTAGTGTTTGTTATTTGTGTATTGTTTGAATGATTTTGAGGACCCATATGTTAAATATTTTTATGATTACGTCTGGCCACCGTAGTGATAAAAATATGTAACATATATGAAGTTGAAATCATTTAGATCATACATGGGTGACAAGCTAGGGTGTTACTGTAAGGATGGAAAATGTCATTCATGCATCGGCTAGGTACATAATTGTGCTTGATATTGTGAATTGTTTATTTTCAGTAAGAATAAATGGAAACCCCTCACACGAAGGAAATCGCAAAAGCCACAGCTTCTAAACATGCCGAGTCTTCGGCAAGCGGTGGGGTAACAATGATAAAGACAATGAAAGTTCCTCTTCTTCTAGCTCCGGGGGACCTAGCTTTAGGGGTTTTTCCGGAGAGGAGATGAAAGCCTTGGACTCAATGTTAGCAAAAAGAGTGGGTAAGGCTATTGAGCAAGCAATGCCCTTCTATGTCAAACAAACAACGCAAAATATTAGGGAACTAGTGAAGGAAGAGTTTAAGGAATTCAAGAAAGAATGTATTATAGCAAAAGAACCTAGGAGTGACAAAGCTACTTACCGGGACTTCACGGCTTATGATGTACCACGGTTTACCGGTGTTCTTGACCCCATTGTTAGTAATAGGTGGATTACGGCTGTGGAAGGTGCTTTCCGTACTAGTGGTTGTGAGGAAAGGAAAAAGGTTATCTATGCTACTAACTTTCTACGTGATAGTGCTAAAACTTGGTGGGAAGGGAAGGTCTGCGAGAAGGGGGAACCTTGGGCTGAATCATGTACTTGGAAGGAATTTAAGGAATTGTTTAGTACCGAATATGCTCCGGTTGAGGAGATTGACAAAATCCGGGAGAAATTTCAATCTCTCACTCAAACCAACGAAACCGTGAATGAGTTGTGGAGAAAGTTTAATGATATGGTTCCATATTGTCCCGAATACCATGGAAATGAGAAACTTAAAGTCGATAGATTCCAAAGAATGCTTAAGGATGATATTCGTGATGTGATCTCTCCATTCAAATGTACTACTTTGGAAGACCTTTTGAGTAAAGCGCGTGTGAGAGAAGCGGACTTATTGAGGAGGAAGGAGAAAGAAGCTAAGGAAACAAAGAGGAAGCAAGAATTTGGAGATCGTGATGGGAAGAAAGCCAAGTTTGATCATGGCAAGGAAGATGTGGAGACCAAGACTAAGGTGGCATGTCCGGAGTGTAATAAGTTTCATATTGGAGAGTGTAGGTGCAATACGCCGGGTTGTTACAAGTGTGGAGCTCTTGACCATAAAAGTAAAGATTGCACCAAACCAATGATAGTGACTATGGGTGTAATGAAGTAGGGCATAGGTTGAGGGATTGCCCAAAAACAAAGGCATTTGAAGCAAGGCCATTGAGGACTGTCAAAGAAGAAAAGGTTGAAATTCCAAAACCAATGGCTCGAGTCTATCAAATGAGTGCCGAAGAAGCTATGTTGGAGTCTGATGTTATTTCAGGTATTATCCTTGTTAATTTCGTAACCGCTCGAGTTTTGTATGACTCGGGTGCTAGTGTGTCCTTCGTATCTTAAGATTTTAGCAAACATTTAACTACCCCACTAGTTAAACTTCCGTTACCCTTGAAGTCGAAATAGCCGATAGTAAGGTTGAAGTTGTATCCAATGTATATCGAAGCGTAGGGATAGAGATTGACGATAGTGTCTTTAGGATTGACTTAATACCCATAATACTCGGGGAATTTGATATTGTTATTGGCATGGATTGGCTTGACAAATATAAAGCGGCGCAAGATAGGTGGAAAAGCTATGCCGACCATAGAAGAAGACCAATCGAATTCGAGGTAGGTGATTTGGTTATGTTAAAAGTTTCTCCGTGGAAAGGTGTTTTCAGGTTTAGAAATAAAGGAAAACTAAGTCCGAGATTTATAGGACCATTTAAAATCTTGAAATGGGTAGGGGAGGTAGCATATGAGTTAGAATTACCTAAAGAAACGATAGGTATCCATAATACCTTTCATGTATAATACTTAAGGAAGTGATTGGCGGACGAAACAAATGTGGTTACTTTGAACAATATTAAAATGGATCCGGGATTGCTTTTCCAATAAGATGAACCGGAAGCAATATTAGGAAAGAAGTAAAACAACTTAGAAACAAAGAAATCCCGCTAGTGGAAGTGTATTGGAGACATTGTAAGGGTTCTAGTGTTAGACGGGAGCCGGAAGAAAAGATGAGGAGTGAGTTTTCCCATTTATTTCACGAGTAGAGTTCGAGGACGAACTCTCATTTTAAGGAGGGGTGAATTGTTACACCCGTATCCCGATGAGGTACCATTTATGTAAATATATTGCTATGTAAATATAAATTATGTGTTGTAGGTTAAGTAATAACTAAATGGGTGGCCAAATTAGAAGAATAGGACTAGAAGGACCATAATTGCCAAATGACCAAAGATAATTCTACACATGATTAAATACTCTTAGCTTAGAAAAATCTGGAAACTTAGAGTGTGTTCTTCATATGTGTCGACTGTGGTAGAGAGAAAGGGAGAGAAGGCCAAAAACATCACCTTATCTCATTTTAGCTATCAAGAAGTGATCAAAGGCATTAGAGATAACTTAATTGTTATCTTTTCTTCAAGTAAGTAACTATCCCCAATTTGTAGAAATTAGGGTTCATGTGGTGGATTTGGGTATTATGGATAAAGGTTGTAAATGACAATCTCCTTAGTTAATTAGTTGCTAATTATAGTTAATTTTGTAATAGGAATCATTCTAGAAGCCCAAATCAAGCCAAGTAGGAAGCTAGTAGGACTTGAGGTAAGTATATGAGTATAACTTGTTAATGTTATGGTGTTAATGTTATGATTGTGTTAATGTGATTTGTTATGGAGCTTGTGAATGTATGTTAGCTTGGATCCAATGCTAAATGTGTAATGCTATATAAATTACTTGCTTGGTCAAGGTGAGTAATAATCCCATTTGATGCTCCTTGTTAATGTTATGATTGGTGTTAATCACCAATCTTATGTAAATGTGATGATGGTTATATCTTATATACTTACTAAGCATTTCGCTTACGGTTAAAGTTAATGATGGTTTTGTAGGTACAAGTGGAGGAAGCAAGGGTAAGGATCTAGCTTAGCTTGTAGCGTAGAAGGTAGATTAGAGGACCGTATTCTTTTGGACCAAGCGTATTGAAGTTGGAAGCCCCCGAAGTGTCTTTTGTGTTTTGGGTATATTTCAATCCATATGGTCATTTTGTTATTTAACGGTCTTGTCGTCATATAAGGTTATTGTCCGAGTTGGGTCGTAAGTCAAGTCTATGTAAATGTCAAGAAGTCTTTATGTTATGTGGTTAAGGTGGTAATTAGAGGGATGTTTGGCAACTAGCCAATCTTACTCGTTTTGGGAAGCTACGGGTCAAAACTTTGTACTAAATACTTTTCAATATATTAGAAATGTCAAAGAATGTATGCTTTCAAATGGATATGTTGTGGATAGGTGTATTGGGTAAAAGTGTGTAGTTGAAATGAGTTCTTAAGGGGGTGTTTGGAATAAGCGGGTTTCCACCCATTTTGGTATATGAGCGGGTCATGAGTGCATAGGTCAAGTTTGGTATGACGATTTATGTATGTTAGTTAGGTATGGTGGGTAAATGAAGTGGGTTTAATCGGTTTGGAGTGTCAATGGGTTTTATGTATAACCCGTCCATTTTTAAAAGTACTATTCCGAAGTGTCTAACAGTGAATGTTTTTATATGAAAATGAGCCTAATGATATAAGAAGTAAATCCTTAAAGTTTCGTTAATCATCGGGTCATAGAAGTTGTCTTTTTGAGAAATGGGTCAAAAGATGTATAAAAGGGTTATGTAGTTAAAGGGGTGTTTGGGTTAAGTGTGTTTCTACCCATTTTGGGTAGCAAACGGGTTGATTGATTATGTAATCGATCTAGTATGAGATGTTAATGGCTTTGAGTGAGTTTGGGGTGAAATTTCGGTTTGGGACACCAAATTTCGGTTTAATTTGGACAGATTTTGGTAAACTTTGAAAAATCATATCTTTTGATCCGTAAGTCGTCACGGGTCGTGCCACCCGTCGTTTTGAAGGTAATTGAGTCTAGTTTCATTTTAAAAATAGCCTCAAGGCCTGAATGTTTATAGATTTTTTTCAGGTTGTAAAAGAGTAACAGCGGGTCAGTTTTCGGGTGTTCTTTTGCGAAAAAATTTCACGTTTTTGGTCATGTTTGGTCACGGGGCGTTACAGTTTAGGCTATACGACCACTAGGGTCCTATAGGTTTGGTTGCAAATTGTTGATTTGAACACAACACACCACAAGGAGTGGTGCTCGTTTGTGTACTCACGGTATAAATAATACCGTGGGGGATTTGGTATTGGGTTAACAGCAACGCCAAGGGGCGTTTGACTTACGTTGGTCTTAAAAGGGTTATGTTGCTAATGTTAGTTGTTGTTTGTGTGGTTGGGACTAACAAAGAACCCATGTAGGGTGAGCTCGTGGTGACTTGTGTAATGGCAAAGCAAACCCATGTAGACTCGACTCAACTCGCCCGAGTTAACTCACTGAGTCGGGATTTACTTCTTTTATCGCCATTGAAAACTAAACCCTTTTATATTAACACGAGTATTCAAAGAGTGATACTTCATAAATTATTTGAAGATTGTTTTTGAAACATGTTACTTATTAGGTTGTGCCGATCCAGTACCATTGTGCTATTACTTCCGGAATGATGTTGTGTCTTACTACTTGATTCTAGCTGTTATATCTTGCATTGATGCATACTGAGGGGAGTTCATAGCCCCACTCTTATTTATCTTAACTATTTTTCAAACTACTTGGGGTGAGATACATGCTACTGTTTTGACTATGATCACAATTGTTTGAAAACTGTACTTTGAACTAAAAACTATGCTTTCTGCTTTCTAAAACTTTATTTGGGCTGGAACAACATTTATACTTTTTGGTACTGTGAGTGAAGCAGTAGCTACTTTGCGAAACATCTGATAAGCACTAAGTACCACCATTGCCACAGCTTAAGTCCCTTGATCATGCACCCTTAATCACTTGCGATTGAGCGCGAATATAGTTTATTGGCCTATAGGATTTGACCATCCCGCCATGTTGACTAAGGTCGGTCTGCATGTGATGTACTATATTTGAGTTACCTAGGTATTTGGCAAGATACCTAGCTCTGGGGGAAATTATTATATTATGAAATCCGCGGTTACTGTCGACTTACGCCAGGGTTACTGGTGTCGGTTAACGTTTTGTGTTTCATGAGTTTAGTGCAGTGGTAACATATGAACTTATGGGTGTATAACAACGTAACCCGCTTTCTCTTAAACTTGAAATATTGTGATCAACTACTTTACTTAAACCTATGAATTCACTCAACCTTTGTGTTGACTTTTAGCATGTTTTATCTCAGGTGTTAGATCTTTTCCGCTGCATATCTTACTTTTGGAGAAGCTTGGCGAAGGGCATGGCATGGTCATAGAAGACTCTGAAAACTATTTGGGACCGCTTTAAATCCTTTTATGGACCTATATTTTCTGCACTATTTTTAAATGAAGTAAATTAAATGTTTTCAATTATGAAATTTCTTCTAAAACGGCTTAAATAAACCGTTCTTTGAACCTTGTGTTGTGATAACTATTGAGTAGCACCCCACGACTTGTATGCTTCCGCTGATCTGATTTCGGGGTGTTACATCTAACGTTTAAGAAAAGTCCACCGTGGTCTATTGGTGTTTATTACTAAGTTTTACCATGCAGCTACCGATGATTTCCTTGAAGTAAAGACCGTCACCATCATGATAATCAACTCACTTCAAGTTTCCACATGCTCATACTCAAATCGTTACGAAAGATGATGTCACGAAAAGCTCTCGTCAAAGAACCATTAACTTCAAAAGACAAAGATTAAAGACAAAGAACGAGAACGATACAAGTATGAAGAACAAAGTTAATCAAGTCGTATGAGCATGTTGGAAAAGACAAAAAGACACCAGAGACCAAGACGTTGATGA
Source organism: Artemisia tridentata subsp. tridentata (assembly GCA_021014915.2). Taxonomy (NCBI): domain Eukaryota; kingdom Viridiplantae; phylum Streptophyta; class Magnoliopsida; order Asterales; family Asteraceae; genus Artemisia; species Artemisia tridentata. The sequence continues at coordinate 273,495,222 of CP139507.1, read as the reverse complement.
ATTGCAGACAACTACTACATTATATCACAAGAACAAGAACGAAGAACAAACAAGCAACAAACTAAAGATGTCTCAAGCAAAGAAAGTCAAAGATCAAGAAAAGAGATAAAGACGTCAAACGACCTATGTTTGAAGACCGAAATGACCAACCCTTAAGGGGAGATTGCTGGGATAACGTGAAATCATTATGAAGTGTCGGTCATTTAGTATATGTAATAGGTAGTGAATTATTAGGATTGTATGTTAGTTTCAAGGCCCGCTCATAAAGCAAGCCCATGAGCGGCCCATTAAGTGTTACTAGGGCAACGCCCATCATGTCATGTAGTACTAAAAATACCCCTTCCCACTAAGGGAAGTGTGTTGGTTCTATGTTATTCAAAGTTTACTATTATCATTATTAGATCCTTCCATCTCTCTCTCTCTCTAACTTTCTCTCTCTAAAGATATTGTGCAACAATGATAGATTAAGGAACCTACAATTGTAATAGTTATTGAAATGCATTTGCTCTCTTGAACTTACAATAGGTTCGCTTATCCAATCAGAGAGACCTCATAAGTTCAATTGCAAACTTTGTTTCAGAGTTTGCTTGATCAAAGAGTTGTCATACATTGTCATTCAATTAAGTGTTTTCCGCACAACACATTGCAATTCTTTGATTCATATCAATAAAGAGTTATATGTGAAAAAGTTAAACTTTATGTTGTTTGTTTAAACTATTTTATACTTTGTTTCTAAAACTGACATTAATTAAGGAACAACATAAAGGGTAAACCAGTATTTTCTAACTTTTATACCTAATAATAATAATAATAATAATAATAATAATAATAATAATAATAATAATAATAATAATAATAATAATAATAATAATAATAATAATAATAATAATAATAATAATAATAATAATAATAATAATAATTTAAGAAAAAAGAAGGAATGGAAGGGAGGGTAATTTAGTAACTCTTAAATATCAATACGAGGGTATTCAATCATTTCATGTTATCTAGCAGGTTAGACTACCGGTCAACAAATATTTGGACCAAATCGAAAATGGGTGTTTCACTTTTAAACCAAATCCTAGACTTTAAAAAAAATAGACTAAAAATGAAATACTCAATAAAGTACAAGGACAAAAAATGTAGTTAACTCATTAAAAGATATGCAATCATGCAAAAGAACAGTCTTGCCTAATTAATTAATTAATTAGGGTTTGAAACTAATGTTAAATAATACAAGAAGATTTGCTAAATTTCTTTCAACACATAATAAGATGGTGTTCACTACTCCCTCCGTCCCATATTAAGTGTCCACTTTCCAAATGCACAAAGTTTTAGGAAATTCCACTAACTACACTCTCTACCAATCAAATATCACTATTACCCACTAAAGTCTCTTCTCATTGGTTGAAAATATTCCCTGGACACTTAATTTGGGACATCCCAAGATTCCATTATGGACACTTAATATGGGACGGAGGTAGTATGATTTTTCATATTATAAGCAAATATATTACAAATAAATAAGAAATGAAAATTATAAAATTGAGAATGGAAAGATATATAATCATGAAAGGGAAAATGACACAAAAGGTATGTTGGGAACACGTTTTGTATTATTCAAGTATTGATCATATTGTATTAAGATTGTTTAGGCCTTTAGGTTTGTTATTAGGCCCAGCCCGTGTAGAAGGCCCATGGGCCGTGTCGTTTATTTATTTTATTATGTTTAATTATGTTTTATTAGAGGAATTAGGGCTACAAGCCCATGCCCATGTAAAACTATAAATACCCCCTCCCACCTTAGGGAGAGGGGTTGGTTGATGAAGTTCTAATTATGTGTGTTAATATGTGTTTATCATCTTCCACTCTTTTTCTCTCTCTAGCTTTCTCTCTCTAGGATTATAGGGTAATTAGTGGTTAATTATAGTAGCTTAATTCATAAAAGTATTAGAACTTCAAGTGGTATCATTCGCCTAGGGGTAATTTAGGTTGTTAGAAGATTAGATCTAAGAAAAAACTAAGAAATCCGTATATTTAGAATCATCAGACAAGTTACTGTTCATCAGAGATCTAAGAGTCGAACGAGGGGTATTTGATCGAACAAGTTTTGCAGTCGAACGAGCAGAGTGATCGAAGGAGCATTCAGTCGAACCAGCAAGTTTCATCGAAGGAGCAACCTCATCGAAGGAGCAGTCATCGAACGAGCAAAAAGGGTAGTCGAGTTAGACTTACTCTTCCAATTGATCGAACGAACTTGTTGATCGAACGAGCAAACTTGATCAAACCATCAAATTTAATCGAACAATCATCTTTGATCGAACGAACAATTTTGATCGAACCATCAAAACTGATCGAACCATCAACATTGATCGAACGAGTAACTTGATCGAACCACCTACTTGATCGAAGGAACCAACTGATCGAAGGAGACATTTGATCGAAGGAGAATCCTAATCGAACTACCTGATCGAAGGAGAACCCTGATCGTAGGAGAACCCTGATCGAAGGAATCATTTTGATCGAAGGAGCAGTCTGATCGAAGCAGTTGATGGAACCAGAATTTCTTGGATTTCTTACGAGACTAATCGAGTTTCTAATCTTTCAACAACAACCGTCTTTATCCTTTAAAGATCCTTAACCAACACAAGCTACTACACGATGTCTCAACCACCACACTTTAATTACTACTACCAGCTACAGCAATATCCTCAATAACAGCAATACTCTCAACAACAACAACAATTTCCTCAACAATATCAACAACACCATGCATTTGTGCAACAACATCAATTTGTTCCCCCACCACAACTATCCCCACAACAAATAATGCAACAAAATTACCTTCAGAACAATCCTTCAGTGTCCAGGGAACCTCACTGGTTTCATAAGATATGTGAAGCTATAAGCAGTCAGCAATCACGTCATGAGGCTGGAAATCAAGATACTCCACCCATGTTGACACCTGGAAACTATGTGCAGTAGGCAAGTAGGTTTCTCTGATTCATTGAACTCCGCAAACCCCATGGACCGTATTTGAAGCATGTCATCACTGTGGGGCCCTTTCCCGAACCAGTAATTGTTGTTCCAGCAACTCCTGAAAGAGCAGAAACATCCACTCCCATTGATGTTTCTAGCTATACAACTGAACAAGCCTTACAACAAGAAGCAAATGGAATGGCAATGGCATTCATCCTTCAGGGAATTCCAAATCCCATCTATCGAAGTGTTGATGCTCAGAAGACTACAAAGAACATGTGGGAGCATGTGCATCTTCTAATGGAAGGAACAGAGCTCAATCAGGAAGACCTTGAATCTAAATTGTACATGGAATTCAACAATTTTGTTATGGAACCAGGAGAAACAATCGGATCATACTACCACCGCTTCACCAATGTTGTTAATGACCTTGATCGTCATGACATGAAGTTTCCAAGGATTGCAATCAACTCCAAATTTCTGGGATGCCTAGGTCCTGAATGGCAGAAATATGCAACATTTGTTAGGCAATCAAAGAAGATTGGTGAGATCAAATATGGATTGATTTATGATTTTCTCAAACAACATCAATTAGAGGTGGACAAAGAAGTGGCAGCAAGAGGAGGTTTCATACCAGGACCACAACCTAACTCGCTTGCACTAATGGCTCAACCAAAATTCTCTCTACCTTCTCAGGAATTTGGAAACTCATCTTATCAACCAAGCTTTCAACCTCAAAACCAACTTGTCCCATATGAAGCACCATCTCAACAATCAGGCAACCAAATGGTAACCTATAACAACACTGACTCCAACTTTTACACAAACAGTGAATATGATGAAGAAGAAGATGCATTCAACTCACTAAATGAAGCATTTGGGTTGATTGCAAAAGCGTTTGGGAAATTTACAAACAAGTCAAACAATCGACTTCGTTCATCCTCAAATACAAGGAATCAGGCAGTTATTAATGATGGTCGGGTAGAAATTCAGAACAGATCGTCAGGGAGATTTGGTTCAGGGAACAGAGGAGGTTATGGGGCACAAAGGTTTCAAGCTAGAGAACAAAGGTTTCAGTCTGGGGGTAATAGGAATTATATGGGGGCAGATCAGAACAGGAATCAATTGAATGGAAAGGAATCAAAAGGCATTGCAAATACTTCAATCACATGCTACAATGTGGAGGGAATGGTCATATGGCTACTGCATGTCCAAAGCCTCGTACTATGGGCAATGCATATCACAAAGAAGCTCTCTTGATGGCACTTAAGGATAAGAAAGCAAGCTTAATGAATGTGAAAGAACAAAGCTTCATGGCAAATGCAGATTCAGATGATGATATGGAAGATCTTGAGGCAAACGCAGCTGTAATGCTCATGGCAAATATGCAGGAAATGAATATGTCCGAGACAGGCCCGGTCTACGATACTGACGGTCTTTCTCACGTACATGATCCACAATGTTTACTACATAAGATTGCTTCACCTTCCGCATCTTCATCCTCAAGTGAAAATTCTGTTCAAAATGATTCACCATTCTCATCTTCTTTAGATAATCAAATCAACACTGATATATCATTTGATGATGATAGAACAGTTGTCTCATTTGATGATCCAATAGAAGATGACAATCATGATCAGATTGAACAAAATGAGCATTTGACTAATCAAGATTCGGAGCTTCAGGCCTTGCTAATGTCCACCCAATCACAAATAGAGAAGTGCAATGAAATTAATCAGACCTTAAAAGCCAAAATTGCAGTACTATCTCGGGACAATGAGTGCTATAAACAATAACTTTCTGGATACCAAAAACAAGAAAAACGTGAACAATGTTTTGAAATCGCTTTTCAAAAAGAATATGTCAAAATTCAAGATTTGCAAAACCAAGTACGTGAATTAACCGATTCTAAGGCTGAGCTTCTCTCTCAAAAAGAAAATGATCAATTTGAATTCAAAAAACAAATTGATTCCTTAAATTCTGAGCTGTTAAAAACTCAATCTGAGATTTCAACTTCTCAAAATCAACTTCTTGAGGAAAAGCAAGCCAGCAGCAAACATGTTGATTCATATCTTGAGGAAATCGTCACCTTGGAAGCACAAGTTAAAGAATTTCAAAAAATTGTGTATAAAAATGGTGAATCCATCACTCAAATCCAACAACTAACGGTAAAACCAAATCCGAAAGGACACGAATTTGCCCTTGGTAGTGATTGGTATGTGCTTATTCACATACCTTTTATTTACCAAATAAAGACCAAAACGACCAAAAACTAACCAAAATGCCAAAGATATTTGTGTTTTTGTGTTTGTTTATGTGCAGGAACGGATATCGAGAAAAAGGGACAAAAACAAGCAAAAACCGGGAAAACGAGCACGAGATATGGAATGGATATTTATAGCCGATGCCGGGAAGCAAAAAGTCAAAGTAAACCTTTGAAGAATCATCAATTGATAAGAATAACCCTTGGATAATACTTTGAAGAATTGGCAAGATCAGTCCCTGAGATTTCAGAAAATACAAAATTGGTCCCTAATATTTCACTTCACATAAATTCTAAATCCTTTAACCCTTTATCCGGATCCATTGTTAAATTATAATCCCACAAGTCCAACCCAACCCACCTCAACTCTATCCCACTAGCCCATTATTAAACCCTTAACCCCAGCCCACACCTAAACCCAAAACCCGGATCCACCCACAAACCCCAACCAGGTCAAAAGTTAAATAAAGGCTGGTCAAACAAAAATAAACAAACAAAATGCCGCGCCCCAATTTTCTTTTACCCAGAAAAGAGTTACTGTGCTATGAACCCTAAAAAGTTGACCGTACGATTTTACCGCAATTAAGGGTACAATCGTCCAATCATTGGGTGTCAGATGTCAGAGAAGCACAGAAACACACGCTTGGGCAACGTGGCAGCATTTCATTGGATATGACACCTCACAAGATTTGATCCAAGGGCTAAGGTTGCAAGATTGGCATCCAAGAAATGATCAGATGGATGAGATTGATTTGAAGAAGCACAAATAGCCACGAATTGCCAGCATGGCAGGTCTAGAATGATCTTCCTCCGGCTATAAATAGGGAGTTCTCCTCATTAGTTAGGATTGTCCAATTTTTATGTTTTAGAAAATTGTTACCACTTAATTACTTGTCAAATTTACTGCTTTTCTTAGTGTAATCATTTCCATTTCAGTTGTAGTTTCAATCTTTTGTTTGTAATTTTCAAAGTTTATTAATGAAATTTTAGTTTAAGTTTCTTATCAATTCGTATCTCTTTAAGTTTTAAGTTTCATATTAGCTTATTCATGTTCTCAGTAGCTTATTCAAATCATTTCTAGCTTATTTCCACTTTTTATCTCATACTTTGTTCATCTCATTTTAAAAAGTCCAAAAATATTGAAAAAACACTAAAAAAATCAAAAAATAATTCAAAAGCCCAGCTTCAATAAGCTGTTTTATCAATATTATAAGCTCATATAAGCTATTTAGTTTATTGTGAGCTTTTGTTGGGTTCAAATCTGTTTTTATCTCCAAAAGTCCAAAAGTCAACAAAAGTCAACTATTGAAGGAAGATCATGATTCTGGATTAATTTTTGGTAGATCAAGCAAAATTGGGAAGTGCTTGGCCTATCTAAAGATAGGCTTCATTGGAAAATCCCTTTGTTCTAGCTAAGGGATAATTTCGTAAGTTCCATTTCATTTTAAGGTTTATTTTCTGCATCAGTTGTGATTAGCTAGTTTAAGTGCTTATTGCTATTTGATTTTTGCTTATTTAGTTGATTAATATCTTATTTAGTTATAGATAAGTCAGTTTTATAGCTTATATCAGTATTTGGTAGTTTAAAAGTGCTTATTCATTTTTATAAGGAGTGTTTGGAATTAGGGCTGTTATAGGTTTTAAGCTAGTTGCACTATTCATTTGCACTTTATAAGAATCAGTATAGCTTAGATAAGTTGTTGTTAGCTTAAATCAGTAGGAAGATTGAGGTTTATAGCTCATATAGAAGCTTTTGGCTTATAGGAGATTTTTAAGGAAAATAATCTGCACTCAATAAGCTCAGCATAAGCTGAGCTTAATTGGAACTTAATTTTGGTGTTTCTAGGTCATTTGAGTTAGTTAAGGTTGGTTTCCAAGAGCTGGTTCATTTTTCTCATAGATTTCAAAAGTTTTGCGCCAATTTCCCATACTGCTGTTACAGAATTGTTTGTGCATACCTAGGTTCTTAGCTGCTGTTCTAGGCTATTTTGTGGCTTATTTGATTAAGCTCAGGTCCTAGTTTTTGGTTTTCAAGTAGTTCATATAGTAGTGTTGTAGTGCATAATCTGGTATTTCAGTTCTGAGCTTATTTAATTGCTTATTCAAGGTCTGCAAAATCAGCACTTAATGCTGATCTAATCTGCACCATAACTGCAGCAGACTTGTTTGTTTCTTGAATCTGATCTAGGCTTGATTTGGGGTTCAATTGGCTTGTAGAAATTAGGGCTTTTAGCATTTTAGTGTAGCCTATAGTACTGAGTTACTTTTGCCCCCATTAGTTCCCTCTTATTAGCTTTATTAAAGCACTTATTTGATCTGCAAAAAGGTGTTTTAGCCTTTGTTTCTGTCTCAACCTTTAATCTGTGCAGAGCTTATAGTGTTTATTTCTTTGGCTTATTTGAGTTTGCTGAGTTGGTTTAAGCTTTAAATAGTTCATTGCATGATCCCTAAGCTTTTGAGAATTTTTGGATAGTTTTTGCTTATTTTTGGCATATTTTCAAACTGCTTATTGGGCTGTTTTGCTGATTTAAGCTTATTCATGTTCTGAAATTATTTTTCCTTGATTAGTTATTTAATTTTAAAATTACTCAAAATTTTCAGATTTTTCCAATTAGTTTTAATATTTTTAAATCATTTAATTAGTTTTAACTAGTTTTTAATTCATAAAAAATTCATAAAAAGTCAAAAAAATAAATTTCTTTTTTCTAAAATTTTCTTTTTATATTTAGAGTTTAGGAAAAATTGTTTTACATTTTTAGGACTCAGATTTTAGAAAATCACTTTTTAATTACGTTTTAAATTTCGTCGCGTTCGTTTTTAAATTCGATTTTCGTTTTTAATATTACATGCTTAGCTTAATTGTTCCCTTAGCCTAATTACTTGTTTCCGCGTTGCTATTTCATTATTCGTAGTATAAATCACAAAATATCACTCTTTTACACACAATTCGACAAACGTAAACGACAACTCGATATTCGACCTTCGTTGGGAACACGACCCGAGGAAAATACATCCGTTGAATTTTCCTTTGGAATAAAAATACTACATAAAAAAAATGGCGCCGCTGCCGGGGAAGGCTTGAGAAGAGTTTGAATTTCGTCATTGAATCGTGTTTTGAAGACCCTTCCTCGGAAGTTATTTGTTTTTGAAAAATACAAAAATACAAAAAGAAAATAATTTAAAAAATAAAAAATAAATAAAAAAAATAATAATAAAAATAAATAAATAAAAAAAAACTTTTCCTAAAGTGTTTTCAAAAATACCAATAATATAACCTCACTTTTTCTGAAAAGTGTTGTAAACCATTCCCAAATAAACAACAAAAGAGATCGTGAAATTAAACGTTACTCGGATTATTTCTTTGCTACAACCTATACACGGGGTTTAAGGATGGTCTTGACATTAAATTGCAGACCGAAAGAGGCGGGTTTTTAATCACCTTCGAGTGGACCTTTGCTTCTCCGCCACGCTGCGCGTAGTTTTGAATGAAACAAGTACGGTTGATCAACGATCACCAAAAAGATAATAATTCTAATTTTTCCTTAATAAAAATCCAAAAATATTTTATTTTCAAATTTGGTTTTCCTTTTTGATTTTGTGTTTGTTTTTGGTGTATGCACACCCGATCTTCTACTTCTCATCCTCTTCTTTCACCGCTCTCAAATCCCGAGAGAATTATCCGTCACAATCACCGAGTTACATTTCCTACCGAGGAAATGGACGAAGACCCAAACGATCAACACCTGCCGATGGATGGTGATAATCACATGCCAGCTCCCGATCTCCGAATGATGGAGGAGTTGTGCCAACCCACAATGCACGGACGTGGTGGCCCGATTGCCCCCGTCAATATCCAAGCCGCCGATTTTGGACTTAAACATCATATGATTCAACAAGTCCAAAACTCGTGCCAATTTCATGGCTTGCCGGGTGACGATGCCAACAAACATCTTGATAAATTTATCACCGTCACCCAAAGTATGAAACAAAATGGGGTCACCGATGACGCCCTCCGTCTATATCTCTTTCCTTATTCCTTGACGCATCATGCCACCGCTTGGTTTGATCGTCTTCCCAAGAACTCCATTCGTAGTTTCGATGAAATGGTTACGAAGTTCTTGGCAAAATATTTCCCACCGTCGATGGTGACGAAATTAAGGAATGAGATTAGCAATTTCCGTCAGCTTCCCGATGAATCCTTATTTGAGGCATGGGAACGCTAAAAGTTGTCGATTGATCGGTGTTCGAACCATAATATGTTATTGGTCACTATTAGGCAATCCCACTTCTGATCTCAATCTTTCTATCCCGGCTTTTGAAGCCTTCTACTTCGATATTGATCATTCGGAGGAGACGAGTAGTGGCAGTACCACTTCTCATGCTAATATCTCTCCTCCCGAATATGATTCACTTCTTTTTGAATTGAATGATCTTTATCACGAGGAGTTCTCCGATGAACTTTCTCTTTTGATATCTCCTCCAGAATATGATAAATTCTATTTTGATCTGGAGGAAGATACTAGTCTGGGGGGAGGTGTACCTTCTCATGAAGATTTCACCCCGACCCTCCCGCCCGAGACTTTTGACAAAACTTCTATTGATGATGAAGAGCTTTTTCTGATAATCATCAAAATCTTTAAGCTCTTCATCACATATGTTGTGACTTCTCTGCTTCTTCACTCCGTTGGGAGTGAGGATACCATCTTTGACCCCGGTATTACCATTTATGGTTATTCTTTCTTAATACCGTGGGTATCTCATCGGAGTGGAACTTTCATGTGCTTCAGTGTTTATCCAAACATCTTGAACGAAAGTCCGATTGAGATTATCTCTTCCACATGCTCCCCCAAGAACAAATGAATTCGGGGTCGAGTCAAGCTCATGTGACTCGATTACCAAAAACAAGCGCTTCGTGGGAGGCACCCCATGCTTATCCATCTATCTTTTTATCTATTTTCTAATAAGTGACGTGAGGAGGGTTCCCTCTTCCATATCTTATGTTTCGTGGTTTTCTGTGATGTGTCCAGGATTTGCTCGAATAATGAAGACTCTCGTGCTCGTGGTTTGCGTCTCTTCACTCGAGTTTCATCATTCGTTGCTTATCCGATAACCTAAATCTTATCGTTTTACGTTTATCTTTGGCATAATTAATAAACGGCCTTAGATTTATGTAGGCGAACCCTTACCTTTAAGACATTGAGGACAATGTCTCGTTTTTGTCTGGGGGGTAATCTTTCGATTTGATTTTTGCCGTTTACTCATGCAACCCCGTTTTTCCTCCAAAATTGAAAAAGTTCAAAAAAAAATGAGAAAAATTCAAAAATTTTTGCAAAAATATAGTAAATTTTGACATTTTTGTTGACTTTCCGCTGGTGAGAGTAGGAATAAAATTCTGACTTGACCGGGCGTGTTGAGCCCTAGCTTGTTCCCTTAACCATTTATGATCTATAAGCTCGTGCTAGTCTTTTACACAAGGAGCTATAAAATGCGAATTCTTTTTAAGAGTTTGCAAGTTCCCGTATCGACTTTATATATGCATGGCTTGATTATTTGGCTAAGCATTCGCGGATCTTATTATTTAATATTTTAAATTTGCGAAGAACGAGAAATGATAGAGTTGTTTATAAGTTAGATTGCTAAACGTGGAGTAGTTGGATCTCTTTAGAGCTCATCAAAGTTATTTGTGGCTTTTTGTTCCCATAAGCTTGTTTCACCCAATAATAGTAATCTAGGAATAATTAAAGGTATTTTGGTTTTGGCGATAATTAGTTTTTATTTCTTCCTTAGAGAATTCTTGCTTATGAAAGTTGGGTACACATCAAGGTACTGTCAGTGTTACGGTGTAATAGACTATTCCATCTTGCCGGCTCGCAACCGATGTTGGGATTGTTATAAAAGCCGTAGGACTTGGGGTTTGGCAACACAAATAATTAATGAATATGATAATGTATAACAATAATCCAAAGCCATAAAAAGTTTTCTACATCTTGCCGGTTCGCAGCCGATGTTGTAGACTTCTAATAAAGGTAGAGGAAAAATTCCAAGGTCATAATAGACTATCACATCTTGCCGGCTCGCAACCGATGTTGTGATTGTTATAAAGGGCCAAGGATTAAATACGTTAATGTGCTTGAATATGTAGATAAAGTGTTATAATGCCAAACTTCGACTCCGGGGATATCCTAATAAAAGCTTCTGTCTCTGGACTCGTAGATGAGTTGTTTCGGTCGTATATAAAAAAGATATCCTCAAAATCGTGTTAAATCAGAGACCTTGATGTGGACCTCATTTTTGTATGCAACAGTTTTCGAGGAAGGTTTGGAAACTACTTAGCGTCTAAACTAGATATCTTTATCGGACTAAAACTTATCGAAACGAGAGTATAAAGAAATTCATTTCTCACCAAAAATAAAATAAATAGAGGAAAATAGGAATTTGGGAACGAGAAGTAATTACACAATTAGCTTTTATGAGTAGTGTCGGCAATCTAACTTGTAAATGACAATGATTTAGTTTTTAAGCTTAGTTTGGGGGCTCGCGAAAAATCAGGGGCGACGAATTTTATCCGTATGGTCACTTCTTTATGAGTCGTGTTTCCTACTCGAAGACCCTAAAAATTATTGATAATAATGATTGTCATCAAAAGCCGTCACATGAATAATGATAAAAATACAAAAATAAAATACAAGGAAAATCGGGAGGTTTTTAGAACTTAAGATTTCTTGATCTCTTTTGAAAATTTTGCTACTTCTCAAAGTTAGTAAAAAGAGATTGGAAATTTTCGGTTTCAAAAACGTGTTTTTATAACATTGCATGAGGACATTGCAATAGCTTAGTCTGGGGGATTTTGGTATGTGCTTATTCACATACCTTTTATTTACCAAATTAAGACCAAAACGACCAAAAACTAACCAAAATGCCAAAGATATTTGTGTTTTTGTGTTTGTTTATGTGCAGGAACGGATATCGAGAAAAAGGGACAAAAACAAGCAAAAACCGGGAAAACGAGCACGAGATATGGAATGGATATTTATAGCCGATGCCGGGAAGCAAAAAGTCAAAGTCAACCTTTGAAGAATCATCATTTGATAAGAATAACCCTTGGATAATACTTTGAAGAATTGGCAAGATCAGTCCCTGAGATTTCAGAAAATACAAAATTGGTCCCTAATATTTCACTTCACATAAATTCTAAATCCTTTAACCCTTTATCCGGATCCATTGTTAAATTATAATCCCACAAGTCCAACCCAACCCACCTCAACTCTATCCCACCAACCCATTATTAAACCCTTAACCCCAGCCCACACCTAAACCCAAAACCCGGATCCACCCACAAACCCCAACCAGGTCAAAAGTTAAATAAAGGCTGGTCAAACAAAAATAAACAAACAAAATGCCGCGCCCCAATTTTCTTTTACCCAGAAAAGAGTTACTGTGCTATGAACCCTAAAAAGTTGACCGTACGATTTTACCGCAATTAAGGGTACAATCGTCCAATCATTGGGTGTCAGATGTCAGAGAAGCACAGAAACACACGCTTGGGCAACGTGGCAGCATTTCATTGGATATGACACCTCACAAGATTTGATCCAAGGGCTAAGGTTGCAAGATTGGCGTCCAAGAAATGATCAGATGGATGAGATTGATTTGAAGAAGCACAAATAGCCACGGATTGCCAGCATGGCAGGTCTAGAATGATCTTCCTCCGGCTATAAATAGGGAGTTCTCCTCATTAGTTAGGATTGTCCAATTTTTATGTTTTAGAAAATTGTTACCACTTAATTACTTGTCAAATTTACTGCTTTTCTTAGTGTAATCATTTCCATTTCAGTTGTAGTTTCAATCTTTTATTTGTAATTTTCAAAGTTTATTAATGAAATTTTAGTTTAAGTTTCTTATCAATTCGTATCTCTTTAAGTTTTAAGTTTCATATTAGCTTATTCATGTTCTCAGTAGCTTATTCAAATCATTTCTAGCTTATTTCCACTTTTTATCTCATACTTTGTTCATCTCATTTTAAAAAGTCCAAAAATATTGAAAAAACACTAAAAAAATCCAAAAATAATTGAAAAGCCCAGCTTCAATAAGCTGTTTTATCAATATTATAAGCTCATATAAGCTATTTAGTTTATTGTGAGCTTTTGTTGGGTTCAAATCTATTTTTATCTCCAAAAGTCCAAAAGTCAACAAAAGTCAACTGTTGAAGGAAGATCATGATTCTGGATTAATTTTTGGTAGATCAAGCAAAATTGGGAAGTGCTTGGCCTATCTAAAGATAGGCTTCATTGGAAAATCCCTTTGTTCTAGCTAAGGGATAATTTTGTAGCTAGTTTAAGTGCTTATTGCTATTTGATTTTTGCTTATTTAGTTGATTAATATCTTAGTTAGTTATACATAAGTCAGTTTTATAGCTTATATCAGTATTTGGTAGTTTAAAAGTGCTTATTCATTTTTATAAGGAGTGTTTGGAATTAGGGCTGTTATAGGTTTTAAGCTAGTTGCACTATTCATTTGCACTTTATAAGAATCAGTATAGCTTAGATAAGTTGTTGCTAGCCTAAATCAGTAGGAAGATTGAGGTTTATAGCTCATATAGAAGCTTTTGGCTTATAGGAGATTTTTAAGGAAAACAATCTTCACTCAATAAGCTCAGCATAAGCTGAGCTTAATTGGAACTTAATTTTGGTGTTTCTAGGTCATTTGAGTTAGTTAAGGTTGGTTTCCAAGAGCTGGTTCATTTTTCTCATAGATTTCAAAAGTTTTGCGCCAATTTCCCATACTGCTGTTACAGAATTGTTTGTGTATACCTAGGTTCTTAGCTGCTGTTCTAGGCTATTTTGTGGCTTATTTGATTAAGCTCAGGTCCTAGTTTTTGGTTTTCAAGTAGTTCATATAGTAGTGTTGTAGTGCATAATCTGGTATTTCAGTTCTGAGCTTATTTAATTGCTTATTCAAGGTCTGCAAAATCAGCACTTAATGCTGATCTAATCTGCACCATAACTGCAGCAGACTTGTTTGTTTCTTGAATCTGATCTAGGCTTGATTTGGGGTTCAATTGGCTTGTAGAAATTAGGGCTTTTAGCATTTTAGTGTAGCCTATAGTACTGAGTTACTTTTGCCCCCATTAGTTCCCTCTTATTAGCTTTATTAAAGCACTTATTTGATCTGCAAAAAGGTGTTTTAGCCTTTGTTTCTGTCTCAACCTTTAATCTGTGCAGAGCTTATAGTGTTTATTTCTTTGGCTTATTTGAGTTTGCTGAGTTGGTTTAAGCTTTAAATAGTTCATTGCATGATCCCTAAGCTTTTGAGAATTTTTGGATAGTTTTTGCTTATTTTTGGCTTATTTTCAAACTGCTTATTGGGCTGTTTTGCTGATTTAAGCTTATTCATGTTCTGAAATTATTTTTCCTTGATTAGTTATTTAATTTTAAAATTACTCAAAAATTTTCAGATTTTTCCAATTAGTTTTAATATTTTTAAATCATTTAATTAGTTTTAACTAGTTTTTAATTCATAAAAAATTCATAAAAAGTCAAAAAAATAAATTTCTTTTTTCTAAAATTTTCTTTTTATATTTAGAGTTTAGGAAAAATTGTTTTACATTTTTAGGACTCAGATTTTAGAAAATCACTTTTTAATTACGTTTTAAATTTCGTCGCGTTCGTTTTTAAATTCGATTTTCGTTTTTAATATTACATGCTTAGCTTAATTGTTCCCTTAGCCTAATTACTTGTTTCCGCTTGCTATTTCATTATTCGTAGTATAAATCACAAAATATCACTCTTTTACACACAATTCGACAAACGTAAACGACAACTCGATATTCGACCTTCGTTGGGAACACGACCCGGGGAAAATACATCCGTTGAATTTTCCTTTGGAATAAAAATACTACATAAAAAAAATGGCGCCGCTGCCGGGGAAGGCTTGAGAAGAGTTTGAATTTCGTCGTTGAATCGTGTTTTGAAGACCCTTCCTCGGAAGTTATTTGTTTTTGAAAAATACAAAAATACAAAAAGAAAATAATTTAAAAAATAAAAAATAAATAAAAAAATAATAATAAAAAAAAATAAATAAAAAAAAAAAATTTTCCTAAAGTGTTTTCAAAAATACCAATAATATAACCTCACTTTTTCTGAAAAGTGTTGTAAACCATTCCCAAATAAACAACAAAAGAGATCGTGAAATTAAACGTTACTCGGATTATTTCTTTGCTACAACCTATACACGGGGTTTAAGGATGGTCTTGACATTAAATTGCAGACCGAAAGAGGCGGGTTTTTAATCACCTTCGAGTGGACCTTTGCTTCTCCGCCACGCTGCGCGTAGTTTTGAATGAAACAAGTACGGTTGATCAACGATCACCAAAAAGATAATAATTCTAATTTTTCCTTAATAAAAATCCAAAAATATTTTATTTTCAAATTTGGTTTTCCTTTTTGATTTTGTGTTTGTTTTTGGTGTATGCACACCCGATCTTCTACTTCTCATCCTCTTCTTTCACCGCTCTCAAATCCCGAGAGAATTATCCGTCACAATCACCGAGTTACATTTCCTACCGAGGAAATGGACGAAGACCCAAACGATCAACACCTGCCGATGGGTGGTGATAATCACATGCCAGCTCCCGATCTCCGAACGATGGAGGAGTTGTGCCAACCCACAATGCACGGACGTGGTGGCCCGATTGCCCCCGTCAATATCCAAGCCGCCGATTTTGGACTTAAACATCATATGATTCAACAAGTCCAAAACTCGTGCCAATTTCATGGCTTGCCGGGTGACGATGCCAACAAACATCTTGATAAATTTATCACCGTCACCCAAAGTATGAAACAAAATGGGGTCACCGATGACGCCCTCCGTCTATATCTCTTTCCTTATTCCTTGACGCATCATGCCACCGCTTGGTTTGATCGTCTTCCCAAGAACTCCATTCGTAGTTTCGATGAAATGGTTACGAAGTTCTTGGCAAAATATTTCCCACCGTCGATGGTGACGAAATTAAAGAATGAGATTAGCAATTTCCGTCAGCTTCCCGATGAATCCTTATTTGAGGCATGGGAACGCTACAAGTTGTCGATTGATCGGTGTCCGAACCATAATATGTTATTGGTCACTATTATAGATACCTTCTATAACGGTTTGACTTTACGACACCGTGATACGATAAACGCTGTTGCCGGTGGTACATTCATGAAACGTCGCCCCGAAGAGTGCTATGATCTTATTGAAAACATGACCGCCCACCATAATTTTTGGGATTCCTCTGCCGAGAGGAATGAGTCAACAAGATCTAGCACTGATTCTTCTACCTCCGAGATAGCCGCTCTTTCTAAACAAATGAATGATATGTCAACGGCTATTTTAAGAATTCATCAAACTATGAATCAAAACAACAACAATCAAGTCAATGTTGTTAACCATAGTTGTGAAACTTGCGGTGGTCCACATCCGTATTTCGAGTGACCAGCCTCCGGTGGCTACACTCAAGAGAACGTTTACGCTGCTACGGGATCCTTTAATGAGGGAGGTAACGGTTATCAACCCCAAGGAGACCGTAATTTGCTCAGCTACCGTTCTAACAACTTTATCGGACCATCCGGTTTTACCCAAAATCAAAATCAGCAAGTGCAAAACCGCAATGTTCAAAATAACCAGTATCAAAATCTGGGTAATCAAGGTTATCAAAACCAGGGAAATTTTAACCGAGCCCCAAATCAAGGAAACTTTCAAAACCCGAACCAAGGCAATTTTCAAAACCAAGGAAATCTTAATCAGGGAAATTTTCAAAACAACAACCAGGGTTTTAATCAAAATAACAACCGAGGGCCAAATCTTAACAATAATCAAAATCAAGGATTTGTGCAAACTCCATCGGCCTCGGATGAGTTATTGAAACAACTGATTCTTCAAAACCAAAAATCTCAAGAAGAAATGAATCGGTTGTTGAGTAGTCAAATATCTGAACTCAAGAAGGCTTTAAATGATCGACCCTCGGGATCTGGAACTCTTCCTAGCAACACGATCGCTAACTCGAGGGGTGATGCTAAGGCGATCACTACAAGGAGTGGTGTTTCATATGATGGACCCACGGCTGCGACTACCAATTCTTCTCTTCCTCCCAAGGTAGTCGACCGTGAAACCGAGGCGACAAAGGACACGGAACTTCCTACTAATAACGGAAGGACTGAAGACGTCCAACCTCCGGTTGTCCAGCCGTCTGAACCAAAGGTTGTTTTTGAGCCCGAAGAAGCTCCCGCTAAAACAAAACTTCCTTATCCTTCGAGATTAAGTGATCAAAAGCTCCGTGAGAAAGCTTCAACTCAAATGGAGAAATTTTTCCAAATTTTTCAAGAGTTACATTTCGACATTAGCTTCGCGGATGCTTTGCTTTCGATGCCTAAATTCATTTCTACCCTAAAAAAAAATGAGTGGTTACCCACGTTGTCTCTCAAAAGCACTCAGTAAAAATCCCAAGATATACAATGCAGAACTATTGTTTGATGATACCTTTGAACGTGTTGTGATATATGGCAATGTTGAGGAAATTGATGATCTTGAACGTCCAAACAAGTTTGAGAGTCGATCAAAAAGAAATCTTTCAAACAAAGATCCTTTAAAAGAAAAATATTTTTCAAAACATGTTTATGATTACAACGCAAGACCTCATATAAGCAAATCATTTGTGCCACCAAAAGATAAACCAGAACAAACGTTGTTAAAAAACTACATGAATACCTCTTCTTCAGTAAATTCTATGTCCCAAACAGATGCACAAATCACAGATTCTTTGACAGAGGAAGATGTTAATCCAGAAATGCCTACAACTTTTAAAATTCTTAAATATTTTGAGACATTTATGGAGGACATCAAATTTTTAGAAAATGAAATTGAGTTTAACTCAAAAATCACCGTCTCCGCTTTTTTCTCTCCTATGGAGAAAGAAAAGCGAGATGTTCTTCAAAACAAAATTTTACCTCACGTCAATCATCTGAAAAAATGTGCAACTCAATGGGAAGAGGATTTACAGACAGAAATGGTATCTATGAAGGACATTTTCAAAGCAAAAGACGTCATAATTCATAAACAAAATCTTCACAAACAATATTTGAAAAATGAAGTTGATCGAATCTTGCAAAATGTTCTTAGTCGTGACGTTGTTTCTGTGTTGATGAATGCACTTTATGAATCTGGTAATGAGTGTCTTATGAAAAATCATGCTGTTGATAAAGATATGTTGCAAATAGAAATTGAGAATCTAGTGAAAGAGAATGAGAATCTCTCTCAAATTAACAATGATGTGGAAAATAAAGTTTTTCAACTTCAAAAAAGACTTGACTGGTGTCAAAGTCAAAGTGCAAACTTTGAAATAGAACTCCAAAATCTGAAACTGTCTTTGTCATTTCAAAACAGTCATGAACCAAAAAATCTTGACTTAAATGATAGTGATGTCTTAAGGCACAAACTGTTTGTATATGAAAATGAAATCGATGAGATTACTCAAAACAGAAACGAAACAATTTACCTCAACAGACGTTTGGATTCACAAAATCAAGAGTTACGACACATCATTGTTGATTTGAGTAAGAAACTCAAAGTTTTAGAAACAGGCAAAACCAAAGTTCATAAGATTGTACCAAGGATGCAAAAAGTAGACAGCGCACCTAAGAATGCATCATCAAAAGACAACCACTAATGCTCTTACTTCACCTTCCACAGGATTAGTTGACACATCTAAGGGTAGAAGATCAAAGTCCACAAAGAGACCAAAGAAGACTAGTATCTGGCTACCTAAGAGTGGAACATCTAAGATTGGAGAAGTTGAAGTTAATGCATCTAGTGTGAATAAGAAGCATGTTATGTCCAAAATAGAATCTAGCTTGGTTAAGTGTAATTCTACAAAAGATGCAATGAATGCTGAATCTTTAACAGTTATGAATGATGTTAATGCTTCTTGTGTGTGTTGTCATACTAGTATCTTATCTGGTAATCATCAAAAATGTGTTGCTAAAACTTTGCTGAAGAGAAAAGCGAAACGAACTAGTGGCCTCCCTAAGCCTAACACAGTTGCCAAATCAATTTTAGGGAATCCACCACTAGAAGTTTCAAAGCTGACCATAGTTGCACCTATAGCAAATCCCGAAAAGAACAAAACACCTAGCACATTCCTTAGGAAGAAAGCAGAAAGTAGTAGGAAATGGAAACGTTGGCTAGAGAACACAGCAAACTTTAAATGGGTACCTAAGATACTTAAATCATGTGTTTCTAACCCAACGGGTCCAACCGTTACTCCATCTGTTTCTACTAATTGTGATGCAGGTGGTTCAAATCGTTCTATGGATTGTTGATTGCGGCTGTTCCCGACACATGACCGGCAATCTCAAACTTCTCAAAAACTTCATTGCAAAGTTTATAGGAACGGTCAGGTTCGGGAATGACCACTTCGCCGCAATCATGGGTTATGGCGATGATGAGCGTGATGTGTCATTGCGTTTTAGCAGTATTAATGCCTACTCAATTTTTAAATTTATATTTAGCCGACTTATCAATAACACACACACTTAACGGGCAGTGTACCCGGTCAGTATGAATATAATGGTAAGTAGAGTGTCGATCACTAAGAGTGGAACGTATTATCTAGTTATTCTAATCAGTATTTTAATATCCTAAGTTAGCTATACAACCTAATCTAACGCAAGGGGGGTTCAGCCTGAGAGACTGGCACGGTTTGGTTATGATTAAATAGTAAACTAAACTAATGAGCACGAATCAGCGATTAGCACACACGTACACAGATAGATACTTGAGACAATAAGAAGACCTGTCCTGATAATTAAGTAGCTTGTCACTTGTTTTATTGCTAGTTTTATATGAAGTGTATATAATTAACCCTTTCTCGTTGGCTCTAATCTTATCGGCGAGTAAACCCTTAATGATCACTTATGTCTATCCCACTACCCTAGAATATTGAGCATTTGTGATGCTCACGTTTCGTATACGCTAGAATAGATAGGCGAGGAAGGGGCATGGCGACCCAAGCAATGCTCAGCTAGACACAGAGGTTATCAATGCACTAATAAAAGTCACCAAAGACATCAACATATGAACTTTAATTAATGGGAAAGCAATTTTAAGGGGTGATCATGATATTCCGTAGTCACATGACGTCAGCCCATCAATCCTGATGAATTAAAGTGTACTAATACAATAAAAAAAAACTACTTAATGAATTGAATACATGCAGGACCTTCTTACAGCTCTTGTATCTTCGTTCAAGGTGTGTCTTGTGTTGCTAATACGTCTGAATTCGTTTCTGGTTTGGTACTCGTACGTATGGTATCTTGCACTGTCCAACTTTGAAATTCGTCTGACCTTGGGGTATTTATAGTTTCTGTCTGAGGGTTAGATGCAGTGCATAGGATAAGTAGATGCGGCGCATTGACTTAACTTCGCATGGGGTCCAAGATTAATATATTCAGGAATATTCGTACACCGCCTTAAGATGCGGCGTAACTCCATTTCTCTATGCGGCGCATGTCCTTTGCTGTCTTGGATTGTAACTTGTGAAATCTTGATAGTGATACGCCGTATGTAAGAAGTATGTTGCGGCGTATCTGGAGCAGAATGATCTTGATCTTGTACATTTCAGTAGACTCTTAACATCTTGCTTGTTTTGCTCCATAATTAGTCCAAAATCGCCAAGTTTCACATAATACTTGTTTTTACCTGAGAATTACAAAAGTGAACATTAACGTATCAATTCTCATATATAATATAATAAAACAAGTCAAATAAATAGGATAAATGATGATAATAAAATGTACTTATTTGAGTTCATCAAATATCCCCCCACTTGAACTTTACTTGTCCCCAAGTAAACCTTAGAATAAATCTTATGAAAATATATCCTAAAAGATATTAGGATTTATTTTTATATTTAAGCATGTATTCGTTTTTTCATAATTGCACAACCAAACACTTAACAAATTAGAAATAAAATAAAATATTTCGATAAAAGCAAATCTAATCGTTTAACTGTCCAGTCGTGACGAATATTCTATCATAAGTTTGGCAAGTATACGCATCTCCCCCACTAAAGCCAAGGAATAACAAGTCTAAAGCGGTAAAAAGGGTTTGTTGGTTAAGGGTTAATCATTCTTCTTAATCTCTATCGATCTCACATTCCAGAAAAGGCGAAAAAATCACAAATACATGATCGAATCCACGACCACGATACTTGCAATTGCTCAAATCCTTAACTCGAATGGGCTAAAGATAGGACCAAGTAATCTTTACAAATAATATTATATCAAAAAGGGCGACAAAATCATAAATACATAGCCGAATCCACGACTACGATACTTAAGATTGCTCAAATCCCTAATCTCAATAAATCAAAGGTTTGGATAAAGAATGATGTAGGGTATGGATAATATTTGGGATACAAATTGGTGTAAAATGAAAAATAAACAAAACAGATAAATTAAAATCCTAAGTGTGGTAAATTACTTTCCCAACCATCCCATGAATAAGACTCATATCATTGAATAACTCACGCTTTAACACTTGAAACACACGCTTTAGGTAGACACGAATTATGCTCAACAATATCTTAATCAAAGAATAATCCTAGTTGGCGTTCCCATAACGGCCAACTCCCATTCAATCCATAAATATAATATATAACAAATAGTGGTGATATCTCCCACTTAATACAAAACTTTACATAAGTTGGTTAAAACAAACTTCCAACTTTTCCTTTTTCTTTTTCTTTTCTATTATTTTTTTTTTCATCTAAAATTTCACAACTTTACTATCACTATTTTTCCGGATAATTTTTCCATACTCTTCATACTTTCAGAAATAACTGTAATAGTGAAAGTAGTAAACACACGAAAAATAAACTCAAAGTTATACAATATTTACTTTCATACCAATTGCATTGTGCAATTTCCTGACTCAACCAAAGATAATGAATTACGCACGCGAACACAGGTAATGTAAGGAAACACACTTTGCCTAAAGCAATTAACCAACCACGGATTTTAATCAACAGGGTAGGCTAAGGTGTAAGGGTGTATCGAAACATTATAACAAAGGTGTAAGAAACAAAAGGAATGGCTCTGAGGGTTTTTCTAGGGGTATCTTACTCTAAAAGTGAGAGTAACAAAAGGGTTTATACGGGGGTTAACTAACCAGTGTAGTTAGTTAATATCACATAACATATAAAGGCTATTTGGGTGTAATCCTAGAAATTTACCAGTTTAGACAAGTCATTCCAATTTTATAGATAATACTTATTATGGTGGTCTCGAATAGTATAAAAGCCAAGTTCTAAAGTTTACAAGTCACCGACACACTCATAGATTTGTGAATTTTGATAAGTTCACAATTTTTGAAAATAATATTATGTGTGCAGCTATGCAACTTAGATTAAACAAAAAAACATGCTAAAAAATTTTAAATTTTGATATATTAAGCGCATTTTAAGCATATTTTTCAAAAGTTTAGGACAAGTAAGTGTTCTATTTCTCCAATCCCCCCACTTAAGTTAAACAACGTCCTCGTTGTTTGTATCAAAGATTAAAAACTGGAAAATAAAAGAATTAGAACAGAAAAACTCCCCTGAGATTTGCTCGGTATGATCCTCCATTATTCGTATAAGAGCAAAAATCAACTTTCTTGTGGATTAGAACGTTTAAGCTTCATAGATGATGTATCCACAAAAATGCAGGAATCTATAATACCATTCAGACTTTAACACACCTGAGTTAAGAAGGTTCAAACTTGCATAATACATTAGTAATTAGTAAAAATAAAACTAAAAAAAATTAAACTGTAAATCATCAGGTCAGTCGATACGCCGTATCTTATGGAAAAAGATACGCCGTATCGAGCCTGGAATAAATACGAATCAGAATAAAAGATGCGTCGCATCCTTAACCAGGGATGCGCCGCATTAAAATACTGACAGAAAGTTTAAAAGTCAAAAATAAAAATGCAGAAAATTAAATAAGATTTGACCAGTGCAGGTGATGCGTCGCATCTTATGATGGAGATGCGCCGCATCTTCTGCAGGTCTGACAGACTCGACACAGAACAGAAAAGTAAAAATTTTCTTCCGGGTTGTCTCCCGGTCAGCACTTGTCTTTATTCCAGAGTCTTCAAGTTAGACTCACGTTCAGCTCCTTATTTCAATACTTCGGGTTCAAACTCCACTACCTCATTCTCAGTATCCTCAATTTTGTTATCAAAGTATTTCTTTACTCGTTGCCCGTTTACCTTGAATATATGATGAACTCAAATAAGTACATTTTATTACTATCATTTATCCTATTAATTTGACTTGTTTTACTATATTATGTATGAGGATTGATACTTAATCGTTTACTTTTGTAATTCTCAGGTAAAAACAAGCATTTGGTGAAACTTGGCGATTTTGGACTAATAATGGAGCAAAACGTGCATAAAGTGAAGAGTCTACTGAAATGAAGAAGGTCAAGACTAATCTGCTCCAGATGCGCCGCATCTCACTATCAACATGCGCCGCATCTCTATCAAGATATCACCAGATACGATCCAAGATACAAGAGGACATGCGCCGCATCTAATAAAGAGTTACGCCGCATCTTCTGGCGGTGTACGAATATTCCTGAATATTATAATCTTGGACCCCACGCGAAGTTAAGTACATGCGCCGCATCTACTTAAGTAGATGCGCCGCATCTTTCCTCAGACACAAACTATAAATACCCCGTAGACCAGACGCAAAAAAGAGAGATTCGGAAGTTCGAAAACCTAAAAACCGAACAGAAGAGAAGGACGAATTCAGTCAAGAAGGCAGCACAAGACACACCCAAATCGAAGATACAAGAGCTGTAAGAAGGTGTTGCATGTATTTAATTCATTAAGTAGTTTTGTTTTATTGTTTTAGCAAACTTTAATTCATCAGGATTGGTGGCTTGTGTAATGTGACAACGGAAAGATTGCACTCCCTTTAATACTTGCTTTCCCATCAATTAAAGTTTATATGTTGATGTCTTTGGTTACTACTTATTAGTGCATTGACCACCTCTGTGTTTATTAGTGGCTTGCGGGCACCCGACTGCGGGACAAGGTGTGGCTCCCACGGTTGTTTCTAAATTGATCACTTAGGAATAACTTTTAGACATAAGTCGTCATTAAGGGTTTACTCGCCGATGAGAATAGGACCAACGAGAAAGGGTTAATTACATACACTTCATATAAAGCTATCAATAAAACAAGTGACAATCTACTTAATCATAAGGACAGCCCTCTTATTGTCTCTAGTATCTATCTGTGTACGTGTGTGCTACTTGCTGATTCGTGCCTATTTGTTTATTTTATTATTTAATTGCAAACAAAACTGTGCCAGTCTCTCAGGCTGAAACCCCCTTGCGTTAGGATATTAAAATACTGATTAGATTAACGAGATTATACGTTCCACTCTTAGTGATCGACACTCTACTTACCATTATCTTCATACTGACCGGGTACACTGCTCGTTAAGTGTGTGTGTTATTGATAAGTCGGCTAAATATAAATTTAAAACTTGAGTAGGCATTAAAACTGCTAAACCGCAACGACACATCACGCGCATCAATATATAACCATTTTTATCGCATATTTCAATAGTCCCGTATGGATACACTTTCTTGACAACGAACGGACCCGTCCATCTTGATTTAAGTTTTCCTGGATACATCTTTAATCGAGAATTAAATAGCAGCACTTTCTCTCCAATAGTAAACGTTTTATCCCCATGTAACCTCGAGTCATGCCATGTTTTCGTTCTTTCTTTGTAGATCTTAGTATTTCTGTAGGCCTCATCTCTTAGTTCGTAGAGTTCATTAAGTTCCATGAAACGGTTCTTCGTCGCAGCTTCCATATCCATGTTACATTTCGTTAAAGCCCAATATGCACTTTGTTCTATTTCGACCAGTAGGTGGCATGCTTTTCCGTATACAAGACGAAATGGAGTGCATCCCGTTGGTGTCTTATAGGCTGTACGAAATGCCCAAAAAGCATCATTTAACTTGTCAGACCACCCTTTCGGATTATATCCAGTCGTTTTTTCAAGAATCCGCTTTATAGCCCCATTGGTTACTTCAGTTTGCCCATTGGATTGAGGATGGTATGCAGTGGAAACCCTATGATACACTCCATATTTTTGCAAGGCTCTTCCCAGATGGTGATTACAAAAGTGTGTTCCCCTATCACTAATCAATGCTTTAGGAACTCCAAACCTAGCGAACAAACTTTGCAAAAATTTAAGTACTACCTTGCTGTCGTTTGTTGGTAATGCTTGCGCTTCGACCCATTTTGATACGTAATCAACAGCAACCAAAATATACTTATTACCTTTAGATTCAGGAAACGGTCCCATGAAGTCCAATCCCCATATGTCGAAAACTTCACATACATGGATATAGTTTTGCGGCATTTCGTTTCTTGATGTTATATTTCCGGATCGTTGACACGCATCACATCCTTTTATATAATCTTTTGCATCATCCAACATAGTGGGCCAATAAAATCCTGCATCAAGGATTTTTCTTCTTGTAATAACTGCACCGTGATGTCCCCCCGTTGGCCCTGAATGGCAATGTGCCAATATTGATGGGATATCATCACCATCTACGCATCTTTGTATAATATTGTCGGGGCATAATTTAAAGGCATAAGGTTCGTCCCAAATATACTCATTAGCGCGATTTAGAAACCTTCTTTTCTCGTCGGATGTTAGCCCTTTTGGAATTTCATTTGCAACAATAAAGTTTATATAGTCGGCATACCATGGTCTATTATTATTGCTCTTAATTCTTACCATCATAAGGTGTTCATCAGGAAAGTCATCAGCGATTTCCCTTTCATCAAGCACCTCCATATCAGGGTTTTCAAGTCTAGATAAGTGGTCAGCAGCTAGATTCTCGGCACCCTTTTTATCTTTAATTTCAATATCGAATCCTTGGAGCAATAAAACCCACCTAATAAGCCTTGGCTTGGCATCATGTTTATTGAACAAATACTTCAAAGCAGAATGGTCAGTGTAAACCTTAGTTTTTGACAATATAAGATATGACCTAAATTTATCGAATGCAAAAACTACTGCTAAAAGTTCTTTTTCCGTGGTGGTGTAATGTTCTTGGGCATTATATAATGTTTTGCTAGCATAATAAATTGGCTTAAATTTCTTTTCTATCTTTTGGCCAAGTACAGCTCCAACAGCATAATCACTAGCATCACACATTAGTTCAAAAGGCAGATTCCAATCCGGCGAAATTATAATAGGTGCAGTAGTTAGTTTTTATTTAAGTATATTAAATGCCTTTTTGCAATCTTCAGAAAAATCAAACTTCGCATCTTTTAGCAATAATTGGGTCATAAGCCTAGATATCATTGAAAAATCCTTTATGAATCTACGAAAAAATCCAGCATGCCCTAAAAAACTTCTAACACCTTTTACATTAGTGGGGTAAGGCAGTTTGGCAATTACATCAATTTTAGCTTTGTCGACTTCTATACCTTTCCCAGAAATCTTATGTCCTAACACAATTCCCTCTCTAACCATAAAATGACATTTTTCCCAATTAAGAACAAGGTTAGTTTCTTCACACCTAGCAAGCATTTTTTCAAGTTTAAAGAGACAATCACTAAATGAGTTACCGAACACCGAGAAGTCGTCCATGAATACTTCCATAAAGTCTTCTACCATATCATGGAAGATAGCCGTCATACAACGTTGGAAAGTAGCAGGGGTGTTGCATAGTCCGAACGGCATTCTCCTATAGGCGAAGGTTCCATAAGGGCAGGTGAAAGTCGTCTTCTCTTGATCCTCGAGGGCAATGGGTATTTGGAAGAAACCTGAAAAAACCATCTAAAAAACAATAATAATCATGTCCTGATAGTCTTTCTAACATTTGATCAATAAATGGAAGAGGGAAGTGATCTTTTCGCGTAGCATCATTGAGTTTGCGGTAGTCGATGCAAACTCTCCATCCAGTAACAGTTCTTGAAGGGATTAGCTCATTGTCGTCATTGAGTACTACCGTCATTCCTCCCTTTTTTGGTACAACGTGGATAGGACTGACCCACGAGCTGTCGGAAATTGGGTAGATAAGTCCGGAGTCAAGTAATTTCACAATTTCATTTTTCACCACGTCTTGGACTTTTGGATTCAAACGCCTTTGGGGTTGGATAGTTGGTTTGAATTCATCTTCCATAAGGATTTTATGTGTACAGAATGACGGGCTAATTCCCTTAATATCAGACATACTCCATGCTAATGCTCCTCTTCGTTTATATAGTACCTGCAAAAGGGATTATTTTTCTTTTGGCGTTAAGTCAGATGCAATAATAACGGGCGAATTAGTGTTCCCATTTAGATAGGCATATTCCAAGGTAGAAGGGAGATCCTTAAGCACAGGTTTAACATCATCAATTTCATTAGCACTAGCGGAATAAACTTGTTCTTTTATTATTTCGTTGCTGTCATCAGATAAATGCGCCGCATCGATATTTCCGATGCGCCGTATGGCGTTACAAACAGCGGAATCAACAGCGAAATAATTATCAATAGTATTTTCATCAACTTGATCTTCTATAGCAATTGTGTTTTCTAAATTTTTAAGCAGAAAAGAATCAAGCAAATTACTTTTTAACAATTTCTGAGTAAATTGATTAATCGTGTCATCAGAAACATCGATATTATAGCATTCATCGTCTTCAGAATTAGTTTTACTCATAGATTGTTCCATATTAAATTCAACCTCATCTTTTCCTATGGTAAGAGTTATCTTTTTATTAAAAACATCAATCATGGCCCTAGCAGTGGCTAAAAATGGTCGTCCTAATATTATAGGAGTTCTAGAATTTTCGGGCATATCGAGGATAACAAAGCCAATAGGTAATTCAAATTTATCAACTTTTATTAATATATTTTCAGCTATTCCTAATGGGTATTGTATGGACCTATCAGCTAGCTCTAAGCACATCCTAGTAGGTTTTGGTTCACCCAAGCCTAATTTTTCATACATAGAAGAGGGCATAAGACTTATACTAGCTCCTAGGTCAGCTAAAGCATTTCCAATATGTAAATTTTTAATTTGACAAGGAATAGTGAAACTCCCTGGATCTTTTTCCTTAGATGGAAGTTTGTTGAGCAATGTTGCTGAGCTTCTTTCCCCCATTGTTACAGTGCAAGCCTCTTCAAGTTTGGACTTGTTTGTAAGTAAGCACTTCAGATATTTAGCATATTTTGGCATTTGCACTAGGGCTTCCATAAATGGTATGCTTAGCTGCAGCTGCTTGAGATTTTCCAGGAACTTCCTTTGATAGGCATCTTCTTTCTCCTTCCTTACCCTATGTGGAAAAGGTAGTGTTGATCGTTTAAGTTCAACAGAAGGTTCTTCTCTAATCACAGGTTCTGGATTAGTCTCTTTTGGTTGCTCTTGCTCAGATGATATAGATTCAGGGGAAAGCTTGTTTGTGCTGTTATCCTCGGGTGTCTCTCCGATTTGAAAGGTTGACTTTCCGCCTCTAGTTGTAATCCCTTTCAAATCGTGTTTTACCAAAAGAATCTTGTTAAGCACCGTTGACAATTGGTGCACTTCAATTGCCAATCCATTAATCATGTTGTTTTGTTCCTTTAGTAACAGCTCATGACTGCCTTTGAATTCATTAATAAAGTTTCTTGCTTCATGATGTTCTTTTTCATTTGCTTGAGCGATTTGTAGTGCAAACTCCTCCATGGTAAGGTTTCTTTGGGGTCTTCCGAACCAGTTGGGGAAAATATCGAACATTGTTCCTGAAAATTAAAGACAGGTAGATTTCAAAGTAAAAACTTCCAAGTGTAAGGGTAAGTTAGAATATTTTCCGTTCGGGAGTAAGAAAAATAAAAGTTGCTGATATCTGCAACCGATGCGCCGTATCCAGAAAGTTGGATACGCCGTATCTTATAACGTTAAAATTTAATCAGACTTTTATTCAGAAAATAGATACGCCGCTTATAAATTAGAATGCGCCGTATCAGTTTTAAATTATCAAAAATCGTTTATATTTATTAAAATTAATTAACAAAAGTTAATGTGCCATATTTTCGTTACGTTTCAAAATACAAGATTTTTGATTTAGAAGATGCGCCGTATCGATTGAAATCGATGCGTCGTATCTGTTTAATAATTCGAAAACTGTTTTTAATTTAAATCGAAAATACGCCGTATCTGTTAAAACAGATGCGTCGTATGGCGTTAGGGTTTAGAAAAAAAAATTATTAAAAACAGAATACGCCGTATATTGGGGAAAGATGCGTCATACTCAAATTTATTAAACGTGTTGTATTTTATAAAAATTAAACGCAATACGCCATATCTGTGAAAACAGATGCGCCGTATCGTTTGTATTAGCACAGTACAACGATAGCAGAATGCAGAAAAATAAAATCAAAACTCAAAACTAAAAACAAAAAAAAAAAAAAACAAAAATTAAAGAAAATAAAAAAAACACACAAAAACAGAAAATATGCAAATAATACAGTGAATGCAATTTATCTAATATAACACAGGGTTAGTGGTTAGAATCTAAAAATTAAAAAGAAAAACCTAATTAAAATACTAATCAAATTATCAGATAATAACAATTCACTCCCCGGCAGCGGCGCCAAAAACTTGATGCGCGTGATGTGTCGTTGCGGTTTAGCAGTATTAATGCCTACTCAAGTTTTAAATTTATATTTAGCCGACTTATCAATAACACACACACTTAACGAGCAGTTTTCCCGGTCAGTATGAATATAATGGTAAGTAGAGTGTCGATCACTAAGAGTGGAACGTATTATCTAGTTATTCTAATCAGTATTTTAATATCCTAAGTTAGCTATACAACCTAATCTAACGCAAGGGGGGTTCAGCCTGAGAGACTGGCACGGTTTGGTTATGAAAAAATAGTAAACTAAACTAATGAGCACGAATCAGCGATTAGCACACACGTACACAGATAGATACTTGAGACAATAAGAAGACCTGTCCTGATAATTAAGTAGCTTGTCACTTGTTTTATTGCTAGTTTTATATGAAGTGTATATAATTAACCCTTTCTCGTTGGCTATAATCTTATCGGCGAGTAAACCCTTAATGATCACTTATGTCTATCCCACTACCCTAGAATATTGAGCATTTGTGATGCTCACGTTTCGTATACGCTAGAATAGATAGGCGAGGAAGGGGCATGGCGACCCAAGCAATGCTCAGCTAGACACAGAGGTTATCAATGCACTAATAAAAGTCACCAAAGACATCAACATATAAACTTTAATTAATAGGAAAGCAATTTTAAGGGGTGATCATGATATTCCGTAGTCACATGACGTCAACCCATCAATCCTGATGAATTAAAGTGTACTAATACAATAAAACAAAACTACTTAATGAATTGAATACATGCAGGACCTTCTTACAGCTCTTGTATCTTCGTTCAGGGTGTGTCTTGTGTTGCTAATACGTCTGAATTCGTCTCTGGTTTGGTACTCGTACGTATGGTATCTTGCACTGTCCAACTTCGAAATTCGTCTGACCTTGGGGTATTTATAGTTTCTGTCTGAGGGTTAGATGCGGCGCATAGGATAAGTAGATGCGGCGCATTGACTTAACTTCGCGTGGGGTCCAAGATTAATATATTCAGGAATATTCGTACACCGCCTTAAGATGCGGCGTAACTCCATTTCTCTATGCGGCGCATGTCCTTTGCTGTCTTGGATTGTAACTTGTGAAATCTTGATAGTGATACGCCGTATGTAAGAAGTATGTTGCGGCGTATCTGGAGCAGAATGATCTTGATCTTGTACATTTCAGTAGACTCTTAACATCTTGCTTGTTTTGCTCCATAATTAGTCCAAAATCGCCAAGTTTCACATAATACTGGTTTTTACCTGAGAATTACAAAAGTGAACATTAACGTATCAATTCTCATATATAATATAATAAAACAAGTCAAATAAATAGGATAAATGATGATAATAAAATGTACTTATTTGAGTTCATCAGGCGACTATGTAAACGGGAACATCGAAATAAGTCGTGTGTACTATGTTGAAGGTCTGGGTCACAATTTATTCTCGGTTGGTCAATTCTGCGATGGAGACTTAGAAGTAGCATTTAGGGAGAAAACCTGCTTTATTCGTGATCTTCAGGGAAATGATCTGATGAAAGGAAAATGGGGAACTAGTCTTTACACCATCTCCTTTGAAGGAATGACAGCTTCGACTCCTATATGTTTACTCTCCAAGGCTCATCCCACGAAAGCATGGTTATGGCATAAACGATTGTCTCATCTCAATTTCAAAACCATTACCGACCTAGCAAAGAATAAATTGGTAGATGGTTTACCAAAATTCCGATATGCCAAGGATCATCTGTGTTCTGCATGCGAACAGGGAAAAAGTCACCGAGCTCACTTTCCACCAAAAACATAACATAGCACAGACAACGTCCTACAACTGCTTCATATGGATTTGTGTGGTCCAATGCGGGTTCAGTCTGTAAATGGGAAAAGATATATTCTGGTAATAGTGGATGACTACTCAAGATGGACATGGGTTTACTTTCTCCGCACAAATGATCAAGTTCCGTCTATAGTTATCATGTTTCTCAAAAAGATTCAAGTGCAAGTTCGCAACACCGTCAGAATCATTCGTACAGACAACGGCACTGAATTCAAAAACCAAATCCTTCGGGAATTTACAGAGAAACATGGGATTGTTCACCAATATTCTATAGCTCGCACTCCTGAACAGAATGGCGTAGTTGAACGATGAAACCGTACACTCGTGGAAGCAGCTAGAACTATGTTGATCAATGCCCAATTTCCAGATTATCTTTGGGCTGAAGCTGTTAACACCGCTTGCTACACTCAGAACCGCGGCATGATCACCAAAAGACATAACAAAACTCCATATGAGCTAATACAAGGCAGAAAACCCAATATCAACTATTTTCATGTCTTTGGAGCATTATGTTACCCAAAGAATGATAAAGATGATCTTGGTAAATTGAAGGCAAAAGCAGATATAGGGATATTTGTTGGTTATTGTGAGAACTCCAAGGGATACAGAATTTGGAATCGTCGGACCGGAGACATTCAAGAGACGATACACGTTAATTTCGATGAACTCACAGAAATGGCTTCTGAGCAAGACCGCTTGGAACCCGCACACAACCGTTTGAACTTCCCAGAATCTTCAGCTGAACCATTACCTTTCAAAAGGAAAGATCTGGAAGATCTGTTTGCTCCTATGTTTGATGACAGTTTGGTTAACAGTGCGTCAGAGGCTTCCACAAGTTCCGCTGCTCAGCAACTCCCAAATCAAGCACCTGATCCATCAGCATCTACCTCTACAGTAGTTGCTGACGATGCACCACAACCTGAACCATCATCATCAATGGATAAAACACCTCAACCAGCTGTTGAAGATTCTTCCCCCATTTCTAACCAAGTTCCAACACCACAAGATTTTGACGGAAATGCCTTTTTCAATCCATTTGCTCCACCCCCAACCATTCCTGAACCAGGAGAATCTTCCTCGAGCAACATGGAACCGTCAAATCTGAATCACAACATTCAACACTACCCATCTACTCATAAATGGACAAGGGATCATCCGTTAGTTAATGTGATTGGCAATCCAGATAACCCAGTTATGACACGACAGAAACTCCACACAGACGGTGAAACCTGCATGTACGCTCTCACCGTTTTTCAAGCTGAACCAAAAAATATTAAAGAGGCCATGACTTACGACAATTGGATTGAATCAATGCAAGAGGAGTTGGATCAGTTCAAAAGATTGGAAGTCTGGGAACTCGTTGAAAAACCAGATGGAGTTTATGTTGTTGGCTTGAAATGGCTCTGGAAAAACAAACTGGATGCTGACGGCACAGTTATTCGTAACAAGTCTCGGCTGGTTGCTAAAGGGTATTGCCAAGAAGAAGGAATTGACTTCGAGGAATCTTTTGCACCAGTGGCTAGGCTTGAGGCAGTTAGAATGTTTCTGGCATACGCGGCTCATAAGAACATTACGGTTTATCAAATGGACGTGAAAACAGCATTCTTGAATGGACAGCTTCGTGAAGAGGTGTATGTATCACAACCTGACGGCTTCATGGATCCAGAACATCCTAATCACGTATACAGGCTTAAGAAAGCCCTCTACGGCCTTAAACAAGCCCCGAGGGCCTGGTACGACAAACTTTCAGCATTCCTTATTGCTAATCATTTCACTAAAGGATCTGTAGACCCGACTTTGTTTATACAAAAACACGGGGAGGACATTCTCATCGTACAAATTTATGTGGATGACATCATTTTTGGGTCTACCCATAAAAAGTACTCAAATGCTTTTGCAAAACTTATGAAACAAAACTTTGAGATGTCCATGATCGGTGAACTAAACTTTTTCCTAGGATTACAGGTTCACCAATCACCCCGTGGTATATTCCTTAGTCAGTCTAAATATGCACAAGAGATATTAAAAAAGCATGGCATGACATCTAGTGACACCTATAACACCCCTATGTCCTCCTCATCCCCGAAGCTAGATGCTGATATACATGGGAAACCCACTGATCCTACAAATTATCGTAGTATAATTGGGTCTCTCATGTATCTCACCGCTAGTAGACCGGATGTTGTATTTGCCACATACCTATGTTCACGCTATCAGTCTAAACCAACAGAAAGACATTTATCTACTGTTAAAAGAATCCTTAGATACATCAAGGGAACCATTCATTTGGGGATCTGGTATCCAAAGGATTCTGGTTTTGCACTAACTGCTTTTTCAGATGCGGATCATGCGGGATGTATTGATACAAGAAAGAGCACATCCGGTGGTGTTCAATTCCTAGGTGATAAGCTGGTGTCCTGGCAGTCAAAGAAGAAAGATTGTACGTCTCTATCATCCACGGAATCAGAATATGTAGCCATGTCTGCCTGTTGTGCTCAAATCATTTGGATGCGATCACAACTGATGGATTATGGTTACATATTCAACAAAATCCCGATGTACTGTGACTCCAAAAGTGCTATCGCTATCTCGTGCAACACAGTGCAACATTCCAAGTCCAAACACATCGCTCTCAGATATCACTTCATCAAGGAGCATGTGGAGCAGGGTACCGATGAGTTGTATTTCGTGGGAACGGAACACCAATTGGCGGATCTTTTCACGAAAGCCTTACCTCATGATCGTTTTGTGAAACTGGTTCACCAAATTGGAATGAGATGTTTGACTCTTCAAGAATTGACGAACTTCCTCAAGAACAACTAATCAAGTCAAGCTCTCACACTATCTTGTACATAATTATTTAAAAAAAAATAGATGTGCAAAAATAAATTTTCATCAAAATATGATTTCAATCTTTCAAATTCTTTCCGATATTTCAAACATTGATCATATTTTGAGGGGGAGATATTTTTGCACATCGACCATCTTAGTTCGTCATCTTTATCTTCTTCATGACCATTATTTGTCTAAGTTGATTAACAGGGCCTTAAAAGAATAATAGATTGGACATAAAGGGTTAAAAGTGTCAACTTATAAAACTAAGGTTAACTTTGGACTTAAATTTCATAGAAAGACAAGTTTGAGGACCCAAGTTGTCACATGTTGAAAGTTTTTTGGGTTATAAAATGCCTAGTCTGACCATTAGTCAAACACACACAAACACACACCCTTTTTTTTTTTCCCCTCTCACTCTAAAACCCTTCTTTGCCCGCCTCTTTAATCGAACGAACAAGATTTTCAAGACTCTTAATTTTTCATAACTTGTAAGCCTATTAATTCGATTAAGTATGAAAAATAACTGCTTATCTGTTTGAAACTGAGGATTAATCTCTTCTTTTGCAAAGTTAGGGTTTCGGTATTTTTCAAATCGAATTGGGGGCTTATTAAATATTGTTATGTGATTCGATTGAGTGATTGTAATTGTGCTTAACAGGATTATATGAGTTATTGATTGTATTACACGAAAAAGGGAGAGTGTTATTGATTTAGGGTTCGAATAAATTGGTCGAACGAATGAAAAAAATTGGACTGATTGATTTTGTGGACTGAAAACTTGATGCGTATCTAATTCTGAGGTGATTAAGGACTCAAGAAGATCATGTTATCTCCGAGTTAGGAGATAACATCCAATTTTTTCGAACGATTCGATTATAGTCGAACGACTCAAACTAGTCGAACGACTACACTTAGTCGAACGAATAAATTAGTCGAACGGCTAATTTAATCGAACGACTGATTTAGTCGAACGTCTAGTTTAGTCGAACGAACAGATTAGTCGAACGACTAATCTAATCGAACGACTAGTTTTATCGAACGACTAATCTAGTCGAACGACTATATTAATCAAACGACCAAACTAGTCGAACGACCTAATTAGTCAAACGACCAATCTAATCGAATGACCAATCTAGTCGAACGACTATATTAGTCGAACGATTACATTAGTCGATCGATTATATTAGTTGAACGATTACACTTATCGAACGACAAAATTATTTGATCGAGTTTCCTTTAATCGAACCAGAAGTTAATCGAACCATAAGCTAGTCGAACCAGATTAGTTAATCGAACCAGAACAGCTAGTCGAACCAGATTAGTTAATCGAACCAGAGCATATAGTTGAATCAGAGTTAAAATGTGCAGATTGTAGCTATCCCTGTGACTAGCCATAGCTGATTGAAAGTTGAATCTGAAAGTGTGTCTGCTAAATCTTGAGTTTCTAGTGGTTGTACTTGTGATTAGTCTATTGCCAAAATTGGAATATTGCATCTGAAAGAGTGTGACCTTGTTTTGTCAAAGTTGGTCTAGTGTATCAAATGAATGTGATTTGTGTTTTGTTGTCAAAGATGGTCCATTAACTGAGAATAAAATATCTTGTTCAGTCATGTATATTGTTGGGTATATGCTAAATGCTATATGTTCTACCTGGTTTTGTGTGCACTAAGGATAGTTTCATCATATCATTGTCATTTTTCTAACATATATACACTGTGCCCTTGGTATTGTTGTTGGTGTTTGCAATGAACAGATAAACCATGTCTCGCACCATGTCACAAGCATCCATCAACCGACAATCAAGAAATCCAGAAGGAAAGAAAAGACTGATTGGTTTCTGCAACTCAAGGATTGATTTCCAGAAGTTGAAGTGCCATGAAACTTGTCTCATTATCAGGGAAATTCTGGAAAGACACTTCATAAGGTCAACTTTGACTAAAACCGCCAGTGTACCTGAAATCTACCTGCATCAGTTCTGGGAATCATTGATCATTAGCAAAGACAAAGAAAGCATGACAGTTACACTGGACAACTCAACAATCACCTTCCAAGTTGAAACCCTTAGATCAGTGCTAGATCTTCCAAGAGCAGACACAGGAGGTTTCACAACATTTCAGGAGGATCCTACTCTTGATGAGATGATTAAAACACTCCAGCTTATTGGTTATGTTGAAACAGAAGTCGAGATATCTGCAATTTCCAAAGTGGAGAGGAAATATTTTCCACAACCTTGGCAAACGTTATACTCAATAATCATCAACTGCATCACAGGGAAGGCTACTGGGTTGGAGCATCCGAGATTAGAACACCTGCAATTCTTCTGTGGAGTGATCAACCTCAAACACCTAGACTTCGCCAAACTTATCTGGAAGGACATGGTTTTCCTTGGCACCAAATTTCAACAAAGTGAAGATTCAACCCCCATTCCATTTCCAAGATTTACAAAACTTCTAATTTCACGCTCCATGCGAAATCACCCTGAGCTTAAACGTCCTTCAACTGAGAAAATGCATACTGAAGCACGAGACCGTATTTTCACCAAAGTTCTAAGCTACTCTTCAATTCAAGGGGCAAGAATTCCACCAAATCTGCTAAGTGAAGAACTCATGAACACAGAAACTTACCAGAAATATGATGAGGCAGTAAAGGCTGAAATGGTGGGAGGGAAACCAAAAGAAACAAAATCACCAAAGAGAAAATCTCAAGTTATCCCAGCTAGAGCCAAAACTTCTCGATCAAAGAAATCTGAGGTAGCTCAGAAAAAGAAAGTAGTCGCTAAACCGTCTTCAAAGATGCAACTCAGGGATGAAACAGATGATGATAAAGATGAAGAAGAAGAAAGATTGGATCTAGAAAAAGGGAAAGGTGCTGAGAAATTCAAGTCTGCTTTGGCTACATCAGATAAGAGTCTACAACCTGGCAAGGGAAAATCAATCAAGTTCAATTCTCCTCGATTCTCTCCCATCCGAGAAACCCCAACTGAAAAAGAAGAGAGCAGAGCATTAAAGAAGACTAGAAAAGAAAGCTTACAGAAACAGGCTGAGGAAGAAGAGAGACGAGCAAAACTAGGAAGAGGAGAATCTGCATCACATATGGTGGAACAATCAGAAGGATCAGAGGACCTTAAATCTACAACTCTTAGAAGTTCTGAAGAAGGTAGTGAAGGTTCTGATGCACATGATCAATCAGCTTCTGGTTCTGAAATTGAAGAAGGAAAAGATGATGAAGATGATAATGATGAGATGAAATGATGATGAATGATGGTAATGAAGATGATGACGATGATGAAGATGAAAAAGTATATACAGACAATGATGGAAATGGTAAAGAAAGTGAGAAGGATTCACAGGAACAACAAGGCGAAACAAACGTACCTCCATCAACACCACCATCATCTGTGGGTCAGACCACAGTAGATTACAATGAGATGAAACAAAGGGTTCAAGCACTCGAAAATGAGATGAAACAAAAAGTACAATTACTCGAAGATAAGATGACAGAGAAATTTGAGACTGAAGATAAAGTACATGAAGAGATATATCAAAAGATCAAAGAAGTTGAAAACAAAGCAACAAAGACAACTGAAGAAGTCAGTTCTCAAATAAACACAGAAGTCAAAGAGCATCTTGAAGAGTCCATTCCCCAAATAATCAAACAATACGTTCAGAAGGACCTGGAAAAGATAGTTGCAAATATGATCAAAACTACATCAATCACACTCAAGACAGTGCCACAGAAACCATCCAGATTAGAAAGCAAAAGAATGATGTTAAAAGAGTTAGAAAATGATCCCAAAGAAGCAAAACTTCGGGAAGCACTCAGGGAATCCATCAGAGAAGAAGAAGAGGCAGTCGTTGTACCAATATAAACATGCAAGCCCGTCAAACCAACCAAACGACACCATGATGATGAACCGGATGCTCACGGAAAGAAAAGGAGAAAGCCTTCGTCTTCAACAGATCGGGCTTCCACAACACCCTCTTCTGGCACAACAAAGAAAAGCAGTCAAACAACATTTGTTCCTCTTGGAGGCGGAGCATTTGAAGCAACAGAAACCTTTGATGATCCAAGCTCTGATCACGAAAATCCAATGGCTCCAATTTAAATCCAAGAAGTAGTTGTTCCTTCTGCAACTGTTAAAGATGTTCCATTACCTGAGTGGGTCGATTCATCAGCTCCCAAGTATGATTGGTTTGATCAAATGGTTGACGCTTATTCTAACAATGAAAATGCTGAACTAGTGGAAGGATCAGTTGTAGACTTTGCCAAACGATTGAAAAGGGTGATGAAAGTCCAGCAACTGGGTTGAAAGACGTCATCAGAGTTCGCAAAAGTGGATTCACGGAATTTGCAACTGTTTCAACAACGGAGCTGGAATTCGAGTACAACATTGAGCAAGTAGCAAGAGCCTTGATCGAAAACATCAACTGGACGCAAGAACAATCATCTGTAGAACCGTTACCTCCTCGTGACTACACACAACCGTTACCACTCGTTGGACCACCACACAACCTCAAGTTACCCATAGCATACTTCTTCAACAAAGATTTGGACTACCTCATCTACGGCAATACAAACTCTGAGAAAAGATATGCCACATCAATCACCAAATACCCAGCGGCTAGGTATGCCTTAGAAGGTTTGGAAGAACAAATCAACAATCTTTGGAGCAGAAAGGTACAAAAGTATAATGAAGATGCTGTTTTTGGAATTCATCATTGGCCAAATATGCGGAGGTTGTACTACAAGTATATGATGGCCAAGAGAACGTCAAAAGACGAGGTATGGAGCAGGCATCGAATTCTATCTATTGTCAATGCTGAAACTGAACCTATGTATGGATACAACTTTCTGACGAAGATCATAGTAAGATGAAGTAATGATAAGGAGTATGTATTCACCGAAGCTGACTATCCTCGCCTTAAACCCAATGATATCGAGGACATGTATCTACTGAAAATTCAGGGAAAACTTGAACACCTCCCTGGACAGCTTCAGTACGATATCATCAACTCGCTTCTCATTTTCATCCGCAACATTGTGATCAGACAACGGGTTGAAGACGTTCATCTAGGAGTTGAAAGTTATCAAACCAAGATAAATCTCACCAAGCCAGACTTCGTACCTGCAAGTCTTCGTGATCAGCAGCCATACACTTTCGGGTACAAACCATTTGGAGTATACTATTATAGAAGGAGAGCTGGTACAAGACTTATGGGTTTCGAAGATCTTCGCAAGTTCAGTGACCCAAGCATCCAACAAGTCAAATATGAACTTGAGAAGATCTTAACGGACAAGAGGTTGGCTAAAGAATTGAAGTGGGGCAGGAAGGAGGAAAAACAAGCAATTAAGTTCGTAAAAAGGATAGATAAGAAGATCAAGTTTCGAGAACAGATGCGTCGGTTGGAGAGTTATGTTGGAGGTCGAGCGAGAATTCCTAACATTCTCACATTTCTCCGTCCCGAGTAATGACCACTGGTACTAATTCATGTGTCTTTTCATTTATTCATCATCTCATCACTATTTCATCACTGACTACGGCTTGTGCACACATATCAGTGTACAACCCGCTCTTGTATAGAAAGGACCCTGAGGTACGCTTCAGTGCCTCAATCCTAATCTAAGAAGCGAAAGCTTCTTTCTTAAGAGCAGAATTAAATCAGAATGTTTTATCAAATTTTTTTCAACAATTCTGCTCATAAGGATAAGTACTCCCTTGTTAAGGGGGAGTATTTGAAAAATCTTTGTTCCAAATCTACAAACGTTCTTGACATTCTTCCACAAACACCTCAAAAAGAGCATATTTTAATCAAAAGTTTGTCAAAAACAACATAATTATGCTATTTTTGAGGGGGAGAATGAAAATGTGATTAAAATATGGTGGAAGCAACGATGATATCTCATGAGTATAAGACTCAAGAATTGACCCTCGAATTGACGATAACAACAGTCAGTAGTCGAAAGGACATATCCTGGACGGGTAATAATTTCAAGCCAGTTTATCTGGTGATGTAAACGTGTCTCGCAATGGATATGTCTGAGTAGAATGTACCAATTTTGAGCGATGATCTTTGAATCTGATCTGGACGGGTAATAATTTCAAGCCAGTCCAACTGGTAATGTAAGCGTGTCTCGCGATGATCAGGTTCACTGAAAATCAATCAATTCAAAAAAGTGCCAACTCTTCCCGACATGTGCAGATTTTACTTTAACGAATATGAGCACATGTTAAGGGGGAGTTCTTCTGAAAATAACAAAACTCTCAAAGTGTTAACAAAATGTGTTTTACAATCATAAACACTTTGAGAGATTTTCAAAAGGTTTGGTATATGGCATCAATAGGATAGTCATGATGATATAAGGTGACTAAGGTTAGGAAAAACCGTCCTATGATCCACCAGAGCCGGAGGGATCTACCCAAGGACAACACCAATAGTTTAGAACTAGAAAGTCCTAGGTACGATTAAAAAAGGAGAAGTGAAATGAACGGAGAAAGAAGGGGTTGAAGAATTAAAAAGAAAAGAAAAAGAAAATGGTGAAAAGAAATAGCCCTCTATTTGTTCAACCTTAGGGCAGACACCGGGTTCAATACATAATCTACTGGTTGACCAAGGATCACCGGTATTGAAGAATAAAGACGTCATGGACCCAGTGACGCACTGCACTAAACCTTCTAAGCCACTCAAGTGTCTCTCAAAAGGCACTTGTTTCATTCTCACGGAGAACCCTTCATCATCTATCGACCTCTCATTCCGAGTGTGTTGATATTGAAAAGGAGGCACTCTGCTCCACGTCTCCGACGACCAAACAAATGTGCACTTATCAAGTCTAGAGCCATGAGATTCATCAAAAGATCTCTTAGGAACAATTAGTATTACTCTGCTGTTCTACATCATGGGCAGCAGCTGTAAAATTAAGAAAGAGTCCTTCGCAGATCTTAGCAATCTGCCAAGAACATTCTTGAGATAATCACACATGTGAGTCTCAGTGATAGAATGGAAATCCTGCCAGGGTCAACATCAAACAGCCCTGACAGCAGGTCACTTCGGTAACTCCTTGTGGGTTACGCTTAGTGTTGGTTCCAAAACGGTCTACAGTCGTGGGGTGATCTCCAGCGACTCACTGAATCGTGGGTGCACTTCGGTGTGTCCGTGTTAGCCCTTTCTGGGGTATCCGGTTCAGAACGGCCTGGGCAAGGATTAGAGAAAGTCTTCACACTATGCTGTTGACGATCTCAAAGTCTGAGCCTGTAAGTGCCGGTTGGTTTGTGCTGCTGCTGTGGAGGAGCTTAGAGACCTAGAGTTCAACCACCATCAAGACTCCATCATGCTCATATCCCAAAGAGAAGTTCTCACAAAGACTCAGAAATATCAAAAAGTTCAGAATTGTTAAAGAAAAGTCTAAAGATTCAAGTACTACAACCTTTCTCAAAGTTAAAGATTGAAGAAGTGAGAACAAGTTGAAGAACCAAAGTCAAAAGATATATGAGCATGGTGGAGAAGACGTGAAGACCTCAGAAGCAAAGATCGTTGGAGAACGGCAGATTACTACCATATCGTATCACATCACTATCAAGAACAAAGAACAAAGAATTTGAAGACGTCAAAGCCAAAAGAAGCAATGACGACGTCAAGCAACCTTGATGACCAATACTTAGGGGGAGATTGTTGGGAACACGTTTTGTATTATTCAAGTATTGATCATATTGTATTAAGGTTGCTTAGGCCTTTAGGTTTGTTATTAGGCCCAGCCCGTGTAGAAGGCCCATGGGCTGTGTCGTTTATTTATTTTATTATGTTTAATTATGTTTTATTAGAGGAATTAGGGCTACAAGCCCATGCCCATGTAAAACTATAAATACCCCCTCCCACCTTAGGGAGAGGGGTTGGTTGATGAAGTTCTAATTATGTGTGTTAATATGTGTTTATCATCTTCCACTCTCTTTCTCTCTCTAGCTTTCTCTCTCTAGGATTATAGGGTAATTAGTGGTTAATTATAGTAGCTTAATTCATAAAAGTATTAGAACTTCAAGGTACATAAGTTAGATGTAATTTCCAGTTAAGGTATCAAACTATTTTTTGGTAAGAAAAGGTAGTCATTTTTTTTATTTTATTTTTTTATTTATTTATTTATTTTTTGTCAATTTGGGTCACTGCGTTAAATATTTAAGTTTCACGTTTCTTGTTCACCATCACCAATCACCGCCGCTACAACCAACCCCGCCCACCACTACCACTACCACCACTGTCATCATTACCCACCTACCACCACCGTCACCCTAAACAGCACCTATCGTCACCATTTTGGGAATCCTTTAATTCAAGTGTTTATAAGTAGCTAAGTCATTAGGGCTGTAAATGAACTGAACGTTCAGTAAACATTTCATGAACCGTTCGGTAAAAATTTCGTTCATGTTCGTTTATTTATTAAATGAACGAACATGAACAATATTTTACGTTCGTTTAGTTAAATGAACGAACATAAACAAAAGTCGCGTCCGTTCATTTATGTTCGTGAACGTCCGATTATGCGTTCATTTATTTATTTATGTTCGTATATCATATCTTTTAATTGTATAATTTTAAAATTGGTTTGTTTACACAAAACAACACTTATAAAACAATATATTGTGCATAATTTAATAAAGTTTATATTTGTTTGTCTATTTTCATTCATGTTCGATCGTTTATGTTCGTTTAGCGTTCGTTTAGTATCTTAATGAACGAATATAAACGAACATGAACAACTCATTTTCTTAATAAACGAACATGAACATGAAAATCCGTCCGTTTAAGCGTTCGTGTCCATTTATTTGTCCGGTTAAAATTAAACGAACGAACATGAATAAGGCTCCGTTCGTATTCGTCCAGTTCGTTTACAACCCTTAAAGTCATTTAGTCTCATTGATATCATAAGCTCTTAAAAAAAAGTTTGCCAACCAACAAGAGAAAAATATTTAAATTACACAATCTTAAATCTCTCAAAGTTTCAATCTCACAAAATTTTAAAAACGTGAATTTTAAATTCATTAACCAAACGCTCCTTAGGGTGTTGGCATCCCCTCACCCACTCTCTCTCCC
The DNA here is from genome assembly GCA_021014915.2 of Artemisia tridentata subsp. tridentata. NCBI lineage: Eukaryota > Viridiplantae > Streptophyta > Magnoliopsida > Asterales > Asteraceae > Artemisia > Artemisia tridentata. Next base: position 273,451,544 of record CP139507.1, on the reverse strand, counting down.
ATCACTCACTCTCAATCAATCCCCTTCTGCCACATCATTTATTCTCTCTCTCATCACTCACCCATATTTTTACAGGCAATGCATCACTCACCCATATTTAAAAAAAAAAACAAAACTAAAATTCCATTAAAATTAAAAAACATTATATAATATTACTAAAAAACATAAAATAACTAAATTCCATTAAAATTAAAAACCTTACATAAAATATTATTAAAAAAAAACTTAAAACGAAATTAAAACTAACGTAAATACATTAAAACATAACTTAAAAACATATAATCCTACAAACGGGTATGTTTGCAAAAAAAGAAAGATAAAAAAAAAAAAAAAAAAAAAAAAAAAAGTGAACGTTTTTTTTGGCAACGTTCCAAAAATTCAAAGCAACAGTCAAAAAATTGAATGCGTTTCTTGCTATCCCGTGCGTGACAATCTAACACAAGTGAGTCCCGTCCCGTGAAATTTTTTAAAGGCGGCGGTGTTCCCGTGCCTTACCAATTCCGTGCAATGCTTTCACGCAGATGTTGTCAACACCCTTAGTAAAAATTCATAAATTATTACACAATAAACTAAGTCTATTCCAGAAAATCGAGGACCTAAAAAACCGAGAAGATTAGATCAACTTTTAGAACGGTGATCCAGTTCTCTGTACCTACCATTTTCGAATTCTTGATTCTCGGTGTGCTTCGGGTTGGAACTGAACGGTACCGGTACCACCAAAAAAACCAACCTTTTTGTAAAGTATAGAATTTGAAACGGTACGCTAGAGATATTGTGTACATGCACTCTTTCAGGCTAGTGGGAAAAAGAAAAACCTTCAAAACTACTTCCTTATTAGTCGACTAAACTAAAACTTAAAAATCCATTAAAAAGTTGATTAGCTACATGGAAACACGATGGTGATACTAAAGATTAGATTAGTTTGTTTGTTGAAGTCCGGTTATCCTTTAAATTGGTTAAGCACTCTGCTTTTATAAGATACACGCAATCGTTAAATGCTAAATATATTTTGCGTTGCCGGAAAAAGTTATCTAAGCTAGTTATCAAGTTTTACATGGAGGAGAAAAATACGTTAATGAATTTTGGTACCTGTCGCGAAAAAACAAAATTTCTGAACCGAAACCAAATATCAAATAGGAACCGAACCGAAAATCTAGATACTGTTCTCAATTCCAGTTTTTCATTATTTTTAATTTTCGGTTCGATCCGATTCTCATAACTTAAACAGGCCTACGTTTTTTAAAAGTAACTAAACAAGTTACTAGTAGTCACTTAAGGCTATACGCAGTCGACAGATAAACTCGGTCGTTTGCTTCAAAATTTCAAAACCGACCGATATATAATTCGGTCGCTTCCAATGTGGAGGATCGGTCGCTTGAAGGCCAAATATAAAATCAGTCCCTTGAACGACCGAGTTTAAAACAAAGCAAACACACTTCCAAAAATTATATCCGTTGCATATTTAAAAAAAAAAAAAAAAAAAACTTTTTCAACCTTATAAATACCAATCTCAAACACACTTCTAAACACACAATTTCAAACTCAATTCAAACAACTTCTCATCCATATTCAAACAACATTTCTATCAATACCTTCAAACACATTTTTTTAATTATGTCTTCGTCTTACGAGCAATTATTCGGTTCTTCGTCTTTCAACGATGATGAAGTTCTGAGTGAGTTTCTTGAGTTCGGGAAGTATGCTTGGAAAGCTTACCAAGCATTACAGCCAAAAGTTCAACGAATGTACATACGCAGGGATCATGAGGGTGCTCATAATCGTTTAGTGGCGGCATACTTTTCCGAAAATCCGCAGTTCGACGAAAGAACATTCCGTCGGTGATTCCAAATGAGTCGAGAACTTTTCACAGAAATTGTTCGAGAGGTAACCGATTATTCTCTTTATTTTCAACAAACTCTTGATGCTAGGGGCATACCTAGTATTAGCCCATTGGACAAGTGTACTGCGGCAATTCGTCAATTGGGATACGCGGCCGTTCCTGATTCTCTTGACGAGAATCTGGCAGCGGCTGCAACAACATCCCGTGAATGTCTCTGTAAGTTTTGCACGGTTATCATGGAGTTATATGGTGCTGAGTATTTGCGAAAGCCAACGTATACTGACCTTGAAAGATTATATGCTCATCATGAGTATAAGCATTGGTTTCCTGGGATGATGGGAAGCATTGATTTTACAAGTTGGGAGTGGGAGAATTGTCCAAACGGTTTGAGAGGTCAATATGCTAGGGGTGATCATGGGCCACATCCATTCATTTTATTGGAAGCGGTCGCCTCTCAAGATTTATGAATTTGGCATGCGTTCTTTGGTGTCTCCGGTATGAATAACGATCGTAGAAATCATGATCACGATCCCTTAAGAACGCATGAAGAATCATTAGTAGTTACCCAGGAGATTATGGACTCATCAACTCATCTAAACTTAAAATCTGATTTGATTGAACACATTTGGACAAATCGTAGAAATCAAGTCAATCAAGGGAATGAAAATGAAAACGGTATTGATGGTGACGATGAGGACGACGATGAAGAATTTTTGTAATGTTTTTTTTTTTTTTGTTATTTGAATAATTTACTTAATGTTTAATTGAATAATATATGTAATGTTTTTATTATTAATGAATTTTGAGTTTTTTTTAAATGTTTGATTAAAAAAAAAAAAAAAAAAAAAAAAAATCGGTCATCGACTGTGACACTTTGATCGCTTTTGGTCGCCGGAAAAAGAAAGCTGACGTAATAGCCGGTGACTCAGGTCGCTTGAGTCAACGACTGTGTCCAGCCTAAAAGCAAATTATAAAATTGATCTTTCCAAATCATACGAATGATGAGTGGACAACTTTAATTGAAGATGCTACAGTTTTCATGAAATAAGGCAACAACTTGTCACCAAGGGATCCACGTGAATACGTGATGCTAACGGTTTCCTTCTTTTACTTTCTATTTTAATTTAACGAGTCTGGCTTCGGTCGGCCGCGTTGCGGCCTCGCGAGTTTTTAGCGGAATTTTTTTGTTATTTTTTTGAGAAGTGTTGGACCAGTTTTTATTTGCCAATGTAGGTAAGGTAAAAAAAATTTAGTATTTTTTAGTTAGAGTGTTAAAAAAAAAACGCCCGAAAAAAAAATTTAGTATTTTTTTTTTTTTTTTTGGAAAAAGGATTCTTTTTGCAAAGAGTCGCCAATGTCAGGGGTATTTTTTGCTAATTTTTGGAATTTTTTTTGGAAAAAGGACTACTTTTGCAAAGAGTCGTTAACTTCAGGGGTATTTTTTGTCAAGTTTAGAAACTTGTGAGTTTGGCTTGGACCAGTTATTGGGCTAAGAGATTGGGCCAAAAAAAAAATAATAAAGTGGGCCAGGTACTATTCACATAGCGACGTCGTATTAAATCATATATAATATATATAGTAATTCGACCTATTCATTTTTTTTATTTAAGATTAAAGAAAAGTTCAATAAAATACTTTTATTTTACTCTATATTAAGATTACCTTCAACCCTTATACTATTTCAACTTTCACATCAGCCGTCACATGAAATTTATCTCTCCTTCATCACCATCTCACTTTTCACTCTCAACCATCCTACACCTCTTTACCTTTCAACACATTTTTTATTGATTAAAATACACACTAAATATATCCCACACACTCACAAATTAAAAAATAAATAATAAAAATACAACTATGCACGGTGCCCGAAAGGTGAGAGCTTTACCTTTGGCTACACCTCTTTCTTCCTTGCCAACTACTCATGCCACACTCCCAACTAGGGGTGTTATCGGGTCGGGTTATGGGTTATCGGGTTAGTCGGGTCGGGTTGAGTCGGGTTTGGATTTTTTAAAAACTCACCCGACACCCGACCCGATAAGGAATCGGGTTAGTCGGGTCGGGTGGTAGTCGGGTCGGGTTATGTCGGGTCGGGTGATTCGGGTTATCGGGTGACCCGATAGTAAATGTCATAAAGTGCCAAAGTAGGTAAGTAATCATGGTTTCTGGTTTCTTTTGTATGCATGCGTTTATTTCTTTCCACTGGTCTTTGTGATTGCACTAAAGATATGTCTAGTTGTAAGTTTCAAACTTATATTTGTCATTTTCATGGTTGGCATCGTGTATTAATCGGTTGGCATCGTGTATTAATCGGTTAGAACTTGTTATAAAAGATTGTTTTATTGAAGTTTTGTATTGTTTACGTGAACAATAGGTTGATCAATCTGTCTCGATTCCACCCGGTTTTTTAGATATCAACTGAGGCGTGTAATCATTGTTGCCTTTGAGTTTCCTATGCATAGCAGAAAGTGCCAAAGTAGGTAAGTCTTCAAGTACATTCAGTATCTTATGAACAGCAGTATGGTATGAATCAGAGTCTGAAATATATCGGGTGAGATTAAAATTATGTTGAATCTTGTCGGGTCTTATCGGGTTGACCCGATAACCCGATAACAATTTTTATTTAACCCGAAACCCGACCCGATAACGCTATCGGGTTATCGGGTCGGGTCAATTTGACCGGATTAAATTTTTTGACCCGATTCCCGATTAGACCCGACCCGATCGGGTTCGGGTTCGGGTCGGGTTGACCCGATCCGACAGACACCCCTACTCCCAACCATGGTTGCTGCATGACCCGACCATGCCATTTGCTCACTGTATAGCGTTGGGGGTAGCCTAAGGTTAAATTTCAATCACTTATTTTGTTAAGATAAAAAACGAAGTATTTGATATTTTTAACCAAAACTCACTTTCACCATTTTTATTAGAAGGATTACATATTTCAAGAACCATAAAGTTAACTTACATATATAATATCATCGTTACGAGCATTTAATTTGCTTACAATAGAGGACACTTCCATATACTTTCAAAAAATCTTTTTTTGTACAATATTTTGATTGATATATCACATGTGATATAGCATTAATCTGTAAGTTTCAACACACAACATGCTGTAGTAGTATGGGTATAAATATTTGTGTAGAGTTTCAAATGATTCATTATTTTTTACATTAACAAATACACATCCTTAACTTTCTAACCATATATTACACATAATTTTTTAAACCTTCAAACTAATATAATTTAGGAAAATTCTCGAAATATATCAGTTGTCTTTCGATACATCACTTTCGAGACCTTTTTTGCGGGTGAGCCAAAACTAGACCGTGGGCAACTGCCAAGTTAGGCAACTCAACCCAGTAAGTGAAAAGTGTGACTTTAATGATTACGAAGTGCTGAGTCATATGGCAACTGGTGTACTTTTTTGTCAACCGCTTTGAGTTACCCAATTTTAGTACAATCATGTCGGACACATGGCGACACATGGTTGGGTAGTGCAAGTTGCCAAGGCAACCGTTCTAGAAAAAGCACGCCCAAAAAAAAGGTCTCGAAAGTGATGTGACAAAAGGCAACTGGTCTACTTCGGGAATTTTCTCTATAATCTATTTATAAAAGTTAGAGAAAATAGAAGAATTTTTTTAATAGTCAACCCCGCTTGATGTATCATATGTGTTTTAATACTAATATGTAAATTCGAACACTTAACACTTATGTCCATTTTACAACAGCATGTTCAGTCTTCGAATCTACAAATTAGTGTTATATCACATGTGATATCAAGCGAGTTTAAAGGTCGGAAAAAAACTTCATATATTTTCTCCAAGTTCTATGAATAAATTGTATTAATTTGGAAGTTCAAAAATTATGTGTGATATATTGTTAGAAAGCTAATGATTCTTATTTATAAATGCAAACAACGGTGAATCATTTGTATTTCTACACAAATACTTTTACTATGCAAACTCCTGTACCCAAAAAACCAAAAGAAAAATTTGTTGAAAGTACATGAAAGTGTCCATATGTTGAAAGATAATTAAAAGCTTGTTGTAATCGTATAAATTTTTTCGCATAAGAATTAACGGTATTGAGATATATTATTTAAAAGAAAAAAAGGGTGAAAGTTGATTCTAATTAAAAAAGAGGGGGTAAGGGGGAGTGGGTGCTTTATTTTAATTTACTTAAAATGAGTGATTAGATTAGTCTCTCAATCTACATGTTTTTTATAGTCTCTAAAATTACTCACCTTTTTAAGTTTGTTACATCTCAAAAGGTGCGGGACTATAATCTCTTATATAATAAAAAAAAATGGACATTTAAATGTTGGAGGAGTTTTCAATTTGATCAATAAGGTAGCTCGATTATGTCAAGTAAGCGAAATAGAACATTTATATTAGCCAGCAAAATTGGCTTCAATTTGGTCAAAATCAATTAAAATTCATCCAACAAAATAAATATGCATAAAAATATATGTGCCTATTTAGAGAGAGAAAAAAAAAACAACTTAAAAGAAAAAAGAAGTGGTAATTAATAAAATTTGTCGGTAAATTTTAAATAAATTATAGAGTAAACTACACCAATGGTCCTTGTGGTTTGCGTTGACTGGCGGATTTGGTCCTTTGACCAAAAAACTTGCGCCGGTGGTCCTTAAGTCAGAAACGTTATGCACTGTTAGTCCCTCCATCCAAGTGGCCCCACAAACATCCAATAACGGCCGTTAAGTATTGTATTTAAAAGGGCAATTACGTCAATTCACATATTTATTATTATATTTCTCTTACTTCAAATCTTCCACACAAATCTTCACATAAGGATCTATAAACATAGATCTAAATCCAGGCAAACTCAAGCCACTCATCACCATCATCTTCTCACACATAAACAATCACTGTGACATCTCTTTCTTACTTCACATCAAGCCACGCATCCCCATCATCTTCCCACAAACTCGATCTAAGTAAATTCATCTCACACATAAACAATCACTGTGAACTCAAATCCAATATCCGTGTATGTTCCATCACCCCATGAAATCAAAAGAAGCGAAGAACAATGGGATAATAGAAAAGAAACAAAGGAAGGAGGCGCTCATATCTCATTTCATCCCAATTATTTCATCTTCTTGTTCATCAATCAATTAATTGAATCGTAATAGAAAAGATGATGATGTCATCTTCAGGCTGTTTGATCCAGAAGCACCTCTTGTCTTCTTGTTCTCTTGATATCATCATCGCCGGAAATATAAAACTCGCCGGAAACTGCTGTTTGTGAGTAGACTTGTTGCGTTCGAAGCCGGTATGCTTTGTTCTTCCCTTTCCAGCTACTTCAGTAGTAGATTTGGCTCCACTAGCAGATTCCGACCAAAATTCCATTGTTCTTTACTTCATCCGGCCAGATATATGTGTTTGATGTTTGTGAGAAAACCCATTCTTCGATTAATAGAAAAGATGAAGATGTGAAGTAAGAGAAAGATAATAATAAATAGAGTAAGTGTTGGTAGTTGCGATGATAAAAGGGTTTGATTCGGATTTGTGGTTTAGGAGTATAAGTGTTAAAAGGATTACGGTGGTTAAGTGGGTTTCAGTTGTTGCCAATCCAAACAAGTTTGTGCCTCATCAACAACAGATGTTAATGTTGATATGATTACTGAAGAAGACACAAAGCTTCTCAACAAGAAAATGAGGCAAATCAGATCCGAAATCCAAACAGTTGGGGAAATCCAACATAGGAATTTACTTCCTCTATTAGCACACGTTTCGCGCCCCAATTGTCATTATTTGGTTTACGAGTTTATGCAAAATGGAAGTTTGAAGGGTAAGAGGTGGAATGTTAAGGATGATGTTCTTGCATCTATGAAGAGGTCTGCTAATAAATTCTCTATTCTGCAAATGTATGATAAAAATGAGCAAAATGAATTACAAGAATTGAGGAATAAGGAGGTTGTGGATGAATTTTTGAATAAGAAAATAAGTCCAATTGAAGCAGACTACTTAGGTAGCAGATGTTTGAGTTTTGTGATGTGTTACCTAAGTAGTTATTTTCTTATTCAGTCTGCTACTTAGGTAACTTGGAATATTGATATGATTGCCTAAGTATTTAAGTATGATGTTTGAGTTTTGTTGGTTTGATTATCTGCGTTCTTGTTTATGAGGCCTTGTAGCAGTAGCAGATCTTCATGTAGCAGTAGAAGATCTTCAAATGTTATTGATTTTGTAATAAATTTTGTGTTTGTGTTCAGATTTGTGTTTGTGTTTGTGTTTGTGTTGTGAAATGACGAAAATACCCCTTTAAATCCAATACTTAACGAGCGTTAGTGGGAGTTAGTGGGCCCAGTTAGATGGAGGACCAACGGTGCATAACGTTTCTGACTTAAGGACCACCGGCGCAAGTTTTTTGGTCAAAGGACTGAATCCGCCAGTCAACGCAAACCACAAGGACCATTGGTGTAGTTTACTCTAAATTATATGACTTAAAAAAAACTTATCAATTTTCATTTTTTAATATAAATTTAATAAATACCCCTTAAACTTTATACCTTCTAAAATTTATATTTTATAAAATATTATAACATGTATGTTGTTACTAGTATTATTTATAAGTATTAATACTGGTATATATTAAACTAAATGTATATGTATGGAATTATAAATATCAAAATGAAAGCACGAACTACTATGATATGTAAATTAATACACGAGATTATACTATACGAACGACTCATGTTATCCGTCTTGATGCGATTAAGTAAGAGAATTGGAAAAGTATTTTCTTTTTCTTTTTTTTTGGTAAAAGGGTTTCTTCACCCTGGTAAAATACTATTACATCAAAAAAATATTGAAGTACAAAGGATGAGGGTGATTTCTCTAATATGACAGGACGTTTACATGCATCTACTAGCAACTAACAAAACCACTATATAAGAATGACAAACCATTCTTATAACTAACAAACGAAATATATAAATAACAATGACTAAACAAAGATAAAAAAAAACTCTACCCTACACAGGTAAATACACATGAGCCTTCACAGTAATCATAGCACATCACATCATCATCTTCCAGGCCATCCACAGAGCCTCCAGCCGTTTTGAATCATTATACCCTTCTATATCCGACATAGAAGACTAGAACTTACAGAAATAAACCACATATGCAGCCATGAAACCCTAACATTCATTAAAGCTTCAAACAGCCCCAACCACATGTATGAAAGGAATAAGCATCATATAACCATAATCATACGAATCAGTTGTAATGGCCACAAACACAACTGGTATAGCTTCTATCCCATACCATACAACTTAAAGTTCCAAACAAACAAGCCCTCAAAGAAACAAAATATGCCTCCATCAGACCCATACCTTCCAACACGACCACAATGAGTTAACAAATGCACCAACGTACATAACCACTGAAAACCCAATCATTGCAGCCTAATAAAAACATGCGACCAGAATGAGATCCCGGCCACACGACCTATCACATCCAAATATCCAATCAAAGAATGTATCCAAACCCCTTTTCTAGCAGATACGCCTCAAAATACCATTGTGTGTAAGATCCCACGAAAATCCATTATGATAATCCTCATTTATTAAAGATAACCTCTAGTTACCATGTAGCAACACCCATCAGGTAACCCTGGTGGGACACCCAATTGTTAACGTTTTGCGTGTTATGAGGCTTAGGGCAATATAACTTTATGAATATATGAATGTTTCATATATATCCTAGGATACAGCTGTATCTAGAAGACCACCACTTTACACTGATAGATTTCAGACATTAGATTATTATTTCACTACGTGTTATGATTATGAATCCCGTACTTGAATTTTAATTGTTATCATATGTGAATTAAACAAGAACTCTACAAAAGACAACCCAAAATGCTTGGTATATCGATACATTTAAAAGCTGACCCAACAGTCTATATCGAGCGTATAACAACGTAGCTCATCTGCATTTATACCTGAACTTATGATTTTGGTGATCATACATGATTTACTTGTGAATTTTATACAACACAACTTATTAATTATTTCATGAAGGATTACTATTTATGTCGACAATCACTATACACCTTTTGAAGAAAGTTATTTTCTATAAACTCCACGAACTCACCAACCATTGTGTTGACGTTTTAAGCATGTTTATCTCAGGTAATTAACGGAGCAGGACAAGACACGGAGCGGGCATCTTTTACTCTGATAACTTAAATGGTGTAAAATCAAATATGTCATTCTTTCCAAATTATCACATTCTTTTATGGGATTTTCAAATCGAATAATTCACTTTTATATAAAAGCTATTATTTTGAATGACATATAACTCTCAAAACGCCCCTTCCGGGCCGTTTTCTGGAATTTTAACTTCGATCCTCACCGTAATACCCTAATTACTTTTCCGCTGCCACAAACCAAATTTGGGGGTGTTACAGTTTGGTATCAGAGCCTATGGTTATAGAGAATCAAATGTTTTCAAACATCGAACTATAACCACACTTTCAAAATGAATGATTTTACACCATATCATTTTACGCCCTCCGTGTCTGCAGACTGCCGTGCTCAATACATTACCTATTAAGATTATGTTGCACTAATCTTTACATGCTTGATAATTACTCTTCACACATAACACACTGTATTATTTCACACTTACCGTTACGCTCTTAACGTACAAAATACTTATAATTATTATTTTCAGCTACTACAGTACCATGTCTTCCAAACCTGTTAATATTACCAAGGCTACCCTTCATACTACTCATACATCACCTTGTTATCATATCACTACGGATGCTACAAATCCCTATGTACTAATATCCCAACCCCAGACTAATACGGAACTTACTCACATACCACTCTCATTATCACCAATTCACTCACCCTTACTTCAGAAAATTAGAGGAACTACTGAATCTTATCCATTGAAGAGTTGATTGGTTGTCCAACAACATTCGAGGTTAGACAGAGTACACACCAAGAAACAATTTGAAAAGAGATTGAGCCAAATTCTCCTTTAACTAAACTACCACACCCATATGCCCCGGAAACTCGACACAGAAAAGTTAGGATTTTAGTACCTTACGAACTCGAACCTTTTATGACACTAAATTGGAGCTACCTCAATGGACTTATTAAGAAGATATACCTATGTTTAGTACCAATTATACTACCATTTTCACCCTTAGACATGATCAGGATAATGTCACCATCCTTTACCACCACTACTATCATCATTCCTTTCACGTCAGTTGGACCCGACTACTCGTTAAGACTACTCACCCAGACTTACCTGTTTACACTCCACCAACGGGAGTCGACTCCTAGAGAGAATTTACCCTCTAAGGTCTCCCTCGTCATTATTGTTTCCACCTGTTTTCACTCCTCTAAACCCGAGTCCTCAAGACTGGATAGAACTTTAGGACAACAGTTACCCATACACCTACTCCTCCCACCAACATGACGCGACTGGAGCGTCATAAAGAACAGATTGATACACTCCTATTAACATCATTGACAAAACACCACTCACAACCAACGACACCCTACCTGAACTTTTGTCCGACAAGATGGACTTCTAGGACGGACTGATAAGGTTTCAGTCAGAGATATTAAGAAACACTCCCACATGGCAATCCTTACAATGAGGAAAAACAGAGATTTATTAACCGCTGCATGGAACATTAATAAAAGACCTTGTATCGTTGGCTTTGTAAAACAATCGATCAAGTTATTAATGTTATGATGTTTACATTAATTATACCCAGACTTACTACAATATCATCTAAGATTGTTACGATTCCTCATACCTGCCATAACTAGGCTACGACCATAGAATTCTCTAAGACAAAATTTCGGAAGGAAACTTGATGAATGAAGAGAAAATTTCTGAACTTCGGCTTTTGTGAATGAAACAGTTTGTTCCCTAGCAATCTCATACCAAGAATTAAGCATTTATCTACAACATTACCTAGACACATTGTGATTTGGGGTTCACAACTGGTTAAAGTCTCACAGTGTGACCACATTATTAAGAGTAGTATACAAATATTTTGTTACTCAAATTATTCTGACATGGTCATTAGGTGGATTTAAATCCGTTTTTCTTGAGATATTGATAGAATATGGCCAGCATAAGCATTACAAATACTCCACTAGCACCAACCACAACCTTGACTCTTAAAGCTATCCAAAAGTTAGTAACCAATACTGTTGCTGTGATACTCAAGGTAACTATAGTAGCTTGTCCGAGTAGCAACAAAATAGCAAGAAAAGAAGAGGAGACGACTAAGTTCTATAAGCATATCAATGAAAGTTTCACGAATTTTAGACCAACTCACTTTAAGAATATAGAAAAAGGTGACTGAACCTACTATTACCATTACCCAAGGATTTTAGACCAAAAGTTAAGCGAGACACTGCAAGAATCAATGCCCAACCCAGAATATCACTTAGGACAAGAAGACCAGTGAAAGAAAATGGAAACTCTTTAAAACCTTAACAACGCCAAAGGATGACACCTATGTTTAAGCAGAAGATAAATTCCTATTGTGGATAAGTAAACCCTAGTTTAAAACCTTCTAAGTTGTAATTTCTTTTGTACTTTACCTTAAGTACGATGGATGTAACCTAAGTGTATCCATTACCTTCTTAGAAGACTCTACCTTGTAATATTTCTGAAATAATCGTAAATCCACGTCTATTTCAATCTCTATTCTATTATCCCTATACATAGTCATTATGTAACAATACCCTGGCACCACTTTAGAAATTTGACTTAAACACCAACTCTGACCAAACAATAGATTATCACCACTCTGTAAGAAAGTCTCACCCAAAACTTAAGTTTATACTGAGGATATCCTATATTCACCCTAGAAATTCCTGACTTATCACCATAGTATGAACAGAAATTTTCTACTGTCTTTTGAAAAAGCAATCATTTCGTCATTTTACATAAACAACATATTTCACACCATCTAAAACTTCTTGAAAAAGCATAAATATCACGGTGACTGAGCCAAGCATTACATTATTTGGTCCTCGAATTATACATAGCCTGATCAACTATGTCTAATTTAGGAAGAATCATGTCATGAATGAAACAGTTATCTTTCAGATTTCCTAATAACAAATTCCATTCCAAAGAAAAAGCTTGAGACAAGATAAATTGCTTATAAATGTCACTTTTGACCAACCACAAATAAATACCTACACATATTACCCACCATTCTTATGATAAGAAACTGACAAAAGTACAAGCATTAGAAACTTAAGAGTTCACAAGGACTTATGGGAAGCACAAATAACATAAATTTTATTAGAGACCATAGAAATTAGAACATAACGACAAAATTAGCAACGGTAATGCTAAAAGTTACAACTATTTATTCCAACCTTCCTACTACCAATTTTTCATACGCCATATCCACGATAAGGGCTACAATCACCAGCGGAATGACAAACACTAAAATCACGACCAAATATTGAAAGTCTTCGTCCGGAGCGTACCTCAAATAGATAACCACAAGAATAACATACACAATTGCTAGCATAATTATGAAATGCATTAGTACTTGACCTATTTATACTGTGATACGTATTTTTATATACATCTATATCTGTTCTAGTTCTAGTCTTCGTCCAAATCATTTTATAATACGTATTTCTATACACATTTATACTTGTGCGAGACTATGTTAGCAACGGGTTGTGAACACACAGGTTGCAAGCCTGGAATGGGACGGGCTTGGAACTGAGTGGATTTATAACGCCTTTGCTGGGAAACTCTATTTACTTACTGGTAGAAATGCTTTACCTGTTTATCAAATACATGATTGGTAGTATACACTGTTCACTAGCCGTTAAATTCCCAAAGTTCCTGACTGTTATTTTCATTATTCCTAGTCCTTAGACTTATTAATTGACCCAATATTCGAATTTATTCCATCTAGCATGAATAAATCTAACTAGGTCTCGTTCCCTCTATTTTCGGATAAGAACCGTTCGACAACATTTTTCATAATCCCTCACCTCAGAACACCACATGTTTCAACACCTATCGCAGACTGAACTTCGGGACGAAGTTCAAAATTTAGGGGTAGATACTGTAAGATCCCACGAAAATCCATTATGATAATCCTCATTTATTAAAGATAACCTCTAGTTACCATGTAGCAACACCCATTTTTTTTACGGGAAAATTTAAATTTTTCTTTAATATACTATACTCACGACCAACACAAGATTAAGATAAGCCTACATATTTTATATGAACTATTTTCCACTTTATTATTTTTTTATTAAACTCTTTACGTAATACGAATACTGAACCCTATTAGATTTTATTAACGTATACGCTCTCTATTAAAATTATCTCACGTCTAATATAATTAGTTGGAATATATTAATAAACTTTGATATTTTTATAAACGTTATATTTTTACGTTACCTTGTCTTAAATTTTATGACTTAAGGACTTAACATTAGTAATTACCAAGATCAAACTGTATCTCAAATTGTATCTTAAACTATTTATATCAAAAGGCCATTACGTGTACCATTTCAAAATTTCATACGTATTCCATTTCAAAGCCATACATATTCTATCTCAAAATTTCCCTACGTGTTCCATTCAAAAGTGTCATACGTTTTCCATTTTTAAAATACCCTACGTGTTCCCTTTTATCTCCAAATACTTGTTATAACAAACTAAACAAGAACGTGTATCAATTTATTGCCAAACATACATTGTAACATAATAATATATATACTTCCTCCTTCACGTATCCACTCACACACACGCATACAAACTTTCATAATTCTCAAATAGCCTAAGCCTTTTTCCACCTCATCACCGGCCACCCCTCTCCACAACCACCGCCGCTCACCTTACTACACCGCCACCACCACTATGATCCCCTCATCATCCCCATCATTTCCTCATAATCCACGCGCCAAGAAACTCACTCAAACACCACGATTAAACCACCACTGCTGCCGCTATTTTTAAGGAGTTTGTTGGTTCGAGTCTTTCCCAGTCACCACGCGACACCGCCGCTCTGTTCTTCTCCTTCTCGTCATGGTAAAACTGAGAATCCCGTCATTATATTTTCTTTATTTATTACCGATTATTATTGCTCTGTTTTCGTGGATCTATAACGGAATTAAATCAATTTGAGTTAACTATCGTGACTATAAAACGAGGCTGTTGAATCATGATTTAAAAATCGAGTGAAAACGTTTTTAAAAATCATTCGTGTGGTAAGATTGTTAACAGGTTTTGTTGATTCGGTTTTGTATACGGGTCGGGTTAAAACCCGACTAGCAGTTCGGTTGATGTCTCTAATGGAGACTTAGTTATATAATAGTTTGATCTTGATTTGATTTTTGGTCTCGATGTAGTTTTAGCTGCGTTTCGGACAGAGACCGAGACCACTAGGGTCTCGGTAATGTTCTTGGCAAATACTTGTAGTATTGTTGTTGGTTGTCATTGTTAGGTTGTTGGTCTCGGTTCAGTAAGACACCAAGGGGTGTCGAAATAATGTGAAACTTTGTTTTGCTTCTTATAATGGTTATGGTTATAATTTGTTGTAGTTGTGGTTTATGCGACTTTGGTTAGAGTCTCGAGTTAACAGCCGCAAGGGTGCGTGTATTTGCGTCGGGTTGTGGTCTTGGTTACGGGTCCGTACGACCCAGTATATACTTATTTTACTTCCGACCCGGTTTGTGTCTTGTGTGACAGATTCAAAATTGGCTTATTCTATGTGACTTATTTGGTGTTAATTGGATTTGGGAATGGATGGGCAATGGGCTTAGTAGCCCATGAAAGAGGGCCATGTTTGCATTTGTGTTTGTATTAAAATGATGTGGATAGTGGGCTTAATAGCCCATGACATGGGGCTAAAGTTTTAAAACGGGATTGGATCAGTTAAATTTACCTAAGTAATTTGTAGTAATATTTCGAACTATTAAACGTGAACTAACGATATTTATTTGATTTGACATTAATACACTTTAGTACATTTCGGGTTGAACTTGGAATCGTGATTTGAACTTGAATACGGACTTTGATTATTACACTGGGACGTTTGGACAATCATGAACCATTATCGGACTTACAATATTAGAAGACGGACTTATTGAACATTTTATATTAGACTCGGACAGGACACAAAATCTTCAATAAAACCTAAACTAATATTTACAAGGTTAATAGTGGGACATAAACTTGATAAATATTGTAATTTCAGTTTTGGTTAATCCAAATCTCGATGACTCGAGAAAAACTAGTTTTATTAACTAAACTCATTTTTATAAAACATCATTGTCTTATACCAACTAATTGGAAATAACGGGGTAAATGCCGAAACGTACAAACTAGTTATTTTATTTGAGGTGTTTATTTGACTTTAGCTGCTAAGTTGTCCTCCTTGGTTTGAGTTCTCGTCAGTATCCTCTTGAGTTAGTTGATGTCTATTCTATTTAGCGTGAGTTGTCTGTCGAGTCTAGGTTATCTTACCACACCACACGAAACATTGCAGCTAAGCTTTTGATAAGTTTTGGAAAACTGAATAATCCACGAAAACTATGACACTTTATCTTTTATAGACTTTATTATTGTGCTAGACGTGTTTTGAGATAACTGTATACGTACTAGGTTGTGCCGATACTAGATCGTTGTGTATCATCATGCTATATGAGACCGTTGTGATCTGCTCTAGATGCCAGTCGTGTCAGTGTGATCTTTGCTTTGCTATGGCTAAGGTGAGTCGTGGCCCCTACTTTTCACACTTGTTTTTAATAACTCTTTTGGGGGAGATACATGCTTTAACTGTTTTATATTACTTGAAATATCTTATGATTTACTCAAAATCATCAACTATGCTCTACATGCTTGAATTATACTTGAAAGGAATACATGCTCATTATATGTGCAAATTGTCTGATTAGCTTAAACACGGAACATGGAAGATAACATTTTCAAGCTACTTGATGTAACATGATACTGAAAACTTATTGTATGCATTCATGTGACAAATGAATGTACTGCTACTTTAATATGATATTTCTACATTTCACTATAAATAATTGCCAAGACTAACATTACGCATGATTCACCTATATTGCCTAAGCACACTTTATTGCCATAAAGTCCCTCGATCATGAGCCATTAATCACTGCGGTGAGCGCGAATATAGTGAACAGCTTCGAAACCTGTTAAAGGCTGACGACCTATCCCCTAAATACTTTGACGGAATGCCTTATGGTTAGTCGTATTTAGCAGTGATACACTATATTTGAGAAAAATAGGAATTGGCAAATCACCTATTAACTTGAGGGCCATAAATCACCCATCAGGTAACCCTGGTGGGACACCCAATTGTTAACGTTTTGCGTGTCATGAGGCTTAGGGCAATATAACTTTATGAATATATGAATGTTTCATATATATCCTAGGATACAGCTGTATCTAGAAGACCACCACTTTACACTGATAGATTTCAGACATTAGATTATTATTTCACTACGTGTTATGATTATGAATCCCGTACTTGAATTTTAATTGTTATCATATGTGAATTAAACAAGAACTCTACAAAAGACAACCCAAAATGCTTGGTATATCGATACATTTAAAAGCTGACCCAACAGTCTATATCGAGCGTATAACAACGTAGCTCATCTGCATTTATACCCGAACTTATGATTTTGGTGATCATACATGATTTACTTGTGAATTTTATACAACACAACTTATTAATTATTTCATGAAGGATTACAATTTATGTCGACAATCACTATACACCTTTCGAAGAAAGTTATTTTCTATAAACTCCACGAACTCACCAACCATTGTGTTGACGTTTTAAGCATGTTTATCTCAGGTAATTAACGGAGCAGGACAAGACACGGAGCGGGCATCTTTTACTCTGATAACTTAAATGGTGTAAAATCAAATATGTCATTCTTTCCAAATTATCACATTCTTTTATGGGATTTTCAAATCGAATAATTCACTTTTATATAAAAGCTATTACTTTGAATGACATATAACTCTCAAAACGCCCCTTCCGGGCCGTTTTTTGGAATTTTAACTTCGATCCTCACCGTAATACCCTAATTACTTTTCCGCTGCCACAAACCAAATTTGGGGGTGTTACCTTGTGCATCAGGTGTGTACAACATCTTTGACAAATATAAGAGTAACATGTTTGTACAACCATGATGAAACAATAACGCAACAACATGCTGACCACAAACATGACTTGTATCCAAAGACCGTAACAGTGCATCAACCAGATCCAGTCAGCCCCATACTAATAGAAAAGAAACCATGAAACCCGCATAACTGAGCATATGTCATATTACCACGCATAACCAGGAGTCATAATACCACGTACCATGCCCACAAATCTGCCGAACAAAGAACAGCAACATCCACGTCCAAGACGACTAGTAAACCAAGAAACATCCAACCGCCAACTCATAAAAATATCATTACTCACACCAATTGGTATCATATCAGATCAGACCTCTTGTACATCATTTTGTTATACAAACAACCTGCTATCATCTCTCTCATAACCCACTTACAATTCGAAAAAAAATAATACCATCAATATTAATTACTTACAAAATAACATACAACCAAACTTACACCATATTATCTTTCACGTAGGAGTAAAACCAAACCTGAGAATGGTTTATATCATTAACGCTTCCACACCAGCCAAACACCCAACAACATAAAATATGAACAGAATAATCACGTTACACCCTAGCTCGGATTAACGTTTACTGCAAAGTGTAACCAAATCCACCAAGTCGACAATCAATAGAACAGTGATAGTACCAACAGACCCAGCGAGAAAAAAAAAAAAAAAAAAAAAAAAAAAAAAAAAAAAAAAAAAAAAAAAAAACACTCCCCACACTAGACGACACCCTAACAGGATGATCGTTGAATGAAAACCATGGTACATGATGGCGCTAAACCTCAAACGGAAATAATTAGGATTCAAAAATCTAAACAATCATGAAACAACAGTAAATCGAGATACAGTCACACCACCTGATTCGAACCCGTTGAGCAAAACTAGAACGTAACGAGATACAGACACACCACCCGTTAAGAACTAGAATCCAAGATCACCTCTCAAGTTGCTAACCTTGAGATAGCAAGGAAAATATAATTAGTTCTCCAGTGGGGAAAACTAAGAATAAAAATTGCAACGTAATTCTCTGATTCAATTGATAGACTCTTTGAGTATTTACAAGAGAATTACATCTACTACTCCATTAAGCCATGATCCTACTAATTAGGGAATTACAAATAAACTGAAAATAAACTGCAACTACACTACTTAGACTAAGTCCAATTCTGGGAATTAAACATAACGAGGAATTAAAAAAAAAAAAAAAAAAAAAAAAAAAAAAAAAAAAAAAAAAAAAAAAACATGCTGTAAGTAGGAGGCTTGTGAAGTGATTTTGGCCCATCATCCATTTGAGGTTTCCGGCACTTCCATTCCCATCAGGCTCACTCGACTGACCCAACCAACATTCGGTCCGACTATGCGCTCCGGCCCAGTAATGTCATCTTCAAACATAACGGCTAGTGACCGTTGTTCTTCCATAGTCGCATTCCCATCATTCCCTCCATCGTCAGAAAAGTTTGCCCTCAAACTTGGAATGACTTCAGTCAGATCATAGTATGGTTGCAGGTCGATAACATTGAAGGTGCCGACAACTTCATGTTCACCCGGTAAACCAATCTTGTAAGCATTGTCGTTCACTTTGGCGATAATCTGGAAAGGACCATCTGACCGGGGGCTGAGTTTAGACCGTCGCTTTAAAGGAAAACGTTCTTTACGTAAATGTAGCCACACAAGGTCACCGGGTTTAAAGGCGATGAGTTTGCACGCTCGATCACGATGAGTCTTTTCTTGGGAATCAAGTTTGTGAATCCGGTTACGAACTTCCTCATGTAAAGCTTGAATGTCTTTAGCACGTGTTTCAGCTTCAGGACTAATTCGACTAGTAGTATCTAAAGCTACCAAGTCAACTAGGGTAATTGGATTAGACCCATACACAACTTCAAACGGACTATGTCCATTCGTCTTATGTGGTACCCGATTGTAGGCGAACTCGGCGTGAGACAAAGCAACATCCCATTGAGTGAGCTTTTTCCGAGCAAGTGCCCGCAAAAGAGTCCCCAACGTGCGGTTAGTAACTTCGGTTTGGCCATCGGTTTGAGGGTGGCACGTAGTACTGAATTTGAGTTTGGTACCCAATTTTCGCCATAGTGTCATCCAGAAATGACTGAGAAACTTAGGGTCTCGGTCACTGACAATGGATTTAGGAATTCCGTGTAATCGAACTACTTCGCGGAAGTAGAGCTCAGCAACATCTTCCCAAGGAGCGCAAGGAACCGGAAGAGGAATGTACAACCCATGATTTTGAGAACGACCTTTAGCCATATAACACGTGAGACAGCGCCGTACAAAATGATCAACATCCCGATCCAACCGTGGCCAAAAATAGTACTGCTTTAATAAAGCACTTGTCTTATCAGCACCAAAATGACCAGCCAAACTCCCTTCATGTAGTTCTTGAATCAGTTGTGTTCGAAGACTATTTCGAGGAATACACAAGCGAGTTCCTTTGAAAAGATATCCATTAACCAGGTGGAAATCTTTGACCGCATGGTGTAAACAAAGCGAAAACAACTCACAAAAATCTGGATCGGTGGCATACTCACACTTGATTTGCTCAATTCCCACTATCTTGGTTCCCAAGGTAGTGGTAAGAAGATGTTTCCGGGAAAGTGCATCAGCCCCTTTGTTTAATCGGCCCGACTTGTGATGAATAGTGAATGAAAATGATTGTAGAAACTCAACCCACTTGGCATGACGAGGCTGTAACTTATGTTGCCCTTGTATGTACTTGAGTGCTTCATGATCCGAATGAAGAATAAATTCTTTGGAAATCAAGTAATGTTGCCAATGATCTAACACCCGAACAAGAGCATAGAACTCTTTTTCGTAAGTCGAATACTTCCTCTTAGCTTCATTTAATTTTTCACTAAAATAGGCTACGGGTCTGCCCAATTGAGACAAAACAACCCCGATACCCACACCGGAAGCATCACACTCGACCTCGCAAGTCTCATCAAAGCATGGCAAAGCTAGGACCGGTGTAGAAGTCAATCGCCTCTTAAGTTCTTCGAAAGCCTGTTGCGCTTGTTGGGTCCATTCAAATCGTGTTCCTTTTGTAACCTCAGTCAACGGGGCAACAATAGTACTAAAATTCTTCACAAATCTCTGGTAAAAAGACGCAAGTCCATGAAAACTTCGGACCTGCTGTACGGAAGTGGGTACAGGCCAGTCACGAATGACTTGGACCTTGCGAACATCAACTTCTATTCCCTGTGAAGAAACAACGTAACCCAAAAAGGTGACTTGGTTAGTAAAAAAATGACATTTGTCCTTGTTACCGAACAACTTTTCGCGAGCCAAAACATCGAACACTTGTTGAAGGTGAGATTGGTGTTCACCTTCGGATCGACTAAAAATCAGCATGTCATCGAAATAAACGACGACAAACTTGCTGAGGAAAGGCTTTAGAGTTTGGTTCATTAAGCGCATAAAGGTACTCGGTGCATTCGACAATCCAAAAGGCATGACTAGCCATTCATAAAGTCCTTCTTTTGTTTTGAAAGCTGTCTTCCATTCGTCACCTTCGCAAATCCTGATCTGATGATACCCACTCCGCAAATCAATCTTTGAAAAAATAGTTGACCCATACAACTCATCTAATAGGTCATTCAATCTGGGAATCGGAAATCGGTATTTAATAGTGATCTTGTTGATGGCCCTGCTATCAATACACATCCTCCACTCACCATTCTTTTTTGGAACTAATAAGGTTGGCACCGCACAAGGACTTAAGGACTCCCGAATGAGCCCTTTAGCAAGCAAATCATCAACTTGTTTGTGGATCTCGGCTGTCTCCACTGGAATGGTTCGGTGGGCTGGTTTGTTGGGAAGAACGAAACCGGGAATAAGATCAATTTTGTATTGAACGTCTCGTAAAGGTGGTAGTCCAGGAGGAATTTCCTTGGGAAACACATGAGAGTAAGCTGCTAATAAAGGTTGAACCAACGGATGTACCTCTTTCGGAGTGGACTCAATATCATCATCGAGTCCTAGAAGGATAATTTATTCGCACTCTGAATATTCATGTAATCCAGCCTTAAGGAGTGTGTTCAATGATTGTTGAGGTGTAGGGTTACTGGTGGTAGGAATCATAGGTGTTAAAGTGATTAGTCGACCATTAAAGATAAAAGAATATGTATTCTTATACCCATCATGGTTAACTCGATGATCAAATAACCAAGGGCGACCGAGGAGCACGTGACAGGCGTCCATTGGGATGATGTCACACCAAATCTGATCATTATACACACGCCCAATACTTAATGAAAGTAAGACGCGGTGCGATACCCGAAGGCCCTTACCATGATTTAGCCACTGAATAGTATAAGGCAATGGATGAGGTTCAGCTGTGAGACCAAGTTTAGTGACCATTGTTTGTAAAGCAACATTAGTACAGCTTCCTCCATCAATAATCACATTGCAAACTTTCTTAAGGATCGTACACCGCGTGTGGAAGATGGACTCACGTTGACTCTGACCATCTTGTGATATAGACCCGTTGAGAACTCGTCGAACAACAAGACATTCACCCGCATCAGGTCCTACAATTTCTTCATCATAATCAAACTGATGAGCTTGATTATAGGACTCGTCTTCTTCGAAACAGGGGTCTCCCGCAGACTCGTACTCGGCGAGTGTAATAATTTTGCGATTAGGACACTCGGAGGCGAAGTGTCCCAATCCTTGGCATCAAAAACAACGTCGAAGTGCTTTAGGAATGGTGGGTGCGTTGGAAGCAGGGGGCGGTTTGTAGTAGGGTTAAAAGGCTTACGAAAATTATTAGGTTCTGGGATTTTAGTAGCGTTTGTGGGTTTGATAGTGGGCTTTTGTGATTCCAGTTTCCCTTTGGCTTTGATTTGGGATTCAACTTTGTGGGCTAATAACACGAGTTCAGATAGTGTAGAGTAGGGTTGTAACTCGACTATGTTTGCGATGTGGGCATCCATCCCGCCAAGAAAACGAACAAGGGTCTGTGGATCATCTTCAACAAGGTCGCACTTCATCAACAAATATTCAAATTCCTGTGCATACTCTCCCACCCCGCGCCCGGACTGTTTGAGAGAGTGTAACCTGGAAAAACTCACCTGAAGATCGTAAATAGGTAGGAATTTGGCTTTCAACAGCTTCTTCTTCTTACTCCATGACCGGACCTTTTCTTTTCCCTATTTTTCTCGTTTCGAACAAACATTTGCCCACCATGTTGATGCATACTTTCGTAGTTTCAATGCTACAACTTTAACCTTCTTTTCATCAGGAGTTTGTTTATAGTCAAAGACCCGTTCAACAGTTCTTAACCATTCCACAAACTCGTCCGGATCTAGACGTCTATCATATTCAGAAATATCTACCTTGATGTCACTGTTGTTAGAACCTCTCTCATGTCGTCGACCATACGGATTATAATCCCCAGCAGTTGAGTACACATCATCATCTTCCTCATCGCGTCGATCTCGTTGATGTTGCAGAGAGATTGTCAACTCTCGGACCTGTTCCTGAAGTTCCCTGGCTTGTTGTTCTAAAACACGATTATCAGTTGTCATGGTGTTAATACGAACGGAAACGGAGCCTAGGCTCTGATACCAAATGATGGCACCAAACCTCAAACAGAAATAATTAGGTTTGAATCTAAACAATCACGAAACAACGATAAATCGAGATACAGTCACACCACCCGATTCGAACCCGTTGAGCAAAACTAGAATGTAACGAGATACAGACACACCACCCGTTAAGAACTAGGATCCAAGATCACCTCTCAAGTTGCTAACCTTGAGATAGCAAGGAAAATATAATTAGTTCTCCAGTGGGGAAAACTAAGAATAAAAACTGCAACGTAATTCTCTGATTCAATTGATAGACTTTTTGAGTATTTACAAGAGAATTACATCCACTACTCCACTAAGCCATGATCCTACTAATTAGGGAATTAAAAATAAACTGCAACTACACTACTTAGACTAAGTCCAATTCTGGGAATTAAACATAACGAGGAATAATTAAAAAAAAAAAAAAAAAAAAAAAAAAAAAAAAAAAAAAAAAAAAAAAAACATGTTGTAAGTAGGAGGCTTGTGAAGTGATTTTGGCCCATCATCCATTTGAGGTTTCCGGCACTTCCATTCCCATCAGGCCCACTCGACTGACCCAACCAACATTCGGTCCGACTATGCGCTCCGGCCCAGTAATGTCATCTTCAAACATAACGGCTAGTGACCGTTGTTCTTCCACAGCCGCATTCCCATTAGTACACCCTATACAGAAACGATACCTATAGATGTGGGTATAGGATAAAACCTATGTGGAGCGTAAACAGGAAATTACAATCAAAAGAACAAACCCTAATAGTTAGGGTTCGCCATAATCTGCAAGAAAACCACCGAACGTGCAGCGATTGGAACCAAATAAACCGTGTGAACAGAAACTACAAGACGATATGGGTAAACCCTAAGAACTTATCCACATCGGCTATAGACCCAAATTGCGAATCAAAACTCTAGCACGCCACCTTTTCGATGCAAACACATCCCTAGATAATCGATTGCATACCATAAGAAGTAGAGAGGCGATTATGAAAGAGATAATGACCGGAAAAGATGGGAAAAGGTGGCGGCTGGATTTCGCCCCTTAAAAAAAGTATTTTCTTTAGTTATCCGCATTTTATAACGACTCGATTTGTTCCTTTTTCGGCCAAAATTATTATTAATACGATTATAAATATCAAAATGAAGGCACGATATGTGAGATGAAAATAAATACGCAAAATGTACATATAGCAACGACACATATTATTTCAAAGTCATTATTTGCTACTAAACACGTATAATGTCAAGAACATGATATCAATAGTTAAATTTTAACAACATGTTAGATAAATAAAAGTCAAATCCTTCATGCATCAATAATTTATTCAAAATTTAATCAATCTTAATACATAATAAAAAAAATTATATATAACTCACGCGTGCACAAGTATTATAACTATGTAAGTATAACAGTCTTAATATAATTTTATAGAAAAATCTTAGACTTTATAACCCATAAATTTGTGAACTGTCACAATGTTTAAAATCAAAACGAAGTTATTCAAATATTGTTACCCGTCATACTATCTACCCGAAGTACATTTATTGAAATATTATTACTCGTTATACTATTTGCGTAAAACCCGTGCGCGGGTTTTAAAACTAGTATTATCAGTGATATTAACGAAGTTTTGCTTCTTAATTATAATTAAATGTTTTGGTTAAAATTATATTTTACTGAATATGTTGGTTTTTCTATTAATAAGTGAAAAATAATCGCAAAGTTCAATCAAATTCGTTAGTTTTAATGGAATTATATTTGTTTTGTTCGTTTAAAGAAAATTTTACACCTGATTATTTTTAGTAATATTTTCGTCACTCATTTCAAACAAGTTTTAAATGGATGGACATTAAATGGAAAATTGTTAATAGTGACCAAAATTTAGTTAACACGGTTTAGACCATGTGTAATGGTAGATGGTGTACCATGGGGCATAGTGTGACATGTGGCAGTGTGGGCCATCATGAGGCTTGGAAGGAAAAGTGGTGTAATGATAGATGGGGCATTGTGTGACACGTGACACTGGTTGTCTTTTTTTTTTTTTTTTTTTTCTTTTTTTTAATCACCAAAATTTACATTTTTTATTTAAACACTACTAAAATTATTATTTTTATTCAATAATTTATTGTTATTTAAAAAACTTCACTTCCAAGAAAATGAAAACATATACAGCTATGCGTTAAAAGTTTATTCAATAGTCATTGGGTTTTTTGAAATAAATATTTTTCATAGCAATGGGCCACTAAAAATAATTTAGTTTAGGTTTTATAAACAGCTCTACTATAAGAACAAAATTTAGGGCTTCCTCATTATTTATGTCGCCTCCACCAACATAAGTGCTTTCATATCTGGAGGTGCTTAATGATGATCAGATAATCTGAGTCAAAACACAGCCTCAAACACCCCCAAAGTATGCATGACTTTCTCACAAAATCAGCAATTCATCCCTAAATCAGCCACGAGAGTCAAAGAATTAAATGGTAGTCAACAGGGGCGCGGGCGTGGACGGAAAAACGCCCCAACGTTTTTTTGAAGGTTCAGCGCCTATGTGTAGTGGATGAGGGGCGTGGAAGGGGCGCGAAAATGGGTTTTTTGGGGAGTTCAGCACCCCATTACACATGGTCTTATAGTGGTAATTCTGTATGACCGTATTCTAAAAAAAAAAAAAAAAAAAAAAAAAAAAAAATCTTTAGAAATCGAAGACAAATGAAAGGAAGTGCTTTCTCTTTTATCAAAATCTCCTTGCTTTGCTTCTAATTTCGATCTTGGAATCTTGATTTACATCTCACCCCGTCCTTTAGTGGATGAGGGGCGTGGAAGGGGCGCGAAAATGGGTTTTTTGGGGAGTTCAGCGGCCCATTACACATGGTCTTATAGTGGTAGTTCTATATGACCGTATTTAAAAAAAAAAAAAAAAAAATCTTTAGAAATCGAAGACAAATGAAAGGAAGTGCTTTCTCTTTTATCAAAATCTCCTTGCTTTGCTTCTAATTTCGATCTTGGAATCTTGATTTACATCTCACCCCGTCCTTTCTATAACTTTCCGCAATATCCCCCTCTTTTACTTCTTTTATTTACAAGACTGTCACTATCATCCATCCATCAACTTGGGATCAAACAAAACCAAAAAGAACATCAAACTCCCAATTACCAATTCATATTCTCTTCTTTTCCAGCATTTGGTCTACAATCTTACCCTTTATCTTTTCCATTTCCCCATTCAAATTTTAAACACAACATACTTCAAAAATGGATTTTTAAGAGTAAATGTCCTTATGACTTTATAAGGTCCAAGGATATTTTGACCATTAAAAATAAAGAGAATTACATATCTATCCGATAAAACTTGCATAATTGCAACAAACTTCAACCATTGATGAATTGTTGTGCATTAAAAGAATCAAAACACATAATAAATCTAAAAGCATCCGCAATGCGATGCTTGATAAAAAGATTTTTACTATTTCAAATAGCTTTTCAAAAGCTTTTTAGCATTGGGGAGTATTACTTTTTAAAACATTTGGAACAATAACTCAGTTAATGTCAAGTAGTTGGAGTATGATTTATTTACGAGTAAAAAATAATACTCCAACCACTTGACATTAACCGAGTTATTCTTCCAAATGCTTTAAATTACTAATAATACAAAACAGCTCTTGAAACATATTAAACTTCATAGCTTAGTGCCATTTTCTGTGGTTCGTAATATGATAAAGTAACCCCTAAACCCACCAAATACTATATTTGTATCTTTTTGCAAAATCGTTCTTATTATTGTTAATACTTTCTTTGAAATCAAATTATAATTAAAGTTTATTTCGCATCCACAAAATGAATGTTTTATCAGACGCCGCAATGTGCGAGAAGAAATATATCGTTGTTTCTGTTTAGCAAAACTAAATCCTGGATGTATGACTTCATTCCTAGTTTTATTTATGTATCTAAACGCTATACTCATAATGAAAACGTTAGTCCTGTAATATAGCAGTAGATAATCATAAAAACAATTGTAGAAAATTTGAAATATGATATATCGAACATAATAGAAAAATTAACACTTTTAAGAAGCCAATATAGAGTTAACATCAAATAAGAAGAAAATTAAAATGAGTAGAGTGACAAGAAACCAAAACCACACATTTCAGATGCAATTAAAAAAGTAGATGCATCTCTCTTTAAAATTCTATTTTTTTATATAAAACGTATGGCTAAAAATTCTTTTCATTTTTCTCATTTTAATTTTTCCAACCAGCAGATCACTTTCCCGGCCAATATATGCTAAACACAAAGAATTACATAAAAGCACAAGATTCCCGCACGTTCCTTCCTTCGGGTTAACTTTTCTAACATCAAATTGTTTATTTCTTCATTGTAATCATTGCTGAAGAA
The DNA here is from genome assembly GCA_021014915.2 of Artemisia tridentata subsp. tridentata. NCBI lineage: Eukaryota > Viridiplantae > Streptophyta > Magnoliopsida > Asterales > Asteraceae > Artemisia > Artemisia tridentata. Next base: position 273,423,511 of record CP139507.1, on the reverse strand, counting down.
TATCAATCAAATTCAAGTTAGTAGGGAGTGTTATTTATCTTATTTTATTCTATACTTTTAATCGCGGAATATTTAATCTTCAATCAATCATTGATGAACTGAAGTAAATCAAGGTCGTCAACTTTCTTTAACGAGCATGACATCTTTTTCAATCACTGCTAATGTTAATTTTGAAGTTTGAAGTGTCGAAACAAAATATATGGATTTTTTATTCTTATTCATTGATATTATGATTAATACTTACAAGTTTAAAGTAAACATGGAGAGCAAAAAATAAATAAATTGAAACCAAACAAATATGAGATCAAGTTTCTAAAAAACCTTTCCGTAGCAAAGTTAGTAAATTAACCCATTCGTGCTAAAATGGGTAGTTTCGAAAACAGGAAGCTCCTCACATTCCTTCAAAATAGACAAGTGATCAAGCTCAAACAAATCCGAGCTTGAATCACTTGCCATATCATCATCATCGTCGCCATCTTTTCTTTCAAATATTGATGTTACATGGACCTTCGTAAAATCTTGTTCGCCATAGATAGATTTTTCGCCACATGGACGTGAATGTTCATCTATTATGACACTCACGGGGTAAAATCTAACCGTCCTTCGAATCCCATTGTTGAGCTTCTCCCTTGATCTTGGGGAGTTTTTGCTTAAACATGATCTTGTAAATGAAGAAGCCGAAGAACAAGTGGATCCATGTAATGATTTTGATTTTCTTTTGAGTTGGTTATGATCAATACCGGTGGAATTCAAATCTTTTGGTTTCTTGAGATGCCCATTTGCGAAAAGAGTGTTGAGGAAGGTGGTTAGTCTACCTCCGGGTGAAATTGGTTGCTTTACTTTCTTTATGTTTGCATAAATCTTCAACGCTCGAGCTTTTGATTTAATCAAAGTCCCATATTTGATTTTGTTAGTTTGATTATTGTCCAAAGAGTAACCAATCTCCATTGGCTCATGTTTTTCCAAGGAACCATTAGTTTTTACATGTTTTGGCCTCCTAAAAGGGCCAAAACAAGAATGTTTCTGCGACCTGTATTCGCAGAAACCTTCTGGTTGTCCAAAGCTCGAAAGAGACGAGCTCAACCCAGAACTAGAAGAAACCGAATCATCATAGCTATCCAACTTCGGATTAAATTCTGGCAATGATGAAGGCCTCGTTCGACGACGGGTCAAAATTTTTGCATTTCTCATATCGACCCATTTTTTAACCAAATAAGCTCGGCGGAGACTCGTTGTTCCTTCATCCTCCACCACACTACTAGCTCTTGTTGTGTCAACACCACTAGGTTTAATTGAAACTTTCTCTTCCCAACGCTTAAACTCGCTGAATTTCTCATCACCAACGTCCATGGAGCGGTAGATTTCGTCGAGAAGATCAGAAGAAAAAGATGTATTTTGAGTGCTTTTTCTTGATTTGTTTGATTGATGATTATTCCAACCATACATTCTCTCCTAGGATTGGAAAAATAAAGAAGTGCTTTGTTAGTTTAAAGAGAGAAAATGAGGAGAAAAAAGAGATGAACAGGGTGTAATGTAAAGGGAAATATATAGAATGCGCGTGCATGGTGGCAGGGTGATCGCAAAGTTCTTTATTAGTTTTCAATATTGATAGCCAACAGAGGACTTAATTACTTAAATGAAAATGCATTAACTATTTTTGTATAATTTTATTGATTTTGCTAACCATCACCTTAAACTTTCCATGATTAATATATAATTAAAAAATGAAAGGCAGAATTGCATATATATCTCTAACATAACATTTCATATTTAAAATGATTGGATATATATAATTATGGAATATATGATGAGTTTACTAAATGTTAATCTAACAATCATATAATGTTATACAATACTACTTCGGTCCTATAAAAACTATTCACTTTAATTTTTTTTAAGTCTTTCTTTTTCAACTTTGACCTTAAATATTTATGTTTGCGTTAAATAACACTTGATGAAAAATATATGAATGGATTTGAATTTAAATGTATTTTTATTAGTATAATTTTCATCAAGTATTATATAACGTAAACAAAAATATCTAAGGTTAAAGTTGAAAAAGAAATACTTAAAAAAATCAACGTGGACAGTTTTTATGGGACGGAGGGAGTATAAGATTATAAGATTATGATGAGTTTACTAAATGTTAATTTAACAATCATGGAATGTTAAACAGTATACGGTTATGGTTATCGAAACCCTAATTTTATATCCAATTTGTACTATATATTTTTTTGGGAAAAGAAAACATTGATGTTTGGTTAAAGAAACAAAATGTAGTGACACTAAAATGACACTTAAGATTGTATTTGGCAACGAGCGTTTTAGAATGTTTAGTAGCGTTTAACTATTAATGTAGTTTTTATAGTTGAGTGCTTCTTTAACAATAAATACTAGGCATTTATTTATTTTAGTTTTATTTATTTTTATGTGGTGTGATCGGCTCTGAACAGTCAACTTAAATCAACCACGGATGTGGTCAAACAAAGTCAAACTATCAAGGACACAATGCAATAATCCAAGGAGTATAGTTTTATCCCCGGGTCGTTTAAGTCCCAGCGAGATGCGAAATTGTGCTTAAAAACGGATCGTGATCAAGTGTTATTGAACAGAAAAGGGATTATGGTTTTGATTACACTAATGAGATAAGAAAATAGCTTTAACCAAGCTATATAAACAAGAATGGAAAAACAAGTTACTTAAAAACGTATAAAAACCTAAAAGCGTACGTTTAAATTTAAATAAACGTGAACGAACGAAATAAAAAGTGAGTTTTAAGAAATAAAAAGCCTACGGATATGAAATTTATATTTTTACAACCCTAATAATTTAAAGAAAATTATTGGAAAAAGAAAATTATTTATTTGACTTATTAATTAATTATTATTAATTAAAAACTATTTAATAATTATTTAAACTAATTAAAATTCTAATAAATACTAAAAGATCAAATAAAAATCTGAAAATTTTTCTATAAATACTTTAAAGTGACAAGAAGCTAAAAAAATTATAAAAATGAAATCTACTTAATTAAAATTTAAAAAGATAAATTCTATTAAATAGAAGCTATCACTATATTTATGTTTTTGGTTTTTCTTAAGGACTAAAAATATAATTCTATTTTTCCTAGATTAAAAATGACAAAAGAAAAATATGAAAATTGGATTTATATTTTTCTGATTATTTTTCTATTTTTTATGATTTAATTACTATTTTAATTATTTTTTAATTATTTTTAATTCTAATAAATACTAAACAAACTCAGAAAATTATGAAACTTTTTCTATAATTATCCTATGGTGACAGAAACTTATGAAAAATATAAAATCAGAAAGTGCTTAAGTAAAAAGCAGAAAAATAAGCTAAAAAGCTCAAGCTTCTTAAATAGAAGCTATCACTTTATAAAAAGTGGATTTTATTGAAAACTTTAAACTACAAACTTATTATACTACTGAAAACAAACAACTTTAATGAAGACAAAAATTTTTGAAACCTAAAAAATAAGCAGTTTGGACTTTAAAAGCTTAACAGCCAAGCTTTTGAGCTTTGTGAGCTAAAAGCTTGAAAATAAGCTTAAAGCTTATGGAACAAGGATGAAATGTACTGAGACACTTGTGAATGAGTTAAAGGAACCAAGAAAAGCCAGGCTTATAAGCCACAAAAGCTCAAAAATAAGCCAAATGCTTATTGAGTCTGCTGATGTGCTCTGCACAGGGCAAAATTGCCCATTTTCAATTCTAATTTTAGTGGCTTAAAGGAGATCTAAAAATCTTGTAAAAAATTCTAAATACACACAAGCTGGGTGAGTTTTGTAATCCAGAAAATTAGCTTGTGGGAGCTTGTGATGAGTGAGATAAAAATTCTACAAAGTCTGCAAAAATCACAAGGACTGCTGATGCAGTCTGTTTGACTGAGGTGTGTGCAACTCAGTGCACACTTGTGCACTAGGTCTAGGATTTTGTGGACTTGTTAAAGAGACTGAATAGAGCACAAAAACACCAAAGTAGCAGGCTAAAGAAGCCTTTGGCTTAATATGGCTTGAATGAGCTTTTTGTTGACTGAAATGATCAAAGGTGATCCCAAATATGATTTTCCACCTATAGAACTTATCAGGGCTAGAAAGTAGCTTATATAGGCTTAGAAAAGCAGGTTCAAAAGTGAGCTTATGACCAATCTACAGTACCTGTTGATTTTGGCTATTTGAATGGCTGAACCAAACACCCCTTTAGAGTGGGCTGTTTTGAGTTTGAACTAAAACTGATTATTTTAAGCTATGATAATGAATCTTAACTGATTTATAACTTATACTAACTAGATTAAACAACTTAGAAAGTTAAAATAAGCAGTTAAATTAAGCTATGCCTATGTGACTGTTTTTTTTTACTTTTTTGAGTTTATATGAGTTAAACTGAGAAACAAGCTAAATAGACTAAAGAACTGATGAACTATGATCACTAGTAACTGATAAGCTAGGAATAATGACAATAAGCTAGCAATAAGCACTAGAACAGTAGAAATGAAAATTTGACCAAAAACTTAGAAAGAGCTTACAACTGCCAAGCTTGTGGAACAGAGAAACAAGTACCAAGAAACTTCCTATAGGCTCTCCACAGAACCTCTAAACCATAAGCTTCCTTAATTCCAGCTTGTTGACCTCATAGTAGCTTAATTGACCAAATGTTGACTTTCTTTGACCAACTTCCATATTTGAAACTTAGAACTGAATTTCACTAAATAAGTTTACAAAAAGCTATGTAGAGCTTTTGTAAGCTTATTGCAGGGTATTTTTAAGCTTGTTATTGTATTGTAAGGTGACTTTTAGCTTATACGAATTACCACTTAACTTGAAATTACATTATAACTGCAACTGAGTTCAATATGGATTAAAATAAGAACAATGATACCGAAAACAACTTATATTAATCACTGGAATTTAAAGTTTACAAAAGATTAAGACTTAAAATAAAAAAACGATTAAAAAATAAAAACTAACTTATTATTCTAGTCTATTACATGTTTATAAATACTAAAAAAAACTCTTGGATAATCTCTGTCGACATCTCTGAGTACTTCCCACCAATTCTTGACCTTTGATTGCTTGAAATTCATCATATCCGTCCAAGTGGCATTTTGGCGGGAAAATTCTTGCTAGTGGGTTTTGAGCAGGTTTTGTTAATTAAGGATTTTTGTTGATATGTGGAGGTGGAGGAGAGTGGTTAGACACCTGGAGGGTGAGTTGGAAAGTTGAGGACAGGTGGTGGTGGTTTTCTGGGTTTTAATGGTGGTTTGGCGGTTTTGTGTGAGAGGGAAGAGGGTTGACTGGGTTTGACCCAGTATTTAAATACTGGGTGGGTTTTAGTTAAGTTGGGATTGGGCCGGGTCAAAGGATTTAGTGGTTGGGCTGGGTTTGGTTTATGCTTTGGGTTGGGTTTAGTTTTAATAGGGTGTTGGGTTTTATTTATTATTAGATCCGGATTTGGTTTATAGTTTAAATACAACAAGGACCAAAAGTGTAATTTCCTGATTTGTGAAGGGCTGATGTTGTACTTTTCCAAAGTTACTCCAAAGGACCAATATTGCCAAGTTTGAAAGTGTAAGGACCACAAAACATATTTTTCCATTTTAAAAACACCCGGGGACTTGTTTTGTCATTTTTTTAAAACCCCAGGGACTAAAACTGCCATTTGTTTAAAAGTTTCATTCAAGGACCAATTTTGCCAAGTTTGAATATTTCAGGGACCTTGAATGATAAAATTCCACTTTTTTAGATTCTAGGGACTAGATTTGCCAAATTATGAAAGTTCAGGGACTAAAATGCAAATTATGACGTTTATTGTTTGTTTTCCCTGAAACTTATAAAAACACAGTCAGATGATATTTTTATACATTTTTAGACTTTTTAAAGTGTTTTTGACTATTTCTGTAGCTTAAATGTGAAAGAAATGATGAGTATTTACACACTCATCAATCCCCCACACTAAACTATTGCTAGTCCCTAGCAATCTTTTATGAAGTTTTTAATGGATGTATCTCTTTACCAGAAGCCATCACCTCTGGAGTAGCCAAATGTTTCAGTTCAAGTAAGAACTATGGCACACTGATAACCATGTGATTTTGAGCAAATCACCAGCTGTCAACGGTTTTGATTTGTCTTTACCAGAAGCCGTTTGCTTCTGGACTAGCCAGCTCTTAGATAAATTACAACTATTATCTTTGGTGAGCTGATTACCAATTATGGTATTCCAAAGCCTTTACCACAAGCCATAACCTTGCGGGCTAGCCAACTCTTCACTAATTAAAGATATGGTGAGTCGAGAACCATACAATTTTTGGCAAATTGCAAGCCATAAACGGATTTGATATATCTTTACCCAGAGCCGTTTGCTCCGGGATTAGCCAATCCTTATGTGGGTTAGACATGGCGGACTGATAACCATTTTCTGAGTTCTAAGTGAGAAAAAATTTTAAAATTTTGGCTAAAATGGGGGTGCTAGATGATACATTTGATAAAATTCGCTAGAATTTCCCCCCCACACTTAGAACTGAATATTGCCCTCAATATTCAAAGAACCGGTTGTTAAACCAACACTTAGAACGTAAAAGGGAAATACTGAATAGCCATTATTTTTATATACATATTTATTTTATTTTTATTTAATTTGCATTTAAGCCGTTAAGGCATGCAAATTCCCTCTTTTTTTTTTTTTTTTTTTTTTTTTTTTTTTTTTTTTTTTTTTTAACTTGATTATTTACATATATACAACCTGTGGGGCATCTCCCCCACACTTAGGGTGGTAGAAAATAGAAAGAAGTCAGAAATATGGGTGAAAACCCATACGGTGCGGGCTAATGTTTTTGTTCACCGAGTCACTAGCTTGACTCGACCCCGAATTTAAGTTGATTCCTCCCGAACAATCAGGTTTATCACGCAAGCTAACCGCTTGTGAACGGCCAACTGTAATAAAGTGCTCCTAAACAGCCCGGGAGAAAAAGCAATTTAAAAGTCTACGGGGAAGTAAGTGGAAGAGACCATCTCCCCCACACTGGGTGGTAGAAAAGAGAAAGAAAACAGAGACACGGGTGAGAACCCATGTTTTGCTAATGTTTTTGATCACCGAGTCACTAGCTTGACTCGATCCCCGCATTCATTGGTTCATGGGGAAAGTTTGAAGATCCGGGACAACCATAAATGGTATGTCCTCTCCAAAGTAGTGTTTTAATCGATGACCATTCACTTTGAAATTTGGTCCGTCATTTTGAGATAACTCAACGGTACCATATGGATAAACTTTTGTAACAGTGAATGGACCAGACCAACGGGATTTGAGTTTTCCCGAGAAAATCTTCAATCTTGAATTGAAAAGAAGGACTCGATCACCGACGTTGAAAACGCGGTTCTTGATTTTTGAGTCATGAATCTTCTTTGTCTTTTCTTTGTAGATCAAAGAGTTCTCGTAAGATTGATCACGCAGTTCATTTAATTCATTCATTTGAACTTTACGGTGATCACCCGCAGTTTGAAGGTCAAAGTTAGCATGTTTCAAGGCCCAGTAGGCTTTGTGCTCTAATTCGATCGGTAGATGACATGCCTTTCCGTACACAAGCTTGTAAGGTGTACACCCGATGGGTGTTTTGTAAGCTGTACGAAAGGCCCATAGTGCATCATCCAATTTATCCGACCAGGATGCACGATTTTCTCCTACAGTCCTTTCTAAGATTCTTTTAATCCCCTGATTTGAAACTTCAACTTGCCCACTTGTTTGTGGGTGATACGCAGTGGAAAGACGGTGGGTTACACCATACTTTTGCATGACTTTGTCAAATTTGTCATTGCAGAAATGCGTACCACGATCACTGATTATAGCACGTGGAGTTCCAAAACGGGAAAAAAGAGCTTTCAAAAATTTTACAACAACTCGGGCATCATTAGTGGGTAAAGCTTTTGCTTCCACCCATTTTGACAAATAGTCAACAGCCACGAGAATGTATTTGTTTCCTCGAGATGATGGAAATGGCCCCATAAAGTCGATGCCCCAGACATCAAAGATTTCACAGACTTGAATTGCATTTTGTGGCATTTCATTTCGTTGTGAAATATTTCCGTGACGCTGACAAGCTTCACAAGTTTTTATGAGTTCTTGGGCATCCTTATAGATTGTGGGCCAATAAAACCCGGAATCAAACACCTTTTTGGCGGTGTAGTTTGGACTATGATGGCCCCCCGTGGGTCCAGCATGGCAAGCTTTGAGAATGTCAATAGCTTCCTGTCCGTAAACACACCGTCGGATGACTTGATCCGCACAGATTTTGAATAAGTAGGGGTCGTCCCAGAAGTAATGTTTCACATCTTTGAAGAATTTATTCTTCTGCTGGGTCGACATCCTTTTCACTATGAAGTTACCCGCATGGTAATTTGCGAAGTCGGCAAACCATGGGGTAGTAGAATCTCCTCGAAAAGTAACCGCACTGAGTGTTTCGAGAGGAAATGTTTCATTTATTTCCTTTTTCTCGAAAACATCTTGGTGTGGGTTTTCTAATCGGGATAGATGATCAGCAGCTAGGTTCTCAGCTCCTTTTTTATCACGTATAATGATATCAAATTCTTGCAGGAGGAGAACCCAACGGAGTAATCTCGGCTTTGCATCTTGTTTTGCAAAGAGATATTTGAGAGCCGAGTGATCCGTATACACTACACATTTTGTCAAGATCAAATATGGCCGAAACTTCTCAAAAGCATACACCACAGCCAATAATTCTTTTTCTGTAGTGGTGTAATGAGTTTGAGCTTCAGTCATTGTTTTACTTGCGTAGTGAATAGGCTGAAAATGTTTGGCTTTTCGTTGCCCCAGGACTGCACCGATTGCAAAATCACTTGCATCGCACATGAGCTCAAAGGGAAAATCCCAGTCGGGGGCAACTAGAATGGGTGCCTCAGTAAGCTTTTTCTTTAATATGTCAAAAGCTTTGATGCACTCGGGTGAGAAGATAAAAGGAGCATCCTTTTCAAGGAGATGAGTCATAGGCCGGGCGATTTTAGAAAAATCTTGTATGAATCTACGATAGAAACCGGCATGACCCAGAAAACTCCTAATACCTTTGACGGTAGTGGGATGAGGTAATTTACCAATGACATCAACTTTAGCTCTGTCAACCTCAATCCCGTTCTTAGATATCTTATGGCCGAGGACAATGCCCTCTCTGACCATAAAATGACTCTTCTCCCAATTTAGACAAAGATTGGTGTCTTTACACCTTTTCAACATGTTTTCTAAATTGGAGAGACATGCTTGGAACGAATCCCCAATGACCGAGAAGTCATCCATAAAGACCTCCATTGTTTTACCGATCATGTCGGTAAATATAGCCATCATACATCTTTGGAACGTGCCTGGAGCATTACATAAGCCGAAAGGCATACGTTTATAAGCAAAGGTTCCATAAGGGCATGTGAAGGTAGTCTTTTCTTGATCTTGTGGATCAATGGGAATTTGAAAGTAACCCGAGAAACCATCAAGGAAACAATAATACTCGTTCCCTGCTAATCTCTCAAGCATCTGATCCATAAAAGGTAGAGGAAAATGGTCTTTACGGGTAGCATCATTTAACTTACGATAGTCAATGCAAACACGCCACCCCGTAACCAATCGAGTTGGAATCAACTCATTTTCTTCATTCGTGACAACAGTCATGCCACCCTTTTTTGGAACACAGTGAATGGGACTAACCCAAGGACTATCAGAGATGGGATAAATCAATCCTGCATCAAGAAGTTTGAGAACCTCTTGTTTGATAACATCGTGGATTTTAGGATTCACCCTTCTTTGATGTTGGACTGCTGGTTTAAAGTCATCCTCCATTAAAATCTTGTGAGTACAAAATTCAGGGTCAATACCCTTTATGTCGGAGAGTTTCCAAGCAATGGCTTGCTTGTGTGACTTCAAGACCTTTATTAGAGCAGTCTTTTCCTCATCACTTAAGTCTTTAGCAATAATGACGGGTAATTTATCATCACCCTCCAAAAATGCGTACTCAAGATGAGGCGGTAAGTCTTTGAGTTCGACCTCAGGAAATTCATCAGTTTTCTCAACTGATCTGATTTCCTCATTATGAAGTTCAACGGGAGGAAGTGGAGGAGAATTGTCCTGATTTAACAATGTCTCAAGAAGAAGAATATCTCCCTCCAGATCAATCTCAGCGTCATCAATCCCCTCTAGGAATGAATCACACTTGAGAAAATCATCGATCTCTTCCAAATTGAAATCACTTCCCTCAAACGGAGTGAGAGAAGGGGAAGAGTCGAAAATGCCAGGTAGAGAAGATGTGGTGGTATCCCCACTCACAGAATTATGAGAATAACCAAGAAACTCTTGAGAATACTCCTCTGAAACAATATCAATGACATCGATTCGGTTAACCGATTCAGAATCGTAATTTGAGGAGTACCTTGAAGTTTGATCGAGGTTAAAGGTAACAGCTTCATGACCCACACGTAATGTGATTTCATGCTCAAATACATCTATGAGAGCACGGCCCGTTCTTAGGAATCCTCTTCCAAGAATGAGAGGAACCCTAGGATCAGCATCGAAATCAACAACCACAAAGTCAGCTGGAAAATGGAACTTTCCTACTTTCACAAATACGTCCTCAGCAATGCCGAGTGGACGAGATATTGAACGATCTGCAAGCTCAAGAGTCATGCAGGTAGGAGTAAGTTCAGGAAGAGAAAGTTTCTTCCATACTGATTTAGGCATCAGGTTGATGCTTGCACCAAGATCGGCCAAGGCATAGCATTCAACCATTCCTGGAAAGACACAAGGTAGTAGAAACCTTCCAGGATCTCCAAGCTTCTCGGGAAGCTTTTTCAAGATAACTGCTGAGCAGTTCTCATTTAATGGAGTTTTTGCCATTTCAAACAGTTTTTCCTTGTTGCTTAACAAGTGTTTGATTGTGGATGCAAATTTGGGCATCAGAATGATAGCATCCGCAAAGCTTATGTCAAAGTGTAATTCTTGAAAAATCTTGAAGAATTTATCCATTTGTTGACTAGCTTTTTCGCGGAGCTTTTGCTCATTTAAACGTGATGGGTAGGGAATAGAAGGTTTGGATTTAGGGTTTTCAACCGGGATTTCAGGATGTTCAAAGACAACTTGAGGTTTAGTCTTGGGTTTCGGGACAACTTGAGGTCGGAAGTTGTTGGTACCTCCGTTATTAGTAGGGAGTACCGGGTCTTTAGTCACCTCAGGCTCACTTCCCACTACCTTGGGGAAAGAAGAAGAAGTGGTAGTGGAAACAGTGGGTCCCTCATATGAAACACCACTTCGGGTTGTGATCGCCTTAGCATCGCCCTTCGGGTTGACGATCGTGTTGCTCGGAAGTTTTCCTGAGCCCGAAGGTTGATCATTTAAAGATTTTTTAATCTCTGAGATCTGGCTGACCAACAACCTGTTTGTGTCCTCTTGAGCTTTCATGAACTGCCTCAACAACTCATCAGATGATGGATGTTGGGCTGGAATGGCTTGATGTTGATTAGGGAAATTTTGCATTCGGTTATTTTGATTATAACCTTGATGTTGAAAATTCCCTTGATTTGGATTACCATTTCCCTGAAAATGATTTCCCTGATTGGAATTGTTTCGGTTAAAGTTTCCTTGGTGTTGGAAACCTTGATTTTGTCCAGAATTGAAATTCCCTTGGTTTTGATAACCTTGGTTCATTCGAGGTTGATTTTGGTTCCGGTTTTGCAAATTCTGGTTCTGATTAAAACCGGGTGGTCCTTGGTAGGTGCTAGCTCGGTATGGTTCCATTTGAGGACGGTATTGATTACCCCCTTGATTTGAAGTACCGGCTACAGCATTAACTTCAAAAGGACTACCATCGGTGGCAGTACAGTCGTAGTATGCATGAGGGCCACCACAAGTAACACAGACTTCCACTTTCTTCACTTCAGCATGTGAAGGAGTTTGTGTGAAAGTGACTTTCTTTTGGCTTGAGAGAACCAAAGCTTGAATAGCATCCGTGAGTTTGTCAATCTTAGCATCGGTGCTAGAAGTACTCACGGGAGATGAAGTAGAAGGACCGGCACTAGCCTGAGAATGATATGGCTTTGTTCGTGCTGTACGGACCTTAGACTTATTTTCAATAATCGCTAAAGCTTCTTTGACAGTTCTACTCAAAAAGTTACCTCCTGAGGAGGCATTGAGAGAATCTTGGTCAGATTGGCTCACTCCATTATAGAAAGTGTCGATTTGCATCAACTCGGTAAAACCATGATGAGGACATTTACGAAGCAATTCTTTGAAACGATCCCACGCGTCACTAAACGATTCATCAAATCTTTGTGTGAATTTGATGATTTCATTTTTAAGACTTGTCGTTCTAGATGGTGGAAAAAATTCGTTTACAAACTTTGTAACTAAGTCCTCCCATGTCTCAATTGAACGAGGGGGTTGTTTTTCAAGCCATATCCGGGCTTGTCCCTCGAGAGAAAATGGGAATAGAAGAAGTTTGATTGAGCTAGATGGGATGTTTTTGTATTTGATGGTAGATGTAATCTTGTTAAACCATCGAATGTGAGCATGAGGATCATCCCTGTCAAAACCGTAGAATTGGCTAGAGGTTACAAGATTCAGTAACCCGGTTTTGAGCTCAAAACTCTCAGCTACAATAGCTGGAACAACAATGGCATCTCCATAACCCTCGATGGGTGCCTGGAGAAGCTCATTCATTGGCAAATCTGCCATGACGACAGGATCAGTACGTTCCTCAGATACGACTGATGGGGCAGAACGTCTACGACGCCTTCGAGGTATGTTTCCAAGCTCACGGAGAGGGCTTGATGACCTAGAAGAACGAGTGCGCATGCACTAAGACGAGTCTAAGAATCCTTTATAGTGGAGGAAACTCAGAAAAGGGTAAGAAGATTCTTTTTGGATTTTTATTTGAACAAAATTTTTCTATTAAAAATCAAGATCGAGAAAAAACACAAGTGAACTTAAACCAATAATCAACAGGCGTAAGGTAACTCTCTAACTGACAAACGCACAGAGTGGCGGAGAAGCAAAGGTGGGCAGTTACGCTCCTTAAAAACCCGCTTCTTTCAGTCCGACAATTTAATGTCAGACTATCCTAGAACCTCCGTTAGAGTTTGTTTATCAATTAAAGGTGAGCCGATATTCGCAAGTGATACAAAGGCAAGTTTTTATCTTAGGTTTGGGAACTTATTATGGCCGCACCCCCAGTTAGGTAGTGCTCAGTCTTGGTTCTCGATGGTTAATTTTTATTGTTTATTATTTAACAGATAAAATGGAAAATATTTTTGATGTTTTTATTATTTTTTTATATGATATTATATATAGAAAAGAAAAGAAAATATTTTTGTTTTTTATATGGTTTTATGGGGAATAGGAATACGATATTTTTGGTGCTTGATTCGTTAAATGAGTTAACTTCACAAGCGTTTTGCTTTATATATGATAAATATACAAGAGAGAGAAAATATTCACAGATTGGGGTTCAAAGACACGATACTGCAAAACGTTTAACACGCAGCACACCTCCCCGGCAGCGGCGCCAAAATTTGATCGGCTCTGAACAGTCAACTTAAATCAACCACGGATGTGGTCAAACAAAGTCAAACTATCAAGGACACAATGCAATAATCCAAGGAGTATAGTTTTATCCCCGGGTCGTTTAAGTCCCAGCGAGATGCGAAATTGTGCTTAAAAACGGATCGTGATCAAGTGTTATTGAACAGAAAAGGGATTATGGTTTTGATTACACTAATGAGATAAGAAAATAGCTTTAACCAAGCTATATAAACAAGAATGGAAAAACAAGTTACTTAAAAACGTATAAAAACCTAAAAGCGTACGTTTAAATTTAAATAAACGTGAACGAACGAAATAAAAAGTGAGTTTTAAGAAATAAAAAGCCTACGGATATGAAATTTATATTTTTACAACCCTAATAATTTAAAGAAAATTATTGGAAAAAGAAAATTATTTATTTGACTTATTAATTAATTATTATTAATTAAAAACTATTTAATAATTATTTAAACTAATTAAAATTCTAATAAATACTAAAAGATCAAATAAAAATCTGAAAATTTTTCTATAAATACTTTAAAGTGACAAGAAGCTAAGAAAATTATAAAAATGAAATCTACTTAATTAAAATTTAAAAGATAAATTCTATTAAATAGAAGCTATCACTATATTTATGTTTTTGGTTTTTCTTAAGGACTAAAAATATAATTCTATTTTTCCTAGATTACAAATGACAAAAGAAAAATACGAAAATTGGATTTATATTTTTCTGATTATTTTTCTATTTTTTATGATTTAATTACTATTTTAATTATTTTTTAATTATTTTTAATTCTAATAAATACTAAACAAACTCAGAAAATTATGAAACTTTTTCTATAATTATCCTATGGTGACAGAAACTTATGAAAAATATAAAATCAGAAAGTGCTTAAGTAAAAAGCAGAAAAATAAGCTAAAAAGCTCAAGCTTCTTAAATAGAAGCTATCACTTTATAAAAAGTGGATTTTATTGAAAACTTTAAACTACAAACTTATTATACTACTGAAAACAAACAACTTTAATGAAGACAAAAATTTTTGAAACCTAAAAAATAAGCAGTTTGGACTTTAAAAGCTTAACAGCCAAGCTTTTGAGCTTTGTGAGCTAAAAGCTTGAAAATAAGCTTAAAGCTTATGGAACAAGGATGAAATGTACTGAGACACTTGTGAATGAGTTAAAGGAACCAAGAAAAGCCAGGCTTATAAGCCACAAAAGCTCAAAAATAAGCCAAATGCTTATTGAGTCTGCTGATGTGCTCTGCACAGGGCAAAATTGCCCATTTTCAATTCTAATTTTAGTGGCTTAAAGGAGATCTAAAAATCTTGTAAAAAATTCTAAATACACACAAGCTGGGTGAGTTTTGTAATCCAGAAAATTAGCTTGTGGGAGCTTGTGATGAGTGAGATAAAAATTCTACAAAGTCTGCAAAAATCACAAGGACTGCTGATGCAGTCTGTTTGACTGAGGTGTGTGCAACTCAGTGCACACTTGTGCACTAGGTCTAGGATTTTGTGGACTTGTTAAAGAGACTGAATAGAGCACAAAAACACCAAAGTAGCAGGCTAAAGAAGCCTTTGGCTTAATATGGCTTGAATGAGCTTTTTGTTGACTGAAATGATCAAAGGTGATCCCAAATATGATTTTCCACCTATAGAACTTATCAGGGCTAGAAAGTAGCTTATATAGGCTTAGAAAAGCAGGTTCAAAAGTGAGCTTATGACCAATCTACAGTACCTGTTGATTTTGGCTATTTGAATGGCTGAACCAAACACCCCTTTAGAGTGGGCTGTTTTGAGTTTGAACTAAAAACTGATTATTTTAAGCTATGATAATGAATCTTAACTGATTTATAACTTATACTAACTAGATTAAACAACTTAGAAAGTTAAAATAAGCAGTTAAATTAAGCTATGCCTATGTGACTGTTTTTTTTTACTTTTTTGAGTTTATATGAGTTAAACTGAGAAACAAGCTAAATAGACTAAAGAACTGATGAACTATGATCACTAGTAACTGATAAGCTAGGAATAATGACAATAAGCTAGCAATAAGCACTAGAACAGTAGAAATGAAAATTTGACCAAAAACTTAGAAAGAGCTTACAACTGCCAAGCTTGTGGAACAGAGAAACAAGTACCAAGAAACTTCCTATAGGCTCTCCACAGAACCTCTAAACCATAAGCTTCCTTAATTCCCAGCTTGTTGACCTCATAGTAGCTTAATTGACCAAATGTTGACTTTCTTTGACCAACTTCCATATTTGAAACTTAGAACTGAATTTCACTAAATAAGTTTACAAAAAGCTATGTAGAGCTTTTGTAAGCTTATTGCAGGGTATTTTTAAGCTTGTTATTGTATTGTAAGGTGACTTTTAGCTTATACGAATTACCACTTAACTTGAAATTACATTATAACTGCAACTGAGTTCAATATGGATTAAAATAAGAACAATGATACTGAAAACAACTTATATTAATCACTGGAATTTAAAGTTTACAAAAGATTAAGACTTAAAATAAAAAAACGATTAAAAAATAAAAACTAACTTATTATTCTAGTCTATTACATGTTTATAAATACTAAAAAAAACTCTTGGGATAATCTCTGTCGACATCTCTGAGTACTTCCCACCAATTCTTGACCTTTGATTGCTTGAAATTCATCATATCCGTCCAAGTGGCATTTTGGCGGGAAAATTCTTGCTAGTGGGTTTTGAGCAGGTTTTGTTAATTAAGGATTTTTGTTGATATGTGGAGGTGGAGGAGAGTGGTTAGACACCTGGAGGGTGAGTTGGAAAGTTGAGGACAGGTGGTGGTGGTTTTCCGGGTTTTAATGGTGGTTTGGCGGTTTTGTGTGAGAGGGAAGAGGGTTGACTGGGTTTGACCCAGTATTTAAATACTGGGTGGGTTTTAGTTAAGTTGGGATTGGGCCGGGTCAAAGGATTTAGTGGTTGGGCTGGGTTTGGTTTATGCTTTGGGTTGGGTTTAGTTTTAATAGGGTGTTGGGTTTTATTTATTATTAGATCCGGATTTGGTTTATAGTTTAAATACAACAAGGACCAAAAGTGTAATTTCCTGATTTGTGAAGGGCTGATGTTGTACTTTTCCAAAGTTACTCCAAAGGACCAATATTGCCAAGTTTGAAAGTGTAAGGACCACAAAACATATTTTTCCATTTTAAAAACACCCGGGGACTTGTTTTGTCATTTTTTTAAAACCCCAGGGACTAAAACTGCCATTTGTTTAAAAGTTTCATTCAAGGACCAATTTTGCCAAGTTTGAATATTTCAGGGACCTTGAATGATAAAATTCCACTTTTTTAGATTCTAGGGACTAGATTTGCCAAATTATGAAAGTTCAGGGACTAAAATGCAAATTATGACGTTTATTGTTTGTTTTTCCCTGAAACTTATAAAAACACAGTCAGATGATATTTTTATACATTTTTAGACTTTTTAAAGTGTTTTTGACTGTTTCTGTAGCTTAAATGTGAAAGAAATGATGAGTATTTACACACTCATCATGGTGAATGCTAGCAGAGCATGCTTCTAATGTTTAACTTTAGCAATTAGCTTGTTGAATTGTAGTTTATTTTACGCCCAATACTTAGAGATGCAGCTTGTTATTAAACATTTATATAAAAGGACATGCTACCTAACATATAACTACAATTAAAAACTTGCTGAGCTGCAACTATCACTAGTTTTGTCAAACCTTACTTAATGTTCATAATATTTAGTAAAACTCTCGTGTTAATCTCTAGCATATTAGTTGTTCAAATATAATTTTATTCAAACTTAGGTGTAGACACTAGACAATCTACTAAGGGTAACATCCCGATTGAATATCAAACTGACTCATTAGGTGATTTATAGTAAGATTTTCATGTCCCCGTAACCTTTTGATTATGACATTATACGGTTTACTTTTTCATTTTGATTGTGAGACCGGTCTAGTTGAGCTGCTGAGCTAATCTATAAAAAAACTTACTACCAAAGCCAATCATCCTTTATTCTATAACATTCGCACTATACAGAGAAAAAAACTATACAACCTTAGTTTTCATGTACAAGCCATTGCAGGCCTCTGCAATTTCAAACCCCATATTGCCTCAACTTCTTGCACAGTTGCAGACTCTTTAACAATAAGACCCATCATCCTGAATTTGACAGCTTCTTTAATGATAGTCAAAACAGAAATTCATCAAAAAAAAAAAAAAAAATGAAATCTTGCTTAAATAAGTTAAGTGAAATAAAAGTCGATTTCGATCCTATATGGCATTAGGATGAATATAAAGCTGGATATGATGCATTTTCATGGTTACAATGATATAGCACTAACCACTTAATTTATCTGATGCATAAAAAAATGTATTATTATTATTTTTTTCTTCTACATTTTTACAAGAATGATTATTTATATATAGTACGTACAAAAGACCAGTTACATGCATGATACGAAACTCACCCTCTCAGAAAAGATTAAATATTGATCTTTAGGATACAAAGATTCTTGATAATGATTGATTTTATAGGTAGATGTTTAGTTTTTGTCTTGTGGAAGTATTCAACAACTACATAATGTTCATGCAAATAATTTTGTCTCTACAATACATTTGTTCTTTTTGTACCAGCACCAATAATGGCTACATTTCTAAAGTATAATTAAACCAAACTATCACATTGAAAAGATCTCAATACAAAACGCCAGTTCCAAATACACAAACATTTTTGTCCATATTTCTTAGGTACATAATTTGGTTTTTAATGCTATTAAAGATATCAATTTTTATTTTTTTTTTCAACTAAATTCACCAAGATTTTTTTTTTGGTCAACTAAGTCAATATTGGGAATAACACTTTTTATCTATTTAAGATAGGGAACAGCATTTTTGTTCTGTCAACTTTAAAGAGTAGATACATTGGTTTCTCAAAAAGCTGTCACTCTTAATTTATTAGGGAACCCATTTATTATACTAAAAATTTATTATATTCTCGTAACTCTTAATTCTTAACTGATACTATTAATCACAGTTTTTAAAATTACAAACTTTATTTACTAACTTCCTAACTAACAAATTTAATTACAGTTAAAATCAGACATAATCATATTATATAAATTGTCTAAATATGATTTTAAGTACACTCGTTAATAATCTAAAATATCAGATTGTCAACAATACAAGGTAATTCGTAATAAACAAATTTTATATTGTATGTTTACAAGTTTTAATTCTAGTAGTGACATTCAAACACACCGTTCGTCCAGATCTTAAGTAGCAACAGATCCAAACACACCCGTTTGTCCAGATCCAAACAAAAACCAACGTCTAGATGGTGGTGGTAGGGGGGGGGGGGGGGTTCGTGGTGGTGGTTTTTTCGTCCAGATCCAAACGTACCCCTTCATCCAGATGGTGGTGGTAGTGGGGGTTCGTGGTGGTGGTTTGTTCGTCCAGATGGTGGCGGTTGACGTGGTTGTTGTTCGTAGTTGTATGGTGGTGGCGGTAGGTGTTGGCGGTATAATAGTGGTGGCGGTATGATAGCGGTGGTATTGTGGTTATGATTGGGAGGTAAAAGTGGAGGCTGGGAAAAAAATGAGAGAATATGAGGATTTTAGGGTTTTAAGTAGTGAATTATGTTATACATGTTCAAATATTAGTTGGAATCTTTTGAGTGGAATATAAAATGGGTTTTTTTTTATAAAGTTACTTTTGGGTTGTCTCAGTGTATGAGTCCATTGGAATTTCTAACACAATAATGTATATTTTTATTAAACTTTTATTAATATTTCTTTTAATAAATCAACACTTTATTTTTCTTATAAAATAGTTGTACGAGTGGGTTTTTTATATATGTTTTTGGAATTTTTCAGTTTTTCTTTTATCAATATTTTGAATTTTTACATGTTTTTTTTTTTTTTAATAAATAGATGTCCGCTTTTTACGAAAATAATTCAATGGAAGCTAACGAATTTATTATGACTACACCAGAATTTTTCACTGATCAGGTATTATATCTATAAACAATAGAGTATATATATGTTTTGTTGAGTTTTTACACGCAACTTCAGTCATTCTTGATTAAATATCCACATATGTTTTCTATATTCACATTGAACATTTAGTTTTTGATCTCCCAACGTATTTGATTTTTTTTATATTTCTCATACAAGTTTACCTTACCATTCAGGTGTTCTTAAGTATGTAAATGAAACTTGGTTGAACAAATACAAGGAGATGTTTGTGTCTGTGTGGATTGATCGACATCTCAATTTTGGAAACAATACAACCAATAGAGTAGAAAGTCAGCATGCGGTCCTGAAAAAATATTTGAAATCTACAAAATCTACTTTGGATAAATTTGTGGGTTGTATTAATCGTCTCGTACAGTCGCAACATACATCGATTAAAGAAAGCTTCGAAAAAAGCAGAATTGTCCGCTATGAACAACACAATCTACGATGTTTCAAACTATTGCGTGGATTTGTTTCGAATGAAGCTCTCGATATAATTCTTACGAACCATCGTCAAGTAGACTCTTCTAAATATTGTAAATATAATACTTATTTATATTTTAATACAGGTCAATATATTTCATTGGATTCTATTGACATCTTTTGGAGGAAGTTAGATTTTTCAGCGGCAACATCTGTGCAAAATGATGATGTTAGTTGTGAGAGTGTACTGGAACATTTTAAAGAAAACTTCAACAAGCAGTCCAAAGTTGGAAGAAAAAGTTGGTTAAGAAAGTTGAAGAATATATTCAGTCCAGGTACAACCGACATTCGGGAACCTCAAGTTCAAAAAAATACTCGTGGACGACCAAAGAAATCGCAACAAAAAGGGCATGTCGAATTTTGTTCAGCCAGACATAGTTGTTCAACCATGCCCAATTTTGCCGATTCGGTTAAGGAGTCGGCCCGACATAGATGTTTTGAATTTGACCTGAACGAGGTCCCAGATGAGTTCGAGCGTTCATACACGATAGACTTGAATGAAGAACCACTGTAACACCCCCAAATTACCGCATCGGAACAGTAGAGTCAAGCGGGTATTACTTCATAATATAGATCAAGGTATAGAAAACGACCTCTAAATGAGACGTTTTAAAATGTTACCATTCGAATTATTAAAGTCAGAGTTATGACAATAAGTTCCAAAGTAAAGATTACATAAAAGTTTTCAAAGTGTATCGAATGATAAAGATAAGATATGAGTCTTCAAGTATGCAAATGACCCTAGAATCCATGCATCCACTATCGCCTTATTAACTTGAGATAAACATGCTAAAAAGTGTCAACCAACGGTTGGTGAGTTCATAGAGTTTAGTTTAAAATGTAAAGTATTTGAATAAAGATTTCCCCGCAAAGGCATTGTAAATCCACTCAGTCCCAAGTCCCGCCCATACAAGACTAGCAACCTGTGTGTTTACAACCCATTGCTAAATATAATGAATAAAGTTTCCACCGGAAAGGCATTGTAAATCCACTCAGTCCCAAGTCCCGCCCATACAAGACTTGCAACCTGTGTGTTTACAACCCACAGCCAAATTAAGATTAGGACATATGTGTATACGATTATATGAACACTTAATGTAATGAATAACCACAACTGAACCTCCTTACTGCGAATAATATATCAAATATATATAAAGTGGATTATATTCACCCAAGGTCAAGAATTGAGGGACACAAGGGTGGGGGGCATCGGCCCGATAGTTACTATCAATACCTCTCCATGGGCTCCTATCCAGGAGTTAAACAGTTGCTAAGAATAATGAATAATAGAATAAGTTTAACCCATTAAGGCACATATCGTAATAAAACTACACATCATGTCCAAAAAGTATAAAAGTGTAGAGTATCACAAAAGTATAAATGTTTTGAGTAATTGCATAAATCATGTATCTGATAAACGAGTAAAGTAGTTTAAGCATGTATCTCCCCCAAAGAGTTTAAAATGAATAAAATAGTAAAAGTGGGGCTATGACTCACCTTAGCTGTAAAGGTCAAAGTAAAGTTATGTCAAAAGTATCACGGTAACGGCTCCAACACACGACCTGAATAATAGGGAAGTCTGAGATTTCGATGGTTTTAAGATTGACATGTTGTGAATAGTGATTGTGAAAGAATATCGGATAACGAACTGGATTGTGATGTGAATGAATGATATGCTTAAAATGCTTAAAGTTGAAAAATAATATTATAAATAATATTATCATGTTTTTATGTTTTTGATTTCACAATTATCGTTTTCTCGAAAGTCGTTGAATTAATACGTTAAGTTATTCGTTAATAGTTCGTTATATAAATATAACCGTAACGAAAAATAAATATACTGAAACGAATGACAAAATGCATATGAAATGAGTAAAACATGAAATTGAAATGATTATAAATAATGTTACTGGAGTAAAACATGAAATAGAAATGATTATAAATAATGTTACTGTTAAGTCCTTGGTCCTTTACCGAATTTACACTTTTTACCCTAACGGAGTTAGTGTTGCACCGTTAGTCCTTAGTTAGTATATAATTACATTTTAAGTCCGTAAAGGTTAAATTTGTCATTTTACGGTTTGTAATTAATGTCTTAACCTTTTCTACCCAATATTTACAGAAATGACAGTTTTGTACTTAGTTTTACAAAAGTTACAATTTAAACCCAAATAGTAAATATGCGTTGCATTTTTAGTCCAAAATGTACAAAAATAATGTGAAAAGTATTCTGAAAGTTTTAACAATTTTAAATAGCTTATTCCAACTTATAAAAACTGTTTATTAGTCAAAGAGCTTATTTTTAAGCTTAATGGACTTAACGAGTGAAATTAAAGGCCCGTTAAGAGTTTATGATCCAAGGCGTTTTAAGACAAAGTGGGCTTTTGTTTGGGCTTATTTTAAGGTTAGAAAAATGTAAAAATTGAGCTTATTGGACCAGCTTATCATATGTGCTTAAAAAGGGCTTATTGGGCTACAAAGCCCAACCAAATAATATAAGGGATTTTAACATAGTTCGAGTGGTGTGAGCTTCAAGGTTTTTAAAGAGATTTTTAGAGCTTAACATAGGAAACTCATAACATGAACTTATTAGGTGGCATGTGTAGAATTGAGGTGTATAATAAAATCTATAGGCCGTGTATATGATTATGGTTTTATATGGTTGTTTCTTAGTCGAGTTAATATGGTTCAAAAATAATAAAAATGACATATAAAATGAAATGTGATTCGATATAAGATAAAAATGAATTCGATATGAAATGAAATGAACGTGTAAATGTAATACGAATATGTAAAATGTAATCCTAGCCATTCCATGAAGGAGGCATTAAGTATGAAACGTAAAATAAATAAACAAAAGCGTAAATGTGCATAAAAATGAAATATACGTTCGAAATAAATAAATAAATAAAATGAAAAGCGTATAAATGTAACAAAAATGATATACGATTGAAATAAAGGAAATACGATGCATGATATATTGAGATTGATATATACGAGTAGGAAATGAATTTGAAAGACTTACAACACCTTAAATGGTGGTGAGTACTCGTTAGGAAGGACAAGGACTCGTATGGATTGTATGCTACTCGTAAAAGTGATCACCAAGTGATCGAATGTTCGACTTGGATAAAATCTCAAGTGGTCATGGTATTTGCTTCTGTTCTCGGCAGTGAGTAGTTTGAGAGAAAATGGTAAAATGTTTGTGAAATGTGTTTTCATGTATGTGTTTCATATGTATAGTATATATATATATATAGATGCATGCACTAGCCAATTTTATCATTTTAAAGAAAAGTTGTAAGATTAGATTCGATGGTGTCAGAATGCATGTAATATTCGATTAGACATGTATGTAAGTCTCGCATATATATTAAGAAGAAATATGGGCAAGTGGTGTTTTTGTATGTCTCATATATATATATATATATATATATATATATATATATATATATATATATATATATATTATATATATATATATAATATAATATATATATACACATTATAGTTTTAAAATGCAAGTGGTAATTGCTATATTCGATCATGGCTGAGAAGTGAGGAGACAAGGAGAATATTTGGTTAGCAACTTGGCTTGAAGATATTTAGAAGAAGGTGTGGGTTTGTCATAGAACCGAGTAGGACATGCTTATGAAGTTATATGTTTCGTACGTTATAATAACAAGGTCCAAACGACCTTGTAATGTGACCAAAATGTAGTAACTAGTAAGAAACATGGTTGTGAGATCATACTCGACCAAAAATAAATAGAGGAGCTAGGGAGAATTTATGTTTGATCGGATTTGGTAAAATTGATAAAAATCGGATGATGTTGTACTTGTCTCAAGTGCGTCTTACTTTAGGTCTCGTTTACTGATTAAACATTCGATTTAGGATATAAGGCTTGGTATCTTGATTATATCATGTATGGAGATTTGTGAGACGTAAAAAGTAGAATATGTTATGTGTTGAGTTTAAAAGAAAATGAGGCAAAGCTTAATGAGTTCAGTCGAGTGTGAATAAAAGAAAATAAAGGTTTGGGTTGGGCTTATGAATAGTAATAGGCTAAAAATAGAATTAAGGGTCCGATTGGTTATTAATTGTGTTTTGGATTTTCGTGGTGCGCGTGTGAGCTCATTCCAACGTATCGTGTATAATGTAACAACGTTTGAATTATAGAAACGTAATAAACAAAAAGTTCAAATTTGCTCATAAAAATGGTTTAGTGAACAGTAACGAGGGATTAATACTAGATTAGCGTTTACTAATGACTAGGGAATTTTACGGGTTGTTACCGTACCTACCCCTTATTTTTGAATCTCGTCCCAAGATTCAGTCTGGGTTATTTGTTAAAAGATGCTAACGGATAGTCGATGTGTAAAGTTTAAAGAAATCCGACAAAAACTTAGGCATTTTAGGGTAGAATACTACTTATATAGGGAAAACGTACCCATTATTTGTTAGCTGCATTCCAATGACCCAAATAGGATGCTTGACCATGAAGTGGACTAAGATGGACTCCAAGGTTTGGGATATTCCCTCCATTCGCTGAAGCTAGATTACTCTGCCTTTGTCTAGGTGTTCCATTCAACCTAGGACACATATGCAGGAGGTGCTCCGTGCTTTGACATCCATAGCATGCTCTTTGATTCTTGTCTGCCTTCCTTGGTGCTCTATACTGATTTGTAAAATGGCTCAACTTATTGCAGTTTGTACATTCACGGCAGGGCACAGATTCCGGGTGATGATAAGCACACTTAGGATGTGGACCCCAATATCTTTTCTTACCAGAACCTGTGGCCATAAAGGTTCTTGCGTTCTTGTTGTCAGTCATGGGGACCGTTTGCTCATCTGACTCATTCGTTCCTTTCCTTTTATCACCATTCCTCGTCATTCTAGTCCTAATCATCTCATCTGTTAGTGTCTCTGATCTCCATATCGCACTTTGAATTGTAGATGGCTCAGCTGCTTTCATAGTTCCACGAATCTCCGTCCTTTCAATCCATCGAGTATACTCCAATACATCTCCTTTACCGTTAAACTCGTTTGGCTTGTAGGTCGTAAATTCCTTATACGTGCATCTAGCTGTGTTGTTGTTAGTATCATTTCCACCTACCCCATTGGTGTCGTCATTTCTGCTTTCGTGGATTCCCGAGTTGTTGATGTTATTGCTAATTTGAGTGACAATAGTAGGTAGTAAGTTTTGAAGCTGTTGAGCGCCGATGGCGGCAAAATCAGAATTTCCACCGTCATTGTTGTCGTTGTTAGTGTTGTGGGTTGATCTCCATGATTCCATTGTCTCTCTGCAATGAAGGACATGTCAGAGATGAGGAAAAGCCGTTGACTTATCGATCTATACTTAACGTTCTTACAAAAACTCCGTCATTAGCTGTTATCCTAAAGGGGTCAATGCCGATTAACGTACGCATGGTTACATATGTCCACGTGAGTCGTGATGCATTTATAATTATGTTGTACACCCATAATTATACTTGCATCCTTTCACACGTGTACATATCACCAAGCACACATATCTCGACGTTACTTAAATGGTGAAAGAGTAGGGTGATTATCTCTAAAAAAAAATCCTCGAGTGAACTCATCAAATTTCTGCGGCCGAGTGATAACCTTTATTTAACTTAATCTCATGTCTCATCAAACAAGAACTGTCACAAGATCAAGTTAAATAGCCAGTTATCACTGAGCTCCACTCTTTTGATGTCTCGACTAAATTCTGAGATTTTCCTAAAAAGTGTCCTCAAGAGAAATCCCATTTTGAGCAAGATCATCAAATTTCTCTGCGGCTAAGTGATAACCCTTATTTAGCTTAATCCCATGTCTCATCAAACAAGAACTGTCACAAGATTAAGTTAAATAGCCAGTTATCACTGAGCTCCACACCTTTGATGACCCGACTAAATGCTGAGATTCCTCTATCGGTGTAGATACTATAACATCCAACGGCGTGGATAATAACGGAAAAAGTTCTACTTATGCAAGGCGATAGGGATGAGAGTCTCAATGTATATAGCATTTATAGTCTAGGCACCTAAATGCAACCTAGTTCTCTATAACCAAGTCTCTGATACCAATCTGTAACACCCCCAAATTACCGCAGCGGAACAGTAGAGTCAAGGGGGTATTACTTCATAATATAGATCAAGGTATAGAAAACGACCTCTAAATGAGACGTTTTAAAATGTTACCATTCAAATTATTAAAGTCAGAGTTATGACAATAAGTTCCAAAGTAAAGATTACATAAAAGTTTTCAAAGTGTATCGAATGATAAAGATAAGATATGAGTCTTCAAGTATGAAAATGACCTTAGAATCCATGCATCCACTATCGCCTTATTAACCTGAGATAAACATGCTAAAAAGTGTCAACCAACGGTTGGTGAGTTCATAAAGTTTAGTTTAAAATGTAAAGTATTTGAATAAAGATTTCCCCACAAAGGCATTGTAAATCCACTCAGTCCCAAGTCCCGCCCATACAAGACTAGCAACCTGTGTGTTTACAACCCACTGCTAAATATAATGAATAAAGTTTCCACCGGAAAGGCATTGTAAATCCACTCAGTCCCAAGTCCCGCCCATACAAGACTTGCAACCTGTGTGTTTACAACCCACTGCCAAATTAAGATTAGGACTGATTCGTGAAAATCAATGCATAAATATTTCCAAGGAAACAAAAGTGAAGTATGTGTAACCCGAGTCGTTATCCCCGATGAAGGATGAATGGAATTTGTGATTCGGTTTGTGATTGTGTGGATTGAATGGTAAAAATAATGAGATATTGAGTTTTTAAACTAAAATAAGCAAATTAGAAAAGAAAAATGAAAGACAAAAGGGCAGAATAAGCAAATAAGCTACTTGACTTAAAAATGAGGAAAATGAACTAAGGCAAGGGCTATTTAAGCTAATAAGCTATCAAAAGCTATAGGTGCACTTGAAAAAGCTAAACTACACTAAGAATAAGCTGAATGAAACTAGGAAATTAGAATAAGCCATGAAAATAAGCAAATGAGTGTTGAAGAAATAAGCAATTGGCCTACTGATGTCTGCTGAGTGCAGGGCAAAAATAGGGCATTTTAAGCTACTAAAAAGCTAGTGAAAAGCTGATAAAAAAATCAAAAAAATATGGGACAACTAGATAAGCAGCCCAATATTATCTGTGCCAAATTTTAGCTTATTCTAACTTATATTGAACAAATTAAAAATGAAAAACATCAGCTGATCTGGACAAAAATTATGAAAAAAATGCAGAATTTGCAGCTGTTAAAAAGCTAATGGAAAAATTCAGAAAAATGTGGACTAAGTGTCACTAGCAACCCAAGCTTATCAATACCAAGTTTGAGCTTAAAAGGGCTTATAATGAAGAAATGAAAAATGAAAAACTACAGCTGATCTGAAGAAAATGTGCTTATGCAGGACAAAACTGAGGCAGATTTTAAGCTAATGAAAAGCTATTAAAAAGCTAATATAAAAAATCAGAAAAATATGTAACAACTAGATAAGCTGCCAAATATCTTAAGTACCAAATCTCAGCTTATTCTAACTTATAATGAAGAAATGAAAAATAAAAAGCATGGGCTGAAAATAGACAAAACTAAAAAATTGCAGGCTACTCTATAGGTTATGTGATCAGTTTTGAGTGAACTTGGACCAAAGGCTAATGAAACAATATCAAATCTTTACAATCAACTAAATGAGCTACAAGGGACATAGAAATACCACAATTAAGGGCTGATTAAGCTTCAGCTTAAATCTAGCTTATAAGAACAGTACCTATCTTAAGCTTAAACTAACCAACTAAATTCCTATCAAACCTTCTAATTAGCTTAAGCATTCTTAAATACAACTAATCTAAGCTATTTTGAGCAAGAATAAAGATTACCAAAGTGCAAGTGAACAGTGACAATCAGTTTTTACCTGTTTTAGAGCTTAACTCAAACAGTCCTTTTAGGGGCTGTTTTGGTATTTTAAACTGGAGAAGACCAATTAAAGCTGTGATATTGAAAGTTAATTGTAAAACTAACTGAGTTAAGCATAAATAAGTGAAAATAAATTGGAAATAAGCAATAATTAAGCTGTTCTAGATTAAGCTGAATTTGTCTTTTTGAGGTTTTAAAGAAAATTAAAGCAATTGGTGATTAAACTATGAAAAATAAATAAGGGGCAGTATTATACTATCATTAAGCAGAAAAGGAACAAAATAAGCTGGAATAAGCACTTACACAGTAAAAGTGATCCCGTGTTGAATTTTGTTGACTATTAAGATTCTTATATTAAAAACTGGAACTGAATACAATAATTGAAAACTGAGAATGAAATTACAATAAGTCTAAAGCATTAAGCTACAATTATCCTAAAGGCTTCACTAAGCTACTCCTAAATTACACCTACTAACTAACCAACGACTCTGGAATACAATGAAAAATATTTATACTCAGACTAAACTAGGGTTTTCTCTGTCTTCTGTGCTTCTTCTAAAGTCATCTCAGCCCTTGAATATCTCTGGTGCAATGCCAGCCCTTAATTGGGTTTTTGGCGCAAAAATTATCCTTGGATTGCCAACTTGGCAGTGGTAACTTGTGAAGAGGGAGAGGGATACATGTGAACTAGCCTTGGAGTGGGTGTACTGGAGCTATGGAGGGGGGTTGTTGCGTGTATCAGAGAAAAGTGGTGTGGGTTTGTCAGGAAAGAAGGTGGGTGTTGTTTAGGCAGGAAAGAGATAAGGCTGGGGGTTGACTGGTTTGACCCAGCTTATTAACTAAAAAAAATGGGTTGGGTTTGTTGGGTGGATCCGGGTTTAATGTAAGTGGGTTGGGCCAGGTTTAGGATTATTAGGATTTGGTTTTATTTTTAGGTTTTAGGTTTAGGTTTAAGGTAAATTAGGTTTAGGGTAAATTGTGAAAATAGGTTTTGGTTTCGGGTTTATTTTTCCTAGCTCATTCCAAGGCTAAATCCCGGGGTTGACTTTGACTTCGTCTTCACTTGATTAAATACACAAACGTTGTCGAGACGATCCAAAAATGTCCGTTTTTGCTCTTTTTCCTATCCAAGCTCGGTTTTGTCCGTTTTTTCCTTGTTTTCAATCCTTTTGTACTTGAAATACATAAAAACACAAACCAAGGATATCTGCAGGATTATTTGGAATTTTTGGCTGTTTTTAGCATTTTTGTGTCATATATGGGTATAAAATGATGGGTAAATAGGCACTCATCAAGGACATATGTGTATACGATTATATGAACACTTAATGTAATGAATAACCACAACTGAACCTCCTTACTGCGAATAATATAAAGTGGATTATATTCACCCAAGGTCAAGAATTGAGGGACACAAGGGTGGGGGGCATCGGCCCGATAGTTACTATCAATACCTCTCCATCGGCTCTTATCCAGGAGTTAAACAGTTGCTAAGAATAATGAATAATAGAATAAGTTTAACCCATTAAGGCACATATCGTAATAAAACTACACATCATGTCCAAAAAGTATAAAAGCATAGAATATCACAAAAGTATAAATGTTTTGAGTAATTGCATAATTCATGTATCTGATAAACGAATAAAGTAGTTTAAGCATGTATCTCCCCCAAGGAGTTTAAAATGAATAAAATAGTAAAAGTGGGGCTATGACTCACCTTAGCTGTAAAGGTCAAAGTAAAGTTATGTCAAAAGTATCACGGTAACGGCTCCAACACACGACCTGAATAATAGGGAAGTCTGAGATTTCGATGGTTTTAAGATTGACATGTTGTGAATAGTGATTGTGAAAGAATATCGGATAACGAACTGGATTGTGATGTGAATGAATGATATGCTTAAAATGCTTAAAGTTGAAAAATAATATTATAAATAATATTATCATGTTTTTATGTTTTTGATTTCACAATTATCGTTTTCTCGAAAGTCGTTGAATTAATACGTTAAGTTATTCGTTAATAGTTCGTTATATAAATATAACCGTAACGAAAAATAAATATACTGAAACGAATGACAAAATGCATATGAAATGAGTAAAACATGAAATAGAAATGATTATAAATAATGTTACTGGAGTAAAACATGAAATAGAAATGATTATAAATAATGTTACTGTTAAGTCCTTGGTCCTTTACCGAATTTATACTTTTTACCCTAACGGAGTTAGCGTTGCACCGTTAGTCCTTATTTAGTATATAATTACATTTTAAGTCCGTAAAGGTTCCAATTTGTCATTTTACGGTTTGTAATTAATGTCTTAACCTTTTCTACCCAATATTTACAGAAATGACAGTTTTGTACTTAGTTTTACAAAAGTTACAATTTAAACCCTAATAGTAAATATGCATTGCATTTTTAGTCCAAAATGTACAAAAATAATGTGAAAAGTATTCCGAAAGTTTTAACAATTTTAAATAGCTTATTCCAACTTATAAAAACTGTTTATTAGTCAAAGAGCTTATTTTTAAGTTTAATGGGCTTAACGAGTGAAATTAAAGGCCCGTTAAGAGTTTATGATCCAAGGCGTTTTAAGACAAAGTGGGCTTTTGTTTGGGCTTATTTTAAGGTTAGAAAAACGTAAAAATTGAGCTTATTGGACCAGCTTATCATATGTGCTTAAAAAGGGCTTATTGGGCTACAAAGCCCAACCGAATAATATAAGGGATTTTAACATAGTTCGAGTGGTGTGAGCTTCGAGGTTTTTAAAGAGATTTTTAGAGCTTAACATAGGAAAATCATAACATGAACTTATTAGGTGGCATGTGTAGAATCGAGGTGTATAATAAAATCTATAGGCCGTGTATATGATTATGGTTTTATATGGTTGTTTCTTAGTCGAGTTAATATGGTTCGAAAATAATAAAAATGACATATAAAATGAAATGTGATTCGATATAAGATAAAAATGAATTCGATATGAAATGAAATGAACGTGTAAATGTAATACGAATATGTAAAATGTAATCCTAGCTATTCCATAAAGGAGGCATTAAGTATGAAACGTAAAATAAATAAACAAAAGCATAAATGTGCACAAAAATGAAATATACGTTCGAAATAAATAAATAAATAAAATGAAAAGCGTATAAATGTAACAAAAATGATATACGATTGAAATAAAGGAAATACGATGCATGATATATTGAGATTGATATATACGAGTAGGAAATGAATTTGAAAGAGTTACAACACCTTGAATGGTGGCGAGTACTCGTTAGGAAGGACAAGGACTCGTATGGATTGTATGCTACTCGTAAAAGTGATCACCAAGTGATCGAATGTTCGACTTGGATAAAAGCTCAAGTGGTCACGGTATTTGCTTCTGTTCTCGGCAGTGAGGAGTTTGAGAGAAAATGGTAAAATGTTTGTGAAATGTGTTTTCATGTATGTGTTTCATACGTATAGTATATATATAGATGCATGCACTAGCCAATTTTATCATTTTAAAGACAAGTTGTAAGATTAGATTCGATGGTGTTAGAATGCATGTAATATTCAATTAGGCATATATGTAAGTCTCGCATATATATTATGAAAAAATATGGGGAAATGGTGTTTTTGTATGTCTCGTATATATATATATATATATATATATATATATATATATATATATATATATATATATATTGTATAGTTTCAAAATGCAAGTGGTAATTGCTATATTCGATCATGGCTGAGAAGTGAGGAGACAAGGAGAATATTTAGTTAGCAACTTGGCTTGAAGATATTTAGAAGAGGTTGTGGGTTTGTCATAGAACCGAGTAGGACATGCTTATGAAGTTATATGTTTCGTATGTTATAATAAAAAGGTCCAAACGACCTTGTAATGTGACCAAAATGTAGTAACTAGTAAGAAACATAGTTGTGAGATCATACTCGACCAAAAATAAATAGAGGAGCTTGCGAGAATTTATGTTTGATCGGATTTGGTAAAATGGATAAAAATCGGATGATGTTGTACTTGTCTCAAGTGCGTCTTACTTTATGTCTCGTTTACTGATCAAACATTCGATTTAGGATATAAGGCTTGGTATCCTGATTATATCATGTATGGAGATTTGAGAGACATAAAAAGTAGTATATGTTATGTGTTGAGTTTAAAAAAAAATGAGGCAAAGCTTAATGAGTTCAGTCGAGTGTGAATAAAAGAAAATAAAGATTTGGGTTGGGCTTATGAATAGTAATAGGCTAAAAATAGAATTAAGGGTCCGATTGGTTATTAATTGTGTTTTGGATTTTTGTGGTGCGCGTGTGAGCTCGTTCCGACGTATCGTGTATAATGTAACAACGTTCGAATTATAAAAACGTAATTAAAAAAAGTTCAAATTTGCTCGTAAAAATGGTTTAGTAAACAGTGACGAGGGATTAATACTAGATTAGCGTTTACTAATGACTAGGGAATTTTACGGGTTGTTACAGCCACCCATGAATGGTTCAAATTTAATGGACGGTATTCCGAAAGTCTTTCATCCGTACATAAGAAATATACAAAATGTTTTTGGCGATGGAAACTGTGGATATCAAGCACTAGCTGTTTGCTTCTGGCTTGACGAAGATAACTCTTATGAGTACATTCGACAACAAATGAGAGAAGATATAGTAACCTGTAAAATTCTCCTGTAATTTGTACATTGCTAATCAAGTATTAAACACTAATACAGTTCAGTTTACCATTTTTATGGTCTAAATTTAAAATTTTGTAATTACATTACAAACATATTGGAACGAGCTCGCATGTGGACCACAACGGACCGCAAATGATCCAACACACTCAATATACACCAAACAGATCCTACACACTATTTCTAGCCGAAATCTTGGCCTGTTACTATTCATCAGGCCCAACCCAACATTTTTAGTTTTATTAAACTTCATTTATCACTCGAATGATCACCCTTAGATTTAGCCCGTTTTCTCTCAATTTTGACACACAAGTTATGCAATATTTTGCACAACCCGAATCTCCATACACCCAACAATCGGTATGTCGAATGTCAGTTACTAATTCAAATGTTTGACATACAAACGAGAGCCAAAGTAAAGGCTACTTGCAACAAGTACTAACTCACACATTATTTATCCATTTTGATCCAACTCGACACAATTAATTTTCCCTTAGCTTATTTGATTTTCTAAGATCAATTATGAGTTTGTAACTTCATTTCTCACCTTTTTACTCGATATGTCACGTTAAAATCACTTTGGACCCATTGAAATATGTCGTACAAGACATATGTGTTGCACCCTTGTGTCTAAACCAAACCATGCACCAAAACCCCCTCCTAAGCTACATGATACTCAAGTATTATTCTCTTATCTTCTGCTAAACATCAAATCACACCACTTGTAGGAGTATAATACTATATATCGACTATAAATACATGTATAATACCCTCCTCATTAAACTCCTTGCACACCATAAGCTTCTATCTCATTTTTACTAAGTTCCTCCCTTTGCCGAGAGTCCTCAAGCAGCAGAAGCAATATCCCTTTTGTTCTAGCCAAGTTCAAGTCGTATAACTCTTTGTTCGAACGCTTTGGTGATAGTTTACACGAGTTACGATCACATTTCCTTGTTCTTGAATCATTTCGAACGTTAAACTCCACCATTAAGGTGTAGTAAGTCTTTCTAAACCCCTTGTGATTCATTCTATTCGATTATATCCATTTCATGCATCGTTTATCATTTATTTCGAACGTATACTTCATTTTATTTCATTTTACGCTTTCGTTATTTATTTTCTTTCGTATATACGCAATGACCTCCTTATGGATGGCTAAGAACATGTGTATTATCTATACTCGACACTTACATATTCGTTCATTTACTTATCACACTCATTTTTATTCATGTCGAATCATATTTCATTTTTATATGTCATTTACATATTATGCAACCATGTTATATCGACAATAGAAATGAAGTGATTAAAACGAATTCATATACACGACACACTAATTTTATTATACAACTCGTTTCTTTACAAGCTCGTTTAATAAATTCATGTTTTGAGTTTTCCCTCATAAGCTCATATAAGCTCATTAAAAAGCTCAAACCTATCGCTACTAAAACCATTCGCAATCCTTTTTATTTTTTCGATTGGGCTTAAAAGCCCAATAAGCAAATAATAAGCTATCCTGATAAGCTAATCGTATAAGCACTTTTGTATGATTTTCTAGACCCTTTTTACAGGCCCAACATAGGCCCAATTTTTCCTACAAACCCACGGATCGAAAATCACTAATGGGTTTTGAATTTAATCGTTAAAAGCCCATTAGCTTAAAAATAAGCAATTCGAGTAATAAGCAGTTGGAATTCACTCTAATAAGCTTTAATAAGTTGTATAAACTCTCGGAATTATTTTCCAACTCTTTTTGTAAAAATTGGACTAAGTTTGCAAAGATTATCACTATTTGGGTTAAATATGTAAACTTCACCAAATTACGTTCTAAAACTGTTAATATAATAACTTGAGGGTACATATGGATAAAACAGTAAACATGTTGTTTATTTTGTCATTTTAGAAACATTTGGACCAAAAATGTAATATATACATAACCAAGGACTAACGGTGCAAAGTTAACACCGTTAGGGTAGAAAATGTAAAACTAATAAAAGTACAAGGACCAAACTGTAACTTTATTCCATATTTATTTCTATTGCATATTTTGCATTCCTCATTTCACTCACGTGCATTTTATTACATTTCATCCAATATTTATACACATTACGTTTATATTTATATATAACGGATTTTTACGATTAACTTAACGATACGTTCAAACACCTTTCGAGGGAACGATATTTATGGAATCAATGACATAAAAACATGATAATATTATGTATAATATTATTTTTGAACTTTAAGCATTTTAAGCATATCACACTCATATCACACACCAAATCGTTATCCGTTAATCGTTTTCACACTCAATAATCATATTAAGTCACAAATAACAAATTCTCAGACTTAACTATTATCCAGGTCCTGTGTTGGAGCCGTTTCTGTAATTTCACTTGATTTCACTTTTTCACCTTACCAGTTACACACAAGGTGAATCATAGCCCAACTTTTACTTATTTAACAAGTTTACACTCTATGGGGGAGATACATGCTACAATCTAAACACACAAGTATTTTCAAGTATTTTTGTATGCTTCACCAGATTTATATTGCCTAAGTTATGCTATTGCCAAAAGCCCCTCACATCATGAACCATTAATCACTTGCGAGTGAACGCGAATATAGTGAATAGATCTATTAGAGGCTGACTGCCTATTCCACTAATGCCGGATTGATAGTCTTAGTTACTAGCCGGATTAGTCGCAATGCACTATATTTGAAAGAAATAGGAAAATGGCAAAATCACCTATTACTCGAGGGCCCCACACCGGTTACTACACTGTTAACGTTTGCGTGTCATGAGACTTAGGGCAATATGTACAAATGCAATATCACCATTTTAAACATGATTGTAATTCACATGCAATCACTACTTGTGTACTCTCAAACTCATTATTATTACAAACTCTATGATTTCACTCAACAATTTTGTTGACTTTTTAGCATGTTTATCTCAGGTAATTAGCGGAGCAAACAAGGCACGGAGCGGGCAATAAACTCAGGGTTTTAATGTGGTGTAAAATAAAAAGTCATGTCATTCACTTTTAAACTACTACACCCTTTTTATGGGATGTTTAAACTCTGATATTTTCACATTTTGTACTTCAACTTTGATTTGAATAACAAGTACTTTTAAAATGCCTCTTTTTGAGCCGTTTTCTATTATTATGCAAAGATCCTCCCCGTAATACCCCGATTAGTCTTCCGCTGTTATATTATAAATTAGGGGGTGTTACAGAAGAGTTACAAAATCGATATGATATCTACAAAAAAAAATTTCGTCAGGGATGTAGATTCATTGTATCAAGACTTCTGTTTCTTTGGGTCGCCTTGTCCGCCAAAACACTGGATGAAAATGCTCGAGGCAGGTGGTCTGATTGCCAATAAATTAGGTGTAATCATCCATTCTTTAAGCATGTCGGGCAGTTTGACTATTTTCCCATTTTGGAGTGATCCAGAAGAGATTCAACATCACAGAGCGCTTACAATTGCCCTAGTAAACGGTGAGATGCATTATGTTATGGTCGAGTTACAAGGAGAGTACTCGATGCCCGTCATCACGCCTTATTGTTTTAACGAGTTTTGTTACTCTACAGTTAGATGGGAAACCATGTATAGGTCACGTCTAGAACTATATACACAAATTTGTCATCGTGAAAGTGTATTTGTTGATGTAAGTGATTAAGTATTTTAGTGTTTGTACTCTTATTATTTTTTATTGGAGATTATGTCACACCCCCAAATACCTGATTTGCTGCGAAATGGAATACCTGGGGCGCGACTACCATAGCATCACAGTTACAGTTATATTGAACGACCTAAAGTGTCGTTTTTAAAAATACATCATTTGATTTCATAAAGCATTCAGAGTTTACAAAAGATAGGTCCCAAAAGGTAATTCAAGTTTGCGGAAATAAATTTGTTACAAACCAAACGATAGTTTAAAGTGCATATAAATACAAGTGAGACGCGTCGTCGCCGCGACTCTATGATATGTCCACATGCAGGCCATGATGCGAATGCCTTAATTACCTGAAAATACATTGCTAAAACGGTCAACAATAATGTTGGTGAGAATCATAGGTTTATGTAAATGATAAGTCTGTACGGTAACCACAAGTATAAAGTGAAATGACAAGAATGCTGCATAAAAATCATACATTGGCTCTTAAGCTCATGACCCCAAAGCTAGACTGATTATGAAGGCCCCACCAGATTGTTTTGCCAGACACCCTGAATCTGATATCAAATTGTTGATGCAAATAATGTTCAAAAAAACGTTATTTATATCTTTCGATTACTTTACGTTTTGAGGATGACAAAATGTGAAATCACGATACGTTAAAATCAACGTAAACAAGTCTTTAATCGGAAGATCCCGTTTCTACGCAAATCACTCTTGAACAAAGTTACAACTTGAACTAGTGATCAATGAAGTGAATTTATGTTTTGAAAATTCACATTTTAAATGGGACAAAACATTTTTTCAAAAATACACATGACAAATTATTTTTGAAATATTAAGAAATGTTTTAATGGAAAAATATGTTTGAAAATCACAACAGCTATTTCCCCCCCCCAAAATCAGCTCCAACCTTCCCCAAATAAGTTTTCACCAGAAAAGATAAAATTTGGAGCGTCCTAGTCTACGACGGCTCCACGGTACCGTTAAATTTAACGGAGCCGTGGGGTATTTAACGGAGCCGTCCGTACAAAATTTTCTGTAACGTTGAGATTTTCTTTGCCTATAAATACCCACCCCTTTCACAGTTTTTAGGCATCCTTTCACACACAAAACTTTCTGAGTTGAATACTCTCTTCACACTTTCTTTCTTAGATCATTTTGGTTAGTTTTTCTTTTGTTCAAGAGTGATCCAATCATCCTTCAAGTGATCCTCTTCATTCCTCTTCATTAGCAAGAGAAGAACACAAGTGTCCAAGTTGATACAAGGTGTTATCATTCCTCTTCATTAGCAAGAGAAGAACTCAAGGTATTCAAGAAGATACAAGAGTTGTAGTTGTTAGGTCTTGTAACACTTGTTACATCCTTGTTGTATCTTAGCATACATCAAGATTATCTTTCTTTTGTAAGAGTGTGAGTGAAGATCATTGTGATCTTAAGAGATAGTGAAGATCTCTTGAAGCCATTGGGCTTGTGTGTGAGTAGTCAAAGGATCTAGAGTAGTTAGATTAAGTAGAGTGAAGTGAGAGTTGATCTTTGTGATCGTGTTGGGATCTTGGTGATCTCTTGAAGCCATTGGGCTTGAGTGTTTGGTCACGTGGACCTTGGTAGATTGGTGCTAGCTAAGATTAGCACTCGACATTTAGCTTAGTGTCGGTAATAGGATAAGCGACGTGTACGGTTTTCTCCGCCTGAAGGGAGGTTGTTGACATAGTGCTTGAAACTCTCGAGTGTGGTACTCGGGGAGTGGAGTAGGGCGAAGAAGAGCTTCGTAGCCGAACCACTATAAATCCTTTGTCTCGGTTTGATCTTTCCAACTCTACTCTTTACTTTCATTAGTTTATATTAGCTAGCTTAGTGTGTAGTTCATATTGGTGTTGATTGATTACACATAGAGTTCGAATCAAAGTTTCCAATAGCCAACTTTTAAAACAAGATTTTTAAAAGAATTTTAAAAAGGTAAACTATTCAACCCCCTTCTAGTTTCCCACACAAATGAAATGCGTTCGTAGACTAGTTGGCGCTACCAACCCGAACGGAGGAGTCACCCTCAATAGATATATTCACTCACTCTCGCTTACTCCGTAATTAACGGTTCATGATAAATAAAAGGGGACTTTAACATGGCAATGAGGTAACTTAAGCAATGTAAATGAATTTGATACTTTGGTCTGTATGAAAAATGGTGCAATGTATTCTCCCCCGCAATTTTAGAAATGAAATTATAAATTGAAAACGGGGCTATGAAAACTCACCTGATGCAATAGTTATGATGACAAAAGTGGATACACTGAAATGAGACACGATCTCTAACCGCAACCTAATATGAATGATATGGTCTAATGTAAGTCATGAAATGATGTCACACATGCAAATACATATGTTATCGATACCACTCGTGAAATTTGGAAATAATGTTTTTCGTCGAAAAATATATTTTTGATGTCTTGTTAAGTCATAAAACATTTTACGCGTATATATGTTGTAACGACATCCCACGATCGTCGTTTGGTGATTTATCGAAAAATAGAGTTTTCCGTCGCAAAATAGTATTCTTCAACAACTTATAAAAATGACTAAGTAGCCTCGTAAAGCTAGTCGTAAGTTGGTGAATATTGAGTGTTAGGAAACGATCTCCGTGGTTTTAGAAAGCTTGTAACAATATCTTAAATTCGTAACACCGAAATTTCTTCCATACGAGTCCCGATCATAAAGAAAAATAATTGTCAAGTTAGATAGTCGGCTAAATTTGCTGTTTTTGTGTAGTTTTTGGGTATATTTGAAAGGTCGTATTTTACTCGTTACAAGTCCGGTTGACGAACGGCTGGTCAATTTGGAAAATCGGCCGGGAGTACTTGATTTTACTTCAAGGGGTTAATGTTTTAAACTGACTTGATCAATGAGAAAAACGGCTCCAAACTTGGTCACTTGCAAAGACAGTTTTATTTAAGTAAAAGCTGATGGAAAATGTGTTGTGAACGTCGGGTTTCAAACGCTTGTATCTCGGTCGTTATAAGTTCGTTTTCTACGTTCTTTATGTCCTCGGCTTCGTATTACAGTGAACTAATAGATTTTTGATATGTCAGCTCGCCTAGTTCGCGTTCAATGCCTTGTTTTAACCATGGAAAATCGTGTGATAGCTTGTTACTTTTTAGAAAATAGTTTTTAGTCGTCAAACTTAGAATTAACGTATCTTTCTCGTCGTAAGCTCGTTTTTACTCATTTCAGCCGCCACGGCTTCGTTTTTGAGTGTATTTTCTAAATATGTAAGCTAAAATAACCCATGATCTACTGAAATTTCTAGAATTTGCAAAAATGGACAGATCCTTATTATATATTGTCAAAAACCATTTTTATTAGTTCAATACTTGTACATTTCCCTTCCAATAAACACCAAAGCTATTCTAAACCTACCATACACCTTCTTAGGGTGTCATGGGTTCCTAATCTTCACCAAAAATGATGGAGCTCATAAGATCACTAATAAAATTCTTTAAACTCATTTTAGTGACAAAAATAAGTGGTGAGTGGTATATAACATAGATATATTTGCATGCTTTGCTACTAGCTCATAAAAATAAATTAAGTAGGAATGTAAATGAGTATAAAAAAAAATACTAAGAACACTTACTTGAGGTTGATGAATTTTTGAGGTTAATGACTTAGTTATTTCTAGGTTTTTATTTCAAAACCCAAACAAGAAACACTAATTGAGTTGTAAAATCACTTGATCTTGAAAATGTTATGGTTTCTCCTTGTTCTTGATCTTGGCCGAATTCTCCACCAAGAGAGGATGAAGATGAAGCTTTTTATTTTACTTGAAGTATTATGAAGTGTTTGTAGTTATAATATCTAGTTATAGGAATTTTTGGTCAAAGTAATCCAGTCAATCATGACTTAGGGGGGGGCATGGGGCGTAAAAATGGGGAAAGGGGGATGAGGTGTGTGGGCTATTAATTGATCTTGTCTCAAGTGTGTAATCTAGCTAGTTTTGGATGTGTTTAGGTTAGTTTTTAGCTAGGATATTGTGGTATCGGGTATTGAGTTAGCTAGAAATAAATTTTGACGGAACAAAATAAAGTATGACGAAGTCATAAAAATTATAAAATCACATTCCTTGTAAGTATCGGGCGTTTAAATACTTATTGCGTTGAAATTTCGTAAACCGTCGTAGTTATAAGCTTTTAACGATATATATAGCAAATAATTTCAAAACACCGGGTAAACTAGTAATATAATTTTTATATCACTGTAATGAGCGTGAAAATATATTAGGGTCATAGTCGGGAGTGTCGGGTATATTGTTCGTAACAAATGATTGAGTGATGACGTTTATTTAATAAATAAAT
This sequence comes from Artemisia tridentata subsp. tridentata, assembly GCA_021014915.2. Lineage (NCBI taxonomy): Eukaryota > Viridiplantae > Streptophyta > Magnoliopsida > Asterales > Asteraceae > Artemisia > Artemisia tridentata. Next base: position 273,382,778 of record CP139507.1, on the reverse strand, counting down.
ATACGTGAACTGAAAATATGCAAACCCATGAATGACCTAATATGAAGATGATGTTATTGATGATATGTAGACTACTCTAGTCTATATGATGTGTCCTTAGTGATGTTCCATGAATACGCAGCTAAACCCTTACGGTTACGCGAATTTTGAATACCCGTAAACCTAATTTACAAAATGATGAATGATAACCATGAATAGTGATTTCCCTCCGGGAATGATGAATATTAATCCGTGAATAGTAAATTTTGAAGTATGGAAAATGACCTGAAATTACGATTTGTCACAGTCTTCCACCCTAAAAGGAATTCAGTTAGTGTTGGTCTCTGGAGTGGATTTCGTGAAAAGATGTGGATATTTGAGTCGCATCTGGTCTTCCCGCTCCCAAGTAAACTCGGGACCTCTTCGAGAATTCCAGCGAACTTTCACGATAGGAATTCGACTCTGCTTCAACTGTTTGACCTCACGGTCCATGATTTCTGCTGGTTCCTCCACGAAATTGAGCTTATCGTCGAGTTAAATTTCTTCTAATGGAATTACGAGTGATTCATCTGAAAGACACTTCTTGAGGTTTGAAACATGAAATATGTTATGTATGCTTTTGAGCTCTGACGGAAGCTCAAGTCTGTATGCCAGTCGGCCGATTCAAGCTAGAATCCTAAATGGTCCAATAGACCTAGGGTTCAATTTCCCGCGTTTTCTGAATCGTATCACGCCTTTCCAAGGCGAGACTTTCAACACAACTCTGTTGCCAACTTGAAATTCTAACGGTTTGCTTACATCGAGGAATCTTCCTCGTAGATGGTTTGAAAGGTCATTCCTAGAAAAGTCAATAGTGTAGTCTGATTTATCGATTGAATAAGTGGTGTGGATGTCTATGGTGCCTTAGGAAAGTGATGTTCATGGATAGTTTATCTATGTAAAAAATTTTTGATCTTCAATGTTTCAAGTGAAAGTTGCTTTTAGAAAAGGTTTGAAAGGTAATTATTCTTTTCATGACATGATCCTTCCCGAATTATACATAGGTGATCAGGCTATGTATAATTGAGGACAAATGATGTAATGCTTGGTTTTGTCCAAATGATATTATTGTGAAAAATGGTAATTTTCACGTTGCTAATTAATATTATATGAGTATTAATTATTTTTAAGCTAAGCATTTCTGTGCGCATTTGCATGTTTCTGAGTATTTTTGAACATTTTCGGGAGCTGTCCCAGCATACTGTAGCTCACAGTCACTGCAGAAAAGTTTATTTTTGTCAGTAAAGTTAAATTATCACATTTTTGATAGTTACTGACAAGTATTATAATTTACTGAGAGCTTTCTCACATTTTTCTGAAAAACAACCGCACGCGCGTACCGACAGCACAGTACACATGGTAAAGGTCAAATAAATATATTTTTGAGTCAGTAATGACATTTTATTATATTTCTGACGAAAACATGGTTAAAAACTTTATTTTACGTTATCGGGTCCAAAAAGTCAAACCGGGACTTTACGGTAACATTTTAGCTCAAACCGACACACTATACACCAAAGCGGGATCAAAACTATTTTTCCCCCTCCTAAATAAACCCATATCCGGCCCCCTAAACATATCACAACCCACATGGGACAAATTTAAGGCTTATCTCATTGAAATCTAGTTTTTACCATTTTTGGTGCAACAACTTTAAGATTTCCAATTCTTATCTTTTAAAGCTTCCTAAAATAACCAAGATCATCCACCTTATTTGGACCTCATTTGTACGCCTAATATCACACACACAAACATTCTTACAAAATTTTCTCTACAAAGATTCAAGATCAAAGGTGTTTGCAAAGGTTTTTGGGTAATTTGGAGTTGGATTTGGGCTAAACTAGCAAGGTTTTGGGTGTCTTTGGTCTTCATATCCCATGTTAAAACATAACCCATTGTGAGGATTCTTAAAAATTTTCTAAATTTATTTATCTCTTGTTTATATGGTGTATAGTGATGTTTAAAAATGTTAAATGTATATGTTTTGATAATATGATTTAAGCTATGGTTTGATCTAGAGTTTATAGTGCTCGACATTTTTGGATGAATATGAGTTAATTAGTAGATTTCTTGCTTGTGTGGTAAATATTGTTGCATATGGTCCTAGTTTGAGGATACAAACACTAGTTATGGATTTTACACTAATTTAAGCACTATAATGATTTTTTGAGCACATATAGTGTTCGACTAGCATTAAAAATAAAAGATTATTGGGGTTTTGAAAAACACAAAATTTTGGCTCAAATGGTGAAATGGTGAAAAAATATAGTGAAGTGTTTATTTAGTTTGGCTTATTTAATAAGTTATAAGTTACTAAAAATAATTAGCAAAAAGGTAAAAATTAGTTAAGATACAAAACTTGGTTCGAATGAACAGTAACAAAGTCAAAATTTGACTTTTGACTTAAGAGCTTAATTATTAGAAATTATTTGATAAGTATAAAGTGTATTTGGTAACTAAAAATAACTAATAAGTACCAAATAAATACAAATTGGACTAAAAGGCTTGTTAGGCCCAAAAAGCCCACGATTTTACTGTTGGGCCGAAGCCCATGTGAAATTTTGTAAGTTTGACTTTTTGACCAAACGAATGTATTGAACGAGTAAAATGATTTTTAGTAACGTGTCGATATATACGTTATAACTAAAAATGTGTTTTGGGTCAAAAATAGTAATTGGGCTTATTTTGATAGTTCGGCCCAATATACAAACAAAAATGATAAATTTGATTTTTGGAATATTTTCCGACTCGCCGAAGTTAAAAATGTTTAACGAAACGATAAATATAACGATAACTATTTTTGGACTTGTTTTGAGACGCTTAGTCTCCGAAAGGGTAAAAATTGACATTTTTCCTAAAATCACATTGAAATTGACTTTTGTTGACTTTTTGAAGAAATATTGACTTCGTGTCGAAATTTAGTGTTATTACTTAAAAGTTAAGATAACGAACAATATAACGACGAATATATATATTCACGACACTTAACATATATCACTAAAATATTTTGCACTTATAACTAGTTAGCGAAGTATTGGAGTAAGGTTTGCAACACGTGAGATAAATGGAAACGTTGTATAAATGAACGGGTCGTGCCTAAATTTTCTAAAAATCCAACACTTAGAATATTTGAGAAAGTCCACAATTTAAGTAAACTTTATGAAATTACTTAACAAACTTATTTTCCTTATAATAAATGTTGCAACAAAAGTAGTAAACGACGTTTCTAAGTATAATAGTTTTTCACTAACTACGTTATATTAACCACTCTTCAAAGCCATTTAATTAATCTCTATATATGAGAATTTAACTTAAGATATATATATATATATATATATATATATATATAATATATATATATATATATATATATATATATATATATATATATATATATATATATATATATATATATATATATGACACTTGCACATTTAAATCGCGAATACTAGCACGGATGTTCCGTTACGTATTCCCACCATGCACTTTCACCATGAGTTACCCCCAAAGAGTTATAAAAATAAATCGTTTCGAAATATACTTTACCACACAGCAAGCAAGAAATACACGAGCACAGGTCAAACGTAAAACTTTTCAAATAAAGTAAAGACTTGAACCACGAATGATTTGCTAAGACTTACCGTACTAATTTAGGGTGCTGATCGGCGCGGTTGCATTATTTTGATTGATTGCTGAATTGCTGTATTTGAAAGGTGAGTTTATAGCCCCATATTTTTATACGATTTTTGGTTTTATAAGCTTGGGGTGAGAAACATGCAAAACTGTTTTCATGGACCAGAATTGATGTTGCTTTTAAGATCACACTAGTATGCAGAAACCTAAGTTTGCTGAATCCCATTTTGTGCCCACTATCATCTGCCGTTAATTCCTGATGGGAAGCCGGTTGTTATAAATAGATCTATTGGGAGTGACGTCCCCGTTCGGTTGGCTCGGCATAGCCAAGGCGAACGTATACCATTCGGGTTTTTAGCCGGGTGTCTAGGGATTAACACTCGCGGGCACCCTTATTTATTTGCTAACGCTAGTCGTGCTGCATTGTCTTAGTTTCGGTAGGATGAGGCTTAGTGTTTGCATTACGGATAGTGTGTATCTGCTGATTTTGTTCTATTGCTATTGGTCCATGTGTGCTATTTATTTAAACCTATGAACTCACCAGCGTTAGCTGACTTTTAGCATGTTTTTCTCAGGAAACTGAGGTGCGTTTAGCCGGGTGCAGTGCATGGCGTCGGTCACAATAAATGATGAAAATGTTTTTAATGCGTTTACTCTGACAACTGGACCTTTTGTTTAAATGGGCTTCATTTTCATCTGAAATGGTTTTTATGTATCGCTACATGACTTGACTTATGTAATATATTTTAAAACGGATTTTTAATCCGTTCACTATATCTTGTGTGATGTTTATCAACCCCGTAGCACCCTAAAGTGCATGCTTCCGTGAATATTGTGATTTTGGGGGTGTTACAGATTGGTATTCAGAGCCTAGGTTATAGAGAACGTGGTTTATAAAAACCTCAAACTATAACCGATTTTGAAAAACTTTCCATCATGACCGCTGGATGCCTGCCAGTTTAGCTTGCTATGATTTGAGCATTAGTTGTTTATTTGATTTGAGCATTGTTTGCCTTATTTGATTAAGTGTTTTTGGCATGCTATATGGGTATATTATACTAAGCATATATGATATAAGTAATTTCTATATACTTATACGTGTCGCCCTATATTTGTCACAGACCATGTCTCTCCCATTCGGCACACACTCCGAGGTGGATATTGATGGATTCACTTCTCAGATACAGCAGCCAGTTCCGTTCATGGATGACCCACTGATGGTGGTTATTCGTGTTGCTGCTCAGCCATCTATTCCAGTTCAGCCTGTACACACCACTCCATCTACCTCGCCGTATCTACACAGATCTACCACAGCACACCGTTCATCACCAGCTCAGTTGTACACCGTTACTCAGCATTATCTCGATGCTCCACCTGTCAGACGTCGGGCATCATATAGGCGAGTCCGTGGACGTCGTCTTCAGTTATCTTCAGTATTGACTTCATCTCGTAGTAGGACCTGTTATGGTTATATGGGTACTCCTGCTGATTCACCACCTCAGTCACCTGTACTATCTCCAGATGATTCCCCACCTAGTCAGAGACGTAGGAGATCAGTGGAGACTTATTCTGATGAGGATGAGGATCCAGTGGAGGATCCAGAGCAGGTTCAGGATGAGCCTACTCCTACTATGACTGCACCTGTTGAGCACACTTCTATGGGTTTAGAGGATGATAGGGATAGGGATACTCCTATGGACATAGATCAGGTTAGGGTGCCGAGGGATGGCAAGGGTATTATGGAGGATGTTCAGGGATTGTTTGAGGTTGGACAGAGCTCGAGAGATGCACAGATTCAGGGTTTGGATGATAGTCAGTGGTTAGACATTGCTTGTGATGTTGGCACGGGTGTACGTGCAGCTAGCCCGGAGTACACACGTCATCTCCTTCTTTTATACCACCATCTCCGATGCCTACTCCACTCCCTTCACCAGTAGGTTCCCCACTTACAGAGCCTGAGCTTACTGAGATGGATCAGATCTGGATTCAGCTGACGAACCAGGCGAGCTTACTTGATGTTCATTCTGATCAGCTTGGGAGATTGGAGCAGTCTGAGCGTATTCAGACCGTGGAGAGGCGGATTGGGACTATTGATCAGGCAGCTTGTGTTTTGTTTGAGGAGTTGTATTCTGACCGTAGAGTAATGATTGGATTGAGGGCTAGATTGGATGCTTTAGAGAGGTTGCATGGTAGAGAGCTTAGAGGTTTGGACTTTAGGGCCATTGGTTTAGGTAGAGGACAGCAGAGGATTCAGGGTATGTTGCGACGAGCTAGAGGAATCGATCGTACTCAGTGGCAGAGGATTTTGACCGCTGAGATTATCATTGGTTCAGTGATGAGGGAGAACCAGGAGCTTAGAGACCGTGTAGCCCAGCTAGAGACCACCATTGGAGGATTGACCCAAGCATTTGAGGAGCTACGCATTGCTAGGACCGACCACTAGATGTAGTAGCAGTGATGATGTATTTCTAGAATAGTAGTAGTAATGATGTATTCCTAGATTCGTAGTAGTGATGATGTATTCCTAGGACTAATAGTATCTCCGTAGTATCTTAGAACTATCTATTGACGAGCTTGTAATTTTGTGAACCTTCATCTTTTGATATATATAACAAGCTTAGTCTTTCTATCCGATTTATACTTTTCTTTCCTTCTTTCATTGCTCCTCTTTGGTTGACTTTATTCTTGTATTTTGTTTTCGCTATTCACGCATCCGTATAACTTATTTTCCTTTAACCAAAGATCTCATTTATCGCCATCTTTTGTGATGCAGATAAATGGCACCAAAACGAAAGTCAACCAGAGCCACACGAGGACAACCCGCTAACACACCCATTCAGAAAAGGTCAGTGAGGGGAAGGACTGTTGAACCCACTGCCCCGATCAGAGTCACACGAGGACGACCTGCTAACACACTGGTTCAAACAGCAGAGGAAGAGGCACCAACTAGGGCCGCAACTGCTACCCCAGCAATGAATCAAGCAACACTGGATCAACTTGTTGCTGACCGTGTGGCAGCCGCTCTCGCAGCTGTGACCAATTCGACCACCAACACCGGAACATCTAGGCCAGTAACCAACAGTCGAGGTTGTACTTACGCTGAGTTCCGAAAAATCATGGTTGGAGGATTTGGAGGAACAGAAGGAGCCGTTGGTTTGACTAGATGGATTGAGAAACTTGAGACCATATTTCATATCAGTGGATGTCATGAGAATGACAGGGTTAAGTTTGCGTCATTTACTTTCATGGATTCCGCTTTGACCTGGTGGAACAACTACATGAAGTCTGCTAATAGGGAGGTTGCTTATGCCATGCTTTGGGAAGATTTTAAGGAACTAGTGATTAGGAAGTATTGCCCACGAAATGAGATTAAGAAGTTAGAAATTGAGTTTTGGAATTTGAAGGTGCAAAACAACAACATCGCTGCTTATAACCAGAGATTCCAGGAGTTGGCTTTGTTATGTCCAGAAATGGTTCGGACGAAAGACAGATTGATTGAAAGGTATATCGGTGGTTTGCCGAAATCCATAAGAGGTGATGTGATTACCTCGAGAGCTGTAGATCTTCATGAGACCATGGAGACGACAAACAAATTAATGGATCAGGAACTGGAGGATATTCCAGAGAAGAGTACTGACCACAAAAGGAAGTGGGAAGATCACTCTAAGGGTAACAACAACAGCTCTCAAAACAAAAAGCAGAATGGAGGCAAGGTTTATGCAATTGGTTCAGGAGACAAGAAGGGTTATGACAAGAATACGCCTTTTTGTAACCGCTGTAAGTTACATCACAGGGGACAGTGCACTGTGAGGTGTAACAATTGCCAGAGGATAGGACACATAGCAAAGAATTGCAGATCGAGACCACTAGCCACAGCACAAGCAGCACCAGCCTACAATCGTAAGGCGGATGTCACCTGCTTCGGGTGTTGTGAAAAAGGTCGTTATCGGAATGAGTGCAATAAGCCCCGAAACCAAGGAAACGGTGGTAGACCAGGGAACCAAGTGGCAATGATTAACAATGGGAATCAGGGAAATGAAGGAAGAGCTCGTGGAAGAGTTTATGCTGTAGGCCGAAGAGAAGCACAGGATGACCCGAACGTGGTGACGGGTACGTTTCTCTTAAATAATCGTTATGCTTCAGTACTTTTCGATACGGAAGCAGATAGAAGTTTTGTATCAACCAATTTTAGTCCTTTACTTGACATAGCCCCGGCCACCTTAGATAATGCCTTCGAGGTAGAATTAGCAAACGGAAACCTAGAAAGAGTAGGTACCATCATCAGGGGTTGCACTCTAAACTTGTTGAATCGTCCTTTCAACATTGATCTGATGCTAGTGGAATTAGGTAGTTTTGACTTCATCATAGGAATGGATTGGTTATCGAAATATCATGCCGTCATCGTTTGTGATGAGAAAATTGTTAGAGTTCCCTATGGGAACGAAGTTCTGATTGTTGAAGGTGACCGTTCTGATCGTGCGCGTTCGTCAAGATTGTAAATCATCTCATGTACGAAGGTGCCGAAGTACATCGAGAAGGGATGTTATCTCTTTTTAGCTCATGTCACTGAAAAGAAAGAAAAGGAACCTGGAGAGAAAAAGTTAGAAGATGTGCTAATTGTAAGGGATTTTCCAGAGGTCTTTCCAGAAGACTTACCGGGACTTCCACCGGCCAGACAAATCGAATTCCACATCGAATTAGTGCCAGGAGCCGCGCCTGTAGTGTGAGCACCATATCGTTTAGCACCTAAGGAATTACAAGAATTGTCAGATCAATTAGCTGAATTATCTGGAAAAGGTTTCATTAGACCGAGTTCATCGCCTTGGGGAGCTCCTGTTTTGTTTGTTAAGAAGAAGGATGGATCCTTCAGGATGTGTATAGACTATCGGGAACTGAATAAGCTAACCATTAAGAATAGATACCCACTCCCGAGGATAGAAGATTTATTTGATCAATTGCAGGGATCATCGGTTTATTCTAAGATAGACTTGAGATCGGGTTATCACCAACTTCAAGTCTGGGAAGAGGATATCCCGAAGACCGTATTTCGAACCCGATATGGCCATTATGAATTTCAAGTTATGCCATTCGGCTTGACAAATGCACCAGCAGTATTCACGGATCTCATGAATCGTGTGTGTAAGCCGTATTTGGACAAATTTGTGATTGTGTTCATTGACGATATCTTGATATATTCCAAGAATGAGCATGAGCATGAGGAACATCTCAAGCTAATTCTGGAATTATTGAAAAAGGAAGAGTTATATGCTAAGTTTTCGAAGTGTGAATTTTGGATATCGACCGTGCAATTTCTTGGTCATGTGATCGATAAACAAGGAATTCACGTAGATCCTGCTAAGATTGAGGCCATTAAGGATTGGGCAACGCCCACAACGCCGACGGAAATCCGACAATTTTTAGGACTTGCCGGTTATTACAGAAGATTTATAGAGGGATTCTCTAAGATAGCTAAACCGTTGACGAAATTGACTCAAAAGAATGTGAAATACGACTGGGGAAATGATGAGGAAGAAGCTTTTTTACTCCTTAAGGAAAAATTTTGTAGTGCGCCTATTTTAGCTTTACCCGAGGGTAGCGAAGATTTTGTTGTGTATTGTGACGCATCACACAAAGGTTTGGGAGCCGTGTTGATGCAAAGAGAGAAGGTAATAGCATACGCTTCTCGACAGCTGAAAACCCATGAGAAAAACTACAAAACCCACGACCTAGAATTAGGATCAGTCGTGTTTGCACTGAGAATTTGGAGACACTACCTTTATGGAACTAAGTGCGTAGTGTATACTGATCACAAGAGTCTACAACATATATTGAACCAGAAGGAGCTGAACATGAGACAGCGCCGATGGTTGGAATTGCTTAGCGACTATGATTGTGAAATCCGTTATCACCCAGGCAAGGCAAATGTTGTTGCCGATGATGCGTGGTTTTTCGACCTTACAACAGGTTTTACCTCTCGAGGGATCTCGAGAAGCTTGCAATCCCCACCAGGTAGTGTACCTGACCGATGTAGTATAGTGAAGTGGCAAGTACCGGGGGATTGATCATTCTCTAGGGGAATAGTGTCGTTAGGATTGAAAAACTACTCTAATAGGTCTAAGGGTGAGGGAAGATTCTTTTTGTATTTTTATATTTTTTTTATAAAAGCAAGTAAAATCTCGGGTTTGAAGGAGTGGGCGGAATTAGTTGCTAGTCAACTAACCCAAATAACTACAAATGCAAATAAAATAAAATAACTGAAAATGAAAAGGTTGTGTAACTTATATGGGGAGAAATGTGTTTACTTAGATTTCCTTACTCCCTAACTATCTTTTACCGGTTGATTAGTGTGTATTAATTGCGTGGATGACGGGTGTATTCCTTAATACCAATCGTGGGGTGGCGTACGTACTTCCCCAACTCTACAAGCTCCTACTTCACTTCTATGTCGAGCCGGCTAAGAAGCTCCTAACATGGGATCACTAGAATTCGCTCATGCATTAAATACAACCATAAAAACCTAGTACGCATTGGTTCATGTTTCTTAAGACGTTCAAGCAAGTTACCGTATAGGAGGTTAGCCAGTTTTCTTAAGCCTAACATCGATAAACAATCATCCAATACAATTAATAACACACTAACAACCAATAATCAATAGTTAGGTTTCATTAGATCTAAGCAAACACAAGATAAATCTAGCCTAGCATGTTAATCAAAAGACAAGAACAAGATATAATCAAACAACACATAGACATATTGATTGATTAAGTGATTACTTATCTTCAATTAAACATGGGAGATCCAAGGGTATGAAAACCCTTAAAAATGGCAGAAATTCGTCTTAGGGTTTCTCCTCACAAAGTTGCACACTAATGACAAAAAATTGCAAAACTATATATAGAACTTAGTGGCTGACGGCGTCACGTTATAGATCTTGACGCCGTCACCTCGCCGTGTCTAGGGTTCCCGGATGGCCTTCTTGACGCCGTCCCTCTTTAGTGCTCCAAAATCCGCTCTGGCCTATCAAAGGTTGACGCCGTCAGAAATGAGCTTGACGCCGTCTCTCTTTAGCTTAAACCGTGATGGCCTTGATCACCTTAAAGGGTGACGCCGTCAGACTTCCTTTGTAATACTCCCTGGCGCGTCACGTGTATTTTTCATATCCACCTCTTTTGCCAAGCCATGACGCCGTCAAAGGTACTTTTCCAGCCGATTTTGAGACTTTGTCGTTTTCTTCACTTTTATGCTCCAAAAACGTAAAAAATGCTTCCTTTTCCAGATTTCTTCTCCAAAGTACCTAAAATGACAAAAGGAACGATTTAGGGCAATATTTGATCAAATAAATACGATTTAGGGCTTAAATGACCCCCTAAAAGCGGTACACTTTTCGCTTCATCAAATACCCTTACACTTGAGATTTGCTTGTCCTCAAGCAAATGCGCTTTTATTCTAATCAAAATACAAGTTAGGGGTCATTTAACGCTAATATAAAAGTAATTACAACAAATAGTCGTTCCACTTTAATCATAATAAGCACGGAGATTACAAACTAGCACCTCACAAGTAGTGTTTAGATACTCACATCTCTCAGGTGTCATAAAAGTATATCTCATAAATGAAAACGGATAATATCTCTCACTACCTGTCATAGCAAATAGATTACCATAGGCTTGGGAAAGGATCGAAAACCTCCTCCACTAGGCGTAAGCACCTAAGATAAACTATCAAAGAGGGCTTTTACATGGGTTATAACGGGAGGTGTAGGGATATGATAAACACGGATTTGTTGGATAAGGGATATTTTACTGGTGGCGAGTTAAAGATCTTGATTAATTACATGTATAATATGGCATTGCTAAGCCAAGACTAGACTCGACTTAAAGCTAAAAACAAAATAATAAAAACATAAAATAAACATAAAATGAAACGGGATGGTAGTCCGTATGTTTTTTCTATTTTTCTTTTTCTCATTTTTTTTGTATTTTTCTTGATATATATATATATATATTTTCATACACTCTTGCCCTACCATCCAAAATAATACATCATAGGGGCGTTGCATTCCCCTTACACTTGAACTTTTACATAACTTTACAAATAACTATTCTAATGACTCGAATTAAGATAATCGAAACACTTGGAGTACTTTTAAAATATTTAGCACATATGGGGGTAATAATGTTGTTCTTCCCCATTACTTGATTACACTAGTACTTTACCCATGAGTCCCAATCGTCCCAAAACAATATGTACAAGGATATGACTTGACTTAGCAACCATGTAATCAATTAGATAATTAACTAAGGGTTTAAACAAATGTTGTCACAATAATGCACTAAAAATGAGTGCATACAAGGTAGGCTAAGGCGATTTGGGTGTACATTTAAGTGGGGTGTAACAAATTCTTCCTTTAAATAAAATGCTTAAAGGTTGAAACGAAAAGATAGGCTCTGAGGGGTGTACTAGGGGTATCGTGTACCAAAAATGAGTACAACGCAAAGGGTGTGGGAGAATTACTTGACCAATGTAGCCAATGTAATTATAACAAAAACACAGGTGTAAAACAATGGGTTAATCCTAATGCCTCTTATCATGTAGTAAATCTAACTACACGAATGTAGTCTCACTTGTGGCCTCGGAATGGTCCTAACGCAAGTTCTAGAATCTAAGTGCTACCGGTACACACATCATAGCATAAATGCTTTTCCTACCAATTCTAGGGGCGAACCTCACATATTTGGGGGTGGAAAATTTTTTAGTGGTGCGGTTTTTGTGCTAGTTATATAACTCCTATCCATGAGACGCTCATTAAGATCAAAGTTTCACTCCTATATGTTGTAAAAAATTTTAAATTTGGCACTAAAATTGCCCTAACAGGTATTTATCTCAGTTTTATTGCACATCTACCATTAAACAAACAAAAATCAAGCGTAATTGCATTCTCTAAAGTATCGTACTTTACCCCCCCTTACACTTAAGATGAACATTGTCCCCAATGTTCAAATAACAAGATGTAAAAGTAATAAGGTAAAAGAATGAAATCAAATACTCCCCTGATTCGTTCGGTGGATAATGTGGCAACATGGTTAGATCTTCTTCCAAGAGAATGTAGAAGCTCCAAGACTAAAGCATCGCCAAAAGCTTGATTCCACATACATCTCCTTGTCCAAAATAACCTGTTAAACCTGAGAAAACAAACACGAAAACCTGCATAACATCGGCGGGATAAATCTATATATAAGGATATAATGCTTGTGGAATGATAATTTTGCAGATTCCTGGAGATTATAAATTAGAGATTTAATAAAAACTTTTTATGAAAACAAAACTTTCAAAAATTTCAGAAAATTAAAACCTGACGCCGTCAGGTTGTAAATCCTGACGCCGTCAGAAATGATCTGACAGAATTCTCATGTTAAGTTTCCAGAAAATTTCTGGAAAAACCTATACCTTACTTCCTGGAATTCCTGCAAAACATCATTACGACTCGATACAAGCATTTGACTCAAACAAATACTAATATGTATGTTAATTTAATATTATTACGATTCATGTTCATTTGTTCTAATAAACCGATTTGGATTTCCCTTACACTTATCTTTTTGCAAAATACCTTTATATGTAGTTAAGACGAAGTTAAAAACAAGATAAAGCATTTTCACAATTAAGTTTTGAACATGAATCAATAATAATAAAAATTAAACATACATACTGAAACAAATAAAATCAAACAAACAAACAAATAAACACACAAAGCAAATAAAGCTTGGGTTGCCTCCCAAGAAGCGCTTTTCTTTATTAACGAGTCTTGTAGCTAGACTCAAAGTCCTTCTACCCTATGTAAGTGAGCTCGTCATCGAGGACGTCTTTAGGGTTAAGCTTGGATTGAAGTTTCCTATTGGTCCGCTTAGTACAATATATCTTTTCAAACTTCTCTCCATCCGGGTCATACAATGTCACCCTAATATGCCATGACCCATCTCCATCTTTGGGTGGTTTGTCCCAATCCCACTTATGATCATCGTCCTCACAAGTCCACTTATTCATCCCTAGGTTAATTGGCAAAACTCCAAGGAAATCAATCATTTTCCTAAAAACTAGAGGGTCTTCAAATGGATCCAATTCGGTGTCCCTAGCCAAGAGTTGTTCTACCGCATGTGTTCGGTTCACAAAGTCCTCTTCTAGGTAAAATAGGCGTTGGGGTCCTATGAAGTCTCTATCGATCCAAGGTCCATATCTAGATGGTCTCCTATTTAATTCTAACCAATGGGGTGTTGGTTCATCACTAGTATCATAAGCATGTTTCTTCACATCATAGACTGACCAAGTATCACCTTCTCCTACCGCTATCTTAGATTCCTTACAATCAATCATAGCACTAGCGGTCGCCAAAAATCCTCTACCTATCAACAAGGGGCATGTAGGGTCGCTAACCATATCAAGAACGTGGAAATCGGCTAAAATGGTTAGTTTTCCAATGTGTACTAACACGTCTTTGACTACTCCAACCGGGTAAGCAACACTCCCATCTGCTAAGCCTATTATCACCTCGGTTTCTTCAAGTTTTCCTAGTTTTAGAGAGGTGTAGAGAGGTAACGGAAGTAGGTTAAGGCTTGATCCAAGATCGGCTAATGTGTCATAAGCCTCCGAATTACCGATCTTGCAAGGTAGAACAAATAAGCCCGGATCATCTAACTTCTTAGGTAGCTTATTTTGAACAAAGGCGGTCCCTTTTTCGCCTAACTTGAGCTTCTTCTCATCCAACACATCAATAACCGGACTTTCAAGGTGGAGCTCCTTGAATTCATTGTCAAGGTTTTGAGTGGGAGGTGTTTCAACAATGTTGTTGACCAATTTGGATATCATAACTTCTTGGTCCTTTTGAACGACTTGGGTTTGTTTGAAACACGAGCTCATGGAATTGACCGAATAATATTGTGGACAAGAACTAGGAGACGAAACTGACGAGATGGCGTTGACGTTTAGTTTCGGGTTCTTGACTGTGTTTCTAGGGAGTGCTCCCATTTCTCGGTCATTGAGGGCTTTCAACAAAGTGTCAATCTTATTGGTCATCTCGCTTTGTTTTTGTTTGAAATCGGCTTCAAACTTGGCCAAACGAGCTTCTTGAGATGCCATAAATTGAGACATCAATCCTTCAAAGTTATTGGTACTACCATTGATGGAAGGATTGTTGTTGAAAGTACGGTTCGAGTTGGAACCGCTTGATTGGAAACGATTAGGTGGGTTGGAAGAATTGGTTTGTTGTGCGTTTTGGTTTTGTTTCCACCTAAGGTTTGGGTGATTTTTCCATGAGGGGTTGTATGAATCCCCGTAGGGGTTTGGCTCGGGTTTGAAAGTGTACCACTTGTCTCCTGCTCCGTCGGTATGCGAGGATGCGTAGTCCGCAAAAGCTTGTTCGGGGAGTTCCACGCAATCACGAGTGTCGTGGGGACCACTACATAATTCAAATGAAGAAGTGATTTTGTTCACTTAGCTTGAAGGTTTAGGAGCCTCGTAGGATTTCATAAGAAACTTGACTTGATCTTCAAGTTCTATGATCCTACGGTCGGAAGTGCTTGAATTGTTCGAAGGCAAAGCTATTGCCTTGACCGTTTTATTCAAATCACGGGGATCACTCAAACTTTCGTTGTCATAAAGAGCAAGATCTTCTAGGAGAGCCCATGATTGTTCCGCACATAGATCACACAGCTTACCACCAGCCGATTGGTCAATGGTTTGCCTCGTGGAGAGATTGATATGGTCATAGAAGATTTGGACTTGGAGCCAAAGTTCTATCCCATGGTGAGGGACTTTTTGGAGTAAGTCCTTGAATCGAGTCCATGCCTCGTAGAGGGTTTCGCCTTGACGTTGTTGGAACATCAAGATATCATTCCTTAGCTTGGTAGTTCTTCCTGGTGGGAAAAACTGAGCAAGGAAATGAGTGGTGAGATCATCCCAAGAGGTGATGGATCCTGCGGGTAGACGCTCTAGCCATTGACTAGCTTGGTCCCGCAGAGAGAATTGAAAGAGACGCAGTTGGGTCGTCTCTCGAGTGGCAACATCAAGGTCTATGGAATCAACAATTTTGAGAAAGTCCTTGAGATGTTGGTTAGGATCTTCGGAACGAAGTCCAAGGAATGCGCATCCGCTTTGCACCAACCAGATGGTGTCGGATCGCAAGGGTGTGACGTTGGCTCCTTGAGTGAGCTCAATGGTGTTTCGATAGCCATGGTAGCTAGGACGGGAGTAGTCTCCTAAGGTACGGGCTCTAGGAGGTGGGTGTTGTTGTGGTGGTGGGTTGTTGGGATCAAGGATATTACCACCTTCCATGATGTCGGATGGTAATGGTTACGAACAACGAAACGAAGAAAAAAGATAGACTAAAGAAATCCTAGAAAAATAAAATAAAAATCTCACTAGAAAGAAATCTAGTGAGTAGACATAATAAAATAAAAATTCAACCTAAACAATCACTATTCCCCGTCAGCGGCGCCAAAAACTTGATGCGTGGTTTTGCGACCTTACAACAGGTTTTACCTCTCGAGGGATCTCGAGAAGCTTGCAATCCCCACCAGGCAGTGTACCTGACCGATGTAGTATAGTGAAGTGGCAAGTACCGAGGGATTGATCGTTCTCTAGGGGAATAGTGTCGTTAGGATTGAAAAACTACTCTAATAGGTCTAAGGTGAGGGAAGATTCTTTTTGTATTTTTATATTTTTTTATAAAAGCAAGTAAAATCTCGGGTTTGAAGGAGTGGGCGGAATTAGTTGCTAGTCAACTAACCCAAATAACTACAAATGCAAATAAAATAAAATAACTGAAAATGAAAAGGTTGTGTAACTTATATGGGGAGAAATGTGTTTACTTAGATTTCCTTACTCCCTAACTATCTTTTACCGGTTGATTAGTGTGTATTAATTGCGTGGATGACGGGTGTATTCCTTAATACCAATCGTGGGGTGGCGTACGTACTTCCCCAACTCTACAAGCTCCTACTTCACTCCTATGTCGAGCCGGCTAAGAAGCTCCTAACATGGGATCACTAAAATTCGCTCATGCATTAAATACAACCATAAAAACCTAGTACGCATTGGTTCATGTTTCTTAAGACGTTCAAGCAAGTTACCGTATAGGAGGTTAGCCAGTTTTCTTAAGCCTAACATCGATAAACAATCATCCAATACAATTAATAACACACTAACAACCAATAATCAATAGTTAGGTTTCATTAGATCTAAGCAAACACAAGATAAATCTAGCCTAGCATGTTAATCAAAAGACAAGAACAAGATATAATCAAACAACACATAGACATACAGATTGATTAAGTGATTACTTATCTTCAATTAAACATGGGAGATCCAAGGGTATGAAAACCCTTAAAAATGGCATAAATTCGTCTTAGGGTTTCTCCTCACAAAGTTGCACACTAATGACAAAAAATTGCAAAACTATATATAGAACTTAGTGGCTGACGGCGTCACGTTATAGATCTTGACGCCGTCACCTCGCCGTGTCTAGGGTTCCCGGATGGCCTTCTTGACGCCGTCCCTCTTTAGTGCTCCAAAATCCGCTCTGGCCTATCAAAGGTTGACGCCGTCAGAAATGAGCTTGACGCCGTCTCTCTTTAGCTTAAACCGTGATGGCCTTGATCACCTTAAAGGGTGACCTCGTCAGACTTCCTTTGTAAAAATCCCTGGCGCGTCATGTGTATTTTTCATATCCACCTCTTTTGCCAAGCCATGACGCCGTCAGGAGTAATCCTTGACGCCGTCAAAGGTACTTTTCCAGCCGATTTTGAGACTTTGTCATTTTCTTCACTTTTATGCTCCAAAAACGTCAAAAATGCTTCCTTTTCTAGATTTCTTCTCCAAAGTACCTAAAATGACAAAAGGAACGATTTAGGGCAATATTTGATCAAATAAATACGATTTAGGGCTTAAATGACCCCCAAAAAGCGGTACACTTTTCTCTTCATCAGCCGAAGCCCTTAACAGAAAAGAACGGATCAAACCTCTTAGGGTTAGATCGTTAGGGATTACGATTAATTCGCCGCTTCCAGCAAAAATTCTTGAGGCTCAGGATGAAGCACTAAAAGATGAAAACCGACCTAGTGAAAAGATTCACAGAATGCCAGAACTTGAGAATGGATTAGTAAGAAGATCCGATGGGATTTTGCGTTATGGAGACAGGTATTGGATTCCATTGTATGGAGGAATTCGTGATTTTATTATGCACGAATCCCATAAGTCCAAGTACTCCATTCACCCAGGATCTGACAAGATGTATTTAGACCTGAAAAAGTTGTATTGGTGGCCAAACATGAAGGCCGATATAGCAGAATATGTCAGCAAGTGTTTAACGTGCTCGAAGGTTAAGGCAGAACACCAAAGACCGTCCGGTCTGCTTGTTCAACCTGAGATTCCGGAATGGAAATGGGAGCGCATTACTATGGATTTTATAACAAAATTGCCTAGGACATCGAATGGTTATGACACGATTTGGGTAATTGTTGACCGTCTCACAAAATCAGCGCATTTTCTTCCTATAGCGGAGAAATTTGAAATGGAAAAACTCACGCGTTTATATATTAAGAAAATTGTTGCAAGGCATGGTGTGCCTGTTTCTATTATCTCTGATCGAGACAGTCGATTTACGTCAAATTTTTGGAAGTCGCTTCAGGATGCATTGGGAACTAAACTCGATATGAGTACGGCATATCATCCCCAAACGGATGGTCAGAGTGAAAGAACCATTCAGACATTAGAGGACATGTTAAGAGCCTGTGTAATTGATTTCAGAAACGGCTGGGATAGGCATTTGTCTTTAGTCAAATTCTCCTATAACAACAGCTATCACACCAGCATAAAAGTTGCACCGTATGAAGCACTTTATGGACGTAAGTGCAGATCACCAGTTTGTTGGGCAGAAGTTGGAGAAAGCCAACTTACCGGGCCAGAGCTAGTCCATGAGACTACTGAAAAGATCGTACAAATTAAGAACCGAATGCAGGCGGCTCGTGACCGTCAGAAGAGCTATGCTGATAAGAGGAGAAAACCCCTTGAGTTTCAAGTGGGAGATAAAGTAATGTTGAAGGTCTCGCCATGGAAAGGCGTGATCAGATTTGGCAAGCGTGGAAAATTGAACCCTCGCTATATAGGACCTTTTGAAATCCTTGATAAGATCGGGCTGGTAGCCAACCGACTCGAACTGCCGTCTGAGCTCAGTGCTGTGCATGACGTTTTTCACGTCAGTAATTTGAAGAAGTGTTTATCCGATGAAAGCGCAGTTATTCCTTTGGATGAAATCCAGCTTGATGAAAGGTTAAATTTTATTGAAGAACCGATTGAAATCATGGACCGGGAAGTGAAACGACTAAAGTAGAGTCGTATCCCAATTGTGAAGGTCCGATGGAACTCTCGCAGAGGCCCCGAATACACCTGGGAGCGAGAGGACGAGATCAAATGAAAATACCCTCATCTTTTTCCGAAAACCAAGAG
The DNA here is from genome assembly GCA_021014915.2 of Artemisia tridentata subsp. tridentata. NCBI lineage: Eukaryota > Viridiplantae > Streptophyta > Magnoliopsida > Asterales > Asteraceae > Artemisia > Artemisia tridentata. The sequence continues at coordinate 273,363,629 of CP139507.1, read as the reverse complement.
TGGCGTCAATTGAAATCCGGGACGGATTTCCCGATTAGATGGGGAGACTGAGACAAATGGTAATTTTCACATTGCTAATTAATATTATATGAGTATTAATTATTTTTAAGCTAAGCATTTCTGTGCGCATTTGCATGTTTCTGAGTATTTTTGAACATTTTCGGGAGCTGTCCCAGCATACTGTAGCTTACAGTCACTGCAGAAAAGTTTATTTTTGTCAGTAAAGTTAAATTATCACATTTCTGATAGTTACTGACAAGTATTATAATTTACTGAGAGCTTTCTCATATTTTTCTGAAAAACAACCGCACGCGCGTACCGACAGCACAGTACACATGGTAAAGGTCAAATAAATATATTTTTGAGTCAGTAATGACATTTTATTATATTTCTGACAAAAACGTGGTTAAAACTTTATTTTACGTTATCGGGTCCAAAAACGTCAAACCAGAACTTTACGGTAACATTTTAGCTCAAACCGACACACTATACACCAAAGCGGGATCAAAACTATTTTTCCCCCTCCTAAATAAACCCATATCCGGCCCCCTAAACATATCACAACCCACATGGGACAAATTTAAGGCTTATCTCATTGAAATCTAGTTTTTACCATTTTTGGTGCAACTACTTTAAGATTTCCAATTCTTATCTTTTAAAGCTTCCTAAAATAACCAAGATCATCCACCTTATTTGGACCTCATTTGTACGCCTAATATCACACACACAAACATTCTTACAAAATTTTCTCTACAAAGATTCAAGATCAAAGGTGTTTGCAAAGGTTTTTGGGTAATTTGGAGTTGGATTTGGGTTAAACTAGCAAGGTTTTGGGTGTCTTTGGTCTTCATATCCCACGTTAAAACATAACCCATTGTGACGATTCTTAAAACTTCTCTAAATTTATTTATCTCTTGTTTATATGGTGTATAGTAATGTTTAAAAATGTTAAATGTATATGTTTTGATAATATGATTTAAGCTATGGTTTGATCTAGAGTTTATAGTGCTCGACATTTTTGGATGAATATGAGTTAATTAGTAGATTTCTTGCTTGTGTGGTAAATATTGTTGCATATGGTCCTAGTTTGAGGATACAAACACTAGTTATGGATTTTACACTAATTTAAGCACTATAATGATTTTTTGAGCACATATAGTGTTCGACTAGCATTAAAAATAAAAGATTATTGGGGTTTTGAAATACATAAAATTTTGGATCAAATGGTGAAATGGTGGAAAAATATAGTGAAATGTTTATTTAGTTTGGCTTATTTAATAAGTTATAAGTTACTAAAAATAATAAGCAAAAAGGTAAAAATTAGTTAAGATACAAAACTTGGTTCGAATGAACAGTAACAAAGTCAAAATTTGACTTTTGACTTAAGAGCTTAATTATTAGAAATTATTTGATAAGTATAAAGTGTATTTGGTAACTAAAAATAACTAATAAGTACCAAATAAATACAAATTGGACTAAAAGGCTTGTTAGGCCCAAAAAGCCCACGATTTTACTGTTGGGCCGAAGCCCATGTGAAATTTTGTAAGTTTGACTTTTTGACCAAACGAATGTATTGAACGAGTAAAATGATTTTTAGTAACGTGTCGATATATACGTTATAACTAAAAATGTGTTTTGGGTCAAAAATGGTAATTGGGCTTATTTTGATAGTTCGGCCCAATATACAAACAAAAATGATAAATTTGATTTTTGGAATATTTTCCGACTCGCCGAAGTTAAAAATGTTTAACGAAACGATAAATATAACGATAACTATTTTTGGACTTGTTTTGAGACGCTTAGTCTCCGAAAGGGTAAAAATTGACATTTTTCCTAAAATGACATTGAAATTGACTTTTGTTGACTTTTTGAAGAAATATTGACTTCGTGTCGAAATTTAGTGTTATTACTTAAAAGTTAAGATAACGAACAATATAACGACGAATATATATATATTCACGACACTTAACATATATCACTAAAGTATTTTGCACTTATAACTAGTTAGCGAAGTATTGGAGTAAGGTTTGCAACACGTGAGATAAATGGAAACGTTGTATAAATGAACGAGTCGTGCCCAAATTTTCTAAAAATCCAACACTTAGAATATTTGAGAAAGTCCACAATTTAAGTAAACTTTATGAAATTACTTAACAAACTTATTTTCCTTATAATAAATGTTGCAACAAAAGTAGTAAACGACGTTTCTAAATATAATAGTTTTTCACTAACTACGTTATATTAACCACTCTTCAAATCCATTTAATTAATCTCTATATATGAGAATTTAACTTAAGATATTATATTATATATATATATATATATATATATATATATATATATATATATATATATATATATATATATATATATATATATATATAAAGGTATGAGCAAATATATATATATATATATATATATATATGACACTTGCACATTTAAATCGCGAATACTAGCACGGATGTTCCGTTACGTATTCCCACCATGCACTTTCACCATGAGCTACCCCCAAAGAGTTATAAAAATAAATCGTTTCGAAATATACTTTACCACACAGCAAGCAAGAAATACACGAGCACAGGTCAAACGTAAAACTTTTCAAATAAAGTAAAGACTTGAACCATGAATGATTTGCTAAGACTTACCGTACTAATTTAGGGTGCTGATCGGCACGGTTGCATTATTTTGATTGATTGCTGAATTGCTGTATTTGAAAGGTGAGTTTATAGCCCCATATTTTTATACGATTTTTGGTTTTATAAGCTTGGGGTGAGAAACATGCAAAACTGTTTTCATGGACCAGAATTGATGTTGCTTTTAAGATCACACTAGTATGCAGAAACCTAAGTTTGCTGAATCCCATTTTGTGCCCACTATCATCTGCCGTTAATTCTTGATGGGAAGCCGGTTGTTATAAATAGATCTATTGGGAGTGACGTCCCCGTTCGGTTGGCTTGGCATAGCCAAGGCGAACGTATACCATTCGGGTTTTTAGCCGGGTGTCTAGGGATTAACACTCGCGGGCACCCTTATTTATTTGCTAACGCTAGTCGTGCTGCATTGTCTTAGTTTCGGTAGGATGAGGCTTAGTGTTTGCATTACGGATAGTGTGTATCTGCTGATTTTGTTCTATGATATTGCTATTGGTCCATGTGTGCTATTTATTTAAACCTATGAACTCACCAGCGTTAGCTGACTTTTAGCATGTTTTTCTCAGGAAACTGAGGTGCGTTTAGCCGGGTGCAGTGCATGGCGTCGGTCACAATAAATGATGGAAATGTTTTTAATGCGTTTACTCTGACAACTGGACCTTTTGTTTAAATGGGCTTCATTTTCATCTGAAATGGTTTTTATGTATCGCTACATGACTTGACTTATGTAATATATATTAAAACAGATTTTTAATCCGTTCACTATATCTTGTATGATGTTTATCAACCCCGTAGCACCCCAAAGTGTATGTTTCCGCGAATATTGTGATTTTGGGGGGTGTTACAATTATGTTTCTCAAAAGTTGAATATCATCAATCATATTGTGGTTGAAATAGCGGCCAAAACAATTTACGAGGTAGGAAAATAGTTTGTAAGACATTTGTGAAACAGTTTATAGAATGGTAACATGATAGCTTGTATGTCACTTGGAAGAGCATTTTGTAGGGTAGTAAGAGTCTACTAGTCTGCCATAGAATGTAAGTAACTTACTTCATAATAGGATAGTGGAATATTGTTGCAAAACGGTTGGAAATATGGTAGTGAAATAGGGAGTGTAATAGACGGAGGTGGTGATATCATGGAAATAACAAAAGATAGTGGATTCATTAGATAGAAAGGTACATGATACAACGAGGTTACAAGAAAGTACTTAAGATAGACTACTTAAAGAAATACAACCCCAAAAGGGCTCCTTCTATGGGTTATTATTACTGCAGATGTTCCTTGTTCTTAATCATTGTTGTCGTTCTCAATGTTGTTGATGTGCTGGCAATCTCCTCCTCCGCTGGCATAAGCTCTCCCACGAGCTATTCCACCCTGATTCCCGGTTCCTTGGTTCCTCTGCTTTGGACATTCACTCTCGTAGTGTCCTATCTCCCCAAAGCCAAAACATGTTACTAGAGGTTTCTAATTTCCGGCAAGGATTGGAAACTTGCATTCCCTAGTCGAATGACCAATCTTCTTACAGTTACCACAAGGATTAAGACAATTCCCAGGGTTATGATGATTTTGACACTTGTTGCATTTGGGTAGGGTACCTTTGTAACCTTTCTTTTTAGTTGGGCCTGCAGCATAGGCCTTATCAACTTCTTGTCTCTTTGGTGGTTGTTGAGTAGCATTGCCACTCTGATTGTTGTCCCACTTTCTCTTGTTGTTGTTGTTGTTGTTCCGTTTTCGTTTGTTGTCATTATTGTTTCCTACGGCCTTGGTGTGAGCTATGTGTTCCTTTGCCTCGATCGCCATATGGATAGCCTTAAGCATGGTATCGGGTTCTAATGAGGTGACCAACATAGGAATTTCAGGGGAGAGTCCCCTGATATACCTCTCAAGTTTCTTGCATTCCGGTTCATCCATTGCAGGGCCTAGTCGTGCTAATTCGTAAAAACGATCAGTGTATTTGGCAACATCATCTCCTACCATGGTAAAGTCTAGGATTTCCTGTTCCATTGCTTGTAATTCGCTTCTTGAACAATATTCTAAAGTCATCATCCTTTTTAGTTTCTCCCAAGAGATTGAGTAAGCAGCGTCGACCCCTACTATCTGAACATGTTTAGTCCACCATTCCTGGGCATGATCCCGAAAAGTGCAAGTGGCGAACTTAACTTTGTCTTCCTTGCGGCAGTTGCCACCTCGAAATATTGTTTCTACTTCTTCGAACCATTTGTAAAATCCCTTCGCGCCTTCAGTTCCGCTAAATGTGTGGGGGTCGCAATCCATAAATTCCTCGGGAGTAAGATTTTTGGCGAGGGCTGTAGCTATGCTCTTGGCAATGATTTGTTCAACAATGGCTTGTGTCATGGCTGGAGAGGCTTGCTTCGACATAACTCTTCAAAATCATAAGAGACCATAAGAATTTATAAGTAGTAAAGATCATTACACTCACATATACGCAACCATGACATGTATAAATGGAGTGAAATCACAACAAGATGCAACCACGAAAAATATCATAAATATAATCATAGCACACATGAATATATAAAATGAAAATTTCGGCCTACATAGACCGATATCAAGCATAGCACAACCATACCCATATAGTAGAGTCAACACTTGGTAAGTTCGTTGTACAATAACCAAAATACTACAAGTTTCCTTGAACTATGCCACACATTCCGTGGCTAGGATAAAAGTAAAAGCTAGTAAGGGTATAAGTCTAGTCTAGAAGCTTCCTGGCGCTCCTCTGAGTGGATCCAGGGTTGCGGCATCATAGAGTTGGGATAAGTCCTAATGTGGGGTCTGGAGTTGTGCATCGATCATATCCGAGATAGTATAGATACCAAACCATTCTTGAGGAATCTGCTGATGTTCCTGTTGAGTCGGCGATCTTGGTACCATCCACAAGGTGTCATCTAATTCCCGATATGTGGGAATGGAAAAAGGGAATGACAATGGTGATAATGGGAAGGTAGGGGCAGTCTCCTGAATCTCAAAAATCTCAGTGTCATATGTGGTAGTTTCTTCTAAGTTTGGCTCAGGTGGTGCTAATACTTTAAATAGGTGGGAGTTATCATCTAACAATGGTGAGTGATATGAGAATGTCGAGGTATAGGAAGGTGAGAGTAGTGATGTAGGTGTATTAGTGGATGAAAAAGCATCCTCGATATCCGAGTCTGCTGGAATGATAATAGGGTGGTTGGGTGAAGACATATCGCTGTGAACCAGGTCAATATAAATATATATAAGTATAAGTAACTCGCATAGTGTATGTATGAAACCGCATGTATAGTGAATATGCACTTATGATGAAATGATGAGATGCTATGATGATGTGGTTATAGTCTAGGGTATCATGGACAACCTAGTTCGCTATAACCTTAGCTCTGATGCCAATCTGTCACACCCCCAAATACCTGATTTGCGGCGGAATGGAATACCTGGGGCGCGACTGCCATAGCATCACAGTTATAGTTATATTGAACGACCTAAAGTGTCATTTTAAAAAAAAAAAACGTTTGATTTCATAAAGCATTAAGAGTTTACAAAAGATAGGTCCCTAAAGGTAATTCAAGTTTGCGGAAATAAGTTTGTTACAAACCAAACGATAGTTTAAAGTGCATATAAATACAAGTGAGACGCGTCGTCACCGCGACTCTATGATATGTCCACATGCAGGCCATGATGCGAATGCCTTAATTACCTGAAAATACATTGCTAAAACGGTCAACAATAATGTTGGTGAGAATCATAGGTTTATGTAAATGATAAGTCTGTACGGTAACCACAAGTATAAAGTGAAATGACAAGAATGTTTCATAAAAATCATACATTGGCTCTTAAGCTCATGACCCCGAAGCTAGACTGATTATGAAGGCCCTACCAGAGTGTTTGCCAGACACACTTAATCTGATATCAAATGAAATGCGTTCGTAGACTAGTTGGCGCTACCAACCCGAACGGAGGAGTCACCCTCAATAGATCTATTCACTCACTCTCGCTTACTCCGTAATTAACGGTTCATGATAAATAAAAGGGGACTTTAACATGGCAATGAGGTAACATAAGCAATGAAAATGAATTTGATACTTTAGTCCGTATGAAAAATGGTCCAATGTATTCTCCCCCGCAAGTTTAGAAATGAAATTATAAATTGAAAACGAGGCTATGAAAACTCACCTGATGCAATAGTTATGATGACCAAAGTGGATACACTGAAATGAGGCACGATCTCTAACCGCAACCTAATATGAATGATATGGTCTAATGTAAGTCATGAAATGATGTCACACATGCAAATACATATGTTATCGATACCACTCGTGAAATTTGGAAATAACGTTTATCGTCGAAAAATATATTTTTGACGTCTTGTTAAGTCATAAAACATTTTACGCGTATATATGTTGTAACGACATCCCACGATTGTCGTTTGGTGATTTATCGAAAAATAGAGTTTTCCGTCGCAAAATAGTATTCTTCAACAACTTATAAAAATGACTAAGTAGCCTCGTAAAGCTAGTCGTAAGTTGGTGAATATTGAGTGTTAGGAAACGATCTCCGTGGTTTTAGAAAGCTTATAACAGTATCTTAAATTCGTAACACCAAAATTTATTCCATACGAGTCCCGATCATAAAGAAAAATAATAGTCAAGTTAGATAGTCGGCTAAATTTGCTGTTTTTGTGTAGTTTTCGGGTATATTTGAATGGTCGTATTTTACACGTTACAAGTCCGGTTGACGAACGGCTGGTCAATTTGGAAAATAGGTCGGGAGTACTTGATTTTACTTCAAGGGGTTAATGTTTCAAACTGACTTGATCAATGAGAAAAACGGCTCCAAACTTGGTAACTTGCAAAGACAGTTTTATTTAAGTAAAAGCTGATGGAAAATGTGTTGTGAACGTCGGGTTTCAAACGGTTGTATCTCGGTCGTTATAAGCTTGTTTTCTACGTTCTTTATGTCCTCGGCTTCGTATTACAGCGAACTAATAGATTTTTGATATGTCGGCTCGCCTAGTTCGCATTCAATGCCTCGTTTTAACCATGGAAAATCGTGTGACAGCTTGTTACTTTTCAGAAAATAGTTTTTAGTCGTCAAACTTAGAATTAACGTATCTTTCTCGTCGTAAGCTCGTTTTTACTCATTCCAGCGGCCACAACTTTGTTTTTGAGTGTATTTTCTAAATATGTAAGCCAAAATAACCCATGATCTACTGAAATTTCCAGAATTTGCAAAAATGGACAGATCCTTATTATATATTGTCAAAAACCATTTTTATTAGTTCAATATTTGTACATTTCCCTTCCAATCAACACCAAAGGTATTCTAAACCTACCATACACCTTCTTAGGGTGTCATGGGTTCCTAATCTTCACCAAAAATGATGGAGCTCATAAGATCACTAACAAAATTCTTTAAACTCATTTTAGTGACAAAAATAAGTGGTGAGTGGTATATAACATAGATATATTTGCATGCTTTGCTACTAGCTCATAAAAATAAATTAAGTAGGAGTGTAAATGAGTAGAAAAAAAATACTTAGAACACTTACTTGAGGTTGATGAATTTTTGAGGTTAATGACTTAGTTATTTCTAGGTTTTTATTTCAAAACCCAAACAAGAAACACTAATTGAGTTGTAAAATCACTTGATCTTGAAAATGTTATGGTTTCGCCTTGTTCTTGATCTTGGCCGAATTCTCCACCAAGAGAGGATGAAGATGAAGCTTTTTATTTTACTTGAAGTATTATGAAGTGTTTGTAGTTATAATATCTAGTTATAGGAATTTTTGGTCAAAGTAATCCAGTCAATCATGACTTAGGGGGGGGGGCATGGGCGTAAAAATGGGGAAAGGGGGATGAGGTGTGTGGGCTATTAATTGATCTTGTCTCAGGTGTGTAATCTAGCTAGTTTTAGATGTGTTTAGGTTAGTTTTTAGCTAGGATATTGTGTTATCGGGTATTGAGTTAGCTAGAAATAAATTTTGACGGAACAAAATAAAGTATGAAGAAGTCATAAAAATTATAAAATCACATTCCCTTGTAAGTATCGGGCGTTTAAATACTTATCGCGTTGAAATGTTGTAAACCGTCGTAGTTGTAAGCTTTTAACGATATATATAGCAAATAATTTCAAAACACTGGGTAAACTAGTAATATAATTTTTATATCACTGTAATGAGCGTGAAAATATATTAGGGTTATAGTCGGGAGTGTCGGGTATATTGTTCGTAACAAATGATTGAGTGATGACGTTTATTTAATAAATAAATATACGTGAACTGAAAATATGCAAACCCATGAATGAACTAATATGAAGATGATGTTACTGATGATATGTAGACTACTCTAGTCTATATGATGTGTCCTTAGTGATGTTCCATGAATACGCAGCTAAACCCTTACGGTTACGCGAATTTTGAATTCCCGTAAACCTAGTTTACAAAATGATGAATGATAACAATGAATAGTGATTCCCCTCCAAGAATGAATAGTGTTTCGTGAATAGTAAAATTTTTGATAACGTCTCAAAGTCGCAAACTGACATAAAAAACGATGAATAGTGAAATGATGAATAGTAATCCATGAATAGTAAATTTTAAAGTTTGGAAAATGACCTGAAATTACGATTTGTCACAGTCTTCCACCCTAAAAGGAATTCAGTTAGTGTTGGTCTCTGGAGTGGATTTCGAGAAAAGATGTGGATATTTGAGTCGCATCTGGTCTTCCCGCTCCCAAGTAAATTCGGGACCTCTTCGAGAATTCCAGCGAACTTTCACGATAGGAATTCAAATATGCTTCAACTGTTTGACCTCACGGTCCATGATTTCTGCTGGTTCCTCCACGAAATAGAGCTTATCGTCGAGTTGAATTTCTTCTAATGGAATTATGAGTGATTCATCTGAAAGACACGTCTTGAGGTTTGAAAAATGAAATGTGTTATGTACGCTGTTGAGCTCTGACGGAAGCTCAAGTATGTATGTCAGTCGGCCGATTCTAGCTAGAATCCTAAATGGTCCAATATACCTAGGGTTCAATTTCTCGCGTTTTTCGAATCGTATCACGCCTTTCCAAGGCGAGACTTTCAACACAACTCTGTTGCCAACTTGAAATTCTAACGGTTTGCTTACATCGAGGAATCTTCCTCGTAGATGGTTTGAAAGGCCATTCCTAGAAAAGTCAATAGTGTAGTCTGATTTATCGATTGAATAAGTGGTGTGGATGTCTATGGTGCCTTAGGAAAGTGATGTTCATGGATAGTTTATCTATGTACAAAATTTTTGCTCTTCAATGTTTCAAGTGAAAGTTGCTTTTAGAAAAGGTTTGAAAGGTAATTATTCTTTTCATGACAGGATCCTTCACGAATTATACATAGGTGATCAGGCTATGTATAATTGAGGACAAATGATATAATGCTTGGTTTTGTCCAAATGATATTATGTTCTCAAAAGTTGAATATCATCAATCATATTGTGGTTGAAATAGCGGCCAAAATAATTTACGTGGTAGGAAAATAGTTTGTAAGACATTTGTGAAACAATTTATAGAATGGTAACATGATAGCTTGTATGTCACTTGGAAGAGTATTTTGTAGGGTAGTAAGAGTCTACTAGTCTGCCATAGAATGTAAGTAACTTAGGTCATAATAGGATAGTGGAATATTGTTGCAAAACGGTTGGAAATATGGTAGTGAAATAGGGAGTGTAATAGACGGAGGTGGTTATATCATGGAAATAACAAAAGATAGTGGATTCATTAGATAGAAAGGTACATAATACAACGAGGTTACAAGAAAGTACTTAAGATAGACTACTTAAAGAAATACAACCCCAAAAGGGCTCCTCCTATGGTTTATTATTACGGCAGAGGTTCCTTGTTCTTAATCATTGTTGTCGTTCTCAATGTTGTTGATGTGCTGGCAATCTCCTCCTCCGCTGGCATAAGCTCCCCCACGAGCTATTCCACCCTAATTCCCGGTTCCTTGGTTCCTCTGCTTTGGACATTCACTCTTGTAGTGTCCTATCTCCCCATAGCCAAAACATGTTACCAGAGGTTTTTGATTTCCGGCAAGGATTGGAAACTTGCATTCTCTAGTCGAATGACCAATCTTCTTACAGTTACCACAAGGATTAAGACAATTCCCAGGGTTATGATGATTTTGACACTTGCATTCTCGTAAATAGTAAATTTTTTGATAACGTCTCAAAGTCGCAAAGTGACTTCAAAAACGATGAATAGTAATTCGTGAATAGTAAATTTCGAAGATTGAAAAATGACCTGAAATAACGATTTGTTACAGATTAGTATCTTTATTTATTCATAATCAATTTTTGAATTTTCTTATTTATAGATTGTGTATTTTTTTTTATTAGAGATTAATAATATAATGGAAACATAATTATTAAGTATTTTAGTGTTTGTACTCTTATTATTTTTTATTAGAGATTACTAATTAAAATAGACTTAAAAAACTTAAAAAAAAGAAAAGAAAAGAAATATAATCATGATTACACAATCATTACTTATATAACTATTTTACTCCCTCCGTCTCAAAATTATTGTCCATATTTTTTTTTTGTGATGTCTCAAAATAATTGTCCACTTTCCTTTTTAAGTAAAAACTAGAGAATATATTAGGGGAATATTCTCTTTGATTGGTTGAGATTTATAATGGTCTCATTTTTATTAAACTTTTTGATTTCCCTCTCCTTACAATAATTTTGAGACAGAGGAAGTAGTTACATTTAAAATAAAAAAGAAAAAAAACATCATGATTACTACATTATTAGTATTTGACTTTGATTACTTTGGTATCTCTAATGAAAAAAATTGGTATGAATAATGAGTCTTTTTTAAAATGATACTAGTATAATAAATTTCGTATGTCTTAAAGTTAAAGATAAAATTTTATTAGTGAAATGTATGATTGTATTTTTCTTAAATTATGTGTTTTTGTCTGTCTTTCACAATTTTCATGTAGAGAACACACTTTTAGCAGCAAATCTAAAATATCTAAGTTTGAAGTTGCATTTTATGTTGTTGGAAAGCAAAGTATGAGTCGCCAAATCGGTCCCCAAGCGCTGGTAATCCTCTCTAACTAATTGATATTTTGAGGTTTATATTACATAAAATATGAAATTCTATTGTATTAGAATACAAGGGCACGATAGATATCAGTAAAAAAAAAAAAGGTGAACATAGTACAATGGTTAGTGTCTTGTAGTTTAAAAGTATCCGACCATTATATTGCAAACATGGAAGAGTGTATATAGACAGCCAGGGGTGTTATCGGGTCGGGTTATCGGGTTATCGGGTCTTATCGGGTCGGGTCAGTCGGGTTTTGATTTTTTAAAAACTCACCCGACACCCGACCCGATAAGGAATCGGGTTATCGGGTTCGGGTGATCGGGTCGGGTTATGTCGGGTCGGGTGATTCGGGTTATCGGGTGACCCGATAGTAAATGTCATAAACATAGATATTTGATGCAAGAGTGTTATGTCATTTGCAGATTAATGGTGAAACTTTAATTGAATATTATTATTATTAGTGTGCTTAAAGTTTTTTGATGGGGTCTTGTTTCTTGTTAAATCTTGATTTTAGTGTTTGGTTTCAGATATGTTCTTGAACTTATTGAGGTTCTAGTGTTCCATTTATACACTCATTTTTCTGTATGCATGTACATTTTGGTTGCTAAACAAAAACTTTTAAGACTTATATGGCTATAAGAAGAGCTAATAGCCTAAGAATCTGAGTGTTGTAAGTTTATAAGTGAAATTCAATGTATACAAAATTTGAATACAGAAGAGATGAGCTAAACTAACAAAACATTATGTTTCACATGTAAAGTAGTTAGCTATTTTAATGTTATACACCTCAGTTTATAGTTATACACCTCAGTTTCTTAAGAATCTAAAAGAGTTACTATATTTTAATGTTAGTAGTTAGCTATTTATAATTACATAAGAACAGCATAGGAACTGAGCACAGCACAGCAGCAGCCAAACACACTGACAGGAACTGAACACAGCAGCAGTCACTTAACCCAAACACTCCTTTGCAGCAGAATATCAAATTTGCAAACCCTAATATCAAACTAAGCACAAACTACTATCAATCTTCAATCTTCAGTCATTCAAACAGACTACAGACATGAGACATTGTGCTCCAAAAAGTAATAATTAAAAAGCAATAAGTGATTGTCGGGTCTTATCGGGTTGACCCGATAACCCGATAACATTTTTTATTTAACCCGAACCCGACCCGATAACACTATCGGGTTATCGGGTTCGGGTCAAAACAACCCGATTAGACCCGACCCGATCGGGTTCGGGTTCGGGTCGGGTCAACCCGATCCGACAGACACCCCTATAGACAGGGGTGTTTATCGGTTCGGTTTTCGGTTTTGAGTTATATGGTTCGGGTTTTTTGGTTTGAAAAATTTTTAAAGTCAAAATAAAAATCAAACCAAAAATTAAATTATAAAATGAGTAAAACCAAACCACACCAAATTAGAATTCGGTTTAATTTCGGCCAAACAAAAAAACCAAATTCAAGACTTCATAACATAATCAGTAACTCATAATAAATACCTTAAAATTAAAATAAAATTAACAAATCAAAACAAAATGTTTCACAAACCAAAATGTTTCATAACTAAACAGAAGTAAATTAGAAAAAAATAAAATAGAAGTTTATTCGACAAAAAGCCTTCCAAGTTATTAGATGTCATTAAAAGTTTGAATATTCCAATCTCAAAGCATCCAAACCAAATTTAAAAGGTATTTTAAGATTTTTCATATTATATATCTATATTAAAACACAAGTCTGCCAAGAGTAGTATTTTATTATTTTGCTACAGTATTGTAACTACAGTAAATGAACTTTTTTTTTTTTTTTTTTTTTTTTTTTCGTACCAAACGTCCTCGAAAAATTATGAAACTTGCGCTATTATTAACGAAATAATTTTTCCAACAAAAATGAATATAAATATGCAATACTTTCTCGAAATCAATGTATTTGTCTTTGTTTTTGTTTTTATTATTTTTCATACCAAACGACCTCGAAAAATTATGAAACTTGCGTAATTATTAATGAAAGAATTTTTCTAACAAAAAAAAGTTGGGGAACACCCCCCACCCCTCCTCCCCCCGCAACGCGGGGGGTCGTCCCATTCGTTGTTAATTAGAATAACGGGATATAAATTATAAAGATATAGTTTTAATTTTGTTTTTTTCAAGTATAAATAGATGTTCGGGTTTGTTGGTTCGGTTTGATTACTATTTTTTTTGTGAAACCATGAACCAAACCAAGCACTGATTATATACTTCGGTTCGGTTTCAACCCAAACCATACACCAATTAAGGATTTTGGTTTGGTTCTATTCGGTTTTGGTCTGATTTATTTCTTGGTTTATTCGGTGTCAAACACTGAACACCCTATATATAGGTAACATGTGTACACATTCTCTCATATGAATCAAACATTTTCCCCCAAATATTCTCTGCCAAGTATCAAATATAGGGTATGTGTAGAAAATTAGAAAGGGGTTGAATAGTTTTACCATTTTTAATTTCTTTTTCTTAGTTACCCTTGTGTGTGAAATGACTTAATATATGCAAACAAAATAACAATATGTATAGTGCAAGAAAGATAGAAACGATCAAACTACAACACGAGTGTTTATAGTGGTTCGGTCTATAAGGACTATTTTTCCTTGCCCTACTCCACTCCCCGAGTATCCAACTTGAGAGTTTTCTTCACTAGTCAACAAGCTCCTTTATCCGACGGAGAAAACCTTTACACGTCGCTTACACAATATTTCTGACACAAAGCTAGATGTCGAGTTCTTTTACAAGGGTACAACCACTCCCGTCACACTATATATTTTGAGGACTAAAATACTAACCGATCACTATCAGAGGTTTATGATGGTTTGGTACAAACAATGATGTATGAATAAATACAATTCACAGAATGACAAACAAACAAGCCTTGCAACGTTTTGTTGAAGCTTGTAATGCTTTGATCTTCTTGCTACAAAGAAGTTCCCTAAAATAAAATAAGAATGAGTTAGATATAGAGAATGATAAATGAGAGAATGTATGTTGTTTTATGTATGTGAGTTATGATTAAACAACATGGAGTGGCTTGCTATTTATAGGCACAAAGGCTCAGCAAACCACGGATGGGACGGAACCAAAATGAGGGTTCCGTCCGTGTAACTTTTTGGTTCCGCGGGTACCTGACAAAAAATCTTGACAATCTTTTATCAAATGTAACCAAAATATACACCATATCTTTCAAGGATTATAGAGTGATAATCTAAACAGATATTCACCATATCTTTCCAAATATCCTAAAGAGCTATGCAATATTAGAATAGGATGATGCATGGAATGATGTAAAAATACATTTTCATTTTAGATTATCATGTTTATAAAAGTATACTTGTAAAATGTATATACTAGCTAAGTAATGTTTAATTTGTGTTTATGAAAGATTTGTGACTATATATGTAAAAGGCTTAACTATATTTATGTTTTGCTAAAAATAAAGTTTATAATTGTCGTTAACAAAATATAGCAAAGATTGTAAAATATAAATAACGTTTTTTTAGACGATATTTGTATTAACAATCTCCCCCTTTTTGTTGAGGAAAAAACATAAAGTTTATTTTTAAGCAATGAGATAAATAAAGTTCAAGTCTTTAAAAATATAGATTAAACTAGTTTCATGCAACTTTAAAATCAATTAAGACATTTTAAATTGTATAAAATGTGTGAGTTTTGAGTTTAATATTTTCTCCCCCTTTTTGTCGAAACAAAAAGAAGAAAAGCGTAGCGGAATGTAGTGCAAGCCCTTTTGTCAATACTCCCCCTAGTTAGGGTGCCAAGTATAAGATGCATGGATTTTGAGTGCTTGATTAGCCCCCCCCCCCTTGGTCAATACTCCCCCTAGTTAGGGTGCCAAGTATAAATAAGTGCTACAAAACAAAGGTTAGTTATAAATAGTTCAAACCAACCATGGATATAATGTACAATAAGAAGTCACAACCAACACACAAACATCAATAAGCATCATTCATTAGTAAAATATTTTGTGATAAAAGTCACAAAATTGGACAATAATGGAGATGTTGAAATGCAAGAATAAATAGAAAAATAACTTAGAAAAAAATCCTAGGAAAAAATAACTTAGAAATAAAAATCCTAGAATAGAAAAGAAAAAAAATTTAGAAAAAAAAATCCTAAGATGTGAAGCTCCTAATGTGATCATCTATTGAGGAGGATGAGAAAGAGAGTTAAGACGCTCGAGGATGTGGTTTAAAATGAACCTCATCTCGTTTTGGAGCTCATGAACCAATATATTGGTTCTTTGACTAAGATGAACGGTTCTTTCACACATGGAGCAACCATGTCGATGGAAGTTTGGTGGTAGAGTAGGTTCGTTTGTTGGTGGTGGTGGTGGTGGAACATTTGTTGATTGGTGGTTGGGATTTGGTGGAGCTATGATGGATGAAAGCAAGGTGGTTTGTAGTTGCATGGCTTCATGGAGGTGAGAATCCACCATGTTGGAAAAGGCATAGAGGTGGTCTAGTTCCTCATTGATTTGACCTTGAGTTTATGGAGGATCAATCCACATGGACTCGTCAATGTCCCTAAGTGTTGAGGTTGGTGAGAAGGATTGAGGTTGAGGTTGTTGAGGTGGTGGAGCATGGTCTCCATAGAGTAGGCCATGGATTTCCCTATAAATAGGGTGGAAGAGTAAGGGTTGTTGTTGTGATGGTTCACAATCAAATGGTAATGGTGGTGGATTTGTTGATCTTTGAGGTAGGTCATCTAAAGTTTTCAAAAACGGGTGTGGAGAGGTCGGTGGTGTGGCAAATAATTCTAATGGTTGAAGTTTTGGAGATCTTGGAGGTGATGGTGATTTGGGTATTTGAGATGGTGCGAGAGGTGGTGTGGTGGCCACTGGTGTCTTTGTTGGTGGTGGAGTTGTTATGATGATAGGTGAAGGTGTTGGAGTAGACAAAGTGAGAAAGTTTTCATCATGGATTGGAGATAAGATGTTGAGTGGTGAAGAGTCTGATGATGATGAGTTTAGGTTGACAAAACAACAAGGTTTTACGCTTATTCTTGCGGTTCTTCTTGGTGGTCTTGATGGTGATGAAGAGTTAGTTGATTTTGTCATTGTGAAAAAATGCTTGAGATATGCAGAAATTCACAGGAAATGATGGTAAATGTGTGAGAAATGATCATCCTAGAGGTTCTAATTTATATAATTCAAGATTTATAGAAGAGTGTGTTTGGATTTGATGTTAAACCATAAAAAAATGGTGGTTTCTAATGACTTGGAAGTGGAAGAGAAGGTTGTCAAATCATCAAAGTCAATCCAATTGGGTTGAGTTGAGTGAAAGAGGAAGGATATGCAGTTAATGCATTGCAATGAGTGCAAGATCTTTGATGTCAGTGATCCACGGATAGCAAGGAACCAAATTTAGGGATCCTTGCTTTATGGAGAAAGGTAACTTGAGTGGATTTTTGAAATTTCAAGTTTTGGTGGGAAATGGTTTTCCTATTGGTCTAAGTGAGCTAAGATGATCTTAATATGAGGGAATAGCAGTAAAAGTATCCTAATAACAAGAATGAATGACCTAGAGTGCGGTATTAAATGAAAATTTAAAAATTATAGCTGTTGTTTGGCAGAACCAATCGACAACACAGGTGGAACCATGGATTTGGTTCCGCCTGATCCGTCAGGAAAATTTTGGCTGAGCCAAAATTTTGGACGGACTGAAATTTGGTTCCGTCTAATCCGCCAGTCCAAAAAAGTAAACAGAGGGCTTTTTTGAACCCCTGAACCGTTCAAATCCCGTAAATTTTCCTAAAACATGTGTAATTAATTAGTTATGATTAGAAAATAACAATATAACAGGTATTAACACATGTAAGGGTATAGATCAAGCAGGAGCTAATAATTTCACTAATAATGTGAAAAAAATGGAAAAATAATAACATCAAGATGTTATCTACCTGCAAGACAAGGTTAGATCACATAATTGTTCAAAGTTAAGTTATCATCCTAAGACAAGACAAATACATCAAACATCATTGTTTTGGAGCAAATGTACCAAACGCTCATAAAGTCTCTCATCGCCTATCCAATTTCTTGTTAATCTTTGTTAGGAATCTTCCAATGCACTTGAACATTCCTCTTGTTTGCTTGAATTCTTCCGATTGATTTTCAATGACCGGGAGTTGTTGGAAGTAGTCAAGAGGGGGAAGCCTAGAGTTTGGAAGTCCGTCATCCTCGCTCATAGTTGATGATTATGAGGAAGTAGGTGGATGAGAACATTTTCCTTGAGTTTTTGCTACTCTCTTATCACTCAATGGCACAAATCTGTGATCAACAAGGGAGTAGTCAGGACAAAACCCTCTAGCATTGGGTGGAATGGGTGCAAAGGCTATAAAGAGACGGGTGAGAAGCATCCCGTATGGACGAGCAGTGGTTCCTAGCATAGGTATGTCCGCCATCCTTTTAGAAACATAATAGGCTAAGTTGAAAGGTTGATGGGTTGACAAGCTATAAAGCATGTAACAAAGACAAGCATTGATGTGATCACGATTGCCTATGGTACATAAGACATTAGCCCTAAGGATTTCTTCCCATTTTTTGAATTGAGGCCTAAGTTCATTGAGTTCCATGCCAAATGGGTCTCCGTTGACTTCATTACCCTGGCAGGTTGTTCTTGTGTTTGAAGTTCTAGGAAGGAAAAGATGTTCTCGGATTATTTCTTTTGCAACTAGAGGAGTGTCGTATGGAGGCATACGATCAACAATAGAGTCAAGGATTGATAGGGACCATTTATCCGAGTAAAGGCATGTACCTTCACATGGAATTCCAAGGACTTCCGCAAATTGATTGAGAGGTATGTTGAAGTCATTTTGGTTTACTTTGAATTGGATTGATATGAGACCATAATCATTGGTTGTGAGGACTACACTAGCATAAAACTCTAAGAAAAATCTAGGACAAATTTGTTCGTTGCGAATGGTTGCAAGTTCTTGAAGAATATTGGTTCCTTCTAGAAAGGATGGGTCAATGGTTCTACCCTCATGAACATAACATTTTTCTAGAGCCTTAAAGATTTTGACTTGAGCCGGAGTAAGACCCTTAGTTTTGTGATGTTTGGGAAGGTAGTTTAGAGTGTCTTTGTGGTCATAGAAGGTTGCGGGAGGCATGATTGATCCTAGATACAAAAATTACATACTTTAGTCAAAACTTAGTGTATGCCTATATGAGGACAATGTGGAGGTGCGGTTATCTCGACTCCTTTTAATGCATAAAAATAATTTCTTTTAGCAAATTTTGTAAGAAAACGAGAGATAACCCAAATGCTCCTAATTCAATGTAGCTTCGATTGAATGTACCCGAAAATACATATTAGTTATGTACTTCATTTAGCATTCAAGAGACATTATGCAAATGATGTTTTAAACATAACGTTTTTATTTGTATGAACAATGTGAAAAATTATTTGTCAGAAGCTTTTTACAAAAATTTGACATGGGGCTTTTAGTAAATTATGATAATGTCTTACAAGATGCAATTTCTAACTAGGGGAAACATGATTAGTTATGTAATTTAACAAATGTACTTCATGATTTATCAAAAAGATACATAATCCCCAAGTTTTGGTTTTGTGCAAGAAATAGAAGCCCTAGACTCAGATCAGGAGTGTAAATGTAGTTAGGAAACTTACGGTGTTGATTGGAGCACAAATTGGTTGAATAAGATGCCTAAATTTTGAGAGTGATGTGTTATGGGATGTGTTTGAGTTATTTGTATGTTTTAGGTATGAGAAAGTAGTGTTTGTTTAATATATTCAAAAACTAACCCAGGAACCCACGGATGGGGCGGAACCAAATATTTGGTTCCGCCCTTGTTGTTGAAGGGTTCCTTGGGACCAGTTTTAGGTTTTGGTCAGTTTTGTCGTGTTTGGTTAAGCTAAGGTCTAAGCTAAGATTTTAACTACAAATTTGGTTCCATTAGTCCTAATCCAAGTCTAAGAAGATTAAATGGTTCTCGCTTAAGGGGTTTTGTTAGGATATCGGCAATGTTGTCTTCTAAGGATACTTTCTTGATTGAGATCTTTCCTTTTTGAACATTGTCGCGAAGAAAGTGATGACGGATTTCAATGTGTTTGGTTCGAGCATGTTGAACTGGATTTTTACTAAGATCGATAGCTCCTTTGTTGTCGCAGAGAATAGGGATTTTGTTAAGTTGAATTCCGTAGTCGTTGAGAGCGTGCTTCATCCAAAGATCTTATTGACATGCTTTTCTGGCTTACACGTATTCAGCTTCGGTTGTTGAGATGGCTAGAGCCGTTTGTTTCTTTGAAAACCATGAGGTAAGACAATGCGCAACAAAAGTACAAATACCACTTGTACTTTTTCTATCGACATAGTCACCGGCATGGTCCGAGTTGGCATACACTATGGTTTCAACACCCGTTCCTTTGGAATACCATAATCCTAAGTGTGTAGTACCTTTAATGTATCTAAATATTCGTTTTACAGCTTCAAGGTGGGATGTTTTGGGATCTTCTTGAAAGCGAGCACATAGACAAACACTAAACATAATGTTGGGTCTACTAGCCGTGAGATAGAGTAGACTACCAATCATTCCTCTATATTTAGTGTTATCTACGGATTCACCTTCTTCATCCTTGGTGAGTTTAGTTTCCGAGGACATAGGCGTTTTTTAGAGGATTTAAAACACTTAGGATGTTACTCCCTTATGATGTGTTTGAGATACTTTGAGGTTATATAGTTAAGTATGCGGAATCTATTCAACCACACATAGAAGAATTTGTTTGTTTAATGGAACAGTAATGTTTGTATGAACAATGAGCACAGAAATTTTAACACCAAATGATTCAATATTATTAAGGAATAATACGAGTGATCTCAATATCACTAGGGTTACAAAGACCTTGAATCTTAACAATGTATTCGACTGAATGTACATAACATCTAACCTAGGATCTCCTTTTATAGACTTAAGGAGTCCTTTACAAGATAAGTATTCTACCGTATATTTCTAACTAATTGTGATATACAAAAGATCTATTCCATACTTATCCTTAATACATATCTTCTAAAGCAGTTATCCATGCAGCAGTACCTTCATTACAACTAGCAGTAGTAACTTGACAGTTTGTACTGTTAGTTGTTTCTTCAGCAGTCTTCAGTTATACACTAACAGTTTGTACTGTTAGTGTAATTCTCCTGGCAGTACTAATTCAGAACATTTAATTCCCAACAATCCTCCCCTAAACTTGTGATTTACCTTAAACCATCAAATTTCTTTGAATTAAATAAGGAGTGTGACGACTCTTCTTCTACTTTGTATCTTCTGCATGCTGATAGATTTTCCGTACTAACTTTCTTGCCATTTCTGATTCTTCTTCTACTTTGAGTTTGGCAGCTAGCATAACAATCAAGATTCCTGCTCTAATGGATAATCCTTCTCCACTAGCATGTAAAATTCTACTCCTGCTTTTGTAGAAACCTGATGAACACCACAGTTATCAAATAACCTCCAAGTAGTAGCCAAATCATGAGCTTGGAATCTCCACAGTGTATCATTAGCATCTGGTTCATATAACCTTTTCAGCTCAACCTATAGTTCCTTGTCCTTATCATCTGTAGGATCAGCAGATCTAAACCTTTCTTGAACTAAGCTCCACAGCTTATCCAAATCTTCTCTGTCAAAGGCTTTTATCATGTCTTTAAAGAACTTATGGACTTTAGATTTTCTTCTTACCCTGATGATTTTTCATCCCTTGATTCTTCCATCTGAGTATACTTCTCAATCTATGATGGGATGCTTGGCTTGAATAGGATCAACATTTAAAGCTTCTGGGATAACCACCATCATTCCATGGATCTGTTCATCAGTCAAAGTTTCTTCCTCTTCCTCAGCTGATTCTTCCTCAACTGGTTCATCATGCTTTTCTTCATCTTTCTTTAGCTTCTTGGACTCCTCAGATTCTAATTGCTCTGATTCTCTCTTTTCTCTTCTTCCTTCACTCCTTTCAAGATCACCTCTGAGAAACATCTACATCCTCCTATGTGTATCAATGTAAATCCTTTGAATCTCTTCATAAGATCTATTCTTGAAATGCTCTTCTTTCCAGGTGTCTTGATGCTTCAAGTAGTTCTTCATATACCTTAGTTGTTCACTTCTTGAAGGAGGTTTCTTCTGATAACCTTTCTTTTTGCTTTGTCTCTTTCTGATTTCCTGTAATAAGTCATCAATGGCTGATTCTTGTTCTTCACTTGTAAACTGAGACCATTCTTCTTCTTGTAGCTTTTCAGCTAGCTTCTGATCTACAAGAACCTGAGCAGCTGTCTGTTCTTCTTTAGTTTGATACTTGTACTCAACCATGAATCTTGCCATTCTTTCTTCATCAGCTACCCTAGCTAACTCTTCTTCATGAAATTTCTTAGCTAGCTCCTCATCTAGAGCAATCTGAGCTTGTTCCTTCTTGGATAACTTCTGAGAAGATGGTTCTTCTTCTGTCATTATGGCCTTACCCTTGTCTAATTTTGCCTTCTTTGGTCTTCTGGTATATACTGCACTAGCAGTACCTTGTGAACCAGTAGTACCTTCTTCAGGAATACTAGCAGTACCTTGATCTGCACTACCATTACCTTCTATAAAACCACCAGTATCTTGATCCATTTTCTTTGTTTACCTCCCCTGAGTATCAAATTCTTCTTGAACCAAAGTAACATGAGGATCATCATCTAACTGGGCAATCTTCCTCCCCTGTTTGGAAGATTCCTCACCTTTATCTGTACTTGGACCCTCTGAAGAACTTGATGAAGAACATGATGTGGTTGATTCTACCACATGAGCTGACCTCTTCCTTTTAAGAGTCTTGACCTGGTCTTCCAATTTTTTAACCTTGAGCACCAGCTTTGTATATACCTTCCCAAACACCTTCTTATGAGAGATCAGATCAGCTTCCAAAGTAGTGACTTTTTCAGAACATTTTGCACAAGTTTCCATCAATTCCTTAAGTGTCTGTCTGCCCTCAGCACTTCCTGATGTGTTACCTTCAGGAAGAGGTGCATCATGGGGCAAAGACTCATAGTCCACCATATGGTGAGTTTCTGAGCCACCCATAGTTTCCATTTGGCTTGGGATTCCACCATGAGTACTTTGTACTGTTGGTGTTCCCATGGATTGGGTCTTAGCTATGTTACTTCTGTCCTGCCCAGCTTCTAAGCCTGAGACAGTAGAAGTAGCCCTTTCCATACTGACATAGTCAGCCTCATCTGCTACATTGGGAGGGGTAGGAACTCTGTGTTGAGGTACATCGGAGTCTTGTCTGGATAATGACCTATCTGGTGATGAGGTTCGTTGTGAAGGTGATTGTTCTGATTTTGTGGGTGTGTGATGGGAGTCAACTGGGCTTGTTGATCCTTCACCCTGTATCTGTATCATAGTATCAAAAAGTGGAACTTCTTCCCCACTATACCCTCTTGAAGCCATTTTCATATTACTGTAAAGTTTTTGGGTAAGTTTGGGTGTTGGATAAACATTTTTGTGTGGAAGAAGTTGATGTTTTCTCATGTTCAAAATTGTTTGGATGAACTTGGGATACATAAAAAATTTTGATTTGCTATCAATATTTTTAACCATTCCTTCAAAAATGAGTTTAGAAAAATTGAAAGTTCTGTCAGTAGCTAAGCAAATGAGAGCAGTTTTTCTACTGAACTGTTCCCATGAGGTTTTCTTAGGACTGAGACAATGAAGGATGGTGTGAATCAAAAACCTCCATTGAGGGGCAAAACAACCCTTTTGAAAAGTCAAAGATTGTGATTGGGTGTTGTACCCCATCCTTGTTAAATTTTCAAATATTTCAGTGTTTGGCATAACACTAATACCATTGTCATCATTCAATTGGAGATGCCTCCTGAGTGATGATTCAGTAATAGTGACAGATTTACCATCCACTGTGGCATTTAACTCTTTGTCACCATTTTCAAATGTTTTCCAAGTTGCAGTCTGCGAAAACTGTTTGATGTGGGAGACATAGATAATGGGATTTAAGAGTAAAGAATATCTTATGTGGGAACCATTTAAAAAGTCCACTATCTGATGGAATTTAGTATCATCCTCTTCTTTTTCCAAATAAGTGACCATATTGTGCTTGTCAATAAAGGATAAAGAAGCCATTATTTTCCAGTAAAAGGTGATTTGACTGCTGTGAATAGTGTAAATTTAGGGTAGAAAGTAGATGAAGAAATTGAATTGAGATATTATGAAAGGCTTGTTAGGGTTTCTATTGGACCGACTTTAATCAAAAGATAACTTTTAATTGAAGATAAGGTTAATATAATAATTTAAAAGTAAAAATATCCAAAAAGGAAACCCTTAAAACAAGGAAATGATCAGTAAAAATCTCAACTAACTCTCAACGGCTATTTTCAGAAAGCTGTTGTTTCGCACCAGTACTAACGACTATCCATCAGTACAAACTTAAGCCTACTAGTACTAACTTTAAGTCTGGCAGTACAAACTTTTTGGAAAAAATTGACTCAGCAGTATGAACTCAATTTTGATGAAAAACCATACTGCCAACAACTATTTTGAAGGGATTAAGTGTAAAGACAGTCACTTAATCAAGATTTCAGTTTAATGCAACCTCTGGTTGTGTGAGAACCAATGATTTCAGTTATAAATAACTGCCTGTGATCAGATAAACTCATTCAAAGAGCTTTCTTGACAGGGTTTCTAGCTCGTGGCAGTTGTTGCCTCTAACACAAGTGTTAAATTCACGTTTTCTTGATGTTCTCTCTACCAGATGTCCTTAGACTAACTCATTATACAAAAGTATAAAATGATAGAGAGTGAGTTATGTAAGTTACTATCTGACTAACTAAGCCATCAATCCCAATACAAAACATCATAATAAGATTTGAAGAAAGAAGTTTTAAAGAACCAGTTAACTTAGGTATAAAACCTTTGTTAATGGATTCCCAAACTCTGTCCATCATCAACTTATTATGTTAGCAACTGAACCACCATATGTTGCTCACACAATGCACTAGTAATTCCTTTGTGCTCAAACATTCCATACCTACAATTGTTAGTCCAAAACCAAAAAAACTAAGTGCAAATCACTTGCTTCATAACAGTATAAACATATGACTAACAGTTCTAACAAACAGTCCAAATTTGTACTAACAGTACAAACTATACATAACAGTACCTTTTAACAATCCTAGCAGTACAAATCCATTTTAATATACAAAAACACACAGTTTTAAAAACTTTAAGGGTTGAGCATTCCAATACTTGCTACCAAGTATTGAAACCTTCCTACATCAAAGGCTTTTGTGAGAAGATCTGCAAAATTATGATCAGAATCAATTTTAACAACCTGAATTAACTTTTTCTCATTGTAGTCTCCTATAAAATGATGCCTAATTTCTATGTGTTTTGTTTTAGAATGTTGCACTGGATTTTTAATTATGCAAATTGTACTACTATTGTCAATATATATCATGGTGTTCATAAAATTGTACCCATAGTCAAGCAGTTGATTTTGAATCCAAAGCACTTTACCACAACAACTTGCAGCAGCTACATACTCAGCTTCAGTTGTAGAAGTTGCCACAATTGCCTGCTTCTTACACTGCCATGATATAAGTCTGCAACCAAGGAATTGACATCCACCAGTTGTTGATTTCCTGTCCAAGCTTGCCCCAGCATAGTCACTGTCTGAATATGCCACCAAGTCAAAAGGTGATTCCCTGGGATACCACAGACCCAACCTAGGTTGACCCTTAAGATATATAAAGATCCTCTTGACAGCAGTTAAATGAGAAGCCTTGGGAGTGACTTGAAACTTTGCATAGGCACATACAGCAAACATGATATATGGTCTTGATGATGTAAGATACATCAAGGATCCTATCATAGAACTGTAGGTGTGTACATCAACACATTTTCCATCAGCATCCTTGAGTGAAGGTTTCTTTGGATCAACTGGTGTGCTTAACACTTTAGCATTAGTAAACTGGAATTTCCTTAGTATCTCTGCCACATATTTATCTTGACTGATAAATATGCCTTCAGTTGATTGCTTCACTTGCAACCCTAAAAAGAAGGTAAGTTCCCCCATGGAACTCATCTGAAACTTATCATGCATAAGTTTCTCAAATTCTACACACATTTCCTTCCTTGTGGATCCAAAAATAATATCATCCACATACACCTGTACCAGCAAGATATCCTTCTTATGTTTTTTGATGAATAGTGTCTAATCTATCTTGCCCCTTTAGAATCCATTCTCTAATGGATAGGAAGCCAAAGTCTCATACCATGCCCTTGGAGCCAGATGTAGTTCATAAAGAGCCTTTACAACCTTGTATACCTTGTCAGGATGTTATGGATCAACAAAACCTGGAGGTTGAGAGACATACACCTCCTCTTCAATAGTACAATAAAGGAAGGCACTCTTAACATCCATCTGGTAAATAGTGAAGCCCATGAGAGAAGCATAAGCTAAGAACAGTCTGATTGCTTCAATCCTTGCTATTGGTGCAAAAACTTCTTCATAGTATATTCCCTCTTCTTGTGTATACCCCTGGTCTACAAGCCTAGCCTTGTTTCTGATCACAATACCCCTTTCATCCCTCTTGTTTCTAAAAACCCATTTGGTGCCAATTACCCTCATACCCTTGGGTAAATCCACTAGTACCCAAACCTTCTGAATCTTGAATTGGAGAAGCTCCTCTTGCATTGTTTCTACCCAGCTTGAGTCTTTTAAAGCCTTGAGAACATTTTTGGGTTCAGATTGTGAGAGGAAACAAAAAAATAAGCATGTGTTGGCATCTTCATACTTCTTTTCTTCATAAACAGCACTAAGAAATCCTTGTTGGTCTGAAGTCATGAGTTGCCTTCTTGTCTTTACTCCAGACTGCATGTCACCAATCACATTGTCTAGGGAGTAATATTTGTGTATCCTTGTGTGTGGTGTAGTAAGAACTTGATAGGTAGGTGGGAGATTGTTGATATCCACCTCATCTTCTGAGAAATCAGTAGCATTAGTATCTGCTGGGCCAGCAATATGAATATTTTGCCCAACAGTACTAACTTGGGGCTCAACAGTACAATCTTCATTTGTATTGTTATCTTGATTCTCTTGATCTTCAGCTCCGTCTACATTGTTTTCATCTTCAATACCTTCCTTGGCTTCATCAGAAGAAGGCTCACCATTCTTTGAAGATGAATCCACACTGTTCCATATTGGCATCAGCAAATGAACTTGATCTTTATCCTTTCCCAATCCTGCTTCATATGTTGCAACATCAGCTTCTGAACCTGCAAAATCATTAGAAAAGGTTCCTGCAACAACTGGCACATAATTCTTTGATTGGGTTAGAGTATCAAGATCAAAAAGCCATTTTGGACCTTCACCTGCAACATTAGATTTATTTTCTAGAAACTGAACATGCAGGTTCTCCTCTAATTTTCGTGTTCTTGTGTTGTATACTCTAAAAGCTTTGCTATTAAGAGAGTACCCAACCAAGAAACATTCATCAGATTTGCCATCAAACTTGCCTAGATGGTCTAAGGTATTTAGAATAGTTACATGATACCCAAAAGGTCTTAGAAATCCTAATGCAGGAGTTCTACCCCTAAAAAGCTCATATGGTGTCTTCTTGTGAGGTTTAACTACCAAAACCCTGTTCTGCACATAACAAGCAGTATTAACTGCTTCAGCCCAAAAGGTGATGGGTAACTTAGAATTAGCTAACATGGTTCTAGCAGTTTCTATCAGTGTCCTATTACTCCTTTCAGCAACCCCATTCTACTCAGGAGTTCTAGCAACACTAAACTCTCTTCTAATACCTTTTTCCTTACAGAATTCATCCATAACTCTATTTTTGAACTCTGTCCCATTGTCACACCTAATGACTTTTACTTTCTTATCCACTAAGTTTTCTATCTCAGTAATGAATGTTTTAGGAATGTGTTGGGTCCATAAATACCCAATTATCTAAAACAGGATTTGAACACAAATTAAGCCAAGTGTTTACCAACCGAGAACAATTCAAGTCACTAAGTTAACAGTAACTCAGTGAGTCATCTTCAGGATGCTTAAGGCGAATTCAAGGCGAAGGATTCACTCCTCAGGAAGGCGGTACTTCCTGAATGAGACTTAAGCCGAAGAAGAAGATGATGGGTTAAGTGAGTACTGACAAGAGCTCACTAAACCCCTCAGTCTCCTGAACAACTTAAAGACTGAAGACTGAAGACTTAGAATAAATCTAAGACCTGAAGTAAAGGCGGGATCGAGCGGGAAAGTTTGAAGAGGATAAGAACAAGTCTTATCACGCCGAAAGCGAACTTTCCTTAAAACGGCTTAAAGTCAGAGAGTGGTTGGGCAGACACTCTAAAGGACCTTTTAGCTTATTCCTGATGTAGATTATTGGTAATGACAAAACACAGTTGTACTTTTGTCAGACCAGCATAGGTCAACTTGTACTTTAGTTATAGGCTTTCTTTTATACTTGTGTATAAATAGATAGATGAGGAGAAAAGTGAATTAAGGTTGTGCACTAAAAGCTTAGACTTTCACAGCCCACTTTTCTCCTCCAAAGAACAACCTACTCACTGAGATAGCTCAGTAGGGTCTTTTAGTTGTCACTCAAGAAAAGCTTGAGTTTAGAAGAGGAGAACACCATACCTTGTCTATTCAATCCCAAAGTGTTTATTCCGCAAAACACTTTGGGTAATAGATTCTTTGATTAATTTCTAATAAGAATTTAAACGTTGAAAAACCTTTGTTGTTTTATATTTACGTTCTAACTTATTTGGTAAAATTAATCATACATTGTATCAGTCTTAGTACACAATTAGGATAACTTTCTAGTTATTTCTATAAGTGTAACGGGAACAACAAGTGGTATCAGATCCAGGTTTATAAAATCTTTCCAAAACTAAGAGTGCTCAAGGTTTTTAAAACCAAGATCCTACTATGGCTGATATAAATGTGCCCCAGCTAGTCGACAAAAAGGGAGGTAGCTATTCAGCTGTTGCTCCTAGACTAGAAGCTGGTAAATTTAGCAAGTGGAAAAAGCGCATGCTTTGCTACTTGACTGGTATGGAACCATACTACATCACTTGTATCAATGAAGGTCCCTATGTCCCTAAAACTGCTGAAGGTTTAAACAAACCTGAAGCTCAATGGACTATAGATGAGAGAAGGGTGGTCAACCAAGACCAACGCCTGAGAAGCATAATTATATCTTGTCTCCCTGACGATATAATGGAATCAGTCATTAACTGTACATCAGCCAAACAAACATGGCTTGACTTGGTTCATAGCTTCGAAGGTCCCTCAGATACCAAGGAAAATAGGATCATGGATCTTAAACTTGAGTATAATACCTTCAGGGCCAAAGACTCTGAAAGTCTCTCTGAGACCTACACTAGGTACAAGACCCTGATAAATGAGTTATCCAATGATGGTGTAGTTTTGTCTAAGCATGAGATCAATGTTGGCTTTGTCAACAGTCTCCCTGAGAAGTGGCTAAACTTCTCTCAGGGCCTTAGGAATGCAAACCACATTCAGACCCTTGAGCTTGCTGAGATCTATGGGAAGTTTGTCTATGAAGACAACCTAATATCAAGAAGATACCCAGACTCAAAGAAAGCTCTTGAGACCAAAAAGGCCCTGACTTCCTCACCCATATCAACTGCCTTTTATTCTAATGGTATTGTGCAGGATTTTCAAGAGGATTCTGATGATGAGGTTGATGATAGAACCAGTGAGGAGTACTTAAGTGACTTACACTTGGAATTCCAAGAAAGGGCACTTCTTGCAAACTCAAAACGTTTTATCAAAAGAAATCAGTCAAACGTTTCAAAAGAAAAAGCGAATGAGACCACTGAATGCTTTAAATGTGGTAAAAAGGGTCATTTTGCAAAAGACTGCTATTCAAAAACAACCTCAGAACCCTCTTACAAATTTTCTGGAAACAGTTCTTCTTCAAGAGCTAGCAAATTTCAACCTAAGATGTTTCAGTCTCCACAAACTTCTCAAAGTGGTCAAAAAGATTATGAAACTAAGTATAGGATGGCAAAAGCCAAGCTTGCTCTTCTTGAGGCCACTCCCTCAGTTTCTCAGGCTCCAGCTCCTAAACCTGTTCAGTCCAAGAACAAGGTCCTTATGGCTGAAGCTTATGACTGGGATAATGAAGAGGTCTCTGATGATGAAGAAATTCATGTGAGTGCACTGATGGCACTTTCAGATGGTGATCAGCTGGCTGTTGGAAAGAGCCATGCTAGAGATTGAGAATGGGTCAACATCACAATGAAGAAGGTAAACATTTTACTTTCAATGGATGATGATTCTGATTGGCAGTCTTATTTAAATTATATTTCTGTTGATCTCAAGTTTGTAGAAGAACAAAGGCTTAACCTACTTTCAAAATATAATAATCTTGTGTTAGAATTGAACAAATGTAGAGATGAATTGCTTGTATTGAAACAAGCCAAGTTAGAAGTAATCACACTACAAATTCAAAACACTGAGATTTTGAAAAAGAACCAAGCCCTTCAAAATGAACTTGACAAAGAAAGAGCTGTCATAAAAAGCTGGACTAAAAAGAACCCAAGAGTCTATGAATCTGTCAGTATGGATCCTAGTGAGAACTTTAAGGTCATAGGAATTAACCCACTCACTGACACCCTCAGTGAGACTGACAAAGAAAGAGTCTTTATTCCAGCTGGCATTGCTTTTGAGCAAGAAGAGGAACCCAAGTCAAATGACTGGATTGTTAGGGACAACCCAGTCAGTAAGTTACCCAACTTTGAGACTGGGAAAATATTGCTCCCTGAAAGTCAGGCATTGAAAAGCATGCTAGGACTCACTGAAGAACCCAGTAGTACTGAGTTAATCACTGAGTCAGAATCAGAATCAGCTATACCTCTCCCACCACTGAAAGTCCTTCAGGGAGCTTCTCCAAGCTCAGACCTCACTCCATTGGTCTACTCTGAACATTCTCCAAAGGAGAAATCAGGATCGGGAAATACAATCCTGAAAAGGCTAATCCCTGAAGTCTCAGTAAATACTGATGACTCAACAACTTCAGTCCCTTCTGAAGCAAAAGTCTCAGTAAACACTGATGACTCATCTACTTCAGTCCCTTCTGAGGTAAAGTCCCAAAGTCTTGATCCAAGAATTGATCAGTTGACTGAGATGGTCAGGAAGCTGAGTGAGAAGATTGAATCTTCTGAGAAAAATCCTAAATCTAAGATTAAGGAAACAAAATCAGCTTCCTCAAGCTCCAAACCCAAAACCAAGCCCACCAAACCTCTGCTGATATGTGAGCTGTGTAGCTTTAGAAATCATGTTGCTGATGATTGCTACAGAATCCTTTACTGCATGGTGTGCAAAAAGGAAGATCACATAACCTCTGATCATCAGTCATACACAGCCTCAGCTAAGATGGCAAACTTTAAAGCAGTTGCACTTAAGTATCCATCTGATGCTAAGCAGAGAATGAAAAAGGCAAAGCCTTTTGCCTCTTGCACTCATTGTGGATTCAATGACCACCTCCCTGAGGATTGCTTAATGGACACATGCTGTGACCTATGTGGTGATCCCACTCATGACACCTCAGGACATGACGAGGTCATTCAGGCAAGGAGAGGAAAGAACGAATCATCCTCTCAGTCTGCTGAGTCTTCCCTTGCAATTAAATGCAAAATTTGTGGGAGCTCAGTCCACTCAACCACTGACCATGAATCATTATCTACTTTTAAGAAGGCTATTAAAGCCAAGCCCTCTAAGAAGAGGGGTCCTAGAAAGAACTGACCCAGTTTACTATTTGTGCAGAGACATGCCAGGGAGCCAATTTGGCATCTAGATAGTGGATGTTCAAGGAGCATGACTGGTGTGAAGCAGTATCTGCACAAATATGTGGAAGAATAAGGACCCAAGACGGTATTTGCTGATAACTCATCGTGTCCCACTGAAGGTTATGGTTCAGTAAACTGCAATGGTATAGTCTTCACTAGGATAGCTTATGTAAATGGCCTTAAGTATAATTTGATCAGTGTCAGTCAACTATGTGATGCAAAATACATAGTTCAGCTTGATGATAAGCAAGGAACCATCTTCAATGCAAACAAGGAAGTTGTCCTTATTGCACCTAGAAGACAAGATGTTTATGTGTTAGACATGACTAGTCTGACTCAGAATGGTACTTGTCTCTTTGCTAAGGCCACTGAAACTCTCAATTGGCTTTGGCATAAAAGACTCTCCCATCTAAACTTCAAAAACATAAATCATCTTGTGAAACAAAATAAGGTCCTTGGCTTACCATCTCTTGTGTTTTCAAAGGATAAACCCTGCTCAGCTTGTGAAAAAGGCAAACACAAGAGAGCATCCTTTAAAACCAAAACCAACTTTTCCATCAGGAACTGCCTACACCTTCTTCATATGGATCTCTTTGGACCCATCAGTCCTAGATCTATTAACCATGAGAAGTATACTCTGGTCATAGTGGATGAATACTCAAGATACACTTGGGTTTACTTCCTGACCAAAAAGAGTCAGGCAGCAGGAACTATCATGTCCTTTGTCAGGAACATTGAAAATCAGAATGACATCAAAGTCAAACAGATTAGGACTGACAATGGGACTGAGTTCAAAAATCATGAACTTGAAAGTTTCTGTGATGAGAAAGGTATCCATCAAAACTTTTCCTCTCCTTGCACACTTGAACAAAATGGTGTGGCTGAAAGGAAAAACAGAACACTCATTGAAGCTGCTAGAACAATGCTAAATGGATCAGTCCTTTCAAAACATTTCTGGACTGAAGCAGTCAAAAATGCTTGTTACACACAAAACAGATCCATCATTGTCAAGAGACATAGCAAGACTCCTTATGAGTTATTCAAGGGAAGAATCCCTGACATCAGCTACTTTCATGTCTTTGGGTGCCCTATGTTTATTCATAATCACAAAGATCACCTAGGGAAATTTGATGCAAAGGCTGATGATGGATACTTCCTAGGATATTCTCTTGTCTCAAAAGCCTTCAGGGTGTTCAACACAAGGAGACAACAAACTGAGGAAACATTTCATGTTACCTTTGATGAGAGCACTGAAGTCATCAGGTTCTCAAATTCCTCAGTGGAAGAGATAGGAATCAATGACTCATCAAGATATCCTCCTGATGAGTTTGATCCTGAAAACAATCCTTCCACTCAGTATCAAGCTGATGCTGATATCTCCTATCACATCCTCCCTCATAACCTTCCTCACCCAAGCATCACTGAGTTTATTGAAGCACAAACAAACACTGACTCTAACAATCAGTCTGTTCAAAGTGCTCAGGAACCAAATAATCTCAGTGATCAAACAAATCATTCAGACACCCAACACCCTGAAAGCCCTCAAGTGTCTGAACCAATCCCTTCACCTCTACCCAATATGGCCTCCACAAGTTCTAGTCAGTACCCAAGACCAAAGGACAGATGGACTAGGTCTCAGGATATAGAACTTGTCAATATTATTGGAGAGCCTACTGAAGGCATGCTCACCAAAAGCATGGCTGCTAAACTATCCGCAGCCTCAGCCAATGAATGCCTATTTGTGGATTTCATTTCCACTATTGAACCCAAAAGTGTCAAAGAAGCACTTACTCATCCTAGTTGGGTTCAAGCCATGCATGATGAATTGGAACAATTTGACAGAAATAAGGTGATGACCTTAGTCAAGTGTCCTGATGGAGTTACAGTCATTGGCATGAAATGGGTATTCAAAAACAAATCAGATGAGAATGGCATAGTCATCAAAAACAAGGCCAGATTGGTTGCCAAAGGCTACAACCAGCAAGAAGGCATTGACTATGAGGAAACATTTGCACCTGTTGCAAGGATGGAAGCCATCAGGATCTTCCTTGCATTTGAAACCTACATGAACTTCAAAGTGTACCAAATGGATGTTAAAAGTGCATTCTTAAATGGTTCACTGAGAGAAGAAGTTTATGTCCAACAGCCTCTTGGATTTGAGAGCAGTGAGTTTCCTGACTATGTCTGTAAGCTTGACAAAGCCCTTTATGGACTGAAGCAAGCTCCCAGGGCATGGTATGAAACCCTCTCATCCTTCCTGATCCAAAACAAATTTGTCAGAGGCAAGATAGACAATACCTTGTTTATCTACAAGACAAATGATGATGTTATACTTGTTCAAGTATATGTTGATGACATCATCTTCGGCTCAACAAGTTATAAACTTTGCAAACAGTTAGAAAAACTGATGGCAAAGAAATTTGAAATGAGCATGATGGGAGAACTGACTTACTTTCTTGGCTTACAAATTAAGCAGACTGATAAAGGAACCTTTATCAGTCAAGAAAAGTATGTCAGAAGCATACTGAAGAAGTATGATCTCAGTGACTGTGCCTCAGTCAAGACTCCCATGGTCCCACCAAACAACCTTGGTTATGACCTCACTGGTAAATCAGTCAATCAGACTCTATTCAGAGGAATGATTGGGTCACTGATGTATCTCCTTGCATCAAGGCCTGACATCCAATTCTCAGTATGTTTGTGTGCCAGATATCAATCTGACCCAAGAGAATCTCATCTCACTGTTGTGAAAAGGATCCTCAGGTACCTGAAAGGTACTCCAAGCCTTGGATTGTATTATCCTAAGTGCTCAGGGTTTGACCTCAAGGGATACTCAGACTCTGACTATGCTGGATGCAACATGGATAGGAAAAGCACCTCAGGTTCCTGCCAATTTCTTGGTGGAAAATTAGTCTGTTGGAGTGCTAAGAAGCAACAATCAGTTGCCATGTCCTCAGCTGAAGCTGAATATGTTGCAGCAGCCAGCTGTTGTGCAAATGTACTGTGGATGAAAAGTCAACTCAATGACTATGGCATTCAGTATAAGATGGTTCCCATCTTTTGTGATAACACAAGTGCAATTGCAATTTCCAACAACCCTGTTCTTCATCATAGAACAAAACACATTGATATCAGATATCATTTCATCAGGGATCATGTCATGAATGGTGACATCGAATTACACTTCATCCCTACTGAATATCAATTAGCTGATATCTTCACCAAACCTTTGGATGAACCAACTTTCACTAGACTGAAAGCTGAGTTAGGAATGTTGGATATTGAGACTCAGTCCACTGATTGAATCCATCCAACTGAAGTGTACATTCTTAGAACCTCAGGTCCCTGAATCAATGTGTCCCTCAGTGTCAAGTATCACTGAATCCCCTTCCTGAAACCCTCAGTGAATGAAAAGTCATTCAGGGTCCTTAAGATGTCATTCAATGCTAACTTAAATGCTCTAAGTATTTTGTTAGTAAATGTCCTAGGTTGGTGACTGATTTCCTATTTAATATAGGAATATATGTCTCTCTGGCATACACATCTTGGGCCCCCACTTTTTCCACTAGGCATTAAATGCCTACCAATCACATTAGAGAAATGTGATGACTCATCTCTGCAAACTACACTTTTTGCAGACGGCTCAACTGTTCACCATAATGGTTGCCGAATACATGGGGAAGTGGAATCGTGGCATTAAATGCGGACTTCAAAATTTTATAAAACAATTTTCAAATTTTTTGAAGTTAATTCCTTTATGCCCTAAATACCCCCAACCTTTCCACTTCCCTATAAATACCCATCCAAAAGAATACACACACACGTTTTTAGAAATTTATAAGCAAACTCTGCCCTTTTTATCTCTCAAACAAATTATGTGTGTGTTCTTAGCATTAAGAAATATCCGACCATTTTTCGACCTAAACCCGATCATAAAATGGCTTCCTCTAATGCTATTACCACCGCCCCAAATGTGAGCTTCACAATGGAGGGCGTGGACCTGACCAAAAATAATGTGGTTGGAAATTTCCACTACTCGCAGCAATATGCGGGTTACAAGGATGTAGTTAAGTATTTACAAAACTGCTTCCTTGCCACAGCTTTTACAACCACCCCAGAAGTCATCTATAATGACTATCTCAGGATGTTTTGGTGTACCACAA
This sequence comes from Artemisia tridentata subsp. tridentata, assembly GCA_021014915.2. Taxonomy (NCBI): domain Eukaryota; kingdom Viridiplantae; phylum Streptophyta; class Magnoliopsida; order Asterales; family Asteraceae; genus Artemisia; species Artemisia tridentata. Next base: position 273,327,861 of record CP139507.1, on the reverse strand, counting down.
CGGCTACTAGCCCTAAGGACACCAAAGAGTCGATCATCACTTTCAATTTGATGAATGGGACTCGGACTCTCTCCTTCAACTACAAGACCTTCATCATGGCCACTAGTCTTAACTTTGTTGAGAACTTTAAGGCAAACCCTACTGATCAGGAAATAAAAGCTGAAATGCTTTTCCTAGGGCCTCATGATGTTAGGCGTCCTACCGAGTCCCCTGAAGCCTTGCTGGAAAAGGCTCCATTAGTGAAGACATGGTTTCACCCTGTCTGGAGACTTATGATGACATTCATCATTCAGGTACTCGGAGGAAACAAATCCTCCACTGAGCAGTTGAACTCATCACAACAATTGATGATGTTCAGTCTCTTGGAGGGTAGAAAAATAGATATCGAAGGAATAATCTTCCGTGACCTCGTGTCAAAGCTCTCAGGGAAACATAGGCAAAGACACATGTCTTATCCTAGATTCATCTCCTGTGTGCTTCAGGACCTCCTTGGTTCTGACTACTTAAGGTCTGACGATGAAGGTACTAAACCTGACATCTTGCATAAGACCAACTTTAGTAGTGACATTACTGAGGTAAATCCAGTCGCCCTGACCACCTACATGCTGATGGTGATTCAGGGTGAAAATGTATACTCACCAGTTCCTTCACCAACCAAGGTGAAGAAGAAGAAAGGGAAAGGGGGACAATCCAGTAAGGTGGTTAGACCTAAGCCACTCGTCACTGAGACTGTTGCCTCAGGTACCAAAAATGTTATTGTGACCTTGACCTCTCCGACTCCCATAACAGAGACCACATTGGCCACAAAACAACCGCCAACGGAGGGTACTGGGCAATCATCCTCAGTATCCTCGGGCACACCCTTTCCGAATGTCCCTACTGACAAAAACAAGTCAGGTGGGTCAGGAGCATCCACCCACTCACATCCCAGTGAAGGCACTGATAAATCACAATCAGAGCCTGAGGGAGGACAGGGTTCTATATCCTCAGTGGGGCAGCACTACTCCACTGAGAAGGGGACCCACACCCACTCACATCCTGCTAACGTCTCTAAGCAATCACACTTAGAGTCTTAGGGAGTTCAGGCCTCTAAATCCCCAAAAGGACAGCTCAATCCTGATGGGAAGGGAGGCCATCAACACTCACCAATAGTACCTAGTGATTCTACTGGAAAACACCCGACAGTAGATGAAGGTGCTCAGGGGGACAAAGACTCAGGGGAAAACAAACCACCCGCTAATACAGAACCCATCACCCCATCAGGCGGTCCAAGTCACTTGGGAACTGATCCTAACAGTCAGGCTGGGCAAACCCCCCCCCCAGTTATTATGACTAGTTAGGCTGGTACAACCCCACCAGTTATTATGGCTAAAGGTTCAGGACCTGGCCACAACAAAAGTGAGCCCTCTTTTGAGGGGGAGCTGGATTCCCTGAAGGCTCCTTCTCTGGCTGACTATGAAATTTTGTTGGCTGATGAGTCAGAGGAGGAGACGGATTTCGATTTTGGTGATGATGAACCTCTTCCCGAAGTTGAGGAGGAAATGGAGGGTCCATCTGAGCAACAACTCTCTTCTCCTTATCCTGAGGATCAACAACCCAGTTCACCATCATCTTCATCATCATCTTCATTAGGTGCCTCTGCCACTCCTGAATGGTTAACCAAGTATGATAATGTTCATCCGCCTACTGAAAGAAGTATGGCCAAATACCTTCGCCATGCCAATGAAGGTCTGTATAATGCTCTTACTGATGAACTAACGGATCAGCATACTGAAGCGGCAGCCTCCTATGCCGATTTCAGGGCCTCAGTGGAAGAATCTCAGGACAAGATTCTTCAAGCTACAAGGCTCGCTGACAAACAACTTGGGAAACTGACTAAAACCTTTGATGAAACAGCCACTGGTCAGCATCAGGACCTTGCAAACCTCCTCAAGGCCGTTGAATCCATTCAAGATCAACTTACTGATGATCCCAAAATGATTCAATCAATGAAAGATCATATGGCCATTCAGTCGACTGCCTCCACCAACCTTACTGAGCTTCTTAGGCTCTTTCAGGGGGTAGATATCAAAGGTCTCAGGGATAACCAGGATTCCATTCTTCAGGCTGCCATGGAATCCAAGGGGCACCTCACCAAGCTTTCCTCAGCCATGGATCAGCTCTCACAAACACATAATGAGTTGATCATCCACTACACCAACCGTATCACTGAACTCTCCACCACCCAACAAGTAATGGCTACCGAAATCAGTGTCATGAAGAATGATGCTTCTTAGACAAAGTCAATGGTCTCTGATATCTTATCAATTCTTCAGGCCTCTCATGTGCCACCACCTCCTCAGTCAGCAGGTCTTTCCACTGAAGTTCCTAAACCTGCTGAGGGGGAGAAAAATGATGAAATCCCTGATCCTTCCTCTGCCTTGGTAACTGTTTCAAATCCTGATGAATCTAAAAGTCAACCTCCTCTCACTGGTAAAGGGAAGGAGATTATGACTGAAACCTCTCCTCCTGAACCACACTTGGTCAAGGCTTCAAACATAAGACAACCAGATCCTGAAGTACCGTCTTTTGTTGACTTAGAAGATGGGAGAAGAGTCTATGGGACTCAGGAGGAACTAGCTAAGATCTTAGATGAGGAAGATCGCAGGAAAGCCCATGACCTCACCACATCTACCATCTATGAGGTTGCCAAGGAGGAAATAAAGGAGTCTGAGAAAGAGATTCAGGGAGATGAATTCATCAGGCTTCAAGCCCAACTTCTTCAGAAACACAACAAGGAAGCCAAACGAAAGCAAGAAAAGAGGCAAAGGGCATATGAGAGGTATGTATGGCACATGACCAAAACCAAAGGTGAAGGCAAAATCACTGACATCACCATTCACCCCACCAGACCTCTGAGCTTAACTGTCCATAGAGGTCCAAGAAAGTCTGAACATCTTCCTGAAGTCAAATTTTCAGACTATGGGTTAAGAGAATGTGATATGATGATGCCCATTCTGAGGAAGAAAACCTCAAGCAAGAATGCCCCAATCATCATCAAGTCACTGAGTGCCAAGTATGAGGAACTCGCAAAAGTGGCAAAGAGTCTGGGCATTGACCATGATGAGGCACTTGCTTCTCAGGGACTAACTATCCCTGAATATACTCAGAAGGTTGGGAAGAAAAGGAAAGCTGTAGCTATGGAGCCTGAACAATACATAGCTGCACTTCACTGCAACAGAGTTCCTCCTCAGGGAGTAAAATTGCGTCCTAACCTTGTCATTAAAGAACCTGAGTATGGCATCTTCTTCGTGGATGAATTTGGTCAGGAAGCCTTTCAGAGAGTTTCTGACATTGACAAAGTGGAAACGACAACACTCCTAGCCTACAAACTGATGGCACTTAATATCAGGGGCTCTAACAATGAGTAGTTTGTCAGGCTGATGGATCAGTTGATGAAGGAACGACCTGACAAAGAAGTGTTAGCGTCGAAGAAGGCAAAGCTTGAACTAATGGGTATCCGTCAGGAACCTTAAGTATTTTGTTTAGCTGATAGGACTTTGTAATGACATGAATAAAATGCTGTCCCATGTTTATGTTAAATCGTAGTCCTTACTGTCTTCTATATATTCAGTATGAGAAGAAGCCATTAGCTCACTCATACTGATCAATAACACTTGGGCATAATTTATATCCAAATAGGGGGAGATTGTTGGGTCCATAAATACCCAATTATCTAAAACAGGATTTGAACACAAATTAAGCCAAGTGTTTACCAACCGAGAACAATTCAAGTCACTGAGTTAACAGTAACTCAGTGAGTCATCTTCAGGATGCTTAAGGCGAATTCAAGGTGAAGGATTCACTCCTCAGGAAGGCGGTACTTCCTGAATGAGACTTAAGCCGAAGAAGAAGATGATGGGTTAAGTGAGTACTGACAAGAGCTCACTAAACCCCTCAGTCTCCTGAACAACTTAAAGACTGAAGACTGAAGACTTAGAATAAATCTAAGACCTGAAGTAAAGGCGGGATCGAGCGGGAAAGTTTGAAGAGGATAAGAACAAGTCTTATCACGCCGAAAGCGAACTTTCCTTAAAACGGCTTAAAGTCAGAGAGTGGTTGGGCAGACACTCTAAAGGACCTTTTAGCTTATTCCCGATGTAGATTATTGGTAATGACAAAACACAGTTGTACTTTTGTCAGACCAGCATAGGTCAACTTGTACTTTAGTTATAGGCTTTCTTTTATACTTGTGTATAAATAGATAGATGAGGAGAAAAGTGAATTAAGGTTGTGCACTAAAAGCTTAGACTTTCACAGCCCACTTTTCTCCTCCAAAGAACAACCTACTCACTGAGATAGCTCAGTAGGGTCTTTTAGTTGTCACTCAAGAAAAGCTTGAGTTTAGAAGAGGAGAACACCATACCTTGTCTATTCAATCCCAAAGTGTTTATTCCGCAAAACACTTTGGGTAATAGATTCTTTGATTAATTTCTAATAAGAATTTAAACGTTGAAAAACCTTTGTTGTTTTATATTTACGTTCTAACTTATTTGGTAAAATTAATCATACATTGTATCAGTCTTAGTACACAATTAGGATAACTTTCTAGTTATTTCTATAAGTGTAACGGGAACAACAGAATGCTAGGTGTCTCATCCTTAGAACCTAAAAAGAAAACCCATGTGAATCTACTATAGTCATCACTAACTACAAGACAGTACCTTTTATGCATAATACTGCTCACAGAAGTAGGGCCAAACAAATCCATATGCAGCATAAACAAAGGTTGATCAATAGAGTTGTGGGTCTTGGGCTTAAAATAAGCCTTGTGTTGTTTTCCTTTGAGACAGGCAACACAAGTCTGGTCATTTTCAAAACATTTCTTAGGCAAGCCTCTTACCAAACCATCTTTAACAATTTTATTAATGGTTTTAAAGTTTATATGACCAAGTCTTCTATGCCATAACATAGATTCATCCAATGTGGCCTTTGCAACAAGACAAGTAAGTGCCTCTTTAGGAACAATCTTCTTCATATCAACACTGTACATTTTGCCTTTTCTTGGAACTTTAAGTAGAACCTGACTTTCATCAGGAAGCTTAAAGTCTGGGGAAAGCACAGGACATTCAGTGTCAGTAAAAAGAACCTTGTTCTTTTTCTCACACATTTGTGAGACACTAAACAGGTTATACTTAAGCTCTTGTAAAAAGTACATATCCTCAAAGTCTAATTTACCGGTTTTCAAGGTGCCTTTACCAGTAATTCTACCTCCTATTCCTCCCCCAAAGGTAACATATCCTCCATCCATTGGTTGAAAGTCTGAAAGATAAGACATGTTTCCTGTCATGTGCCTGGAGTATCCACTGTCTGCATAACCTTGTTCTTCATCATCATCTTGTGAATGTCCCTGAACATAAAAGAAGGAAATTAGTTTCCTTGGGGTACCCAAGCCATCATTGACTTGGGTTTGCCTCGTTCATCAACATAGTCAATTTTTTTCAATACAATTGATGCACCATTGGGTTTGATTGGTCTTCATACCCAACATGCTGAGGCCTTAACAGCATTAACCCTTTGATCCCTAGCAGTGGTTTTAGAGTTACCAGTACTAACTGCTTGGCTAGCAGTACTAACTGCTCGCTTTGCAGATTTAGCCTTTGGTTTCCAAAATTGTTTTTGAACCACTGTTTTCTTTTGAAAATGCCTTTTAACAGTTTGTTGTGCATGTTTGAAAGTTGGTTTTGCACTTGAAACTGCTGGTCTAGGGTAAACAGTTTTAAAAGGTCTGGCAGTACTAACTGCTGGTCGAGCAGTACTAATTAGTTTTGGGCCAGACTTCATTAAACCTGCCCTGGGATTCATTCTATTAGCATTAGGGTGAGATCTAACCAATCTCGAGCTATTTAAGTTCACCCTTTGACTTATGTTCCCTATTACCCTATTGTTCGAAATAACCATCTTTCTCCCCTGATGGTTATTACAAAAAGCCTCTAGGTGGTCAAAACTACCACAAGTAAAACAAGCCTTGTTATACATAACAAAGTTTTCACCCAGTTGGTTGGACTTGAGGTTATTCCAGTTCCTCTGGTTACCCCTTGGCTTATCTGTAGACCTATACATCTCACAGTACCTAACTGTTTTCTTAACTGGTTTATCATTAGATGTAGGCTTAACAGTTTCATTACTAACCACCTTAGGAACTTTGGTTCCTATCACATCAGGTTTAGATGCAACCTGATCTTCATCATCATCAGATGTCCAATCCTCAATAGTTGGAGCATCTGAATTCCTATCAGTGGACACCTTATCCTCAGCAAGAGAGGTGTCACTTGCACTCTCAAAAGGCTCATTATTTTCTACAGATTTATCAGCAATTACATTCTCTTTTGGTTTACAACCATACTCTAACTTAGGCTGTTGAAACTCAGGTAAACCTGTATGTTCTAGGTCTATTCCTGGGGGTGCAGGTACTCCTCTATGAGGAGGTAGACATGTTTTATACCCCAACCCAGACTTAGCCTTATTAACTATTTGACACTCTATGATTTTGTTCACACCTTTTGTTACATATTCCAAAGTGTCTACAATTAATTGGATATTATCTTTTACCTTAGTGATTCTATCTAATTCAGCTTTTAGCAAATTAATCTATGCATTCTTAAATGACAAATCTCTCTTAAGAACAGCTATATCCTCAGTAAAATCAGACTCATTGTTCTTGTAATGCACTATTTGTTCTTCTAGGACTGCTAAACCTCTTTTGTGATTAGACAAATTGTAATTAGTTTTGTTTAATTCAATCCTCTACTCATCATAGTGTTTCTTTAAGGTTTCATATTCTTTTAGAGCAGTGAATGTTTTAGAACAACTTTTAGTAGATAGTACCTCAGAGTCAGAGAAGGCCATAAGAGCCATCTCAGCAGGTGCTTCCTCATTATCTGCCATAAAACTTCAATCATAGCCTAAGCCATCAATAGCCACCATAGCCTTTGAGGTTGGCTCAGCATCTTCCACTGCCTTAGGCTTGCTTCCATAACCTTTGCTCCTGCTATCCTATTGCTTGGGTCTCCTACATTCCCTTGAAAAATGCCCCAACTTGTGACAGTTGTAGCATTCTACCTTAGATTTGTCAAAACCAGCAGTACCATTACTACTGATGTTGATCTTCTTGCCAGTTCTTTGATAGAATTTCTTAGCCCTCATGCTAAGAAGTGAGATCTGCCATTTGAGATCCATCTCCTCCAAATCATCATTATTAATCTCCTAGAGATCTTCATGTGTCAGCATTGACCCATCATTCTGGCTTGTCAGGAACGCACAACAGGTAGTATCATTCAGGATACCAGTAGTACTGCTTGATGAGCTAGCAGTACTAACACTAGGGTTAGCAGTACTAACTCCTACAGCAACTTTCACTTCATCTGGACTTGAATTACTAGGAGAAGACACAAAAGCCATGTTCCCAGTGCTTGAACTAGTACCTCCAGCCTTCTTCACATCCTACTCAACAATCTTGAAATTGTTGTATAAGTCATTCAGGCTCATAGTATCAATGTCTGGTTTATTCTTCCAGACCACCACATGCATAGCCCATTCTGCAGGTAAACTCCTTAAGAACTTGGAGTTCAGATCTTCCTGAGGTATGTCAACACTAAGAACAGCAAGTTGGCTAACAATCTTTTGTAGCCTATTGAACATGTGATCAAAAGACTCATTACTGGTTGCACTAAAGTTTTCAAAATTCTACTTCAGGAGAGTCTTCTGAGTCTTCATGGTGGCTTTATTCCCACCATACCTAGCAATGATTGCCTCAAACAAAGACTTTGCATCCTTGTACTTGCTGAAGTTTAAGAGTTGATCATTTGGAATGGTCATCATCAGCAAGCTTCTAGCCTTGACATCATTCTTCTTTTGTAGCCTCTCTTCTGTAGTCACTGGAGAGGTTTGCACAACAGTCACTTCTTTACCATCAACTGTTGTTGTAGATGTTGAAGGATTAAAAGAGTTTCCATCTTCAATGATCTCCCAGAGTTCATAGTCCTGCACTTGGAAGTACTGTTCTATTCGGAGCCTCCACATCTCAAATTCGTTTTGCTTTAGCATTGGCAATTTAGGAGCCATGTTTGTTTGTGTAGTCTCCATGTCCATTATTTTCTCTTCTAAATCAATAGTATCAACCTGTCTCTGATACCACTTGAGAGGATTTAAAACACTTAGGATGTTACTCTCTTATGATGTGTTTGAGATACTTTGAGGTTATGTAGTTAAGTATGCGGAATCTACTCATCCACACTTAGAAAAATTTGTTTGTTTAATAGAACAGTAATGTTTGTATGAACAATGAACACATAAAGTTTAACACCAAACAATTCAATATTATTAAGGAATAATACGAGTGATCTCAATATCACTAGGGTTACAAAGACCTTGAATCTTAACAATGTATTCGACTGAATGTACATAACATCTAACCTAGGATCTCCTTTTATAGACTTAAGGAGTCCTTTACAAGATAAGTATTCTACCGTATATTTCTAACTAATTGTGATATACAAAAGATCTATTCCATACTTATCCTTAATACATATCTTCTAAAGCAGTTATCCATGCAGCAGTACCTTCATTACAACTAGCAGTACTAACTTGACAGTTTGTATTGTTAGTTGTTTCTTCAGCAGTATTCAGTTATACACTAACAGTTTGTATTGTTAGTGTAATTCTCCTGGCAGTACTAAGTCAGAACATTTAATTCCCAACAGTTTTCATAGGTTTAGAGTCTTCTAGACCAAATTTCTTAAGCATATCTTATATATATTTAGATTGGTTAAAGAATATCCCATCTTCTAATTTTTTTATTTGAAGACCTAAGAAAAAGTTTAGTTCTCCCATCATACTCATCTCAAACTCGTCATGCATGATTTTTGAGAAATCATCACATAACTCTTGACAAGTTGATCCGAATATGATGTCATCCACATATATTTGGACAATGATAATATGTGAACCCTTTTTCTTAGTGAAGAGAGTGTTGTCTACTAGTCCTATGGTACACTTATGTTCAACTAAGAATGTTTTAAGTCGATCATACCATGCTTTTGGTGCTTGCTTAAGTCCGTATAAAGCCTTTTTAAGTTTGTAGACATGATTTGGTTTTTCAAAATCGGCAAAGCCGGGAGGTTGTGCGACATACACTTCCTCATTTATGAAACCATTTAGAAATGCACTTTTGACATCCATTTGAAAAAGTTTAAAGTCATGTACACATGCATATGCAAGTAATATTCTAATTGACTCAAGCCTAGCAACCGGAGCAAAAGTTTCATCGTAGTCAATGCCTTCTTGTTGATTATAACCTTGAGCTACTACACCATTTTCATCCATTTTATTTCGAAAGACCCATTTTGTTCCAATTATGGTTTGACTTTTTGGTTGAGAAACTAATGTCCAAACATCATTTCTAACAAATTGGTTTAATTCTTCTTGCATTGCTATGACCCAAGTTTCATCTTTTATAGCCCCATTTATATTTTTGGGTTCAATGGTTGATATGAAACAAAAGTAGTTACTTTGATTTTGGACTTTTGATCTTAAGGTTCTTTTATTAATTTCTCCTATGACATTATCTAATGGACGACTTTTAGATTCTTTGATATTGACTATTCCTTTGTTTAATAATTCATCTTCCTTGTCATTATCTAGACTCTCTTAGTTTTCAACCATTTGACTTTCAACTAAGTCATCATCTACCAAAGGTGACGTCTTAGAGGGAGGTGGACTTTCGTCGAATGTTACGTTTAACGATTCCTCGACTCTCAAGGTTTCTTTGTTTAGAACAATATAAGTTTTGCTATTTTGAAAATATCCAAGGAATACACCTTCATAAGACTTTGGGTAAAATTTGGTGAGATAATGTTTAGTGTTTAGAATAAAGAACTTGCTTCCAAAAACTCTAAAGTACCCTAATGTAGGCTTTTTGCCTCTATATAGTTCATATGGAGTTTTATTCAAAAATGGTCTTATTAAAACTCTATTTAAAATATAGGTAGATGTGTCAATGGCGTTACACCAAAATTTTTGTGGTATGTTTTGTTCATTAAGCATTGTTCTACTCATTTCTTGGAGAGTTCGGTTTTTATGTTCTACTACACCGTTTGACTGAGGAGTAAGAGGAGCTGAAAAATTATGTGTTATGCCATTAGTATCACAAAAAGTTCCAAATTGTGTTTCATTATCAAATTCACGACCATGATCCGTTCTAATTGACACAATGCTACTTCCTAGTTTATTTTGAATTTTCTTACTAAGAATTTTAAATTTATCAAAAGCTTCATTTTTACTTTTCAAAATTTTTGTCCAAGTGTATCTTGAATAATCATCTACTATGACCAAAGTGTAGAAGTTGCTTCCATAACTTTGTATAGTGGATGGACCAAAAAATTCCATATGCAAAAGTTCTAAACACCTAGATGTAGACACCATATTTTTAACCTTATGGCTATTATGAACTTGTTTCCCAATTTTGCAAGCATCACAAAAGTGTTGGTCATATTTCAACTTGGGTAAGTTCCTAACGAGTTCCTTAGATGATAGAGATTGGATGAGTCTCATATTGGCGTGCCCTAACCGTCTATGCCAAAGAGTTGAGGTATCATCTAGAGAGGTGAGGCAAAGTTTATCTTTAGATGTTTTATCTATTTTCATAACATATATTTTTCAAAACTCATTTAGCTATGGTTATACCGTCTTTTAGTATTTTACATCCGTTTTCACTAAAGAGGACATTATACTTTTTACGGTATAGTTGGCTAATGCTAAGCAAGTTAAATCCAAGGTTATTAACATGAGCAACATCATCAATAGAAAGAGAGTCATGAGAGATAGTACATTTTTCGACGATTTTGCTTTTTAACTTGCTACCAAAAGTAACATTACCTCTGTCATATTCTTGGTAGGTTGAGAAGAGGCTCTTGTTTCTCGTCATATGCCTTGAATAACCGCTATATTTAATCCACTCGTCTGGTTCTAAGCCGACTTTCAAGCATACCTAAGTTATAGAAAAACTCAAGCATTTGGTCCCTAATATCTCATGGGTCCATTTTGGTTAAACATCCCATTAACTTGATTCATGTATGGGAATTGTAGATATGAGTTACATGGCATGTAGTTAGGAGTTTGATAATGCCTAGGAAAGTTTTGGTTCCAACCATTTTGATAATAAGGTTGCGTGTTGTAGTTGTTTTTTGGAAAGGGGCGTTTGGGAATAGTTGTCTTAGGCCTTTGTTGAGTAGTTTTAGCTCTAAACTCAATCTTAGCAAGTCCTACTCCTATAGTAATAGCTGGTTTTTGTTTATTTACAGTTGAGCTAGTATTAGATTTCTTTGTGACTTTAATGAACTCTGTACGAGCCGATATTCAATCTTTCTGTTCTGCTACAGTACCTACGGATCCCTTCTCTACCACAGGCGGAACCAAGGATTTGGTTCCGTCTGATCCGTGGGTTTCTTGGATTGTTGGAACAGTTTCTTGTACTTTTTCAGCTTATTTCTTTAGACTACTTAAATCTCCTAATTTCATAAAACCTAGTCCAGTTTTATCATGTGTTAATTTTTGGATTTTCATTATTTCATCCACACAACTAATATTTTTATCAAACTTATCAAATCTTTTGAATTTAGACTTTTGTTTGATAAGTGCGTCCGGTGTGATTTTAAGTTTCTCTAATTCAAATCTAAGCTCTTGACATGATATACATACCTCGTCAATAGCTTTACTCTTTTCTAATCGTTTAGCTTTTTCTTTTAACTCATAAACTTCATTTTCTAAAAATTCCTTTTTAGTTTTCAAAAACTTGTTTTTGTTTATGATTTTTAAGCTAAGTTTTCATAGTTTGTTATATCCCTTTTGCAAGGTGTCATCATTAATAAAAGGATAAGATGAGTCAGAGTGTACCTCGTTTGCGTCTTGAGCCATGGGAGAAACTTCGTCATTCTTAGGCTCTTCGTCATCATCTTCACTGTCACTCCAAGCACCACTTACAAAAGCTCTTTGAGTTTTGTTCTTGGGTGGCTTAGGACAATCTCCTATTAGATGACTTGTATCTCCGCATTTAAAACATCTTCTTTCCCCTTTTCCTTTCTTGTCATCACAATCCTTCCGAAAGGATTTCTTGTCTTCTCGAGATTGTCTTACGAACTTTCCTCGTCTTCTAAAAAACTTCTTGAAATCTCTTACGGCCATGGCATATTCTTCATCTTCACTACCCGAACTAGATTCTTCATCATCACTTGAGTCTACTCTAGCTATTAAGACAATTGATTTGACTTTTTCCTTTTTACCCTTAACTATTTCCGAATCTTTTTCCATTACCATCTCATGAACTTTGAGATTTCCAATTAGCTCATCAAGTGACATGCTTGAAAGATCTTTACATTCTTCAATGGCCGTCACTTTTTCACTCCACTTCGGATGGAGTGCTCTAAGGAATTTCCTGACAAAGTTCTTACTACAAAAAGATTCATCAAATGCTTTAAGAGAAATAATGAGAGTATTAAACATAGAAAATGCACTATCAATGATCTCATCTTCACGGATAACCAAGGTTGCAAAAATTGCGAATCGGTAGTCGGGCGGTCGACTACCTTATAGCTTGTAATCGGTCTAGGCGGGATTAATCGGTGATTAATCGGATTGGCATTACTGACCAATTTTAGTTATTTTCGGCAAGTTTTGTGTATTTCCGGTGAGTTTTAGGTATTTTCGGCAAGGTATTTTCTAAAAAACAACTTGTAATAGACTTAAACAGTTACTATAAGTGATCAAAATAAGTTTACAGTGAGTTTTGGGTACTTCCGGCAAGATTTATAGGTTTTCGGAAAGTTTGACCACCATTGACCGCCGTTGACCACAGTTGACCTATTTGTTTGACCCAGTTACATAAATCGGCAAGGTCGGTGGCCTTGTAGCACCTAATCGGCGATTAATCGGCCTTGTAGACCTTTTTTTGCAACACTGCACGGATAACAAATTCTTCATATTGTTGAACAAGAAGATCAATTTTGTTATTCTTGACTTACGAGTTTCCTTGATGAGTGATTACCAAAGATTGCCAACTTTTCTTTTCTTTTCTTTTTTTTTTTTTTTTTTGCGGTTTTATACATAAAGACTCTTTCATACTCCTTTCTAGGTAGAGCATTGTAAAACATCATTTTTGCCTAATTATTTTTAGCAGTCAACTTCTTTTGCTCATCACTATGAAGAGTAAGTGAAGTATCCTCATACCGACCACTTGTGATATCTTTTATTATAGCTTTATGATCACCTTCTATAATAATATACCATAGATCTATGTCTTTTGATTTCACATAAGTTTCAAAGAGGTTTTTTCCAATATATAAAACTATTTGGTTCAAATAGTGGTGTTCTTTTCATAGATTTCCTTTCTTTGAAGTTTTCAAAATCCATGGATCGTTCCAAGTTTTAAAATACAATATATGTTAAAAATCTTTAGTAACGTAGCTCCTGATGCCAATTGTGGAAAACTAGAAGAGGGGTTGAATAGTTTTATCGTTTTTAAAATTTTATTTGCTTTGAATACTTAGTGTGAATTCAACTAATGCAAATAACAAACAATAAATAACATGCAAGTAAAGAAAGAAACGATCAAACCACAACATGATTGTTTATATTGGTTCGGTCTACAATGACTCTTTTCCTTGCCCTACTCCACTCCCCGAGTCTCTAACTCGACAGTTTTTCTTCACTAATCAACAAGCTCCCTTCTCGACGGAGAAAACCTTTACAAACGTCGCTTACACTTTTTCTGGTACAAAGCTAAATACCGAGTTCTTTTACAAGGGTACAACCATTCCCGTCACACTATGTATTTTGAGTACTAAAATACTAACCGATCACTACAGAGGTTTTATGATTGTTTGGTACAAACAATGATGTGTGAATAGAAACAATTCACACAGTGACAAACTAACAAGTCTTGCAACGCTTTGTTGAAGCATGTGATGCTTTGATCTTCTTGCTACAAAGAAGCTTAATGAAATATGAAATATGAATGAGTTATGTTAGGAATACAAATATTCACATGAAAGAATCGGTCACCCCGAGTATGGATTAGCATTCTTTAGCTCGTAGGTTTAATCATATTAGTTTAGATATCGTTTCAACATGGAGTCGGGTCGGGTCTTTACCCACTGTCAGCCCGGTCCATAGACCGTGTAGGGGCGTTTTGTAAGAACTATAAATAGCCCTTCCCTCCCATGGGAAGGGTTGGAACATCATTTGCAATCTAATACACATTCACTTTCTCTTACTAGAAGTTTCCCTCTCCATCTCATTCTCTCTCTAAAACTTTCGGCCTAAACATCAAACTTTGAGTGTGTTATGTGTTATGAATATGTTACAATTGGTATCAAGAGCCATGGTTGATTAGCTTGGTTGTATGTGTTCAGATTTGTGGCTAGTTTGTGGTTATTCTTGGTGTTTCATTTGGTTCGAATATATGAGGCAAGAAAATACACGTTTTATGCTTTGTTGATGCTTAGATTTGTTAGAAGAGTGTACTTTCGTGTTCACATTAGTTTATTGCATTGTTTATTGGCACTCTACGGCTCATGTGGTGGTGATTTTTGAAAATTTGAAGAATCTTCTTCATTGCGTTTTGATTCTCGGTGGATTTTTCTTCACTGCGTTTTGGTGTAGTTTTGGTAATTTCTAGTTGCGTTTTGGTGAGGATCTTGTTGCGGTTTGGTTTGTAGGAAAAAGGGGAAAACAAACAAAACTCAGTAAAAGCGACTTTTTGTCCTGTTGCATCTTGAGTTTTAGAAATCCTGCGTTTTGGCCTTATTGCGTTTTGAAAAGTCTCCTGCGTTTTGACCTTTGAATTGATGTTCTGCGTTTTGAGCTACTGTGGTTTGGAATTCGGCGTTTTGTGTACTGCGTTTTGGGACTTCTGCGTTTTGGTTTACTGAGTTTTGTCATTTCATGATTGTGCTTTGATTCAAGACTTGGCTGCGTTTTGACCAAACTTTGTTACATTGAGTTTTGGTCTTGAACTATTGACTGTTACTAATCCACTTCATAACGTTAACGCAAAACAATCAAACCAAATCACAACGTAACTACAATTTACCCTAATTTTACAAACAATCATCACCTTAAACATACAATCACTAATCATTATCGATCCAAACTTTCATCATAACACATTCAAGTAATCAAATCATGGTTTATTCTTGATTTTTGTAAAATCCTGCAAAAGAATCTATTTCTCGGTTTAAATCATAGAATTATAAAATCCCGTGCAAGTTTACATCATGGCAAGCACTTCTTCTGATGACATTCAAGCTGCCGGGTCCGATACCCGCCCTCCTATGCTTGATAGGACAGATAATGAATCATGGGCACAAAGAATACAACTTTATTGCTTGGGAAAAGAGAATGGTGTTAACATTCTTAAATCCATTGATGATGGACCTTTTCAAATGGGCACCACTAGAGATGCGGTCACTACCGCTGAGGATGGAATTGTCACTTTTGGAATCAACAGGCCACGTAATTACAACGATCTTAATGAGGAGGAGAAGAAGCGTTATGATGCAGACATTAAAGCTTCTAACATTGTGATTCAAGGGCTTTCCAAAGACGTTTACAAGCTTATAAACTTCAACACTGAAGCCAAAGCTGTTTTGGACAATGTCAAAATGCTTCTGGCTGGATCTGAACTGACTAAAGAAGATCGTGAATCTCAGTTGTATGATGAGTTTGAACACTTCAAGATGAATTTTGGAGAAAACATCACTGACTATTATGTGAGATTTCACAAGCTTGTGAATGACATGAGAATCATTAGGATGACAATGCCAAACATCCAACTCAACTCTAAGTTTGTGAACAACATGTCACCCGAGTGGGACAGATTTGTCACTGCCGTGAAGCTCAACAAAGGATTGAGAGAGACTAATTATGAACAGTTGTATGCCTACTTACAACAACATGAAAAGCATGCTGTCTATGATCGTCAATTGAGGGAAAAACTCAATCCAAAAACATCTAATGATCCTCTTTCATTTGTCTCAAATGTTCAGCCGTTCAATCAATCCTCTTTTGATCAAGTTTATCACCATCCCTTTTCATCACAGAATCAGACATCATTTGCCCAATCATCGTTGCACCCACCATCTGCTATAAACAACCAACTAGATTCAGGATATTCTCATACTGACAAGATGATTGATAACCTTTCCAACCAAGTTTCTTTACTTGTCCAACAGCTCAGAGCAACACTCCTTCAAACCAACAACCAACTTCGAACTTCATCTAATCCTTGTAATCAAGCAACAGTGGAAGATGGAAGGGTTGTGGTTCAGAATGTTCAGGGAAGGCAGAATGTGAATCAAAGGAACATTGGTCGGGGTAATATACAGAACAGAGTTGGGAATGCTAATCAGGGACAGGGAAGGCAAACCAAGTGTTACAACTGTGGTGGACTAGGACACATAGCAAGGAACTGCACTCAACCAAAGCATCCACAGAACTCTGACTACTTCAAAGATAAGATGTTGTTGATGCAAGCTCAAGAGAATGGAGCAGCTTTGGACGAAGAAGAGTTATTGTTTCTTGCTGGTGATGAGGGGAACACGTTTGATGCTGATGTGGATGATCAACCAGTTCAGGACTTGGCACTAAATGATACCAAAATCTTCTAAGTTGATGACTGTGATGCTTTTGACTCGGACGTTGATGATGAACCCACTGCTCAAACCATCTTCATGGCTAATCTGTCTTCTACAGTCTCATCACCACAACAATTTGGTCCTTCCAATGCATCTATCATATCTGAGGTACTAAAGCTTTATGACACATATAACATGGTAGATGAACAGAAGATTCCCAACAAAGTACAACAGACAGATGTTGTTGAATCAGATACTGTTGATATGGGAAATAGTGATGAGGCGAAAAGTGTACCGCTTTTAAGGGGTCATTTAAGCCCGAAATCGTATTTATTTGATCAAATATTGCCCTAAATCGTTCCTTTTGTCATTTTAGGTACTTTTGAGGAGAAATCTGGAAAAGGAGGCATTTTGGACGTTTTTGGAGCATTAAAGTGAAGAAAACGGCAAAGTCTCAAGAATCGGCTAAAAGTTACTCTTGACGGCGTCACAATTAACATGGGACGGCGTCATGCCTTGGCAAGAAAAGTTGGATGTGAAATTTACTCATGACGGGCCAGTGAGTTTGCATGAGAATTCTGACGGCGTCACGCTTTAACTAAATCAAGGGCGTCACGGCTTAAATCATAAGGGGACGGCGTCACGTTCAGGATCCGACGGCGTCAAGCCTTGATAAGCCAGAATGGATTTTTGAAGAGCTAAAGAGGGACGGCGTCAAGATGGTCATCCGGGAACCCTAAAAGCGGCGAGGTGACGGCGTCACAATGCATAAGGTGACGCCGTCAGATGTCAAAGTCTATATATAGTTTTCTAATTTTTTGTCATTAGGGAGAGCTTAGTGTGTGGAATTTTGGGATAAAACCCTAAGACGATTTTAGCTACTTTTTCAGGGCTTTTTGCCTTGAGATCTTCCATGTTTCATTGAAAGATAAGTTATCAATTAATCATTCAATATGTCTATGTGTTGTTTGATTCTATCTTATGCTTGTCTTTTGTTTAACATGTTAGGCTAATTTTATCTTGTGTTTGCTTAGATCTAATGAAACCTAGCTATTGATTATTGGTTGTTAGTGTGTTGTTAGTTGTATTGGATGATTGTTTATCTATGTTAGGCTTAAGAAAACTGGCTAACTTCCTATTCGGTAACTTGCTTGAACGTCTTAAGAAACATGAACCAAACGCGTACTAAAGGTTTTTATGGTTGTATTTAATGCACAAGCGAATTCTAGTGATCCCATGTTAGGAGCTTCCTAGCCGGCTCGACATAGGAGTGAAGTAGGAGCTTGTAGAGTTTGGGGAAGTAAGTACGCCACCCCACGAATGGTATTAAGGAATACACCCGTCATCCACGCGACTAATACACACTAATTAACCGGTAAAAGATAGTTAGGGAGTAAGGAAATCTAAGTAAACACATTTCTCTACACATAAGTTTCTCACCACTTTTCATTTTTGTTATTTTATTTTATTTGCATTTGTAGTAATTTGGGTTAGTTGACTAGCAACTAATTCCGCCCACTCCTTCAAAACCCGAGATTTTACTTGCTTTTATAAAATATAAAAACATAAAAAAAGAATCTTCCTCAACCCTTAGACCTAATTAGAGTAGCCTTTCACACCTAACGAACACTATTCCCTGTGGAGAACGATCAATCCCCCGTACTTACCACTACACTATACTACATCGGTCAGGTACACTGCCTGGTGGGGTTGTAAGCCTCTTGAGATCCCTCGAGAGGTAAAACCTGTTGTAAGGTTGCAAAACCCACGCATCAAGTTTTTGGCGCCGCTGCCGGGGAATAGTTATTGTTTAGGTTGAATTTTTATTTCTATTAGGTCTACTCACTAGATTCCTTTCTAGTGAGATTTTTATTTTATTTTTCTAGGTTTTCTTTAGTCTATCTACTTTCTTTGTGTGTTTGTTCGTAATTGGTTCGTCACTATGGATAGGGAGATTAAGGCATTCAATGAGCTTAATGAGTTAATTGATAGAAAGAAGAGACTCACCCGCCTTAGCACGGGCAGTGAGATTGAGCTTAGAGATGACTTAAGGTTAGTTCACAATTCCTCACCAATTCTAGAAGGATTAAGTCACCATAAGTTTATCTTTAAATGTCCTTGCCCCGCTAAAAATCGTAAGTACCCATGGATTAGAAAGGGGGGTTATTTTAATGTGAAGGTTCCATGCATGATTGGTCACATGTTTAGGGAGCATACCTATATTGATCTCAAGGCACCAATGAATTTCATGTCTAGGCTTTACTATAACTGGATCATGAGCAATGAGCTGAACCCTAGACAAGACCCGTATGACCCCAATCAGATGTGCAATTTTGTAGGTCTAGCAAGTGGTTTACACGTCTTTATCGGAGATTTCGTTTACCAATGTGATTTTGTGATCTTAGAAGATATAAGGGGGATTATAGATCCGTATTTAGGAGAGATAGTTTTAGGAGAACCCTTCATAAGAACGTCCCAAGCAATTTATGATAAGGATGAAGGTAGTGTGACATTCTCCAGCGAAATAGGATGCATCAAGTACCTGATGCCCCATAATGTATCTCGTTTCTCTAAGTTCGAACCAAAATTTAAAGGCATTAAGGGCTTGGATGTCGATAATATCCCAGCACTCGAGGTTGATAACAATAACCAAGGAAGGGCTAGAGTTAAGTATTCGATGTGTTTGGCCTTAGGTCCGGAATACAAGTGGGATGAAAGAGTGATACAAAGCTTTAAGACCATATTTTTTATGCAAAATGGAGTCACGTAATGTACGTGACTTTGAGTCTAGCTACAAGACTCGTTAATAAAGAAAGGCGCTTCTTGGGAGGCAACCCAAGCTTTATTTGTTTTATTTGCTTTGCGTGTTTATTTATTTGTTTGTTTGATTTTATTTGTTTCCGTATGTGTGTTTAATTTTTATTAGTATTGATTCATGTTCAAAAGTACTTTGTGAAAATGCTTTTTGTTGTTTTTAACTTCGTCTTAACTACATATAAAGGTATTTTGCAAAAGATAAGTGTAAGGGAAATCTAAATCGGTTTATTAGAACACAAATGAACATGAATCATAATAATAATAAGATTAGCATACATATTCGTATTTGTTTGAGTCAAATGCTTGTATCGAGTCATAATGATGTTTTGCAGAATTTCCAGGAAGTAAGGTAAAGGTTTTTCCAGAAATTTTCCGGAAACTTAAAATGAAAATTTTTGTCAGGTCATTTCTGACGGCGTCAGGGATTATAACCTGACGGCGTCAGATTTAATTTCCAGAAATTTTTGAAAATTTTGTTTTCATAAAAAGTTTTTATTAAAATCTCCAACTTAAAATCTCCAGGAATCTGCAAAGTTATCATTCCACAAGCATTATATCCTTATATATAGATTTTATCCCGCCGATGTTATGCAGGTTTTCGTGTTTGTTTTCTCAGGTTCAACAGGTTATTTTGGACAAGGAAATGTTTTGAATCAAGCTTATGGCGATGCATTAGTCATGGAGCTTCAACATTCTCTTTGGAGGAAGATTTAACCGTGTAATTTCATTATCCAACGAGCGAATCAGGGGAGTATTTGATTTCATTCTTTTACTTTATGCTTTTACATTTGTCATTTGAACATTGGGGACAATGTTCATCTTAAGTGTAAGGGGAGGGTAAAAGTACGATTTTTGAGAATACAATTGCGCTTGATTTTTGTTTGTTTGATGGTAGATGTGTAATAAAACTGAGAGAAATACTTGTTAAGGTAATTTTAGTGCCAAATTTAAAATTTTTTACAACATATAGGAGTGAAACTTTGATCCTAATAAGCGTCTCATGGATAGGAGTTATATAACTAGCACAAAACCGTACCACTAAAAAGTTTTTCACCCCCAAATATGTGAGGTTCGCCCCTAGAATTGGTAGGAAAAGCATTTATGCTATGATGTGTGTACCGGTAGCACTTAGATTCTAGAACTTGCGTTAGGACCATTCCAAGGCCACAAGTGAGACTACATTCGTGTAGTTAGATTTACTACATGATAAGAGGCATTAGGATTAACCCATGTTTTACACCTGTGTTTTTGTTATAATTACATTGGCTACATTGGTCAAGTAATTCTCCCACACCCTTTGCGTTGTACTCATTTTTTGTACACGATACCCCTAGTACACCCCTCAGAGCCTATCTTTTCGTTTCGACCTTTAAGCATTTTACTTAAAGGAAGAATTTGTTACAACCCCACTTAAATGTACACCCAAATCGCCTTAGCCTACCTTGTATGCACTCATCTTTAGTGCATTATTGTTACAACATTTGTTTAAACCCAAGTTAATTATCTAGTTGATTACATGGTTGCTAAGTCGAGTCATATCCTTGTACATATTGTTTTGGGACGATTGGGACTCGTGGGTAAAGTACTAGTGTAATGGAGTAATGGGGAAGAACATCATTTATTACCCCCATATGTGCTAAATGTTTTAAAAGTACTCCAAGTTTTTCAATTATCTTAATTCGAGTCATTAGAATAGTTATTTGTAAAGTTATGTAAAAGTTCAAGTGTAAGGGGATGCAACGCCCCTATGATGTATTATTTTGGATGGTAGGGTAAAAGTGTATGCAAAAAAAAAAAAAAAAAAAAAAAAAAAAAAAAAAAAAAAAAAAAAAAAAAATCAAGAAAAATACAAAAAAAAAATGAGAAAAAAAAAAAGAAAAATAGAAAAAACATACGGACTACCATCCCGTTTCATTTTATGTTTATTTTATGTTTATGTTTTGTTATTTTCTTTCATTAGCTTAAGATCGAGTCTAGTCTTGGCTTAGCAACGTTGTATAGTACATGTAATTGATCAAGATCTTTAACTCGCCACCAGTAAAATATCCTTTATCCAACAAAACCGTGTTTTCCTTTTCCCTACACCTAACGTTATAACCCATTTAAAAGCCCTCTTTGATAGTTTATCTTAGGTGCTTACGCCTAGTGGAGGAGGTTTTCGATCCTTTCCCAAGCCTATGGTAATCTATTTGCTATGACAGGTAGTGAGAGATATTTTCCGTTTTCATTTATGAGATTTATTTTGATGACACTTGAGAGATGTGAGTATCTAAACACTACTTGTGAGGTGCTAGTATGTAATCTCCGTGCTTATTATGATTGAAGTGGAACGAATATTTGTTGTAATTACTTTTATGTTTGCATTAAATGACCCCTAACTTGTATTTTGATTAGAATAAAAGCGCATTTGCTTGAGGACAAGCAAATCTCAAGTGTAAGGGTATTTGATGAGGCGAAAAGTGTACCGCTTTTAAGGGGTCATTTAAGCCCGAAATCGTATTTATTTGATCAAATATTGCCCTAAATCGTTCCTTTTGTCATTTTAGGTACTTTTGAGGAGAAATCTGGAAAAGGAGGCATTTTGGACGTTTTTGGAGCATTAAAGTGAAGAAAACGGCAAAGTCTCAAGAATCGGCTAAAAGTTACTCTTGACGGCGTCACAATTAACATGGGACGGCGTCATGCCTTGGCAAGAAAAGTTTGATGTGAAATTTACTCATGACGGGCCAGTGAGTTTGCATGAGAATTCTGACGGCGTCACGCTTTAACTAAATCAAGGGCGTCACGGCTTAAATCATAAGGGGACGGCGTCACGTTCAGGATCCGACGGCGTCAAGCCTTGATAAGCCAGAATGGATTTTTGAAGAGCTAAAGAGGGACGGCGTCAAGATGGTCATCCGGGAACCCTAAAAGCGGCGAGGTGACGGCGTCACAATGCATAAGGTGACGCCGTCAGATGTCAAAGTCTATATATAGTTTTCTAATTTTTTGTCATTAGGGAGAGCTTAGTGTGTGGAATTTTGGGATAAAACCCTAAGACGATTTTAGCTACTTTTTCAGGGCTTTTTGCCTTGAGATCTTCCATGTTTCATTGAAAGATAAGTTATCAATTAATCATTCAATATGTCTATGTGTTGTTTGATTCTATCTTATGCTTGTCTTTTGTTTAACATGTTAGGCTAATTTTATCTTGTGTTTGCTTAGATCTAATGAAACCTAGCTATTGATTATTGGTTGTTAGTGTGTTGTTAGTTGTATTGGATGATTGTTTATCTATGTTAGGCTTAAGAAAACTGGCTAACTTCCTATTCGGTAACTTGCTTGAACGTCTTAAGAAACATGAACCAAACGCGTACTAAAGGTTTTTATGGTTGTATTTAATGCACAAGCGAATTCTAGTGATCCCATGTTAGGAGCTTCCTAGCCGGCTCGACATAGGAGTGAAGTAGGAGCTTGTAGAGTTTGGGGAAGTAAGTACGCCACCCCACGAATGGTATTAAGGAATACACCCGTCATCCACGCGACTAATACACACTAATTAACCGGTAAAAGATAGTTAGGGAGTAAGGAAATCTAAGTAAACACATTTCTCTACACATAAGTTTCTCACCACTTTTCATTTTTGTTATTTTATTTTATTTGCATTTGTAGTAATTTGGGTTAGTTGACTAGCAACTAATTCCGCCCACTCCTTCAAAACCCGAGATTTTACTTGCTTTTATAAAATATAAAAACATAAAAAAAGAATCTTCCTCAACCCTTAGACCTAATTAGAGTAGCCTTTCACACCTAACGAACACTATTCCCTGTGGAGAACGATCAATCCCCCGTACTTACCACTACACTATACTACATCGGTCAGGTACACTGCCTGGTGGGGTTGTAAGCCTCTTGAGATCCCTCGAGAGGTAAAACCTGTTGTAAGGTTGCAAAACCCACGCATCAAATAGTAATGTTATTCCATATGAACAATATGTGAATCACAACTACGTGTCTGTTGTACCAAGTAGTGCATCTTCTGTTGTTGATAATACTTGTGAGTTGCATGAGAACACCGCGTTTATCCCTGATGACACTTTGACCACTAGACTTAATATCTATAAAGATCAGGTGGCCATATATGAACAACGTGCAAATTTGAGCTAACTGAACGTGAGCAAAAAATGGATCAATTCAAAAAAGTGCAAACTCTACCCAACATGTGCAAATTTTAAATTAAAACATATGAGCACATGGTAAGGGGGAGCATTTGAAAAGTATAAAACTCTCAAAGTGTTAGCAAAATGTGTTTCATAATCAAAAACACTTTAAGAGATTTTTCAAGGATTTGGTTAACGGCAACATAGGATAGTCATGAAGTTATAAGGTGGCTAAGGTTAGGAAAACCGTCCTATGATCCGCCAGAGCCGGAAGGATCTACCCAAGGACAATATCGAATAGTTAGTATTAGAAAGTCCTTATGTATGATTGAGAAAAAAGGAGTAATATGAGAAAGGAGAAAGAAGGGGTTGAAGAATTAAAAAGAAATGTAATGAGAAAGGGTGAAAAGAAATAGCCCTCCAATTATTCAACCTTAGGGCAGAAACCGGGTTCAATTCATATGCTACTGGTTGTTACTAAGGTAATGCCGGTATTGAATACAAGACGTCATGGACCCAGTGACGCACTGCACTAAACCTTCTAAGCCACTCAAGTTCTCTTAAAAGGACTTATTTCATTCTCACGGGGAACCCTGCATAATCTATCGACCGCTCATTACGAGTTATGTTGATATTGAAATAGGAGACACCGCTCCAGTCTCCGACTACCAAAAAATTGCACTTATCGAGTCTAGAGCCGCAAGATACATCAAAAGATGTTATAGGAACACATGTTACTTCTACACTAGTTGTTCAACATTAAGGACACCAGTTGTAAACTTATGAGTCCTACGCAGATCTTAGCAATCTGCCAGAACATTTATGAGGGAATTTATAAATGTAATCCTCGGTGATTGAATGGAAATTCCTGCCAGGGTCAACATCAAACAGCCCTGAAATCAGGTCACTTCGGTAATTCCTTGTGGATTACGCTTAGTGGTCGCGGCAGTTTCAAACGGTCTACAGTCATGGAGTGAACTCCAGCGACTCACCTAATCGTTGATGTACTTCGGTAGATCTTGTAAGCCCTCTCGGGGGTATCCGATTCAGGAACGGCCTTGGCAAGGATTAGAGAAAGTTTTCACACTATGCTGTTAACAATCTCGAAGTCCTAACCTGTAAGTACCGGACATTTTATTGCTAACTGTCATATGCAGGAAACCCTAGCGATTGCAGCTGATTGCCGAAAAGATGTCGATCCATCACCCCATGCTCACACTTCCCCATCATAAACAAAGAAATCATGATAATTGAAAAGCCTTCATCACTGCTTTCGCAACTCTGATGCTGAAAATCATGATCCAGAAAAGTATGAGCATGTCGGTCCAAAGATCACAACATCACATGGAAACAATAATGCTACAAGATGACTTGAAGACGTATGTTGGATGTTGACCTCAAAGAATCCTCAAAGATCATCCAAGACAAATGAACAGTCATCAAAAGTCCACTACTGAAAGTACAAAGATTAAAGACTACGAGCTAGGAACTCTAATCTATGTAATAGAATGCTAGAATTCAAAGTGTAAATTCTGGGGTGACCTCCCTTAGGGGGAGATTGTTAGGAATACAAATATTCACATGAAAGACTCAGTCACCTCGAGTATGGATTAGCATTCAGTAGCTCGTAGGTTTAATCATATTAGTTTAGATATCGTTTCACCATGGAGTCGGGTCGGGTCTTTACCCACTGTCAGCCCGGTCCATAGCCCGTGTAGGGGCGTTCTGTAAGAACTATAAATAGCCCTTCCCTCCCATGGGAAGGGTTGGAACTTCATTTGCAATCTAATACACATTCACTTTCTCTCACTAGAAGTTTCCCTCTCCATCTCATTCTCTCTCTAAAACTTTCGACCTAAACATCAAACTTTGAGTGTGTTATGTGTTATGAATATGTTACAATTTAGATATGAATGAAAGAATGTATGATGTTGTTTATGCTTATGAGTGATGAGAAAACCTGAATGTGTGGCTTGCTATTTATAGGCCAACTGCCTCAACAAACCACGGATGGGACAGATCCAAATAAAGGGATCCGTCCTTGTACCTGTTTGGTTCCGTGGGAACCTGACAGAATATCTTCACAAATCTTAACCAAATCTAACCAAGATATTTCCATATCTTTTCAAGGATTCATTGAGTAAGGATCTAAACAAGATATTCATGATATCTTCAAATGATCTTCAAAATCTCCTAAAGATTTCAAAGTGATGCATGTCATGATGTCATAATACATTTCCAATTTTAGATTAAAATGTATATGAAAATAAACTTGTAAAATGTATATGAAAGTGAACATGTAAGATGTATATACTTGTCACACCCCCAATATTGGGTCGCAGCGGAAGATGATGTCGTTGGGGTGCTACTAAATTGGTACCACAACACATAGTAAAGAGAACGGATTTACCGTATCCGTTTAGAAGAAATTGCATAATCAAAAGTGTTTTGTTTACATCATTCAATGAAATGCGGAAATACAGGCCCATAAAAGAAATAAAGTGGTCCCCAAATGAATATCAGAGTATCGTGATCCTATAACCATGCCATGCCATGCCAACAGCCGCCAAAGGTAAGCTAATACTTTAAGAACCTGAAAATACATGCTAAAAAGTGTCAACACGAGGTTGGTGAGTTCATAGATTTAAGTAAACAACAAGTTATGTATGGACCACAAGATTTCAACGACCAATGTATTCCAAATATAGAAAGAGTTACTGTTGTAATAAGTTCATGACACCGAAGCCTTAAGATTTATGGTTTGAGCATCCGTTTGACATACCAGTCAAGTGGGGGAACCACCCGAACACCCAACGTTTCTGGTAGATGTCCACCAAGGACACCCAAGGTTCCTCAAGTGATTATGCGTCCGTTTGACATACCAGTCAAGTGGGGAAACCACCCGAACGGGGAGTTCAATCCCAATAGATCTATTCACAGCATTCGCGCTTAACGGTTCATAACATAGGCAATATGTAATAGTTTAATGCACTTGTGTCCATAAGAAAATAATCAAGTGTGTAACAGGTAAACACATAATGCTTTCGAGTAACCAATCAAGTATTTCAGCCAATCAGTAATATTTGAAAAGAAAGACAATTCACGTTTCAAGTAAAACAAGCATGGAGTTTAAGTATAAACGAGCATGTATTCTCCCCCAAAACAGTTATAAAACAAGTAAAAGTAGTGGCCATGAACTCACCTCAAATATCAAATCACAAGTAGGAATAGTGTGCACGCGAATCGGGGTCTGGTAGTTCTAACCGCAACCTAAATAAGTACTATGTCTTAGGTCGTGCAATAATGTCATGTATGCAATTCTACATTTTAGTATATCACCCGTACATGTTTGTCGTAGACTTTAGTGTTTAAAAATATAGTTACGTCAATGTGTCTATTTAATAAACAGAGTATACCTTTTATATAACTTAACTAGTTTATCTCGTAATTAAACTATGGTCGTCTTGTTATAGTATTTTAGAAAACCTCTAATGCGCCTAGTAAGTATACATAATGTTCTGCCATTTTTGTTTAAGTTATTTTAGCTAAAACCACACCTAAAGTGTCCAAAATCCATGTTTTAAATTCCTAACAGCTTTCTATTAGCAATAAAAAGTTGTCAAATATTTATCTTTGGTCAAAATTTCATTAGGCCATAACTTTCTTGTTTTAGCTCCGATTTCTTAAGTTTTATATATCCCCGGGTTCGTATTCAAGTATACTAACATGTTTTTAGTGCCTCGGATAGTCTATTTAACTTTTAACGTCCGATTTACCTTGTGTAAAAATCCTAACAGCAGCCACATTTTCAGAAAATTAGTTTTCGTAGTCAAACTTAAAACTAACGTATCTTATTCGTTATAAGTCTGTTTTAATCCGTTTAAGCGACCACGTTTTCGTAGTTGAGTCTATTTTCTATATTTCTAGTCTATTGGGAACACTTTATTATTCATCAAGTATTGATCATTTATGTAATAGGTTGCTTAGGCCTTTAGGTTTGATTTAAGGCCCAGCCTGTGTAGAAGGCCCATGGGCTGTGTCTATTTATTTATGTTATTTATTATGTTAATTAGGGTTAAGCCCTAAAGCTTGTAAGAAACTATAAATACCCCCTCCCATTCAAGGGAGAGGGTTGGTTGGTTGAATGCTCATTTCACATTTCATTATTAAGAGTTAACCTCTCTAAGTTTCTCTCTCTAGATCTAGGATTAGATTAGTAGCGTGTGTGATAAAAGTAAGTAACAACAAGTGGTATCATTCGCCTAGGGGTAATTTAGGTTGTTTAAGATTAGATTTAAGAGAAATTTGAAGAAATTACAATCGGTTACTGTTCACGTGCATATTTTATCGAGTTTGATAAAATTTATCGAGTTTGTGAATTTTACCAAGTTTGGTAAAGTTTATCGAGTTTGTGAATTTTATCGATTTTGATAAAGTTTATCGAGTTTGTGAATTTTACCAAGTTTGGTAAAGTTTATCGAGTTTGAGAATTTTACCGAGTTTGGTAAAGTTTATCGAGTTTCTGATTGTTACCGAGTTTGGTAAAATCTATCAAGTTTGGACTTACCGAGTTTGGATTTTATCAAGTTTGGACTTATCGAGTTTGGATTTTATCAAGTTTGGATTTATCAAGTTTGGACTTATCGAGTTTGGATTTTATCAAGTTTGGACTTATCAAGTTTGGACTTATCGAGTTTGGATTTTATCAAGTTGGGATTTATCAAGTTTGGACTTATCAAGTTTGGACTTATCGAGTTTGGATTTATCAAGTTTGGACTTATCAAGTTTGGATTTTATCAAGTTTGAACTTATCGAGTTTGGTTTTTATCAAGTTTGCACTTACCGAGTTTGGACTTATTGAGTTTGGATTCTTCGAGTTTCTTGAGATTTTCTTCAAGTTCTTCAAACATACAAACCTAATCTTCAACAACAACCGTCATTATCCTTTAAAGATCCTACATCCGCAAGTTACTTTACGATGTCTCAACCACCATATCAAAACTACTTCTATAATCAACAACAACAACAGTATCGTCAAGAACAACCATATCCACAACAGTATCCTCAACCACAACAATATCAACCACAGTATCAACAACAGCACATGTTAATTCAGCAACATCAATTCCTTCCACAACAACAAATGCCTCAACAACCAATGCAAAGTTACCTACCTCCTTCAAGAGAACCACACTGGTTTAACAAAATGTGCGAAGCTATAAGCAGTCAACAGTCCAGACATGAAGCAGGGTCTTTGGACACACCACCGATGTTAACACCAGGGAATTATGTGCAGTGGTCCAGTCGTTTTCTCCGATTTATCGAGCTAAAGAAACCTCATGGGAAGTATCTGAAGAAGGTTATCATTGATGGACCGTATCCAGCTCCTACTACTACTATTCCTGCAGATCCAAATCATGTTCCTCCAAGAGAAGCAACAACAACCCCTATTCCTCTAGCTCAACTCACCGCAGAACAAGTTCTTCAACAAGAGGCTAATGAGTTAGCTATGTCTTACATCCTCCAAGGGATTCCAAATCCGATCTTCAGAAGCATCGATGCACAAAAGATAACAAAGGATATGTGGGAGCATGTGCACCTTCTCATGGAAGGTACTGAGTTAAATCAGGAAGACTTAGAATCTAAGCTTTATATGGAATACACGCATTTCACCATTGAAGCTGGAGAATCTTTAGAATCATACTACCATTGGTTTACCAACATAATCAACGATCTGGATCGTCATAACATTGTGTTACCAAAGATTGCTGTGAACTCTAAGTTTCTGGGGTGTCTCGGACCAGATTGGAAAAAGTACGTGACTTTCGTTCGACAGGCCAAGAATCTACACAACGCATCTTATGGGTTGTTGTATGATTACCTCAAACATCACCAATCCGAAGTTGACAAGGACCGTCATTACCTACTTCAAACCTACTTGCTTTAATGGCTCAATCTCACTTTGCACCACCAAATCAAGATTTTGTTCAACCATCACCTCATTCGGGTTTTGCACCACAACCTTCAAACCAACTTGTCCCATATGAAGCACCTTCACAATACTCTGATAATCAACTCGTCTCATATGACAACACTAATTATAGTATGTACTCCAACGCTGACAACGATGAAGATGATGCCTTTAACTCTTTGAACGAGGGATTTGCGTTGATCGCTCACGCCTTTAGCAAATTTTCCAACAAGTCTAACAATCGTTTAAGGTCTTCATCAAACACAAGGAATCAAGCAGTGGTTAATGATGGAAGGGTAGAAATTCATAACAGGGCTTCAGGGAGATTTGGTTCAGGAAATTATATGGGGAATTCTAGTGGACAAAGGTTCAGTTCAGGAGGAAATGGTAGAAACAACATGGGTAATACACAGAGGAGGACTCAGATTGCAGAAAAAGAAAAAGGGATTGCAAACACGTCAATCACATGCTATAATTGTGGTGGGAATGGTCATATGGCAAATGCATGCCCAAAGCCAAGGACAATGGGCAGTGCTTATCACAAGGAAGCTCTTCTTCTAGCATGGAAAGATGAAAAAGCTGGTGGTACTTTGACTGAGAAAGAACACATCTTTATGGCAAATGCATTCTCATATGATGAAATGGAAGACCTTGAGGCAAATGCAGCCGTAATGTTGATGGCAAACATGCAAGAAATGAATATGAGTGAGACAGGCCCGGTCTAAGATACCGACGGCTTATCTCAGGTATCTGAATCTGATTGTCTTATTCATGAAATTATATCACCATCTGCATCTTCATCTGCACAAGAAAATATTGGTCAAAATGACTCATCATTATCATCTCAAGACAATGATCAAATAAACACCGTTGTTATATTTGATGATGATCAGATTAACCCCGTTGTTTCATTTGATGATGACAATCATGATCACATTGAACAAAATGATCTTATGCATGATACAGATCCATAGCTTATGACCTTCTTGTTGACCACCCAAACATAATTAAATGCACAAAAATCCCAGATTGATAAATGCAATGACATTAACAGAAACTTAAAAGCCAAAGTTGCATTGTTAACCAAGGATCTTGAGTGCTACAAGCAACAACTTTCAAATTTTGAAAACAACAAAAAACGCGAGAAAAGCTTTGAGTCTGCATTCCAAGAGTCATACGTGAAGGTACAAAATTTAGAACATCAAGTTCGTGAATTGACCATTTCCAAAAATGAATTAATTTCACAAAAGGAACAAGAAAAATTTGATTTTCAAAAACAGGTTGACATTCTCCATTCTGAACTTTCTAAAACCAAAACAGAATTGTCAACTTGTCAAGAAAATTTTTCTGAACACAGAAAAGTTTCAAGGAAACGTGTTAATTCATACCTTGAGGAAATTGTGGCATTGGAAGGCAAACTTAAAGAATTTCAAAACATTGTTTATAAAACGGGTGAATCTGTAACAACCATTCAAAAAGTAATTGTCAAACCAAATCCCCAAGGATATGGCTTTGCAATTGGAAAAGATCAACCACGTTTTTTAAACAAAGCACTCAAGAAAAATCCAAAGTTGTACAGTGCAGAATTATTGTTGGATGATACTTTCACACGTGTGATTGTGTATAATACTGAAGAGGAACTGGAACATGAGGACGAGAGTCGATCTAAGTTGAGTTGTGTACATTATAACTGTAACACCCCAACCCGTTAAGGGTAGAAGTATTACGTTATGGTGACATATCAAAGCAAACACAAGCATATAACTTAAATAATACAAATGAATTTCAAAGGTTACAAATGAGAACAACAATAAATTCTAAGTCTAAAAATGTAGATACTTCTAGTCATCTCTAATCTAGAATAGCTATCAAAGTGCAGTCTTCTAAGTCCAAAAGTACTCTCCACTCATAACCCAGCTTCCTACTAAAACCTGCCGCAGGAAAAGAAATGCGGCTGAGCTTAAAAAGCCCAGTAAACAGATATATATAAACGAAACCAAAAGATAAGGAACGTACATATAAAGTATGGTGCATTGGGAACAGCATAAGGTATAAACAAATGGATATCAAATGTAAGGAAAGGTCAGTAATAAATCCCCGAGCCCAAACAAATCAAAACATAATCATAGCGTATCATCAGTAACCATAGAGGAGCGACCTCTCAAATATGTGAAGGACGTGTATTGCACACAGCATCAATCACCAAATCAAATCATATCATATCATATACAAAGCAAATCTAGGATGCATCCATACGCCCCTGCAAAGATATTAGTGGCCAAACATATATAATAATCTTGAGCTCATAATATATAACGAAAAGGGACGGGTCGGAACATCACTCCACCGCCCTAGAGTCATGCCATTGGTGCATCAATGACACGGCCATGTTACCTTCATGGCTAGGAAAAACATAATGGCTCGGGTATCAAACTGAAGAGTTCAAATGTCATGTCATATCAAAGTTCATATCAAACGTTCAATTTAAAGGTTTATATTAAATGTTCATATCATAGTGTCATAAAAGTAATCCTTTAATAATGGCTTTCACAAAAGTGATCTTTAATAACAGTTTTCATACAGAAAGTCTTTAAAAGTAGTTTTCATAAAAGTCAGTAAAATTCCATATAAAAGTGGTATCGCATCGTGCTCATAAACATCATTTTTAAAAATAGTTTTCCTCAAAACATTTTCATGGTATACTTAAGAAAGGTTTTCACCTCCAGTTATAATATCAAATGAACTTTCAAAGTATCAAGGGATTCGAATACTGATGTCACAAGGGGTAACGAACGAATTATATCAAGCATCATATCTTATGAATCATAATGAACGAATATCAAATGGATCAGAATATCAAGCATCAAGGAAACATATCAAAGGCTCAAAGGATCATATCAAGATAAAGAATCATAATCAAGGATCAAGAGTCATGAGAGAAAGACACCCTTACTGAAAGAGGGTAGAATATATGTACCTTAGACCGCACGTGCCAACATAACAGAAAACATAAAGATTGGGAGAACTCCTTCTTCAGCGGATCTACACGAATTCATGATCGTCTTATTAATAACTTATTTTAAATCAGATTACTCATTTTAGTCGGCTTTCCATTTTTAGTAACTTTCCTTTTTATAGCAGCTTTCCAAAAATAGTAACTTTTCAAAAATAGCAAGTTTCCTCTTTAAGTAGTTTAACCATTTTAAGTAACTTTCTATTTTTAGCAGGTTTCCTGAATTAGTAAGTTTCCATAATTAGTAGGTTTCCATATATGGTATCTTAGGGTTACTTTTATTCTAATTAGGGTTTACAAATGGTCGTTGTTTGGTTTACTTACTAATTATAGCCATGTATGCACTTTTTAGGTTTCATGACCTAAACACACTAACCATGTTCCATATTAATTTAAGTTATGAAAAGTGTTTAAGTATCTTAGTTACTTCTTGAATATCAAATTAATTGAAGGATTATAGCTTATGATTAATTTTACCCTTTTTGATTAAGTCATACACTTATTTAACATTTTAGTCATATTAACAGCTTTTACCCATAACAGGTCACCACTTTACGAATTTTTGTACCACATCAGAACTCAAGAATAAAATCCACAAAAATTCACACAGATACTTCAATGTCTTTAGGACCCACACGAATTTTCCCAGAATTTATTAGTTAGTTTAACCCCGTACCAAAATACTCAAACTCAGACTGCCCAGAAAATCTACCTGATGGTGTACCCAGAAAGTATCCACTTGAACGACCCACCAATACATCTAGGAAAAATCCCCAAAAATTCATGACATTACTAGACATATAGAAGTTACATACTGGAGAATTTCATGACTCAACTCGTCATAGTTTATAAATGAAAAATTGGAAAAGTGGACTGATCTTCAGACTCTCGAATTCAGCTTCAACACTTAATCACACAAAAATCAAAAACACGACCAAACCAACTCGAAATCACTCCAAATCAATTGGAGAACTTAACTAAGACATAAAACTAAGTTTTCATGAAAAGAAACCGAATCAAACCATTTTATATCATGACATAACTCGTTCACAAATTCAGGTATACATGATGTCTCAAATCCAGAATTTCTTTTTAGACACTATAACACATGTTTACGCACCCAAACGCATACACGACCCTCATAACTCATAGGACCTGTATTTTAGACATCCTTTAACATGTTCTCAAAATCCCACAAGGATTACCCACGAAATTCCATCCAAAACCCTAACCCTAATTCGTTATTTCATGTAAGATTTCGTTCGTATACATGTACATGATTTTTAGCCGACTCACATAAGCTTTTTAGTGACATGCTACACGTTATTGGAAGGATTAAAATGAAGGAAAAAAAACTACACGAGGTAATGTATCGTTACACTTGAAGATCAAATCGAAGAACAAAGATCAAGAGCCAAAAACACCACACGGATCCTACCTCCTTCGAACTAGAAACAAAAACCTACGATAATCACCTTCGAACTAGTAGCAATCCACGATCATACCTACGTTCGAACACCCACAGAAATCCATTGCTTTGCTTTTGATTCGAAACAGAAGAACAAAAGAAAATGGCGGCCGAACCTTTAGGTTTTTAGGGATTTATTTTTATTTTTGTTCTTGATGTCGAATAGAATGGGGAGGAGGAGACAAAACCGGTCTTTCATAAGTATTTGTGGTTTTGAATTGGGCCAAGAGGGCCGAACAAATAGCGGGCTAAGTTTATTAGATCCATAGTTATTTATTAGTTGCGTATCAAAAGAAAAAAAAGGGCCCAAAACGGATGTCCGTGTAGTGAAAAATAATCCCTCGAATTTTACTTTATGTTCATGACTATCTTAGAGCTCAGATATGTTCAAAATCTTCCATGGTGGTGTTTTGTTATAATTATTTGGGTTCACGGTTAATTCGTTTAATTTCTTTCGGTTTTATAATTAATCGTATCCATAACTTAGGAAAATTTCAATTTAGACGTAAAATTAGGTATTTAAAATTTAGGGTTTTACAATAACAAACCATATGATTACTCAAAAACACCTCATATTAGCAAAACTTTTGTACCTCTAAAAGATATATCTGAACAAACGTGGTCTTTAACTGAAATAAATGCTTCGTCTGAAGTTGGTCCAGTAACACTGTAGCACAAGTCAATGTTCCATTACCAAATTCAGTTGTCAATGAACAAATGCCAAAACAATGTCGCATTCTTAAATATTTTAATACATTTATGGATGACATCAAAATTTTGGAAGACGCAATTGAACGTAATTCAGAAATCAAAGTCTCTACTTTTCTCTCTCCCTATGAGAAAGAAAAGAGAGTAGTTTTTCAAAAGCAATTTTTGCCATATGTCAAACAACTGCGACTTTGTGCAACACAGTGGGAACAGCAACTTCAATCAGAAGTTGCATCAATGATGAGTATTTTCTAAGCAAAAGATAACAAGATTGCAAAACAAAAGTGTCAAAAGAAAGCTTTGGAAAATGATTCAGATCGACTCTTGACAAATGTTCTCAGTTCTGATGTGATATCTGTGCTTATGAATGCCATCTATTTGTCATGCAATGAATTGCTTGTTGATGATCACTGTGTTGAAATTGAGACAATGAGAATTGAGATTGATAATTTGCATAGAGAAAATGAGAGACTTAGACAAATCAATGATGATGTGGAAACCAAATGTGCAAAAGAAATTTTCAAACTTAACCAAAAGCTGCAATGGTGTTAGTCTCAGAGTATTAACTTTGAGTTAGCACTACAAAGCCAAAAAGAATCTTTATCTTCTCAAAACGTTCATGTTTCAAAACTTCAAAATCTTGAAAAAGAAATTGATGTTTTAAAACATCAAATTTTTAAGTTTGAAAAAGATATTGATGAAGTTTGTAAAATAGAAATGACACTGTTCGGTTAAACAGAGAATTAGACTCAAAAATTCAAGAGCAAAAAACACATCATTATTGATTTGAAAGAGAAACTCAGAGTACTTGACAAAGGGAAAGTTGTACAAAATAATGTGATTGCACCAGGAATGTACAGAGTAGACGAGACTCATAAGACAGCATCTTCAATAACCACTAATGTGCAAGCTTCAACTTCCATAGGATTAGGCAACCCTCCTAAGGTTAGAAGATCCAAGACAACCAAAAAGACCAACAAGCAACTTAGGGTCTGGAAACCTAAGAGTGGATCACCTAAAGATGCTGAAGTAGAAGTTCACAATAGGAAGTCGAATAAAACACATGTTATGTCTAGATTAGAATCCAACTTGTCAAAGTGTAATTCTGAATATGATGTAACGAATGCTGAATCTTTGAATGTTTGTAATAATGTTATGATTGATGCTTATTGTGTGTTTTGTCATATGAGTATGTTGTTTGGTAATCATCAGAAATGCATTGCTAAAACCCTTTTGTCACGTAAACAGAAACGTACTACTGGCATTTCCTATAGGCCCATAACCGCTGCTAAGTCCATTTTAGGAAAACCGCCACAAGTAGTTTCTGAGACCAAAGTTGACAAGACCATAGTTGCACCTAGGACAATCCGATCACCAAGCGCATTCACTAGGAAGAAGGCCGAATCTAGTTGGACGTGGCAGCGTTGGTTACAGCATAAACTGACTTTTACTTGGTTACCAAAGATGCATAACAACTGTGCTACTAACTCAACGGGATCCACCGTTACAAACTCTCCAGCTGTATCTTCTGGTGATGCAGGTGATTCAAATTGTACTCTGGATTATTGATAGCGGGTGTTCCCGGCACATGACAGGCAACTTAAAGCTTCTCATAAACTTCATTGCGAAGTTCATAGGCACTGTCAGGTTCGAGAATGATCATTTCACGGATATCATGGGTTATGGTGATTATGTCAACGGGAATATCGAAATTAGCCGTGTCTACTATGTTGAGGGTCTTGGTCATAATCTTTTTTCCGTCGGGCAGTTCTGCGATGGTGACTTAGAAGTAGCTTTTCGGGAGAAAACATGTTTTGTTAGGGACCTACAAGGAAACGACCTTATGAAAGGCAAACGTGGCACCAGTCTTTATACTATTTCCTTCTCCGACATGACTGCTTCATCTCCGATCTGCTTACTATCCAAGGCACATTCCAACAAAGCATGGCTATGGCACAAACGACTGTCTCACCTGAATTTCAAAACAATGACCGAGCTTGCTCGTCATAAGCTGGTCGATGGTCTTCCACGATTTCGATACGCCAAAGATCACCTTTGTCCTTCTTGTGAACAAGGGAAAAGTACTCGTGCTCACTTTCCTCCTAAACCTGAGCACAGTACTTATCATGTTCTTCAACTTCTTCATATGGATCTTTTTTGTCCTATGCGTGTTCAAACTATCAATGGGAAGAGGTATATACTGGTAATTGTTGATGACTTCTCGAGATGGACTTGGGTATACTTTCTTCGTACAAAAGATCAAGCTCCTCCAATAATCATCACCTTTCTCACAAAGATTCAAGTTCAACTACGCAACACCGTCAGAAAAATTCGAACAGACAACGGAACTGAATTCAAGAATCAGACTCTTCAGGAGTATTATGAGAAAGTGGGTATTGAACATCAAACATCCATTGCACGCAGCCCCGAACAGAACGGCGTGGTCGAAAGACGAAACCGTACTTTAGTGGAAGCCGCAAGAACGATGTTGATCAATGCTCACCCAAAACAGATGCATGATCACTAAAAGGCACACCAAGACACCATATGAAATTGTTCACCGCAGAAAACCAAACATCAATTACTTTCATGTCTTTAGAGCTCTTTGCTATCCAATGAATGATCGTGATGACCTTGGAAAATTAAAAGCCAAAGTGAACATAGGGATTTTTGTCGGATATTGTGAAAATTCCAAGGCATTTAGAATCTGGAACCGTCGAACCAGGGAGATTCAGGAGACTATACATGCTAATTTCGATGAGCTTACCGATATGGCTTCTGAGCAAAACAGCTTAGGACCCGAAACTAACCGTCTAAACTTCCCAAATCCTTCAGCTGCATCCTTTTCTCTAAACCGCAAAGACTTAGAGGATTTGTTTGCTCCGCTCTTTGATGCTACTATTGTTCGTCGTGCTTCTGATGTATCCACAAGTTCCGCTGCACAACCACTCATCGATAATCAAGGACCTGATACACCAGTAACTACAACCACAACGGTTGCTGAAGATGCACCTCAACCAGACACATCATCATCAGTAGATCAAACAGCTTCTACTTCTGCGTCTGCAGCTGAAGACCTCCTATACATTCTTCTGCAGTACCCACACCAGCAGATTATGACGGCAACGCCTTCTTTAATCCATTTGCTCTAGCTCCCACCATTCCAGACATCGGAGAGTTGTCCACGAGTAATTTGGAACCGTCAAATCTGCACCATACTTATCAACACTACCCTTCTACCCACAAGTGGACTAAGGATCACCCTATAGTAAATGTAATTAGTAATCCAGAAAACCCAGTCATGACACGTAAACGACTCCATACAGACAGTGAAACCTGCATTTATGCACTCACCGTTTGTCAATCCGAACCCAAAAACATTAAAGAAGCCCTTACCTACGATCATTAGATTGAGTCGACGCAAGAGGAACTTGATCAATTCAAGAGATTGGAAGTTTGGGAATTGGTTGAAAGACCAGATGGGGTATACGTCGTGAGTTGGAATGTTGAAAGACCAGATGGGGTATACGTCGTTGGGATGAAATGGATTTGGAAGAATAAGTTAGATGCGGATGGAACGGTTATTCGTAACAAGTCCCGGTTGGTGGCTAAAGAATTCAGTCAAGCGGAAGGAATCGACTTCGAGGAATCTTTTGCACCAGTGGCGCGTCTTGAGGCCTTTCGAATGTTCCTAGCGTACGCTGCTTACAAGAATATCACGGTATATTAGATGGATGTGAAGACGGCATTTCTCAATGGACAACTCCGAGAAGAGGTGTACGTTACACAACCAGAGGGCTTCGTCGATCCAGATCATCCGAACCACGTCTACGGGCTCAAGAAAGCCCTCTATGGCCTTAAGCAAGCCCCGAGGGCATGGTACGACAAACTATCTGCATTTTTACTAGCCAATCATTTCACTAAAGGATCAGTTGACCCGACTTTGTTTATACAAAAACACGGGGAGGATATTCTCATTGTTCAAATTTATGTAGATGACATCATTTTTGGTTCAACTCATAAAAAATATTCAAACGCTTTTGCAAAATTAATGAAACAAAACTTTGAGATGTCCATGATGGGTGAACTCAAGTTCTTCTTAGGACTTCAAGTTCATCAATCACCCCGTGGTATATTTTTAAGTCAGTCCAAATATGCTCAGGAAATATTGAAAAAGCATGGTATGAATAGTTGTGACACCTATAACACCCCAATGTCTTCCTCATCCCCGAAGCTAGATGCTGATCTACATGGCACACCCATTGATCCTACAAAATATCGTAGTATGATTGGGTCTCTCATGTATCTCACAGCTAGCCGACCGGATGTTGTATTTGCCACGTATCTATGCTCCCGTTATCAGTCAAGACCAACTGAACGTCATCTATCTGCTGTTAAGAGGATCCTTCGATACATAAAGGGAACCATTTATTTGGGGATCTGGTATCCGAAGGATTCTAGGTTCGAACTTGTTGTTTTTTCAGACGCTTACCATGCATGATGCTTAGACACGAGGAAAAGTACATCTGGGGGAGTGCAATTTTTGGGTGACAAGCTTGTCTCATGGCAGTCAAAGAAGCAGGATTGTACGTCACTGTCGTCTACCGAATCAGAATACGTCGCCATGTCCACATGCTACGCTCAAGTCATCTGGATGCGATCTCAGCTGATGGACTACGGATATGTGTTTAACAAGATTCCGATGTTCTGCGACTCCAAGAGTGCCATTGCTATTTCGTGCAACACGGTTCAACATTCAAAATTGAAGCATATTGCTCTCCGGTATCACTTTATCAAAGAGCACGTGGAAATGGGTACAATTGAATTATATTTCGTGGGTACAGAATACCAACTGGCGGATTTGTTCACCAAAGCCTTGCCTCATGCAAGATTTGTGGAACTGGTTCACCAGATTGGTATGCGATGTTTGACTCCAGACGGATTGAACAATTTTCTTACACAAAATTAAATGAGTCAAACATCACAACTATCTTTGTAAATAATTATTGAAAAACACAAAAAGATTTTCCAATTAAAAAAAAAAAAAAAAAAAAAAAAAAAAAAAAAAAAAAAAAACTCTTTAAATGTGCAAAAGTAAAAACGAATCAAAATATGTTCTCGTCATTTCAAATTTCATCAATTTCAAATCACGAACATATTTTGAGGGGGAGATTTTTCTTAACTTTTGTACATTTATCATCTTAAATCTTCATCATTATCAAAATCTTCATCGAAAAATATTTCTATGATCTCTTGAACTACAAGATTGTCAAATTTTTCAAATAGGTTTTAGTTCAAGGGGGAGAAATGACATACATCAAAATGGATCAAGGTTTTAACCGTCTCATACATCAAGGACTGAAAGTGTTAAGTTGTTACAAGTTGTCAAAATAGGACTTGGAGTGAACAAGGAATCTAGTTAAGTGATGCGTGGTTTTGCGACCTTACAACAAGTTTTACCTCTCGAGGGATCTCAAGAGGCTTGCAATCCCCACCAGGCAGTGTACCTGACCGATGTAGTATAGTGTAGTGGCAAGTACCGGGGATTGATCGTTCAACTCAAAGAATAGTGTTCGTTAGGATTGAAATTAATCTAACTAGGTCTAAAGGTGAGGGATGATTCTTTTTGTATTTTTATATTTTATGGAAAGCAAGTAAAAATCTCTGGTTTTGGAAGAAGGGGCGGAATTAGTTGCTAATCAACTAACCCAAAAGCTACTAATTAAACTAATGTGCAGGAAAGTAAACTAGGGTTCTACAAGGGAAGTGAAGCGTATCTACCTATGATGTATTACTCCTTGCTAGCTATCCAATTCTACCTATTGAATTGTCACACCTTGTTTTAATTGACGGGTTGTATTCCTTAATACCATTCGTGGGGTGGCGTACGTACTTCCCCAACTCTATAAGCTCCTACTTCACTCCTATGTCGAGCCGGCTAAGAAGCTCCTAACATGGGATCACTAGAATTCGCTCATGCATTAAATACAACCAAATAAACCTAGTACGCATTGGTTCATGTTTCTTAAGACGTTCAAGCAAGTTACCGTATAGGAGGTTAGCCAGTTTTCTTAAGCCTAACATCGATATCACCCAATCAAACAAGAGACAATAGGAAACAAGAATTATAAGCTAAACCAATTAGATCTATTGAAGTGTCACACCTTTATTGATGACGATAGACACATACATCAACAAGGAATCAATAAGATCTAATTAATTATATACAAGTTTCACACAATCATAGGTAAACACCAGGTGAATTAGCAAAGCATGATCAATGAAGGGCAAACAACCACAATAATGAAAGACATAATTAAGTTAGAATCAACAAACCAATATTTGATGTTTATGAAGTGATTGAAACCCTCTAAGTTGCTGGAAAAACACCTACCTAAACCCTAGAATCGGACTTAGGGTTTAGGGCTTACAAAAAGTGAAGTTATGATGTTGTATTTATAGGCAATATTTCTGTCGGCAAGGCTTGACGGCGTCAGCTCGTACAAGTGACGGCGTCAACTTCCCATTTTCACCAAATTGTAGATCTTTTCGTCCTCTTCGTGTGGCCTTTTGAATCACCCAAATCCGAGTTCGTATGAAGATTTTATGGCCAAAACAGTGACAGCTACTCCGCGCGTAAGTTGTGATTGTCTTGATCAGCATGTGACGGTTTTACTAGGGTTTCTTCTTGTGCAAGTTGTCATTCTGACGTCGTCACTCAATGGCTTCTGACGTCGTCAGGTTGAGTCCTGACGCCGTCAC
The DNA here is from genome assembly GCA_021014915.2 of Artemisia tridentata subsp. tridentata. NCBI lineage: Eukaryota > Viridiplantae > Streptophyta > Magnoliopsida > Asterales > Asteraceae > Artemisia > Artemisia tridentata. Next base: position 273,286,316 of record CP139507.1, on the reverse strand, counting down.
TTCGCCGCGGTTAGGGTTTCTTGATGGCCTTCTTGACGCCGTCCCCCTTTAATCTTCCAAAATCCTCTCTGGCTTATCAAGGATTGACGGCGTCACACTGGGGCTTGACGCCGTCACAGGTACTATTCCAGCAGATTTAGAGACTTTGTCGTTTTCTTCACTTTTATGCACCAAAAACGTCCAAAATGCTTCCTTTTCCAAATTTCATCTCCAAAGTACCTAAAATGACAAAAGGAACGATTTAGGGCAATATTTGATCAAATAAATACGATTTAGGGCTTAAATGACCCCCTAAAAGCGGTACACATTTCGCTTCATCAAATACCCTTACACTTGAGATTTGCTTGTCCTCAAGCAAAAGCGCTTTTATTCTAATCAAAATACAAGTTAGGGGTCATTTAACGCTAATATAAAAGTAATTACAACAAATAGTCGTTCCACTTTAATCATAATAAGCACGGAGATTACAGACTAGCACCTCACAAGTAGTGTTTAGATACTCACATCTCTCAGGTGTCATAAAAGTATATCTCATAAATGAAACTGAATAATATCTCTCACTACCTGTCATAGCAAATAGATTACCATAGGCTTGGGAAAGGATCATAAACCTCCTCCACTAGGCGTAAGCACATAAGATAAACTATCAAAGAGGGCTTTTAAACAGGTTATAACGTTAGGTGTAGGGATATGATAAACACGGTTTTGTTGGATAAAGGATATTTTACTGGTGGCGAGTTAAAGATCTTGATTAATTACATGTACAATATGGCGTTGCTAAGCCAAGACTAGACTCGACTTAAGCTAATGAAAAAAATAACAAAAAGATAAAATAAACATAAAATGAAACGGGATGGTAGTCTGTATGTTTTTTTTTTTTCTACTTTCTTTTTTTTTTTTTTTTTTTATTATTATTATTTTTTTTTTTTTAATTTTTTTTTTTTTTGACATACACTCTTGCCTTACCCTCCAAAATAATACATCGTAGGGGGTTGTATCCCCCTTACACTTGAACTTTTACATAACTTTACAATTAACTATTCTAATGACTCGAATTAAGATAATCGAAACACTTGGAGTACTTTTAAAATATTTAGCACATATGGGGGTAATAATGTTGTTCTTCCCCATTACTCCATTACACTAGTACTTTACCCATGAGTCCCAATCATCCCAAAACAATATGTACAAGGATATGACTCGACTTAGCAACCATGTAATCAATTAGATAATTAACTTGGGGTTTAAACAAATGTTGTCACAATAATGCACTAAAAATGAGTGCATACAAGGTAGGCTAAGGCGATTTGGGTGTACATTTAAGTGGGGTGTAAACAAATTCTTACTTTAAGTAAAATGCTTAAAGTTAGAAATGAAAAGATAGGCTCTGAGGGGTGTACTAGGGGTATCGTGTACTAAAAATGAGTACAACGCAAAGGGTGTGGGAGAATTACTTGACCAATGTAGCCAATGTAATTATAACAAAAACACTGGTGTAAAACAATGGGTTAATCCTAATGCCTCTTATCATGTAGTAAATCTAACTACACGAATGTAGTCTCACTTGTGGCCTCGGAATGGTCCTAACGCAAGTTCTAGAATCTAAGTGCTACCGGTACACACATCATAGCATAAATGCTTTTCCTACCAATTCTAGGGGCGAACCTCACATATTTGGGGGTGGAAAATTTTTTAGTGGTACGGTTTTGTGCTAGTCATATAACTCCTATCCATGAGACGCTCATTAAGACCAAAGTTTCACTCCTAAATGTTGTAAAAAAAATTAAATTTGGCACTAAAATTGCCCTAACAAGTATTTATCTCAGTTTTATTACACATCTACCATCAAACAAACAAAAATCAAGTGCAATTGTATTCTCTAAGGTATCATCATTTACCCTCCCCTTACACTTAAGCTGAACATTGTCCCCAATGTTCATTCAAAGGATGTAAAAGTAAATAAGGTAAAAGAATGAAAACAAATACTCCCCTGATTCGTTCGATGTGGATAATCCGGTAACATGGTTAAATCCTCCTCCAAGAAAATGAACGTTGAAAGCTTCCCTTCCGAAATATAAATCATCTTCTTGTCCAATATAACCTGTTAAACCTGAGAAAACAAACACAAAAAACCCAAAGCATCAACCTGAACAAAGAAAACTCACAACTAGATGTAATTCCAGACTTAGAAATAAAAACAAAACGATTAAAGATATAATGCTTGTAGAATGAATATTTGCAGATTTCCTGGAGTTTATAAAACTAAAGATTTAACAAAAACTTTATGACTCCGGTAGAAAAACAAAACTTGCAAAATTTCCAGAATTTTACACTTGATGGTTAGTTTCCGGAAAATTTCTGGAAAAACTTATGCCTCACTTCCTGGAAATCCTGCAAAATATTCATTATGACTCGATACAAGCATTTGACTCTAACAATTACTAGTATGCATGCTCATTTAATATTGTTGTGATTCATGTTCAATCTTGTTCTTGTAAACAAATTTGGATTCCCTTACACTTATCTTTTGCAAAATACCTTTATATGTAGTTAAGACGAAGTTAAAAACAAAATAAAGCATTTTCACAATTTACTTTGAAACATGAGCACAAACAATAACAATTAAACTTGCATACGGAAACAAATAAAATCAAACAAACAAACAAACAAACAAATAAAGCTTGGGTTGCCTCCCAAGAAGCGCTTGTTTTTGTTCGAGTCACGAGCCTGACTCTACCCTTATTTAACGGAAATAAGGGAGGTTTTCCCTACACTTAGGATTAAGTGCGGGTGTAAGTAGTGATACACACCCTTAGGGTGGAAATATGCCACGTGAGGTGAAGGGGGTGAGTGAATGGCTTCCTTCATCCTAAAACTACCCGGATAATATTGGTTTATGGGTGGGTCGGTTCCTCTTTTGTCTCCTAGATGTAAATCTAAGGATGAAAAGTTGTGTAAAGGATGAGGTTTCGGCTCATCAACACTAGGAAATTCCCTAGAACTAAGAGTAAGGTCATCACTAAAAGTGTTCAAACCTATATCCTCTAGTTGTGCTTGGTCCAAGGGTTCTACCTCCATCGGGATTCCTAAAGTCTCTTCTACTTCTTCCGGGTAAGTCACGGGCGGTGTTGGTGCCTCAAATGATGGTGGGTTTTGTGGAGTACTTGGTGGACTTGGATTTTCTACTTTATCCTCCATCTTATCTTGATTACCTATGTGCTTATTATGTGATTTGTTGAAGTCTATCCCCAACATGCACCTAGGTATCTCGAATCCTTTTCTATTCATCTCAAATTCTTGGTCCGATTCATAAGAATCATTCTCAATAACTTGATCACTATGTTCCATTTGCCTAAAGGATTCCTCATACTCATCATATGTCTTGGTGAAATCTAATCCAAGCATGCACCTAGGTAGTTCAACATTAACCATCTCACAATCTTGGTCAAGTTCATAAGAAACTATCCTAGGTGAAGGCTCATATGGTGCATAGGTTTCACTTAATGAGGTATTTTGAGGGTTTGATGGGGCTCCTAAGGTGATTTCCTCAAAAGTTTTATGCACTTGGTCTCTTTTCTCAAGGTACTCACTAAAATCTATGTAAGATCCTGTTCTCATTACTTCATTCCACCATCTTGATTTATCCAAATTAGTAAAATTATATTTCTTCATGTAAAACTCTAGTCGCGGATTTGGTAGATTCACGTTCTCCATAATGGCGAACAGAAGAGTCAATGGAAAGGTTTTTTTTTTTTTTTTTTTTTTTTTTTTACGAACAAAGACACAAAGAAAAGATAGACTACTAGAAAGCTAATAAAAAAAAAAGAAAATAAAAGTCTCACTAGATATGAATCTAATGAGTAGACCTAATAAAAATAAATTTCAACCTAAGCAATAACTACTCCCCGGCAGCGGCGCCAAAAACTTGATGCGTGGTTTTGCGACCTTACAACAGGTTTTACCTCTCGAGGGATCTCAAGAGGCTTGCAATCCCCACCAGGCAGTGTACCTGACCGATGTAGTATAGTGTAGTGGCAAGTACCGGGGATTGATCGTTCAACTCAAAGAATAGTGTTCGTTAGGATTGAAATTAATCTAACTAGGTCTAAAGGTGAGGGATGATTCTTTTTGTATTTTTATATTTTATGGAAAGCAAGTAAAAATCTCTGGTTTTGGAAGAAGGGGCGGAATTAGTTGCTAATCAACTAACCCAAAAGCTACTAATTAAACTAATGTGCAGGAAAGTAAACTAGGGTTCTACAAGGGAAGTGAAGTGTATCTACCTATGATGTATTACTCCTTGCTAGCTATCCAATTCTACCTATTGAATTGTCACACCTTGTTTTAATTGACGGGTTGTATTCCTTAATACCATTCGTGGGGTGGCGTACGTACTTCCCCAACTCTATAAGCTCCTACTTCACTCCTATGTCGAGCCGGCTAAGAAGCTCCTAACATGGGATCACTAGAATTCGCTCATGCATTAAATACAACCAAATAAACCTAGTACGCATTGGTTCATGTTTCTTAAGACGTTCAACCAAGTTACCGTATAGGAGGTTAGCCAGTTTTCTTAAGCCTAACATCGATATCACCCAATCAAACAAGAGACAATAGGAAACAAGAATTATAAGCTAAACCAATTAGATCTATTGAAGTGTCACACCTTTATTGATGACGATAGACACATACATCAACAAGGAATCAATAAGATCTAATTAATTATATACAAGTTTCACACAATCATAGGTAAACACCAGGTGAATTAGCAAAGCATGATCAATGAAGGGCAAACAACCACAATAATGAAAGACATAATTAAGTTAGAATCAACAAACCAATATTTGATGTTTATGAAGTGATTGAAACCCTCTAAGTTGCTGAAAAAACACCTACCTAAACCCTAGAATCGGACTTAGGGTTTAGGGCTTACAAAAAGTGAAGTTATGATGTTGTATTTATAGGCAATATTTCTGTCGGCAAGGCTTGACGGCGTCAGCTCGTACAAGTGACGGCGTCAACTTCCCATTTTCACCAAATTGTAGATCTTTTCGTCCTCTTCGTGTGGCCTTTTGAATCACCCAAATCCGAGTTCGTATGAAGATTTTATGGCCAAAACAGTGACAGCTACTCCGCGCGTAAGTTGTGATTGTCTTGATCAGCATGTGACGGTTTTACTAGGGTTTCTTCTTGTGCAAGTTGTCATTCTGACGTCGTCACTCAATGGCTTCTGACGTCGTCAGGTTGAGTCCTGACGCCGTCACTTCGCCGCGGTTAGGGTTTCTTGATGGCCTTCTTGACGCCGTCCCCCTTTAATCTTCCAAAATCCTCTCTGGCTTATCAAGGATTGACGGCGTCACACTGGGGCTTGACGCCGTCACAGGTACTATTCCAGCAGATTTAGAGACTTTGTCGTTTTCTTCACTTTTATGCACCAAAAACGTCCAAAATGCTTCCTTTTCCAAATTTCATCTCCAAAGTACCTAAAATGACAAAAGGAACGATTTAGGGCAATATTTGATCAAATAAATACGATTTAGGGCTTAAATGACCCCCTAAAAGTGGTACACATTTCGCTTCATCAAATACCCTTACACTTGAGATTTGCTTGTCCTCAAGCAAATGCGCTTTTATTCTAATCAAAATACAAGTTAGGGGTCATTTAACGCTAATATAAAAGTAATTACAACAAATAGTCGTTCCACTTTAATCATAATAAGCACGGAGATTACAGACTAGCACCTCACAAGTAGTGTTTAGATACTCACATCTCTCAGGTGTCATAAAAGTATATCTCATAAATGAAACTGAATAATATCTCTCACTACCTGTCATAGCAAATAGATTACCATAGGCTTGGGAAAGGATCATAAACCTCCTCCACTAGGCGTAAGCACATAAGATAAACTATCAAAGAGGGCTTTTAAACAGGTTATAACGTTAGGTGTAGGGATATGATAAACACGGTTTTGTTGGATAAAGGATATTTTACTGGTGGCGAGTTAAAGATCTTGATTAATTACATGTACAATATGGCGTTGCTAAGCCAAGACTAGACTCGACTTAAGCTAATGAAAAAAATAACAAAAAGATAAAATAAACATAAAATGAAACGGGATGGTAGTCCGTATGTTTTTTTTTTCTACTTTCTTTTTTTTTTTTTTTTTTTATTATTATTATTTTTTTTTTTTAATTTTTTTTTTTTTGACATACACTCTTGCCTTACCCTCCAAAATAATACATCGTAGGGGGTTGTATCCCCCTTACACTTGAACTTTTACATAACTTTACAATTAACTATTCTAATGACTCGAATTAAGATAATCGAAACACTTGGAGTACTTTTAAAATATTTAGCACATATGGGGGTAATAATGTTGTTCTTCCCCATTACTCCATTACACTAGTACTTTACCCATGAGTCCCAATCATCCCAAAACAATATGTACAAGGATATGACTCGACTTAGCAACCATGTAATCAATTAGATAATTAACTTGGGGTTTAAACAAATGTTGTCACAATAATGCACTAAAAATGAGTGCATACAAGGTAGGCTAAGGCGATTTGGGTGTACATTTAAGTGGGGTGTAAACAAATTCTTACTTTAAGTAAAATGCTTAAAGTTAGAAATGAAAAGATAGGCTCTGAGGGGTGTACTAGGGGTATCGTGTACTAAAAATGAGTACAACGCAAAGGGTGTGGGAGAATTACTTGACCAATGTAGCCAATGTAATTATAACAAAAACACTGGTGTAAAACAATGGGTTAATCCTAATGCCTCTTATCATGTAGTAAATCTAACTACACGAATGTAGTCTCACTTGTGGCCTCGGAATGGTCCTAACGCAAGTTCTAGAATCTAAGTGCTACCGGTACACACATCATAGCATAAATGCTTTTCCTACCAATTCTAGGGGCGAACCTCACATATTTGGGGGTGGAAAATTTTTTAGTGGTACGGTTTTGTGCTAGTCATATAACTCCTATCCATGAGACGCTCATTAAGACCAAAGTTTCACTCCTAAATGTTGTAAAAAAAATTAAATTTGGCACTAAAATTGCCCTAACAAGTATTTATCTCAGTTTTATTACACATCTACCATCAAACAAACAAAAATCAAGTGCAATTGTATTCTCTAAGGTATCATCATTTACCCTCCCCTTACACTTAAGCTGAACATTGTCCCCAATGTTCATTCAAAGGATGTAAAAGTAAATAAGGTAAAAGAATGAAAACAAATACTCCCCTGATTCGTTCGATGTGGATAATCCGGTAACATGGTTAAATCCTCCTCCAAGAAAATGAACGTTGAAAGCTTCCCTTCCGAAATATAAATCATCTTCTTGTCCAATATAACCTGTTAAACCTGAGAAAACAAACACAAAAAACCCAAAGCATCAACCTGAACAAAGAAAACTCACAACTAGATGTAATTCCAGACTTAGAAATAAAAACAAAACGATTAAAGATATAATGCTTGTAGAATGAATATTTGCAGATTTCCTGGAGTTTATAAAACTAAAGATTTAACAAAAACTTTATGACTCCGGTAGAAAAACAAAACTTGCAAAATTTCCAGAATTTTACACTTGATGCCGTCAGGTGTTAGTTTCCGGAAAATTTCTGGAAAAACTTATGCCTCACTTCCTGGAAATCCTGCAAAATATTCATTATGACTCGATACAAGCATTTGACTCTAACAATTACTAGTATGCATGCTCATTTAATATTGTTGTGATTCATGTTCAATCTTGTTCTTGTAAACAAATTTGGATTCCCTTACACTTATCTTTTGCAAAATACCTTTATATGTAGTTAAGACGAAGTTAAAAACAAAATAAAGCATTTTCACAATTTACTTTGAAACATGAGCACAAACAATAACAATTAAACTTGCATACGGAAACAAATAAAATCAAACAAACAAACAAACAAACAAATAAAGCTTGGGTTGCCTCCCAAGAAGCGCTTGTTTTTGTTCGAGTCACGAGCCTGACTCTACCCTTATTTAACGGAAATAAGGGAGGTTTTCCCTACACTTAGGATTAAGTGCGGGTGTAAGTAGTGATACACACCCTTAGGGTGGAAATATGCCACGTGAGGTGAAGGGGGTGAGTGAATGGCTTCCTTCATCCTAAAACTACCCGGATAATATTGGTTTATGGGTGGGTCGGTTCCTCTTTTGTCTCCTAGATGTAAATCTAAGGATGAAAAGTTGTTTAAAGGATGAGGTTCCGGCTCATCAACACTAGGAAATTCCCTAGAACTAAGAGTAAGGTCATCACTAAAAGTGTTCAAACCTATATCCTCTAGTTGTGCTTGGTCCAAGGGTTCTACCTCCATCGGGATTCCTAAAGTCTCTTCTACTTCTTCCGGGTAAGTCACGGGCGGTGTTGGTGCCTCAAATGATGGTGGGTTTTGTGGAGTACTTGGTGGACTTGGATTTTCTACTTTATCCTCCATCTTATCTTGATTACCTATGTGCTTATTATGTGATTTGTTGAAGTCTATCCCCAACATGCACCTAGGTATCTCGAATCCTTTTCTATTCATCTCAAATTCTTGGTCCGATTCATAAGAATCATTCTCAATAACTTGATCACTATGTTCCATTTGCCTAAAGGATTCCTCATACTCATCATATGTCTTGGTGAAATCTAATCCAAGCATGCACCTAGGTAGTTCAACATTAACCATCTCACAATCTTGGTCAAGTTCATAAGAAACTATCCTAGGTGAAGGCTCATATGGTGCATAGGTTTCACTTAATGAGGTATTTTGAGGGTTTGATGGGGCTCCTAAGGTGATTTCCTCAAAAGTTTTATGCACTTGGTCTCTTTTCTCAAGGTACTCACTAAAATCTATGTAAGATCCTGTTCTCATTACTTCATTCCACCATCTTGATTTATCCAAATTAGTAAAATTATATTTCTTCATGTAAAACTCTAGTCGCGGATTTGGTAGATTCACGTTCTCCATAATGGCGAACAGAAGAGTCAATGGAAAGGTTTTTTTTTTTTTTTTTTTTTTTTTTTTACGAACAAAGACACAAAGAAAAGATAGACTACTAGAAAGCTAATAAAAAAAAAAGAAAATAAAAGTCTCACTAGATATGAATCTAATGAGTAGACCTAATAAAAATAAATTTCAACCTAAGCAATAACTACTCCCCGGCAGCGGCGCCAAAAACTTGATGCGTGGTTTTGCGACCTTACAACAGGTTTTACCTCTCGAGGGATCTCAAGAGGCTTGCAATCCCCACCAGGCAGTGTACCTGACCGATGTAGTATAGTGTAGTGGCAAGTACCGGGGATTGATCGTTCAACTCAAAGAATAGTGTTCGTTAGGATTGAAATTAATCTAACTAGGTCTAAAGGTGAGGGATGATTCTTTTTGTATTTTTATATTTTATGGAAAGCAAGTAAAAATCTCTGGTTTTGGAAGAAGGGGCGGAATTAGTTGCTAATCAACTAACCCAAAAGCTACTAATTAAACTAATGTGCAGGAAAGTAAACTAGGGTTCTACAAGGGAAGTGAAGCGTATCTACCTATGATGTATTACTCCTTGCTAGCTATCCAATTCTACCTATTGAATTGTCACACCTTGTTTTAATTGACGGGTTGTATTCCTTAATACCATTCGTGGGGTGGCGTACGTACTTCCCCAACTCTATAAGCTCCTACTTCACTCCTATGTCGAGCCGGCTAAGAAGCTCCTAACATGGGATCACTAGAATTCGCTCATGCATTAAATACAACCAAATAAACCTAGTACGCATTGGTTCATGTTTCTTAAGACGTTCAAGCAAGTTACCGTATAGGAGGTTAGCCAGTTTTCTTAAGCCTAACATCGATATCACCCAATCAAACAAGAGACAATAGGAAACAAGAATTATAAGCTAAACCAATTAGATCTATTGAAGTGTCACACCTTTATTGATGATGATAGACACATACATCAACAAGGAATCAATAAGATCTAATTAATTATATACAAGTTTCACACAATCATAGGTAAACACTAGGTGAATTAGCAAAGCATGATCAATGAAGGGCAAACAACCACAATAATGAAAGACATAATTAAGTTAGAATCAACAAACCAATATTTGATGTTTATGAAGTGATTGAAACCCTCTAAGTTGCTGGAAAAACACCTACCTAAACCCTAGAATCGGACTTAGGGTTTAGGGCTTACAAAAAGTGAAGTTATGATGTTGTATTTATAGGCAATATTTCTGTCGGCAAGGCTTGACGGCGTCAGCTCGTACAAGTGACGGCGTCAACTTCCCATTTTCACCAAATTGTAGATCTTTTCGTCCTCTTCGCGTGGCCTTTTGAATCACCCAAATCCGAGTTCGTATGAAGATTTTATGGCCAAAACAGTGACAGCTACTCCGCGCGTAAGTTGTGATTGTCTTGATCAGCATGTGACGGTTTTACTAGGGTTTCTTCTTGTGCAAGTTTTCATTCTGACGTCGTCACTCAATGGCTTCTGACGTCGTCAGGTTGAGTCCTGACGTCGTCAATTCGCCGCGGTTAGGGTTTCTTGATGGCCTTCTTGACGCCGTCCCCCTTTAATCTTCCAAAATCCTCTCTGGCTTATCAAGGATTGACGGCGTCACACTGGGGCTTGACGCCGTCACAGGTACTATTCCAGCAGATTTAGAGACTTTGTCTTTTTCTTCACTTTTATGCTCCAAAAACGTCCAAAATGCTTCCTTTTTCAAATTTCATCTCCAAAGTACTTAAAATGACAAAAGGAACGATTTAGGGCAATATTTGATCAAATAAATACGATTTAGGGCTTAAATGACCCCCTAAAATCGGTACACTTTTCGCTTCATCATTAAGGGACTGATTGTCACAATAGAGCATTGAAAAAACTAGGATACTAGTTAGAGGACTAAAACTATCAAAAGGGCAAAGTTGATTTCATATAAGCAACAATTCTGACCTCAGTCAAACACATAACTTAGAATTATTTTTTCCCTCTCACACGAAAATCGCGCCATAACACTCTGAGATTACCAGATTTTGTATTCTTCATTAACCATCAATTTGTAAGTGATTAATTCTATCCTTTATGCCTCATAATCAGTCGCATATCATCTGTATTGCTAGAACTCAGTTTGTGCGATTTAGGGTTTATGCTAATGATTTAGGCATTTCTTGGTTAGTGCTAGTTAATCTAATTGAATTAGTGTATTAGCTTCATAACATGATATAGAGTGAATTGCACTTGAATAATTAGATTTAACAACATCACAGTAGACAAATTGGTTGAATTAGGGTTTAAGAGGTCGCGTTTTGTAAGCTGAGATAAATGAGTGGTGTGTTTTTGTTGTTTGAATGGTGGCATAAGCTTATTTATTGCTCTTGATTATGTGTTTAAAGTCTCATAACATGAAACTTAAATTTGGATTTGATTCGAATGATTGGTTATGCGTATAAAGTCTTGATGAACAAAGTATTGATATGAATGAATTTCTGAGTGTTTGTCTGCGCTTTGATCATGTTGAAGATGCTTGTTTAACATGTGTTGTGACTTGTAAATGATTTGTATGAAATCTGGTGAACTTGGCAGTTATCAAGTTTCTATATGTTCTTATATCGACTTTGTTGTTTATCTATCAACTTTGTGTTAAAAATGTTCATCTGTCAAGTTTGTTGAGATGATTTCCAAGTTTATGCAAAAATGCTATCAACTTTGTTTGAAATCTGGATTATTTCGACTTTGTTTCCGAGTTAGGAAATCTAAAGTCACAAACTTGTCGAGTTTGTATGAACTTATCAAGTTTGCACACCTTTGTCAAGTTTGTACAATTTTATCAAGTTTATACAAAATTGCCAAGTTTGTATAATCTTATCAAGTTTATACAAAATTGTCAAGTTTGTATAATCTTATCAAGTTTATACAAATCTGTCGAGTTTGTATAAACTTATCAAGTTTGTATAAATTTTGTCAAGTTTGTATAACATTATCAAGTTTATACAAATTTGTCAAGTTTATATAATCTTATCGAGTTTGTACAAATTTTGTCAAGTTTGTATAATTTTATCAAGTTTATACAAATTTTGTCAAGTTTGTATAATTTCATCAAGTTTATACCAATTTGTCAAGTTTATATAATCTTATCGAGTTTATACAAATTTTGTCAAGTTTGTATAATCTTATCAAGTTTATACAAATTTGTCAAGTTTATATAATCTTATCAAGTTTGTACAAATTTTGTCAAGTTTGTATAACCTTATCAAGTTTATACAAATTTGTCAAGTTTATATAATCTTATCAAGTTTGTACAAATTTTGTCAAGTTTGTATAATTTTATCAAGTTTATACAAATTTTGTCAAGTTTGTATAATTTCATCAAGTTTATACAAATTTGTCAAGTTTATATAATCTTATCGAGTTTATACAAATTTTGTCAAGTTTGTATAATCTTATCAAGTTTAATCTTATCAAGTTTATACAAATTTGTCAAGTTTATATAATCTTATCGAGTTTGTTCAAATTTTGTCAAGTTTGTATAATTTTATCAAGTTTATACAAAATTATCAAGTTTGTATAATGTTATCAAGTTTATACAAACTAGTCGAGCTTGTAATAACTTACCGAGTTTGTCACAATCTTCCAAGTTTGTAAAATTTTCTAAACTTAGGAATGTGCAAATATTTGTATGAACTCGTTTGCTTGAAAATGGTTTGGTTGAATGATATGTGAATGTTTTCATGATTTAGCCTATCTATGTGATGCATCATACAAGTTAGACTATTATCTTGTAAACAAATAACATTCTATAACACATATATATGGTATCTATTGTGTATTGTTGTTGGTGATTGTGGTATACAGGCTAACCATGTCTCAAGGATCCGTGACACGAAAGGAAATGATTCCTGAAGGAGATGAACGAAAAATCAGTGAATCAAACGCAAGAGTTGATTTTGAGAATCTGCCATGTCATGAGTCATGTAAGATAATCGTGGAAATACTCAAGAGACACTACGTCAGTTCTGTGATGACAAAGATAGCTAGTGTACCTGAGGTGTATATGAATCAGTTTTGGCATCACATGATCATAGGAAAAGACAACAAACACGTTACAGTCACCATTGACAACACAGAGATTCAATTTGGGGTCGATACTCTTCGCCATGTTCTTGATCTTCCGTCTGAAGCCTCAGGCCCAAAAGGCAAATTCCACAATGAACCAACCTTTGAAACCATGGTTGAAACATTACAGCATCTCAGCTATGATGAACAGGAAGAAGAGCTGACTTTACTTTCAAAAGTGAACAGGAAGTACATCCCTCAGCCGTGGTTAACTCTGTACACCATCATCATTCATAGTATAACCGGAAAAGAAACTGGATTTGAACACCCAAGAATGGAACATTTAAGATTCTTCTGGGGTATAGTCAATTTCTACCACATGGACTTTGCCAAGCTCATATGGAAAGACATGATATTCCAAGCCCAACAATTCCAACAAAAGAAGGGTTACAAGGTCCCCTTTCCCCGTTTCACCAAACTCATAATCTCACAACTCATGAAAAACCACCCTGAAATCGATAGACGTCCAAATGAGAAAGCACATACTGAACAAATGGATCACATGCTCACCAGGGTTAACGTGCAGATGACCAACACAAAGAAATAGGGTGTAAGAATCCCATTGAGTATGTTGACAGATGCAGTAATGGGAACTGAAGCTTATCAATTGTATGATGAGGCTGAAAAGGCCGGAAAGGTGGGAATTACAGAAAAGGGAACAAAGTCAACTAAGGGTAAAGGGAAAGCAAGAGGAAAAATTGTCCCAGCTGCTTCTTCTCGTACAAAGAAATGCTCAAGAGCTGATAAAAAGAAAGTAATTACCAGAGAAAAGACCACAGAATTGAGACTTAGAGATGAGTCAAGTGACGAAGAGGAAGAAGAAGAAACTGATCTCAGAAATGAAAAGAAGAAGAAAGATCTTGAAAAGATGAAGTCTGCTATGGTAGAATCAGACAAAGGTTTGGGCAGAGGTAGAGGAAAATCACTTAAAATGTCACATCAATCATTCACACCCATCGAACCACCATTGACTGAAGAAGAAGAGCAAGCACAATTTGAGAAAGCATCAAAGGAAAGCAGAAAGAAACACTTAGCTGATCAAGAAAAGCGTGAAAGAAAGAAAAGAGGTGAAGGATCAGCTTCACATGATGATGAAGAAAAAGAGGATTCTGAGGCAACAAATTCTGCTACACTTGATAAATCTAAGAGTGAATCTGAAGAGTCAGATGAAAGAATTCATACACCCTCAGGATCTGGATCTGAAGAAACTGATAGCAGTGAAGATGATGAAGATAATGAAGAAGGAGATGAAGAAGGTGAAGATGATGAAGATGAAAACAATGATGATGATGATGATGATGATAAAGGAAATGACAACCAAGATGACAACACTGTACCACCATCCCCACAACCGTCATCTGTGGGTCAGTCCACAAGTGAACTTAATGAACTCAAAGAACAAATTGGTGCACTTCAAAATATGGTTTTGAGAAATCGACAAACTGAAGAAGATGAGCACAAAGCGTTGAATGTAAAGCTCACTGAAGTGCAAAAACAGGCAGATAAAAACAAATTTCACATCGATAACCTCAAAGCTTTTGATCTGGAAAAGGTAGCTGGGGAATGTCTCAAGACACATGTTCCTCAAGCAGTCAGTGCTCAAGTACCTCAAGAAGTTAGAAAGAATCTTAAAGAGGCACTTCCAGACATTCTCAAAGAATATGTCAAAAGAAATCTGGAAAAGACGGTGGCTAATTTCATACAGACAACACCAATAACTATTCAAACGGTGCCACCCAAGCCATCTACAACTGACCTGAAAGGAAAGTTACTTGCAGACATCATCGATAATCCCGAAGAGGAAGAACTCCGAAAGGCATTACTCAATTCGATCAGAAGAGCTGAGAAGAAAGCAGAGGGATGTAAGCAAGATAAACCAGTCAAGCGTCATCGAGATGAACCTGACAAAGACGAAGGGAAGAAAAGAAGGAAACTTTCCAAGTCAACCGGCCCTTCTACTATAGCACACTCTTCTGGAACAACAAAGCAGTCAAGCCAAGAAAAGTTCGTTCCGCTTGTAGGAGGGGCATTCAATGAGACTGACGCTTATGATGATATGGGTTTTGATCAAGAATTTCCCGTTGCACCTCAAAGAGTTCAGAATGTCACTGCACCACCCACCAATAGACAAGCCATACCTCAACTAGAATGGTTAAACCCTAATGCTCCAAGATTTGATTGGTTTGAAACGATGATGGATGCATATCCGGAAACTGAAAATGATACACCTGCTGAAGGCTCTATTGTGGACTTCACCAAACGACTGAAGAAGGCAATGAAAGTACAGAAGTTGGGATTGCCTGATATCATTAGAGTTCGCAAAGATGGCTTCACAGAATTCAAAACAGTCACTACTTCAGAACTGGAGTTTGCGTACAACCTGGAACAAGTAGCAAGAGCTCTTTCTGAAAACATTGACTGGGATCATGCGCGGGCTTCTCATCCAAAAGAACAACTCCGACTCCGAGATTTCTCCCAACCATTACCTCTCGTTGGCCATTCTCACAACCCGAAGATAACCAAGGTGTACTTCTTCAATAACGACTTGGATTATCTGATCTATGGAAACACAAATCCTGAGAAACGTTATGCAACTTCCCTTACCAAGTACCAAGCAGCTTCTTATACTTTAGAAGGTTTTGAAGAACAAATCGGCGATTTATTTATCAATGAAGTTCAAGAATACAATGATGAAGCTGCTCTGGGAATCTATCACTGGCCAAATCTGAGGAAGTGGTTCTACAAATGGAAACTCACTTATCCTTCAAAACCTGAAGCTGAAGTTTATCAAAGAAGTAGAATCCTGTCCATCACAAGTGCAGAAACTGAATCAATGTTTGGCTACAACTATCTGAAGAAAATCACCGTGAGGAGGCTGGACGATAAAGAATACACCTTCAAAGAAGCAGACTATCCTTACCTGCACATCCATGATATTGAAGACATGTATCTCCTGAAATTCCAAGGAAAACTCGAAAATCTTCCTGGGCGTCTTCAGTATGATATCGCCAACTCCGTGTTGCTGTACATCCAGAATATTGTCATCAGATCCAGAGTTGAAGACGTGCACCATGGGGTAGAAATCTACCAAAAGAAATTGAATTTGGTCATGCCTAATCTCAAACCTCCGGGGATATCAGACAAGAAGCCGTACACATTCGGTGATCGACCATTTGGGTTGGTGTACGTAAGGGATCGAAGTTCAACGAGATTCATGGGGTATCAAGAAATCCACAAGTTCAGTGATGAAACTCTTCTGCATGTCAAGTCTGAACTTGAAAAGATTATGGCAAACCATAGAAAGGGGTTGAAGACGGGATGGTTAAAGCATATGAGCTGGAGTAAGAATGATGTGAAGCAAGCAGTTAAGTTCATTGATCGGATTGACAAAAGGCTCAAGTTTCGAACGACAATGAGACGATTGGAAAGCTATGTGGGAGGACGTGCCAGAGTTCCTAACATTTTCACTTTCCGTCGACCTGAGCAGTAATCCTTGGTATAATTTGTTATCATTTTTCATATTTCATCATTATTTTCCATCATTTATCATCTTTGACAATGGCTTGTGCACACATAACAGTGCACAACCCGTACTTGTAATGAAAGGACCCTGAGGTACGCTTCAGTGCCTCAATCCTGATCAAAGGAACAAAAGCTTCTTACTTATGAGTAGAATTAAACCAGAATTTTTTCAAGTTTTTCAAAATTCTGCTCATAAGGACAAGTATTCCCTCGTTAAGGGGGAGTATTTGAAAAATAATCTTTGTTCTGAAAACAAAAGCTCTTGAAATTATAAGAGTTTCCTTCGCAGATCTTAGCAATCTGCCGAGAACATTCATGAGAGAATTCAAAAATTGTGATTCTCAGTGATTGAATGGAAATCTTGCCAGGGTCAGCATCAAACAGCCTTGACAGCAGGTCACTTCGGTAATCCCTTGTGGATTACGCTTAGTGTTAGCTCCAAAACGGTCTACAATCGTGAGGTGATCCTCAGCGGCTCACTGAATCGTAGGTCCACTTCGGTGTTTCTGTGTAAGCCCTTTCGGGGGTATCCGATTCAGAACGGCCTGGGTTAGGATTAGAGAAAGTCTTCACACTATGCTGTTGACAATCTCAAAGTCCAAACTTGTAAGTACCGGATGATTTATTGCTAATTGTTTACTTGCAGCGAATCATGGAGACCAGGAGTTCCAGTACCACCATTCCATCATGCTCATATCCTGAAGATAAGTTCTCACAAAGACTAAGAAATAACAAAAGTTCAAAGATGTTAAAGAAAAGTCAAAGTTCAAGCACTACAACCTTTCACAAGTCAAAGATTGAAGAAGTGAGAACCAGTTGAAGAACAAAAGTCAAAAGACATATGAGCATGGTGGAAAAGACGTAAAGACACCAGAATTAAAGAACGTTGGTGGAAGGCAGATCGTTACCATATCATATCACATCAAGAACCAAGGAACAAAGATACAAGAGACGTCGAAAGCCAAAAAGAAAAGACGACGTCAAGCAACCTTGATGACCAATACTTAGGGGGAGATTGTTGGGAACACTTTACTATTCATCAAGTATTGATCATTTATGTAATAGGTTGCTTAGGCCTTTATGTTTGATTTAAGGCCCAGCCTATGTAGAAGGCCCATGGGCTGTGTCTATTTATTTATGTTATTTAATATGTTAATTAGAGTTAAGCCCTAAAGCTTGGAAGAAACTATAAATACCCCCTCTCATTCAAGGGAGAGGGTTGGTTGGTTGAATACTCATTTCACATTTCATTATTAAGAGTTAACCTCCCATCTCTTTCTCTCTCTAGATCTAGGATTAGATTAGTAGTTTGTGTGATAAAAGTAAGTAACAACATAGTCTAATCTTGTTACAAAGCTACTGATTTTTTTGTTTTTATCAAAATAGGACAGCCACTATCCTAAAAGTATTAAAAACGCGTTTTCTAGTTTTCTAACCATTCAAAACCACTTACTACAACTTCAAAACTAATCCTAACTCTTCCACCTTCTTGCCAAGATTAACAATTAATTAGTATGTTCATGAAAATATGTTTAGGACTTAGTTATTAGTTATAAATTCATCAAGATTACCATATATCACAAACATGTACATATGGTGATATATATATATATATATGGGAAAGTTAAAATAAAAAGACAAATATCCGTACACTAAGTAAAAAGATTTTTTTTTTCCAAAAAAGTTCACGAAAAAATCCATAAAAATTCCACAAGATCGGGAATGTTGGTACATAAAACTTTTGTGAAAGAAGTTTTTCTAATTTTGAGTTTTTATACGTTTTTTTTAATGCACAAAAAACGAATTTTGATGCGCAAAAAAATTTTGATGCACAAAATTTTCAACTTGTTTTAGTTAGATGCGCAATGTTATTTTGATGAAAAAAGTCAAAAGAAGTTGGGTGCAAAAACGAATTTTTGATGCACAAAAAAACGATTTAATGCACAAACGTATTTTTTCAAATTTTTTTTTCGGAAAAAGTATCCACTTTTAGAAAAACTTCTTTCACAACTTTTTCATGCACCAACATTCCCGATCTTGTGGAATTTTTTTGGATTTTTTCGCGAACTTTTTTGAAAAAAAAAATCTTTTTACTTAGTGTACAGATATTTGTCTTTTTATTTGATCTTTATCCTATTATATATATATATATATATATATATATATATATATATATATATATATATATATATATATATATATGTATATATATATATGTAAACATGGAACTAGCTCTAGTAATGAAATCAACACAAGGTAAATTGTGTAGAGATTGTAAAAATAGGGTAGTGACTAACTTGAGATTAAGAGGTGTATGTGATGAACTAAAACACTAATGTACACAACCAAAAACTCTTAAACACTTAGTAGTTTAACTATAAACCCAAGTGAGCTCAATTAAACTCCTAAGCTAGAACAACCAATTTTTCCTTGCTTGTTTCCTCCTTGTGGTCGATGGTGGTGATGTAGGGGAAATTTATGTTTGTGTTAAAATAAGTGTATAAGATCCTGTTATAGAGAAAAATCAACATGTGGTTAAAGTAACTTAAGGACTTAAATAAATGACCTATATTTAGATTTGGTAAAATTTACCCATAGGGTGGCGTATGGATTTCTTGTCTACCAAAAAAAATGAGACAACAAATTTGGTCAAAGCATACAATTTGTTGTCTTCTTTGGTCAAACATTGAAGTTGTACCAATTTTAGTCAAAAGTGAAAAGATAGGCTATTATGCCTTTAAAAAAAAGGCGGCTATTGTTTTAAAAAAAAGGGTATGTTTAATTTTTATAAAAAATGTATTTATTAAGTGTATTGGGTATTAAAAATATGTATTGGGTATTGGTTTATTTGTTAACGTTAAATATGTATAATTAAGTGGGCTTAGTAAAAGAATTATAAAGGCGTAAGAAAATATTTTTTGTACTTTTGTAGTAATTTAGGGAATGTGAGGATGTATTAGAAATAATCGTTGGGAGTATTGGGTACACCATGTGTTTATGCAAATTGTGAAAAGCGTTTATTAAGTTAATAATCGTACACAATAAAAAAAATGCAATTGCCCTAACAATTAAATTATGAATTAGAGTAATGAAAATGTACTGTAATGTTATAGATTAAATTTAGTCTAAATTTATAGTGCTCAAGAGGGTTATTCCTAGTTTTATGTTTATTTAACCAAATAGTTATACGTAAATTGTTATCAGGTAAACGTCAAAATAAATAGTTTGAGTTTAGCAAATAGTATTGATCTGTAAAATGGCGGGTTGTCATAATACTAGTTAGGTGATATTTTGTGTTTATTAAAGACTTGTGACTATATATGTAAAAGACTTAACTATATTTATGTTTTGCTAAAAATAAAGTTTATAATTGTCGTTAACAAAATATAGCAAAGATCGTAAAATATAAATACCTTTTTTTTAGACGATATTTGTATTAACATATTCTTATCAGATCTTTTGAACTTTGAATTTTGTTTGATGAGATCATTCTGTGTGATTTTAAGTCTTTCAATTTCAAGTCTGAGCTCTTAACATGATCTATATACTGTGTCAATAGCTTTACTCTTTTCTAAACGTTTTGATTTTTCTTTTAATTCATAAACTTCATTTTCCAAAAACTCCTTTTTAGTTTTTAAAAACTTATTTTTGTTTATAATTTTTAAGCTAAGTTCACACAATTTGTTATATTTTTTTTGTAATGTATCATCATCAATAGAAGAGTAAGATGAGTCAGAGTGTACCTCATTTGAGTCTTGAGCCATGAGAGTAATTTCGTCATTATTTGGTTCCTCGTCGTCATCTTCGCTTTCACTCTAAGCACCACTCACAAAAGCTCTTTGAGTTTTGTTTTTAGGTGGCTTTGGACAATCTCCAATGAGATGGCTTGTGTCTCCGCATCTAAAGCATTTTCTTTCACCCTTCCCTTTCTTATCATCACAATTTTTTCGGAAAGGTTTCTTTTCATCTGTAGGTTGTCTTACAAACTTTCCTCGTCTTTGAAAGAACTTTTTGAAATCTCTTACGGCCATGACATATTCTTCATCTTCACTTCTCGAGCTAGATTCTTCATCATCACTTGACTCCGTTCTTGCTTTTAAGGCAATGGACTTAACTTTTTTCTTTTTGCCTTTAACAATCTCTGAGTCATTCACCATCACCATTTCATGAACTTTGAAGTTTCCAATTAGCTCGTCAAGTGATAACATTGAGAGATCTTTAGATTCTTTAATAGCCGTTACTTTTGCTCTCCATTTTGGATGAAGTGCTCTAAGGAATTTCCTGACAAAGTTTTTACTACGAAAGGATTCGTCAAGTGCTTTGAGAGATGTAATAATAGTATTAAAATGAGCAAATGCACTATCAATGATTTCATCTTCAGGAATACTAAATTGTTCATATTGTTGAACAAGAAGATCAATTTTGTTATTCTTGACTTGTGAATTTCCTTGATGAGTGATTATTAAAGATTGCCAAATTTCTTTAGCGTTTTGTACATAAAGACTCTTTCAAATTCCTTTTTAGTTAGAGCGTTGTAAAGCATCATTTTTGCTTCATTATTTTTTGCAATTAACTCATTTTGCTCATCACTATGACGAGTAAGTGAAGTGTCCTCATCCCGACCACTTGCGATATCTTTTATAATAGCTTTGTGATCACCTTCTATAATTATATACCATAAATCTATATCTTTTGATTTTACATATGTTTCAAACCGGCTTTTCCAATAAATAAATTCATTTGGTTCAAAAAGTGGTGGTCTTTGCATAGATTGCTCTTCTTTAAAGTTTTCAAAATCCATGGATCATTTCAAGTTTTAAAATACAATAAATTTTAAAAATCTTGAGTAACGTAGCTCTTGATGCCAATTGTGAAAAACTAGAATTGGGGTTGAATAGTTTTACCATTTTTAATTTCTTTTTCTTAGTTATCTTTGTGTGTGAAATGACTTAATATATGCAAACAAAATAACAATATGTAAAGTGCAAGAAAGATATAAACGATCAAACCACAACACGAGTGTTTATAGTGGTTCGGTCTACAATGACTCTTTTTCCTTGCCCTACTCCACTCCCCGAGTATCCAACTCGAGAGTTTTCTTCACTAGTCAACAAGCTCCTTTATCCGGCGGAGAAAACCTTTACACGTCGCTTACACAATATTTCCGACACAAAGCTAGATGTCGAGTTCTTTTACAAGGGTACAACCACTCCCGTCACACTATATATTTTGAGGACTAAAATACTAACCGATCACTATCAGAGGTTTATGATGGTTTGGTACAAACAATGATGTATGAATAAATACAATTCACACAATGACAAACAAACAAGCCTTGCAACATTTTGTTGAAGCTTGTAATGCTTTGATCTTCTTGCTACAAAGAAGTTCACAAAAATGAAATAAGAATGAGTTAGATATAGAGAATGATAAATGAGAGAATGTATGTTGTTTTATGTATGTGAGTGATGATTAAACAACGTGGAGTGGCTTGCTATTTATATGCACAAAGGCTCAGCAAACCACGGATGGGACGAAACCAAAATGAGGGTTCCGTCCGTGTAACTTTTTGGTTCCGCGGGTACCTGACAAAAAATCTTGACAATCTTTTATCAAATGTAACCAAAATATACACCATATCTTTCAAGGATTATAGAGTGATAATCTAAACATATATTCACCATATCTTTCCAAATATCCTAAAGAGCTATGCAATATTAGAATAGGATGATGCATGGAATGATGTAAAAATACATTTTCATTTTAGATTATCATGTTTATAAAAGTATACTTGTAAAATGTATATACTAGCTAAGTAATGTTTAATTTGTGTTTAAGAAAGACTTGTGACTATATATGTAAAAGACTTGACTATATTTATGTTTTGCTAAAATAAAGTTTATAATTGTCGTTAACAAAATATAGAAAAGATTATAAAATATAAATTAAGTTTTTTTAGACGATATTTGTATCACTACTACAAAATTGGCCTTTTAGACCGGTTGTACAAGCTTTTTAGACCGGTTCCACGGGGGGTTTAAATGGGGGGAGGTCTAAAAGCTTTTTATCATTTAGACCGGTTGAAGCACCGGTCTAAAAGGGTCTTATTTAAACCGGTTGAAATCATTATTTAGACGGGTGAATCACAGGTCTAAAAATGTGTTATTTAGACCGGTTGATACCATTATAACCGGTCTTTATACAATTTTTCCAAAAAAAAAATATTGGCTGTTTGAGATTGCTTAATTGAACTGCTTATAGCAGTTTAATCAAGCAATCCCAAACAGCCTTTATAAGCTACAATTTCTATAAGCAATCCCAAAACAATCACTAACAAGTACTTTCAATAAGCAATCTCAAATATCCCTTGTAAACAGTTATAAATAAGTAAAACATTCCCTATATGCAGCTTCAAACATCCCTTGTGCCAAACCTTCAGACGCAATCATATAACAAACCTAAATACTCTAACTCGAATGCCCACATTCTTTATATTCTTCTTGTATGCTAGTCCTGCAGGTTGTAAAAAACCTTGATATAGCTCTTCCGTCCAATTCAAGTGCAACATGACCACACCCTATTAATTCAGAAGCCTGAACTCCTTCATCATCAAATACCCTTACTGTTAAATATTGAGTATTAGGATCTTCAACAGTGAAGTCAAAATGCTCATTCCAAATTGGATTTAGTTGCTTGTTCTGCGGAAACATTAAATAAATACAGTACATTATTTACCAAGGTAAAAATACAAACAAGACTTAAAAGGATATTGGGGTTTTCTTACAACTGTCTTGCTGCTTTTCATTTTGGCACGAAGTGGACGTACGAATAATGTGGCATAAGGATCAGATTTTCCGATTAAGTCTGTCACCTCAGGTTACGGGTCAATTTGAGTTTGGGTCAGGTATCCAACTAACACTTCCCTTAAACATTATGGACGGATCATAGGTTGTTGGTTCGGGCTGTAAACGAATTGACTGTCATATACGTGTTATACAGGAATGACAAATGTATAAAGAGTCTTCAATACAAGAGAATGTAAGCTAATATGCTAAAAGTACCAGTACTGCGACTAAGCCTTCATGAAAAATACCTTTTCTCTCAAGGAAAATGAGACAACTCCAAAACAAGGAAATTCATCAACTAACGGTTTGAATATGAGTCTGAAAAGGCCAGTGAATGCGATGTTTTTCACCTGTTTCAAAGAAAAAAAATATTATTGGGAAACCTTTTATGATGAAAACGACTTGCTGAATGTAAGACGCTATCACTAGATGGCCACTTTAACTAGTGGTGAACCCAGACCTGAGTATATACAATTTATTTTTATGAGTAGATACAACTTTTTTTCCTTTAATCACAAAAAGCACAGATTTTTTATCAAGGTTTGCAAATGAATCTGTTTTTACGTGGCAAACCAACCATCTCAGGTGTAAAAATGCAGAAAGAAAAGAAAAAAAGGTTAACTTTTAAAGTATGAGCAGATTTTTAACAAAAGTATGATTGATGGTTTTTCTTCGTTCACATATCCAAAGTCCGAAATCGCTTATTTCTCCTGTTATTGTTTTAAATCATTGAAGAAAGATTCTTATTTTGCATCGAGCAGTCAGGTATAACGCTACTAAAAGTCAATATCTAATGCTAAACATACATATCCAGCATAACCATGAAAAAGAGAGATACTAAAACTATAGCAAAGTTAGCGGAACCTGTATCGGTAAAGCCACACCAACTTTGGTCACAATGTCAAGAACAATATTAGGGTTTCCATCCCATTGCATCTCCAATTCCATGGTAATTTCTCCAGCGGCACTTTCATCCACAGAAACTCCTACATGACAGCAACTACGTTTATGTTTTATGAACTCCTTATCTCTTATCAACTTAATCTAAAAGAGAGAGTATTTCACTAATGGCTAATAATGAGTTAGACAAACTTGTAGATTGCTCAATCAAATAACATTAAACAAACCTGTAAATTGTGGAGCCACGGTACCAAGGGTCAACTTTGAAAACTATAGTGATGATAAAATTATTGGTTTGTATTGCTCGAGTATTGGCTCCACAGAGGTTCTTATTAGATCTGACGCTGCCTATGCTAGCATCCAAACAAAACCCAAAAATAAATTGTAACACTTTAGACATGTACTTCAAGTAACATATTATACAATCAATTACTTTCAACAAGATTGAAACAAGAGCGAAAGAAATTGAAGTACCTCATCAACATATGGCCAAATCTTGTTCATTAAATGATTCAGCCAATTTAACTGTAGTTTACAATAAAAAGTTCATTAGTCACCTATATCAGTTAAGGATCAAATATCAGTTAGATACAAAACAGATTTATAATAGAGCAAATGTCACTTACCTTCTGTCTCTTTGCAAAGACAACCCAAGGAGGGTAATACTCTCCCGGAAGAAGCTTTCTTGAATCCGCAACTATCATCCTTGCAATAGCCGCAATGGTTGCAGCCTAAAATAACACATTTACACACATTGAATACCAAAAAAGAACATCTATAATGAGGTACAACTAACACAACTTTAGACATGTACTTCAAGTTGAATACCAAAAAACAATCCTAGGATATTACATTCAGTAGCAAACATCAGCACATAAAAAGCAGTCCCAATCTTTGTTTGTCAACATTATCTTTGCAAATAGGTTGTCATACACCATTTGGCCACATTAGTAACTATATACAATGAGCAAACATGAATAACGCTGAATCATTGATATGTTTGCTGTCAAGTGCCAACAAGACATGTATTATGAAAGCCACATAGTTAAAACATAATAACGTGAAACAACTAATCGAATCAATATAAAAAAGCCTATCAACAATCGAATCAATAATAACTTGTCATACACCATTCAAGCCATATGAATATTCAATACTTCAGATTACATGGGACATTAATCCAAAAAAATCACTTATTACCAGATGGGCTGGTCAGATGATTTTTTTTTTTGTCAAGCATTTCATCAAATAGTTGATGTTCATAAAACTATAACATCATCTCAACCTCTCCTATTTCATCAAATATTCAATACTTCAGATTACATGGGACATTAATCCAAAAAAATACACAAGTATGCACTTTAAGTCTTTAATATTTAACAGAACAAGCTAAAAACTTTTATTATAAGTAAAAACATGTAATCTTGAAAATTAATCAGTAAATAAGAATATAATACAAGAGACTACCTTGTAAATTAGCTTCATTTGTAGAAAAAAGCATGTTCCAAGCTCATATAGATTGGGGCTTTCATGAACCCTAAATCCTAAAATCATATAAACAATAAATTTACTCATGACCACCTCAAATTGATGATTAATTAAGGAATAGTAACACATAAAGTACCTGATATGTGACTTGATTTCACGTGTCACGATGGTGAATCGCTATGGTCTGTGGTGGGTGAGGATGCAACCGATCGACTGGCAAGGTCTGTGGTGGGTGAGAAAGAGGATGTGAGATAAGATGAAGATGATAGGGTTGGGGTGAGGTACAAATCTTTAGAGGGAAATTTTGATTTTTGGGAAAATTTTGGGGAAATTTTGGAGATGAAGATGACTGGCAAGGTTAGGTTTGTGGATGGAAAATTTGATTTTTGGGGAAATATTGGGCGGCATAAGTGAAAAATGCTTAGAGGGAGATTTAATTTAGACCGGTGCATAAACAAACCGGTTTAAATAAGTTTTTTTGGACCGGTGTTTTAAAAATAAACCGGTCTAAATGTTAAAAAGACATTTAGACCGGTGTCTTTTATTTGCACCGGTCTAAATAACTCTTGGCGGGGTAAAATCCTCATTTAGACCTGCAATTTTTTTTAAGGGTCTAAATAAGGGGGTCTAAAAGCCAGTTTTTGTAGTAGTGTATTAACAGTATGTTTGGCGAAATTAGCTGAGGTTGGTGCTTGTAGCTAGAGCTAGAGCTTATGAGAGTTGTAGCTAAAGCTTTTACTTTAAGATATGTTTGGGAAAATAGCGGGAACTGAAGCTTATAACTGTGAAATGACAAAAGAGAACAAACAAATCAATATATTACCTAAACCATAATACAAGGATATTTATGTAAATTGTCTCTTTTATAAGCTAAGGCTTCTTGAAAAGCTACTTCCAGGGAGCTTTTATTATAATCTCAAGCTTCTTCTATAAGCTTTTAAAAGCTTGTATGCCAAATGAAACATATTTTAAAAGCTAGTTTATTTTAAAAGCTTAACCTCCTAAAACACCCTATAAGCCTCTCCCCAAACACAGCCATATTCTTTCCCAACCCGACAAAAAATGATTGGTAATAATGTGGTGAATGTCAAAACTTTCCTTTCCTCGAGAGTGTCACGAAACAATGCTTGAAAAACCACCGTCCGTGAATAGTACAATCAAATCAATATTTGTTGTCTTGGATAATGATGCAGAACATGATTGTCAAATTCAAGTAAATCATCAAAGCTTGTGAAAAACGAGCAATATAATACAACAATTCTCTCGAGTAATCTAAGTAATTGTTGCATGTGTTTTCAAGGAAAACAATGATTGAAAAACACTAACTCCTATCACACTTTTCCTCACTCAACCTCTCATAATTTTAAACTCCAAAAATTAGGGCAAAAGACCGTTTGAGTGAGGTTCATAAAAAAGATGGACGCCGTTTTCCTCGGTTTCGAAAATGGACACCTATTTCGCATGACTAGGTTGGCGTAAGGGGAAATACGCCTGGGCCAACCAAAATCTATCACGTGGCTCGGTTGTCGATTTCTTTAGTTTATATAAAACAACCATTTCACGGGAGCTCGTCACATAATGATGACATAGGGTCCCATATAGGGGTGTAAACGAGTCGAATTGAGCCAAGTACTGCCAAGCTCGAGCTCGACTCGAATACTAAAACTCGAGCTCGAAACTCGACTCGAGCTCGACCGAGCTTTATATTTCGAGCTCGAGCTCGACTCGTCATATAAAACTCGAGCTCGAAGCTCGACTCGAGCTCGGTAATTTCCACATTTAAGGCTCGAACTCGATGAATACTCGACATGTCAAGCTCGGCTCGACTCGATATAAATGAAAATAAAGTAAATATATATATATATATATATATATATATATATATATATATATAAAAGGGTAAAAGTGTAATTTAGTTGAAGCTCGATAAGGCTCGCGAGCTTCACGAGCAGAGTATTTTCGAGCTTGAACTCGACTCGAAAATATACTCGAGTAGCTCGAACTTGAGCTCGACTCGTTTACATCGAGTCGATTTTGAGTAGTTTACGAGTTGATCCCGAGTAGCTCGCGAGTTGTCTCGTCTCATTTACACCCCTAGTCTATATTGACTTGTCATTCAATGTGTGAGTGCTTTGTTCCTAGGGCATTTTGCCCCACGTCACCCTTACGCTGTGGGCCCCTAAGAATTGGTTGTCTTATATAAAATGCGAATTGGTTGTCTTATATAAAAACCGACAACTGAGCCATATGGCAGATTTTGGTTGGTCTAGGTGCATTTCTCCCTATGCCGACCTAGTCATGCGAAATGGGTGTCCATTTTCGAAACCTAGCAAAAAGATGTCTATTTATTATTTTACATAACAAATTTATCTTATATATCAAGGAACTTATCCTTACTATTTATTTAAAATGAAATCAATAGTTGAGATTAAAACCATTTTAATATTTCATATATTTTTAATAATTTAAATATCTCTTAAACCGTTAATCGTTAAGCGAAAATAATTACACCATCGCGACGAGCATTTAATTATCTTTTTATAGACGGCCACTTTGATATATACTTTTGACAAAAAAAATCGTCTTTCTCACGGTTTTTTCTCATTTTTTTTCATATTTTTTCGTTTTTTTTTTTTTTTTTTTTTTTTTTTCATTATTGAAATTTGCATGAAAAATCACTTGTGATATTAGTATTAAATCACATATGATAGTATTCTTTTTTTTTTTTTTTTTTTTTTTGAAAAGCAAACTTCATTAAAACACGGCCAAACGAACCTCTCCAAGGAGAAGAAGAACGGTCAAAACAAGGCCACAAATTACAACAAATCAAAATTACACCACGTACACCAGTCAATTGAAACCATTTTAAATCTACTTCTAAACCAAAGAAAACCCAAAGATTTAATATCCGCCACTATCTCGACTGCATTCCGCCTCTTGTCTGAAAACACAATCTCATTCCTTGCTTTCCATATCCTCCAACAGGTCAAAATAGCTATACCGTGCATCGCCTTCTTCTTTAACTCGGAATGCCTATAAAACTTATGTAGCTCCATCGTGTCTTTCACATCAAACAATATCACTGGAGGAATACGACACCATTTCGCAATACCATACCAAACTCCCATAGTAATCCCACAAGCCGAAAACAAATGTTCCACTGTCTCGTCTTGATCACCGCATAGAGAACACAACACATTCCCCACGTCAATGTCTCGCCTTCTAAGAGCCATCTTGGTCGGAATACGGTCTAAAAGAATTCGCCACATGAAGATATTGCACTTCTTAGGAATCCATTTACACCTGTTGGGTCATGAAAAACCCAAGAATGCTTCAAACATGATTTGGACACAAATTAACTAAGTGTTAACATAAACCGAGAACAATTCAAGTCACTGAGAGAACAGCCTCTCAGTGAGTCATCTTCAGGATGCTTAAGGCGAATTCAAGAAGAAGGATTTACTACTCAGGAAGGCGGTACTCCCTGAGTAGGACTTAAGCCAAAGAAGAAGATGATGGTTCAGTGAGTGTTGGACAAGAACTCACTGAACCCCAGTCTCCTCAACCAACAAAGTGATTGAAAGACTAAGGAACCATAGCCTGAAGAAAAGGCGGGAACAATAGGGAAAAGATCTGAGAAGATAATAGTGTCAACCTAACACTCTTCTCTTGTCAGATCTAACCTTACCTATTGCGGCTAAAAGTCATGGAGTGTCAGCCAACAACTCCCAAAGTCTTATTAGCCCTTTCCTATTGGTTCTTGGAAATGACAATTACTATTTGTAATTGTCAGACACGCAACCTCAACAACTTGTATTATATTTAATCACTTATACTTAGATTACTTGTGTATAAATAGATCAGATGGGAGAGAAGTTAAAGTGTGCTTTGTATATTTAAAGTCTTGAACTTTTACAAAGGAACTTCTCTCCTACAAAGAGTATACAACTCACTGAGATAGCTCAGTGGGTATATTGTTACCACTCAAGCAAAACTTGAGTTTCGATAGGAGACACCCCATACCCTTGTCTAATCAATCCCAAGTGTTTGTTCCGCAAAACACTTGGGTATAGATTCTTGGAATTATTTCTAATAAGAATTTAAACGTTGAAAAATATTGTTGTTTTTATATTCACGTTTTATAACTATTAGAATTATCCTTAAACATTGTATTAGTCATTAACACAAATAGATTAACTTTCTAGTTAACTCTAATCGTTTAAAGGGACCAACAAGTGGTATCAGAGCCTCTGGTTTATAAAATCTTTTAAACTAACCAAGAGTGCTCTAGGTTTTTAAAACCAAGATCCTACTATGGCTGATATCAATGTACCCTAGCTAGTCGACAAAAAGGGTGGCAGCTACTCAGCTGTTGCACCCAGACTTGAAGCTGGGAAATTTAGCAAATGGAAGAAGCGTATGATTTGCTATGTTACTGGTATGGAACCCTACTACATCACCTGTATCAGGGATGGCCCATTTGTCCCAAAGACTGGCACAGGGCTAAACAAGCCTGAGGCCCAATGGACCATTGATGAGAAGAGGGTGGTCAATCAAGACCAACGCCTGAAAAGCATCCTTATATCATGTCTTCCTGACGATGTAATGGAATCAGTCATCAACTGTCTAACAGCCAAGCAAACTTGGGATGACTTGGTAAACAGCTTTGAGGGTCCCTCAGATACCAAGGAAAATAGGGTCATGGACCTTAAACTTGAGTATAATACTTTCAGGGCAAAAGACTCTGAAAGTCTCTCACAGACCTACACCAGATACAAGACTTTGATAAATGAATTATCAAATGATGGTGTTGTACTGTCCAAACATGAGACAAATGTTGGCTTTGTCAACAGTCTCCCTGAGAAGTGGCTCAACTTCTCACAAGGCCTGAGGAATGCTAACCACATTCAGACCCTTGAGCTCCCTGAAATTTATGAGAAGTTTGTCTATGAAGACAACTTGATCTCAAGGAGATACCCTGACTCAAAAGCCTTTGAGTCCAAAAAGGCCTTAACCTCCACACACCATATCAACTGCTTTCTATTCTAATGGTGTTGTGCAGGATATTCAAGAGGATTCTGAAGAAGAAATTGATGAAAGGACTGATGAGGAGTACCTGAATGACCTGAACTTGGAATTCCAAGAAAGGGCACTCCTTGCTAGTTCAAAACGTTTCATCAAAAGAAATCAGTCCAACTTTACAAAATCAAAAGCAAATGAGACCACTGAATGCTTTAAATGTGGTAAAAAGGGTCATTTTGCTAGGGACTGTTATTCTAAAACTATCTCAGAACCTTCTTACAAATTTTCAGGAACTAGCAAGTTTCAACCTAAAATGTTTCAGTCCACCCAACAATTCCAAAACAAGGGTCAAAAGGATTTTGAAACAAAATATAGGAATATCAAAGCTAAACTTGCACTTCTTGAAACTAACCCCATATTGCCTCAGGCTGCTCAAACATCTAAACATATTCAGACAAAGAACAAGGTTTTAATAGCTGAAGCATATGATTGGGATGATGAAGAGGTTTCCTCAGATGAGGAGATAAGAGTTAGTGCACGGATGACACTTTCTGAAGAGGATCAGGTGGCTGTGGGAAAAAGGTCATGCTAGAAATGGAGAGTGGGTCAACATCACCATGAAGAAGGTAAATACTTTACTTTCTATGGATGATGATTCTGATTGGCAGTCTTACATGAATTATATTTGTGTTGATTTAAAGTTTGTTGAGGAACAAAGGCTTAACTTGTTGTCAAAATATAACAATATTGTGTCAGAATTGAACAAATGTAGAGATGAACTGCTTGTACTTAAGCAAGCCAAACTAGAAACAATAACTCTACAAATTCAGAACACTGAGATTTTGAAACAAAACCAAGTCTTTCAAACTGAACTTAACAAAGAAAAGGCTATCATTCAAAGCTGGACCAAGAAGAACCCTAAGGTTTTTGACACTGTGGGATTAATCTCTCAGAAAACCATTGGCATTGACCCTCTTATGGTTGATCCAATTGTGTGTCAAAATGAAATAAACTTTGTTCCAGCTGGCATATCTTTTGAGCAAGAATTGCTTCCCAAGTCAAATGACTGGATTTTCAGGGACAACCCAGTCAGTAAGTTACCAAACTTTGAGACTGGAAAGATCTTGCTTCCTGAAAGTCAGGCTTTGAAAAATATGCTTGGACTCACTGAAAAACTCAGTAAGCTTGAACTCACTGAACCAATCACTGAGTCCTTGAATGAGTCTGAATCAGAATCATACCCTCCACTTCCTCCACTAAATACCCTTCAGGGTGCTGCACCTAACTTAGGCCTCCCACCTATGGTCTTCTCACCACACTCTCCAAAGGAGAGATCAGGAAGGGGAACAACCATTCTGAAGAGAGCAAACCTTGATGTCTCAGTAAATACTGATGACTCATCAACTTCTGTCCCTTCTGAAGAAACAACCCAAAGCCCTGACTCAAAATTTGATCAGTTGGCTGAAATGGTCAGGAAGCTAGGAGAGAAGATTGCTTCTTCTGAGAAATCTTCTCAATCCAAGAAGGAACTAAGACCAACTTCCTCAAAGACCAAACCCAAACCCACAAAACCCCTGAAAAGATGTGAGCTATGCAACTATACAAATCATCTCACTGATGATTGCTATAGAGTCCTTTATTGCATGCTTTGCAAAAAGGAAGATCACAGGACCTCTGATCATAAACAATGCTCAGTCATGTCAAACTTTTCAGGACTTAAGGCTCAGTGCCTGAACTACCCTTTTGATTCTAAGCAGAAACAGAAGCAAAAGGCCAAGCCTTTTCCACCCTGCCCTTTGTGTGGATTCAATGACCACCACCCTGAGGATTGTCAATATGACAAACATTGTGAATCTAGTGGAAGTTCCACTCAGAAATCCTCAGGAAAAGAGAAGGTCATTCAGTCAAGAAGAGGAATGAAACAATCCTCTCTGACTACTGAGGCTACCCCTGCAACCAAATGCAAAACATGTGGTAGCTCAGTCCACTCAACCTCTAACCATGAATCAATTAATACTTTCATAAAGACCTACAATACCAAACCCTCCATGAAATGGAGTCCTAGAAAGAACTGACCTAGTTTACTATTTGTGCAGAAGCATGCCAGGGATCCTGTTTGGCATCTAGACAGTGGATGTTCAAGGAGCATGACTGGTGTTAAGGAGTGTCTGCACAAATATGTGGAAGAACCAGGACCCAAAGTGATATTTGCTGATAATTCATCATGTCTCACTGAAGGTTATGGTTCAGTAAACTGCAATGGTATTGTCTTTATTAGGATAGCATATGTAAATGGTCTTAAGTATAATCTGATCAGTGTCAGTCAACTATGTGATGCAAAATACATAGTTCAGTTTGATGATAAGCAAGGAACCATCTTTAATGCAAATAAGGAAATTGTCCTCATTGCACCAAGAAGACAAGATGTTTATGTATTAGACATGTCCAGTCTAACTCAGGATGGAACTTGTCTCTTTGGTAAGGCCACTGATACACTCAACTGGCTCTGGCATAAGAGACTCACACACCTGAACTTTAAGAACATTAACAATCTTGTAAAACAAAACAAGGTCCTTGGCTTACCATCTCTTGTGTTTTCTAAGGATAAACCATGCTCAGCTTGTGAAAAAGGTAAACATCACAGAGCATCCTTTAAAACCAAAACCAACTTTTCCATCAGGAACTGCCTACATCTTCTTCATATGGATCTATTTGGACCTGTCAGTCCAAGTTCTGTTAACCATGAGAAGTATACTCTGGTCATAGTGGATGAATACTCTAGATACACCTGGGTATTCTTCCTGATCAAAAAGAGTCAGGCAGCTGAAACAATCATGTCCTTTGTCAGGAACATTGAAAATCAAAATGACATTAAGGTCAAACAAATTAGAACTGACAATGGGACTGAGTTCAAAAATAATGAACTTGAATGTTTCTGTGATGAGAAAGGTATTTCCCAAAACTTTTCCTCTCCATACACACCTGAACAAAATGGTGTTGCTGAAAGGAAAAACAGAACACTCATTGAAGCTGCTAGGACAATGCTATGTGGATCAGTCCTTTCCAACCAATTTTGGACTGATGCAGTCAAAACTGCCTGTTATACACAAAACAGATCCATAATTGTCAAGAGACATGGGAAAACCCCATATGAGTTATTCAAAGAAAGAATCCCTGACATCAGCTACTTTCATGTCTTTGGGTGTCCTGTGTTTATTCATAATCACAAGGATCACCTAGGGAAATTTGATGCAAAAGCTGATGATGGATACTTCCTGGGATACTCACTTGTCTCAAAAGCCTTCAAAGTGTTCAACACAAGGAGACAGCAGACTGAGGAAACATTTCATGTTACCTTTGATGAG
Source organism: Artemisia tridentata subsp. tridentata (assembly GCA_021014915.2). Taxonomy (NCBI): domain Eukaryota; kingdom Viridiplantae; phylum Streptophyta; class Magnoliopsida; order Asterales; family Asteraceae; genus Artemisia; species Artemisia tridentata. The sequence continues at coordinate 273,252,053 of CP139507.1, read as the reverse complement.
AGCACTGATGCAATCAGGTTCTCAACTGCCTCAGTAGAAGAGATAGGAATTGATAATTCTTCAAGATATCCTCCTGATGAATATCTGTCTGAAAACAATCCTTCTACTCAGTATCAAGATGATGCTAATCTCTCCTATTACATAATCCCTCACAACCTACCTAACCCAACCATCACTGAGTTTGTTGAGGCACATACACACACTGATGTTATCAATCAGCCTGTTCAAAATACTCAAGATCCAAACAATCTCAGTGATCTGATAGACACTCAAGATCCAATCAATGATCATGTGTCTACTCCAGAACCAAACCCTCTACCCAATCAGGCCTCCACAAGTTCAAATCAGTATCCAGGACCTCAAGAAAGTTGGACTAGGTCTCAGGACATTGAACTTGTCAATATTATTGGAGAGCCTACTGAAGGCATGCTCACCAGGAGCATGGCTGCTAGTCTAAGAGCAGCCTCATCCAATGAATGCCTATTTGTGGACTTCATTTCCACAATTGAACCCAAAAGTGTTAAAGAGGCACTTAAACATCCAAGTTGGGTTCAGGCCATGCATGATGAACTGGAACAATTTGACAGAAACAAGGTAATGACCTTGGTCAAATGTCCTGAGAATGTCTCAGTCATTGCCATGAAATGGGTATTCAAAAAAAAAACTGATGAAAATGGCATAGTCATTAAAAACAAAGCCAGACTTGTAGCCAAAGGCTATAATCAACAAGAAGGCATTGACTATGAGGAAACATTTGCACCAGTAGCAAGGATGGAAGCCATCAGGATCTTCCTTGCTTTTGCTACATACATGAACTTCAAGGTATACCAAATGGATGTTAAAAGTGCATTCTTAAATGGTTCACTGAAAGAAGAAGTTTTTGTTGAGCAACCTCCTGGATTTGAAAGCCATGAGTCTCCTGATCATGTCTGTAAGCTTAACAAAGCCCTTTATGGACTGAAGCAAGCTCCCAGGGCATGGTATGAGACTCTCTCAGCCTTCTTAATCGAAAACAAATTTGTCAAGGGGAAGATAGACAACACATTGTTTATCTATAAGACAAATAATGATGTCATACTAGTACAAGTGTATGTTGATGACATCATCTTTGGCTCAACAAGCTTCAAACTTTGCAAACAATTTGAAAAACTAATGGCAAAGAAGTTTGAAATGAGCATGATGGGAGAACTAACATACTTCCTTGGTCTACAGATCAAACAGACTGATAGAGGAACCACTATCAGTCAAGAGAAGTATGTAAAGAATCTACTGAAGAAGTATGATCTCAGTGACTGTGCCTCAGTCAAAACTCCCATGGTCCCCCCAAACAACCTTGGTCCTGATCTAACTGGTAAACCAGTAAATCAAACTCTCTTTAGAGGAATGATAGGATCACTGATGTATCTACTTGCATCAAGGCCTGATATCCAATTCTCAGTATGTCTATGTGCCAGATATCAATCTGACCCAAGAGTATCTCATGTCAGTGCTGTGAAAAGGATATTCAGGTACCTGAAGGGCACTCCTAACCTTGGATTATACTATCCAAAGTGCTCAGGACTTGATCTCAAAGGATACTCAGACTCTGACTATGCTGGATGCAACATGGACAGAAAAAGCAACTCAGGCTCTTGCCAAATTCTTGGTGGGAAATTAGTCTGTTGGAGTGCTAAGAAGCAACAATCAGTTGCCTTGTCCTCAGATGAGGCTGAATATGTTGCAGCAGCTAGTTTTTGTGCTAATGTACTCTGGATGAAAAGTCAACTCAGTGACTATGGAATTCAGTACAAGATGGTACCCATCTTTTGTGATAACACAAGTGCAATTGCAATCTCAAACAACCCTGTTCTTCATCAGAGAACAAAACACATTGATATCAGATATCATTTCATCAGGGACCATGTCATGAATGGTGACATTGAATTACACTTCATCCCTACTGAATATCAGTTAGCTGATATCTTCACCAAACCTTTGGATGAACCAACTTTCACAAGGTTGAAAGCTGAATTAGGAATGTTGGATATAGAAAGTCAGTCCATTGATTGAAATCCTTCAAACTGAAGTGTAAATTCTTAAAACCTCAGGTCCCTGAGTCAATGTGTACATCAGTGAATTAATCTCTGAATCCTCAACCTCAGGAACTAAACCCAAGTTCCTGAAATCTTGAGGGTTCAAGAACTAAACCCAAGTTCCTGAATCCTTGCCTCTCAGGAATCTTTCCATATTCCTGAATCATCAGTGACTAATCCCAAGTCCCTGAAAAACCTATCACTGAATGAAGAGTCATTCAGGGCCCTGAAAAGGACATTAAATACTGACTTAAATGCTCTAAGTATCTAGTTAGTAAATGTCCGAGGTTGGTAACTGAACACATATTTAATTCAAGAATAATTGTTCTTTTTGCCTTTCTGGCTTCCACCTCTGGGCCACCGCATTCCCACTTGGCATTAAATGCCTCTCCAATCACATTTCAAATATGTGATGACTCATTTCTGCAAGTTGCACTTTTGCAGAACTGCTCAACTGTTCACTTCGACTGTTGCGCCAAACCATGAAAGTGGAGTGTTGGCATTAAATGCGGATCCCAAAACATATTATTCAAAACAATTTCCAATAATTCTTTTTTGAATAAATTAAGATTACTCAAATGACCAAAACACCCCCATCTCCACTTTCCTATAAATACCCCAACCAGAAGAATACATACACATATTTTTATAGAATCTTAAGCAAAACTCTGCCATTTTTAATTCTCAAAAACAAATTGTGTGTGCATTCTTAAGCTTTAGAAACCCTTTAACCTTAGTCAAAACCAGACTTAACCACTAATGGCTTCTTCTAAAGCTGTGACATACGCTCCTAATGTGGATTTCACATTGGAGGGTGTAGACCTAACCAAAAACAATGTGGTGGGAAATTTCTCATATCCACAAATCTACCCAGCCTACAAGAACGTTATGAAATATCTTCGTAATTGTTTTCTTGCAAAGGCTTTCACCCACACCCCCTCAGTCATCTACCATGACTATTTGAGGGAATTCTGGTGTACGGCTGTGGCAACCAGCCCCAAAGACACCAAAGAGTCAATCATCACCTTCACGGTGATGAATGGGAGTAGAACCCTCTCCTTTGACTACTCAGCATTCATCAAAGCCACAGGCCTTGACTTTGCTGAAGCCTTTTCACCCAACCCTACTGATCAGGACATAAAGAATGAACTGATCTTTCTTGCACCCCATGACCCCAGACGTCCAACAACGTCTGCGGGAGGCTTACTGGAAAAGGCTCCAGTAGTCAAAACATGGTTCCACCCTATTTGGAGGATACTGATGACATTTGTCATTCATTCCTGGTGGAAATAAATCCTCTACGGAACAGTTGAACTCATCACAACAATTGATGTTGTTCAGTCTCCTTGAGGGTACAAAAATTGACATCGGAGGAATAATCTTCCGAGACCTCGTTGCTAAGCTCTCAGGAAAACATAGGCAAAGGCATATGTCCTATCCTAGATTTGTTTCCTGTGTGCTTCAGGACCTACTTGGTTCTGACTATGTGAGGACTGATGCAGAAGGTACGAAGCCTGACGTCCTGCACAAGTCAAACTTCACTAGTAGCATCAGTGAGGTTACACATATTGCCCTGACTGAATACATGCAATCAGTTATTCAGGGTAATGACACTATCTCTCCAGTTCCTTTACCGACCAAAAAGGTGAAGAAGACAAAGAAGGGTCAGTCCAGCCAGGTGGTTAGACCCAAGCCACTCGCCACTGAGACTGATCCTCAAAACCAACTCAACCTTAAAAAGAGGTTGAAAAAGGCCGAGACCTCTGAGACACCCATTTCTGAGACCCTCTTGACCTCAAAACAAAGGCCAACAGAAGTCACTGAGCAATCATTCTCAGTGACCTCGGGCACACCCATTCCACATGGTTCAACTGACATACACAAGTCAGAGGGATCAGGAAGCATTCCCCCCTCACATCCCGATGAAGGTACTGATAAATCACAATCAGTACCCAAGGGAGAAAAGGGTCCTGAATCCTCAGTAGGGCAGCACCACCCTACTGGAAAGAGGACCAACACCCCCTCACATCCCGATGAAGGAACTGTCAAAAAACAATCAGTTCCCAAGGGAGGAAAGGGTTCTAAATCCTCGGTAAGGCAGCACTACCTTACTGAGAAGGGGACCCACAAACATTCACATCCCGCTAACGTTCCTGAGCAATCACCCTCAGGATCTCAGGGAGAAAAGGACCCTAAATCCCCTGAAGGACAGCACAATCCTGATGGGAAGGGGGTCCACAAACTTTCACAATCAGTACCTAGTGATACTACTGGAAAGCACCCATCAGTAGTTGAAGGTGCTAAGGGGGACAAAGACTCAGAGGGAAAGAAACAACCCACTGATATGGAACCCATCAACCCCTCAGGCGGATCCAGTCTCTCAGGAACTGCCCCCAAAAGCCAGGCTGGTGTTACCCCAGTTATTATGGCTAGTCAGGCTGAGCAAACCCACTCAGTTATTATGACAACGGGGTCAGGACCAGACCAAACCGAAGGCAAGTCTTTTTATAAAGAGGAGCCGGTTAATTTTTTGGGTATTGAGTACATGGGGGACTTTCAGGCTTTTATGGAGTCTGATGAAGAGCTCAGGGAAGAGAGTGAAGAGGAAATATTTGAGGCAGGTGAGGATATGGAAACTGATATACAACTTGAACAACCTGAACAATCACATCAGTCATCTCCAAGCCAAAGTGAAAAGTCTGGTTCTCAGTCTTCTGATTCTTCTGGTACTGGGGACATCCTCCAAAAGTATGATAACTCTCTTCCCCTCACTGAAAGAACATTAGTCAAATTCCTACTGAAGACCGACAGAGCTCTTTTCACTGGTCTCACTGATGAGATGTTTGATCATCACACTGAAGCTGCTGTTCACTATGCCAACCTGAAGGTAGATGTTGAAACTTTTCATGATGATATGATCGAAATCCAATCAGACACCAAACACTCCATGACAGCTATTGATCTTCATTTCCAGAAGTTCAATCTTACTCTTGAAGGCATCACCAACAGCCTTGGAACTATTCAGTCAGCTGTCAAGGATGACCCCGTACTCACTGAAAAGGTCCTTCAGGCTATTGAGACTTATCAGAAGCAGTCAGCTGAAATCAGTGATCTTCTCAGCTTACTGAAGGATTCTAAGCTTCAAGGTCTTACTACTTCCTTGGACTCAATCAGGACTTCCATGGGTCTTCAGGAAAAATATCTTGGTACTTGGGCACAATCTTCAACATCTTTGGCATGGTCTCTTGGGTCAAGAATGTCAGGCATCGAAGCTTCTCAGGCATCTCTGGCTGATCAGATCTCATGTCTTCAGAAAGACACCTCAGACATCAAATCAATGATGACTGAGATCTATCAGGCTTTCAAAGGTCCTGCTACTCCAGTGACTCCAACTCTTGCTCTCACAATGGCTCAAGCAACAGTTGAGGGGGAGAAAGACACTGGAGTCTCAAGCCAACAAGCTCCTTCTCACACTGAGGGGGAGATTCCTGAAGCCTCTTCCTCCTATCAAGATAAAGGAAAAGGCATCCTTACTGAACCTGAGCCTCAACCAGCACCGATCTCGGTTGCAAAGGATCCTGAATCACCACTCAGAATCCCATATGAAATTGATGGAGTTCTTCACCACTTCTCAGCTGATGAACTCAGTGCTTATCTTCAGGAAGAGGAAGCAAAGAAGAAGTTAAAGGAGGAAGAGAAGGCGAGCAAGCCTGCAATAATTAAGGTTGTTCATGAAGAGGCTGAGAAAATTGGTCTTGAGGCTAAGGATCTCTCAGGAAGAGAAGGTGGTATGACCTTTGTGAAAGCTCAGTCTGAGGAGATGACCACTCTCAGGCAGAAAAGGGAGGAAAGAAATAAATGGGCTGAAGAGATCAGGCAGAACAGGATTAAGAAATATCAGTGGTATATGACTGAAAGGTTAAAGCCAGAACCAATCACTGATGTTCATATTCAAAGAAACACCAATCCTGCCGTTGTCACTGTCAACAGAGGTGCTGACATGAGAAACTTTGATGTTCATAAACCTTTCAGATTCGCTGACTTCGGGATCACTGAATTGGATGAGTTGGGTCCATTAATAGCAAAGAAATCAAATGTTGTGGTCCCTAATCTGATGAAGTCTTTGAGTCTGATGTAACACCCCGTGGCCAAAAACGACCAAAAACGTAAAAAATTTTCGCAAAAACACACCCAGAAACTGACATCCGGTTACTCTTTTACAAACTGACAAAATTTGGTACACATTCAGCCATTGAGGCTATTTTTAGATGAAAGTAGACTCGATTAGCTTCGAAACGATAGGTCACATGACCCGTTTTGACTTACGGATCAAAAGATACGATTTTTCAAAAACTGCCAAAAATCTGCACAGTCGGCTCTGACAGCGTCAAGCCCAAGCCTGACAGCGTCAAGCCTTGATAGGCCAGACGAATTTTTTGGAGTTTAAAGGGTGACGGCGTCAAGAAGGCCATCAAGAACAAAACTGCAGTTTCACCAGGCCCTCTCAGAAACCCGACCTCCCGGACTCGAAACTTGACCAAACTTTCCAGAATTCTTTAGTATATCGATAAGATCATTTTCATACAAAAACATTACCCGTTTGACCACCCAAAATAGTACCTTAAAATTTGACGGGTTATGCATAAAACTCATTTCGACCCATTGACACCCAAAACCACTTAGACCACTTCATTTACCCACCATATCCAACCCAAACCTATAACTTATCATACTCAACCTGTCTCAAGTGTCCATGACCCGATCAATAACCCAAAATGGGTAAGAACTAGCTTATACCAAACATCCCCTTAAACAATCTTTCAAAAACACATTTTATACATAAATGCACAAACTATAGATATCCAATTTGACTTCTTCACAACATAACATTCCTAACATATTAAAAGAGTGTTGGTACATTGACATGACCCATAACTTCCCAAAATGGGTGAGATTGGCTAAATGCCAATCACCCTCTTTACTACCATTATAACCATGTAGCATATGGACTTCTTGACATGTACATAACTTGACTCTTGAACTAACATAGAAAATGACCGTTGACTACCAAAATGACCATATGAAAGGAAATATACCCAAAACACGAAAAGACACGTCGGGGGCTTCCAACTTCAACACGCTTGGTCCAAAAGAAAACGGTCTTCTACTACAACTTCTTCTAGTACAAGGCTACTACTACGCAATCACATAATCTTATCTTTACCTTTGCTTGATCCTTCGGTACCTATCAAGAAAAACATCACAACTAAACACGTAAGCGAAACGCTTAGTAAGTACATGGCATAACAAGCTAACATTATATATATAACCATAACTAGTCTAACCACTAGTTAAGCTAGCGATATAGGGGCACTTACCTCGCATCGACATAGTCGACCTAAACACGATCAACCCGTAAGGTTGAACCTCATCCCATAGTTAGCCTAACGACTAACTAAGCTACATCTAGAATGGATCCATACTAGCTAACGCACCCTATACCCTATACTTCACCATTATCATGTAAACAAACATGATAAAGCTAACACAATAAACATTATCATACCAAAATATGATAAAGCTAAACAAGACATGTTATAACCAATGTACTTACCTTGATTCTTAAGCTCAATCACACTAACAATAGCTTCCCCACTTATTACTTGCTTCCTATAACACAACCATCTCAAATTAGAGACTAATTAACTAGCTAATCATGATTTATCAACACTTGATCATTATGATCAAACATGAACCCTAATTTTACAATTTGGGGAAGAACACTTACTTGATGGGAAATGCAAATTAAAGCTTCCTAAAGTATTGGAATTACTTGACAATGATCAATATAGCTTGAATGATAACAAATAAGCTTCCCTCCTCTTTTCTCTTATAGCCGATCTTCACAATGGCCAAAAGAAAGTCCTGGACATTTCTAAAATAATCTAGACTAGTATATTTAATTAATGGACTTTGCCCAATTGGCAATCTTAACCCTTCTAGTTTCATTCTTTCTAACTTGCCACTCTCCTTTATTTATTTAGCTAACATATATCACAAAACTAATAATATACAATACATATTATTTACATAACTAGTACCTTATCGGGATACGGGTGTAACAATTCTCCCCTCCTTAAAATAAGATTTCGTCCTCGAAATCTACGTTTGAAATAAATGAGGATACTCATTCCTCATCTTCTCCTCTAGCTCCCATCTAATGCTTGTACCTTTACGATGTCTCCATTGCACTTTCACTAATGGAGTTTCTTTGTTTCGAAGTTGCCTCACTTTCCTTCCTAAAATCGCTTCCGGCTCATCCTTTTGTGAAATCAATTCCGGATCAATTTTGATATCATCTAAAGTGACCACACTAGCCTCATCCGCTAAACATTTCCTCAAGTACGACACATGGAAGGTATTATGAATACCTCTCATTTCTTCGGGCAATTCTAACACATAGGCTACCTCACCAAAACGTTTCAAGATTTTAAATGGCCCTATAAACCGTGGACTTAATTTCCCTTTGTTTTTAAACCTAAAAACGCCCTTCCACGGAGAAACTTTTAGCATAACCATGTCACCTACCTCGAATTCTATTGGCCTTCTTCAATTATCGGCATAACTTTTCCACCTATCTTGTGCCGCCTTAAGTCTTGCTCGAATCATCTCAACCTTTTCCGTCGTTGCCAACACTATATCCGTGCTAGCCAATTCTCTCCTTCCCACTTCTTCCCAACATACGGGCGTCCTACACTTTCTTCCATATAGCATCTCATAGGGTGGCATACCTATACTAGCATGATAACTATTATTGTAGGCGAATTCAACTAGGGGTAAATGGTCGTCCCAATTTCCTCCGAAATCAATCATGCAAGCTCGAAGCATATCTTCTAAAGTTTGAATCGTCCTCTCGCTCTGCCCATCGGTTTGAGGATGAAAAGCCGTGCTCATATGAAGTTTCGTACCTAACTCTTCTTGGAAATCTTGCAAAAAATTTGAAGTGAACCGCCCATCTCTATCAGAAACTATGGAAATAGGTACCCCATGACGCGCGACTATCTCATTAACATAGACCTTCGCTAACTTATGAACAGGCATATTCTCCCTAATTGGAATAAAATGCGCACTCTTAGTCAATATAGCTTGAATGATAACAAATAAGCTTCCCTCCTCTTTTCTCTTATGAGCCGATCTTCACAATGGCCAAAAGAAAGTCCTGGACATTTCTAAAATAATCTAGACTAATATATTTAATTAATGGACTTTGCCCAATTGGCAATCTTAACCCTTCTAGTTTCATTCTTTCTAACTTGCCACTCTCCTTTATTTATTTAGCTAACATATATCACAAAACTAATAATATACAATACATATTATTTACATAACTAGTACCTTATCGGGATACGGGTGTAACATCTGAGGTATGAAAGATTGGCAGCAGCACCTCAGGAACTTGGCATTCCATCTCTTCTTCCTGAATCTGCACAACCAGCTCCCTCTCAGTCTTCTTCAAGGAAAAGAAAGAAGATAGAAGCTGAGCCTGAGATCAAGATTCCTGGTCTTGACTGCAATAGGGCTCTCCCTGAAGGTGTTCCTTTCAGGAACAATATGGTCATTGAACAGCCTGAAAGAGGTTTGTTCTTCATTGATGAGTTCGGTGACAAAGCCTTCCAAAGGTGGAGTAACATCGACTTGTCAGGGATTAAAGCAATGCTCAGTTTTCTAATGATGGCCTCTCCACTCAAGAGTCTTGAAAATGTGAAGTTTTGTCAAGATCTGAAAAGGAAAATCAATGAGCATCCTGACCAACATGAGCTGCAGTCAAAGAAGCCCAAGCTTGAAGCCCTTGGAATCAAGTTGAACTGATGACCTGCCTGAATACCCACCACTATCCCTTTTGTACTTAGTTTTGTTAGGACTTGTAAATGATATCAATAAGATGATGTTTTTGTTATTTCAGTGTCCTTATTTACATTCTAGTACATTCAGTATGAGTAGAAGTCTTTAGCTCACTCATATCTGATCAAAACACTTAGGAATAATTTATATCCAAATAGGGGGAGATTGTTGGGTCATGAAAAACCCAAGAATGCTTCAAACATGATTTGGACACAAATTAACTAAGTGTTAACATAAACCGAGAACAATTCAAGTCACTGAGAGAACAGCCTCTCAGTGAGTCATCTTCAGGATGCTTAAGGCGAATTCAAGAAGAAGGATTTACTACTCAGGAAGGCGGTACTCCCTGAGTAGGACTTAAGCCAAAGAAGAAGATGATGGTTCAGTGAGTGTTGGACAAGAACTCACTGAACCCCAGTCTCCTCAACCAACAAAGTGATTGAAAGACTGAGGAACCATAGCCTGAAGAAAAGGCGGGAACAATAGGGAAAAGATCTGAGAAGATAATAGTGTCAACCCAACACTCTTCTCTTGTCAGATCCAACCTTCCCTATTGCGGCTAAAAGTCATGGAGTGTCAGCCAACAACTCCCAAAGTCTTATTAGCCCTTTCCTATTGGTTCTTGGAAATGACAATTACTATTTGTAATTGTCAGACACGCAACCTCAACAACTTGTATTATATTTAAGGGATAATTACCAAAATAGCCCAAACACAAATGGGCGGTTCCCTATCTAACCCGAAATCCGAAAGTAATTGTGTTGCCTAGGGCAACCGGCATTTTTTGGGGCAACCGAAGGATTTCCAGTGTATTTTTTGGGCAACAATCGCCCTTTTTTGGGCAACTGGGGGCATTGCCCAGGGCAACCGGGGTAGAAATATCCCATTTGGGTTTTGGGCTATTTTAGTAATTATCCCTATATTTAATCACTTATACTTAGATTACTTGTGTATAAATAGATCAGATGGGAGAGAAGTTAAAGTGTGCTTTGTATATTTAAAGTCTTGAACTTTTACAAAGGAACTTCTCTCCTACAAAGAGTATACAACTCACTGAGATAGCTCAGTGGGTATATTGTTACCACTCAAGCAAAACTTGAGTTTCGATAGGAGACACCCCATACCCTTGTCTATTCAATCCCAAGTGTTTGTTCCGCAAAACACCTGGGTATAGATTCTTGGAATTATTTCTAATAAGAATTTAAACGTTGAAAAATATTGTTGTTTTTATATTCACGTTTTATAACTGTTAGAATTATCCTTAAACATTGTTGTTGGGTCTGAAATGCTGCTGATTCGAAGAATTACAACTCTGCTGGATAGTTATGTAACTCTGCTGATTAGCACAAGAACTCTGCTGTTTTGGTAACTCTGCTGGTTTGGTATAATAGGCACATTGTAACTCTACTGCTAGCTCACGAAGACTCTGCTGCTAGAAGGATTACTCTGCTGTTTATTAATTATGTAAAGTATGTTAAGATAAGTATAGAAAAGATACGTATGAATATTTTTCTTGTATAGGAAGTCTTGTAAACCGACTAGGACTCCTTACGCTATAAAAGGAGGTTCTAGGGTTAGAGTTAGAGATCGATTGATTGGTAATCTTAGCATACGCATTGTTTTACACTTCAAGGTTTCTTGTAACCCTATTGCTGTTCAGAGCAATCGTATTAATATATTGAAGTGTTGTTTGATAATTCGTTTGTGTTTATTCTTCTTAAGATCAAATATTAGTTTCCGCATAATATTTGATATTCAACTCAAGATCAGTTTCTATACTAATTACCTTAGATTTATCTAAAGTAATTAACAAGATCGTGAAGCTCAACTGGGATCAACAAGTGGTATCAGAGCTTGTGATCTAGAAACTGGTACCAAGAAGAATTTCTGAATTCAAGATTTACTTATCATCACTGTAAGCAATGGACTCCGACTCTACACACATGGTTACTGCATCAAGGGTTCCCATGCTCAAGCCTGGAGAGTATGAGATCTGGAAGATGAGGATCCAACAGTACATAAGAATGGTTGATTACTCACTTTGGGAAGTTATTGTTCATGGAGATACTGTGCAAACCACGACTGCTACTGGTTCAGTCTTGACTCTCAAGACAAGTGAGGAGAAAGCACAGAGAAGATTGGAAGTTAAGGCTCACAGTATTATCATGATGGGAATACCTAATGATTATCAATTGAGCTTTAATCATATTGCGTCTGCTAAGGAGTTATGGGAAGCAATCGAGCTTCGATTTGGTGGGAATGAAGCTACAAAGAAATCAAGAAAGAATCTACTGAAGCATCAGTTTGAAACTTTCACTGCTTCAAGTTCTGAGGACATTGAAGGAACTTATGATCGACTTCATAAGCTAACCAGTCAGATGGCTCTGTTGAAGATTGAGCCATCTCAAGAGGATGTCAATCTAAAGTTTCTGAGAAGTCTATCTTCTGAATGGAACACTCATACAGTGGTTTGGAGACATAAGGAAGATTTTGATTCTATGACATTGGATGATCTGTACAACAACTTGAAGGTGTATGAATCTGAAGTTAAAGGATTGTCAAGCTCATCCTCTACTACAAATAATCTTGCTTTTGTTTCCTCAAGCAACAAGACTTCTAGTAGACATCAAGAACAGCACTCTGCTGCTGGTACTTTTGCTCCTGCTGTTGGTTCACATGTCTCTGCTGCTGACACCAACACCATCAGTGATGCTGCTATTTGTGCTTATTTGGCTGAACTGACTACTAGTACTTCAGTCATGCCTCAAGATCTGGATGAACTTGATCCTGATGATGTTGAAGAAATGGATATGCATTGGCAGTATGCAATGCTAACAATGAGGGCAAGGAGGTTTCTTAAGAGAACTGGTAGAGAGATGAAGTTCAGAAGGAACAAGAGTGTGGGATTTGATAAGTCAAAGGCTGAATGTTTTAACTGCAGAAAGAAGGGACACTTTGCAAGAGAATGCAAAGCACCAAAAAGAAGCAATGAGAATTTCAAGAAGTCTGCTGATGAAGAACCAAATTCCACTACTGCTATGGTATCATGTGATGGGTTAGGTGATTTTGATTGGAGTGATCTTGCTGAGGATGGTCCAAATTGTGCATTGGTAGCTGAAGAGGAACCTGAAGTACAGCATTTTGCTCTCATGGCTTATTCTTCTTCTGGATCAGACTCTGAGGTATCCAATGATTCAACTTGTTCTTTTAAATCATGTTCTGATAAAATTGAGATGCTTGAGTCTAGCTATGGAAACCTTAAAAAGGAAAATGATATAATTAAGCTAGATAATCTTAGTTATGCATATGGTTTAAAGAACTTAGAAGAGAAATTAGAATTTTACAAAAAGGCTGAAATTGAATACCTTGATCAGATCACTGTCCTGAAAAATGAAATTATCATAAAAGATGATGAGATTAAGGTTCTTATGGAAAAAGTAGAACAGACTGAACAGGCTAGAGATACAGCTAAGAGTGAGACTGAAAAACATGTTGTTATGATAGAAAAACAACAATTTGCCACTGATATTCTCAGTAAACCTTTAGGAAGACACTTTACTGGTTTAGGATATAATGCTGTTTCTCATCCTAATAAACTGAGTGCCAATGCTCCTCCTACTAGGACACTATCATTCATCTCTGAGTCTGGAGCTACACCTGTAGGTGAAATTAGTAAATCTGTTGTTGAAACTAATGAAAAAGAAATAGAGTCACCTAAGGTTGAGGTAAAGAAGTATGATGAAGCACCCCTTATTGAAGATTGGGTATCTGACAGTGATGATGATGAAGTGGAATCTGATTCAACCCCTAAGAACAAAAAGGAAGAAATTCCTACTGTTGTTGAATCAAAAACACCTAGGGCTAAAAAGGTTGATTTTGTTAAGCCTAGGTTTGGTAAAGGTATCTCTAGGAAGATGGCTGAGTTTGACAACACACCTAGAGTATATCCAAAAAGAACAACTAACTTGCCTAGGGGAAACCAGAGAAATTGGAACAACCTAGTTTCACACAAATTAGGTACTGACTTTCAATTACTTAAGAAGGCATGTTATTGCTGTGGTAGCTTTGAACATTTGCAAGATGAGTGCTATAAGAAACCAGCATGGAACCAGTACAATAGGGTAAACCATAGAAACTCTGCTAGAAAGACTCACCCTCACCCTAAAAGAAACATGGTTCCTAGGGAAGTTTTGATGAGAGATGGTACTTCTAGAGTTATCTCTCCTATTGCATCAACAGTGCCCATTAAGAAGGAAAAAGTTGATTCTGCTGAAAAGGCAAACTCTGCTGTTAAGGCAGACTCTGCTGTTTTGCCTAAAGTTGTTACTGATACTGTTGTAGGCAATCATTTTTATGCTGTTAAAGCCTCAGCTTGCTGGGTCTGGAAACCAAAAGTTAAAGTTTTAGATCATGTTCTCAGACACAGCAGTGCACCAATGCAGTTGAAGAAATTTGACTACTTTGATGCACAAGGTAGATCCAAGTCAGTAATGGCTTGGGTCCTCAAGAGAAACTAATTCTCTTACTTTTTGTGCAGGGCAATCTACAAAAGGAGCTAAAGGACAAATGTATTTTTGATAGTGGATGCTCTTCACATATGACTGGAGACCAAAGCAATTTGGAGAATTTTGAAGCTTTGGATGGTGGTTATGTGGCCTTTGGGAATGACCCTAAAGGTGGAAAAATCGTTGGTAGAGGCATCATCAGAACTGGAAAGTTGGATTTTGAGAAAGTGTATTTGGTGAATGGTCTCAAGTTTAATCTTTTTAGTGTCTCACAAATGTGTGACAGGAAGAATTTTGTTCTTTTTACCGACACTGAGTGTCTTGTCTTGTCCCCTGACTATAAGATACCTGATGATAAATTGGTTCTTCTTAAAGTCCCTAGACATGACAATATATACAGTGTGGATATAAAGAATATTATTCCCAAAAGAGATTTGACTTGTCTGTTTGCCAAAGCCACTGTTGATGAATCCAAACTATGGCACAGAAGGCTTGGACATTTGAACTACAAGGCTATCAACAAGCTTGTGAAAGGGAACTTGGTCAGAGGATTGCCTTCAAAGGTCTTTGAGAATCCTGAAGTCTGTGTTGCTTGCCAAATGGGAAAGCAACATAGAGCATCTTGTAAGTCCAAATTGGTGAATTCTATAACTGAACCTTTGTTTATGTTACACATGGACTTATTTGGACCTACTTATGTGCATAGTTTGAATAAAAAGATGTATGGTTTGGTGGTCACTGATGATTTCAGTAGGTTTACTTGGGTATTCTTTTTAGCAACTAAGAATGAGACAGCTAGCATTCTTAAGGCTTTTATAACAAGGATAGAAAACCTATTTAATCACAAGGTTAAGATCATCAGATGTGACAATGGAACTGAATTTAAGAATCAAGTGATGAATCAGTTCTGTGAGGAAAAAGGGATAACTAGACAATTTAGTGTAGCTAGAACTCCTCAGCAAAATGGTGTGGCTGAGAGGAGAAATAGAACATTAATTGAGGCTGCTAGGACTATGTTGTCAGAGTCTAAGTTACCCACTATCTTTTGGGCTGAAGCAGTCAACACTGCTTGTTATGTGCAAAATAGAACTAAGATAGTCAAACCTCACAATAAGACCCCTTATGAGTTATTACATGGTAGGAAACCTCTGATAGATTTCTTTAGACCATTTGGGTGTCCTGTCACTATCTTAAACACCATTGATCACTTAGGCAAGTTCAGTGAGAAAGCAGACATAGGTTACTTTGTTGGATACTCTACTGAAAGTAAGGCTTTTAGGGTTTTCAATCAAAGAACTGGGCATGTGGTGGAAAATTTGCATGTTAGAATTAGAGAAACCACACCTAATGTTGAAGGAAAAGGTCCTGAGTGGATGTTTGATATTGATTCTTTAACCAAGAGTATGAATTATCAACCAGTCCTTGCAGGTACCACTAACATGTCTGCAGGTACACAAACTAACCCCAATGCAGGTACTCAAGCAAAGAAGGATGACACTGCAGAGGAGTTTGTTTTGATTGAAAGGAGCACATTTGATCAGTACTTCACTCCTAAAGAAGGAAAAAGTTCAGATGATGCTGCTGTTCACAAAGATGTACCAAAGGCTGATGTGGAAGGTGTTGATGAACCTTCTCATGATGATAAGGAAAGAAGTATAGAGTCACAAGTTGATGGAATTCAAGGGAATACACCAAGCAGCAGTTCTCTTAACTCTGCTCCCAAGTCTAAACACTCTGCTGTTAAGCCAAAGCACTCTGCTGTTAAGGCAAAACACTCTGCTGTTAATCTTGGTAACTCTGCTGCTGAACTCAAAGACTCTACTGATATAACTGGTGATTCTGATGATGATTCTGCTGATGAGATACCTGAATTAGAAGAAGTGTATGTGGATACTGATGATGAAGTTGTTGATGTTTTTGGTGCTGAAGGTGATTTATCAAACTTGGAGACTGATATACCTGTTAGTCCCACTCCTACAACCAGAATCCACAAGAATCATCCAAAGGATCAGATAATTGGTGATGTTCACTCTGCTGTTCAGACTAGAAGTAAGTCAAAAGGGTTGAGTGATTTGCTTGATCAGGGATTGTTTGCTCAGACACTTAAGAAGAGGAATAGCCACAAGGATTTACAGAATTGCATGTTTGCCTGTTTCTTATCTCAAGAAGAACCCAAGACAATTCACAAGGCTTTGAAAGATGAAAGTTGGGTTGAAGCTATGCAAGAGGAGTTGCTGCAGTTCAAGCTTCAGGAGGTCTGGACATTAGTTGATTTGCCTAATGGAAAAAGGGCAATTGGTACAAAATGGGTGTTCAGATGTAAAAGAGATGAAAGAGGTATTGTCATCCGAAACAAGGCTAGATTGGTGGCTCAGGGATACACTCAGGAAGAAGGGATAGACTATGATGAGGTATTTGCTCCAGTTGCAAGACTGGAGGCTATCAGACTTTTCTTGGCATATGCCTCATACAAGAATTTTCCTGTGTATCAAATGGATGTGAAAAGTGCTTTCTTGTATGGAAAGATACCTGAAGAGGTTTATGTTATGCAACCACCTGGGTTTGAAGATCCTAAGTATCCTGATAGGGTCTACAAGGTAAAGAAGGCACTGTATGGACTACATCAAGCTCCTAGAGCTTGGTATGACACCTTATCTCAGTATTTGTTGAATAATGGTTTTAGCAGGGGAACCATTGATAAAACATTGTTCATTAAGAAAGACAAAAAGGATATCCTACTTGTTCAGGTTTATGTAGATGATATCATTTTTGGGTCTACAAATAAGGTGTTATGTGAAGGATTTGAGAAGCTTATGCACAGCAGGTTTGAGATGAGTTCTATGGGAGAACTGACTTTCTTTCTAGGGCTTCAAGTTAAGCAGAAGTCAGATGGGATTTTTATTAGCCAAGACAAATATGTGGCTGATATATTGAAAAAATTTGGTTTCAAGGATGTGAAAGCAGCCAAGACACCCATGGATAAGAACAAGCCTTTGCTCAAGGATGAAGATGGAGTAGAGGTTGATGTGCATCTGTACAGATCAATGATTGGCTCATTGATGTATCTGACTGCTTCAAGGCCAGATATCATGTTTTCTGTGTGTGCTTGTGCTAGATTCCAAGTGTCCCCAAAAGTTTCACACTTGGAGGTAGTCAAAAGGATTTTTAGGTACCTAAAGGGTCAACCAAAATTGGGTCTTTGGTATCCTAATAATTCACCACTTGACTTGAAAGCATACTCAGATAGTGACTATGCTGGAGCTACTATGGATAGAAAATCAACTACTGGAGGCTGTCAGTATCTTGGTCATAGGTTGATCTCTTGGCAATGTAAGAAACAAACAGTGGTAGCAAATTCAACAACTGAAGCAGAGTATGTTGCTGCTTCTAGCTGCTGTGGACAAGTGCTTTGGATACAGAACCAATTGCTGGATTATGGGTACAATTTTATGAACACAAAGATTTTCATTGACAACAACAGCACAATGTGTATTATCAAAAATCCTGTTTTTCATTCTAAAACAAAACACATAGAGATAAGACATCATTTTATTAGAGATTGCTATGAGAAAAAGCTAATTCAAGTGGTTAAAATACATACTGACAATAATGTTGCTGATCTACTTACCAAAAGTTTTGACATAAGTAGGTTTCAATTTTTAGTTGCTAGTATTGGTATGATCAATCTTTAAATCATAAACCATCTTATCTCTGTATGTTTTTGTAAAGTTTTGTAAGGATTTGTGCTGTTTGTTAAGTCAAAATTTGCTGTTGGTTAAGTTGTTTAGTTGTCTGCTGCTATGTCTACTTTGCTGCTGTTTTTGGAATATTCTTGCTTGTGTTTGTTGTTTGCTACTAACCTTTGCAGATACATATACAAAGACTCAAGTAAAGCAAGGAAAATTAAAAACTTCATTCATTCATTCCATTAGCAATGTACAGTGCAAGTTTTCTTACAACCATCATTCAAAAGAAATCATCAAAAGACTACAAGCTACATTGATTCCCATCCTACATCTTAGCAAAGTCTGGCATGACTTTGCTACGTGGTCCCCTGGTGCCCATAGCTTCAGACACCCTTGGGCAGGGGAGTGCAAGTACCACTGAACGTGGTGGTGGATTTTGCGGCTGGCTGGTAGAGGGTGCTGCTTTCTTCTGCTGGGTTTTCTTCTTTGGTATAGAGGGCTTCTTCTCAACAGAGGGTTTCTTCTCAACTGGACTTGGATTTGGCTGAGGAATGTGGACACTCCTTGCAAAAGCAGCTGCAGCTTTCTCCATTTGTCTCTGAAGTTCAGCGGTTATTGGATGTTTTGAAGGGATGGTTTCCCAAGCACCTTGGTAGTAAGTCATGTGTTTTGGCCAACCTTGCTGTTTCCCAGGCCAATCTGCTGTTTCGTCATCGCTTGACTCATCGAACGACGATGGTGTTGAGGGGAGTGGATCGGAGTATGATTCTTCTTTGATTGCTTTTCCTTTGTTTTGCGATGTGGATGCATTATTCGGAAGGTAACTAGCCCAACCTTGTGATTCATCCGATGATGAATCAGAAGATATTTCAATGATTGGCATCTTTGAAGAACTCATGATTTGAATGTTATTGGAGTTAGGGTTTTGAATTGGGGATTTGATTCAGTGATCAAGGCTTTATGGCGTTAAATATGGGGTTGGTATGGTATTTATGGAGGTAATTTTAACGAATTTGGGAATGTTGACTTTAGGTCAACACTTTCATAACTCTGCTGATGAGTTTGAAAGTTGAAGGGTCAAATTGTAAATTTTGGCGCGCTCTTAACCCTAATTAGATCAAAACGGTATCTTTCACCAATTTGATCTAATTTCATTTCAATTGCTCAAGAATTACATTGACTATCACCACGAACATCAATTCATAACCTTTCACCCAAAACCCCCAAATACAATGGCTCAAAGAACGTTTCCAGAAGAACACAATCAGATAGCATTTCTCAGTAAGGTCACTGCTGCTGATGGATTCTATGAAGTTATGGATTTCCTGAGTGCTTCGAAGTTAAGGTATGCGTTAACTGCTGATCCTACCATTTATACATCACATATGAAGCAATTTTGGTCCACTGTTAAGTTGGATGTATTAGATGGTGAGGAACGATTGGTAGGTAGTGTAGATGGAGAGAATATTGTCGTTAGTGAAACCACAATTAAGAGAACTTTACGCTTATCAGGCACCCCAACACCCCCTACTATTACCCCAGATGTAGTTATGACTGAGCTTGAGACTTTTGGATATGAGCGACCTGAGGCTGGTAGTACATTATTGAAAGGACGTCTCTGTTCACATTGGAAGTTTTTACTGCATACTCTACAACACTGCCTGTTTCCCAAAATAGGTGGATGGAATGAGTTTAGTGCTTCTCAAGCTATGGCTTTGGTATGTTTAGCTACAGGGCAGCCCTTTGATTTCTCTGGTATGATATTTGAAGGGTTGAAGAAGTTTGTTAAAAAGAAGTTTTACTTGTACCCAAGGTTTCTACAACTTATAATTAACAGACAGCTGAGGGAACCTTTGAGGCATGTACATGTTGAGCCCTGTAGTAGAATGGCCATCAAGATGTTTGCATTTCTAAAGAAGAATGGTAAAGGATTTTCTGGTGTTATAACTCCCTTAACTGAGCACATCTTGCATGTAGTGGCTGAAGTAAATGAGGATGAAGAGGCTGGAACACCCACAGCTTCCCATCACACATCCTCATCAACAAGTTTAAATGAATCAGTGTCACATGAAACCCAAAACACCCAATCACCTAGGAATTCACAAGAGGGCATTGTGCAACCTCAGGCCAATGTCAGTATGGTAGCAGATGAGGCTGATACAGGTGTTGGAGGTATCATGATGGAAGAGGCTGGCACTACTGTTTCCAACTTAGTAGTTGAACAGGACAGTGTCAACATAATTAAGACCTCAACCATGGCAACATCATTTGTAGAAGGTTCTCAGGAACCTGATACAACTGGTGGTAACCCCAGCCAAATGGATTTTATGGGGGGCTCAGATGTTCATCCTAGGGATGAGACTGAGTTTATGTCCAAAGATTCACCTCTCAGAGAAGGTAACACATCTCGAAGTGATGAGGACAGAGATGAACATATTGAATTGATGGACACTTATGTACATATGGACATTGCAAATGATACACCTCTCGGACCAGGTCACACAGGTCGAAGTGTTGATGCTAGTATTGAACTTGATACTGATGATTTGACGGCTAAAACACCTGTACAAAATGTCAATTCCAATGATCAACCTCTCGGGTCAGGTTACACAGACCGAAGTTGTGAGGATATCCTGAAAAAATTGAAAGAATTGACGGAAAATTGTACACAATTGTCAAAGGAGGTGCTTGATCTGAGAAAGGAATTAAAGACAGTCAGAGCTACTCAAGGTGCTGAAATTAAAAGACTTAAGTTAAGGGTTGCACACCTTGAGGGGAGGCTCAAGAAGAGGTCCAAACCAAGTTTGGAAGAGGATGCTTCCAAACAGGGGAGGAATGAACAACAAGAGGCTGTGATGAATGATAAGGATCAAGAGGATGTGATAGGTTCAGGGGAGGTTGTAAAGGAAGCTGTTGAAAATATGGATGTGGGTGAAAATAGTGAAAAGGGTGACTCTGCTGGTGAGGATCACTCTGCTGAAAGGTTAAAAGTTTCTGCTGATGATATTGAGAAGAGTGCTGGAGTAAAAGACTCTGCTGATTCAGATGATGATCAGATGACCTTAGCTCAAGTGCTGCTGAACATGCACAAAGAAACTAAAACACCTACACCATCACAAACACAACCTGTTGCTGACTCTGCTGAAGAACTTGTAAGAAAGAAAAAGTTGGCTGATGAACAAGCTCAAATTGCTCAGGATGAAGAGTATGCTAGAAGAGTTGCAGCTGAAGAAGAAGGAAATCAGTCTCAACTTATGGAAAGCTCTTCATTTAAAGAGATTAGTCAAGAAGAATTAGATGAGCAATTGCAATATTTCATTGATTCTGATATGATTATAAGAGGTCAAGCAAGGTTGATATCAAATGATGAGCAGTTGGATGGAGCTGAAAAGACAAAAGAACTTGTTGAGTTCATACTTAGAAAGAATGGATTGACTAAGTGGGAAGATCTGATTTTAAGGATTAAAGAGGCACAAAAGCATGGTTACAAGCAAAAGTCATTTTCAAGGAAAGCATTGGTTAAAGATATGAAGTACTATTTGAAGAATGCAAGAGGCTATCAGATGAAGGATTTCAAAGGCAAGTCAGATCACTTAATTGAAAAGGAGTTTTATGAAACTTATGCTAAGCTTAATCCAAGAAAAGTTTCTGAAACGAAAAGAAAGCCAGAGGGTATGGGATCTGAAAATGTGAAAGCATCTGGAAGTGGAAGTGTTTCAAAGAAACAAGATGACAAGGAAACCATGGAGTTTGAGAGAGAAGAAGTTAAGAAGGTTATTGGTTATAAGAGGACAGGTAAGAGAATAAAGCAGATGGCTAGAAAGAAGAGGAAGACTGAGTCATTGGTAAAGAGTGACTCTGAAAAAGAAGAAAGTAATGAGCATCATTTTGAGGAAGTAACTGCTGAGGATATGAAAAGAACAATGGATATCACAGTACATGTAACACAAGAGGAACCAGAGATAGTCAATGCAGTTCCTTTAGATACAAAATATTCAATCATCTCTTATGCACATACAGTCAGAGATGGAAGTGAAGCTTACTGGGAGTTTAAGAGGTCTAATAATATGTATTATGGATTTGTTAGATTTTCTCAGATGCTACATTTTATGGATAGAGATGATGTGGTGCAGACATGGAGATTATATAAAGAAAAGTATGGTGATACTAGACCAGAAGTGATGTATGAAAGAATTCACTATTACTTTTTAAAGAACATGTTTGAACCTGATGAGAGAGATATTGAATGGAGAGATTTGTTGAACTCCAGAGTTGATAGGTGGTATTTGTATCAATCTTGTGGAGTACATGAATTAGTTTGTAAGGGTGTCAAGGTCTACATGCTTGTGGAGAAGGATTACCCTTTGAATAACAATACAGCAGTGATTACTCAGATGTTAAAGCCTGGTATGTTGACATTGCAGAATAGTTATTTTTCAGATGCTCAAGCTTATAAATTGATAACAAAATATGAGAAGATTCTTGAGTCAAAGACATCAAAACAGTAAGGTGTTTGGAAGCATCCTCCTGGTGGTTATTTGGATTGAAGGAAACTTGATGATTTTTGATGAAAAATATCAAGTTTAGGGGAGGATTGTTGGGTCTGAAATGCTGCTGATTCGAAGAATTACAACTCTGCTGGATAGTTATGTAACTCTGCTGATTAGCACAAGAACTCTGCTGTTTTGGTAACTCTGCTGGTTTGGTATAATAGGCACATTGTAACTCTACTGCTAGCTCACGAAGACTCTGCTGCTAGAAGGATTACTCTGCTGTTTATTAATTATGTAAAGTATGTTAAGATAAGTATAGAAAAGATACGTATGAATATTTTTCTTGTATAGGAAGTCTTGTAAACCGACTAGGACTCCTTACGCTATAAAAGGAGGTTCTAGGGTTAGAGTTAGAGATCGATTGATTGGTAATCTTAGCATACGCATTGTTTTACACTTCAAGGTTTCTTGTAACCCTATTGCTGTTCAGAGCAATCGTATTAATATATTGAAGTGTTGTTTGATAATTCGTTTGTGTTTATTCTTCTTAAGATCAAATATTAGTTTCCGCATAATATTTGATATTCAACTCAAGATCAGTTTCTATACTAATTACCTTAGATTTATCTAAAGTAATTAACAAGATCGTGAAGCTCAACTGGGATCAACAATTGTATTAGTTATTAACACAAATAGATTAACTTTCTAGTTAACTCTAATCGTGTAAAGGGACCAACAACACCAAGTAAAAAGCTTTGAATCCCCACTTATCGTCTCACTTATCAACCATTTCTTCACTATAGCTACCGAGAAAGAACCGTCCGATCCAAAGTTCCACTTCCAATAGTCCTCACGGTTTGTTAAATGGGTATCTGAAATCAATCTCTGGCATTCTAACAGCTCGGCTACCTCTTGTTCAGATGTCGGATACTTTGTCCACTTCCCATGAAACAGCGTCGGATTCCCCCATCCATCCAATACGATCAACAACCTTGCACCATTTGTTTTTTTCAAGCCGAAAGAGCGTCGGGAATAAATCTTTTAACGGACTATCGTGCAGCCAAACATCCACCCAAAACCGAATAGTAGAACCTTTCCCAACAACTCCTTTAATCATGCTTCCAAACCCGATATCTTGAACCTTAATCTTGTGACCGAACGATACAATCTTTGTCCAAGTTCCTAAAAATCGAGTGTTGCATCTAACCATATCCCATTTCCTTTTAGTGCCATGTATTGCGTCTATAGTTCTCTTCCACAAAGCATCTGGTTCAAGGCGATATCTCCATAACCATTTTAGTAAAAGCGAATTGTTAGACCACTCAAGTTTAGTTAAACCCAAACCACCATTCTTTTTAGAGCAAGTCACCTTCTCCCAACGAATCCAATGAATTTTTCTCTCTTCCGAACCACCTCCCCATAAGAAATTCTTTATCAAAGACTCTAGTTTTTTAATGACGCCAACCGGAGCCTTATATAAAGAAAAATAGTATGTTGGGAGACTTTCAAGAACCGATTTTATCAACGTAACTCAGCCGCCAATGGAAATAGTATTTGCTTTCCACTTGGAAAGCCTAGATGAAAAAACTTTCACCACCGGATCCCAATTATTCACCCTATTCATATTCGCCCCAACCAAATTACCCAAGTACACGAAAGGAACCTCTCCTACCTTACATCCAAAGCCATCCGCTAGAAGTTGAACCTCCATTCTGCTCTTTCCCACTCCATACAAAATCGACTTGTTGAGGTTTATTCGTAAACCCGAACACAAATAAAATATTCTTAGGATCCTTCGCAAATTGTTAAAATTAAAATTCGACCAATCTCCCAATATAATCGCGTCATCGGCATATAATAAATGGTTTAACTTTGGACCTCCGTTTGCTAAAGTCACCCCATCAAAAGCTCCAATTCTATCAGCCTTATTAAATAAAGCCATGAGAGCCTCCATAACTATGATAAACAAGAAAGGCGAAATAGGATCCCCTTGTCTAATACCTTTGCTACACTCAAATTCAAACGTAGGAGAACCGTTGACCAAAACCGATGATCTCGCCGAAGATACCACTCCATATATCCTCTTACACCAAACTTCTGGAAATCCCATTTGATGCATAATAGACATTATAAATTGCCAATGTACATTATCATACGCCTTTTCGAAATCTATTTTGAACATGAAAATCTCCTTCCCCGTTCTTCTCGCCCATGACATAATTTCACTAATTATCAAAGGACCATCCAGAATATATCTTCCCGCCAAGAAAGCCGATTGAGTCTCCGAAGTGATACTACCCATAACCCCCTTTAATCTATTAGCCAAAACTTTGGACACCACCTTACTTACCAAACCGATCAAATTAATTGGACGATATTCTCCAAGACCCACCGGGTCACAAACTTTAGGTATCAAAGTAATAAAAGAGGACCCAACCCCCCGGTTAATTTTACCCGTCTCATAAAACTCCAAAAAAATATTCCGAAAATCCTCCTCAAACAAGTTCCAAAAATGTTTAAGGAAACGAAAGTTAAAACCATCCGGACCTGGCGCTTTATCATCCCCTCATTCGAACACCGCCTCCTTTATTTCTTTGTCAGTAAACTGCCCAATCAAACCATTAGCCTCATCTTCAGTAAGTGTTTTCAATCCTTCACAAACCAACGATGGCCTAATACTCTCGACCTCTTTGAATTTATTTTTATAAAATTTGAAAACCTCTTTCTTGATTTCAGTTGGCCGCGATATCCAATGACCTTCCACCATCAACCCCGGAATAGAATTACTAACCTTCCGCTTGTTAATCGCTCCATGAAAAAATCTAGAATTTTCATCCCCATCCTTTGCCCATTTAACGCGAGCTTTTTGTCTCAGATCTTTTATCTGCATATCTTCTAATTCCACTATCTTTCTTTTCGCTTCCTCAAAAACCCATAGCTCAACATCCGATAACTCTCTATCTTCCATGATCAATTCCAAATCATTAATATCCTTTTTCAAACTTTCTTCTTCTTCACAGGCCAAGTCCTTATTTTTTTTCTCCATTCCACGATCACTGTTTTCAAATGTCTAAGTTTGTGGATAAAATCCACATCCGGAACACCACATCCATTAAAATCCGCGACCGTGTCCGAGACCAACCCATTAAAATCCGGCCTATCCATCCACGAGTTAAAGAAGCGAAAAGGTTTCAGACCAAAATTTTTAGTACCGATCTTCAAAACAAGGGGACAATGATCCGATTTTTCACGCGCCAATGCTCTATAAGTTGCGTTTGGCCAAGCATTAAGAAAACTCCATGACACAAAAATTTTATCAATTCGACTAAGTTTCTTCCCCGAACAGAAATTAAATTTTCTGTCACGAAGAGAATACTCGTGTAAACCTGTTCCATCAATAAATTCATTAAAATCGCGAGCCGCCACGAGATCAAACATTGAATTCTTCCGTTCCGCTTTATCCCTCACACAATTGAAATCCCCACCAATGACCCAATAACCATCCAAATCATTAAGGTGCTGTTTGGTGTGTGTGTTTTGAACGGTATGGATTGATAGCAATGATAAATCCATTGTTTGGTAGCATTTGAGTATACTGACACACGGTATGAATACCACAAAATTCATTCCACTTATAAGTGGTATCTTTCGTCTGACAGAAGAAGGTAATGGAATATTTTTTAATTTTTTTTTGTCTTTTTCTTACTCCGGTATATTTTATTTTTAAATAAAGTATTTTAATCTAATTTATTTATAAAATAAATACATTTTTAATATTATTTAATAGTTTTCTCTCTCCTAATCACTCATTTATTTTCTCTCTTTTCATTTAATTCAAAATCTATACTTTTTCTCAAACCTTTCCCCAATCTTTCAAACCTTTCCCAAATCCGAATCCAATTCCAATCTCACTTACGAACCAAACGCACCCTAATAATCCTCTCCAACTCATTCCAAAGCTGTCTCTTAGCAACATTAGTTTGAGGGCCGTATACATTCAAAAAATTACATCGTTCCCCATTGTCTATGAGCACGCCCGAGACCAATAGATAAGAAACCCCTTTCACCATCGATTCTTGCCTAAAACATTTCGGATCCCACAATGAAATGACACCTCCCGAGCGACCATTTGCCTCTACCCATGCACCTCTATAATCACCAACTCCCCAAAACCTATCCACATTAACCCCTACAAGAGAAGAGAATTGGATTTCCTGTAACATTATGAATCCCACCTCATGTTTGATTCGTAATTCCCGGACCCAATCACTTTTACCTTTCTTCCCCATACCTCGAATGTTAAGCGAAAGAACATTGATGAGTGTGTAAATACTCATCATTTCTTTCACATTTAAGCTACAGAAACAGTCAAAAATACTTTAAAAAGTCTAAAAATCTATTAAAATATCATCTGACTGTGTTTTTATAAGTTTCAGGAAAAAAACAAACAATAAATGGCATAATTTGCATTTTAGTCCCTGAACTTTCAGAATTTGGCAAATCTAGTCCCTAGAATCTAAAAAAGTGGAATTTATCATTCAAGGTCCCTAAAATAATCTTAATTGTCAAATTTGGTCCTTGAATGATTGTTTGAGCAAAAATTACAAAAAGGTCCCTCAATTTTGAAAAGTGTCAAAAATGGTCCCTGGGTTATTTAAAATGGAAAATAAATAATTATAACCCTTGTATTATTTATCTTGGCAATTTTAGTCCTTGGAATAAAGTTTGGGAAGATGACAACTCAGCCCTAAAAGTTTCAGCAAATGGCAAGTTTAGTCCCTATGCTTATTATAAACCAAAATCCGGATCAAACTTACCCCATTAAATCCAAAACACAACCCAACCTAAACTAAATACCCATTACCCATTTACCCAACCCAGTTAATTACCCAAGCCCAATCAAAACAAGCCCAAAACCTTAACTGAGTTTAAAAACTCAGTCAAACCCCCTTTGACCCGTCTCTTTCCCACTCACCCCAGCCATAACCAGTCATCCCCCCAGCTGGCTCATCCACCTCATTCCCCCTCCTCTACAAGTCACCTAACATGCCAAAACCAATAAATGCTTCCTTCCCACTCCCCACTAGCAAAATCAGAAGAAATAATCAAAATCTACTTTTGCCGCCAAAATGACAAGTGGATGAACAAGATGAAATTGAGCTAATTGGATGGTAGGGATGCATTGTGGATGTCGACTAAGTATTATCCCAGTTCAAAGTTAGTATAAATAGTGTGTAATGTAGCTTTAATTAAGTGTGTGGAAATTTAGTGTAAAAGTAGTTAATCGTATTTCCATTCCCAGTATTTGTACTTTGTAATTTTCAATTTCAATCAATCAATACAAGTATCTTTAGTGTATTTGTTTGTTGATTATTGTCAGTAGTAATAATTTATGCATTGTTCTGATTTTCACTTGACACTGAGAATTAGTTCATTAATAAGTAGTATATAAAATAGCTTCTTAGCTGTTTTTAATAGCTTATATAAGCTTCTCATAGCTTATTATAAGTTATTTGTAGTGTAATTTGTTCTAAATTCCAAGATTCAAGAATGGTCAATGAAAGTCAACTGATGGTCAATAAGCTAATTTTGGGTGATTAAGCTAATTCAAGAAGCTTCTCTGGGTTATCTAGCTTGTATTTGACAAGCTTGATTGGTCCTTGGTTCCTTGTTCTTTGTGCATCAGCTGTTGCAATTGTAAGCATTTTCTCAATTTTTGGCATAATTTATCTAAGTACTGTTTTAGTGCTTATTTTCAGCTTATCATTGTTCCTATGTGCTACTTGTTAGTTTCTAAGTTCACTTGATTCAGCTTTGTCAGTAGTATCCATAGTATAATATCATTTTCAATACTTTGCTTAAAAAACCATATAAAAGCCAAAAATAGTCATTACTAGTATTGCTTATAATTGTGCTTAACTCTGTATTAAAAGTTGCTATTTAGTGTTCATATAAGTTATTAGATCAGTAATATCAGAACTTTTAGTTTGAAAATTGGTTTTTCCTTTGTTAATCCAAATCAGTCACAATATAAAGGACTGTTTGGATTTTGCTCAGTCAGTAGGTAAAATAAGTGTGTACTGTAGATTGGTCATTTGACCAACTTTGCATAAGCTTTAAGTAGCCAATATAAGCTGTTTTTATAATCTCTTAAGCCTATTAGACAGATTTAGCCATTTCTTAGTTGCTGTGTAAATTTTGGGCAGTCAAAAGCTCAAATAAGCCATTAGCAGCCACAAGCTGATTTTGGCTTTATTCTTGGTTGTTTTAAGTTCATTATAGCCTATATAGAATAACCATAATAGGTGTTTAGGTCTGCTTTGGTCTGTGCACAAAATTGTGCAAGTCTGCACAAACAAAATCAGCAGAACCATGGTTCTGAGCAGCTGAACTTGTGCTCAATTGGAGTACAATTGGTGTGATTCTCATAGGGCTTTTGTGATTTTTAGATTCTCAGTAGTGCTAGCTTGCTTTTGCCCCCCTTAAGTTTCACATAAACTGCTTATTGGTGTGCTTATTCTTGCCTGCAAGCTGGGTCCATTCCTGATTTTTTTGTGCATAGTTTTCAAATCAGCTCATCTACTTATTAGCTTAATACTTGTGCTTATTTGCATATTCAAGTTGTTCTGTGTTTAATATTGTTGTTTAATCCATTCCTGAACTTTTGGGAATTTTTGGATTCCATTTAGCTTATTTTGGACTTATTAGCTTATAGCTTATCTGCCCAAATTAGCTTATTTGGCTTAGTGAACTTTTCATTTTATTTTTCCCAGCTTCCTTATAATATTTTAGCATTATCTGTAATTTTTCATAATTTTCTGATCAGTTTTAATATTTTTAATCATTTTAATTAGTAGCTAATAGTATTTAAATCATAATAAATAGAAAAATAATCAAAAAAATATAATTCCAATTTTCATAATTTTCTTTTGTCATTTTTAATCTAGGAAAAATATAAAAATATTTTTAGGACTTAAAAACAAACGAAATAGAAATATAGTGATAGCTTCTATTTAATAGAATTTATCTTTTTAAATTTTAATTAAGTAGATTTCATTTTTATAATTTTCTTAGCTTCTTATCATTTTAAAGTATTTATAGAAAAATTTTCAGATTTTTCTTTGATCTTTTAGTATTTATTAGAATTTTAATTAGTTTAAATAATTATTAAATAGTTTTTAATTAATAATAATTAATTAATAAGTTAAATAAATAATTTTCTTTTTTCAATAATTTTCTTTTATTATTAGGGTTGTAAAAATATAAATTTCATATCCGTAGGCCTTTTATTTCTTAAAACTCACTTTTTATTTTGTACGTTTACGTTTATTTAAATTTAAACGTACGTTTTTAGGTTTTTTATACGTTTTTAAGTAATTTGGTTTCCAGTTCTTGTTTATATAGCTTGGTTAAAGCTATTTTCTTATCTCATTAGTGTAATCAAAATCATAATCCCTTTTCTGTTCAATAACTCTTGATCACAATCCGTTTTAAAGCACAATTTCACACTTCGCTGGGACTTAAACGACCCGGGGATAAAACTATACTCCTTGGATTATTGCATTGTGTCCTTGATAGTTTGACTTTGTTTGACCAAACATTCATAGTACAACCGATTGAAAACGCTCATCCACTACCACTTTTAACACCGAATCTTGAAAGTCCTCAATATCATTAGCACCCAACGCTTTCCCCAATTTAACCGTTTCAGACACTTCAAAAGTACGTTCTTTCTCAACATGTACATCATTTTTAGCCAAAGTATTAACAACTCCAGAACCCGAATCGGCACAGGAGTCCACTTCTCTAGACTCAATATAAATCCCTTTATTAAGATCCGGAGTAGCGAAAACCGTTGTATTATCCACTTCTTGATCTCTCGGGCCAGGATTGACCGCTTCTATTAAACGATACAAATCAAACGGGTCACTACTATCTTCACGGGGGCGTTTCTTAGGCCTATCCTGCTCTGAATTCGATCTTGATCCACTTCTATAGACACTCTTGCGATGGAATTTACCCCTTTTTTTTATTTTCCTTCGCCAACATTAAACTCATTGACAGCAGAGCTAACACCCGTATCATCTTCAATCTCCCTACCCATGCTTCCAAGTACATTGTCTTCAGCTTGCGGCTCACTATTCTGACTCTTACCATCATACTGCGAATCACTCTTATGAACCTCCTCTTCCAACGAGTCACTAGACGAGTCTGAACTTTCCGTTGTCTCCTCTTCATCATCAAACAAGCAATCAGGAATCCATTCCCCTTCTTCTTCCTCTACCCAAACCATATACGATTGTTCCTTCCATTTAACATTCAGTTTCTCCTTAAACCTACCCGCCTTATTGCACAAAATTGCGATAGAAATACTCGAGAAATCACTATCCGTCTCTATAATCTGTGCCTCGTGAACCACCTTCCCATACTTGGCTCCTATAACGTTAAAAATATGGTTCATGCATAAATGAACAGGCACACCATGCACCTTCAACCAAGCTATCCGTTCCACGTCAAAATGTTGCCCTTTCCAACCCTCCAAATACTCAAACCAATCAGACCACACATCCTTAGCATCTAGTAAAGTCCCCATCTCTTCCTTACAATTAAAAACCAACATAACCCCAAACCCTCCAATGTATTTGACATCAAACTTCTTGAAACCTGTCTCTCTCAAATGTTTTCTAAGAGAAACAAGAACAGAAAATGATTTCACCTTACCAATCAATGCCCTATCGAACCACTGAACAAAAGCTAACACATTGTCGTCAATCTTGATCACCTCCGTATCATCATTCAGTTCTTTATTAGTTACCATATCCCGAAAAGACCTCTCCCCCACAAAGTTTGAGAACTGAACGTTTGCTTGAGTTTCTCGATCTTGTGATGTGTGATCCGTCCCATTACTATTTTTGTCCACCTCCTTCGGCCGCCTCCGATCTGTCTCCTCCCTATGATAGTATTCAGATTGCTGTTTTTAGAAGATTGTCCAAAATTTTGAAGTTTCCTTAAATACTTTTTATCCTTTGTTGAAGAATAATTAGTATTCATAGAAGACTTTTGATAAATCACCTATATAAAACATTCTTGGAGCAATAATCTTTTTATTTCTTATAAATTCATCCTTTTTCTTTGTACTAAAACATTTTATTTCTCGTAGCAATGTTTTTATTTTTTTTATTTTTTATTTATTTACGGTAATTAGCTGCTCCCAAAGCACAAGCCCACATAGGATGTTTCTCAAGAATGTTTGGCATAGAGCCTTTGATAGCTTTTGAGAGCTTCACCTTTTGATAGATAGCTTATGAGAGCTTGAACTTTTAAAATAAGTTATCTTTTTATACAAGTTTTGTTTGACAAGATATTTCATCAGAGCTTGTGCAATCCAAATGATATTCTTTAAAAGCTACTTAAATTAGCTTTTGAAGGATGGGGAAGCTTTTAAAATGCTTAATTAAATTAATGCCCTTGAAATAATATTAAAATATTTTTTTAATTGAACGTCCTTTTATGTCATTTCACATGTTTGATAAGCTCCAACTAATTTTACAAAACATATCATCTATTTTAAAGCGTATGATGTTAAAAAGCGCCTATAAGCTTGTTAATTCAAACAAAGCATATTTTAAAAGTCAGTTTATTATAAAAGGTTAAACTCTCAAAAGTTAGCTTATCTATACTATATATAAAGGAAAAACTAAAAAGTGAAAAGTTGAAACTAGGAGTGTAATCGAGTCGAGCCGAGCTCTAGCTTAACAGGGCTTGAGCTTGGCTTGAAATTTATAAGTTAGGGTTGAGCTTGGCTTGATAGCTTGACAAGCTTTAATCATCCAGGCTTGAGTTTGGCTTGAAAAATCCGATTAAAGCTTGAGCTCGGCTTGAAAAGCTTGAATGTATATAAAAACATTGTATCATATAGCCAAACTCATCAATAAATATATGTATAAAGTAAAACAAACTTAAACCATAATAGTCAACCTCACTAGTTTTTAAACAAATGATAACACTATAACAGTCCACAGTCCACAGTCCAAGAAGTGTGAAGAATACAAAAGGTTTGGATTAATTAGGTTTAAATGACCTTCTAGAATGCATGTTCAATTATTTACAAAGTAAGTCTTTATAATTATGTTAATACTCAAATTATCCCTAGTTAGTTATATGAATTTATAACGAAAATATATTTATATTAAAGCTCAAAAAAGATTGATAGGAGCTCGAGCCGAGCTATCAAAAGCTTGAGCATGGCTTGTTATATGTTTCGAGCTAATTTTTGGGCTTAAGCTTGATAAAAGCTTGACTCAATCGAGTCAAGCTCGAGCTCGAGCTGCTTGATAAAAGTTTAACTTGATTGCAGCTCTAGTTGAAACTAAAATAGGAAATGTTTAATACATATGTTTCAAAAGGAAACTATTAATACATATCGAAAACCAGATTGACCCGGGACGCTTCATTTGACCGGTTTTTTGACCTAACCCGTCGGGTTGACCCGGTTTAAATTGACCCGTTTTTCGATCAGAACGGTTCAAGCGATTGAACCACCCGGGTCGAACCGGATTTCAAAACATTATGTTTAATCCCCAAATCCTCAAACTTTTATTATTTTTCGTTTATAACCCATAAATTCTTTTTTATCACGAAAACTATCTACTACTATAAAATCTCGTTGCTATGCACGGGTAGTTGTCTAGTATTTATATATTAGCCGACTATCATAAAGTCAGTTATTATGTTGTCTTTGGGCTTGACCCATTTGTATAGCTTTTGGATTACTCCCTTATTATATATTGACTTATTGGTTTAATGAGAATCATGGCAAGTTAGCCGACTATTATGGTAATCAAAACAAAACTGATCTCATTCTAAAAATTCTCTAACAAACCCCCCCACCCCCTCCTTCTCCCCTTCTCCCTGATAATGGCCGGTGATGACAATCCTCCTCCTAACCCTCCACCTCCTACATCGATAAACTCATCCCCTTTGGTGTAACTAGCATCTTCAATAATGTACCCGTCAAATTTAGTATTGAAAAAATGAACTACAATTCATGAAGTTCATTTTTAAGAAGCACCTCGGTAGTCTGGGCCACAAGAAACATACGGAAGGTTCATCCGCAAGCACAACCACTATTGGTCCTGATTGGGATAGGCTTGATGATCTTGTCAAGATGTGGATTCTTGGCACGTATAACAAATCATTGCAAAATCAATTGGTGACTACACCGGGTGGTGCAAAAGATCTATGGGTTCACTTGAAGGACCTCTTCCATGACAATGAAGTTTCATAGCAAATTAGCCGACTATTAGGGTGCGTTTAGTTGGGGGAAAACACCCTTGTTTTCCACAAAATGTTTTGTGGAAAACAAGGAAAATAGAGAACGCGTTCAAATAAGCGTTTTCCAACAAAATGTTTTGTAAAACACAAAATCCCCTATTTCCTAACTTAACAAGGAAAATTACAAGACAAAATTAAGTTGTTTTCCTTTGTAACCCTCAACCATCTCTCCCCTTCTTCAAAATAGAAAATACAAGCATCAACTAAACGCGTTTTCTATATTTTCAAGTGTTTTGTAGAGATAAATTTCCCTTCCAAATTTTTACAAAACTAGAGATAGAAAACAAACGAATTTTTTCTCCAACTAAACGCACCCTTAATATTTGTATTTTGCAGTTACTTGTTTATGGGTATCTCAACTACGATGGTTGGTGGATAGAAAATGTCAATTACAATCATTGTTCACACTATAAAATTCATTGAGAATCCAAACTAGATTAATGGAATATCATACAAGTAGTTGGATACGTATAACACATGTTTTTTATACATTACAGAAAGTAAATGATTGGCTTAAGAAAAATCAACCTTTACCGTAATTGTTGATTTATTGGGCAACGTTTGTAAGTCGGGAATCGTATCATTTTTGTCAAAATATAAATTTTCTAATAAGGAATATAAGTGATAGTTAGAGGAGCCAAGTATTATATTCGTTTTACTTATAAAAATAATCCTTATGCCTCATTGTGAATGTGAACGAAGGTCAACCAAAGGTGTGAATCAACTTAGAAAAATTATCATATTACCTTAGAAAAATTATCATATTAGACGGTTTTGGGTGACACAAAATGTAAACTACATAGTATAAACAAATTAGAGTAAACTGCAAAAATCATCCCTGAGGTTTGTGTAATTTCGCAAGAATCATCCCTATCTCAAACGTTTAGCATTAAACATCCTCAAGTCCACAAACGTTTGGCATTAATCATCCCTGAGCACTAACGTCGTTAGTTTTACCCGTTAAGTGTTAAAATAATATTTGCTCGTTAGTCCCCCCGTTAATATTTTTTGCACCGTTAGTCCTCATTTTTTAAAATGAATTAAAAAGGGCAGCATAGGCACGAACTCGCGTTAAACTCGTTTTTATCCGTTTTCTATTTAACCTTTTTTTATGGCTTAAACTCGTTTTTATCCGTTTTCGTCTGTTTTTTTACGTTTTCGTCTGTTTTTATACGTTTTCATCCGTTTTTTAACGTTTTCGTCCGTTTTTATAGGTTTTCGCCCCTTTTTTTTCATTTTCGGCTGTTTTTTACGTTTTTGTCCGTTTTTTACGTACTAGTCCGTTTTTTTTCGTTCTCGTTCGTTTTTTTTCGTTTTCGTCTGTTTTTTACGTTTTCATCTGTTTTTACACGTTTTTGTCCGTTTTGTCCGTTTTTAACGTTTTCGTCCGTTTTTAAATGTTTTCGCCCATTTTTATACATTTTCGTCCGTTTTTTTATGTTCTCGTCCTTTTTTTTCGTTTTCGTCCGTTTTTTTACGTTTTTGTCCATTTTTTTTTACGTTTTTGTCCGTTTTTACGTAAAAAAAAAAGGGACAAAAAAGTTAAAAAAAACAGACGAAAACATAAAAAAAAACGGACGAAACGTATAAAAACAGACGAAATTGGACAAAAACATAAAAAACCATACGAAAACAAAAAAAAAAAGGACCAGAACGTAAAAAAAGGACAAAAACTTACAAAAAACTAACGAAAATGTATAAAAACGGGCAAAAACCTATAAAAACGGACGAAAACGTAAAAAAAATGACAAAAGCGTATAATAACGGATAAAATGTAAAAAAACTGACGAAAATGTATAAAAATGGGCGAAAAACTATAAAAACGGACGAAAACGTAAAAAACGAACAAAGGCTTATACAAACGGATAAAAACGTAAAAAAAAGGAACAAAAACGTAAAAAAACAGACGAAAACGTAAAAAAAACCAGACTAGAACGTAAAAAACGGACAAAATCGTAAAAAACGGATGAAAACGAAGAAAAACGGATGAGAACGTAAAAAACGGACAAAAATGTATAAAAACGGGCAAAAACCTATAAAAACGGACGAAAACGTAAAAAAACAGACAAAAACGTAAAAAAACAGACGAAAACGTAAAAAAATGGACGAAAACGTATAAAAACAGACGAAAACGTAAAAAAACGGACGAATATTATTTTTGCTGCCCTTTTTAATTCATTTTAAAAAATGAGGACTAACGGT
Organism: Artemisia tridentata subsp. tridentata; assembly: GCA_021014915.2. Taxonomy (NCBI): domain Eukaryota; kingdom Viridiplantae; phylum Streptophyta; class Magnoliopsida; order Asterales; family Asteraceae; genus Artemisia; species Artemisia tridentata. The sequence continues at coordinate 273,215,859 of CP139507.1, read as the reverse complement.
GCAAAAAATATTAACGGAGGGACTAACGGGAAAATATTATTTTAACACTTAACGGGTAAAACTAACAACGTTAGTGCTCAGGGATGATTAATGCCAAACGTTTGTGGACCTGGGGATGTTTAATGCTAAACGTTTGAGATAGGGATGATTCTTGCGAAATTACACAAACCACAGGGATGATTTTTGCAGTTTACTCAACAAATTATTACTAGAGTTAATTTCAAAAATGGTCCATGTGGTCTGTCGGGTTTAACGCTTTTAGTCCATATACTTTAACGGGTTTGGTCCCTGTGGTTGCGACCCATGACGGGTTTAGTCCCTTGACCAATTTTTCTGTTAGTTTGACTATTAAGTTGGTCATGTGACGTGCACATGGGAGGGTAATTGTGTCTTTTCTGTGTCTTTTCATTCACAAAGACCACCCTCACCACTACCCACCACTACAAACACCATCCCGTATTCAATAATTCAAAACCCTGAATCAAAAACAGAAAATTCATAGTATTTATTCATGGTTTCACAAATATTTTTGAAAACCTCATCATCAATCTTGAAAGATAAACAAGAACAAAAATGTTTTCTATGAATAAATGATCTCAGATTTTTTCTCATCCTTGATCTATAACAAAGATATCCACAAAATTTCAAGATCTCCAAAAACCCATCATAGATCATGAAAAAACATCAAACCCCCAAAATACCATGATTAAAAACCAAACCACAAGCTTATAACAATACTACTTTGAGTTATCTAGTTTTAGATTTGATGATTTTACAAAAGAAGGCTCAGATAAAGCTGTGACATCCACACAGTCAATTAGTCTTACAAGCACATAAACTGATCAAGTATGAAAAATCATGTCTAATTAGGCAAAAAGAACATAAAGAAGTCACAGTATCTATCAATTAAGCAATATATCATTTGACCACAACATAAATATAATTACCTACAAACCACAAGGGGTGACCCAGCGGTAAGAGTACCAACCTTCCAAAGAGGAGGTCAAGGGTTCGAATCCAACGGGGAGAAAATTAATCCCCTTCTGGCCACGGAGGTTCACCTGCGCTGACTCCGGGCTATCCAAAAAGGGTAGTCGCCGTGGGATTAGTCGGCTCGCAATGTTGAGTCGGAAACCCATGTTTACCAATATATATATATATATATATATATATATATATATATATATATATATATATATATATATATATATATATATATATATATATATATATAGGGGAGCTTTATTTTCAGAACTCTGTTAAGTGCGGGAACTACGAGAACTCCCCTAGACCAATCATATTTTTTTAAATATTAAATATTTTTATTTAATCAAAAGGGTATAATAGTAAAAGACAATTTCTATTTATTTGTTATTTTTTTTAATTAAAATTCGTTTCTTAAAATCCCATAATTTTAGGAATTTTTTTTTTTTTTTTTTTTTTTTTTTTTTTTTTTTTTTTTTTTTTTTTTTTTAAACTTTTTTATTTCCAGCATGCATTATTTGGAGAAAAAAAAAAAAAAGACTAGGTGCATGTATGTTTTATATGTACTAATTTTTTCCGACATGTATGTTATTTTTCATATGTAGTGCATAGGTGTTTTTATGTACTAATTTTTTCATTTTATTTTCGAGATGTAGTGCATAGGTGTTTTTTATATAATGTAAAATTATAACAAAACAAGAACATAAATGTTACATACAAAATTCAATATCAATTAAAATACAATTAAAAAACAAATTTCTAAAAAGTATAAATACATGAATCTAATCGATCAATACATGCATGCACTAATATATATAACGCAAACGAACATATGTGCACACTCATTATTATCAACATTTTTAGGAGTGAACATATATGCACGCCTTCAATAATCATATTTCTTCAAACGCCGCATTGTATCTATGTGTGCATCCACTTCTAATATCTTCATTGCTATCACCATCTTCATCAATCTGATACAAACATGCCCAAAAACAATTAAACCATAACCAAATAGTGTAAGTAACTTTCTAATCATAATAACTAGCCTAACATATATGCACAATCTATGTTCAATGAAATACAACCATGTTCAATGTAAAAACAAGTATGTTCAATGAATAACATGTATGTTTTATGAAAATCATGTTCAATGTAAAAACAAGTATGTTCAATAACATGTATGTTAATAACATGAAATACAGCCATGTTGAATGTAAAAACAAATATGTTCTATGAAAACGCTACAAGCCTACAATATCTTCTTCTTGCTAATAAATGGGATATGACATGTGTTAATAAGATGATTTTACCAACAAATTTATAGAACTCCACAATATCCTTTTTATAATCGACTCAATTGTCCAAACTGACATATACATGTACTTTCCACCAAACTAAAAACAACTTCAATGTTGCATAGAAAAATAACATTGACCATAGTTAATAACAACTTCACTGATTTATTTTTATTTGTTACTTAACGATGGTCAATCACCAATAGTTTTGTAGTTCCTAGGATAATAGAGTACATACAGTTTCTGCAAGGTATAAACATATAATCAATAAACAGGTAAACAAGCTTTAGACGTTCGGTTTTCGGGTAGCCGTGAACATGATTTTCAATACCCAAAACCAATCCAAGAACCATTATAAACTTCCGGTTATAACGTAACCATAAACCAATCCACAAACCAAATAACCCAAAACCGAGTAACCAATGTCAATATGGATCGGTTGGTTTTTTCGGGTCAACCCGATTAATGAACAACCCTTAAAAAATGGTTAGGCAATTACCTTCATTGTGTTATTGTTATTGACGTATGCATCGTGCCACCATAGTTCTTCAACCCACATCAACAAAAATGGTTCCCTCTTGTATCTAACTAAACACGGTTAACAAAAGAATAACATATAATTAATATAATTCGAATAAACCTATATCATAACGATTTAAAAGTTAACAATACAATAATAAAAACGCTAAACTTTAAATCAACCAAATCTTAGAACCCACCTTAAATTCGAATGTGTCAACAATGCAATACGGAGAGAGTAACCAAGCTTTTGAGAATTTGAGACCAAGAAATAGATAGATACATAGTGATTGTGATCCGGAAAAAATATGATAACCGTTTGTGAGTGTGGGAGAGAAAGAAGTGCCGTTCTTTTTTTCCTTGACCTAATTCTGTGGATCAAAAGTATCCCAATAAATTAGGGACAGTTAATTAGAGGCTTATTTTTAAATTCCGTAAATACCCTTCCAATTTTACAAAGAATGGTCCAATCTTTCAATTAATTACATTAATAGCACAACTAATTATAGCCATTGATCAAAAAATCTAACGGTTAAAAGGGAGTTCTCGCAGTTCCCGCACTTAACAGGGTTCTGAAAATAAAGATACACTATATATATATATATATATATATATATATATATATATATATATATATATATATATATATATATATATATATATATATAGGGGAAAGTTAAAATAAAAAGACAAATATCCGTACACTAAGTAAAAAGATTTTTTTTTTCAAAAAAGTTCACGAAAAAATCCTTAAAAATTCCACAAGATCGGGAATGTTGGTGCATAAAACTTTTGTGAAAGAAGTTTTTCTAATTTTGAGTTTTTATACGTTTTTTTTAATGCACAAAAAACGAATTTTGATGCCCAAAAAAATTTTGATGCACAAAATTTTCAACTTGTTTTAGTTAGATGCGCAATGTTATTTTGATGAAAAAAGTCAAAAGAAGTTGGGTGCAAAAACGAATTTTTGATGCACAAAAAAATAATTTAATGCACAAACGTATTTTTTCAAAATTTTTTTTCGGAAAAAGTATCCACTTTTAGAAAAACTTCTTTCACAACTTTTTCATGCACCAACATTCCCGATCTTGTGGAATTTTTTTGGATTTTTTCGCGAACTTTTTTGAAAAAAAAAAATCTTTTTACTTAGTGTACGGATATTTGTCTTTTTATTTGATCTTTATCCTATATATATATATATATATATATATATATATATATATATATATATATATATATATATATATATATATATATATATATATATATATATATATAAAATTATAATTACCTACAAACTGTGAACTCGTTAAAATGAAATTGTCAAAAGACCAAACACATTTAGCCCAAGTCAAAATTTGGTACTGTTTCCTACTTTCTACATTTGGTAAGTACACTCTTCATTTCTCCTCCAATAATCACATTTTCCATCAATTCATTTGGCACAAGCTTACCAATCAACTCAAGTAACGTGGCATCTAGCGAACCTGATGCAATTCGATCTAATAACAATGATAAAGTAGAAACATCAAGTGTATATTGTCTTCCATCCATTTCATGTAAAAGCATCTCTACGTCATCATAATGATTGTTTCTTAGATATCCTTGAAGAAGATTACGGTAAAAAAGACCTCGCCGGAAAGACAAACCCTCGTCTAAATCTGCGGCACCACCACCTATCTAAATCTGTTTCGAGAACATCACATACCCTTGTCTATTTCAAGAAAATCAAAAACCCAGAACACTAGGTTTGGTGGTGGCGATGGCGATGGGATTTGGTGGTGGTGGGTTTGTGGTTGAAATTCTTGATTTGGTGGCGATGGGATTTGGTGGTGGTGGATTTGGTGGTGGTGGGTTTGTGGCGATGGCGATGGGATTTGTAGTGTCTGGTAGAAGGAAAAAAAAAACACAGATTTTGTTTTGCAAATATGACTGGGTATCTCTTTTATATGTTTTTGATATAATAATAATAATAATAATAATAATAATATGAGGGTAGTTTGGACATTTCATCTTTTTAAACGGTCAAACTAACAGAAAATTTGGTCAAGGGACCAAAACCGTCATGGGTCGCAACCACGGGGAGAGGATCTGTTAAAAAAAAGTATAAGGACTAAAAGCGTTAAAACTGACAGACTACAGGGACCATTTTTGAAATTAGCTTGGTTGGATTGAGATGATGGACAACATTGTTGCTTGTTAAATTCTTCCGAAACAAATCCGCTAATTAGAAATTCCCTAACTTAATGTCCTTTTACTCTTAAATCAGTCGCGCTGGTTAATTTTAACTACAAAAAAGTTAATCACACGACTTAACTTGCCTAATGTGCTTAACATATATTGTTAAAAAAGGGAAACAAAATTTGCTTGTATACATTAGTGTTATCGGTTTTTCAAAACTTTGACTTTGAGCTAACTTAGATTGGTCAAGGTTATAACTATCGCGAGACGTGGCGTAACGGCATGGGCAAGCCTTACGCCTTAGGAGCCATGGCGAAGCCATAGCTTTTTCTAAGACATGACTTAAAGCGGCACAAAATATGAAAATATTTATAAATTTACATATTATATAATATTTCACATATATCGAGTTTATAAAAAGTGTTATACATAAGGAATTAAGTCAAGAAACTATCCTTGCATATAATCTTATTTATTTCTTAAAAAAAAACCTTTTTCATCGGAGTTAAATTCAAAAAAAGAGTTACGCCTTGCGCCTTTTCGCGCCTCATCTCACGCCACACCTAGAGCAAACGCTTTGATCTATTGCGTAGCGTGGAGGTCACGGCTCATACCTTAGCGGTGTCTTAATGCCGCCATGACGCGACTTTTATAACCATGGTAAAAAGATACACGAAGGTATAATTTGAACCCATAACTTGTGGACCGTTTTCAAATTGGGCCCAAAAATATCTCCATTTACCTATTAAATGTCATTTATACTCATTCCCGCCTATTTTAAAATTTTAATCTTCAATGGCATCTCCTAAAATCCAAAGATCATTATCCCAAATCCCATCTCAAATCCTTGCAACAATCACTTCTTTACTCCAAACCCTAAACCCGAACAACGCTTTTAATCCAAACCCATCAATCCTTAACCAGTTTTCGCAACACTTAAACCCTCATTTCGTTATTCGAGTTATAAAAAACCAACAAAACCCTTATCATGCCCTCTTTTTTTTCAACTGGGCTTCAAACCCTAACCCTAACCCTAATAACTACTCACACAACCATTTCACTTACATTGCTATTACTGATTGTCTTGTTGCTAATAACCTATTCTCTTTAGCGACTGAGTTACTCGAGTTTAACGATAAGATGTCGGATTTCATGGTGGGTAAGCTTATAAAAGCTCATGGTGATCTGGGTCATATTCGTTGGGCTATAAGGTTGTTTGAGCGTGTTAGGGTTAGGTATTCGGGTCGGTGTTTGTTTTCTTATAACGCGATTTTGGGTGTTTTGGTGAGAGGTGACCGGGTGGATTTGGCGGAGAAGTTTTTTGGTGAGATGGTTAAGGAGGGTGTTGTGAAGCCGGATGTTGGGACGTGTACGGTTATGATTAAAGGGTTTTGTAAAACGGGTCGGATTGAGGATGCGCGGAGGGTGTTTGATGAAATGGGTGGAAAGCGGAATTTGAGGAGTTTTAATACCTTGGTTAGTGGAATGTGTAAGAAGGGTTTGATGGATGAAGCATTGGAGATTGTTGAGAGGATGAAAGGGAGTGAGGATTGTTTGTCGGATATTGTGACTTACACGACTTTGATTGATGGGTATTGTAAGATTGGGGATTTGGATGAGGCGAAGAAATATTTTGATGAAATGGTGAGTAGGAATGTTGAACCTAACGAAGTAACTTATAATGCTTTGATTAATGGGTTGTGTGTGTGCGGCAACGTTGATGGTGCAAAAAAAATGATGACGAAGATGAGATTAAATGGTTTAAAGGATACGATCACAACACACACGAGTTTATTAAGGGGATATTGCATAGTAGGAAGATCAGATGAAGCGTTTAAGCATTTCAAGGACCTAATTAGTCGTGGAATGAAACCCGACACAAAAGCTTATGAGGTTTTAGTTAATGAGTTATGTAAATTAAGAAAACCAAATGATGCTATTGATCTTCTAAGAGAAATGAATGGACAGGGGATACGTCCTCATGTTTGCAGTTTTAACAAAGTGTTTAAAGTTCTTGTAGAGTTAGATCAGCCCGATAGAGCTGTTGTTCTTTTTAACCAGATGCCTCAAATGGGTTGTCGTCCTAATTTCTTATCCTATAATGCTGTGATTTGTGGTCTTGTTAAAGCTAAAGGAAGAATGAAAGTAGTTGAAGGGCTAGTGAAGGACATGGTAACAAATGATTTTGAACCTGATGCTACAATGTACGGTTATTTGCTGGAAGGATATTGGGATGATGGAAATGAGGAGATGGTGAGACGATTATCTCAAGAAATGGCCGACAAGGGTTTCGTGACGAACATAGACACTTTCTCAGCCACTTGAAAAGGATTTATATGCCTGCAGTAAGATTTTTGAGGCTGAGAATTATTTTGTGGAGATAAGCTCTGTAATTGCACTTTCAGCGATTTTGGAACTGGCTTTTAGATGACAAAGATGCACAAGTAGATGGGAAAATAATGGTAGAACATAGATGTGCCAAATTGAGAGACCAGGCAGGTTTGGTAAGGTTTAATACGTGTTCGGTATGAATGAGTAACTTAAGTGTGGATCAAAACGGGTTGGGTCATGTAGCCTGGAAACACTTTTGCCTTTCTTATATTGAATTATATGAACATGTAATTTTTTGGGATTTGATTTAATCATTTTATTATAGAACAATAGTAATGATAATATAAGCATAAGTTATTTGTCGTATAAAAGTACACCTCATGTAAATTTCAACATATATAACCTCTTAACATGCTCAACATGTTTGCGTTATCGCAAATTATTTCCTTTAATCTGTTTAGCTCGTCATAGTCAAAGTATTTAGTTAATCAACTTGGTTGCCTATTCATACATCAAAAGAGGTAAAACTACAATGTTACAGAACCAAAAGAGGCTTCGCTGATCATCCTGTCCTACTGCCGGAGCATATAGGCTTCAAGTTCACCACATCTCAGAATTCTCTATGATTGCTACGAAAGTCATGCAAATTCTCTTGCATCTTGTTTTTAAATCATTGTTTTAGTCTATTAGTAAGGCCACTCCAATTATCACGTTTGGTTTTAAATCACAACCTTGGTTAACTCTAACCTTACTTAAATTGGCTCGATAGACCTTCAAGTGTTAGAAGCACCTTTCAAGAAATTTCATTGTTCAACTGTCTTTTCAATTGAAATATTCTCTTAGGAATGTCATAATCCTGCTTCAAAACTTTAATCACATGGAGAATAAGTTAGCCTGCAATTTTTCAATTTGAAATAATTTAACTAGAATGTCAAATACTGCTAAAAGATTCAGGTTAGGGTGCCTGAACTTATGCCCAGTCACCCAGACACCTTGTAGTCGCTAAGTCATTTCAGACTTTCAGCAACTAACTTCTATAGTTTATAATAAAGCTCCAGGCTTTACACCAATTTTTTAATGGGTGACTTCTATGCAAGAGATGAGAAAACATGTTGAAGTCTCATACTCATGTTGAGTTTCTCAGGTTTGTTGTTTAGTTTTGAATTTCTCAGATTTGTTGTTCACTTGTTCATAATTTTAAGAGGTGTCGAGGATAACTAAGGTTACAGAACAGAACTGGAAATCACACATCGCTAACACAATTAGGCAGAGATATGAATACAATAAAGTAACAAATCTTTTGGACTGATATATGAAAGAACTGCAGATTTAGGCACATATCAATTTGACAAGTTAAAACACAGCGCATTTCAATCAAATGATAAGAGCCATGAGATTCTCAAATATTAACACGGTTTAGAATAATCTGCCTATAAGATAATCAAACTCGATAATAGCAATAGAGGCTTCTGTTATTACTAAAACTTGCAGCATGCAAATATAAGTTAATTATTAATATGAAAAGCCCATAAAGCGAATACCTACTCTGAAAAGAGAGACAACAAACTTGAAGTCAAAAAAATAAAATAAGACTTTCCATAAGCGTTTCCAAAAACAAAAACATAATGAATCCATAATAACTCCAGAATCCATAGGTTCTTACACGAAAACAGAACTCGAGACAAAATAAACGAAAGCAAGAAAACTAGTAGCTTAACGGTGCGATCAAAATCTCAGGAGCCAAAACCAATGCCAATAAGATGGAGTCGGAAAGTATTGATTACGTTCTGACACCCCTATTCAAACTGACCATGCGAGTTGAACCATCCTGACCTCCCCTAACCATTGAACCGCCTTGATACCGTGAGCTCTGATACCCACCTCTTGTTTGATTTCCTCGGTTATTCTGATAGTTCTGACCCGGTCCAAACGGTCTACCACCACCATACCCTGAACCTGACCGCCCACCACTGCTGCCCAATCGTCCTTGTGAGTAATTTGAATTGTCTTGCCATTTTGTACCACCAGCAACAGATGCGTAGTCCTGACCTTCCCTCCTCCTGGTTGGTAAACTCTCTAAGCCACCTCCACCGAACCTAGCCTCTGTCGCTCTTTCATTGCTTTCTGCAAGAACAGTTAGCTTCTCGGTAAACTGGAATGCCAATGCCTGAACCCGACTGTGTTGGACCTCATGGAAAACAATGCACTGTGTAGGTTGATCCCAGCTTGCATGAAGCTCATCATTGATCATCATTTTGCTAACTGTGCAATGGGTTTGATTTTCCGAGAGGTCAAACATCTTTGAAAGCTGGTCAAGTTTTAGGGTTTCGTAGCACGAGGAGTAAGTGAAAAGGTAGGTTCGCAAAGCCTCTTCCTTGATCTTGTCTTTTAGCATTCCCAAGACCTTTTCACGGTTCTTAAGTAGCCGCCAGACATCAAGTGAGTTGATGACATCGAATGATTTTTGAAAGTCACCTTTGGTTAAGGCTCTAGTGGCTGCCATAACATGGTCCCGAACGTTTTCAGGGGGACCAGTGAAGGTCTGCCTCTCACTGACTTCAAGTAGCCTTCGTAGAGTCTTGCTTATGACTTTGCGTCTAGCATCGTGGCTGTTTGCAGCCATGTTTGGAACCTCAAGCAGCATGGCACAAATTAAATGAACGGCTTCCAGAAGTTCAAGATTGATGTGAGTGTGGTATGGCATCTGCCTTCTCCTTTCAAGGCGTTCCTGAATATACATATAAATAGTTATCGAGATTTGCAGAATACCAATAAAATTAGCAAAAAGGTAAACACATTCTTAATAGGATTCAAATGGTACCAATAAATAAAAGATGGACAAGACACAATATTGTACCAATGTGGAGTCATGGATGGTTCAGTTTTTTGCAGATCTCAAATTATCAAGTTCAATGATCTCGTAACCAATAAGATAAAGGCAGTCTAATGTTATAATTTAAATTCTTTCTTCATCCCAGAAAAAAATTAAAAACCAAGAAAGAGCCCATACATATGGCAGCTGATATGTATGACAGTAAGAAGCTCCTACATAAATGTTCTTATTAGTAATATGCCTATACAACGTCAATTTCAGGTGTATTTTCTGAGCTTACTCTAGTACTACACAAATTGTAATCACACTTTCACCATAAAAACCAACAGTTAATTATTAGCTAGTTTCTAGGACTGTAAGAATGATCATTACTGTTCTTGATCATACTGATACCTGTTTACTGGTACAACTTGCAAAAACTGATTAAAAACTTTACATATTACAGAAGAACAGGCATACATATGAAGGCCACATTGTGTAATCTTCCGAATCAGAAAATCTATTATATAGATATTTTTTTCTTTCAGACTTTAAGCTAATATTTACATGGTTCGATTGGCCTAACAAGTGACAATCAGCAATGTAGCATAACAAGATAACATCACTAGAACTAAAACAAATATGAATGTTTTGTACCTGTTCCGGAGTCTTCTCATGGTAACGACTTTGAGAGACACCTTGTGCAAGCAGTTCTTTCACCCTTCCACCTGAGTATAACTCAGAAAGGCAGCCATGTCCTTCAGTAATAAGTCCTGCTCTAAAGGCACAAAGACCAAGCTGAGCCATCGATCTATTGAACAGTATCTGGGTTGATATGTCCATATGCTGAACGTTATCTTGCAAGTGGCTCATAAGCAGCAAATCACGTGCTATAGAAAACTCATCCAAGATCGCATGGTGATAAATGTCACAAAGCATTGCACGAGCCTTTGTTCTTTCATCCCCATGCTTGTAGATATGGGAAACCAACATATCCATCAATGCCCTACTACTTTCCGGGAAACTAGGCTTTCGTGTCACAATTTCAGGAGTGCTTACAAATGACGGTAGGGTCCGACTTTCCTCCACAGCTTTTGTATCAGGTCCAGACTCGTCACCCTCTCCAACATCTTGCTCTGATAGTTTCCTCATAGCATCATAAACTTCTTGCGGTTTGTAATAGACAAGTTCAACAAGCTTTAAAGCTACCTTTGCTGCAGCTCTAAAATCCCCCACACGTTCAAGATACTCCTGAACATTTTGAGCAAGAACAAAAAACAAAGGTTCATCACGAAGCCTCTCCACATACTCACGAGTATGAGGATCAATAACCTGTAAACTCTTGAAAAATTCAACATCCACTTTCTCAAGAAAAGCAGCCAAGTTTCCCCAAATCCGTATAGTATCCTTGTAATCAACGCCTTTCTGAGTCTCATTCTCATCAGGCTCCACAGAGTCATCAACCAAAATATTTGGATATTGTGCTAAAATATCCAGTGCGACAAGCATGTTCTGAACACACTTTTTCCAAACATTAATCGGCATATGTCCACTAAGACCAGGATTAACATCAAACTGAGCAGATATCACACTGAACAAAATCTCGAGCTTTTGGGCAGGTGTTTTCGCCACCCTAGTCAAGAAAGTCAACTGCTCAACAAGCTCAACTCTTCCTGTCCCCTTTCTACCACGAGCAGCAACGATCTCCTTAAACTTCTTGTTAACAATATCCCAAGTAACCTGACTCGGATCCTTAAACTGTTTCTCCATTAACTTATCTTTCTTATTCATCATTCTCTCCCAACCAGGCTCATTCTCATCCTTCTCATCATCGTTATCATCTTCATCTTCCGACTCAGTATCATCTTTTGCCAGGTCATCAACATCAGAACCGGTCTCATCATCCTCATCCTCATCTTCCGACACCTCATTGGCATCTTCCTGATCCTCAAAACTTTCAGGATTTGCCCTACACTTATTAATATCGTCCTCATACACCTTATTATTCTTCTTCAACTTCTGTTTCATCGAATTCAACGCTTTGGCATTACTACTACTCATCTTCTTCTTCGCCTCCTTATTAGCCATCGCTTGAACCATAAAGTCCTCCAACATAACCAACGCCTTAATGTAATTATTAGGCGCCTTAACAGATTCCGTAACCCTCATAACCTTCTCAAGCTGCCTATTGATCTTATCAAAACTTTCTTGCAGACTAACAAAATCGTTAATCTTCATAGCGTTTTTCATCTGATCAATAGTAGCAGACAACTCCTCAAATCTCTTATCTTTGGCTGATTTGATAACACGCCTACGGCCGTCACCATCGTCACTATCACTATCACTATTGTCGAGATATTTGTTACCAATAGGAGCACTGATAGTGTTTTCTTGCCCCTCGTTAACATCTTCTTCGGAATCAGTCACTTCTTCCTCAGTGTCACTGTCACCGGCCTATTAAAAGTTTAAACAATTAAATTAAGCCAGAAACTTCAACAACATTATAAAGTTTCCTGCTTTTCCACTTATCTAATTATTTATTAGCAAAAGCAGATTTTTTTTATAATCCAAACTCCTTCTGCTTATGTTTTTAAGTATGAGGTAAAATATACACAAGCGGAAAGTAAAATTACATTTTGTTTCAACATAGATTGCCTAAAACTTTTTAGAAAAGAAACTGATTGTAATTGTCCACCAAATAATTATCTTTTCGAGTATAATTGCATCTTTTTACAAAATGAGCAACCTCAAACACTATGAGTTTATTCTATTTCGGAAAAGCTAATAAGCATTTTTTTCCCGGTTTATGAAGTCGAGTAAACGTATAAACTCATAAACCGAAAAAAGTGATCTTATGAACTTAGGGGGTGTTTGTTTAAGCTTATATGTGGCCTTATTAGCTTATTTGATTTCGGCTTATGTTTCATAAGCCCCAATTTTGCAGCTTATATTGAGACTTGCGGACTTATATAAGCACGTTATATCATAATAATCTTGTATAAGCCCAAAAGTCTCAAAATAAGCCACAAAATTGAAGCTTATGAACCATAAGCCGAAATCAAATAAGCTCATAAGCCCACATATAAGCTTAAACAAACACCCCCCCCCCTCTTATTTAATTTTAAATAAACCCATAAACCCAAATAGTAACCTAATCTATTACATCTTATTTTATTATGTTAGGAAACAAACCTGGTTACTCCAAAATTTAGACGCCATGTTGTTATCTCACTTACGAATGAAAGCAAAAAACGAATCTGCAAAATATTAAAACAAGAAAACGAAATTATTATTAATACACAGATTAGAATATAGATGTTTTTTTAATTATATATGTATGTATGATTATATAAAATTGATGAATATGTGTATGTTACCTGTAAAAGTATGAATCTGGATGATGGTTCTGGTAACTTGTAAGGAAGACGGCGATTTGGGAGAGAGTTTTGATTTTAGGGTGAGATGAGATAACTCAACTGGGCTGACCCTTTCAATTGAATGTTTGTTTTGGGCTTGGTAGTTTTGAATAATAATATGTAGCTGGTTTGGGCTGGGTTTGGATTTCTTTTATCATGAGGCGGTCCAGTTTAGGTAGTGGTTTATGGGTGTGTTCGGTAAAAGTAGCAGTGAGCTGTGAGCAGTAGCTGCGAGCAGCCCACCACTCACAGCTTCTTAAAGAAGCATTAGAAAAATGAGCATTCCTAAAAAATCGCAAAGCTCACCGCTCCTTTGCCAAACGAACAATAAAAATCAAAAGCTCATTGCTCACCGCTCATCGCCCCAAAAAGCTCCGTGCAAACATAGCCTATATCGCTATTTGGTACGAGTATTAGAATTAATATCCTTTAAAGTTGTTTTCAATATGATAGGTCATGTTGACTATATATGCAAGTTAAATTGATAAGTATTTTTCTTTTAATTAAAATTAAATGCCCATTTGTTTTATCACTTCTTATAATATATAAAACATGACCTATTATGCTGAAACCAAACTTGAGGATCTTTTTCCTTGGTATCAAGTGGTGCTTGTGGAAAAAAGGCGGGTTATTTGTGATTTCGTTTGCGGGGAACTCGTTTTGAGAGTTCAGCAAGTACAAGATACGTTAAGGATAATACAAAGTTAAATTATACTAAGATCGCGTATCTGCGTACATTTTATTAAACTACTACGTCATTGCAATAATGTTTAAATAATCATATCGACCCATAAAACCAAATAGATCATTTTAATGTTCATAGTAGCAGTTGTAGTGTCTAATTTCATGTGTCTAATTCCAAATTATTACAGTAGCATTATGATTTTCTAGCAACATTGCGTTGGCTATTACATGTTTACTAAACGTTACAAGTTCATATTTTTGGTACAATCATTTTCTCATATGGTTGTTATTACGAGTGTTATCGTGTCGGGTTATCGGGTTGGGTTGATTCAAGTTTTGATTAGCAATATATAACCCGCAACCCGACCCTATAAGGATTCGGGTTATTGGGTTCGGGTGAGATTCGAGTCGGGCTATGTCGGGTCAGGTGATTCGGGTTATTAGGTTATAAGCAAACTACTAACTCAAGTATCAATTATCAAAACTTCATTAGAAAATCAAACAAATTTTGTTAGCCTTAAGAAGTGATGGTTATTTATCGTCTACAAACCTTGTAATCTAGTAGTAGCTTATATTAGACTAGTTTGTGGGCTTGTGGACTTAGTTAAACTAATATGTAATAAGTTAAGGTAGACGAGGTCATGTAATACATCCAATCCAAGTCCACCACCTAAGTCGAAGCCCGCTAAGGCGCATATGGCCACTTCCAATGTATAAGTGGCGTCCAAGCCATCACTTGTAAGTGTGTGACTTAGTGTTTAGTGTGAGAAATACACACTTATCACAATCTTCTCATTCTCTCTACATTCCATTTACCTACTTTTTCTCTCTCTCTTTAAAAACCTTCTAATACTTATCATTTGTGTGAAATGATTCACTATATTAGAGACCTAACAAGTGGCATCGAGAGCCAAATGATGGTTTAGTTGTGATTTTGTGTCAAACACGATTTAAAGTGTGTATCTTCAAAGTTAACGATTTTTGTCCAAACACAAAAAAACTTGCGGTGATATTTTTTTACTCTTGTTCTAACACTTTAGATCATTTACGCAGATGGATAATTGATTTGTGGTGTGTTATAGAATATTAGTTAGCAAAAAATTTCATCAAAAAACGCAAGCGTTACATGGGTCTTCGATAGATTCCCATTCGTTTAAGTCTGCTTCAATTTGGAGCTCGATTTTAAAGGAAGTTCAAGGTCTAAAGGCTAATAGTTTTGATTTCCTTTCTTATTGTTCCAAGCGTATAGGTGATGGAAATAATACGCGGTTTTGGTTGGATATCTGGCAAGGAGATAAATCTTTTCGTGATATGTTTCCTCGTATCTTCGCGCTTGAGTCGAATCATCAGATTTCCGTGGCTGAGAAAATGGAGGGTTCCTTAGATGCTTCTCTTCGGAGACCCGTGAGAGGAGGTTTGGAACAACATCAGTTTGCCGAGTTAGCTTCGATTATTGATCAAGTGTCTCTTTCTCCATCATTAGATCGTTGGGTGTGTTCGTTATCAAGTGATGGTTCTTTTAGTGTTAAAGACGCTCGGATTGCTATTGATGAAGTGTACCTTCCTCAGCATTCTGAATCCACAAGATGTGTGAAGGTTGTTCCTATTAAAGTTAATATTTTTGTTTGGCGAGCCTGGCTTGATTGTTTGCCAACTAGGACTAATCTGATCCGACGGGGAGTTTATGTGGAATCTTCTTCTTGTCCGTTATGTCATTCAGGGGAGGAAGATGTTCACCACGTATTATTTCGATGCAACTTGTCTCGGGCTGTTCTTCGGCGTGTTTGTAGATGGTGGGATCTTGATTGGCAGGATTGGTCTTCGTTTTCGGAATGGTATTCATGGTTCTCTTCTATTCGGCTTCCATCTAATGTTAAAAGTTTACTCGAAGGCGTTTTCTTTGTTACTTGGTGGTCTATATGGGGGTTGAGGAACCGTATCATTTTTGATGTTTCTCCGCCTACTCGTTCGATGATCTTCGATGATATCGTGTCTCTTTCTTTTCATTGGTGTTATAACAGATGTAAAGGGTTTTTTTTCTAGGCATGTTTGGTTTAAAAACCCTTATTTAATTTCCTTGTAATGTTTTGTTCTAGCGTCTTGCTAGTTTATAAAATTTTGCCGTTCAAAAAAAAATAAAAAATGCAACCTTTATCTTCAAGTTTACCTATTTTGTTCTTAAGCTAAAAAACGTGTCATTTTTTGTTTAAATTTTGATCTTTTCGTGAAATACATCACTAAAGGAAACCCTTTATGATGTTTTTGATGTTTTAGATTAAGAGTGTGCAAAAATTTCACCAAAAACTCAACTTTTTAAAGCTTATTATCATTTTTTTTGCAGTTTGTGTTCTTATCGAAAAAATAAAAAAAGTTCAAAACTTTACGTGTAAATTCTTGAAACTAGACATTTTTAAGGATTTAGACACGTTATAGAGTTGGTTTATGCACAAAAAAAAAAAAGAGTGTACAACGTCAAATATTAATGCTTTAATTGCGTTTTTTGTTTGGTTCATGTGTTCGAAAAATATTGACTTTGGAAAAGAGAAGAGAAAATTGGTAAAAAGTGCTCAAAACCCTAAAATACCTACATTTGACTAAACTTAAAAATACCTAGTGTAACAATTCGTATTTTCAGGTTACTATTTATCCTCGTATTTTGACTATTCATTCCCGTATTTTATTTATTTATTCATTCTCGTAATTTAACCCACATTCATAATGACAAGAGAGTTTAATGCTCGTCAGTTCATCTTTACAACGTACGTCGAATTTACTAAGAGCCGGTTTTGCAAAACCGTGTCTACGATTTACGTTTTGGTCTAAACGTCATTTAAACATCCCGATATGTCCGTACAACATTATAAACAAGAAAAATACATGTTTTTCATATCTTACGACATTTCCACAAGTTTAAGATTTTTACGATTTTTGAATTACGTTTTACGCGTTTTAAACCTACATTTTCAGGTTTTAACAACGTTTACGCGCTCCGTTAAACTTATCACTTATTTAATACATTTTTATAGATATATTTATAAGTTCTAACATTTTTTAGAAGTTTTATATTTTTACAATACCTGGTTTTAAGTTTCGTTATTTAAATACTTAACTTTAGCGATTACCGGGACCAAAACTCACTCCGTAAATCAAGATATTATCAAAACAAGCTAGTCATCCATTTTTTTATATGTAGTCAACATTTCCATGACACACCAAGCCTTGGTGGCTTGGTGATAAGCCTTGATCATTTAAGATGGTTACATGTGTTTTATGACTAGGCTAACTAACAAACATATCCTAAGTTTCTAACCTCCTCATTCTAGCTTATAATCAACTCATTCATTCTCTTTGTTCCCTCACCGAAACCAGGCCACTATTAAATACCTAGCTCAATCATCTTTGATTTCCAAGTTACAAGTTTCATATCATTGTTGAAGCTCTTGTCAAGATTTACATGATTCTAGTTTTAAGTTTCTTCATCCATTGCCTAGATTGCAAGCTACACAAGTGATCAAATTCTTCCTAGCATAATCTCAAGAGATCACAAGAAGTGTTGAAGGATTCCAATGGTGGAATTGTTCTTAGTTCTTTGTTCTTTGTTCTTTGCTCTTATTTTCCCTTTTGATTAAGGCCAAAAGTTGTAAGCTAAAAACAAGATCAAAACCTTCATTCCTATTATTTTATGCTTGTTATTACATGCTATATATGTTAGTATATTGATTATGTTGTATACAAACCTTGAAACAAGTAAACATGTAGGTAAACTTGCTTATGATTTCATGTAAACATTTATGTTAGTAAACTAGTAAATCAAGTAAATTATGCTAGTTATTGTTACCAAATTTATGAGCACAAGACTTTGAGTAAATTTATGATCAATAAAACAAAAATATAGCCTTTTGAATCAGGTAAAAAGGACTTATAGATTAAAAGTTGTGATTAGTTAAAGTTGCTAAGAGAAAAACTTGGTTTTTAGAAAAAGTGTTCTGATGTAAATTTCAAACGTGATTTTGACCCCTTTATGGTCCGAATCATCAAAAGTGTAAAACACGAAACTTGTTCGGAATGATGTTTTACATAAAACTTTTGAGGATTTTAACATGAAAATGCAAAACAAGGGCTATTTACCACCGAAACTTAAGCGGACTATTTTTTACTCGAATTTGTTGTACCAAAAGTAAATTGTTATAAACCATGTTCTTTTTCCAAACTAAGTGACTTGCGAAACTTAATATTTCTTATAAAAATGTAACATGCCTCATACTAATAAACTTTCCTAAATTTATTTGACCATCAGAATAGTGGATTCACGATTAACGAGAAATATGACCAAAGACCGATTTTTATATCATTACTATAACCTATAATTTTATAACTTGCGTTAATGATGAGTGTGTAAATACTCATCATTTTATACCCAATAAAGACACAAAAATAACCAAAAATACCCAAATATATTGCAGATATCCTTGGTTTTGTGTTTTTATATGTTTCAGGTACAAAGGATTGACAACGGGGTAAATATGGACAAAATCGAGCTTAATATGGAAAAGAGCCGAAAACCGAAGCCGGGAAAGACGATTTTCATTTGGATTTTTATTCGAGCTCAAGAATCTCACAATGGCCCTTGGATTATTACTTGTTGGCAACAATTGGTCCTTGATTTACTTTGGAGAAATAGCAGATTTGGTCCCTCAACTTTACATAAATTACACTTTTGGTCCTTGGTTTAAATTCCATATTATCCTAACCTATCTCAATACCAACCGGATCCACTAAAAACTAAAACACAACCCACCCTACTTAAACCCAGCCCATCACAGCCCACTAACATTAAAACCCGACCCATCCCACACCTAAAACTAACACCGGTCAATAAGAAGGGTCAAACCCCCTTTTTCCTTGGTCAAATTCCCAATCGAACTAACCCTAATTCCCCAACCCACCATTTATCTTCTTCACCCTATTACCCGCCAAACACTCCATCTCCCCTCCTCAAAAGCTCCCCTCTTCACCATCTCCTAGATACCATTCACGGGATGCATTGCCACCTCACCAATCCGAGGGAACTATATGAGCGGCAAAAGTTATCTAAGGGCCGAGATCAACCAATCTTCAATCCTACGGATGGGATTTGCTCAAGAAAGCACAAGGGACTCATTTTCATTGTTTTCTCTCACTGAAGAAACACACATGGGTGAAGACCTAGGTTTTTAATAAGTAGTATAAATAGATTAGGATTTTATCTTTGTAACGAGGTTTATTTTAGCTTTTTAATTTAAGGTATTTGTATTTTTAATTCAGCATTGTAATCTTACTCTAAATTTAATTTAAAGGCAGATTTTATTTAAAGTTTTAATTTTAATTTTACTGTTTTCAGTTTATGTCTTATTGCTTAAATTACTGCTTTCTAGCTTATTTTTTATTTAACTGCTTATGATTTATGTTCTATGTTTATCTGCTTAGTTGGTCTTATTTATTTGAGTTGAAGTTAGTATAGTTAGTTAGGATAGAAAGTTTGGCTGTTTTGACTTCATGGGTGAACCTGGGTCAAATTAAGTGTTTATGATTTGGATCTTGGAAGTTTATTTGTGATTGTCTGATTAAAACCAAATATGATTTAATCAATTTAATCTGTTAAAATATATATATATATATATATATATATATATATATCTCTACATTATATATAACAGGAGGCGTTACACGTAGATAATGCCACATAAATGCCACATAATCATAAAAATGCCACATAATCATAAACTGTGCCACCTAAGCATACTTTTGATGAGCATAAATTCGAATTTTACAACTATTAAAAGTTGGAATTAAGAAGTGGAGCTAGCAGGATTCGAACATGGGATGTCTCCAACCATAAACAAACATCTCAACCACTGGAGCAATCCAACTTTTGTTATTCAGTTTCCAAGTTAAAATTGATAAAGGCATTAATTTGAAGCACAAAAATCCAATAATAATCCAACACATATTATCCATTTTTAATTTTACGTAAAAAAATCCTGAGTTCATTCATATAATAACTTTTTCTCAAAACCCTAATATCATGTTTTTCTCAAAACCCTAATATCATGTTTTCCTATAATACCTAAAACACGATCGACATAAATAAAATTCAAAACAAAAACCCCAAAAACCTAAATCCTTAATTCGACATTAAATCCTATATCAAACATCATCACCAGAAAGCTTAATTCGATGATCAGGAGAAACGTATATGGAATCGAACAAATATGATACCAATTATGGATGACAAGGTAATGTTTTTATTAATTTTCATCACTACTTTTTATTCAGTGGTGTAAAGTGATGATTCAAAGTTTTTTTTACCCTAAATCATACCTCTTAGTTTAATGTAGAACTTGATACTTGCAGGATTGAAAATGTTTCCTAGCACGAAGAGGAAGGTGAATGAGGGCTCACATGTGTTTATAGCTTGAATAGGTTGGTTGAAGGAATGCTTGAATGAGGTCTGACTGAGCGACTTTTCGCTGATGGATTATTGAAGGTAAGTAATTATTTTTTTGACTTGCTTCTGTAGTTGCTTTTTATATTACAAATTACATATAATGTTTTTTTTTATTATTATATTCTTAGTTGTATATCTATAAACTATTTATTATTCTATTCTCAATTGTATATCAATAAAGTATGTACGTCTGACTGCTAATGATTAGGTGCAACTAGGTCAATCGGACCATTGAACACACTGACTGCTGCAATATATTGACCCAAGAATTTGTATATCAATAGCTTACGAGAACGCTTGAAACAATGGTTGTGATATCCCAAAGTGAGGCAGGTGAGCACAATAATTTGTGGTGTCTGTGTAGAATACAAATACTTACGGTACTCATATCCATACAGTTATGTTTCAGTATTCCGCGTTTGCTCCTTTTTCATTCTCTATGCAGCAGCTACAGCGTCAACAAGTCAGTCCCACTCACATCCCACAAGTAGTCGTCGTCGCCACACGCGCCAACGTAATATGATCGCTGATTTATTGAATTTGAATTACATAAGTGAAGCCATGATATTATTAAACCTAACCTATTCTATGTTACGTTTTTTCTCAGTTCAGACCGAAGATGCGTAACAGATTTCCACCCAAATGTCCCAGTTGATTCACCAAGTGCTGTGCATCGCCGAGGTTTGTTTATAAATATTGCCTATTCTTTGTTTCTTTCATTATGTTTCTACAATCTCTGTTTATTGTAAGTGGTCACATGTTTTGTTTTGCCTTTGTAGGCCCGCCACAAGAGTATAAATTCTTTGGCCGTTGTGATCAAGTGTGCTGGTGGCACGAGTGAGCCTAAAGGATATAGTAATAAAAACATGCTATGATCATCAGGACAGGCTCACAGCAAAAGAAGCAATGGTAATATTTTTACATATCAATATTTTGCCAGTAGATTAGATAAATAACTTGACAAGTGGGTTGTTTGGGTCACATATTAGTAACATGTATCTGTTGACGTGGTAACATGTCGGGTTGGAAAGGTGCCTGCATATTAGAGACGTAGAAATTAAGTATGCCAGATACTGAAAAAAAACAATGTGTTACTTTTCTCCCAACTTATAATGGCCACTTTCTAATACTGAATTCAAAAACTGGCCCGGGATCATAGGTACTTGATTTTGGATCTGGTACCGCCAAAGCATATATGGCCATTAAATTCTGATGGTGGTACAACCTTCTGATAGTATTTCTAATGAACATCCTCAGTATCAATTGATACTTAGGAATGATGAACATTTTAGGACTCTTAGGCTTTTTCACAACAGTCCATCATGGTCTATATAGCTATGTCACCATCACCTTCTTTGATCTCTTTCAGACGGAGGTTTCAAAGTCCAAAAACACACAGCTTGCTCAGCTATTTGAATCAGGATATGGAATTCATCATGCAACGTAATATGATCGCTGATTTATTGAATTTGAATTACATAAGTGAAGCCATGATATTATTAAACCTAACCTATTCTATGTTACGTTTTTTCTCAGTTCAGACCAAAGACGCGTAACAGATTTCCACCCAAATGTCCCAGTTGATCCACCAAGTGCTGTGCATCGCCGAGGTTTGTTTATAAATATTGCCTATTCTTTGTTTCTTTCATTATGTTTCTACAATCTCTGTTTATTGTAAGTGGTCACATGTTTTGTTTTGCCTTTGCAGGCCCACCACAAGAGTATAAATTCTTTGGCCGTTGTGATCAAGTGTGCTGGTGGCACGAGTGAGCCTAAAGGATATAATAATAAAAACATGCTATGATCATCAGGACAGGCTCACAGCAAAAGAAGCAATGGTAATATTTTTACATATCAATATTTTGCCAGTAGATTAGATAAATAACTTGACAAGTGGGTTGTTTGGGTCACATATTAGTAACATGTATCTGTTGACGTGGTAACATGTCGGGTTGGAAAGGTGCCTGCATATTAGAGACGTAGAAATTAAGTATGCCAGATACTGAAAAAAACAATGTGTTACTTTTCTCCCAACTTATAATGGCCACTTTCTAATACTGAATTCAGAAACTGGCCCAGGGTCATAGGTACTTGATTTTGGATCTGGTACCACCAAAGCATATATGGCCATTAAATTCTGATGGTGGTACAACCTTCTGATAGTATTTCTAATGAACATCTTCAGTATCAATTGATACTTAGGAATGATGAACATTTTAGGACTCTTAGGCTTTTTCACAACAGTCCATCATGGTCTATATAGCTATGCCACCATCACCTTCTTTGATCTCTTTCAGATGGAGGTTTCAAAGTCCAAAAACACACAGCTTGCTCAGCTATTTGAATCAGGATATGGAATTCATCATGCAGGGATGGTACGTGCTCATTGAGGTCTGACTGAGCGACTTTTCACTGATGGATTATTGAAGGTATGTAGTTATTTTTTTGACTTGCTTCTATAGTTGCTTTTTATATTACAAATTACATATAATGTTTGTTTTTATTATTATATTCTTAGTTGTATATCTATAAACTATTTATTATTATATTCTCAATTGTATATCAATAAATTATGTACGTCTGACTTTAATGATTAGGTGCAACTAGGTCAATCGGACCATTGAACACACTGACTGCTGCAATATATTGACCCAAGAATTTGTATATCAACAGCTTACGAGAACGCTTGAAACAATGGTTGTGATCTCCCAAATTGAGGCAGGTGAGCACAATAATTTGTGGTGTCTGTGTAGAATACAAATACTTACGGTACTCATATCCATACAGTTATGTTTCAGTATTCCGCGTTTGCTCCTTTTTCATTCTCTATGCAGCAGCTACATCGTCAACAAGTCAGTCCCGCTCACATCCCACAAGTAGTCATCATCGCCACACGCGCCAATGTAATATGATCGCTGATTTATTGAATTTGAATTACATAAGTGAAGCCATGATATTATTAAACCTAACCTATTCTATGTTACGTTTTTTCTCAATTCAGACCAAAGACGCGTAACAGATTCCCACCCAAATGTCCCAGTTGATCCACCAAGTGCTGTGCATCGCCGAGGTTTGTTTATAAATATTGCCTATTCTTTGTTTCTTTCATTATGTTTCTACAATCTCTGTTTATTGTAAGTGGTCACATGTTTTGTTTTGCCTTTGCAGGCCCGCCACAAGAGTATAAATTCTTTGGCCGTTGTGATCAAGTGTGCTGGTGGCACGAGTGAGCCTAAAGGAAATGGATTTTCCTGATTCAATCCTTGCTTTGGAAGGACATTCATTCAATCCTTTATAGAAGGATAATTAATCTCGCTAAGTTTCAACTTCTCTGTATATATTCAGGGTTAGTTTCACCATCTATCATCCTTATGCAAGTTTAGGATATTACTTTGTTGGAGTTAATATTACCCCAGTTGTCTTGATTTGTTTACTTTTACTATTTAATTTTAACATTTTAACGTTTTTTTCCTTTTACAGTGACTCATCAACCATCAACTTATAACATAACTGATGCTATAACAGTTTCACAACCATCTTCTGGATATCAATATGCTTGGTCAGGTTCTTCTGATCAAAAGTCAATGGCTGACATTGTTAAAATATGCAGTTCATCACCTAATTCAAACAATCATGGTCATTTTCAGTCACTTTCCCACTCGGTTACGAAAATTGCTTGAAGATCTAATTCAAACAATCATGGGCAGTTTTCCTATCCTCTTTGGATTCTATCATTATTTTGATCAACCATGTTATTAAATCGATAGTATACTAACCAGGAGTAAAATATGGACAGGAAGTTACAGAAGAATGAAGGCATCGCTTCTAAAACACCGGTCTACGCAATTGAAGAATGCAATTCAGGTTACATAACTTTAAACATCAATGTTATATAATTAATCAATAATGTTAAGCATATTATACTAAAGATGCTTAAAATGTTTACTTTTGGGCCAGGCGCAACATATAAACTCTCTACCGACGGATTGGGAAGAGAAAAATGACTGAATACATCAGTTGTTTTCAAAAGTTCCACACTATAGCAATGTAAGTATGCATGTATATCGTCATTACAACTGAGTAGTTCCATTTTTATCATGCGTAGTCATAAAGTAAGTGGTTTTTCAATAAATTGCAGCAATTGTGTGAACTAAAATAAGCTACAAATCCTATAAGCAAACCCAAAAAGACATTTCTAAGCTGAAAAAGCAGTCTTAAATAATCAAAAAGCTCAGAACTAAAATTAATCAATTAAGGCAAAAATTGCATATTTAAACAGACTGAGGATCACTTTATGTAGATAATTGTGCTAACAAGTGGAGTTTTTCCTCTATTTAAATGAAGGATTATGAATGGATGATACGTATTAGACTTTAGTTTTTTAAATGTAACGATTTTTGTAATAATGTTATGAAATAATAGAAGATCCCACGCATACATTTCTAGATTTTGAAGTAGCTTTTTTTAGTTCTGAATTTCTAACCGTTGCCTCCTTTGATAATCTGATTTTTTATTCTATACTTCATAGACTAAGTGCAAAGGAACTTTTGCGATATCGCTTTATTACAAATGCTAAGAAGAAACCGAGACACTTGGAGAGAATCAGGTACTTATAACGGGATTTATTTGGGATGTAACTGATCTCAAACGGGTTTTATCAGTCCACTAATAGTTTCCAGTCAAATGTGCAGCTGGTGTTATCCGTAAGGGTGACCAATGGTATGCTGCAATACCAGATGGCTGCTGCAACAATTTCTGGTGCACCTGTGTTGCATTCCTCAACCACGCAGGTGATCAACTCATTATTTGCTTCCAATTCCTTTTTAATATACCAATTTATTACTGTCAAAGTGCTATATTGCTGAAACAACCATCGTTGGGTTTCTTCTAGATTTTAAAGTAGTTTTATTTTAAGTTCTGAATTTCCAACTGTTACCCCCTCTGATAATCTGATTTTTTATTCTATACTTCAGAGACCAAGTGCAAAGGAACTTCTGAGACATCGCTTTATTCTAAGAAGAAACCGAGCCTCTTGGAGAGAATCAGGTACTTATAACAGGATTTATTTGGGATGTAACTGATCTCAAACGGGTTTTATCAATCCACTAAAAGTTTTCAGTCAAATGTGCAACTGGTGCTATCCGTAAGGGTGACGTGTGAATGTCACTGTCTTTTAGATTTTCAGTATCTGTTGCTCTTATCTGCTCTATTACTATATATGATTTTATTTTTTTTGCATCTCATTTGCGAAAAAGTTGGTGGAATATAGTTTCTTTTGTCAAAAGGAACATCCACTTTGTAGCACATCATGGCCCTTTTAAGATTGTAATGTCTATAAATATTTGAATCTTACTTCTATTTATCTAATTGATTTAAAGGATGTTGCGTTGAAATCCTTAAAATACTTTTTCCAAAATTGATGATAAAATCAATACCATAGCTCATTTTTCTAATTACCCAAAGTAGTTAGGTGAAAATACTTTTTTGTTTTTATTGGATTTGTGATTATTCTATGGAATACGATTAGAAGATAATGTTATGTGATGATGATCTTTCGTTTGCTTAAATCAGCCGTATCTATCTGTCAAAAGCTGGAAGCTGCTGGCGTGGTGAACGAGTTAGATATTTCAGGTATGAAATTAATATGCTTGTCTATAATCTTAGAAGTGGAAAAAATGGGCCGGTTAGGTAGGTTCACTTAGGGGTCTAAACGGATTTGGGTCAGTTTGGGTTGGACCATAAACAGTTTTTGTCCATTTATGGTGAAGATGGTTACAGATGCTATACATATATACAGTTAATGTTTTTAATTTGACCTGGTTAACCTTTTAGAGATTAATTCCCAGGATTGACCATTTTGTTATAAAAACGTGATCCAACCCGTACAAAATTTTAATTTTTTTTCTTTCACACTATCACTAATCTGGTGGTTAGATTGGGGTATCTTGTCAAAACATAGACTAGATAAGGGAATCTACGGGTGCAACTGTTACTGTTCTTGCTCAAAACCAGTTGCCGTTATGTGTATCTGCTCATGAATCGGATAAAGTAGTGCAGCCCAAGCTAGACATGCACCTACCATTTCCAAGCAGCCCAAGCTAGACATGCACCTACCGTTTTCGAGCTGGCAACTGTCAAAAAAGACCTCGAAGATCTTCGTAAAGACTATGCTTTACTGGTCGCTGAAAAGGATACAGCTGTATTTGATGTAGCTATATGTCACGATGTTTGGGGATGCTTATCCAAGGATAGTATCTGTTCAGGTATTGCATCATTTAATTATTTGTTCCAAACAAAAATGCACAACTGGTGACTATATTATTGCTCTCTAAAATTTTACCCGATTGTGCTTATAAAAATAAAATCAGACCCTAATGAGCTTATTTAGTGCTTAATATTTAGCATGGAAAGAGGCTAGATCAGACACTAATAACTGATGAACAAGTTAAGGTGAATCTGATGAACTATTTTTCAGGCAACAAATAAGCACTCATTAAGCTGTGAATTGAACTTATAACTGGAAAATAACATTTAACAATAAGCAAACAACTTATAAAATGAATTTCAAACCCTTTAACCTACAAATAAGCACTAGAAATGGCTTCAAAAACTGACTGATCAGGTTGTTATTGTGAATTAGGTTCTGTGACAGATTTTTAAGAACATTGTAGTAAAAGACTCTGCATCAGGTTGGTCAAAAAGGTTTGGATTCATATGATATTCTACACTTGAAGGGGTTGTTGCTGGTATAGATAGCATGGATGGCAAGGTAAACTATGTACACTCTTAAAGATATTATAAACTTATGTAACAAAAAACTACAAATTGTTGTTATACTGATTAAGGACTAATAAGTCGTCGTTATTTAATGCCTGAAAGTAACTTACTTCGGCTCATTTGTAGTGGCTTGCATGATCACAATGGTCGCTGAGTTTAATGCCTGAAAGTAACTACCTTTCTCACTTTCTTAACATGTTAACTATAGGTACATTTACGGTAGACATATAACTTATGAACACCTTTTTCATATGTTCAAGTTTAACAAGAATTAGTTACCTGATTACATATACTCTGGAAGTTTCTATATATTTTCTACTCATCCATGTGTGGTGAATGTAGGTCATTGATCATGCCCACGTAGTGAAGAAGAGTGTCTCATCAGTTCATCCACACCACTAGACAAAGAACTAGCAGAATGGCCAAGGACACGCACATATGTTTTGTTTGTAAAAATATTTACCAAACAAATCAAAGCTTTTCGATCTCTACAATTTAAACACTAAGGTATGCATGTTATAGCTTCCGTGGAGCAAATTACACCATCTCTCGGGGCACTGATATGCTGCTTGACATTGTTATTTTCTTGAATTGCAGGTTACTTCAACATATTTGTTGGTGATCTTAGCCCTGAGGTCACGGATGCTATGTTATATATCTGCTTCTCTGTCTATACCAATTGTTAAGTACCATCTAGCTCTCTGTCTATCTCTCACACTCTCATGGACATGGTTTTTCATATGTATTTTTATCCATTGTAGGGATGCAAAGAAAAAAGCAGCAGCCTCCGCTTCTCATTCGCAAGGATCGGCCTCAACTGCTGTTGATCCTGGTCTTTATGAGACGTTGCTCACTAAATGGACAAATGTCGCGGCCCCATTATTTACCCAAAGGCATGAAAATCCTTCATTTATGAAAATAAAAGAGCAAGAATTAGAATTGGAGAGATTGGGCTTACTCAACAACGGAAAATTAAAGCAGATAGACTTTAATACGAGAGACGGCATCTTCAGTTTCAACGTGAACAAATGGAATGGCAAAAACAAGAAAAAATGGAGAAAGACATCATCTACTACATTACATCTCATGAGTATTTGACTGAGAAAGCACTAGAGAGGTGCTTAACCTTGAAGCAAAAAATCAAGAAAAGCTACAATTTAGACTATTAGTTTAAGTTTGTTTTAGTTTTTATCGTAATGTTTTTTTTGTTGAATTGTAATCTTTTAGTTGAATTGTTATTGTAATGTTTTTTAATTATGAATGAAATTTTAATTTAAAAAATACAGTTACGATCAACATTGTGGTCACCTTTAGCAAATTGTGGTTGTGTGTAGTATTGGATAGAGAAAACTGGTGTGGCGCTGACGTGGTAAAGGGTGACCATAATCTTTGTGGTTGCCATTACCATCGGCCTAAACATAGGCAATTTTCTAATATATATAAAGAACTATGTGAAACTACTTCTTGAGACTTGCAACCCGTTTACACACCTTCATAAGCTTTCCAAATCTTTTACACACCTTCATAAGCTTTCCAAATCTTTTGGTACTCAATATATGAGTTTTCACGCCTCACTCTCAATTTCTTTTATAGTATGACAAATGTGTGTTGTATTTCACAGTATCTAACATCCACTTTGCAAAGTATGACAAACTATGTCGGTGAAAGAAATTTGAGACTCTTGTGTTATGTTTTATCTTCACTCTTCATAACTTATAATTAGAGGAGTTGTTAATATTAATTTTGACCCGGAATGTTCAGCACGTGAAGTGACGTACGAGCTTGGATATGTGTAACGTCACTTAAATTTAGACGTCATCAAGTACAAGATATGCAATTACATGTGATTACTTTGAGAAACATTGTACATTAGTGTATATGCTAAATTGGATTGATTAAATTTTAATTTTGATTAGATGTTTTTTACTTAATTTCACGTAACTCATGCATTACTCACTGAAATGTAAACAACACAAAATACTAAAGTTGATAATAACCTTTTATCAACTATCGACATTTCATCGACACTTTAAAAATGCAAATTACTAAAATTGAACAAAAACAAAATGATATAATACCCACAAAACATTCAAAGGATACTCACAAGTCATGCCCGCCTTTAGGCGATGGTGTTTGGGAAACGGGTCAAAACACATAGTTTTGTAGAATGGTTCAATTTGAATATACCAGGTACTGTATTATTACATAGCTTAACATTCATTGTTTATTAATTAAAAAACTATAGATGTATATGTTTTTGAAACTGCAACAGGTAAGGGTCCTCAGAATATATCTACTGTGATGGAAACCTCCATGTTTGAAAGTGACACCCCAGGTAGAAGTTCCAGAGTCCATGTTTTGAATGTTGGAACTCAGCCAGAAGGTAGAATATTGGTTAACTGCTTTTAAGTACGTCAAGTTCTTGCAAACTCAAATTGGTGTTCTCAAACATATGGCCTTACTTCCGGTAATCATCCATGCATACAACACTTTTTCATACACAAAACACATACATATTTCATGCACATTTAGCATATGAAAATTCTTACATATGCAAGTTATCTGTTTTTATAATGATTATTGTTTATTAAAATGTTGGTAATCTTTATTTACAATACTATTTACTGTACTAGCTAAAGAAACTTCTAATGGCAATGTACATCAGGAGCGGTTAGATAGGATATCCCGAATGTCTGAGATCGAGGACCTATAGGCACCACGTGAGCCTCCGGTCGTGCCACTTTGTATAAAGGTTTGAATTTTAGTAATTTAACTACTAATGTCTTAATGTATTTTATCTCGGTGTGTCTTATAGTCTGATCTTATAGAAGATTTTTATCATTCACTTACAAAGACTTAAAAAAAAAAAAAAAAAAAAAAAAAAAAAAAACCAACACCTACATAATGCTAAAAAAAAAAAAAAAAAAATAAAAAAAAAAATAAAAAAATCCCGTAAACTAATACCATCAAAATATTAGATTAAACGCAAATGCAACCCAAAAGGTGGCAGAAAACATTGATATTAGTACCAAGCGATGTAGTGGCATTGAACGCCTTTTATGGAGAAACTGAAAGCCTTTCAGAAGAGTAGTAAAACACGTATAGTGCTCGAGGTTTTTTCTCCATTTTTTCATGTACAGTCATAGTCTTGGGTTAAATGGGAATTCAGTCATAAGTAAAATATGCTAATGATATTCATAAGTCATAAAACACATGCATTTGACAAAGGAATATACACACGCAAAAACAACTACGATCGTTTCAAACCATAAACAACCGATTTAACATTCCCTTACAAAGATGGGGGAAAAACTACATAATACTAAAAATTTTAAAATAACAAAACAAATCTTCTTCTTCTTCTTTTTTTTTTTTTATTAAAAAAAAAAAAAAAAAAAAAAAAAAAAAAAAAAAAAAAAACAATTAAAATGTACGTCAAACTCGCATTTTCTTAATTTTTTTTAAATGTAAACTAATACCATAACAAAAATAAACAAACTCGACGTCCTTAAAAATAATTTTCCATTAACTAACACCATATAAATTACTAAAAATTTAAAAATAACAAAACGAATTTTCTCTTTTTTAAATACAAAAAACAATTAAAATGTACCTGAAGCTCCCCTTTTCTTAAAATTTTTTAAACGTAAACTAATACTACAACAAAATTAAATAAAATCGACGTCCTTAAAAAATAATTTTCCGTTAACTGACACCATAAAAATTATAATTATAAGTCATGCCCGCCCATCGGGCGGGCTTCGACATCTAGTATATATATATATATATATATATTATATATATATATATATATATATATATATATATATATATATATATATATATATGATTTGGATCTTTTGTTCACTAGCCTCTTTTGATCTCAGAAGTCAGTGTAGTTTAAATAGATTTTAGGTTTTGATTTTTGTCATAATAGTAGCTTGCTGTATAATTCACCTGTTTGAGCTTAAGTTGGCATTAGGAGCTTGTTTTCCTAGCTTGTTGAGGCCCTAGATCAGCAGCCCCAACAAAGCCCTTTACCTGCCCTGCACATAGACCAGCAGACCCTATGATCCTGTGTGTTATGCTTAATTATGCTTATTTATGTTGCTTATTTTGATCATCGTTTCTGGTTCTTGAGATTACTTTAGCTTATTCACAAGTTTCAGCTTATTAATAGCTTTTAGTAGTTCTTTTTCTTTGCATATTTAAGTTCCTTTTTAAGTTTTCAAAACTGATTTCAGTAATCAGCTGATTCAGAGCTGTTTTTGAGCTTATCTCTTAGTATAAAAAGATTTTCAGTTTTTAAAATTAGTTTGTTTCACTTGTTGGTTTAAGTTTAAAAAATACAAACCAAGAAAAAATTAAAAACAAAAACTGACCAGCCTGGGATTCGAACCCAGGTCTGTCAGCCGGCAAACCCACATCCATTCCATCTGCCCTAGCCAACTTTGTCTGTTAACCTTAGCAATAGTTTTTATTTAATCTTGTTTTCTAATCCTAGCTTATTAAACTGTTCTGCTTTTAAACTGCTTATTCAGTAGCTTTTTCTGCTCCAAACAATTTTCATAAATTAGTTATAGTGTAATTTAATTACTGAAAATTTTTAATAATTTTTACTTTTCATTTGCTATTTTTCTCTAATTAATTTAGTTTAATTAGTTTTTTTTTTTAATTCGTAATAAATAATTAAAAAGTCAAAAAAAAAAAATTTTTTCTTTTTTTTCCAAAATTTTGTTTTATAATTTAGAGTGTAGGAAAATTAATTCGGTACTCGTAGGGCTAATATTTTTTAGATTTCACTTTTATTTTTGCGCGTTGACATTAATTTTAATTAAAACGTGCGTTTTTAGTTTTAAATACCTTTTGCGTTTCATTGCTTTGTGTAATATTACCACAACACCAAATAATCTCAAAATCCAATCATCAAGCATTTTAATTCCGAACCTAAAACGAAATCCTCGATTCACACCTCGCTGGGACACGACCCGGGTGATCACTTGCCCGGTATCACACACATCACATTCACGGGTTTTGCAAGTTTGACTTTTCCTAAGGTTTGACTTGTCATTTCCCAAAGTATCACGTGTGCACGATACTATAATTATTTATATATACTCACACACGGATCAAATTTTGGCGCCGCTGCCGGGGAGGTTGTGTTGCGACAATATCGTTTAAGGTTTAAACGATTAGTGACTTGAGATCCTTCTTCATGAAGTTATCACTTCCAAAAAAATTATAAAACACAAAAATATTTTTCTTTTCTTTTGTATATATATTATCATATAAAAACAAAAAAAAATATACAAAAAGATTTTCCGTTTTTCTTGTTAAATTAATAAAACAATAAAAAAAATTACCGTCGAAAACCAAGACAGAATACTACCTAACTGGGGGTATGACCATTAATAAGTTCCCAAACTAAAGATTAAAACTTGCCTTTGTGTCGCTTGCGAATTCGGCTCACCTTTGATTGATAAACAACCTATATAAGTGGTTTAAGGTAGGTCTTGACATTAAATTGCAGACCGAAGAGAGATCCATTCTTCTCTCCCGCCACTCTGCGCGTTTATCTTTTGAAGAGCTACCGTACGCTTGTTTGATTTAAGGTTTAAGTTCACTTGTGTTTTGCCTCGGTCTTGTTTTAATTGAAATTGTTTTTGTTAGTGCATGCGCACTCGTTCTTCTCCGTCAACAAGTCCTTTACGTGAACTCGTGCATACCTCGAGAAGACGTAATCGAAGATGTGATCGTAGGCATTCCGCCTCAATAGCTGAACCCGAGATTCGTGCTATTCCCGTTCCTCCCATTGTCACAATGGCGGAGGAACGTACCATGTGTGAGCTTCTCCAAGCACCCACCGAGGGTTACGGAGATGCTATTGTTGTTCTGGCAATCGTTGCCGATAGCTTTGAGCTTAAGACCGGGTTGCTATCCTTAGTAAGTTCGAGTCAATATTTCGGATTTGAGAGGGACGATCCTCATTCCCACATTCGATGGTTTAACAAGATCACCTCTACCATCAAATACCGAAATGTACCACAAGATGCAATCAAATTGCTTCTTTTTCCTTTCTCTCTCGAGGGGTCGGCCCGAACTTGGCTAGAAAAACAACCCCCTCGTTCTATTTTAACATGGGAAGATTTGGTGTCAAAATTTGTAAATGAATTCTTTCCTCCATCAAAAACCACAAGCCTTAAAAATGAAATCACCAAATTCACTCAAAAATTTGATGAATCCTTTAGTGAAGCGTGGGACCGTTTTAAAGAATTACTTCGCAAATGTCCTCACCATGGTTTCTCCGAGTTACATCAACTCGATACCTTCTATAATGGTTTGAACCATTCTGATCAAGACTCTCTTAATTCCGCCGCCGGTGGTAATCTCTTGTATCGGACTACGAAAGATGCTTTAGCCATCATTGAGAACAAGTCTAAGGTTCGCACTACACGAAGCAAGCCGGTTGTTTCCCAAGTGAGTGCTACCCATTCTACCTCATCTCCCGTGAGTACTTCTAGCACCGATGCTAAGATTGACAAACTCACGGAGGCTATTCAAGCTTTGGTTCTTTCCGAACAAAAGAAACTTTCTTCCCCACAAACTTCTTCACCCAATCAAGTCAAAGCGGTGGAAGAAACTTGTGTCACTTGTGGTGGTCCTCATGCATACTACAATTGTACTGCCACCGATGGTAGTCGATGTGAAGTTAATCCGGTAGTCGGGTCTCTCAATCAAGGAGGTAATCAATACCGTCCTCAAGTTGACCCAAACTATCGTGCTAACAATCAAAATGGACCACCCGGATTTTCTCAACCCAACAATCCAAATAGATTCAATCAAAACCAACCGAGAGGGCAAAATGTTCAAAATCAATTTCAAGCCCCGATCAATCAATACCCAACCCAAGGGGGTAATTTCAATCAAGGCTTTCAAGCTTCTCATTACCAAGCCCCCGTTGGTTCCTCAAATGAACTTGCTAACTACATCAAGTTAAATGAGGCCAACATGAGGTCAATGCAAAATCAAATCACCACTTTGAAAAATGATTTTCAAACCTCAATGTCAAAACAGGGACAAGAGCTTAAAAGTGAGCTTAGAAATACAAACTACAAAATTGATCAATCTCAAAGCAAAATTGAGAACATGTTTGCCAGTCTCATGAGTTCGATGAATCAAGGTTCAACTTCGGGAGCTCTTCCGGGAAATACCATTCCTAACCCGAAGGGTGAATTAAAAGTTGTCGCCACTCGAAGTGGTAAAACACATGATGGACCCTCGATCCCTACTCCTTCTCCGGTGAAGGAAGTGGAACGAGAAACCAAGGTGACAAAGGACAAAGTGCAAATTACTAGCCCACAAAGTACCGCAAACGTCCAACCTTCGGTCGTCCAATCTCCAATTCCGGAACCCGATGTTCCGAAGACAAATTCTAAGCCCTCGATTCCTTATCCGTCGAGGCTTAATGAACAAAAGCTCCGTGATAAAACTAATAGTCAAATGATGAAGTTTCTTGAAATCTTTCAAAAGATACACTTCGATATTAGTTTTGCGGATGCTCTTCTCTACATGCCAAAGTTTGCTTCAACATTCAAGAGTCTCCTTAGCAATAAGGAAAAATTGTTGGATTGGCAAAGACTCCATTGAATGAGAATTGTTCGGCGGTGATCCTTAAAAAGTTGCCCGAAAAACTAGGAGACCCCGGCAAATTTCTCATTCCTTGTGACTTCCAAAAGCTTGATGAATGCTTAGCCTTGGCCGATCTTGGCGCAAGCATCAATCTAATGCCTCTTTCCGTATGGGCAAAGCTTTCTCTACCGGAACTTACTGAAACACGAATGACTCTCAAGCTTGCAAACCGATCGGTTACTGTTCCGAAAGGTATTGCCGAAGATGTCTTCGTGAAGGTTGGCAAGTTCCATTTTCCTGCTGACTTCGTAGTAGTCGATTTTGATGCCGATCCCCGTGTCCCCCTTATTTTGGGAAGACCATTCTTGAAAACGGCTCGTGCATTAATCGACGTCTACGAAGGTGAAATGACTCTTAGAGTCGGTGATGAAAAATTGGTCTTAAATATTGAGAGTACTTCAAAATATCCTCTCAAGCATGATAGCGAGTCAATTAACCAAATTGATATCATTGATACTACATGCGAGGAATATTTTCATGAGGTGCTAAGTGGCAATCCCACTTCTTCAGACCATACCAATGCTCTCTCTTCCCCTTCTCTCACTCCATTTGAGGGAAGTGACTTCATTTTGGAAGAGATTGAAGCTTGTTTAGCTTGTGATGTAACTCAATCAGAAATTGATGAAGGTGTGTTTGACATGGAGGGAGACCTTCGTCTAATTGAGAAGTTACTTAATGAAGATCCATCATCTCTCCCTCCGAGAGAACTTCATAATGAGGAAATCACATCTAGTGAGAATCCTATTGATCCTCCGGAGGTCGAACTTAAGGACCTACCACCTCATCTCGAATATGCATTTTTGGAGGGTACCGATAAATTACCCGTCATAATTGCTAAAGATTTAAATGATGAGGAGAAAACCGCTCTCATAAAGGTTTTAAAGTCACACAAGCGAGCCATCGCTTGGAAACTTTCCGACATTAAGGGTATTAACCCGGAATTTTGTACACACAAGATTTTAATGGAAGATGACTTTAAACCGGCGGTTCAACATCAAAGAAGGGTTAATCCAAAAATTCACGAGGTTATCAAAAAGGAAGTTCTTAAACTCCTTGATGCCGGCCTGATTTACCCTATCTTGGATAGTCCTTGGGTGAGCCCCGTTCATTGCGTGCCTAAAAAAGGTGGCATTACCGTTGTTACAAATGATGAGAACGAGTTGATTCCTACTCGATTGGTGACGGGATGGCGTGTATGCATTGACTACCGAAAGTTAAATGACGCCACCCGTAAAGACCACTTCCCTCTTCCATTCATGGACCAAATGCTCGAAAAACTTGCGGGAAACGAGTACTATTGTTTTCTCGACGGTTTCTCAGGTTACTTCCAAATTCCCATTGACCCGCAAGATCAAGAAAAGACCACTTTCACTTGCCCTTATGGAACGTTTGCCTAACGACGCATGCCTTTTGGCTTATGTAATGCTCCGGGCACGTTCCAAAGGTGTATGTTGGCCATTTTTCACGACATGATCGAGAAAACTATGGAGGTCTTTATGGATGATTTCTCGGTCTTTGGGGATTCTTTCACCACATGTCTCTCCCATTTGGACAAAATGCTTCAACGTTGTGAAGACACTAATCTTTGTCTAAATTGGGAGAAAAGTCATTTCATGGTCAAAGAGGGCATTGTCCTCGGCCATAAGATTTCCAAGAGTGGGATTGAGGTCGATAAGGCTAAAGTTGATGTTATCGCTAAGCTACCTCATCCCACTACCGTCAAGGGTATTCGGAGTTTCCTTGGTCACGCCGGTTTCTATCGTAGATTCATTCAAGATTTTTCGAAAATCGCCCGGCCGATGACCCGTCTCCTTGAAAAGGAAACTCCGTTCGTTTTCTCACAAGAGTGCATTGAAGCTTTTCAAACTCTAAAGAAAAAGCTTACTGAAGCACCGATCTTAGTTGCCCCCGATTGGGACCTACCTTTTGAACTTATGTGTGATGCAAGTGATTTTGCCATAGGTGCGGTCTTGGGGCAACGAAAAGCAAAACATTTTCAGCCTATACACTATGCTAGCAAAACTATGACCGAAGCTCAAACACATTACACCACGACGGAAAAAGAATTATTAGCCGTGGTATATGCTTTCGAAAAGTTTCGGCCATACTTAATCTTGTCTAAAAGCATAGTGTATACGGATCACTCGGCTCTCAAATATCTCTTTGCAAAACAAGATGCAAAGCCGAGATTGCTCCGTTGGGTTCTCCTCCTACAAGAATTTGATATCACCATCCGTGATAAAAAAGGAGCCGAGAACCTTGCTGCTGATCATTTGTCCCGATTAGAGAATCCTCATCAAAGTGTGCTCGAGAAAAAGGAAATAAATGAAACATTTCCTCTCGAGACACTTAACGTGGTATTTTTAGGTGGTGATTCTAGTACACCCATGGTTTGCCGATTTTGCAAACTACCATGCGGGAAACTTTGTTGTGAAAGGGATGTCGTCCCAACAAAAGAACAAATTCTTCAAAGATGTGAAGCATTACTTTTGGGACGATCCCTACTTGTTTAAAGTGTGTGCGGATCAAGTCATCCGGCGGTGTGTTCACGGCCAAGAAGCCGTTGAAATTCTTAAGGCTTGCCACAATGGACCCACGGGGGGACATCATGGTGCCAACTACACCGCCAAGAAGGTGTTTGACTCCGGGTTTTATTGGCCCACAATCTACCGTGATGCCCATGACTTAGTCAAATCTTGTGACTCTTGTCAACGTCACGGGAAGATATCTCAAAAAGATGAAATGCCACAAAACGTCGTTCAAGTTTGTGAAATCTTTGACGTTTGGGGCATTGACTTTATGGGGCCGTTCCCGTCTTCACGAGGGAACAAGTATATACTCGTGGCTGTCGATTATTTGTCCAAATGGGTTGAAGCGAAAGCACTCCCCACTAACGACGCCCGAGTAGTGTGCAAGTTTTTGAAAACTCTCTTTGCTCGGTTTGGAACTCCACGTGCTATCATTAGTGATCGTGGTACGCACTTTTGCAATGATCAATTTGCAAAAGTCATGCTTAAGTACGGTATCACTCACCGTCTTTCTACCGCATATCACCCACAAACAAGTGGACAAGTGGAAGTTTCAAACCGTGGTTTAAAAAGAATTTTGGAAAGGACCGTAGGTGAAAACCGTGCGTCTTGGTCGGATAAACTAGATGATGCACTTTGGGCCTTCCGTACAGCTTATAAAACACCCATTGGGTGTACTCCTTACAAGCTTGTGTACGGAAAGGCGTGCCATCTACCGATCGAGCTCGAGCACAAAGCTTATTGGGCCTTGAAGCATGCAAACTTCGACCTTCAGTCCGCGGGTGATCACCGCAAAGTTCAACTCAATGAACTAAATGAACTTCGTGATCAAGCCTACGAGAACTCTTTGATCTACAAAGAAAAGACAAAGAAGATCCACGACTCCAAGATCAAAAACCGCGTTTTTAACGTTGGTGATCGAGTCCTTCTTTTCAATTCTAGATTAAAGATATTCTCGGGTAAGCTCAAAACCCGTTGGACTGGACCATTCATCGTTGCCAAAGTTTTTCCTTATGGTACCGTCGAGTTATCTCAAAATGACGGACCAAACTTCAAGGTGAACGGTCATAGGTTGAAGCATTATTTTGGAGGGGACATACCATCCATGGTTGTCCCGGATCTCCAAACTTTCCCCATGGACCAATGAATTCGGGGTCGAGTCAAGCTAGTGACTCGGTTAACAAAAACATTAGCATTGCATGGGTGACAACCCATGTTTCTGATTTCTTCCTATTTTCTAACAACTAAGTGTGGGGAATTCCTCTGCTGTGCTTTCTTTTGTGTTGTTTGCTCTGATTTTCAGGTTTCCCTTGGATAGTGTTGATTGACGCGCCTGTTTTCAATCCAGCCGCTCAATATCCTATCCTTTTGCTAACGTTTATCTAGGGATATCTTTTTAATCCTGTTTGTGAAAATCGAGATTTCTGTTCCACACTTGGCTAGTGGTATTACCTTTTTACGTTTTAAGCGTCGGCATAATAGCCGGTACTTTGAATATTGAGGGCAATATTCAATTCTAAGTGTGGGGGGGAATTCTCGCGAATTTTGTCACTTAAGTACCTTCTAGTCCCTAGTACCCCCATTTTTGACCAAAATTTTAAAATTTTTTTTTGTCAAAAAAAAAATAATAATAAAAAAAATATAATAAATAATAACGTCATCAATAAAAGTGTGTTTAGTCTTGATTAGGTTAGAATAAAGGGAATCCTGACTCTGCTAGAGTGTTGATCTAGCTGCTTCCTTAACGTTTAGACTAAGGTTTTACGATGTGTGCAAATGAAAATGCTAAGCGTAGAATAGTTGGTTTTCTTTAGAGCTTATAAAAGTAATCTATGGCTTTTTCTCCCATAAGCTAACTAATCTGACTTAATAAGTGCTTATTTTTCAAACTTTTGAACACACAAAATCATTTTTTCATACGATTTTGAAAAAGACTAGTTCAAAGATTTATTTAAACTTCGGAACAAGCATATGTCAGAATAATGCAAAATGAAAGTGAGACGTTGCTTGAAAGTTGCAAAAAGTTAAGTAATAAATGTAGGTGCAAAAAAATAAGCTAAGGTTCAAGATCGGCCCTTGGATCCTCATTTCAGGAATGTCTAGAGTCTTGGAATTCTCCGTTGTAACGGCCCTTGGATCCTTACTTCCGAAAGGCGGTTAGGTCTTGGCTACCCTCTTACACCGGCCCTTGGACCTCTAATTCAGGAATGTGTGAGGTCTTGGATCCCGTGAAACTCCGTTAGTTTATTTGCACAAGTATTAAAAAAAAAAAAAAAAAAAAAAATGATGAAAAAAAATAAATAAAAAGGAAATAAAATGGAATGATATTGCAAAATGCAATATATTTTGAAACTTGCTTGTTGTGAATTTTAAATCTATCTTTCAACTAGTATTAGTCAAAGTTTTATAAAAACGTCGATTTTTGTGATCAAAATTTTGAAAATCAAGCACATTCACCTAACTTAAATAAATGTGGGAGTGAAAAGTTAAGTTTCGGCTTACATAGATTATTGGTATAAGTAGCGTTAGCATTTTACAAAAACATTTGCACATTGAGTTTAAGCTTAGTTGGGAGTATAAAAAGAGGATGACGATATCAATTCCCTGGAGACACCCATTTTGTGTGAATCCCGTTCCATGATACCATTTTTGAAAATCAAGCATGTTATTTATTTATGTTCTAGTTTAAATTTCTCGCATCAAATAAAAAGTCGAAACGGGGTATACTTGGTATTCTTTTGATCCTTTCATTACTTCGCATGATTGGATTGCTAGGGACTAGCAATAGCTTAGTGTGGGGGATTTGATGAGTGTGTAAATACTCATCATTTTATACCCAATAAAGACACAAAAATAACCAAAAATACCCAAATATATTGCAGATATCCTTGGTTTTGTGTTTTTATATGTTTCAGGTACAAAGGATTGAAAACAGGGTAAATATGGACAAAATCGAGCTTAATATGGAAAAGAGCCGAAAACCGAAGCCGGGAAAGACGATTTTCATTTGGATTTTTATTCGAGCTCAAGAATCTCACAATGGCCCTTGGATTATTACTTGTTGGCAAAAATTGGTCCTTGATTTACTTTGGAGAAATAGCAGATTTGGTCCCTCAGCTTTACATAAATTACACTTTTGGTCCTTGGTTTAAATTCCATATTATCCTAACCTATCTCAATACCAACCGGATCCACTAAAAACTAAAACACAACCCACCCTACTTAAACCCAGCCCATCACAGCCCACTAACATTAAAACCCGACCCATCCCACACCTAAAACTAACACCGGTCAATAAGAAGGGTCAAACCCCCTTTTTCCTTGGTCAAATTCCCAATCGAACTAACCCTAATTCCCCAACCCACCATTTATCTTCTTCACCCTATTACCCGCCAAACACTCCACCTCCCCTCCTCAAAAGCTCCCCTCTTCACCATCTCCTAGATACCATTCACGGGATGCATTGCCACCTCACCAATCCGAGGGAACTATATGAGCGGCAAAAGTTATCTAAGGGCCGAGATCAACCAATCTTCAATCCTACGGATGGGATTTGCTCAAGAAAGCACAAGGGACTCATTTTCATTGTTTTCTCTCACTGAAGAAACACACATGGGTGAAGACCTAGGTTTTTAATAAGTAGTATAAATAGATTAGGATTTTATCTTTGTAACGAGGTTTATTTTAGCTTTTTAATTTAAGGTATTTGTATTTTTAATTCAGCATTGTAATCTTACTCTAAATTTAATTTAAAGGCAGATTTTATTTAAAGTTTTAATTTTAATTTTACTGTTTTCAGTTTATGTCTTATTGCTTAAATTACTGCTTTCTAGCTTATTTTTTATTTAACTGCTTATGATTTATGTTCTATGTTTATCTGCTTAGTTGGTCTTATTTATTTGAGTTGAAGTTAGTATAGTTAGTTAGGATAGAAAGTTTGGCTGTTTTGACTTCATGGGTGAACCTGGGTCAAATTAAGTGTTTATGATTTGGATCTTGGAAGTTTATTTGTGATTGTCTGATTAAAACCAAATATGATTTAATCAATTTAATCTGTTAAAAAATATTAATATATATATATATATATATATATATATATATATATATATATATATATATATATATATATATATATATATATATATATATATATGATTTGGATCTTTTGTTCACTAGCCTCTTTTGATCTCAGAAGTCAGTGTAGTTTAAATAGATTTTAGGTTTTGATTTTTGTCATAATAGTAGCTTGCTGTATAATTCACCTGTTTGAGCTTAAGTTGGCATTAGGAGCTTGTTTTCCTAGCTTGTTGAGGCCCTAGATCAGCAGCCCCAACAAAGCCCTTTACCTGCCCTGCACATAGACCAGCAGACCCTATGATCCTGTGTGTTATGCTTAATTATGCTTATTTATGTTGCTTATTTTGATCATCGTTTCTGGTTCTTGAGATTACTTTAGCTTATTCACAAGTTTCAGCTTATTAATAGCTTTTAGTAGTTCTTTTTCTTTGCATATTTAAGTTCCTTTTTAAGTTTTCAAAACTGATTTCAGTAATCAGCTGATTCAGAGCTGTTTTTGAGCTTATCTCTTAGTATAAAAAGATTTTCAGTTTTTAAAATTAGTTTGTTTCACTTGTTGGTTTAAGTTTAAAAAATACAAACCAAGAAAAAATTAAAAACAAAAACTGACCAGCCTGGGATTCGAACCTAGGTCTGTCAGCCGGCAAACCCACATCCATTCCATCTGCCCTAGCCAACTTTGTCTGTTAACCTTAGCAATAGTTTTTATTTAATCTTGTTTTCTAATCCTAGCTTATTAAACTGTTCTACTTTTAAACTGCTTATTCAGTAGCTTTTTCTGCTCCAAACAATTTTCATAAATTAGTTATAGTGTAATTTAATTACTGAAAATTTTTAATAATTTTTACTTTTCATTTGCTATTTTTCTCTAATTAATTTAGTTTAATTAGTTTTTTTTTTAATTCGTAATAAATAATTAAAAAGTCAAAAAAAAAAAAAATTTCTTTTTTTTCCAAAATTTTCTTTTATAATTTAGAGTGTAGGAAAATTAATTCGGTACTCGTAGGGCTAATATTTTTTAGATTTCACTTTTATTTTTGCGCGTTGACATTAATTTTAATTAAAACGTGCGTTTTTAGTTTTAAATACCTTTTGCGTTTCATTGCTTTGTGTAATATTACCACAACAC
Source organism: Artemisia tridentata subsp. tridentata (assembly GCA_021014915.2). Lineage (NCBI taxonomy): Eukaryota > Viridiplantae > Streptophyta > Magnoliopsida > Asterales > Asteraceae > Artemisia > Artemisia tridentata. The sequence goes on along the minus strand of CP139507.1, from coordinate 273,172,947 downwards.
CAAATAATCTCAAAATCCAATCATCAAGCATTTTAATTCCGAACCTAAAACGAAATCCTCGATTCACACCTCGCTGGGACACGACCCGGGTGATCACTTGCCCGGTATCACACACATCACATTCACGGGTTTTGCAAGTTTGACTTTTCCTAAGGTTTGACTTGTCATTTCCCAAAGTATCACGTGTGCACGATACTATAATTATTTATATATACTCACACACGGATCAGTTAAACACTTGTTTTATATTTCAATCAATAAATACCCAAGCATAATTAAATGTGACAAACTATATGAAGCATGTTTAAACATTAATGATGTCATATACAAGTGCAAATTATATGTTTTACATAATAAGTAACATATTAGTAGGGAATTTCATGTGAGGGGTTTCATCGGGGTAAACGTATTGACGAGTTGCTGGATTTACGATTTAAAGTGTCCTAGCTCCTCAAACATTTACTACATGACCTCTGAATTATGATAGCCCGAACAATTATGCGATATTTAAACTAAACACGTTTCACAAACTAGTAAACCATTTGTACGACATACACAATCACTATAGACTACCATGTACAACATCTTGATCAATATAATGACTTATATAGACTCATTTATATTTCCCACATCGTTATTTCAAAACCTAAGACACGATATCATATTATAGGTTGCTCGTAGAAGTTTTCCACAACACGTCCATCACTTTCATTACTCACTTAACATCATTAACTCACGGTGAGTTCATAGCCCCACTTTCCATTGTTTAACTATTTTACAAACCATGGGGGGAGATACATGCTATTTTTACTCGAACACAATGCTTTGAATTGTATGCTTAACTGTATGTTTTATTGGCACTAAGTACAACGATTGCCATGTTTGAAGTATCTATATCATGAAACAATTAGTCACTAGCTAGTGAGCATGAATATTGTGAATAGGCCTATTGGGGTTGACGGACCCCGTTTTTATTGACCCAGTTAGGGCAATCAAATGCACTATATTTGAGAACAATAAATATAATGGCAAATTACCTGTTAGTGCAAGCGTTACGACATTTAATCTATACAGTGTCTTCATGTTTTAATGTTGACAAACATGTAACTTGTAATACTTAACGTAAAGTGAACAAGTTACTCGTTTACACAAATCATCAATACATGCACACATCAAAACCTATCGACGGCTCAAGTTTGAATCACTTAAGGTATGTATAAACAATGCTTCAAACTTGTTAAGTGATCAAAGAATTATCTTTTGTCCTTAAACCTCACATTTTTATAAATGTGACAAAACCTTTTTACAAAAATAAATTATACAAATTATTTTTGTATTTATAAAGAAACGTTTTAATAAGAAAAATAAATTTGAAATCCCAAACAACTATTTTTCCCGCCCAAATCAGTTAAATTTTCACCAGATAATATTTTACCACTAAAGGACAAAAACTGCCGGGAAGGTCCCTTAAATAGGTGACGGTCCTTTATATATAAGGGACCGTCCCCCACTCCTCGAGCTGTCTATAGATACTGAACTATTTTCATCATATTTGGTCAACCCTCTTTAGCATAAAATTTTCTGGTCTTCCTAAATCTTTCAAAACTCCCTTCTTTGATCACATTAACTTGTTTGAATCTTATTTATATGTGATTCTTTCTTCCTCTCATCAAGTGCAAAGAGAAGAACTTTCGTTATCATCTAGATACGAAGTTATGTAGTCTAGTTAGTCCACGTATAACATTTGTTACATATAGATCGAGTCCAAATATTTTGTAACATGTAAATCCGGACGATGTGTAAGTCCGTAGAGTGTCATGTGTATCCGGACGATGTGTAAGTCCGTGAGGTGTTATATGTAGATCGGGTAGATCGTGTGGATCGAGTAGATCGTGTTGATCAGGTTGATCGTGGTGATCAGGTTGATCGTGTTGATTGGGTAGATCGTGTTGATCGGGTTGATCGTGGTGATCAGGTTGATCGTGTAGATCATGAAGATTGGGTAGATCGTGTGTAGATTGGTTCTAGCCAAGATTAGAACTCGACATTCCGTTTAGTGTCGTTAATTGGTGTAAGCGAAGGTGTACGGTTTGTTCTGCCTAAAGAAAGCTTGTTGATTAGTGAAGTAACTCTCGCGTTGGGTACTCGGGGAGTGGAGTAGGGCGAAGAGGTGCTTCGTGACCGAATCACTATAAATCATCGTGTCTGGTTTGCGTTTTCTCTACTTATCTCTTTACGTTTTATTCTTGCATTTATCGTTTTATATTTACACTTGCATTAAGTTTGTGTTTGTGTGGCTTGTTGCTTATATTGTGATTATGCCTGTGATATAAACTGAGATAACTTAAAAAAATGCAAACACATACTTCATCTCACCTGTCTTAAACACCCCACTACTGTTGGTCCCTTAAACACTCGGCGGTCCCTTATATATACGGGACCGTCCAAGCATTTAAAGGACCGTCCCAGTGTTTCTGATATTTGTCTATTCTCTTATTCTTATCTGTCTAATTTCTTCTGTAAGTTGGATATAGATAAATATAGTTGTTATAACTGTCATAACCACGATTCATATTTAGCCACGCTTGATCAGAAATTTGATACGAAAGATTTTAGATTTTAAATGGAAACGTATTCACCCCCCCTCTCTACGTTTCTACAATTGATATCAAAGCATGGTCGCTATAGTTTTCAAAACAAATGGTTTTTAATATAGAGTACGGTCCTTGTATCAAATTTCTCATTAAGAGGGATTAAATATGAAAAGTGTTTTGTTGCTTAATTTGTGCTAGGATGCTTTGTTGCTTTATTCGTACTAGTTTTGTTGGTTAAATGCACTTCGTATTCTTTCTTGAAGGAAATCTTCTCAGAAGACTTTGGAAGTGTCGGCATTTTCCTTTTTAAGTTTTAGGAGTAACAATGTCGTCTAAAACACGTGTTTTACATGTAGAAACAAGTTCTTAAAGTCCTGTAAGTCACTAAATATATTTATACAGGAAAATGGTGTTTTCATTTCTTTTCTGAGTACTGGTGACTGTCCCAAATATATGGACGGTCCTTTAAATATTTATAGGACTGTCAGTATTTAAGGGACCTTCACCAGAACAGGGTAAATTTTGAAAATTCATATAAAATCAACCGTAAGTCCGTAGGAGTCGTACCACCCGCCATTTCAAAGGTAATTGGGTCTACTCTCATTTAAAAATACCTTCAAGTATTGATTCCAAACTCAGTTAAATCATATATACAAAATACAACTTAGTGGTCAAAACCTTATGTTATGTCTTAACGTAAAACTTGTATTGTACTCTTTCTTTCGAGTCAGACATCTCTAGCAAATGAATCTTTGAAAATGGTGTTGTTATCTTTTCAAAATATTGATCTTAATTAATTTTTGAAATGGGGAGGAATTTTCTAAAACAAAATCAAGCAAGTATACATTGTTGTATCTAACACACAAAACGATAACGAATATCTTTTGTGTGCTATGCTAAATGATTATGTGTTTTTTATTAGCTTGCTTATCTTATAATGTTTTAGTAACTCACTTAGAGATGTAGACTAACTTGATTAATCATGTATATGTCGAAAACAATTGTCTTACACAATTATCTTTCCAAAGGTTCAAGTGTTAAAATATTTAACACTTCATCAAATTTTCAACATGATTTCTAAAACATTACATGCACTTGTTTTGGTTGGCCATGAGTTGTCTAATCATGAGAAATGTTTATAATAATACATTAGTATTTAAGTAAAAGAAAATTGTATTTTTGAACCTTGCATGTATTTGAACACACACTAATTGTTTCAAACATATAGTAATTTACAAAAGTTGTGTATTATATAATAATGGTTAGGATAATTATTTTTATACTAATGAAATGTCAAAAACTATGCATATTATACGTAATAATAAATAGTTTTTCGCACAAAAAAATAAATGACAATCTTGAATTATTAAGTTAACATGTCATTATTATTAACTCACACATACAACTAGTATTAAATTTGATGGAGCACATTATATAAATCTTTATTTATTTTCTTTATTAAAAAAAGTGGTCGTGAGGGTCAAGAAAGATTTCGAGCATATATCAATTCATTATTCAAATTATGATTGATATCATTATCAAATCTAATTGACAAGTTTTCGAGTATGGACATGAAATTGGAGTCATTATTTGTTTAGCTTCAGGATAAAATCAAAATATATTATCTTGAACCTACATACTCAATCACAATCGATTGTTATGAAAATAATGATGTCCTTCTCAAGACGAAAAGAATGTGCATCGGATCATAACTCACACTTGTGTTGAGGATGTCATATTGAGTCTTCTTGTCCAATGGTTGTGTTCCAAATATTAAACTAATATGTTTAAAAGATGCTTAAAATTACACAATGAAGTAGGGTTGATGACTTGGATGTTTCATCTGAAATATTCAAGCAATTTATGTTGCAACGCAATTTGTAAATGTGTCATTTTCGAAAAAACAAACACGAGCAAACAAACAACATATGTAGACTTTGCTCATGAACGACTCAACACTCAAAATCACATTTATTTCTCATATCAAAAGATTGACAAAGGATAATTCATATCATATGCATTTCATTCCCTTTGTAACATGAATGGTTGTGTTACAAGAAAATACGTTGTATCTTGTTTGAAAAATATAGGATATTAGATTTTGAAAGTAACCTAATACAACGTGTGTCATTGCATAAACAAGTAAAATTCATTCATCATATTTTACACTAAAATACTTGTTTTCCTAAGAGTAATAACTTTGTCCTTTTAGATAATCATATTTGTTGAAAAATACAATATGTCTTGTCTCAATGACACATCGTAAAACACTTACAAGATCTATTAAGGTAAGCAACCTTAATTAGACTCTTTTTCTCAAGATATACCAAGGAGTATTCTTGAAACACTTTCTTTGCTCTAGAAAACTAAAACGTGTTAACTCAACAAACAAAGATGCCATCCATGAAATCATGTAATGCACCATCTAAACCAAACAACCTCTAAACCTCAAACACATGATTAAAATACCGCACTTGCCTTTGCTAGGATGTTGTGTGAGACATGTCATTTTCATTAACCGGCTTTTAAAATATAGTTAGTTGAGTTATATTAGGACATGTACTAGCGGAATTAGCTAATATCATCTTTGGTAAACTTCGATAGGAAAATATAGGAATTCCAATTTTTCTAATATGAGAATGACTACTAGAGAACCTATTGTACTAGAAATTCAATTTGACCTAACGGTTGAATTGCTTCCAGGAGAGAAGTTGGGTTTGAGGTAAACCCGTAAAAATGGTCGTGTTTAGCCTTAATTGAGCACCACTAATGATAGTCTCATATTCATTCTCTAACTTGAAAAATTTTCCATTCCTGCCTTTGACTAAAGATAGTTTACATCAGCGAACTTTGTCTCCCGTTAGGATTGCACCATGAACAACTAGTAATTAGGATTCTTCTTAGCGAACCTAGATTACTTGCATCTCACATATGTGTTTTTGATGTTTCAAAATAACTATTTGTTCTTGTGAGACATGATTAAATGTCTTTATGCTTTCTTAAATGTCAAATGATTACTCGTTTGATTATTGAATGCATGTAAGATCTTGTTTTTGAATAGCCATCTTAATATTATATCTCTTAATATATGTCCATGATATATGCTCTTATGTGCTAAATGTCAACATGTCTTACTTAATGTTTGCATTTACAATAATCATGATTCGTATGCATCTCTTTACATGACTTACGTATTACTTGTGCACCCACAATATGTCGGTTTAGTATATAGCGGACTAGTTATGCCTATCATGATAACTTCTTAGATGTCATACAATCTTACACATTAATATCTTTGATCATTATGTGATGCATGCTAAAATGGTTTACATGCTTAAATATTTGAGTATTATGCAATTAGACGCATATCTCCTCACACTAGATCATGATTTTCTTTTGGGGTCTCTAGTGTCACAACAATAGTCGTAAAATGATTTTTAATCTCCCAGAGTTTTCATGCACACATTTCCTAAATCACCATCTCGCTCTCTTCCAAATAATCCACTCTTTTGTCTAGGAAATATTTCTTCCACACTTCTCTATATTCTTCACTTATTACCTACACCTCTCTTCTTTCCAAACATTCTCTAATCATTTGAAAATTCTCTTCTTACCCAACAAATGATTATTCACACCTTTCCACACAATCCCAACATTCCTATAAACATTCTTTACCAAATCCTTAAATCATTCCTTAATCATTGTTGCCCAATTCTTTTCTTTCTTAATGGCAATATGATTCTCACATAATAAATCCTTTGATTATTTCTATCCCTTCATTAAATTTGGTAAAAACAGAGAAAACTAGAAAGACTCTGCACCCCACTGGTGACGGTCCCAGAAACATATGGGCGGTCCCTTATATATACGGGACCGTCCCTTATTTACAGGACCGTCCCCAGTAGAAGTGTCACAAACTGGTTCACTGTTTTTCTTTTTCTACATCTTTGAACAATATTTTGAACCTCTCTATACCATGCTTTGTCCAAAATTACAACCATTTTGATTCTCTAATTACCCACTTCCTCACCATACTCATAGTTCACACAACCACCACTTCTCTTGTCTCACATCTACTACCTCTTATCTTTTCTTACATCTACTTCTTGTTAACATACCCAACAAAACTAGGATCGCATGCACTTTCTTTCATCATGCCATGCTTATCATTGTAAGTGCAAACAGTCCTTTCATTATCTCCCCACAAACATTTCTTCTCATCCTCTTCAACATAAGCCTAAATTAAACCACCAACTTCAAATATGAAGTCTCCTATCTTCCTCATCTCTTCTCATCTTCACATCGTCCTTGACAATCTTGACTTAAAACCTTCTGTCTTCATTTCAGTTCATCTTTCCCCACTTTCTCACTTTAAAGAGTCATCTTCATTCTTATCTAGGAGCATATCATCTTCACCCTATATCACCTAGATATTAGACACATATCTTGGAAGAAGTTAGAGAATGGTGTGTCAATCAATAAACAAATCACTTTCTCATTTATTAAAGTTGGTAAAATTGGTTAAACAATTAAAATAAATGATGTTGATAACATCTTAGTCCTAAAACATGTGTCTTGATCCTTTCTATCATTTAGGGTGTCACTATAGAATCAATAATTGTATATATGTGCACCTGTCTACTAACTCTGTTTTGTAGCATTCCTTCATCGCTCGATTCTTTGGTATCCCAAACAAGGGGGAGCATACACAAAGGGCGAGCATTTGCAAATGTCAAACTCGTTTGCAAATCATTGAGGCATCTACACATTTCTTGCTATGTGTTAAGCTTTTGCAATATATTCGATTCATGGATCCGCTAAAGTCAATATGAAAGGATTATGGGGATGCAATGAGCTAGGGGGAGCTCAGAGGTATTGGAGTAAATGGCATGACATTAGTTAAACCGTTATGATAGAAGGCTTCACTAGGATGATGCAAGCTCATTTATTTGAATGATGGGATTTGGGATCTTCAAATACATTGAGGGATCATCCACAATCAACTAGGAATTTTCTAACAAAATAACCTTCAACCTATATGCTCAAGTCTTCCTCTCAAGTCTTCTTCTCAAGTCATCTTCTCAAGTCTTCCAAGTTTTCTTCTCGAGTCATCTTCTCAAGTGTTCCTGTTAATACAAATATCGTCCCAAAAACGTTATTTATATTTTACGATCTTTGCTTAATTTTGTTAATGACAAATACAAAGTTTATCTTTAAGCAAAAGCATAAATATAAGAATAAGCCTTTTACATTTATAGTGATAAGTCTTTTAAAACATATTTACATATTACAAGATCTCTAGGAGTAACATTATATACATATATACATTTACAAGTTTATTCCTTAAATTAGAAACTTTATTTCTTAAATATTAGGATGACATCATGGCATGCATCATGAACACAATCTTAGAAAGATTTTGAGATATCTTGTATTGATCTTCAAGCCAAAGAGTTGACATTGGAAGATATGGAAAGATATGGCAAGATATGGAAATATTTGAGAATCTCTTAGCTGTCCTGAAGTGGCGGATCCAAACCCATACAAGGGCGGATCCAATTTTTGGGATCCGCCAGATCCGCCAAATGTTGAATCAGTTTGCCTATAAATAGCAAGCTGATCATTTGGGCATTTTCATCACTCATATAGCTTAAATACATACTCATTCATTTACATATCACTAACCCATATCATTCTTTCATTTCATTGATCTTTCCTTTTGTAGCAAAGATATCAAAGCATATAAGGATCAATCTACTGTTGTTATCCTTTCAGTATAGACTATGTGTGATTTTGTATTAGTTCACACATCATTGTTTGTATCATTTATTCATTAGAGTTTGGTTAGTGTTTTAATCCTTAAAACATAAGAGTGTCGGGAGTGGTTGTACCCTTATGAAAGAACCAACGGGAGTGGTTGTACCCTTGTAAAGAACCCGGTGTTTAGCTTAGTACCGGATAAAGAGTAAGCAACGTGTAAAGGTTTTCTCCACCTAGAAGGGAGTTTGTTTCTTAGTGAAGAAAAACTCTCAAGTTAGAGGCTCGAGGAGTGGAGTAGGGCAAGGAAGAGAGTCCTTATAGCCGAACCACTATAAATATCCGTGTTGTGTGGTTTGATCATTCCTTTCCTTACTTACTTATATTATATTGTTTCTTTGTGCATACTTACTTTGAAATCACGTTAAGTCACAAAGCGAATTAATTTTAAAAACGGTAAAACTATTCAACCCCCCCCCTTCTAGTTTTCCACAATTGGTACCAGAGCAGTGTTACTCAAGATTTTCAAAATATATTGTATTTTAAAAACTTGAAACGATCAATGGATTTTGAAAACTTTAAAGAAGGGCAATCTATGCAAAGACCACCACTATTTGAACCAAATTGTTTTATATGTTGGAAAAATCGCTTTGATAGATCTGTGGTATATAATTGTAGAGGGTGATTACAAGCCCATAAGTAATGATATTTCAGGTGGTCGGGATGTAGGTACTTCTCTTACTCGTCACAATGATGAGCAAAAGAGGTTGATTGCCAAAAATAATGAAGCCAAAATGATGCTTTACAATGCCTTACCTAAGAAAGAATATGAAAGAGTTTTTATGTGTAAAACGGCTAAAGATATTTGGCAATCACTAATTATCACTCATCAAGGGAACTCACAAGTCAAAGATAAAAAAATTGATCTTCTTGTTCAACAATATGAACAATTTGTTATCTCTGAAGATGAGACCATTGATAGTGCGTTTGCTAGGTTTAATACTATTATTACATCTCTTAAAGCACTTGACAAATCTTTTTCTAGTAAGAATTTTGTCAGGAAATTTCTAAGAGCACTCCACCCGAAGTGGAGAGCAAAGGTGACAGCTATTGAAGAATCTAAGGATCTTTCAAGTATGACACTGGACGAGCTCATAGGAAATCTCAAAGTTCACGAGATGGTGATGAAAAAAGACTCAGAAATAGTTAAAGGCAAAAAGGAGAAGATGAAGTCCATTGCCTTGAAAGCTAAGGCAGAGTCAAGTGATGATGAAGAGTCTTGTTCCAATAGCGAAGACGAATAGTATGCCATGGCAGTAAGAGGTTTCAAGAAATTCTTTAGGAGACGAGGAAAGTTCGTTAGACCACCTCGTGAAGAAAAGAAATCCTTCCGAAAAGACCGTGATGATAGGAAAGGAAAGGTAGACAGGAAGTGTTATAGGTGTGGTGATTCTAGTCACTTAATAGGAGAATGTCCAAAGCCTCCAAAGAACAAGTCTCAAAGAGCCTTTGTTAGTGGAGCTTGGAGTGATAGTGAAGGAGATGACGACGAGCTTAAGAACGACGAAGTTGCTCTCATGGCTCATGACACAGAAGAGGTACATTCTGACTCGTCATACTCTTCTATAGATGATGAAACCTTAGAAGTAGAATATAACAAACTGTGTGACTTTAAAAATCATAAACAAAAATAAGTTCTTAAAAACCAAAACAACACTTTTAGAAAATGAAGTTTATTAGCTTAAAGAAAAGGAGATACGAATGGAAAAAGGTAAAAATAGTAAAGAAACCTGTGTCTCGTGTCAAGAACTTAAACTAGAATTAGAAACTCTTAAAACCACACAGGAAGATCTCATTAAACAAAATTCTAAATTTAAAAAGTTCGACAAAAACATAAGTTGTATAGATGAGATAATGAAGATGCAAAAATTACATCATGATAAAACCGGACTAGGTTTTATGAAACTAGGAAGCTTAAGTGAGTTTAAGAAACAAACAGTGAAAGAAAAAGAAACTGTTCCAACTGATTCAGACACCCACGGATCCGACGGATCCAAAATTTTAGATCCGCCAGTTGTACCCAAGGGATCCGCATGTACTGTTGATGAACAGAAGGTTCTTAAAATGAATCGTACTGAATTTGTTAAGGTCACTAGAAAACCTAGCACTAGTACAACTGTTAAAAAACAAAAACCATCAGTCTCTATAGGAAAAGGCCAAGTTAGAAATGAGTATAAAGTTAAAACGGTTCAACAGACACCTAAAATCAGTTTTCCCAAACAACCCTTTCCAAAGAGTAACTTCAACTCGCAACATCATTACCAAAATAATTGGAACCAAAACATGTCTAGAAACTTTCAAGGTCCTAATTATATGCCATGGAACACTTGTCCACCATTTCCTTACATGAACCATGATAATGTTATGTTTAACCCAAACGGACCCATGAGATATTGGGGACCAAACGCTTGAGTTTTTCTTGAACTTAGGTGTGCTTGAAAGTTAAGTTAGAACCAGATGAGTGGATTAAAGATAGTGGGTGTTCAAGACACATGACGGGAAACAAAATCCTTTTCTCTACTTACCAAGTGTACGACGGAGGTAATGTCACATTCGGTAGCAAGCTTAAAAGTAAAATCATCGGAAAAGGTACAATATCTCATGACTCTCTCACTATTGATGATGTTGCTCATTGATGCGCGTGATGTGTCGTTGCGGTTTAGCAGTTTTAATGCCTACTCAAGTTTTAAATTTATATTTAGCCGACTTATCAATAACACACACACTTAACGAGCAGTGTACCCGGTCAGTATGAAGATAATGGTAAGTAGAGTGTCGATCACTAAGAGTGGAACGTATTATCTCGTTATTCTAATCAGTATTTTAATATCCTAACGCAAGGGGGCTTCAGCCTGAGAGACTGGCACGGTTTGTTTGCAATTAAATAATAAAATAAACCAATAGGCACGAATCAGCAAGTAGCACACACGTACACAGATAAATACTTGAGACAATAAGAGGGCTGTCCTTATGATTAAGTAGATTGTCACTTGTTTTATTGATAGCTTTATATGAAGTGTATGTAGTTAACCCTTTCTCGTTGGTCCTAATCTTATCGGCGAGTAAACCCTTAATGATTACTTATGTCTAAAAGTTATTCCTAAGTGATCAATTTAGTAATAACCGTGGGAGCCACATTATGTCCCGTAGTCAAATGCCCGCAAGCCACTAATAAACACAGAGGTTATCAATGCACTAATAAGTAGTAACCAAAGACATCAACATATAAACTTTAATTGATGGGAAAGCAAGTATTAAAGGGAGTGCAATCTTTCGTTGTCATATTACACAAGCCACCAATCCTGATGAATTAAAGTTTGCTAACACAATAAAACAAAACTACTTAATGAATTAAACACATGCAGCACCTTCTTACAGCTCTTGTATCTTTGATTTGGGTGTGTCTTGTGCTGCCTCCTTGACTGAATTCGTCCTTTGTTTCTCCTGTTCGAACTTCGGTTTTAGGTTTTCCGGAACTTGTAATTCGTCTGGTCTACGGGGTATTTATAGTTTCTGTCTGAGGGAAGATGCGGCGCATCTACTAAGTAGATGCGGCGCATGTACTTAACTTCGCGTGGGGTCCAAGATTATAATATTCAGAAATATTCGTACACCGCCAGAATATGCGGCGTAACTCCATGATTAGATGCGGCGCATGTCCTCTTGTATCTTGGATCGTACCTGGTGATATCTTGATAGAGATGCGGCGCATGTCGAGAGTGAGATGCGGCGCATCTGGAGCAGAATTGACTTGATCTTGTCCATGTCAGTAGACCTTCAACTTTATGCACGTTTTGCTCCATAATTAGTCCAAAATCACTAAGTTTCACCAAATGCTTGTTTTTACCTGAGAATTACAAAAGTAAACGATTAAGTATCAATCCTCATACATAATATAGTAAAACAAGTCAAATTAATAGGATAAATGATAGTAATAAAATGTACTTATTTGAGTTCATCAAATATCCCCCCACTTGAACTTTACTTGTCCCCAAGTAAACCTTAGAATTTCTCTTATGAAAATGTATCCTAAAAGATGTTAGGATTTATTTTTATATTTAAGCATGTATTCGTTCATTTCATAATCACACAACTAAACACTTAACGATTCAGAAGTAAAATAAAATAAGTCGATAAAAGCAAATCTAATCGTTTAACTGTCCAGTCGCGACGAATATTCTATCATAAGCTTGGCAAGTATACACATCTCCACCACTAAAGCTAAGGAATAACAAGTCTAAAGCGGTAAAAAAAGGGTTTTTAGGCTTAAGGGTTAATTATTCTTAATCACTATCGATCTCAAATTCCAGAAAAGGCGACAAAATCACAAATACATGATCGAATCCACGAACACGATACTTGCAATTGCTCAAATCCTTAACTCGAATAGGCTAAAGATAGGTCCAAACTTCACCAATAATAATATATCAAAAAGGGCGACAAAATCATAAATACATAGCCGAATCCACGACTATGATACTTAAGATTGCTCAAATCCCTAATCTCAATAAATCAAAGGTTTGGTTGGATAAAGAATAATAAAGGGCATGGATAACATTTGGGATATAAATTGCTGCAAAAATAAAAATAAACAAAACAAATAAATTAAAATCCTAAGTGTGGTTAATCACTATCCCAACCATCCCATGAATAAGACTCATATCATCGAATAACTCACGCTTTAACACTTGAAACACACGCTTTAGGTAGACACGAATTATACTCAACAAGATCTTAATCAAAGAATAAACCTTAATTGGCGTTCCCATAACTGCCAATTCCCATTCAATCCATAGATATAGTACAACAAATAGTGGTGATATCGACCACTTACATAACTTTACATAAGTTGGTTAAAACTAACTTCCAACTTTTCTTTCTTTCTTTTTCTTTTCTCATTTTTTTCGATTTTTTTTTTTTTTTTTTTTTTTTAATTAAACATAAACATAGATGTGTAAAATTTCACCACATCACTATAACTTTCTTTCCGGATAATTTTTCCATACTTTTCATGACTTCAGAAATAATGGTAATAGTGAAAGTAGTAAACACACGAAAAATAAACTCCAAAATATACAATATTTACTTTCACTCCAATTGCATTGTGCAATTTCCCGACCTAACCATAGATAATGAATTACGCACGCGAACACAGGTAATGTAAGGAAACACACTTTGCCTATAGCAATCAACCAACCACGGATTCTAATCTACAGGGTAGGCTAAGGTGTAAGGGTGTAACGAAACATTTTAAACATAGGTGTAAGAAACGAAAGGAAGCTCTGAAGGTTTTTCTAGGGGTATCTTACTCTAAAAATGAGAGTAACAAAAGGGTTTATACGGGGGTTAACTAACCGGTGTAGTTAGTTAATAACACACAACATATAATAGGCTATTTGGGTGTAATCCTAGAAATTTACCAAGTTAGACAAGTCACTCCAATTATATAAATAATACTTATTATGGTGGTCTCGAATAGTATACAAGCCAAGTTCTAAAGTTTACAAGTCACCGGCACACTCATAGATTTGTGAATTTTGAAAAATCACAATTTTTGAAAATAACGTCATGTGTGCAGTTATGCAACTTAGATCTTAAACAAAAACATGCTAAAAATTTTTAAGTTTGATATATTAAGCACATTTTAAGCATAATTTTTGAAAAAGTTTAGGACAAGTAATTGTTAAGTGTTCTAATTCTCCAATCCCCCCACTTAAGTTAAACAACGTCCTCGTTGTTTGTATAAAAGATTAAAAACTGGAAAATAAAAGAATTAGAACAGAAAAACTCCCCTGAGATTTGCTCGGTATGATCCTCCATTAGTATAAGAGCAAAAATCAACTTCTTGTGGATTAGAACGTTAAAGCTTCATACTTGATGTATTCACAGGAAATCCAAGAAACTATAATACCACCAATACTTTAAAACACACCTAAGATAAGAAAGGTTCAAGCTTTGCATAATACATTAGTAGTTAGGAAAAATAAAACTTAAAAATTAAAACTGAAAATCATCAGGTCAGTTGATGCGCCGTATCTTATTGAAGAAGATACGCCGTATCGAGCCTGGAATTAATACGGATCAGAATAAAGATGCGCCGCATCCTTAACCAGGGATGCGCCGCATTAAAATAAACTGATAAATAGTTTTAAAGTCGAAAATAAAAATGCAGAAAAATAAAATAAGATATGACCATTGCAGGAGATGCGTCGCATCTCAGAATTGAGATGCGCCGTATCCTCATGCGGCCTGGACTGACTCGACACAGAAAACAGAATAGTAAATAGATAAATCCGGGTTGTCTCCCGGTAAGCACTTGTCTTTATTCCAGAGTCTTCAAGTTAGACTCACGTTCAGCTCAGCAATAAGTCCTTGTCATGGTCCATCCTTCGTCCTTCATCCGAAAGATTTTTCCGTATATCTCTGCGACGTTTTCTTCCGTTCGACTTAATCTAGTATAACTCTTTGTCTTCACCGCAGTATATTCTTCATCAGGACCCAAAGAGTATTTGATGATTTTAAATTTTTCAGAAATAATCATGGGCGGCTCATTGTAAGGAATCCCAAGTAGTTGACACTTTCTTTTGGTGAACTCTTCCTCGTTTTTATCAAAAAACTTAAAATAGGGATCCTTAATCAAATAATCATCTAGTTCTTCAATCAACGACTCATTATTATTATCATCTTGAATCGCCTCCCATTCTCTTTCCAAATCATATTGTAACCGTCGACTAAGCTTTGTGAAATCATCAAACTGTTTATGCACCCATTCCCAGAAAGTAGTATCCGATGTTCCCTTAAGTCCTTTCAAGCGTTCAATTCTGCCCTTTTCTTGTAAAGCCTCCGCCTTTTGTGGGCAGTCTTCAACATTATCGTACCACTCATAATCTTCAAAGGTTACATCGTTTCCAACCCGTCTCATCCCAATTATACTTCCCCCATTACAGGTTCCGTCACTTTTATAATCACAGGTCGGCCAAACACTACTCCCGTCCTTGAAAACGAAGGGTGTACAGGTGTGATTAATGTGCGCAAATTCCCATGGTTTATCCCAAACCCATGGTACTTGATCATTCCATTCATAGTACCAGGTGTTTTTGAAATCGTCATAAGTCTTAAATCCTGGTAGTTCTCCAGTAAGCACATCATCGTCGACTTGAAGAAGGTAGTTAAATTCCTTGAACTGCTTGCACAAGGGTGTCTCATAATCGAACACATCAATGTCTATTCTGAATAACTCTTCAATGCCTTCATTGATTGTTGAATCATGGAGTGACGACCCATAATCGCTTTCTACTTCCTCATCTTCTCCTCTCATCCAATATACCCATAATGCATCCTTAGTAGCACGATCCATGCACTTATGGTTATTAAACTTACTAGCCAACCATTCTGAAAAATCAACATCGTGAGGATCGTGGTTAACGTCAAAGCAAACCTTTCCAATCATATTCTTTTTTATCTCCATGAACTCGTTAAATTGCTTCTTAAAACTCCGAGTCAACCATGAAGTCATAATCTCCTTGACTTCATTTGCAGGGGCAAATTCCGGACTACCATATTTGAGTTCTAGCCAATCATTGAGGGAGAGGTCTATCAATCTTACCAATTTCCCATGAAATAGTAACTCCGCCAAAGCATAATTCATGTCATTATCCTGATAGTTCTCATTCAATCCCCAGTACTGTTCGGAATAAGGCATGTAAGAGATTTGGGCATTGCCTCCACCACAGCTGTTGTTGCATGAGTCCATGTACGCAAGATAGAATTTCCCATCATCTTCTTCGATAGTAGTCCAGTTCAATCCTTCGGCTTCAATGATAGGCCATAAGAGCGACAATTCTTCTCCAGTGTACCTCACAAATACATCATAAGAGAATACCTCTTTGTCAATGTTGCATAAACGCATGAATTCCTTAAAAGCAGCTTCAAGAGGAGTCTCCCAAGAGAATAAATCTGCATCGATCATGAGTACATTGAATGAATCCGAAAACAAGCATTCCTTAGCAAGATATCCGTTAACTGACATGTCTTCCATAGCAAAATCTGTCATCCAAGGTAAAATCATCAGTAGGATTTGTTCGCTAGAAGAGAAATTAATGAATATAGAAACGGATATAAGAATAAAAATAGCTGATATCTGCAGACGATGCGCCGTATCCAAAAAGTTGGATACGCCGTATCTTAATACGTTAAAATTAAATCAGACTTTATTCAGAAAATAGATACGCCGCTTAGAATTTAAGAATGCGCCGTATCGAATTAATTAATCAAAAATCAGCTTATCTAATTAAAATTAAATGCGTCGTATTAACGAAAGTTAATGCGCCGTATTTTCGTTACGTTTAAAAATAAAAGATTTTTGATTCAGAAAGATGCGCCGTATCGACAGAGATCGATACGCCGTATCTGTTTAATAATTCGCAAACTGTTTTTAATTAAAATAATAGATACGCCGTATCTGCTAAAGCAGATGCGTCGTATGGCGTTAACGTTTAGAAAATTTTTTTTTTATTAAAAACAGATACGCCGTATCTTGGGGAAAAGATGCGTCGTATCGAATTAATTAAACGCGTTGTATTTTTTTTAAAAATTAAACGCAATACGCCGTATCTGAGAGATCAGATGCGCCGTATCGTTTGATTTAGCACAGTACAACGATAGCAGAACAGAAAAATACGAAAAAAAATAAAAACAAAAATTAAACACACAAACGAAAATAAACACACAAAAATAAAAGAAAACAATTAACACACAATACAACAAATATGCAAAATAGTACAATGATGCAATTAATCTAATAAAAAGAAAAAAAACTAATTAAAATACTAATTAAATTAACAGATAATAACAATTCACTCCCCGGCAGCGGCGCCAAAAACTTGATGCGCGTGATGTGTCGTTGCGGTTTAGCAGTTTTAATGCCTACTCAAGTTTTAAATTTATATTTAGCCGACTTATCAATAACACACACACTTAACGAGCAGTGTACCCGGTCAGTATGAAGATAATGGTAAGTAGAGTGTCGATCACTAAGAGTGGAACGTATTATCTCGTTATTCTAATCAGTATTTTAATATCCTAACGCAAGGGGGTTTCAGCCTGAGAGACTGGCACGGTTTGTTTGCAATTAAATAATAAAATAAACCAATAGGCACGAATCAGCAAGTAGCACACACGTACACAGATAAATACTTGAGACAATAAGAGGGCTGTCCTTATGATTAAGTAGATTGTCACTTGTTTTATTGATAGCTTTATATGAAGTGTATGTAGTTAACCCTTTCTCGTTGGTCCTAATCTTATCGGCGAGTAAACCCTTAATGATTACTTATGTCTAAAAGTTATTCCTAAGTGATCAATTTTGTAATAACCGTGGGAGCCACATTATGTCCCGCAGTCAAATGCCCGCAAGCCACTAATAAACACAGAGGTTATCAATGCACTAATAAGTAGTAACCAAAGACATCAACATATAAACTTTAATTGATGGGAAAGCAAGTATTAAAGGGAGTGCAATCTTTCGTTGTCACATTACACAAGCCACCAATCCTGATGAATTAAAGTTTGCTAACACAATAAAACAAAACTACTTAATGAATTAAACACATGCAGCACCTTCTTACAGCTCTTGTATCTTTGATTTGGGTGTGTCTTGTGCTGCCTCCTTGACTGAATTCGTCCTTTGTTTCTCCTGTTCGAACTTCGGTTTTAGGTTTTCCGGAACTTGTAATTCGTCTGGTCTACGGGGTATTTATAGTTTCTGTCTGAGGGAAGATGCGGCGCATGTACTTAACTTCGCGTGGGGTCCAAGATTATAATATTCAGGAATATTCGTACACCGCCAGAAGATGCGGCGTAACTCCATGATTAGATGCGGCGCATGTCCTCTTGTATCTTGGATCGTATCTGGTGATATCTTGATAGAGATGCGGCGCATCTGGAGCAGAATTGACTTGATCTTGTCCATGTCAGTAGACCTTCAACTTTATGCACGTTTTGCTCCATAATTAGTCCAAAATCGCTAAGTTTCACCAAATGCTTGTTTTTACCTGAGAATTACAAAAGTAAACGATTAAGTATCAATCCTCATACATAATATAGTAAAACAAGTCAAATTAATAGGATAAATGATAGTAATAAAATGTACTTATTTGAGTTCATCACTCATGTAGATAACTTAGGTTTTAACTTGCTTAGTATTAGTCAACTATGCCGTAAAAAGTATAACGTCCTTTTCAGTGAAAATGGAAGTAAAATACTTAGAGACGGTATAACCGTAGGAAGAGGTGTTTTAAAGAATAAGGTATATGTTATGAAATTAGATAAAACACCTAAAGACAAACTTTGTCTCACTTCTTTGGACGATAACTCAACTCTATGGCATCGACGCTTAGGTCACACCAATATGATGTTAATTCAATCATCATCATCTAAGGAACTCATTAGGAACCTGCCCAAATTGAAATATGACCAACACTTTTGTGATGCTTGCAAAATAGGAAAACAATTTCATAATAGCCATAAGGCTAAAAACATGGTGTCTACATCTAGGTGTCTAGAATTGTTACATATGGATTTGTTTGGACCATCCGCTATACAAAGTTACGGGGGAAACTTCTACACTTTGGTAATAGTAGATGATTACTCTAGATATACATGGACTAAGTTTTTGAAAGCTAAAAATGAAGCGTTTGATAAATTTGAAATCTTAAGTAAGAAAATTCAAAATCAAATAGGAAGTAACATAATGTCAATAAGAACTGGCCATGGTCGTGAATTTGACAACGAAATCCAATTCGGAGCTTTTTGTGATGCTAATGGCATAACACATAATTTCTCAGCTCCTCGAACTCCTCAATCTAATGGTGTAGTAGAACGCAAAAATAGGACAATTCAAGAAATGAGTAGAACCATGTTAAATGAACAAAACATACCTCAAAAGTTTTGGTGTCACGCTGTAGATACATCCACATATACCCTAAATCGACTTCTAATTAGACCATTCTTGAAAAAGACTCCATATGAGTTATACAGAGACAAAAAGCTTACTTTAGGATATTTTAGAGTGTTTGGAAGCAAGTGCTTCATTTTAAACACAAAGGATTATCTCACCAAATTCAACCCAAAGTCGTATGAAGGTGTATTTCTAGGATATTCACAAACTAGTAAAGCATATATAGTTTTGAACAAAGAAACCTCAAAGAGTTGAAGAATCATTGAACGTAACATTCGATGAAAGTCCACCTCCCTCTAAGACATCACCTTTGGTAGATGATGACTTAGTTGAAAGTCAAATGGTTGAAAACCAAGAAAACATTGAAAGTGACAAAGAAGATGAACCGGTAAAAAGAGAAATAGTTAATATCAAAGAAACCAAAAGTCATCCAATAGAAAATGTCATAGGAAAAATCAATGAAAGGACATTAAGGTCTAAAGCCCAAAATGAAAGTAATTTCTTTTGTTTTGTTTCAACAATTGAACCTAAAAATGTTAATGAAGCCATAAAAGATGAATCTTGGGTCATTGCGATGCAAGAGGAATTAAATCAATTTGTTAGGAATGATGTTTGGACATTAGTCCCTCAACCTAAAAATCAAACCATAATAGGTACAAAATAGGTTTTTAGAAACAAAATGGATGAAAATGGCGTAGTATCTAGAAACAAAGCTAGGCTAGTAGCACAAGGCTACAATCAACAAGAAGGTATAGATTACGATGAAACATTTGCACCCGTCGCTAGACTTGAGTCAATTAGGATACTACTCGCATATGCATGTGCATATGACTTTAAACTATTTCAAATGGATGTCAAAAGTGCATTTCTTAATGGTTTTATAAATGAGGAAGTGTATGTAGCACAACCTCCCGGCTTTGCCGATTTTGAAAAACCAAATCATGTCTACAAACTTAAGAAAGCTTTATACGGACTTAAGCAAGCACCAAAAGCTTGGTATGATTGACTTAAGACTTTCCTAGTTGACCATAAGTATACCATGGGCCTAGTAGACAATACTCTTTTCAGCAAGAAAAAGGGATCACATATTATCATAGTCCAGATATATGTGGATGACATTATATTCGGTTCAACTTGTCAAGAGTTATGCGATGAATTTTCAAAAATCATGCATGATGAGTTTGAAATGAGTATGATGGGGGAACTAAACTTTTTCTTAGGTCTCCAAATTAAACAATTAGAAGATGGGATATTCTTCAACCAATCTAAGTATATCACGGATATGCTTAAGAAATTTGGTCTTGAAGATTCCAAACCCATTGAAACACCAATGTCTTCCGAAACCAAACTCACCAAGGATGAAGAAAGTGAATCCGTAGATAGCACTAACTATAGAGGGATGACTGGTAGTTTACTTTACCTAACGGCTAGTAGACCGGACATTATGTTTAGTGTTTGTCTATGTGCACGCTTTCAAGAAGATCCCAAAATATCCCATCTTGAAGCCGTTAAATGGATCTTTAGGTACATAAAAGGCACTACACATTTAGGATTATGGTATCCCAAAAGGACGGGAATGGAAACCATAGTGTATGCCGAATCAGACCATGCTGGTGATTATGTTGATAGGAAAAGTACAAGCGGTATTTGTAATTTTGTAGGACATTGTCTCACCTCATGGTTTGCTAAGAAACAAACAGCCCTCGCCATATCAACAACTGAATCCGAGTACGTGTCAGCAGGAAAAGCTTGCCAACAAGCACTGTGGATGAAACAAGCTCTCGTCGACTATGGAATTGTACTCAACGACATTCCCATTCTTTGTGACAACAAAGGAGCTATCGATCTTAGCAAAAATCCAGTCCAACATGCTAGAACCAAACACATAGAAATACGTCACCACTTCCTACGTGTAACCACCCGTAAATTTCCAAACATTGTTTTAATAATAAAAATTTAATTATTTTGACTTGACAATTTAATTGGGCATTTTTGAACATATTCATTTATTTTAGAAAATTCTTTCATATTGGTGACCATTAAATTATAAATTCTGGAATAAATGGCCTTGTTCTAAATCATTTTTATAAAAACGTTACCGGAAATAAAATTTTTGTATTTTACAAACCGATAAACCACACTTTAAAATCTAACCCAACGGGACACGAGGTACATGGGGCATTAATAAAAACATTCTACCCTCCCATTAAATAAATCACCCACCGTCCATTTTCTTTTTCTTATCTTCTTCCTATTGTCTTTTTTTTCTTTTCTATGTTCGATAACACCACTGTCCTGTCACCATCTCCTTTTCTTTGTCTGCTATATTTCTTCTTCCCTAGGCAAGATCACAAGAATACCTAAGGACCTTCAATGGAAAACGACCTCAGACAGGAGCATCCATTCACGTGGTGTTGACCACAAAAGTAAGTATTGAATCTGCCTCTTTTGCACCTATTAATTCTGATTTGAACAACCATGATGCATTACAAACCTCCAACACAAACCTTATCCCCACTTACATCTCACTAGAGTTTTCCAGCCGCCCCTCAAGATCCGACCAGATTCTGGCTATCTCGAGTTGAAGACGTGCCACCACCACAGTGGCAGCCTGCCTCCCCTCCTGTCCGTCCGTGTGGTATAATGATCTCCGATTATTTATTTATTTTCTTTTTTTGTTATTCGTTAACCGAGACTATGGATGTAAAATCATTTTGTTATAAATTTCGTGGATTAAAACTTGGATTGAAAATCGAAATAAAAACCTGATTAATATATACTTATAAATTTGTTTCGTGTGGAAATCTTGAATGGGGATGATGTTAGTGTGGTTGTTTTTGGATTCGGGTCGGGTCAGCTAACCCGGAGTCGAACCAGTTTCTGTTTATCATTGTGAATGCTTGGTGTTCTTGAATGATGGTTGTGGTTTTTGAATTAGCCCATTTTGTTGTTCTTGGTCAGAATTTTTATTCGAATCCTCGTGGTGCTCAGTTTGTTAAGCCCCAAGAGGGTGTGTTAATCTGGTGTCTCATTTTCGGTGACATTCTTATAACGAAGGAAGGAAATAAAAAGGGGTATACATATATGGTATATTAGGGTGCAAATTGTTACAACATAGGATATATATAAGAATTTGAATCCGAACCCGTGTGGGTTGTAATCAATTAGGGTGTATTTGGGATTAACAATGAGATAAAGTTTGTCAAAATTAGGGTGCGTTATAAATCAGTTAAGTTAAGGATGCGTTAGGATAGCAATGGCTAAGAAGTGTTCGTTGAAGCAGTAAATAAGAGGCGGGTCAGTTTTGATCCCGGTTTGAATTTGGATTCGAAATGGTGTCACCTGGAGGGCTAGCCTCCTGGGTTGCGATGAGTTGTTTATATCACATAAACGGTGCGTAAGGTTTATTAGCTTAAATTTAACCGTTGGCTAAATAAAGATTTGAAAAACTTAAGAATGTAGGGAGTATAAATATATAAAACAGATAATATATAGGGCGCGTTTTGTTGTGTTGAGCCTGAGCCCACCCAAAAGTATTTAAGGGTCACATTTAGTTTGTGCGAAGTGGGCTGGGAGCCCATCTAGCATAACTAAGAGTGTGTTGTCTTAAAAGTTAAGTTGAGCCATTTAATTTATGCCAAAGAGAATGTAGGCCAAGTTTGACAGTAAGGTTAAATACCAATAAATTGAGGAATGAAATCCACGACTAAAATAGACTACTAACGAATCATAAAACCCGACCACTAATAAACCCATTTTATTAACAACCATTCGAGTCTAATATACGATAATATTGGTAATATTGTGGTAGGACATTATTAAATAGATGGTGACCGGATCTAAACACACGAATTGTGTTGGAGATACTTTGAGTATATACTTGACAGCACGCGGAATTTACTATCAAGTACTTAGAAGAATTCTTGTTTGGTGATTGTATAGATGTAACAGTAAGAACAATAACACAATATTCACTCAAACGATTAGCTTCAATATAATATGAGAATTACAATACGATCGTGAAGCTATGATAATGATGTATAAACCTTAACCTAGGATCTCCTTTTATAGGACAAGGAGTCCTTTACAAGTAAAATATCTACCGTATATGTAAGACATAACCATCTTGATTGTGTGGATGATTCGGGTGGTCTTGTGTTATGAAAGTATAGATCCATGGTGAGTTAGTAGAGAGATGTTAGTGAGAGAGAGGGGAAACTCAAAAAACAAAAGATTAGATTAGATGAAATGTGAGTTCCAACCCTTCCCATGTGTGGGAAGGGTCTTATATACTTACTAATATTGTGCCCCTAGTGGATTGTGGAGTAAGCTGACAGTGGGGAAAGCCCCGACCCCTCCACAAATATAACTACGACTAATACTATTAATACTAATACTAATATTGCTACGCTAATATAAATAAGCCTACGAGCTACGTAAATGCTAAATAGATACTCGGGGTGACCGAGCCTTCATCTGAATATTTATATTCCTAACAATCTCCCCCTAAGGGAGGTCACCCCTGAAATAATAACTTGAATTCTAGCATTTTATCTTCTGAAGTTGTCTTCATAGCTCGTAGTATTTGATTCTTCAATGTCTTGAAACTTTGTGCATTCAGCAGTGTTTGTTTGATGACCGTTTGATCGTCTTGGATGATCTTTGAGTATTCTTCGACTTTGTCATCCAACATTTGTTTCCAAGTCATCTTTCAGTAGTATGTTTCCTTGTGATGTGATAATCTTCGAGCCGACATGCTCACACTATTTTGGATCATGATTTTTAGCATCAGAGTTGTGGAAGCCGTGTTGAAGGTCTTTTTGGTTAATCATGATTTCTTTGAATATGATGATGTAGTATGAGCATGTGGTGATGGATTGGCATCATTTCTGCAACCAGCTACAACAGCAACCAGCTACAGCATTCCACAGCTACAACCGCCAGGTGTTCCTGCATACGACAGTTAGCAATAAAATGTCCGGTACTTACAGGTTCGGACTTCGAGATTTTTAACAGCATAGTGTGAAAACTCTCTCTAATCCTTACCAGGACCGTTCCTAATCGAAAACCCACAGAGGGCTTTTTAAGATCGTACCGTAGCATATCAACGATTAGGTGAGTCGCTGGAGATCACTCCACGACTGTAGACCGTTTAAAACCGCCGCGATCACTAAGCGTAATCCACAGGGAATTACCGAAGTGACCTGCTTTCAGGGCTGTTTGATGTTGACCCTGGCAGGAATTTCCATTCAATCACTGAGAATTACATTTGTAAATTCTCTCATAAACGTTCTGGCAGATTGCTAAGATCTGCGTAGGACTCATAAGTTTACAACTGGTATCCTTAATGTTGAACAACCAGTGTAGAAATAATTCGTGTTCCTATGAGATCTTATTATGAATCTCGTGGCTCTAGACTCGATAGTGCGTTTTGATTTAGTGAGCGGAGGCTGGAGAGAACTGCCACCTTTTCAATATCATCTAACTCGGAGTGAGAGAGACGATAGAAATGTATTGAACTCCGTGACAATTGAAACAAGAATCCTTTGAAGGACCTTGAGTGGCTTGGAAGGGTTGTGCAGCGTATCACTGGGTCCATGGTACTTTTTCTTCAATGTCAGCAATCAACTAAGTGATTCTGACAGCATATGAATTGACCCGGTTTCTGCCTAAAAGTGTAAGGAGGGATTCTTTCTTTTCACCCTTTATCTTTACATTTCTTTTTCATTCTTCAACCCCTTCAGCGCTTACCGAGACTTCATTACGAGACACGCTTACATTCAAGGAAAGTCACTCGAAATCGGTACATTCTACTCAGACACGTCCTTTACGAGACACGCTTACATCACCAGATAAACTGGCTTGAAATTATTACCCGTCCAGGACATGTCCTTTCGACTACTGACTTTAGCTATCGTCAATTCATTGGTTAAGTCTGAGTCACGATCTCATGCTATGCCAAAATCCTTTTTCATCCATTCGCTCCCCCTCAATATGTGCATCGATATACGAAAGAGTTTAGCACATATGGGAGAGCCTACACTTAAATCCAAAACATCAGATTTTCATCAGGTTTCATATTTAAATCACATTCTCTCCCCCGATCAAAAATTTCAAACCTTTTGAGATTTGTGATCCCAATTGATTTAAATAAGTTAGAAAATGTGGGAGAAAATGTGTCTGATTTAATTCATATTGATGATGAAACATACTATGCTCCCCCTTAATCTAAGTGGGAGATTACTGCTTATTTTGCACAAATTGATTATTATGACACAAATGATATTGACCTTTTTGTGCAGACGATGTAATTATCCGCTTTTCTGAGTAAGTGATGTGCGTGGTTTTGTAACCTTACAACAGGTTTTACCTCTCGAGGGATCTCAAGAGGCTTACAACCCCACCAGGCAGTGTACCTGACCGATGTAGTATAGTGTAGTGGTAAGTACGGGGGATTGATCGTTCTCCACAGGGAATAGTGTTCGTTAGGTATGAAAGGCTACTCTAATTAGGTCTAAGGGTTGAGGAAGATTCTTTTTATGTTTTTATATTTTTATGAAAGCAAGTAAAATCTCGGTTTTTAAGGAGTGGGCGGAATTAGTTGCTAGTCAACTAACCCAAAATTACTACGAATGCAAATAAAATAAAATAACAAAAATGAAATGTGGTGAGAAACTTATGTGTAGAGAAATGTGTTTACTTAGATTTCCTTACTCCCTAACTATCTTTTACCGGTTAATTAGTGTGTATTAGTCGCGTGGATGACGGGTGTATTCCTTAATACCATTCGTGGGGTGGCGTACTTACTTCCCCAACTCTACAAGCTCCTACTTCACTCCTATGTCGAGCCGGCTAGGAAGCTCCTAACATGGGATCACTAGAATTCGCTTGTGCATTAAATACAACCATAAAAACCTTTAGTACGCGTTTGGTTCATGTTTCTTAAGACGTTCAAGCAAGTTACCGAATAGGAAGTTAGCCAGTTTTCTTAAGCCTAACATAGATAAACAATCATCCAATACAACTAACAACACACTAACAACCAATAATCAATAGCTAAGTTTCATTAGATCTAAGCAAACACAAGATAAAATTAGCCTAACATGTTAAACAAAAGACAAGC
This sequence comes from Artemisia tridentata subsp. tridentata, assembly GCA_021014915.2. NCBI lineage: Eukaryota > Viridiplantae > Streptophyta > Magnoliopsida > Asterales > Asteraceae > Artemisia > Artemisia tridentata. The sequence continues at coordinate 273,146,456 of CP139507.1, read as the reverse complement.
ATAAGATAGAATCAAACAACACATAGACATATTGAATGATTAATTGATAACTTATCTTTCAATGAAACATGGAAGATCTCAAGGCAAGAAGCCCTGAAAAAGTAGCTAAAATCGTCTTAGGGTTTTATCCCAAAATTCCACACACTAAGCTCTCCTTCATGACAAAAGATTAGAAAACTATATATAGATTTTTGGATCTGACGGCGTCACCTTATGCATTGTGACGCCGTCACCTCGCCGCTTTTAGGGTTCCCGGGTGACCTTCTTGACGCCGTCCCTCTTTAGCTCTTCAAAAATCCATTCTGGCCTATCAAGGCTTGACGCCGTCGGATCATGAACGTGACGCCGTCCCCTTATGATTTAAGCCGTGACGCCCTTGATTTAGTTAAAGCGTGACGCCGTCAGAATTCTCATGCTAACTCACTGGCCCGTCATGAGTAAATTTCACATCCAACTTTTCTTGCCAAGGCATGACGCCGTCCCATGTTAATTGTGACGCCGTCAAGAGTAACTTTTAGCCGATTCTTGAGACTTTGCCGTTTTCTTCACTTTAATGCTCCAAAAACGTCCAAAATGCCTCCTTTTCCAGATTTCTCCTCAAAAGTACCTAAAATGACAAAAGGAACGATTTAGGGCAATATTTGATCAAATAAATACGATTTCGGGCTTAAATGACCCCTTAAAAGCGGTACACTTTTCGCCTCATCAAATACCCTTACACTTAAGATTTGCTTGTCCTCAAGCAAATGCGCTTTTATTCTAATCAAAATACAAGTTAGGGGTCATTTAATGCAAACATAAAAGTAATTACAACAAATAATCGTTCCACTTCAATCATAATAAGCACGGAGATTACATACTAGCACCTCACAAGTAGTGTTTAGATACTCACATCTCTCAAGTGTCATCAAAATAAATCTCATAAATGAAAACGGAAAATATCTCTCACTACCTGTCATAGCAAATAGATTACCATAGGCTTGGGAAAGGATCGAAAACCTCCTCCACTAGGCATAAGAACCTAAGATAAACTATCAAAGAGGGCTTTTACATGGGTTATAACGTTAGGTGTAGGGAAAAGGAAAACACGGTTTTGTTGGATAAAGGATATTTTTCTGGTGGCGAGTTAAAGATCTTGATCAATTACATGTACTATACAATGTTGCTAAGCCAAGACTCGACTCGATCTTAAGCTAAAAACGAAATAACAAAATAACAAAAATATAAAGCAAACATAAAATGAAATGGGATGGTAGTCCGTATGTTTTTTCTTACTTTTCTTTTTCTCATTTTTTTGTGTTTTTCTTGATTTTTTTTTTTTTTTTTTTTTTTTTTTTTTTTTTTTTTTTTTTTTGCATACACTCTTGCCCTACCATCCAAAATAATACATCATAGGGGCATTGCATCCCCTTACACTTGAACTTTTACATAACTTTACAAATACTAATCTAATGACTCGAATTAAGATAATTGAAAAACTTGGAGTACTTTTAAAACATTTAGCACATATGGGGGTAATAAATGATGTTCTTCCCCATTACTCCATTACACTAGTACTTTACCCATGAGTCCCAATCGTCCCAAAACAATATGTACAAGGATATGACTCGACTTAGCAACCATGTAATCAACTAGATAATTAACTTGGGTTTAAACAAATATTGTAACAATAATGCACTAAAGATGAGTGCATACAAGGTAGGCTAAGGCGATTTGGGTGTACATTTAGTGGGGTGTAACAAATTCTTCCTTTAAGTAAAATGCTTAAAGGTCGAAACGAAAAGATAGGCTCTGAGGGGTGTACTAGGGGTATCGTGTACTATAAATGAGTACAACGCAAAGGGTGTGGGAGAATTACTTGACCAATGTAGCCAATGTAATTATAACAAAAACACAGGTGTAAAACAATGGGTTAATCCTAATGCCTCTTATCATGTAGTAAATCTAACTACACGAATGTAGTCTCACTTGTGGCCTTGGAATGGTCCTAACGCAAGTTCTAGAATCTAAGTGCTACCGGTACACACATCATAGCATAAATGCTTTTCCTACCAATTCTAGGGGCGAACCTCACATATTTGGGGTGGAAAATTTTTTAGTGGTACGGTTTTTTGTGCTAGTCATATAACTCCTATCCGTGAGACGCTCATTAAGATCAAAGTTTCACTCCTATATGTTGTAAAAAATTTTAAATTTGGCACTAAAATTACCCTAATCAAGTATTTCTCTCAGTTTTATTACACATCTATTATTAAACAAACAAAAATCAAGCGTAATTGTATTCTCTAAAATCGTACTTTTACCCTCCCCTTACACTTAAGATGAACATTGTCCCCAATGTTCAAATAACAAGATGTAAAAGCATAAAGTAAAAGAATGAAATCAAATACTCCCCTGATTCGCTCGTTGGATAATGAAATTACACGGTTAAATCTTCTTCCAAGGTAATGTTGAAGCTCCATGACTAATGCATCGCCATAAGCTTGATTCCAAAAACATCTCCTTGTCCAAAATAACCTGTTAAACCTGAGAAAACAAACACGAAAACCTGCATAACATCGGCGGGAAAAATCTATGTATAAGGATATAATGCTTGTGGAATGAAAATTTTGCAGATTCCTGGAGATTATAAGTTGGAGATTTAATAAAAACTTTTTATGAAAACAAAACTTTCAAAAATTTCTGGAAATTAAATCTGACGCCGTCAGGTTATAACCCCTGACGCCGTCAGAAATGACCTGACAAAAATTTTCATTTTAAGTTTCCGGAAAATTTCTGGAAAAACCTTTACCTTACTTCCTGGAAATCCTGCAAAACATCACTATGACTCGATACAAGCATTTGACTCAAACAAACACAAATATGTATGTTAATTTATTATTATTATGATTCATGTTAATTTGTGTTCTAATAAACCGATTTGGATTTCCCTTACACTTATCTTTTGCAAAATACCTTTATATGTAGTTAAGACGAAGTTAAAAACAACATAAAGCATTTTCACAAATTACTTTTGAACATGAATCAATAATGATAAAAATTACACACACATACGGAAACAAATAAAATCAAACAAACAAATAAACAAACACACAAAGCAAATAAAACAAATAAAGCTTGGGTTGCCTCCCAAAAAGCGCTTTTCTTTATTAACGAGTCTTGTAGCTAGACTCAAAGTCACGCTACCCTATGTAAGTAAGCTCGTCATCAAGGACGTCTTTAGGGTTAAGCTTGGATTGAAGTTTCCTATTGGTCCGCTTAGTACGATATGCCTTTTCAAACTTCTCTCCATCCGGGTCATACAACGTCATCTTAATATGCCATGACCCATCTCCATCTTTGGGTGGTTTATCCCAATTCCACTTATGATCATCTTCATTACAAATCCACTTATTCATTCCTAGGTTAATTGGCAAAACTCCTAGGAAATCAATCATCTTTCTAAAAACTAGAGGGTCTTCAAATGGATCCAATTCGGTGTCCCTAGCCAAGAGTTGCTCCACCGTATGTGTTCGGTTAACAAAGTCCTCTTCTAGGTAAAATGGGCGTTGGGGTCCTATGAAGTCTCTATCAATCCAAGGTCCATATCTAGATGGTCTCCTATTTGATTCTAGCCAATGTGGTGTTGGTTCCTCACTAGTATCATAGGCATGTTTCTTAACATCATAGACAGACCAAGTATCTCCTTCTCCTACCGCTATCTTGGATTCCTTACAATCAATCATAGCACTAGCGGTCGCCAAAAATCCTCTACCTATCAACAAGGGGCATGTAGGGTCGCTAACCATATCAAGGACGTGGAAATCGGCTAAAATGGTTAGTTTTCCAATGTGTACTAACACGTCCTTAACTACTCCAACCGGGTAAGCAACACTTCCATCCGCTAAGCCTATTATTACCTCGGTTTCTTCAAGTTTTCCAAGTTTTAGAGAGGTGTAGAGAGGTAACGGAAGTAGGTTAAGGCTTGATCCAAGATCGGCTAATGTGTCATAAGCCTCCGAATTACCGATCTTGCAAGGTAGAACAAATAAGCCCGGATCATCTAATTTCTTAGGTAGCTTGTTTTGAACAAAGGCGGTCCCTCTTTCGCCTAACTTGAGCTTCTTTTCATCCAAATCATCAACAACCGGACTTTCAAGGTGGAGCTCCTTGAATTCTTCGTCAAGGTTTTGAGTGGGAGGTGTTTCAACTATGTTGTTGACCAATTTGGATGTCATAACTTCTTGGTCATTTGGAACGACTTGGGTTTGTTTGAAACACGTGCTCATGGAATTGACCGAATAATATTGTGGACAAGAACTAGGGGACGAAACCGATGAAATAGCGTTGACATTTAGTTTCGGGTTCTTGACCGTGTTGCTAGGGAGTGCTCCCATTTCTCGGTCATTGAGGGCTTTCAACAAGGTGTCAATCTTATCGGTCATCTCGCTTTGTTTTTGTTTGAAATCGGCTTCAAACTTGGCTAAACGAGCTTCTTGAGATGCCATAAATTGAGACATCAATCCTTCAAAGTTATTGGTACTACCATTGCTGGAAGGATTGTTGTTGAAAGTACGGTTCGAGTTGGAACCGCTTGATTGGAAACGATTAGGTGGGTTGGAAGAATTGGTTTGTTGAGAGTTTTGGTTTTGTTTCCACCTAAGGTTCGGGTGATTTTTCCATGAGGGGTTGTATGAATCACCATAATGGTTTGGCTCGGGTTTGAAAGTGTACCACTTGTCTCCCGCTCCGTCGGTACGCGAGGATGCGTAGTCCGCAAAAGCTTGTTCGGGGAGTTCCATGCAATCACGAGTGTCGTGGGGACCACTACATAATTCACATGAAGAAGTGATTTTGTTCACTTGGCTTGAAGGTTTAGGAGCCTCGTAGGATTTCATGAGGAACTTGACTTGGTCTTCAAGTTCTATGATCCTACGGTCAGAAGTGCTTGAATTGTTAGAAGGCAAAGATATTGCCTTGACCGTTTTATTCAAATCACGGGGATCACTCCAACTTTCGTTGTCATAAAGAGCAAGATCCTCTAGGAGAGCCCATGATTGTTCCGCACTTAGATCACGTAGCTTGCCACCGGCCGATTGGTCAATGGTTTGCCTCGTGGAGAGATTGATATGGTCATAGAAGATTTGGACTTGGAGCCAAAGTTCTATGCCATGGTGAGGGACTTTTTGGAGTAAGTCCTTGAATCGAGTCCATGCCTCGTAGAGAGTTTCGCCTTGACGTTGTTGGAACATCAAGATATCATTCCTTAGCTTGGTAGTTCTTCCCGGTGGGAAAAACTGAGCAAGGAAACGAGTGGTGAGATCATCCCAAGAGGTAATGGATCCTGCGGGTTGACGTTCTAGCCACTGACTAGCTTGGTCCCGCAGAGAGAATTGGAAGAGACGCAATCGGGTCGTCTCTCGAGTGGCAACATCAAGGTCTATAGAATCAACGATTTTAAGAAAGTCCTTGAGATGTTGATTAGGATCTTCAGAACGAAGTCCATGGAATGCGCATCCACTTTGCACCAACCGGATGGTGTCGGATCGCAAGGGTGTGATATTGGCTCCTTGAGTGAGCTCAATGGTGTTTCGATAGCCATGGTGGCTAGGACGGGAATACTCTCCTAAAGTACGGGCTCTAGGAGGTGGTTGTGGTTGTTGTGGTGGTGGGTTGTGTGGGTTAAGGATATTACCATCTTCCATGATGTCGGATGGTATGGTTACGAACAAAGACACGAAGAAAATAGATAGACTAAAGAAAACCTAGAAAAATAAAATAAAAATCTCACTAGAAAGGAATCTAGTGAGTAGACCTAATAGAAATAAAAATTCAACCTAAACAATAACTATTCCCCGGCAATGGCGCCAAAAACTTGATGTGCGTGGTTTTGTAACCTTACAACAGGTTTTACCTCTCGAGGGATCTCAAGAGGCTTACAACCCCACCAGGCAGTGTACCTGACCGATGTAGTATAGTGTAGTGGTAAGTACGGGGGATTGATCGTTCTCCACAGGGAATAGTGTTCGTTAGGTATGAAAGGCTACTCTAATTAGGTCTAAGGGTTGAGGAAGATTCTTTTTATGTTTTTATATTTTTATGAAAGCAAGTAAAATCTCGGTTTTTAAGGAGTGGGCGGAATTAGTTGCTAGTCAACTAACCCAAAATTACTACGAATGCAAATAAAATAAAATAACAAAAATGAAATGTGGTGAGAAACTTATGTGTAGAGAAATGTGTTTACTTAGATTTCCTTACTCCCTAACTATCTTTTACCGGTTAATTAGTGTGTATTAGTCGCGTGGATGACGGGTGTATTCCTTAATACCATTCGTGGGGTGGCGTACTTACTTCCCCAACTCTACAAGCTCCTACTTCACTCCTATGTCGAGCCGGCTAGGAAGCTCCTAACATGGGATCACTAGAATTCGCTTGTGCATTAAATACAACCATAAAAACCTTTAGTACGCGTTTGGTTCATGTTTCTTAAGACGTTCAAGCAAGTTACCGAATAGGAAGTTAGCCAGTTTTCTTAAGCCTAACATAGATAAACAATCATCCAATACAACTAACAACACACTAACAACCAATAATCAATAGCTAAGTTTCATTAGATCTAAGCAAACACAAGATAAAATTAGCCTAACATGTTAAACAAAAGACAAGCATAAGATAGAATCAAACAACACATAGACATATTGAATGATTAATTGATAACTTATCTTTCAATGAAACATGGAAGATCTCAAGGCAAGAAGCCCTGAAAAAGTAGCTAAAATCGTCTTAGGGTTTTATCCCAAAATTCCACACACTAAGCTCTCCTTCATGACAAAAGATTAGAAAACTATATATAGATTTTTGGATCTGACGGCGTCACCTTATGCATTGTGACGCCGTCACCTCGCCGCTTTTAGGGTTCCCGGGTGACCTTCTTGACGCCGTCCCTCTTTAGCTCTTCAAAAATCCATTCTGGCCTATCAAGGCTTGACGCCGTCGGATCATGAACGTGACGCCGTCCCCTTATGATTTAAGCCGTGACGCCCTTGATTTAGTTAAAGCGTGACGCCGTCAGAATTCTCATGCTAACTCACTGGCCCGTCATGAGTAAATTTCACATCCAACTTTTCTTGCCAAGGCATGACGCCGTCCCATGTTAATTGTGACGCCGTCAAGAGTAACTTTTAGCCGATTCTTGAGACTTTGCCGTTTTCTTCACTTTAATGCTCCAAAAACGTCCAAAATGCCTCCTTTTCCAGATTTCTCCTCAAAAGTACCTAAAATGACAAAAGGAACGATTTAGGGCAATATTTGATCAAATAAATACGATTTCGGGCTTAAATGACCCCTTAAAAGCGGTACACTTTTCGCCTCATCAGTAAGTCATTGGTCAACATCAATTATCCATCCACCAACAAGAACGTCCAAGTATTGTAGATCCCCACTTGGCGAGATCCGAATAGATGGATGGTGGTGGTAGTGGTGAAAGTGTTGTTGTTGTTGTTGTTGCCGACGTTGTTGTTGTGGTGAATTCCGAGCCAATCAATAGAGTTTGAACGTCTGATCAAATGGTTAGAATGGGAACTGGCACATTCATTTTGGCTATGGAATCTGCATAAGAATATCAACACAGATATACATGCATACAGACACATTATTCCTTAATAGCTACCCTTCAGCAGCTTGCCACATTATTATACCAAATTCATTTAATCAAACCACAGTCAGGAAATACGTCAAACTACTATCTAGCATGAAGAGCAAGTAGAAATCATGAGCATGGCAATTCACACAGATTTCAATATTCAATTCAGGATCTTAGGAACATGATTCTATCATGATAGCTATATACCTAAGCGAATCCTGAGAACATATGCACAATATCAACAATTAAGCAGCAATCGACTAACAAGAGTCAAACAACAGTTGAAACTCATTCATTCAGATCATACACATGTCATAGGAGTATTCAAAAACATCAACTGGTTTTCTTACTTCTTTTAGGTTTTGAGTCTTAAAGTATTTAGGGGATTACACGAGGATTCCAAAGTAACACAAATGAACCTTCTAGATATATAAAGCTAGGAAACTATAAGCACATTGCACATAATGACCTAAACTTTCTAGCAATTCACACATTTGGCCATTTGATATAAAATTTTAGCAAGATCCTCTTCAACTAATACCCCATTAACTGCAAAACCATTTCAACAAGTATGATTTAACCAAGAAACCCGTTTGATGATATAAAATTTGAATTCACTCTCCCCCTCAATCAATGACCCGTATTAAAGATTTGTAGTCGTTGATTGAGTGACACATTTTATGCATAATCCAAGTTTAAACAAATTTCATACAACACATATTCACCAAGTGTCTCACAAATAATTTTCAGAAGAATCATAGAATGAAAACTATTTGTATACAAAGAAGACTTCTCTTCTTTTTCAAGAAATGATGCACTGAAACGTACATCAGATCGAAGAAACATGGATATAAAGTAATCCATGCCCAGGTGAACATCACCCAGTTGGAGGAACAACCGTCTTTTTGGCGACGTGCTTTCCCCAGTTTGAAGCGCGGGTTGCTATCTGAAGTAATAGCAAGCCATTTAGACATGTTTTAAGAATCCATTTTAACTTCTGCTCGAGCTTCATTTAAAGACCCGTGCCATTATTGAATGAAATTTCTAAGTCCGTAAATGTTATCGATAAACAGAAGACATGCCTAGGGGAAACTATTTTTGGTCTTTTCTAATTTTTTAATTTTTTATGGTTTTTCTGATTTTACGTATCTCTATTTACAATTAGCAAGATTTCTATATATCTATTTACAAAAATGGTATAAGATATGAAAAAGAATGTAAGAAGCAAAATATATACAAGGCTACGAACCAGAAACCATTACTCCTCAGCATCCTGAATCTTCTCCGCATTCATCACTTGACTTGCTGAAGAGTAACGTGAGCACTTTTAACTTAGGGATTAATTCAGGCTTTTCACACTCCCCTAATTAGTGCTCTCCCCCAATCTGACAACCTTTCTGATGAACACCCATAATAGAAGAAAGAATTTGGGTGAACGCCCATAATATGAAGAAGTCTTTTGATAACCGAATGCACGCCGTCTTTAGTCTTCTAACACATAGCGGAGAATGTAGAGAAGACTGTAGACTCGACCTTCTTCAAGATTGCCCAATATGGAGGAACAGAATACCAACCGCCTTCATCTCACCAAATGCTTTCCAGTAACCTTACATATAACCCATCAACCCGCAGTATACACATGAGATGATAACACCCAACCGAGAATGAAGAATAGACTGACGACTCGACCTTCTTCAGTCTTTAGTATAACACCAAAGTAACAAGTTGAACCACTGATCATCTATAGAATGTATCCATATTTGGATATTAAGCCCTGATCACGTGAACCTGTTGTGCGTCCTTGATGTACACATTCTCTCTCCCCTGATGGTTACGATTAATCAGAATCATCATCATTATGTGTACATGTAGCCTGATGACGTATACATGAAGCATTGACTAGAAACCCTTTGTTACTGATTGAATCAGCCCGTGAGACGATGTCGATTAGCATTCCCTGACCATGTTCTTCAACACCTTAATAGACGAAGGAAGAATAGTGTTGGAGGAACATGGTTTGCACGACTCCTGAACTGACGTATTCAGGAGTCGTATGACCATTTCTCAATCATCAATCAACATGTAGATTAATATTCACCCTTTCCCCCCCTCAAAAATTGCATATGCCTGCCAACTGCAATTTTTGATGATTGAACTAGTGAATATGAATACCATCAACGGTAAGTAGCTCCACTTGACGGTACTTGAAGACTGACATGTTGTTTATTCACCCTTTCCCCCCCTCAAAAATTGCATATGCCTGTCAACTGCAATTTTTGGTTGAATCAGTGAATAATAGTATACTCCAATATGCGCCGATCCACTTGAAGACTCAATAAGCACGGAAAGAGCATGAATCTTGTTGATGAGAATGGCCATAAATAAGAAGATTTCTCTTCTTCCAAAGATAAAGCGCACTGAAGCGTACACCTTTCTTTTCTTTGAGGAACGAGGCCTGAACTTAGGTATTCAGACGTCATAATGATGAAGAGCGAGGCCTGCACTGATGTGTACAGATGTCATAGCCAATGAAGAACGAGGCCTGAACTGACGTGTTCAGACGTCATAATCTCTCTCTTTACTACTTCTCTCATCTAACTCGATACCAACCCCATTATCATTTGTCGGCTTGATGTCGTGACCACTGATGGAGAAATACCCAATATGATGAACTTGAGACTGAAGTAATATAACCCGAACTTGTGACTTAAACTTGTACTAATGCGTGACAAAGAGCGGTGTAGAGACTTCGTGCAACATCGAATCCCTAAGTACTCTATACTCTTCAACCAACCAACCATCAAGTATAAGACGTACATCACCTCTTGGATATCCACAACTTCGTGTGACACTGAGCACTACAATGTGACTCCTTAAAGTGATAGTTATTTTGCAATAGAGAGAAAGAAAAAATAACTAGATATCCAAGTCCTCGTCATTGTAAATGTTGAAAGCTCGAACAAGGATCTCGAAGAATCTTCATCCAACCTCCCCGATATCTTCAGATACTAAGTACACGCACCCATGAAATTTTACTTCAGCCTCAAATAAATAATACCGAACTAACCCCGTAGTCACATCTTGTCGATTAAATGCCTCGATCCAGCCATTTGTGATGTTATAGCTGAACTTTGATAATGGTTTTAACCCGATCATGGTCAAGAGCGCATAGTTCATCATCACGGGATTTTACAAATCTATGATTTAAACCGAGAAATAAGTTCTTTCGCGGGATTTTACAAAACCAAGAAGAAACCGTGAGAAAGTAACAGATTGAATGTGGCATGACTGATTTGGATTTGGTGAACATCAGTTTGGGTTAAGAATATCTTGAGAATTACAGATCACATCACACCTTTTAAAATCTTTGTCCAACTAACCAACCTCGAACACAAACCACTACTTGTGACCACTTGATGAAGGAAACCCGATATACCAATCTTGCAAATGAAGTAGAATTACTCAAATTTGTTACCTAAGCTTGCATTGTTGTTGGAAGAACGGTGTTAAGTCTTTAAGTGCTTAATGTTATCCTGACAAAGCATGAGACTTTCATCACCTCTTGCGATTATCCACAACGTCTTCTACGTGTGACACTGAGTACTACAATATATCTCCTTTAAGTGATAGTTTACCAGGTCTTCAACCATCCACCCCGACTTCTGGAAACTAGATAACCCAAGTCTTCAACTTACATCATAAGCACGAGCAAGTTATCATTGAAATCATGCATCCAACCATCCCCGATTTCAAGATAAAATAGGTAGACTCATTCGTGAAATCCAACTTCACCCTCAAGCAAGGAATATCAAATTAACTTCGTAATTAATTTGTGCGGTTGCATAGTCAAAGAGGGAAGAAACAAGCGCTAATTATTAGCAGTGCCCAAGACTCATAGTCAGTCCAATCAAACATAGCTGTCTGTCCCAGCTACTTGGATGGTATCAGATGCAGTGCATGGAATATATGTCGTACTGTGTACAGGATTTTACAGTTCTTTGAGATTTACCCAAGAAATAAATTCAAGAGCAAACTGCACAACAGTAAGTATCAGACTACTGAAATCTTAAGCAATTCGCTAAGCCCCAAACCGCTGAAAGCTAAACCACTGAAGCTGGAACCGCTAATATTCAAACCTCTGGAGACTGAACCCCTGAATCCTGAATCGCTACGATCTGACCCGCTGAAACCGGAACTGCTAGTATATAAACCGCTGGAGACTGAACCAATACGATCTGACCCGCTGTAACCGGAACCGCTAAAATTCACATCGCTGGAGATGGAACCGCTAGGAAACTCGCGCTAATTCTCCCCCTCAAAAAGGGCATGAAATGACCTTTTTGCCAAAAATTGAAAGTTCGTGATGGTTGTGAATTTGTCAGGCACAATACATGGAAAGAAACAAATAAAATTACTGCAATGACGATGGAGATTAAGACACTCTTGTAGTAACCCCTTGCTTGTCTCCTCATCAACGGCTTAGTAGATTAACAAAGTCACTGAAGCTCGTAATATGCCAAAGCCGCTTGATGAAATATGATTAGCTATAGAATGTGTAACAGGTTAAAACACGTATCTGAACAAACCACCTCCCGTCTTTAAGTCTGACCAACTCTTGAGAAGATCTTGTACTACAATCCCATTAGAAGCTTGAGAAACAACAATCACTTGATGAAGCTTGATAAAGGACAAGTTCGCGACTTATACTTGCACTAAATTTGTGAATTAGAACCTTTATTGAGCACAACAACGTAACTCCTTTAAATATAGGTGGTGATATATACCCAACCTTCCATCCTTTATTGTATATATCCACTTCTTGAACATCCAAGTCTAATCACCTTAATCACCTAATATTGCAAATTGTGATTTAGAACCTATATTGAGCACAACAACGTAACTCCTTTAAATATAGGTAGTGATATATACCCAACCTTCCATCCTTTATTGTATATATCCACTTCTTGAACATCCAAGTCTAATCACCTTAAATACGCTCGAGCAAGGGTCATCAAACATCGTGCATCCATCCTCCCCGAGATGTTTGTGACACTAAGTACACCAGACACTAAGTACACCAACCCATGAATTAACAAACCAACCAAGTCACCATAATTTCCCAATTCCTGCCGCTCTCGAAGCACAAACTTTTCCCAAGAAAAATAGTCAAACCCCATAATTTTTTATTATGTCTAAATCCAAGCCCAGCCTACTTGTCCAAAATTAATTTGACGGGATTTTACAACTCTTGAGATTTAAACCGAGAAATCGAATCTTTCGCGGGATTTTCTAAAATCATCAAGAGAAACCGTGAAATCAACACGAATGCCCAAGAGTGAATAGCAATACTAATCTTTAAAATTCAAGTCAAAGAAGTCAAATCTCAACTGGATCAAATTGCAACAAGTCAAGTCACACTTTGTCAAATCGCAACAAGTCAAATTGCAATCAACCAAGTCGCAATAAGTCAAATCGCAAGAGTCACCTCGCAACGTCAAATTGCAACTGGTCAAATCACAATCAGTCAAATCGCAACAAGTCAAAACGCAACTTGACACATCGCAATTTAAAAAAATTGTTATTTGTCAGCTATAACTCAAGTTGCAAAGATCAAATTGCTGGCTCACTCAAGTCGTAGGCACTAATAGAACAATGCGGCAATATCCACAACTTGGTAATCACGTTGACATTCATAAACCCAAATACTGACCGCGACGTGTGTATCCTTGTAAATTTTGTAGCACCAAAATACCGCTCAATATCGTCAAATATATCAAAGTTATATCATCATGGCTAGAATATTGATAATATTCGGATATCACTTTGCAAGTCCAATTTCGCCAACCCATATCACACCCAAGAGAATACGTAATAAACATATGCCAGCCTTATAACCGAGACTCGGCCCAATGCAATATAGTGCCATATAATAGCCCAAAACAATTAACCTCATGATCCTTTCCGACTAACATTAAACCATCCCATGTTTTGTTTAATATCACAGACCCCAATCATACCAAAAATTTGTATTATCATATTTGAGCTCAAAAACACATAAATGATACAAATTTTCGGATAAGCAATTTTGCAGCTGAGTAACCAGTTAACATTACTTATACGATTAGAGCCCATGATCATGGTTAGTCCAACAGAAAATTGAATTGGCTATAATCTCAGCCCAACACCTTTTCAATAGAAGCCCATGTCCAATGCATCCTTAACACAAACCTAATCACCACATCCTAAATTTACTCACAATCACTAACCCTAATCACACTTTTCATTAGTATCCGCCCACCACAAGACAATCCTTTCCCTTATCCAACCGGTCTCATCACAACCCGATCAAAGTCTCATCACAATATCAGTTTAAATCACTCATCAAATCATGCATCACACAAACCCATCATCTATTCCAAAACAAATACACGCCGAAGCACTTGTGTGACATCAAGGTCTGGTGAAATAGATCTCGGGTAGGTTGTTTTTCGTATAGGTTTCAACCGAATGAGAGATTTAAATGAAACTGTTTGTTTTGTTCATCTCTTTTAATTATTCGGATATTAAATGAAAAAGGTGAAGCCTCCACAAATCGATCGATGATGATGTTCCTTTTCGTGCGTAGATCTTGAAAGGGTCATGAAATACTTTGTTAAGCACAAAATGATTTCAGAGATCTTTGTATATTCTTTAAATTTAAGTTTGAGTCTAGCTGTTGGTTGGATGAGGCAGTTTTAGGATAGTAGTGATTTGTTGTTGATGTGGTTAGGTAGTGTTGGATTTGTTAAGGATGCTGTTGTTGGATGGTATGATACATTAAATTTCTTTTCGAGTCTAGTAATGAGAGTTGGGTATGTTCGGTTGTAATCGGTTTGTGTTTGGACATATGTTAGCAGTTAGCAGTTGGTTTGATATGATTTGGCACTATGTTTGTAGTCATTGTCACTAATTCTGCTTCATCTCCTTTCTTTTTATCTTTTTGAGTTTTCTTGACTAGTCAACTGTGGCCCACCGCTGCAGTCACAAAACCGCTACAGTCGCTAAACCGCTGAAGGTTAAACCGCCAAAAAGTTAAACCGCCGAAAGTCAATAAACCGCCAGTCCATAAACCGCCAGTCAATAAACCGCCAGTCAACAAACCGCTACAGTCAACAAACCCCTACAGGTAACCGACAAAACAGTCACTTTCAGTCAATTTGTCTTCTTTCCGGTTTTAGTTAAGCTCCAAACAGCCCTCCCAGTATTCACCAAACCGCCAGCAAGAACAAGCATATTTTGACAAGCCGCTACGAAGAATAACTTTTATAGCCACACTTTTAATCCAACCACAAGAAAGAGCAAAACAAGAACAACACGTGGTGTTACATCTTCGAACGTATGAAAAACTAAACACAACACATGTTTTCGGTAAAGACCAAAAAATCGTTCACAGAAAATCTTTCACAAACCAAGCCATACGTTCAAACAAAAGAGTTAATTTTCTCTTAACAGGACAGAAAGAATTAATATTCTCTTAACTGGGCTAGGTTCAAGTCCAAAAACATTTAAAGCCCAACATTCATAATACACTGTACGATCCCAAAGAGAATCTTGAAAAATGGTATTCGGACCAAAAAAATAAGACAAGAAAAATAGACACCGGGAATCCAAGCACAATCAATCGAACCTAACCATGGCTCTTGATACCAATTGTAAGAAGTAGAGAGATGTTAGTGAGAGAGGGGAAACTCAAAAAACAAAAGATTAGATTAGATGAAATGTGAGTTCCAACCCTTCCCATGTGTGGGAAGGGTCTTATATACTTACTAATATTGTGCCCCTAGTGGGCTGTGGAGTGAGCTGACAGTGGGGAAAGCCCCAACCCACTCCACAAATATAACTACGACTAATACTATTAATACTAATACTAATATTGCTACGCTAATATAAATAAGCTTACGAGCTACGTAAATGCTAAATAGATACTCGGGGTGACCGAGCCTTCATCTGAATATTTATATTCCTAACAGTATAATTCTAACATGATAAGATATACATTACATCTTTTCCATATATATCTTCACACGGTTTCATCTTAATCTTATAAGCAGTACAAACTTTCTTCATCAGCAGTACTAACTGTTAGTGTGTTCTTTAGAAACTCTTCAGCCGTACTAACTTATATAGAACCGTACCAACTGTTAATTTAATTCCCAACAGATCATTAAACGTGGTGTCGAAGGCTATATTAGGTTAACATTTATGGTCGTCACACATAAAAACTAGCTAGTTGTAGTTTTGGAACATTGGTAACATATCGGATATACATAAGATTAAATATTTGACGACGTATATAACTACCTAACGGATTTAAGTTATATAAGAAACGTTGAGCAAAACATTGGTGAAATGGACTTCAAGCGATTAAAATGTACTACTAATGAGTCATAAAACCCGATAACTATTAAACTCATTTAGCACATCTAAAATTTGTTCATTAACTATATTTAACTAACCGGATAATTAAATACCAAATAATAACATTGGAAAAACTAACTAGAGCAGACTAATGGGATATTTAGACTAGACGACTACTAGACAATCTAAAACATATTAATTGACTTAATTATAGGCATTTTTCTCTTTGTCCTCGTTTGTCATTCTTTTCTCGATGTGTCGATTTCCTATTTCTTTTGGCGTGAGTATTCTTGAGTCTATGTTTTTACCACCACACGAAACATTAACACTAAACTTTACAACCATTAATATAAACAATCCACGAAAACTAAAACTCTCGTCCTTCCAAGATTTTTATTGTTCGAGGCGTATTCTGAGATAAATATATGTATTAGGTTGTGCCGATCCGACACCATTGTGACCATTTTCCCAATATCGTTGTGTTGCCCTTGAAGCCAGTTGTGACTGTTATGATATTTGTGCATTGCTGCAAGCCAAGGTGAGTTCATGGCCCCTACTTTTACTTGTTTTATAACTGTTTTGGGGGAGAATACATGCTTATTTTAAACTAAATTCAATGACTGTTTATTTGGTATATGAAATCTAGAATTGATTGTTTTACTTGACATGTGATTGGTGTTATATGCTAGACTGTTTACTTGAATGCCTTATTTGGATACATGATATATACATAGACCAGGGGTACTGGTCGGATATGTATAAGAATGGTTTACTTGAATACTTTATATGTATACATGACATGTTCATAGTCCAGGCGTACTAAGCAAAGCCGGGCGTACCGGTTACATTGACCGGGCGAAACGGTTACATTACCAGGCGTACTGGTCATGGCGAGTGTACTGATTAACCAGACTTTAATACTGAACTTTATGCTATTCTGTGTAACATAATCTGTTTTAAACAAACCTATGAACTCACCAACCTAGTGTTGACTCTTTTTAGCATGTATTTTTCGGTTTAAGACAATAAATTAGTGGCGAAGACTTTTGGTAGGGCATGACATGGTTATAGAAGACTCTAATATAATTGGGACCACTTAAAATCTTTTATGGGCTTATATTTCCGCACTATTTTGAAATGTTGTAAACAAATCATTTTTTTATATGAAATTTAATTTAAACGGTTGAGTTAAAACTGTTCTTTATACTCTGTGTTGTGATACCAATTGAGTAGCACCCCAGTGACATGTATGCTTCCGCTAAACCAGATTTTGGGGGTGTTACACTACGTGACAATGTTCAGAAGGGAAACATCTCAATTGAGAAAGTTTCATCAGAGGACAACATTGCCGATATCCTCACAAAACCTCTCAAGAGAGAACCTTTCAACTATCTTAGACTTGGTTTAGGATTAATGGAACCTAGTGAGTAGATTAAACATTAACTCGAACCTTAGATTAACCAAACACGGCAATAACCAATCCTGTGTTCTGATCCTACGGATCCAAACGACAACAAGGGCGGATCCCTTGTTTTGGATCCGCCTGATCCGTCACTCGGTGAGCCAGTTTTTATATATTAAATAAACTCCTGTACTATTCATCACACTTTCCAAAAACATATCACCTACTGGAATTCGATCCATAATTCACCAAACTCATAATTTAGGCTATCTTTTTCAACCAAATTGAGCTCTAAACATCACTGTAA
The DNA here is from genome assembly GCA_021014915.2 of Artemisia tridentata subsp. tridentata. Taxonomy (NCBI): domain Eukaryota; kingdom Viridiplantae; phylum Streptophyta; class Magnoliopsida; order Asterales; family Asteraceae; genus Artemisia; species Artemisia tridentata. The sequence goes on along the minus strand of CP139507.1, from coordinate 273,128,729 downwards.
GTATCCTTATCATGTTTGCATTCCTGATCTGCGTCTAGGATTTCTATTTCATGCACAAAATCAAAACTTGGGGTTTATGCATAATTCTTGTAAAATCATGAAACATATTTACTAAATTGCATAACAAATCATGTTTTTCATAGTTAGGAATTGCATCTTGTAGTACATTATCATTATTTATCAAAAACCCCATGAGAAATTTTTGCTAAAATCTTCTCACGACTAGGAAAAACGGTTTTTGAACATTGTTCATACAAATAAAAAAACATTATGTTTTAAACATCACTTGCATAATGTCTCTTGAATGCTAAAGGGAATACATAACTAGTATGTATTTTCGGGTACATTCAAATGAAGCTACATTGAAGTATGAGCGTTTGTGTTATCTCTCGTTTTATCATAAAACTTGCATAAACAAATTTTCATGCATTAAAAAGAGTCTAGATAACCGTACCTCCACATTGTCCCCATGTAGGCACGCACTAGACATTTATACGTATTTTCGATAATTTCAACTAAACTATATATTTTTCATGTCTAGGATAAATATGCCTCCTGCGACTAATTATGATCACAAAAACACCATCAAATACCTTCCTAAACACCACAAAACCAAAGGTCTCACCGAAGCTCAAGTAAATATTTTTAAAGCACTAGAAAAACGATATGTCCATGAGGGTAGGGTTGTAGACCCCTCATTCTATGAAGGTACCATTCTCCGCTAGCAATTATCCAAAATTCATTTCGATAGTCTTCTAGACATTGATGAGCCCATCATCCCTAGGTTCATTCTCGAGTTCTATGCTAGTGTAGGTCTCAGTTCAAACGATAATGGTTTCATGAACATTCACTTTTGAGTCAATGGAAACCAATTCAACATTCCCTTAGATCAATTTGGTGATGTCTTAGGAGTTCCAAATCAATGAGCATGTGTCTACTCGGAAAAATGGTCATTGACAATCTTAGAATCCAACCTTGATCGAACGACACCATATGCCACACCTTTAACCGCAAAAGAAACCATTCGGGAGCATCTCTTCTTACCTAGGAACAACCCAACTAGGTTGCATCGAGGTCGTCAAGTAAATAGAGATCCTTTTGCCATGGAACTCAATGAACTTAGGCCCGAATTTAGAAAGCTAGAAGAAGTGTTAAGGGCAAATGTCATAAGCACCGTTGGGAATTGAGATCATATCAATGCATGTCTTTGTTATATGATGTATTGTGTGTCAACCCATCAACCTTTCAACCTTGCATACTATATAGCCAAGCGAATGGACGATATTCCGATACAAGGTACCACCGCAATGCCCTACGGGATGCTCTTGACTCGTCTCTATAGAGCCTTTGAACCCATTCCTAGAAATCCTTTAGGATTTGTTCCCGACTACGCCGAGATAGAACACACTTTCGTTCCTCTAAGTGATCATAGGGTAGCGGTAGCAAAAGGTAAACGTCCTCATCCTACTACATCAATGAGTGAGGATGACGGCTTGCCAAATTCTAGGATCGCTCCACCGGAGTACTTGAGTCATCTTCCACCGATCCCGAATGAATCAGCGGAATTTCGGCAAACCAAAGGAATGGTGTTGAATTTGGGGCATTGGATCATGAAACTTCACAAGGGTTACAAGAAATTGAGCAAAAAGTTAATTTGAAAGGAGTGTTGGGTTTTAGACTTTATTAGAAAATGATGTGTTGAACATGTATGTTTCTTATTACATTATGTTAGTACTTGACATGTGTGTAAACTAACTTGACATTGCAGGCCGATAACAAATGTTGTTATCAGTTTTCCGAGATTAAGCCACCGTTTGGCTTAACTCCTCTTATGGTAAGCTATAATGATCGGATTAATTTATGTGTATACGTGTGTTAGAATCTATATATTTAGTATATTTGTATCACATATTAGCTATTACATATGTTTTAGGAGATTTTTCGGGTTTTGACCAAGAAACGAAAAATTTGACATTCATTCTGTTCAGAATTCGCACTTTCATATGGCGGATTTGGCGGATCCCAAATTTTGGATCCGCCTAGTGTATCCTTTGGCTCCGCCATTCCTAAACCTGCGGATTCCACGGCTCCCAAATTTTGGATCCGTCTTTGTTGTCGATTGGATCCGCAGGTGCCAACAGTAACATTTTTCAAAAATCCCGACTAATCCCGATACTTAGATTTTGGATTATAGTTTTTAGAATATTCTTTACTGATCATTAGACTCTTTAGAATGTTTTAGGAAACTCTTAGAACCTTAAGAAATCAATTTCCCACCAAAATTTGAATTTTCAAATTTTCCATGTGAGTTACCTTTCTAATACAAGCAAGGAACCCTTTTATGGGATCCGTCAAATCCGTGGGAATATCATATCAACAGATTTTCCACTCACTCTTTGCATTAACTGCAAATCTCCCACATTTCACTCAACTCCATTTGTATGGATTGACCTTGGGATGTGACAAGTTTGATTTTTTGTTTCAAATCATTAGGAACCAACATTCCTCATTGGATTCACATCAAATCCAAACACTAACTTCAAAAATCTTACTATCTATAAATTAGGAAGTTCAAGTTCATTCAAAACTCACTCACTCATCATCTTCTCTACATATCTCTCCTGTACTTCTTAGCTACATTATCAATCTTAACCATGATAAAATCAAGTAACTCATCCACTAGTAGACCCCCAAAAAGAACTGCTCGTATTAGTGTTAAGCCTTGTTGCTTCATAAACTTAGCTAACTCATCAGAGGAGGAATCATCCCCTCTTAATATCTCATCTCCCATAGCAAATGAAAATTTCCTCACACTCTCCACTTGCACACCATCAAATGTAGCCATCCATACTCCACCACCAAAAATTACTCCAATTGCTACCACACCACCACCCGCTTCATCACAACCTGTTAGATCACCATCACTCCCAAACTTACCCAAACTCCAACCAATGGAGTTATTTAGGACTCCACCTACATCACCACATCCATATCTTGATGACTTGGAAGACCTTCCACTAAGGTCAACCAATCCTCCACCCATGACCTTTGAAGGTCAAGAACCCATGCTTTTTCATCCGCTTTATAAGGATATCCACGGTCCTTTATACCGTGATGTACCACCACCTCAACCTCAAACACAACCTCTCTCACCCACATCCACACTAATTGCCATTGATGAGGCAATGTGGATAAATGAGCCACAAACCCAAGAAGAGATCAACGAGGAACTCACCCGCCTTCATGCTCTCTCTAATATGGTGGATTCCCGCCTTGATGAAGCGATGGATCTCCAAACCATCTTGATGAACTCCATCCCAACTCCACCATCATCTCACCAACAACCACCACCACCATCAAACAACCAATCACCATCACCACTACCAAATAACCCACAACCACCACCACAAAACAATGAGCCTACCCTTTCTCCCGGTTTTCCAAGGCATGATTGCTCGCAGTGCGAGAGAACCGCTCACTTGGCCCAAAGGACCAACATTTTAGTCCATGAGCTCCAAAATGAAATGAGGTTCATCTTGAACCACATTCTCGAGCGTCTCAATGCAATCTCTCATCCTCCTCAATAGGAGCTCTTTAGTTTCCTCTTATAGGAACTTTTAGGATGTTGTTTTAGAATTTTTCTTTTTAGGATTTATTTTCTTTGTTTAAATGTAACATCATTTTTTTCAAGTAATGAATGTTATGTTTTTATGCTTGTGGGTGATCAACATTTAGCATATTATCTTATTTTAGATTACTAACATCATAGTATGGTTGTTTTAACTTCACATAATGCTTTGATCAAATGTACTTAGGTACTTAATTTTGATCAGACACTTCATTTTGACTTTTTAAAGTCAAATGGGTTGACCTTTCTTATTTGGTTGACCATTACATATGCATTTTGCTTCTTGGTTGAAGTTTTTCATTACTAACTTTTCTTTTATAACATTTCATACCCTTGAAATATATACGTTGGTACCCTAGCAATGGGGAGTATACATCAAGGGGGAGCATATCATATTCTAACCATTTGTTTTGTAGGATCATACATCATATCCTTGGCACTCCATTTAGGGGGAGTATACATCAAGGGGGAGCTTTAAAGTTCTCAAAATCACATTCCGCTACGCATATCTTCTTTTTGTTTCGACAAAAAGGGGGAGAAAAGATTAAGTGATTAAGTTTACATCACTGTGAAACATCACAGTACATAGTTTACATCACTGTGAAACATCACAGTACATAGTTTTTGCTTAAAATACATCACTGTGAAACATCACAGTACATACTTTTTGCTTAAAATAGATTTTAAAATTTGCATAAACTAACTTAATCTATATTTTTAAAAGACTCATCCTTTATTTAAGCTCTTTAGTTAAAAATACACATTATGTTTTGTCATCGACAAAAAGGGGGAGATTGTTAATACAAATATCGTCCCAAAAACGTTATTTATATTTTAAGAATTTTGCTTAATTTTGTTAATGACGAATACAAAGTTTATTTTTAAGCAAAAGCATAAATATAAGAATAAGCCTTTTACATTTATAGTGATAAGTCTTTTAAAACATATTTACATATTACAAGATCTCTATGAGTAACATTATATACATATATACATTTACAAGTTTCTTCCTTAAATTAGAAACTTTATTTCTTAAATATTAGGATGACATCATGACATGCATCATGAACACAATCTTAGAAAGATTTTGAGATATCTTGTATTGATATTCAAGCCAAAGAGTTGACATTGGAAGATATGGAAAGATATGACAAGATATGGAAAGATTTGAGAATCTCTTAGCTGTCCTGAAGTGGCGGATCCAAACCCATACAAGGGCAGATCCAATTTTTGGGATCCGCCAGATCCGCCAACTGTTGAATCAGTTTTCCTATAAATAGCAAGCTGATCATTTGGGCATTTTCATCACTCATATAGCTTAAATACATACTCATTCATTTACATATCACTAACCCATATCATTCTTTCATTTCATTGATCTTTCCTTTTGGAGCAAAGAGATCAAAGCATATAAGGATCAACCTACTGTTGTTATCCTTTTAGTATAGACTCTGTGTGATTTTGTATTAGTTCACACATCATTGTTTGTATCATTTATTCAGTAGAGTTTGGTTAGTGTTTTAGTCCTTAAAACATAAAGAGTGTTGGGAGTGGTTGTACCCTTGTGAAAGAACCAACGGGAGTGGTTGTACCATTGTGAAAGAACCAACGGGAGTGGTTGTTCCCTTGTAAAGAACTCGGTGTTTAGCTTAGTACCGGATAAAGAGTAAGCAACGTGTAAAGGTTTTCTCCGCCTAGAAGGGAGCTTGTTTCTTAGTGAAGAAAAACTCTCGAGTTAGAGGCTCGAGGAGTGGAGTAGGGCAAGGAAGAGAGTCCTTGTAGCCGAACCACTATAAATATCCGTGTTGTGTGGTTTGATCATTCCTTTCCTTACTTACTTATATTATATTGTTTCTTTGTGTATACTTACTTTGAAATCACGTTAAGTCACAAAGCGAATTAATTTTAAAAAGGGTAAAACTATTCAACCCCCCTTCTAGTTTTCCATAGTTCATCTCAAGTTTTCTTCTCAAGTCTTCTTCTCAAGTCATCTTCTCAAGTAATTCTCAAGTCATCTTCGTCTTCTTCTCAAGCCTCTCCTATTTTCGCCAATCTTCTTTCTATCTCTACATTGGTGACACCTTTTTGCTTCGAAAAAAGGGGGAGAAGGAGTGTAAACAAGTAACTTTTACACTCTACTATGAGTTACAGTTTACATATTTTGCCATCATAAAAAAGGGGGAGATTGTTAGTGCAAACGTTACGACATTTAATCTTTACAGTGTCTTCATGTTTTAATGATGACAAACATGTAACTTGTAATACATAACGTAAAGTGCACAAGTTACTCGTTCATACAAATCATCAATGCATACACACATCAACACCTCTCGGCGGCTCAAGTCTGAATCACTTAAGGTATGTACAAACAATACTTCAAACTTGTTAAGTGATCAAAGAATTATCTTTTGTCCTTAAACCTCACATTTTTATAAATGTGACAAAACCTTTTTACAAAAATAAATTATACAAATTATTTTTCTATTTATAAAGAAACGTTTTAATAAGAAAAATAAATTTGAAATTTGAATTTGAAATCCCTAACAGCTATTTTTCCCGCCCAAATCAGTTAAATTTTCACTAGATAACATTTCACCACTAAAGGACAAAAACTGCCGGTAAGGTCCCTTAAATAGGTGACGGTCCCTTATATATAAGGGACTGTCCAATGTTTAAGGGACCGTCCCCCGCTCCTCGAGCTGTCTATAAATACTGAACTATTTTCATCAGATTTGGTCAACCCTCTTTAGCACAAAACTTTATGGTCTTCCTAAATCTTTCAAAAATCCCTTCTTTGATCACATTAACTTGTTTGAATCTTGTTTATATGTGATTCTTTCTTCCTCTCATCAAGTGCAAAGAGAAGAACTTTCGTTATCATCTAGATACAAAGTTATGTAATCTAGTTAGTCCACATGTAACATTTGTTACATATAGATCGAGTTCAAATATTTTGTAACATGTAAATCCGGACGATGTGTAAGTCCGTAGAGTGTCATGTGTATCCGGACAATGTGTAAGTCCGTGAGGTGTTCTATGTAGATCGGGTAGATCGTTGGATCGGGTAGATCGTATTGATCAGGTTGATCGTGGTGATCAGGTTGATCGTGTAGATCGGGTACATCGGGTTGATCGTGGTGATCAGGTTGATCGTGTTGATCGGGTAGATCGTGAAGATTGGGCAGATCATGTGTGGATTAGTTCTAGCCAAGATTAGAACTCGACATTCCGTTTAGTGTCGTTAAGTGTAAGCGACGGTGTACGGTTTGTTCTGCCTAAAGGGAGCTTGTTGATTAGTGAAGTAACTCTCGAGTTGGGTACTCGGGGAGTGGAGTAGGGCGAAGAAGTGCTTTGTAACCGAACCACTATAAATCATCGTTTCTGGTTTGCGTTTTCTCTACTTATCTCTTTACATTTTATTCTTGCATTTATCGTTTTATATTTACACTTGCATTGAGTTTATGTTTGTATGTCTTGTTGCTTATATTGTGATTATGCCTGTGATATAAACTGAGATAACTTAAAAAATGCAAATACATACTTCATCACCTGTCTTAAACACCCCACTGCTGCCGGTCCCTTAAACACTTGGCGGTCCCTTATATATACGGGACCGTCCAAGCATTTAAAGGACCGTCCCAGTGTTTCTGATGTTTGTCTCTTCTCTTATTCTTATCTGTCTAATTGCTTCTGTAAGTTGGATATAGATAAACATAGTTGTTACAAATGTCATAACCACGATTCATATTTAGTCACGCTTGATCGGAAATTTGATACGAAAGATTTTAGATTTTAAATGGAAACGTATTCACCTCCCCCCCCTCTTACGTTTCTACATTACCTACTAGGGCCACGATTGTAACGATTTTGCCAATTTTTATTGGTACGAGGTTAACGCTTTGGTTGTCATGAGCTTAGTGTAACAATAACTGTTTTGTTTTCAAACTATGAGTGTGAGACTATAGCTTACACTATGAATATTGTGTTCAACAATTTAACTAAACCTATGGATTCCACTCAACATTTGTGTTGACATTTTAAGCATGTTTTATCTCAGGTCCACAAGGTACGAGGATGGCACGGAGGAGCACGGATATTTAGAAGGCTATAAATTTTATTATCATTAAAAAACTTATGTATTATGTAACCGTGAAACTACTGGGACCTCTATTTTGTAAACTCTGATATTCGAATGATAACTATTTTAAAACAAATCAATTAGAGTTCGTTTTTTGTTATTATAACTGTTATACTATGAAGTAACACATAGTTTACATTTGGTTGCATTCACGAAATTGGGGGTGTTACACCGAGATTATGCTTGCCTATTTTACTGAGTTTGTGACTAAGAAAGTACCTATTTCCCAAAACTCTAAATTACCAATTTTGTGCCCTAATCATAATTATCGAGTTTCTATTTTTTGTTTTATCCACTTTGTTACCAACTTAGGTTAGGTATTACCGAGATTTTCAAGGACCGAATACCGACTTTGGGATTAGGGTTGTATCGAGTTTAGTCAAAACTTACTGAGATTCCATTTTACCAATTTTAGTTAGGGTTTGTCGTGTTTCCTTTTAAGGTTTTACTAAGTTTAAACAAGGACAAATACCGACTTTAGGGTTTATATTTACCTACTTTGTGGACAGTATATCGACTTTGTTAGTGATATATACCTACTTTAACACGAACAAGACTGAATCAAACGAACTCAAAATAAAACACAATCAATTCTTTACTGTCAAGATACATAATCATTTCACACATACCTATCATCATGACTTCACAAACTTCAAATCACTGCACAATGATTTCCGCTTCTCAGACAAATAACATTTAGGCCGGTTCTGACTTCACCACACACACACACACACATTCCATCTTGAATTTTAATTTCACACACACACACACATACACTCAAAACTTCTCCTATACATTTCTCTCTTACACTCACTCACACTCTCTATATTTGAAATTCAAATTACACACTCACACACTCTCCTTCCTTCCCTCACACTCTTTGCCAACTCACAACTCTCCAACATACAAATTTCCAATTTGAATCCACAACCTTAGGCTCTCCATCACATCACCATCACACCATTCCAACTCACACCCATCTCACCTCTTTTCTCTGCTTGGAATATTCTTGGCATATTCTTTTCTCCTAACCATGCCAACTCACCTAACTCAACCATGGTTAACTTCTATCTTATCTCACACAATTTGAATTTGAATTTCAAATCTTCCCTCTCTCTCTATCTCTCAACATCCACACTTCCTTTCTAATCAAAGGAATATTCTCTTGGCATATTCTTCTCTTTTATCTATGTCATGTGAGGAATACCCAAACTACCATTATTCAATTATCCCCTATCTCTTTCTCTCTTTGATAATTGGATAAACACCACAAACACTCTTTTAAACACTTCACCAATGATTTTATCAAATGGCTATTTGAGTTGGTTGACCTTGAGTATGAGAATAATGGAAAGGTGCTTCAATCATTAAAGTTTCAAATCGTTACAGATTCAGTCAACTTTAGTGACCATTTATGTAATTTTAGCAAAACCACAGTGACTATTTATGTAACTCAATTTGACTGGATCTGCAATGATTTGAAACTTTACTGACTGAACTTGTCAAAAAAAGAAGTTCAGTGGCTCAATGTGAAAAAATCGACAACCATAATGACCATTTATGTAATTTACTCTTTAATATATCACATAAACGATTGTTTAATTCAATTTATCACCACTGTATCACACTAGTTTCGATTCATTTATATTATCACCAATATATCACATCCTTTTCTATAGAGAGCCATACTTGATTATGCCCCATATACTTCGAAAACATAAGTACTACTTACCATCGTACTTACCTATAATGAATGCGGTGGAAGAAGTTAGCAGCATACACAATCTTTTTTTTCCTATAATGAAATGTTATGGAAAAAACCAAGGACGAAAAGAATGCGGTGGAAGCCTCTGTCTATATGCTAATTTACTTGCTTTGTTACATCCTAAATATCATGATATATTCGACATTCTGATTCAAAAATATGATTACATCAGTATAAGACATATAAAAGATATTGCTTTTTTTTTTGCACCTAATTATTAGTTTTGGTACCCTAATAGTCAAACAATAAATAACAGAGGAGTTGTGCAGTCACTATACCAACGACTTTGGAATCGAGTGGATAATTGGTCATTGTAACATCTACGGACCTTTTGGCACATGGAAATGTACAATCAATTTTGTAACACAATTAATACATTTGTTTCTTTACCATGATATTTTGACAACAAACTAATATTTGTGTTTTATCACATCATAATATTTGCAGGTGGAAGGGAGAACGCACCTACTACTTTTTGCAGATCAGCCCTTACGGCTACTGATAAGTTTAAATTCTTAGGAGAATGGAGCTGGAACTGCTGTTGAGTATGCAGTTTTAAATCTAAAGGTAACCTATACACCCTGTTAACAAAAAATACTATCCTGATTTTATTTTTAACACGGGACAAAATACGTGGATTCGATAACAAGTTTAACGAGTAACTTTAGTACGGGTCAAAACTGATTAGCGTGACGCTTAAACACTTTTTTTAGATTTCTTTTTGCTTTATTATGAATTGGTGAATTTAAATGTGGATAGAAACGTATTTTGTGGCAATACTACTCTAAATATGTAATAGAAAGACATAGGTGTTTGTATGCTTTGAATCTAAACTTTGGCAAATTTCGAGTCGCTCATTCATTTGACTCATTAACAATAAAATGTACCCGAAACTGAGCAGGTTCAAATAAACCGAAACGATTTTAATGGGTGCAGGTAGAGCATATTATTGTTATTGGAGACGGCTAATGTGGAGGGATCAAGGGACCTATGATCTTCCCTGACGAAGGACCACACACTACTTAAGTCTCTTTTCTATATGATCAATATTTTTGAGGACTGGGTGAAAGTATGCTCCAACGCTAAGTCAAAGGTCCTTGGAGAAACAGGCGGTTCATCCGTTGAGATTCATTTGCACTCATTTTCTATAAAAACTAAACTTGATCTGTTTTGATGGAGATGCTTTAGGTAATTAGGTTGACTTTTGTATTCATGATGCAGTTGCTATCTTATATATGGATGTCACCGAATGACCTAATAGCGGTAAAGGTTCCCATTACCATGTGACTGTTGATACATCTTGGTGATTTACACATCTTGCTAAAGTCCAGTTAAAGTCATATAAGTCATCTTGCATGGTTTGCATTAGATTCACCATGTGTATGGTTGTGTTTGCAGCATATGCTGCTGATGAAAGAATACTTTAGGGTTTCGATCAAAGCGGATGAGGAAGATTGGATATGATGCTCATAATTTTTCTTGATGGATGCATATCCTGACCAAGACATGTGGAATGGAGGAGGAGATTGAATTTTTTATGGTTATTGTTTTGTTAAAGAAATCAATTAATAATGTAAATTTATAGTAATATTAACACTTATTTTGAGAATTCAAAATATGACTGTTTTTATAGATCCGGGGATTAACACTTAACGGTTATGTTACATTCGAGGTTAACTCAACTTATTTTAAAACTAATTGCTAAGAATTGCAATGCACGTTTCAATCAGATGCACCATTAGATTTACTTCAACGGTTTGGGCTGAAAATTACGAAAGGAGCAATCTTATACAAACTATGTGCATATAAACTCAACAAAATGGTTACAATTACGTAATCATTAACAAATTCCTTTCAACAATCAACAAAGATCTCCCGCGGCAACCTTAGTTATAGATTGTTGTATATTCGGCAATTTACACAAACATTATGCGATAAATACTAAGATACAAACTTTGTGCGTAGCACGGGTTCAGAATTTCTCGTTCATTTTATTATTGTGACCTTTTATATTTACAGCTATAGTTTCTTTACGAAACATATACATACAAATAGTGTAAGAAACCATGGACTTGCTAGAGGCGTGAACATTTTGTTCTATCTATTATTCCAAGGTTTTTAAGATTGGGATCCTATTCAGGATTATTTTTTATTTTACAAGATCGAGATCGGGATCTTAAAGATCCTACTATAATGTCATCTTTTTAATAGTATTTGAAACATTATTCAAATCTACAATTGTTATCTATTATAAACACAAAATTATATAAATGTTTCATGAAAATATTTAGAAAATATTGTCCTAAATTATAAATATAGACCGGAATAAGAATTTAGCCTTAACCACAAGGACAAATGGTGTAATTTACTAATGAGATTGAGTTTCGATCAACAAAATTCTCTCAATACTTTAACTAAATGGTGGCTTATTCATTTTATTATTGTGACCTTTTATACTTTACAGCTATAGCTTCTTTACGAAACATATACATACAAATAATATGAGAAACCATGGACTTGCTACAGTCGTGAACTTTATGTTTTATCTATTATCCCAAAGTTTTTACGATCGAGATTCTACTCAGAATTATTTTCTATTTTGCAAGATCGAGATCATAAGATCAGATCGTGATCCTACCATCCTACTATAATATTATTTTTTAATAGTCTTTGTAATATTATTCAAATCTACAAATTATTATATATCATAAACACACAATTATATAAATGTGTCATAGAAATGTTGTCATAAATTATGAATATAAAATGTTTAAGAAGATTAACATGATGATTTTTAAATTATATAAAACATAATCAATAATTTCATAATTTTTTAGTTTGCGATTCGAGAAAAGTAAGATCGTATCATATTAGTTCTTAAGATCGTATGGTCAAAATCGGGATAGATGTTAAGATTGCTAAGATCCTATGTAAGATCCGAATCGTTTTTGCTATATAGTATCGTAAATTTTGCAAGATTCAAAAATTAAAATCGAAATCTTAATGACCATTATTATCCCTCACATTTTGCTTTTTTTTTAACAATTTGGTTGTTTTGCTATCCACATTAACACGAGTCACACTAAAAGCCTTCTCACAATTCTCCTACCTTTAATTTACAAGCAAAGTCACAACTGTATGAATGGCATGTACGTAGAACGTAAATTAAGGTGGTCATCTTTGACGGCAAAGTGTTCAAATCCCTGACAAAAGCAATATGATAGGGAATGATTAGTGCAAAGTTACAAAAAACATTTACATGAAAAACACTTCATTTTCTAAGCTCACTAACACATTTAATAGTAGTGTTGAATTAGATACTATGATGAAAATACGTAGTCCTAAAATAAAATCATTATTTACATAAGGTACGTCAACTGATTGACAAATCATGAATTAAATATGACCATATGATACATGTATAACACAAAAAGAGAACAAAATCCTAGAAGAATCAAATTGACCCCTATGCCCTCCAAATGTTAATTGACCCCTTCCATACCAAATGGCCAAAACGCTTGGCCACAAAATCTATTTCCGCCCCTTTCTTTCACTTATAATTATCAAATCTTTCACTCACTACACTTGTCACTACTCGAAACCTCCTCCAAAAATGAGTTTACGGGTAGCGGAAGATGATTCAAGGATCGAAATAAATCTTCCTGCTGACATTAACTGGGATATGCTCGACAAATCCAAGTTTTTCTACATTGGTGCCGCTTTGTTTTCAGGTGTTTCAAGTATGTTATATCCTGTTGTCGTGTTGAAAACACGGCAACAGGTTCTCTTGAAAGACACACCATGCTTTAAGATGGCTATGTCGATATTAAGACACGAGGGGTTTAAGGGTTTCTATAGAGGGTTTGGGACATCACTAATGGGTACTATTCCTGCTAGAGCTCTTTATATGGGTGCTCTAGAAATGACCAAAAGTAATCTTGGTAGTGCAACTTTAAAAATGGGGTTTTCTGAGGTTAAAGCGACTGCAATCGCGAATGCTGCAGCTGGACTAAGTGCAGCCATGGCTGCTCAGTTGGTTTGGACACCAATTGACGTAGTTAGCCAGAGACTAATGGTTCAAGGTGGAAAGGGTGTCAAGACGACCATGATGTACAATGGAGGCATTGATGCTTTCCGTAGTATTATTCGAAGAGAAGGTGTTAGGGGATTGTACAAAGGATTTGGTATATCAATCTTGACGTATGCTCCTTCAAACGCTGTGTGGTGGGCTTCTTACTCGATGGCATATCGAGCGATTTATGGTGGTGTTCATTCTTACAGTTTGAATAAAGAGGGACACTTTGGAGGTGGTTCTACGATAGCAGTGCAAGGGTTGAGTGCAACTATAGCGAGCGGGCTATCAGCGTTGGTTACAATGCCATTGGATACTATCAAGACAAGAACGCAAGTTTTAGAAGGTGACCGTAGTAACCGGAAGGTAAGTGTTGGACAGACAGTAAGGAATTTGGTTAGGGAAGGTGGATTGAGTGCTTGTTACAGAGGGCTAGGGCCAAGATGGGCTTCCATGTCAATTTCAGCAACTACAATGATCACCACTTATGAGTCACTAAAGAAGATGTCTACTAAAAATCTGTACGATTAAGAACCAAGATTTCTATGGTTTCCTTAATTGATTTCAGGATCTTAGAGGATAAAAATCTGTACGATTAAGAGCGTGTAGGGACAAAGATCATTGATTGTAATGTAAATACGTAGGTATAACTATATGGATATTATTATTTAGGATAATACTAATCTTTGATAATCTATCCTTTTCTGATAAATGATAAGTTACATTTATAACTCGTATGCAACAAGGTTATAAATAGAGCTAGACGTGACGTGACGGCATGACAAAACCTCACGCTTTAGCGGCTAAGGCGAAATTTTTGCTTTTTTAAGGCGTGACATAAGCGGCACAAAGTATGAAATATCGAGTTTACAAAAAGCGTTGTGCATAATGAATAAGGTTAATAAACTATCCTCACAAGTAATATTTTTCATTTAAAAAAAATAATTATCAGAGTTAAATAAAAAAAACTCGTCACGACTCACGCTTAATCGCGCATTTTCTCGCCTCATCTCACGTCACGCCTAGAGTCGACGCTTTGATCTATTTTGTAACGTAGATGTCACGCCTCACACCTTAGCGACGCCTTGGTGCATCCATGACACGCCTTTTAGAACCATGCTCGTATGGCTAACTACTCGTATCTCTCTAATAATAAAATGAGAAGATTAAATGTCTTATCTTTGAAGGGTGATACTATCAGTACCTTAGCCATCTTTTTACATGTTTTACCCCATGACCCATCATTTAATTTGCTTATTAATATTACAATATAATTTTTTTTATTAGTTTATGTTATGTATTTCTTCGTCTTTTATCAACATCTGTTTCATATTTTATGTCAAACTTTATATTTTATGTTTCGTGATTTCTGTTTTATAAGTTTATTACAATAAAAAAAAAAAAAAAAAAAAAAAAAAGGGTGGAGTTATCAATTTAAGATGGGAGGTGATATGCACATCATAATCATGCATATATGGTATTGTACTCCCTCCGTCCCAAAATAAGTGTCCAGTTTGACTTTTCAGAGTCAAACTGGTTCAACTTTGACCTTAAATATTTTGTTTGTGTGATATAATATTTGATGAAAAATTATACTATTGAAAAATACACTTAAAACCCAATCCATTCATATATATTGCATCAAATATTATATAACATCCACAGAAATAGTTAAGGTCAAAGTTGAACCAGTTTGACTCTAAAAAGTCAAACTGGACACTTATTTTGAGACAAAGATAATACTATATATGTACATCACTAATTTAATTTTGTAGTGTATACATCACTTTTAATTATGTGCATATCACCACTCATTAAAAAAAGGTACCATTAACCAAACCCATCTTTGAACGCATTTAAAGTGGACACAACACTAATGGTATGTGATGGTAATAATCATAGTAACAGGCTAACAGCGGAAAGACCAAACCCTGCTTTATTTACTACTTTTTCCGTTAGTTTATTATTATTTTAGCCTAGGAATTTATAAACAACGAGGTGGGCGACGGGCCGCCGCGTTGCGGCGGGGCATCATTTTACATCGTTGATAATTGAGCGGTTTTTTAGACATTTTTTCAAATACTTTCATTAGTACCTTAAAACTATAACTGTATAATTCGAAAACACAAAAACATGCAATTCAAGTTCTAGTTACAGATTTCAAATAGTTTGTAACGAATATCATAACCAAATCTCAATTTCTGAAACTTCATCCAAGACCATATATGGTTACATTGCTAATTCGCTATGCATGAATATATCATAGATTAATCCATCCGTACTTGTTTAAATGTTCAACTGGTCGTATGTCAGATTGTACATGTGAGTCCTCTAATTCTTTCTGTCAAGCTTCCTTGCAACATAACTCTCGGACTACTCTGATACTCCCAAGGTATTCTCTTTATAGACAGTGACGCGACTCCTTTTGCAGACTGCTACAATATGAATCATATAATACGAAAATCAATGCATAAACAACAAGTTAAAATGAATAATACCTAATTCCCTAACCATTATAATGGCACTATTGATAAATTTGTTTGGTATGCATAAATGTCAGACCAAAAATTGTAGCCATAAATCCATAATGGTATTATAATATAGCAAACAAACCAAGACAGTTATATATACCTTGTTACTTTGTTTTAAAAACTTTTCTTCTTCATTGGATGTTGATATTGACTTCAACAGGTTCGATAACCTATTGAAAGTGCTCCCACGTATGTCTTCCATCCTAATGAATTTTCGATAACCTATTGAAAATGCTCCCACGTATGTCTTCCATCCTAATGAATTTTATACACGAACTCCGTGTTAGGGACGCGAAATAAATTAATAAGAGTGTAGCCAAAATAAAGCGTTGCCAGTAACAGAAATTATTGACCAGTTACAGAAAAAGAAAATACCAGTTGTAATAGTTCGGAATCGTTGATTAAGCCAGTGATATTTCAGAACCATTGATAAAGCCAGTAGTGAGAGAACCATCAGAAAAATGCAAAAGGAGACAACTTTTCCCCACACCTGCAAGGTAAGCCAAATGCATCAGATGGTTCGTCCGCTGGTATGCAGAACAGCCTTTAAAATCCAACATGATCCATTTTCATAAATACAGATAAAGAACAATTATTTAGGAATATGGTGTATAAATACCTTAGATTTCCTATGCTTCCGATTGTGTACAATGTATAGAAGAAAAAGTCGTTCCTCTGCAGCAAGCCACTCCACAACACATTTAGTAGAATGTTTGGGAACTGCATCCTTGAAACATTATAGGTCAAGTCAATTAATCAAGTTACAACTCGTATAAAATAAATATTTTGAAATCAGAAATGAAGTTCATGTGGTCTTTAAGCTATAATACGGTATAGTAATTTTAAGAATCCTCGTTCTTAACCTACCTGCCACCAAACATCTACTTCCTTTGGCCATTTAGTATCTTCCTTGTTCATGGAGAATTCATTTGCATATGTCAAAAATTGTCCTATTATTCACCAAAAGAAAGTTTGATGAATGTTTTATATAATTATAAAAAAATGGCTTGAAACCAAATATTTACATACTCGTCTGATCCAGCCATGAACGTTGACCCCAGCGCGAATATTATTTCTGTGATTCATTGGTAGTCCTAATGGAGCCGCGTTCCCATTACAGTTACATATTGCATGCCATTCATGTCTAGATTACTCGTATCAGATATCTCGTAGCTTTGTGGGTATGCTTGAAAGTTTATGCATTTGCGGCTCCTGAGCAATAAAGATACCAAAAAAAAAAAAAAAAAAAAAACAGGTTAGAATGGGCACTATGAAAACAACTTTAAACCTGAGAACTTGGTCAGTTTTATAGCAATTACAAATATAGTTACTTACATGTGCAATCTAAAACCAATTCGTGACAACAATTGTAAGGATCACACCAACTGCATATCTTGAGAATGCACTTTTGGAGTAATTGCTCTTACTCCCTGTTCAAACATCATGCGACAGTGCTGAAGCAAAAAAATGCCGGATCAATATAGCACAGCTCGATAGGAATTCAAAAGCGTTAAAGATCTCGTTTTGGGTGCAAAATAGATGAGCATCAGAACTGAACACATCATCAAAGATTTAATGCTTTACTTCCAAAATATTTAATCCCCAATTTTCACGGCAGCAATGACATTACCTGAAGAAACATGTTTAGAGCTATGACAATAAATTGCGTTGAAAGTTCAACAGGATGTATGAAGTTTTATGCCTTTGACACGGCAATAAATATCTTGATACTGACTCAATCCTGTACGGCCTGCAGAAAAGAGCAACACGAATTAGTTATCCAAAAATGTTTCCTAAAAAAGGAACCCACAACTCTTTAATTTTGAGTAAAGATGCACAAAGTTATACCACATTAAATCGTTTGACCAATTTATTTATTTATTTATTTATTTTTATAATTATAAAATTTTTTTTGCTGGAAACCAAACATTTACATAGTCGTCTCATCCAGTCGTCAACACTGAGCCCAGCGCGAACGGTATTCCTATACACTATAAAAAGCAAAAGATGTATAATACTTACACTTAGGCGGCCAGTCCTGTCGCAATGGACTGCATATCTTTTCAGCTTCCCGACTTAAAACCTATAAATAGATCAACGACATATTTCAGCATTCAATAAGCAAAAAGAAAAGATTGCTAGTTGATTATAAAACCTTAAACCTGTGACAGCACATACCTTTTACCAAATAACTTATTCCTTTTACAGACGCAATCACCACCTTTCATTTTCAGCTGATATAATCGAGTTACAAACATTATCCAATTTCTCCATTTTATCTTTAAATTACTCACCGTCTGCAAACAGGTTCAAAACACCGAACACTGAATAACGATAAAATAAAACTAAAATTAGCCATGTACCATTATTCGAATCTGCATAACCTAACCAAAACATAAACTACCATTATTCGAATCTGCATAACCTAACCAAAACCCACCTTCAATTACCACCAATGAAGGTGTAATTGACAAAGCCAGTATCTGAAACTGTAAGGACGGCGGCTTTTTGGTGGTAAGCTAATCCAAGCAACCCGTAGCAAAAAAACAAAATATGCATGATCAAACCTAAAAATTGTAAACTTTTTTTCACATAACCTAATCCTAAATCCTGAATGGAAGAATAAAAAGTATCAATTAAACAAAACAAAACCATACCCACATGTCGCTGAACATAAACTCAAAGAATCACCACAACAACGGTCGCCGACAACCCACTTACCAAGAGAAAACCCAGAAGATGAGAAGAAAGGGCGGTTGATTTTCGGAGATTCTGGAAATATGAATAGGCGGTGGATTTATCTTATCGGTTGCATCGTTGTAAGGATGATGGGCTGCTTAAACGGGCCAAACTTTTAATATTTTTTTATATTGAAGGTTGAATATTTTAGTTGGTCACCGACCATGGGATTTAGTATATAGATATAATTACCTTGTTTTTTTGTTTTGTATTACGTGTTGTCCTAATGAATATAGAAAAGAAAGTTAAAGCTTAAAAAATTAAAAATCGGTTTGATTAAATAAGTTTGCATGTTTAATTAATGTGTGTTAACTGTATTATAATTTATAAAAAAAGTTTAATATTAACAAAAGATTTTTTAATTTGTGCCATCATGGCACTTGTTTAAAACCATTAAATAAACTAAATTATTCTTTAAAATAAAATTATTTTTAACTAAAACAAAGTTAATCATTAAAAGAGAATTAGAAAATTATTAATATAATCTAGCATTTAAACATGATAATTTAAGCTTATTAATTATATTTAACTGTTGATCCCAAACACACGAGATTGTATTAGAAACTTTGTGAATACTAAAGAGTATGCGGAATCTACTCTTTAATACTTAGAAGAATGTAAACAATATCAATGAAACAGTAAACTTTATATGAACAATGATATCACCAAAACGCTCCAATATTATTATATCAATAATACGAGTACTCTGTATAGTACTATGATTTACAACCTTGAAGCTATATAAAAAAGACATATGTTACTGACATCATAACCTAAGACCTCGTTTTATACACTAAAGAGTCATTTACAAGATGACTACAAATCTTCGAAAATATTAATCTTATACGTATCTTTCTAACTAAATAGAATATACACAGAATAACTCAATACAAATCTCTTCACACGTCTTTATCACTTTAGCAGTACAATATTCCTTCAGCAGTCTTAAATTCTTTAGCAGTCTTAAGTTAATACTCTGGCAGTACTAACTTTCCTTCTAGCAGTACTAACTGGTTAGTACTGGCAGTGTTAAACTTGAACAGTCTTAAGTCTTGGCTTGGTAGTACTAAGTATGAATACATTAATTCCCAACAATCCTCCTCTAAACTTGTGATTTACCTCCAAATCATCAAGTTTCTTGAATTAAATCTTTGACTTTGAGAGGATTCTTCCAAACACTTCATCTTCCTGATCTTTCAGCCTGCATAAAAATCTTCCTCAGAAGTTCTCTTTCCATCTCTGTATGCTCATCCACCAAAAGTTTTGCTGCCAACATCAATGTAAGTGTTCCCCTTGACAGTGGGTAGTCTTTCTCCACCAGCATGTAGATATCTGTTCCAGCTTTTGTAGACACATGGTGAACTGCAAATGAGTTGTACAAAGTCCATTTTAAACCTTGATTACCAGCCTGAAACAATCATATCTCATCATCTTCATCTGGCTCAAAAATTCTCTTCAACTCTACCCATAACATCCTGTCTTTATCATCTGTAGGCTCAGTTGAGTTGAATCTTTCTTTGACTAACTCCCATAGCTTTACCAGATCTTCTCTATCAAATGCTTTGAGCATACCATCAAAGTGTTGATACACTTCAATGTGATTACCAACCCTGATGATCTTCCAACTCTTTATCAGTCCATTATCTTGAATCTCCTAATCTATAATAGGATACTTGGTCTGTAGAGCTTCAAAATTCATTCCTTCTTCTTGAATAATGATCATCATCCGTTGTAACCTTTCTTCAGTCAAATCTTCTTCCTGCTCTACTATAGTAGGTAAGTCTTCACTGACTTTTAGTTTCTTTGAAGACTATGATTCCAAGGATATTCCTGCTCTCTTAACTCTTCTGCTCTCTTCTTCAGTTTCCATAGGAATAAAATCTTGAACCTTCTTGTAAGTCTTACTGTACAAGTCTTCAATCTCTTCATATGATCTGCCTGCAAGTTGACTAGCAGTCCACTTGTCTTGATTCTTCAAGTAGGCAGTCATATACTTCATCTTTTCTGCGCTAGTAGGTGGTTTATTCTTTCTTGCTTCAGCTTTCTTTGCATTCTTACTCTTCCTAATCACCTCCAGTAGCTCTAGAAGTGCATTCTCTCTTTCTTCTTCATTGATACTTGCCATTTCCTGTTCATAAATCCTCAGAGCTAAAAGTTCATCAGCCTTTTCTTGAGCTAGTCTTTCTGCTTCTTCATCTTCAGCTAATTCTTTTGCAAGCTTTTGTTCTTCAAGAAACTTTGCAATCTTTTGTTCTTCTTCAAATTTTGCTTGTTCTTCATCATGAACCCTCTGAGCCATTTCTTCATCAAGACTCATCTGAACTTGAACTAACTTCTTGACCTTTCTTGGTTGCTCAGACTCTTGCATGATGCTTTTTCCCTTATCCTTTCCTGCACTTCTTCTGATGTAAACACTTGTAGGGCTGGCAGTACCAACGGATGCACCAGCAGTACTAACTTGTTCAGCAGTACTAACATATTCTTGACCTGTAGGAACTTCCTTAGCAGTATCTTCAAACCCCATATCTTGCTCATACCTCCCCTGAGTTTCAGCATCATCTTGTACCAATGTGATGTTTGGATCTTGATCAATGTCATCAATTTTCCTCCCCTGTTTGGAAGGATCCTCCAAATCATCTTTATCATTAGATTCTTCATCATCAGATTCTACTATGTTTGCCTTCCTTTTAGCTTGGCTGGACTTGACTTTTTGCTCTAACTTCTTCACCTTTTTTATCAGTTTTGTATAAGTAGCACCATATATCTACTTTGTCTGCTTTAATTCCAGCTCCAAGCTAGTAACTTTGTCTGACAATTTGGTACATAAAGCCATCAATTCATTAAGTTTCAGATTGCCCTCATCACTTCCAAGAGTGTTAACTATTGAGAGAGGTGAATCATAGGGTGTGTTAGGCATAGTCTCAAACCCAGTTTGAGTGTCCATACCCCCCATAGTTTTTGGTTGGCTGGGACCACTACCTGAGCTAGTTCCAGAGGAACTTGACTCATTAAGTGTTGCCATGGGTTGGATCTTACTTATGTTACCACTGGCCTGTCTAGCTTCTAAGCCAGAGACAATAGTGGCAGCCCTCACCATTCTGTCAGTGACAACCTCATCTGCTACGTTGGTGTGGGTAGGAGATCTAGGCTGAGGAACCACAGATTCCTGTTTGATTCTTCTCCTATGAGTTTGTGAAATTAGAGGTTGAGAGGTAGATGGAGCACTGGTGGGTGTGTGATGGGACTCAACTGGGATTGTTGATCCGTCACCCTGAATGTTTTGGTTTTGAACAAGCATTGCTGAAAACAATGGAACTTCTACCCCATTATAACCCTTAGAAAGCATCTTCATATTACTAAAAAGTTTTTGATAAAATTAACTCAACGACTATAATTAAAAAATGGTTATTCCCAAACAGCACTAACGGTTACCCAGCAGTACTAATTTTAGCCTATCAGTACAAACTTTTGCCTAGCAGTACAAACTTTTATAAAAACTTTTTCTCAACAGTATTAACCCAATTTTCTTTTAAAACAATACTACACTCATACATTTTGAAGGGATTAAGTGTAAAGGAAGACACTTAATCAATTCGGTTGCATTTAACCTCTGGTTATGTGAGAACCAATGATTTCAGTATAAATACTGCCTCTGATCAGATAGACTCATTAAAAGAGCCTTCTTGACAGGGTTTCCAGCTCGTGGCAGGTGTTACCTCTAACACAAATATATTAGATTTACGTTTGCTCGTTGTTCGCTAAACCAGATGTCCGTAGACTAACACACTATCCTAAGATAGAATGGTAAAGAGTGAGTTAGATCAGTTACTATCTGACTAACTAAAAACCATCAATTCGTGTTCAGTATAGCCTATTCCCAGATGCTTCATTAGGCTCACTGGCAGAAAAGAACCCCCTAACTCAGGTGTAACCCTTGTCAAGTGATTCCTAAATCATCTCTATCATTAATCAACAGCATTACATCAAACAAGCCACCACTTGTGCTTCTCACACAGCACCAATTCCAAGCATACTGCTTTGCTTATCCTGCAAATGTTAGTCCAAAACCAAGAAAACACAATCCAAAGCATTTTCTTCATAACAGTATTAAGTATTACTAACAGTATTAACCTAACAGTCTTAATAGTTCCTTTACCAGGAATTTTTCCTCCTCTGGCTCCTCCCCCAAAGGAAACATATCCTTCATCAAATTCTTTAAAATCTGAGAGATAGGACATGTTCCCTGTCATGTGCCTGGAACATAAACTGTCAACATATCCCTGATCTTCTTGTTGTGAATGACCCTGCACATAAAAATAAGGAAATTAGTTTCCTTTGGGGACCCAAGCCATTACTAACTTGGATCTGACTCGTGCATCAATATAATTATGTCTCTTCAATGTGATTGACTCACTATCAAGTTTGGTAGGTCTCCAAACCCAACATGCTGAGGCCTTAACATCATTATTCCCATTTGCCCTAACAGCATTTACTACTGCTGAATATGGCCTATGTAACAACCGGTAAATTTCCACTTATATTAAACTAATACTTATCCATTTTCTAAGTCTTAAAAAAAAAAAAAAAAAAAAAAAAAAAAAAACGTAATCAGTTTATCTTATCACAACAACCAACTAATGTGATGTAACTCACAATCTTAATAAAACATGCTCACCAACACCAATGTGTCTTAAGTTCGTTTCAAATAAACATTCTTTATATGTCAAGTATAAAAATTGTCAACTTTTATTTACCACTTTACGTTATTTCGTTAACGTACGACTATTAAACGTTCAAACTAAACGTTTGCTATATATTAGAGTTTTCATGAAACTCTAATTTACTATAACTATGATTTTTCGTAACTAAATCATAAACCCTAAAGTACAATACTTTAAAGCAAGTGTACAAGCTTCTAAAGCACGAAAAACTAACTTTACTTCCCGTTACAAGCCCTAGTTTACAATTCTATGATTTTATGTAAATAAAATCACACACCTTAATTAATATGTACTTGACTTCTATAAAAAAATAGAAATGTACAAGTCTTTCTTGCACATGTACAAGTCCTTAATACATGGAAACTTAATATTAGCATAAATCTTATTATAAACCTTAGTGTACCTATTGTATAGCACATAATACAATTCCTTAATGCACAAGCCTTAAATTGAACTTTCTTATAATTTACAAACTTAAAGTACAAGTCCCTAATGCTTGTAGTACAAGTGCTTAAAGCATGAAACCTAAATCTATACTTTTATTATTCTAAACCTAACTAAACATAACTAAACCTAACTAAAGGACTCCAAATAAGGTTACTACACTTCTAAACCTCAAGTACAACATATTATAACCTAGGTACAAGTATCTTAAGCCTAAAACGCCACCCTTGATCCTTTCTAGTTCAAATGGAACCAAAACATAACCAAACTAACCCTAACTAGTTTCTAAACAAACTAGAACATCAACTAAGCAAATGTATGAGCACAATGTAGCCACATCATCATGTCCCTTTGATTTTCTACACCTTGGTCCATTTTATCAAGCTATACACATGGTTTCTTTTAAAACCATTCAAACCGAAAGGCTAAAATTCGAACAAATATACACATAGGTGTTCTCTTTTTAACCATTCGAACCAAACCCTAACCTTGTGGCTATGGATCAAACAACTTTACACCATGTCACCTTGTTCCTTAACTCCTACGACATTTTCAAGAGTTTTGGAAATTTACATTTTCCGGTTTTGCGATTTACGCGTTTTAAGCCTATGGTTTTAGGTATTTACGACAATTAAGCACCCCGATAAAATTTATCACTCATTTAATATACATTTTAGAGTATATTGATATGTTTTAACATTTCTTAGAAGTTTCATATTTTTAGGATACCCGGTTTTAAGTTTCGTGACTTAACAGCTTACAGTTAGCGATTAACGGGACCAAAACTCACTCCGTAACTTATATAATACAAATTTTATCCACATAGTCCCTCCCACTTAAGTATGAACGTGTATAAAGTGATTCACCAAGGCCTTGGTGGCTTGGTGAGAGCCATGGAACATTTAGAGCATCATGTGTTACATTAGGAGCCATAGAATGTCTTAAGGCTAAAAATCAACCAAGTATGCATCATGTGGTTCATTCTAGATCATACCTTAGTGTAACTAACCTCCTCAAGGCCCTATAAATACGCTCCTCCCCTCTCTTAGTCGGTCACTTCACCAACAACATCAAACACTCTTCATTTGATTTCCAAGTTCCAAGTTATACATAGAAGATGAAGGCCTAGTTATTCTCTACATAAGACTAGTGTTACTTTGATGATTCCATGGTTGGATTAAGAGCTATACACAGTGATTAGGGCTAAGATTAAAAGGCTTTCACAAGGGTTATATCAAGGCTAGCAAAGGTTTGCAAGAATTCTGTTGAAGGATTGGAAGCTAGGGTTTTCGATTGAAGGATTTAGTTTAGTATTCTAGTTCCTTGTTTCTTGTTTAGTTCTTCACAAGGATTGTAAGTAAAATCCTAGATTTACCTTTGATTACTGTAAATATTAGTATTTCATGTATTTAATAAGTTCTATATGCTTATTATATTTGATTATGCTTGGTAAATTGGAATAAAACGCTAGAAACATCGTAAGGACTTTAAACGCAAAATAGTTTCTGGACAGGGGGCTGTAAACGGGCAATCTGGGCTAGATCAGTGAACCTTAGATCATAAGTAAAAATATAGGATTATAGTGCTTTGTCTTGTGGCCATTTTTCCGCTTGGCTCACCCCGTAACTCATCCGTATGAATAAATTAGAGCCAAAACGGTAACAAGTGTCAAAATCTGAGTAACATATATTTCAATCAGGTAAAACTCATAAACCTTGACTAGAACTCCCTATTGGTCAAAACATAAAAGTTTTAGCTAACATCCTAAATTAAACGTGGCCGAAAACCGGGCGTAAAACGGAGTCGTATAGACCTACTTATGGCCATTTCCGCGAGACTGTGAGTTGCTGTAACCAACAGCATGTATATAAAAGGGTAAATTAGTAATTGGACCTTAGTTAAGTAACTTTAGGGGCAGTGGGACCCACAAATCTTTAAATTTCATTTAAATACCTTTTCGAAGACGTGAAAACCGAGTCGTGATCATTTACGGTTTAGAAATTACGGGTATATTTAGACGGGAAAACTTAAATGAACGAAAATCCCAAACTAGACTATATAACTTTAAAAACGTTAAGTATCCAAGAATAATTAATGTAATAACTCTATAAGGCATGTTTATATATTCACTTCGTTGTTTTAGAACCTAAGACATAACATCATATTCTAGGTTGCGCGTAGAGGTTTCCCCGGCCTATCCATCGATTCCGTTATACGTTTTGATATCATTAGTTTAAGGTGAGTTTCATAGCCCCTACTTTTATACGTTTTGAATTACTTTTGGGGGAGATACATGCTCAACTATTTTCATTTACTTTCACAACTACTCTAAAATTTTAAGGATTATCGTGAGTCATAGCCCATCTTTTTCTTATTTTGATCTCTTTAGGGGAGATACATGCTCGTTTTACTTACGGATTTTACTCGTTTATTATAAACAATTTACTCAGTTGATGAAACACTCTATTTGTTTATTGAAACTTAATACATGCTGAACACAAGTACTTTCTGTATGCTATCCTGATTAATATTACCTATGTTATCCACTATTGCCATTAAAAGTCCCTCATATCATGAACCATTAATCATTTGCGAGTGAACACGAATATTGTGAATAGATCTATTGGAGGTTGACAGCCCATTTGTATTAGCCGGATAGATAGCCTTTGTGCTGGCCGAATAGATAGCCAAATGCACTTTATTTGAGAGAACAATAGGAAGTTAGCAAACTCCTATCCGAGGGCCTTGTTATTTACATTTTTATAATGTCAGTAACTTACGTCATTATTATGATGTCACACACGTTAATGTTTGAGTTTCATGAGGCTTGGAGCAATATTATGGTACTGTAATGATACGGTACTGCCACTACTGAATTTATGGGTGCAACAACGGGGACCACTGTCTATTTTTCTTGAAACTTGTGTTTAACTGATTATTTAACAAATGAACTAAGGATGTAAAGCAACGTAGCCCACTACTCATTTTATCGATATTTGTATTTATTACAATTATCGTCCAAACTTGAAACTATTGAAATCAACTGTTTTACTTATAAACTCTATAAACTCACCAACCTTTGTGTTGACACTTTTAGAATGTTTATCTCAGGTCCATAATGAACAATGATGGCACGGATACTGATAGAAGGCTAAAATCTTATTATCATTCGAAAACTCATTTAATAAACTGGAAAACTACTAGGACCTCATTTTGTAAACTCTGATATTCGAATGATAAATCTTTTAAAATGACTCAATTGGAGTTCGTTTTCTATTATTATAACTGTTGTGCCGTCGAGTAACACCCAGTTTGAATTCCGCTATGTATCACGAAATTGGGGGTGTTACAGATTGGTATCAGAGCTATAGTTATAGAGAAACGGGTCTAATTGAGACCTGAACTATAACCACTTTTACAAACAAAACATTTTATAGCCTTACGCTCTCCGTGCCTTCCATCCTCCTGATGATTATGTGACTTCTGTGTAGTTTATGCTACAAAAACGTATTAGTATATTCATATATACACAGTCGACATACTTTCGATCACTTTATACAAACAACGGAATAATCATACCTGCATATGCCTATTCTAAGGCATTACGGCTCAATCACATTACCCCGATCATGTACCTACTCCTACATTTTGTGAATTACGAAACCTTCTCAAGACATTGTAACCAATTACAATGGTCTCTCCTACT
Source organism: Artemisia tridentata subsp. tridentata (assembly GCA_021014915.2). Classification (NCBI taxonomy): domain Eukaryota; kingdom Viridiplantae; phylum Streptophyta; class Magnoliopsida; order Asterales; family Asteraceae; genus Artemisia; species Artemisia tridentata. The sequence continues at coordinate 273,100,985 of CP139507.1, read as the reverse complement.
TATCAGACATTGGGATTATAAAATGATCTCCTTTATTTCTCAGACATTGTAAGTTACGCAATGGTCTAATTTACTTCTCAAACGTTGTAATGATACAATGGGTATTTCACGTTTATTTTCCAAGATATTGTGGATTGCACAATTCTTACCTTATCTACGTTAAATATATACTCACCAACTATTTTGAGTACTATGTCAACTTTCCTTGATTATCTTACTTCATCTCTAGAGATGAGTGTAAATACTCCTTCTGTACTCTCGGAACACCTACACACTAAATTACCTTGTCGATTAAGTATGAGTGTTGAGTCAGAAATTCTTAAGTAGGATGATTTACAATGTCTTTATTTAAATGGACTGGGACGCCTTTTTATTTAAATAAAGAAATTATGAATCGCCGAACCATAAGTTTATATTTCCTTATTTACATTGTTTGGGACGCCTCTCTATGTAAGTAATGAATTATAAATGAGTGGGCTTATTTGTATCTGAAACGACATGAGTATGAACTCGAGGATCACTAGTATTCATAAAACACAAAACGTAAACTTTTATTACATTAGAATCCACGAATATTAATACATAACGATATAACTAGCATCGGTAGTGCTAATATTACAAAGATCACTAAGTAAGGTACAGAATCGCCAATTGGTTGATCCGCCAAGCTAATGAAAAACACCACTACACCTACGAGAGCGAGAACCACAACTGGATGTAACACCATGAATATTCTATACGATAAATATAAACAAATTATTAATGTGGTGAAGAAAATATAAAAAAACATGGTGCTAACCATAAAAACAAATAGAACTTTTTACACATTCATTCTTATAGATAAAGATTACATGAAAACTTAAATAAAACAAAGATTTATTTCAACACTCATACTATCTATTACCCCCATATTTTATCCACGCCGATGGCTAGAACCACGAGTGGTACGAGAAGCGCTAAAACCCCGGCCAAAAATTCATAATCTTCTTCTGGGACGTAGGCCAAGTAGATAGCAGCGGCAGCAACATACACAATCGCAAGAATGGTAACAATATGCGGCATTTTGAAGAATTAATGAGAGAAAATTTGGTGGTGGAAGAATGAGGATTAAAAATGGGGTATTTATAAAAAGAAAAGTAGTTGTTGGGCTACTGTTCATGACCGTTTGAAATTACTGTTCATATTAAAAAAAATTACTAAGGAACAAACTGATTCATCATCTACAAAAGCTGAAATTCAACAACTTTCTCTACATTCATCAAGTTCTCATCCGAAATCTTCATTGTTAAAAATAGTTTTCGACGTCAATAATATGATTTTCACAAAACAAGTAATTAGGAACCATGTTATCAAAAAATGATAAACCTTATAGGATAACAATCTTCAAAACGAATTTTTCCTAAGCCTATTTGACCTTCGAAATACTTTCAGATGTAAAATAACAAATTCTAACTTATAAGCTTTCACAAGTAAAACCAGAACCAAACGTACTCACCTAGTCACATGATTAACATAAATCGAATCAGGAGAAATATTTATTTGATAAAACACTCAGAGGAAATTCAGTACAATGCAACGACCAACTAAAATACATCACTAGTTATCCTCACAAACCAAATGACACAAGAAACCACATTTATTCGTCAACATAGTTTCAAAATCTAACACAGACTGAATCTCGGGACGAGATTCTATTTAAGGGGGTGAGACTGTAACCACCGGTAAGTTTTCACGTATATTAAACTAATACTTATCCATTTTCTAAGTCTAAATTTACAAAAAAAAAAAGAAAAAAAAAGAAAAAAAAATAATCCGTTTATCTGATCACAACAACCAACTAATGTGACATAACTCACAATCTTAATAAACGTGCTAACCAACACCAACATGTCTTAAGTTCGTTTCAAATAAACATTCTTTATATGTCAAGTATAAAAATTGTCAACTTTTATTTACCACTTTACGTTATTTCGTTAACGTACGACTATTAAACGTTCAAACTAAACGTTTGCTATATATTAGAGTTGTCATGAAACCCTAATTTACTATAACTATGATTTTTCGTAACTAAATCATAAACTGTTGGGAATTAAATGTTCTGAAGATTAGTATTGGGAATTAAATATTCACAAGGTTAGTTCTGCTCAAGGAAATACACCAAGTGTCATTCTACTGCTAGTGTATTTCATTCTACTACTAGTGTTAGAGATTCTGCTGCCGCAAGAATACTACTGCTAGAGTATCAGATTCTACTGTTGAAGTGATAAGTATCGTGTATTTTACTGCTGACTGGATAAGTATGAAAAAGATATTTTTGTATAAAAGTCAAAGATATACGGTAGATAATATCTTTGATATGTGATCAGTCAACAAGTTGTGTACACAGATACAAGTTGTATCTTAGCTACTGACATACACAAGCTAGCAAGTAGTCGAACACTCAAGTGTGCATGTGCTTAGATATTTACATATATAGAGAGTTAGACATTAGTTAGAGTAAGAGTGTCTAAGTGTTGAATAGTGCTAACTGAGTTGATAGAACAAGGTAGAAAATTAGTTTTTCTTTGTAATAGAGATTCAAAGTTTTGTAACCCTAGTGATAGTGAAGATCACTCGTATTATTCTCAATAATATTGAATCATTTGATGCTATACTTTCTGTGTTCATTGTTCATTACTAACACATCACTGTTCCATTTCCAATAACAAATAACCTTCTAAGTGTGGTTAAGTAGATTCCGCATACTTAATCATATTAACTCAAAGTATCATATACACACGTTACAAAGGACTAACATCCTACCAAGTGTATCATAATCCCTCGCAATTGGTATCAGAGCCAGGCTGATATTTTTGATTTAGAAGAAGAAGAAGAAGAAATGGACGTGGAATCTATTCAGACGAATGTTGCTGCAAAGTTGCCAATGCTAAAACAGAATGAGTTTGACATGTGGAGGTTAAGGATAGAGCAGTATTTCCAAGTGCAGGACTATACACCTTGGGAAATCATTGAAGAAGGAAACTCCTTCAAGCCTACAACCTCTACATCAACAGTTGAGGGTAAAATAGTGACAACTGTGCAAACCAACCCAACAACTGGAGAAGAGAGAGTTCTAAAGAAGAATGACCTTAAGGCCAGATGTATGCTGATGATGACCATTTCAAATGATCAACTTTTAAACTTCAGCAAGTTCAAAGATGCAAAGTCTTTGTTTGAGGCCATTGTTGCAAGGTATGGTGGGAATGAAGCCACCAAGAAGACCCAGAAGACTCTTCTCAAGCAGCAATTTGAAAACTTCTCCTCAACCAACAATGAGTCATTAGACCACATGTTTAACAGGCTTCAGAAAATTGTGAGCCAACTTACAATTCTTGGGGTGGATATACCTTAAGAAGATTTAAACTCAAAATTTCTGAGAAGCTTACCTGAAGAGTGGGCTATGTATGTTGTTGTCTGGAAGAACAAATCAGACATTGACACCATGGATCTTATGGATCTGTATAGCAACTTTAAGATTGTGGAACAAGATGTGCAGAAGACTGGAGGATCTAGTTCAAGCACTAGGAATATGGCATTTGTGTCATCTCCTAGTACCTCAAATCCAATTGAAGATGTGAAGGTTGATGTGGGAGTTGGTGCTGCTAGTTCATCAAGCAGTACCATTGGTATTATGGATGAGAAGACTTGTTGTGCTTTTCTAACAAGTCAGGATGATGGGTCCATGCTAACTCATGAAGACCTCCAAGAAATCAATGATGATGATTTGGAGGAGATGGACCTGAAATGGAAAATTTCTCTTCTTAGTATGAGGGCTAAGAAGTTCTATCAAAGGACAGGGAAGAAGCTCACAATCAGCAGCAATGATACTGCTGGTTTTGACAAGTCAAAGATAGAATGCTACAAGTGCCACATGATGGGGCACTTCTCAAGAGAATGTAGAAGACCAAGGCAGCAAGATAGCAAGAACAGAGGTTTTGGAAGCAAATCCAAAACAGGGGAAGTTTCTGAGCCAAACTCAAAAGCAACATTTTCTTTTAGCTATTGATGGCTTAGGTTTTGATTGGAGTTTCATGGCAGATGAAGAAGAAGCCTCTTCTCAGATGGCACTCATGGCCTTCACTGCTACTGAGGTACAAAATATTAAAGTTTGTTCTAATACTTGCACTGCTCTTAAAGAACTAGAAACTTTAAGAAAGCATTATGATGATCAAAGAAAAGAACTAAACAAAACTCATCAAGACTTAATAGATTATAAGATAGGATTAGCTACCCTAGAGAAGCAGATCACACACTATAAGACCAATGAAGCTACTTTTACTGATGCCAAAATACTTCTTAACAGGGAAATAATGTTTAGAGATGCTAACATTAGTAATTTGAAAGCTGAGGTAGATAGGCTTAAAAAGGCTAAAGAAAGCATTCAACTAAGTGTAGAAACATTAGAATATGCCTCTAAAGGTGTAACCAACATGATTGAATGTCAAGTAATCAACAAGGCAAAGTCTGGGTTAGGATATAATGCTGTCCCACCTCCTTACAAAGGAATTCCTGCACCCCTAGGGATTGACCTAGAGCATACAGGCTTAGCTGAATTTCAACTACCAAAGTTACAATATGGTGTTCAGCTAAAAGAAAATGTAATTGTTGATGAACCTAAGAAAGTAAGTGAGAGTTTAAGTAAAACTTCACTTCATGAGGACAAGGTGTCCTCTGATAGGAAATCAGCTAGTCTAATCATAGAGGACTGGATATCTGATGATGATGAAGAAGAACAGGTTATGTCTAAACCTGATGTGGTTAAGAAAGCAGGAACAAGTGTTCCTAAGATAGTAAAAAATGATACTGATAGGCCTAAAATCAATGTTAAACATGTTAGGCAAACAGTAAGATATTGTGAATAATATAGAACCACAAACAAGCCTAAAGGTAACCAAAGAAATTGGAATGACCTTAAGTCTCACCAACTAGGTGATGACTTTGACTTCTATAACAAAGCTTGTTTTATTTGTGGAGAATTTGACCATCTTGCAGCTTTCGCAACCAAAGGGGTATCTGGGTATACAAACAATAGGGTGAATTTAAAAAGGCATACACCTAAAAGTCACTCTACTAATACTAGAACCACACCCAGAGCAGTTTCATTAAAGTCTGGACCAAAAGCAGTTCCTACTGCTAGACAAGCAGTTTCTACTGCCAGACCTTTTTACTCTATTTACCAAAACCAGCAGTTCAAAATGAAAAAATAACTTTCAAATATGCATCTCAAACTGCTCAAAGGCCTTTTCAATCAAAAGCAGTGGTCCAAAAATAAATTTGGAAAATGAAGGGTACAACTGCAAAGCCAGCAGTTTCTACTGCTAGGCAAGCAGTTCATACTGCTGCTAGGGAAAAGAGGACAAATGCTGTTAAGGCCTCAGCATGTTGGATTTGGAGACCTCTTAAATCCAATGGTGCATCAACTATTCTCAAAAGATTTAACTACATTGATGCACGTGGCAAATCCAAGTCAGTAATGGCTTGGATTCCCCAAGAAAACTAATTTCTTTATTTATGTGCAGGGACATTCACAAGCAGATGATGAAGATAAAGGATATTCAGATAGTGGGTGTTCAAGGCACATGACAGGCAACATGTCTTATCTTTCAGACTTTCAATCAATAGATGGAGGATATGTTACCTTTGGAGGAGGAATTGGAGGAAGAATTACTGGTAAAGGTACTCTTAAAACCGGTAAATTAGATTTTGAAGATGTGTACTATGTGCAAGAGCTTAAATATAATCCTTTTAGTGTCTCACAAATGTGTGACAAAAAGAACAAAGTTCTTTTTACTGACACTGAATGTCTTGTACTTTTTTCTGATTTTAAGATGCCTGATGAAAGTCAAGTACTTCTTAAAATTCCAAGAAAGGGCAACATGTACAGTGTTGATATGAAGAAGATTGTTCCTAAAGAGGCACTTACTTGTCTAGTTGCAAAGGCCACATTGGTTGAATCTATGAAATGGCATAAGAGGCTTGGTCACATTAATTTCAAAACCATAAATAAAATTGTTAAGGATGGTTTGGTAAGAGGTTTACCTCAAAAATGATTTGAAAATGACCAAACATGCATTGCTTGTCTTAAAGGCAAACAACATAAAGCCACTTGTAAGCCCAAGATTTTTAACTCTATTGATCAATCATTGTTTATGCTTCATATGGACTTATTTGGACCTACAAATGTGAGTAGTATACAACATAAAAGATTTTATCTAGTTGTTACTGATGACTATAGCAGATTTACATGGGTTTTCTTTTTAAGTTATAAGGATGAGACTTCTAGCATTCTTAAAACATTCATTACAGAGATAGAAAACTTAGTAAACAAAAGGGTAAAAGTCATTAGATGTGATAATGTGACAGAGTTTAAGAATAGAGTTATGGATGACTTCCGCAAGGAAAAAGGTATTAGGAGAGAATTTAGTGTTGCTAGAACTCCTCAGCAGAATGTAGTAGCTGAGAGGAGAAATAGGATACTCATAGAAGCTGCTAGAACCATGTTAGCCGACTCTAAGTTGCCTATCACTTTTTGTGCTAAAGCAGTTAATACTGCTTGCTATGTCTAGAACAGGGTTTTGGTTGTCAAGTCTCATAATAAGACATCTTATGAGCTTTTTAGAGGTAGAACTCATGCAATAGGATTTCTTAGACCTTTTGGATGTTATGTGACAATTCTGAATACCTTAGACCATCTAGGAAAGTTTGATGGTAAAGCATATGAAGGATTCTTACTTGGATATTCTCTTAATAGCAAAGCTTTTAGAGTATACAACTCAAGAACTAGGTGAGTAGAGGAAAACCTGCATGTGGAATTTTTAGAAAGCAAATCCAATGTAGCAGGTGAAGGTCCCAAATGGCTATTTGATCTTGAGAAACTAACCAAATCAATGAGTTATGTGCCTGTTGTTGCAGAAACTAATGAATTTTCAGGTTCAGAAACATATGATGCGACATATGAGGCAAGGTTAAAAAAAGAGAAAGATCAAGATTATGTGATGATGCCAATATGGACCAGTGTGGATTCAACTTCTTATGATGAACCTTCTTCTGATGAACCTAAAGAAAGGATTGAAGTTGAAAACAAGGAAGATGAGACTGAGGAACAAGAAAACCAAGGTAGCAGTACAAATGATGTTTCTACTGTTGAGACAGAGCAAGCTACTGCTAGGCCAAAATTTTCTACTGCTAGGCCAAATGTTTCTACTGCTAGCCCATCAGAACCAAATGAAGCAGAATTCTCAGAAGATGAGGTGGATTTCAATAATCTCCCACCTGCCTATCATGCTCCTTCTACACCACACACAAGGATTCACAAAGTCCACTCCCTGGACAATGTGATTGGAGATGTACAATCAGGGGTGAAGACAAGACAACAACTGATGTCTACAGACCAACAAGGGCTTCTTGATGCTCTTTATGCTTCAAAGCAGCATGAGTATACAAACTCTTGATTATTTGTATGTTTTATCTCACAAGCAGAACCCAAAAATGTTCTTAAAGCCTTAGATGATTCAAGCTAGGTAGAAGTTATGCAAGAAAAGCTTCTCCAATTCAAGATTCAGAAGGTATGGGTGCTAGTTGATTTACCCAAGGGTGTAAGGGTAATAGGCACTAAATGGGTTTTCAGAAATAAAAGAGATGAAAGGGGCATAGTGATAAGAAATAAGGCTAGATTAGTAGCCCAAGGGTACACACAAGAAGAAGGGATAGACTATGAAGAGGTTTTTGCTCCATTAGCAAGGATTGAAGCCATTAGACTCTTTTTGGCTTATGCTTCATTTATGGGCTTCACAGTTTATCAAATGGATGTCAAGAGTGCTTTCTTATATTGTAACCATTGGTAAAATTTCACCTTATAATAAACTATACTTATCCTTTTCTACATATAATTTTTTTTATCTGATCATAACTATTATCTAATGTGACGTAGCTCACATCCTCGATAAACGTGCTCACACGCAACTCAACCTCAACGTACTTAATGTTTACTTTATATAAACATTTTCACATGACAACTATGAAACTTTACGATATTTCATTGTCATTTTACGTTAATTCGTTAACGTACGATTAAAACTGAACGTTTCTTATCTAATAAAGGTTCTATGAAACCCTAAACTATTATAACAACACTTATGAACAATTAAACCTTAAAATACTAATGTACAAGTTACCAAAGAACAGAAAACCCTAATTCCACTCTAACTCCCGATAAAACCCTAATTTCATTAAACTATGATTTTATGTACTAAATTCATAAACCCTAATTTATTTATATGAGATTTTCACAAATTATAAATGTACAAGTCTTCCAAGACAATGTACAAGTCTTTTATGCATAAAACTATATATTAATAAAAATCCTATTAAAACCCTAAATATATTTATTTTAAAACACAAATTACAAGTCTTTCCTACACAAGCCTTAAAAATATATTTTCTTAAACTTACTAAATATTAGTACAAGTCTCTAAACCTAGTGTACAAGTGCCTAATGCACAAAAACCAAAAATCTTATTTATACACTTTTAAACCTAACAAAACTAACATATAATTTATATAACTTAGCCAAACATTAAAAATAGATTTTCTATATTTCATAAACCTTAGTACCACCCTATTAAGCTTACAATACAACCCCCTTAAAGCACAAACCATTTTCTTTTCCATTTCCATATAAATCGACCTATAAATATATATAACAAACCCTAAATTATTTTTCTACTTAACAAATATATACACTAAACCTTAAAACTAACTAGTTACCATCCTAAACCCTAGAGTACAACATGATATAGCCCATGGTACCACCCTACTAAGCCTAATCGATCCTATTCTAACTTGCCTAGTTCGAATCCAACAAAAGAGCCAACTAAACCTTTTCTTTCCAAATCTTTAAGCAATATATACATTACATATTATCTTCCAAGGTCCCAAAACCCTCCACCTCACCTTGTCTTTAGGTAGTTAGTTTTCATGGATTAAAAACCAAACACATCAACATACCTTCACAAACCCCACGTTAACCCCCCTCCTCCAACCATTTGTCCTCAAATAACTTAGACCACATCATCATGTTCCCTTCATGCACTACATAATAACTGGAAAACCCTAACAAACCCTAACTCCTACTTGCTATATAAATCGATCTATATATTTTTTTTCTTTCCTCACATCCATTCGACCAAACCAAAACATAGCCCACACTCACTCCCTATTGATCAAGCAACCCTCATATAAGCTAGAGGAAGGTTTTGAGAGGCCTTACCAAGAAGAGAAACCCTAGGTGATGACGTATAGTCTACACCCGGGTCACGAACCCGATTAGTAAACAATACTAATAATTAAGCCCACCACGTATGGGCCGCAACTGGACTATCAGTTATGCGGCTTGGGCCGACAAGGCCCAAGCCCAAAGTTATTTCCGGATAGGATATCAAGTATCTCCTAAATAAAGGGGATATATACTAAATATCTGATGTCGGCTAACACGCCGAGGAGTAGGGAACACGAAACCTACTAGGGTTTCATGCATATATAAAGGGCACCCAAGCCCTCGGTAAAGGTACGATCTACTAAAAACCCTAACTCTTCGCTAAAACCCTAAATTCGATTACTTACTCTCACGCCGGAGGATAATCGGGGGAGACAATCCCTCGGTAAGCCTAACGGTGTTTGTTCTTTTTCTTAGTGCGCAGGTTCCATCAAGCATTAAGAGTTAATTGGTACGAGAATAGAAGTCCTTACAAGGAACACCCAACTTTTGTATCAACAAGTGGCGCCATCCGTGGGACCCTACACTAAGAATTTTACCAAAAACTAGAATGACGAAACACGGAAGTCACAAGAGTCCGCATGGGAAGAAAGCGCATGATGACCCACTAGGGAAGAAGCATCAAGCGGATGCGCCCCCTAAGCAGGCCCCTGGGACAACCAGCACGCCTAGAAGCTTAGGAACGTATTCAGATCTGGTCTTTCCTACAGTGGAATCACTTACCAAAACTACCCCCGCTGTTACAACAAGTACTAGCGCGGTAGAACTAGAGCGCACTCCTCTTAACATGCCAGAGGTGAACTTCACTGAACCTCCCAATGCGCCTATCCAAAACAAGGATCCTACCTTGGAAACAGACTCCATCGCGCTAGAGGGAGTCACTTCCGAATTGGCGCCAAGCGACTTTGTATCTCAAAACTAGGAAGCCTTGACTGCGCTCATGCGAGAGGAGGCAAAGAAGAGGTCAAGCCAAAGTCTGCACGCCAGGCTCAACTTCGACCCTGAGCATGAGGCGTCCCCAACGCGCTACCGAAAGGAAAGACACGAGAAGGATAGCCGCAAACAACCAGTGTTTACCAGGATTGGAAGGAGGATTATGGATGATGAAGCAGCCGATCTTCAACATCTGGAAGAGCCTGAAGAGGGGGAGCGGCGCGCCAATGTCCACACTAGGCTTGGCAGTCGCAGGATCCAAGATAGGCTTGGGCGACGATGCTCCCCAAGTGAAAGCCCCTCAAGCTCTGACTCTGAGGATAGTCGGCGCAAGCGCCGCAGAGGAGCAAGCTCAGACTCTGATGATAGTCGACGCAAGCGTCACAAAAGAGTTCGCTCATCTTCAAGAGATTCCTCGGACAGCGAGACTGGACACTGGAAGTCAAGAGGAAAGTACCGCGACCAGGAAGACGAAGACATGTCTCTTCCCTGGCGTCGCCAAAAGGTTGATGCGTTCACTAAACGCATCAGCGATTTTTCGGAGAATAAGAAAAGGCGCATGCCTGCTAACGTCAAAACATATGATGGGACAGGTGATCCTGACGATCACCTAAAAATTTTCGAATCAGCAGCCACTATCGAAAATTGGCCACAACCTGTGTGGTGCCATATGTTCAACTCTACGTTAGTAGGGAATGCGCGCAACTGGTTTAGCAAGCTTCCACGTAGAAGCATCGATGGGTTTGAAGAGTTGCGCAAGGCGTTTCGCTTAAACTTTACTCAAAGGAAGAAGTGCGCCAAAAACCCTGTCGAACTTGCTAGGGTTAAACAGCGAGAAGGGGAATCCACAAGCGCTTTCATGGAACGCTTTAAAGACGAATGCATGCAAGTCAAGGCATGCCCAGAAATACTAAAAATATCGGGTTTTATGAATGCAATCAATAACCCAGATCTGATTAAAAAATTAAATGATAAGATTCCCCTAACTTTTGACGAGCTCATGAAACGCACGAGGTCTTTCTTCCAAGGAGAAGCAGCCGCCGCGGATAGCAAGAAAGGCTACTCGAGCCATAGGCCACAAGAAGAGTCAAGGAGACAATCCAATGACCAGAGTGGCAATCGTAATAGGAGTTACCGCACCCAAGGCGGTGGAAGGGGAAACGACAAGTACACCCCATTAACAAAAACTCCAAAAGAAATATTCGCGACGGAAGGGGCTAACTTCCCGAAACCACCACCAATGCAACCCCAGAAGATCGGCGCACAGGGAATGGCTATTGCGAATACCATGGACAGAAAGGCCACACAACCAACGAGTGCGTCCAACTGCGCCAATTGATTGAGAAATTGGTAAAGGAAGGAAAGATGGACCACCTCGTAAAAAACATCAGAGAAGGGAAAGACAAACCAAAATCAGGGGCCAAGAAGGAGACATCAAAAGAAAAGGCAGATATCATCTACATGATACACCCATGGCAACGCGCGACAAGACAGAAGGTCAGTCAACGGTTTTCTAAGGAAAACGAGATTTCTTTCCCCTCCCTGACTGCGAACAACGCAGTGGTGGACCCACTTACCATTGAAATACATACGGGGGGTCACGACATCCGTCGCATGTATATAGATGGAGGTGCATCCGCTAATATTATATATGAACACTGTTTCAAGAAACTGCGACCTGAAATACAGAGTCAGTTGATCCCAGCCACAGCACCGCTCACTGGCTTCACAGGGGAGAAGATATGGCCCATGGGGCAATTGCGTCTATTTGTAGAAGTTGGTGACAAACCACACTCTACAGTCACCTGGATGGACTTCATGGTAATCAGATCCCCCTCTCCGTACAATGGCATCATCGGGAGACCTGGAATATCATCTATCCGCGCCGTACCATCCACAGCGCACGGGATGCTAAAGTTCCCAGTGGAAGGATGTATTGTCACTCTTTACAATACGACCATACCACCCAAAGAATGCAACGCAGTGACAAACGACGTAAGCGATGCTCCAGAACAGCGCGCAATCAAAGTCCCAAACCTAAAGGTCGCCATCCACCTTGACTACCCGGATCAACAAATATCTATTGGCGGGTCTCTGTCTGACAAAGGCAAATCAGCTATATGCGCACTCTTGCAAAATAACTTAGATATTTTTGCATGGGAGCCAAAGCACATGACAGGAGTGCCACGTTCTATCACGGAACATAAGCTACAAATCCGACAAGGATATCTTCCAATACGACAGAAAAAGCGTGGACAAGCCCCAGACCGCGCAAAAGCCATCCTGGAAGAAGTACACAAATTAGTAAACGCAGGCATCATGCGGGAAGTGTACTACCATGACTGGCTCTCTAACCCAGTAATGGTAAAGAAGAGCGATGGCAGTTGGAGAATGTGCGTAGACTTCACAGACCTCAATAAAGCATGTCCACAGGACTGTTACCCGCTACCGGAGATAGACTGGAAGATCGAATCTCTGTGTGGATATCCCTTCAAATGCTTCCTGGACGCATACAAGGGATACCACCAAATTCAAATGGCGGAGGAAGATGAAGAAAAAACGGCCTTCCACACAAGTCAAGGGGTCTATTGCTATACAAAGATGCCCTTTGGCCTAAAGAACGCAGGAGCAACATACCAACGATTGGTAGACACTGCGTTCGAGAAACAAGTAGGCCGCAACTTGGAAGTATACGTCGATGACCTAGTCATCAAAAGCCATACTGAGGAAGAACTAGTGCGCGACATGGAGGAAACGTTCAAAACACTGAGGAGAATCAACATGAAATTGAACCCCAAGAAGTGTACATTTGGCGATACAGAAGGCATGTTCCTCGGGTATTTGATAGAACCCGATGGGATCAAGCCTTGCCCAGAAAAGACCCAAGCAGTCATCGACCTTCCCTCACCGCGCACACTGAAGGAGGTTCAGTCACTAAACGGCAAACTAGCCGGACTGAACCGATTCTTATCTAAATCAGCGGACAAGTCACTTCCCTTATTCAAAACACTCAAGAAGTGCACAAAAAAGGGAGACTTCAGGTGGACCGCGGAAGCAGAAGAAGCCTTCCAACAGCTCAAACAGCACATAGCAGCGCTCCCAAAGCTTGTCGCACCCCGACCAGGGGAAGAGCTGATCATGTACCTATCTGCGACCCAGGGAGCAGTCAGCGCAGTGTTACTGACAGACAGGAACTCTGTCCAAACACCCATTTATTTTGTTAGTAAGGCGCTCAAAAAGACAGAGATTAACTACACCGCAATGGAAAAGTTGGTCCTAGCCTTAGTATTTGCAGCAAAAAGACTGCGCAGGTATTTCCAGGCGCACCCAGTAGCTGTTATCACAGACCAACCCATCAAACAAGTTATCTCGAAACCCGACGCATCGGGACGCCTACAAAAATGGAGCGTTTTACTGGGTGAGCATAACATATCATACAGACCGCGCACTGCAATTAAAGGGCAGATATTGGCCGACTTCATTATCGAGAAGCCAGATACTGACACTACACCTGCGACAAGCAAGGGGGAACCTCAAGAACCATGGATCCTATTCACTGATGGATCCTCATGCGTAGATGGATCAGGAGGTGGCCTTATTCTCACTAACCCAGAAGGAGCTGAATTCACATATGCTCTGCGCTTTGAATTCACAGCCACGAACAACGAGGCAGAATACGAAGCACTCCTGGCTGGGTTACGCATCGCAATTCAAATGGGGGCACGCAACTTAGAAGCGAACGTCGATTCACGGCTAGTTGCTAACCACGTGTCAGGCGAGTATGTAGCAAAGGAGGAACACATGATCCAATACCTCGAGAAAACCAAATCTCTGATCCAGAACTTCGATAGGTTTACCATCAAGCAGGTTCCCAGGGGTGAAAACAGGAAAGCAGATGCGCTGAGCAAGATTGCATCCACCAGTTTTGCACATTTATCGAAACAAGTATTGGTGGAAACCTTGAAAAATAAGTCAATTGAAGAGATGGAAATATCCACAGTGATAGAAGAAGAAGGCCCTACGTGGATGACACCAATCATTGACTTCATTAGTAAGAGCATACTCCCCCAAGCACAGAAGGAAGCTAGAAGAATCCGGCGCACAGCGCAGCGATTCGAGCTTAGAGATAACGTCTTATATAGACGCTCATTCCTGCAACCATGGCTCAGGTGCGTTGGACCTCTTCAGGCAGACTATGTACTTCGAGAGATCCACGCAGGCTCATGCAGCATGCACTCAGGACCACGGTCCATTGTAGCGCGCGCACTAAGGTCTGGATACTATTGGCCAACTATGCACCGTGACGCGCGAGACTTGGTACGAAAGTGCAGTGATTGCCAAGTTCACAGACCCATTCCGCGCCGACCACAGCATGAGCTAACGCCTATTACATCGCCATGGCCATTCCACAAATGGGGTATCGACATCGCTGGACCTTTCCCTATTGCCGCAGGCGGATTGAAATTCCTTATTGTAGCAATAGACTACTTTACTAAGTGGATCGAAGCAAAGGCAGTAGCGACCATAACAGGTAACCAGATAAAACGATTCGTGTGGGACAACATAGTGTGTCGCTTTGGATTACCTGGTGAAATTATCTCAGATAACGGAAAACAATTCCGTGATAACCCGTTCAAAGATTGGTGCGAACAGCTGAACATCACGCAACACTTTGCGTCAGTAACTCATCCACAAACCAATGGTCTGGTTGAACGCGCAAATAGAAGCCTAGGCGAAGGAATCAAAGCGCGCCTGGACAGACACAAAGGAAGATGGGTAGAAGAACTATCACATGTTCTCTGGGCGCACCGAACAACCATCAAGGTTAGCAACGGGGACACTCCCTTCTCTTTGGTCTATGGGACAGAAGCTGTAATACCAGCTGAAATTGGAATGCCAACCATCCGCACTGCGGAAGTTAATGTGGCAACCAATGATGATGAGCGGCGCATAGACTTAGATCTATTGGAAGAGCGACGTGAACGCGCAGCAATACGTGAGGAGAAAGCCAAGTCACGAATGAAAGGATACTATGATGCCAAAGTACGCAGCACGTCATTCAGACCAGGTGACTTCGTATACCGCGAAAACGACTCAAGCCGCGCAGAAGACACTGGTAAGCTAGGACCAAAGTGGGAAGGACCTTACGAGGTCATAGAAGCACTTGGCAATGGAGCATACAAGCTACGCGACAAGGACGGACATGAGCTACAGCGAACGTGGAACGTCCGCAACCTGAAGCGGTGCTATCTTTAAAGCAGGCTACGGCCCAACATGGACACTCACGCACTCTAGAAAGTGCCCCAATAAAGATCCATGTAATTTTATTTTTTCAGTATTATCTAGATAAGTATTTTCTTTTTTTTTAAAAAAAAACTTGCAAGTATTAATAAAACGTTATGGTTTCTAGCTAACTCCATAACACATGTAACTCTATTGTTTGCATCTTTCATTATCGTGTTTCAATATTGTTATAATTTTGCCTACATGGCGTGCATGCACACACTAAGACCCACGATGGCAGAAAGGATGAGTAAACCTAATAAACAACTCGTTGAGTAAGAGGGTTGCAAACCCATCAACTTTTGATCACGAATCCTTGTTAAACACCTTGCGCTCAAGACGTTGGCGCAAGTTCCTTACGCACCCCACGACGGATGCGCAATAGGGCACACTGTGCGCGTTTAACAACTCAGGAAATCAAGACTCTTGATTCCTTCAAGTAAAATACGACAAGTAAACTTACACAATACATAGACGACTATGATTTCTTTCTTTACATTAAGTTGAAAAAATTCAATTAACGACTACGGTCCTTACTTAAGGAAATTCATACACGATTATGATTATTATTTTCTAAGTACGCTTAGACACTTAAAGATATCTTCACGCAAGGATACATAGGTCATATAAGAACCACGAGTTCAAAAGCATAAATATTTGGAAGTTGTAAAAACACTAAGTACAAAAGCAACCTTTTATTCATAGAATACGTTTCTACAAAAAGACTAGTACAAAAAAGCTAAATGCTATATGTACGCCTTAGCTGGCTGGAGCCCCCACTCAAAGCCGTTTCCTTCGCATCCTCGAGTCGATTCAACAACTCTGCATCATCAAGGGAAACGGTGGCCACTGAAACAGGCACACCATCAGATCTAGGCAGATGCGCAGCGCCTATGCCGCACAGAATGGCCTTCCCTGTCACGCCCTTCTTTCTTGCGACCCTGGAAACATGAGCATTTAAAGACCTTTGCAAAGAAACCTCTTTCTCAAGACGGAAAGGATTCAGAAGGTCACGAGGTTGAGCAAAAAACGGGTACCTTCAACTGCGCTACGTCAGGCTTCAAGTAGAAGTCCAACTGCTGATCTGCATTATCCTGCAGATGCCTGGGAAGAGTGAGCCCCGCCATGATCACGCTGATAGGCTGATCCTGATCACGCTCCAAATGAGCGATATGCGGAAGTTCAAGCTTCTTTAGCTCTTCCATGGCAGCAACAAGCTCAGCCCGGGCATTCGCCTTGTACCCAGGGACCTCCGCAAGTGGCACAGTCAACAACTTGGCCTCATCAAGCTTGTCTGCGGCTAAAGTCTCACCATGCGCAATAGCGCAATCCACAACCTTTCCGAAGGACGTGGTGACCTCGGGATGCTCCAAAGTACACATGGCAGCCAGGCGAAGACCATGACTGATCAACCACCTACGAAATAACACAAGTGTTAATAAGGGTCTCAAATATACACAAGCTATAAAGAGATAAAAGCAGCATGTACCTGCGCTCAGCTATGGACTGAACCATGTGAGGGTATAGCTCCTCATCATATTCAATGCTGAGCTTGCAGAGCTTCTCTTCTTGCGTCTTCAGCGCAAGCTCCACTCGGCTACGGAATTCTTCAATATTGGCAAAGTGCTTGCTCCTATTCTGTTGCAAGTACTTCAGCGCCCATAAAGAATTCCGCTTCTGAAGATCCGCAGCAGCACGCTCCTTCTCCAGCTCAGCCATCACCAACATCTTCCCCTCCCCCAACCTTTGCGCAGACGCTTCTGCGCGCTCCAGTTTAGCCTTGGAGCTCAGCTGCTCAGCTTTAGAGCTTGCTAATTCAGCCTGCACGGACGCTAATTGCGCCTGCAGTCTGGAAACCTCCTCAGACTTGTGCACCCTTACTTGCGCCAACAACTCTGACTGGCGCACAGCGATGGAGGCCAGCTCCTCCATCGAAGAGTCAAACGGACTTGACTCCTCTCCAATATCCCTCGGTGAACGCGCCCCGTCCAGAGCATGACTCACCTCGGGTGGCGCACTCCCATCTAGGACGCCAGCGTCCTCCACAGGCTGTTCACTGCACAAAAGATCAAGAGGCAAGGTTAGCGCACAGTCAAGCATACACAAAATCCTAAGGAATTGCTAAAAAATACTTACATAGGGGGAGGAGTCGAGAACACGTCCCTCTCAGTCTCAGCCGTGGACGCACCTCCACCAGACTTCTCAGCATCCACACTGAGGACACGAAGGAACAAAGTTAGAACAAAATATAACTTGACAAAAGTTTATAACTAAGGTACTTACTTTATCTGCACCTCAGTAAAAGGCGAGCTTCCCCCAGCCTCAGTTCGCGGCCTCTTGGAAGGACCTTCACCATCACCACCAAGCGCTCTCTTGCGCGTCAGTGGGGAGCTCTCCTCCATGTCACTATCGGTCTCCTCTAAATGGATCAGCATCTCGGGGGGCGGAGTCTGCGCAGTATCAGGACCCTGCTGCACAGGAGGAGCCACCTCCTGTAACGGCTCAGCTACCACCACATCAGGGGAGCCTTCAGGATCTGGGATAACCAAATCCATGACGCGCCCTGCCGTCGCCTGCAGAATAGTCTGCTCACCCTCCCCCAGAGGACGCACTCCCACCGCCACGGAACGCGGATTCTCCAGGTGCACTACTGAAAAAAGATCCATCTCTGCGCATAAAATAGACAAAAAGAAGCAAGTTACATAAAGTATGGAAAATGAAGAAGCGCTTACACTAATAACGACAGTAAGGTGACAGAAGGAGCACCCACCCGTGCCATCCGCATTCAAGAATGTGGGAACTTCCGTCTCATGCTCAAAGTAGTTGCGACTGATGCCCATGTGCACCAGGAACGCTTCCGGATATGGTTTGATCGGAAGGCGGTTCTCATCTATGATCGCCGCATGATCCACGTTATACCACGTCTCAGGGGGGCACTCATCCTTGGGCAGAGTGGCACGGGTGTAAAAGGGAAAATTGGAAGGGAAGACGGCGGCGTCGACCCAAAAGAACTTTTCCCTCCAATCCTTGAGTTTATCTACCTTCTGCACATAGCACTGTAACTTTCCTACGGCTTAGAGAAGGTAACCCACCCATTTGACCACGTTGCGTGATAAAACGCGCGAAATAATTGGAGGGTCGGGTGGACCGCTAACAAGCGACAGTTAACCTCAAAGTTGGCGATTTTACCAGCACCAATACAATGTAACTGAGAGATGTGGAGCTCGTAATAATGGAGTATATCACTCAATAACACGGAGATGGGTACGCGCTGATTCGCCCACTCGAAAAAGCGCGTATATAGCCCCACCTTCCCAGCGGGGAAATCCGCGATGGTGTCATTCGGACCTGGTACCTCTGGGCGCAGGCCCAAAGGGATAAAATAATCCGAAGTGAACTGGATCAGTTCATCCTCGGTTATGTTAGAATGGAAATCATGAAGTTGCGCTACCATTTTGTGATTCAGACTATGTGCGCACGCGCTATTACCTATGAATTATCGTTCTTGAAAGCAGAATTGAAGATGTAACAATGGTGGAATTGTGATTTTTTAACTGTGGACAACACAGTGAAAGGAGGCGGAAGTTTATATAGTTTCCCATCCACCACAGATGATTGACACGTGTACCCCACTATCTCACGTCGTGTGGCTAGGATATATGACGGTACAAGACAAGTGGGCAACCTCTCCACTTCCCAAGGTACCCAAATTGCACTTTTTTGGACTAGATACATAATACGTGTATTTTTTAGGCGGTATATTTTTTGAAACCTTCCCGCGTACGCGTGGGGAATAATTTCGAGACGACTTTAGTCTAGCATCCGCAGGTTTTACCCTGCGCACACTAGACTGGGGGGACATGATGACGTATAGTCTACACCTGGGTCACGAACCCGATTAGTAAACAATACTAATAATTAAGCCCACCACGTATGGGCCGCAACTGGACTACCAGTTATGCGGCTTGGGCCGACAAGGCCCAAGCCCAAAGTTATTTCCGGATAGGATATCGAGTATCTCCTAAATAAAGGGGATATATACTAAATATCCGATGTCGGCTAACACGCCGAGGAGTAGGGAACACGAAACCTACTAGGGTTTCATGCATATATAAAGGGCACCCAAGCCCTCGGTAAAGGTACGATCTACTAAAAACCCTAACTCTTCGCTAAAACCCTAAATTCGATTACTTACTCTCACGCCGGAGGATAATCGGGGGAGACAATCCCTCGGTAAGCCTAACGGTGTTTGTTCTTTTTCTTAGTGCGCAGGTTCCATCAAGCATTAAGAGTTAATTGGTACAAGAATAGAAGTCCTTACAAGGAACGCCCAACTTTTGTATCAACACTAGGAGATCCAATTCCAAAACCATTCGACACTTACATGCCATAATCGACTAAACCTACAAGTTCATTACTTTTATATATTGTAAATACTCTTAAAAACGTTAATAAATGATCTCTAAAAGAAAGATAATTCAACAACAAAGTTTTTATTTCTTTTTCTTTCTTGTTCGAATACAACCAAACGCACCCTATTATATAATTATCTCACAAAACAAATCAAGAATTTAAAAAATACTTTAGAGATAGGTTAAATATGGTTAAGATCATGTTAATATGCATTGAAAATAAGTTAGAACCTCAAAATAACAAAAACCCAATCGGTTTTCTTCTTTTCTTTTTCTGTCGAGCAGCAGCCCCTAACGCCCAACTTGGCACATTTATTTCGACCCCTAAACCATCACTAAAAATTCTGAAAACTTACCACATGAGAGACCACCCAGCTGGCTACATATAGAAAAAAAACGTCGGGAAAAGATTAAGTATTCACAAAGATATTCGTGTTTCTTTCTGGCCCATTTCTGCCAAATCAAACGCCCCCTATTTAATTGATTCGAGCTTATAAGCTCGAATCACAAGCCCATAAATAGAAAATAAGCTGTTAATAAGTTGAAAATAAAGTGTATGAAAGAGTCGTAAAAAGTCTCGCCTTTTCCCATAACTTATAACGAATTTCATTGAAATAAGGACGTCGGGTGTAACGACTTGGGAGTCTCAAGGGTATTTTCTTTCAAAACTCTAAATAGATTTATAACTATGACCTAAGGGGCTGTCGACTTGCAACTCAGGGGTAAAAAGTATCAATTTCAAAACTATAGGGTAGAAACTGTCATTTGACCAAAGCTAAGGGGTAAAAATTGTAATTTTATAAAAGTTCAAGGGTAAAAATTGTCATTTTATGAAAGTTCAGGGGTATAAACTTTCAATATACGAAACTATAGAGGTAAAAAGCATAACATTTTATTATTATTATTATTATTATTATTATTATTATTATTATTATTATTAATTATTATTATTATTAATATATTAATTTATATATATATATATATATATAAAATATATTATATATATATATATATATATATATATATATATATATATAATCCGATTCGATTAATAGAAATTAATAAAACGAAATACGTTTATTTCGATAACAAACAAACAAGATATATATTTAACGAACAAACGAAAACGAAAACATAAAACAAGAAATAAGATAAATCTTATAACTTTTGAAGAGACTTCATGTTGTCTCGTTATAACATTTAATCAACTACCAAACCGTTACGAAACGAACATTAAAACTTATATTCGGAAACGATTACTGAAACTTGACATACCAACCCAGGTTGCGTGCCGGAGACGTTTATCAACTCTGTTTAACTTTGTTTTCTATCCAGACTGTCAAGGTGAGTTCATAGTCTCACTTTTCTTTATACATTTTCCAAACTTGTGGGGAGATACATGTTTCTAAACCGAACACAAGTATTTTCCTGATTGTTATTGCACTAAGTTAACTATTGCCTATTTATATTTATTTGAAAAAGTCCTTCATATCATGCACCATTAGTCACCTGCTGGGTGAGCGCGAATACAATGAATAGATCTATTGGCCTGACGACCCATTTGTACTAACCGGATGGATATCCTTAGGGGTAGTCGGTTATGCAAATGCATTATATTTGAAATCTATGAAGAGTTTTTGGCAAACTCTCACTTGGGGGCAAACCACTTTCATTTTTATTATGTTAGTGAGACTGGAAACTGTCAACGCATTGCGTGTCATGAGGTTTAGTGCAATATACCGAACTGTGATATAACTGAATTTCTTTTTATTTAACTTGTGTTCAAACTGATTATAACTTTAAACGCTATGGATTCACTCAACCTTTTTGTTGACTTTTTAGTATGTTTATCTCAGGTAATTAAAAGACTGAACTTGGCACGGAGTGGCTGTGAACTTTCTTCTTATAAAAAGAGTGTCCATTTTTTTTTATCATTCAACTAAATAATGTAACTTTTCTAACATATTTCGAAACCTCCCGCTGGGACCTCTATATGTAACTCTGATTTAAATAAATGAATGATAACAATTTTATTTAAAACATCTCTTTTCGAGTCGTTTTCTATTATCATGACTACGATACTTGAAGTAACACCCCAACTTATATTTTCGCTGCGAATATCGAAAACGGGGGTGTTACATATATGGTACTATTGAAGAGGAGGTGTATGTCTCACAACCTCCCGGGTTTACTGACCCAGACCATCCAGAAAAAGTGTACAAGGTAGTTAAAGCTCTTTATGGCCTTCATCAGGCACCAAGGGCATGGTATGAAACACTGGCTTCCTATTTAATAGAAAATGGATTTCAAAGAGGCAAGATTGATCAGACATTATTCATCAAGAAGCACAAGAATGATCTTTTGCTAGTTCAGGTGTATGTGGATGATATCATCTTTGGATCTACAAGGAAGGAGATGTGTTTAGAGTTTGAGAAACTTATGCAAGTCAAAAGGTAGCAAGCACACCAATGGACTCTGAGAAGCCACTTCTTAAAGATGTAGATGGAGAAAATGTGGATGTACACACATACAGATCTATGATAGGCTCTTTGATGTATCTCACATCATCAAGACCTGATATCATGTTCTCTGTTTGTGCTTGTGCAAGATTTCAAGTAACTCCTAAGGTTTCTCACTTAACAGCTGTCAAGAGGATTTTTAGATATCTCAAGGGTCAACCTAGGTTGGGTCTATGGTATTCTAGGGAATCACCTTTTGACTTGGTAGCATATTCAGATAGTGATTATGCTGGTGCAAGCTTGGATAGAAAGTCAACAACTGAAGGATGTCAATTCCTTGGATGTAGACTTATTTCATGGCAGTGTAAAAAGCAAACAATTGCGGCTACTTCAACAACAGAAGCTGAATATGTAGCTGCTGCAAGTTGCTGTGGTCAAGTCCTTTGGCTTCAAAACCAACTTCTTGATTATGGGTACAATTTCATGAACACTGTCATATATATTGATAATAGTAGTACAATTTGCATAATTAAAAACCCAGTGCAACACTCTAAAACAAAACACATTGAAATTAGACATCATTTTATTAGAGACTGCAATGAGAAAAAGTTGATTCAAGTTCTTAAAATTGATTCTGATCACAACTTTGCAGATCTTCTCACAAAAGCTTTTGATGTTGGAAGGTTTCAGTACTTGGTAGCAAGTATTGGAATGCTTAATCCTTAAAATTTTCAAACTGACGTGTTTTTGTATATAAATTTTTGTTTGTACTGCTAGCTTTGTAAATTGGTACTGTTAGTAACTGACACAACTCACTTTCTATCATTTTATACTTTAATTAGTATAATGAGCAAGTCTAAGGACATCTGATAGAAAGAACAGCGAACAAATGTGCATCTAACACTTGTGTTAGAGGACACAATTGTCACGAGCTGGAAAACCTGTCAAGAAAGCCCTTTGAATGGGTTTGTCTGTACACAGGCAGTTATTTATAACTGAAAATATTGGTTCTCACACAACCAGAGGTTATTTGAAACCGAAATCTTGATTAAGTGTCTATTACACACTTAATCCCTTCAAAATGGTTGTAAGCAGTATGATTTTTCAATATAAAATCAAGTTCATACTGTTAAGTCAAAAGTTTCTTAAAAAGGATTTTCAAAATGGCTAAGAAAGCCATCAAATGATGGATTATGAGTCAATGCCCCATGATTCACCACTCATAGGAGGTTACACACCTGGAAGTGATGAGGGCAGCAAATAAACTCTTAAGGAATTGATGGCTACATGTACAACATTGTCTGAAAACATGTTCTAATTGGTAGATCAGATGATGGTGAGAGATCTTCCAAATAGGGGAGGAAATGATAAATCTCAGGGGAGGAAGATTAACCAATCAGGGGAAGAAAATATTGTGGTTGGGTATGCTCAGAATCAGGGGAGGAAAATAATTTAAATTGATCAAGTAAAAGAGAAAGATTGGGGAGGAAGATTGCCCAAAATTGATCAAGTTCAAGAAAAGACAAGAGCATACAAGATGATGATGTCAGCTTTTTGAGAAGCTAACATGTCTTATTATTCAGCCAATAATAAGAACAAGCTACAGTTTCAGTTGATGGATGCTGGAAATAAGCATAAAAGAACAAGATTCTAGAGTATTATATATATTCAGAAGGGATGAAGCATTCAAATGAAGAAAGTTCTATCTAAGTTCTTTCGATTTCAATTTCAGTTCAATACGTTTGTACATCACTTGCAAAGGATTGCTGAAAGATAATTTGACTTCTTGGAACAAGCATCCAAGATACACAGCACCATTGCCTCTTATAATTCATCCATCCAAGAAAATTGCACCATCTTTTATTCAAGATGCTGATTGTGTACAAGACAAAGAAGATGATGTTATTGTTGAAAGAGATTCACAGAAAGAAAATGAGTTAGACAGAAAGATAGTTAGTCTTACAGAACAAAGGAAAGCTCAGATCAAGAGCTTGACTATGTAGTGTTTGAAAGACTCTCACAATCCTAATTTAATTCAAAAGAAACATGTTGATTAGGGAAATCACAAGTTTAGGGGATGATTGTTGGGAATTAAATGTTCTGAAGATTAGTATTGGGAATTAAATGTTCACAAGGTTAGTTCTGCTCAAGGAAATACACCAAGTGTCATTCTACTGCTAGTGTTAGAGATTCTGCTGCCGCAAGAATACTACTGCTAGAGTATCAGATTCTACTGCTGAAGTGATAAGTATCGCGTATTCTACTACTGACTGGATAAGTATGAAAAAGATATTTGTGTATAAAAGTCAAAGATATACGGTAGATAATATCTTTGATATGTGATCAGTTGTTGTGTACATAGATACAAGTTGTATCTTAGCTACTGACACACACAAGCTAGCAAGTAGTCGAACACTCAAGTGTGCATGTGCTTAGATATTTACATATATAGAGAGTTAGACATTAGTTAGAGTAAGAGTGTCTAAGTGTTGAATAGTGCTAACTGAGTTGATAGAACAAGATAGAAAAATAGTTTTTCTTTGTAATAGAGATTCAAGGTTTTGTAACCCTAGTGATAGTAAAGATCACTCGTATTATTCTCAATAATATTGAATCATTTGATGCTATACTTTCTGTGTTCATTGTTCATTACTTAAACATCACTGTTCCATTTCCAATAACAAATAACCTTCAAAGTGTGGTTAAGTAGATTCCGCATACTTAATCATATTAACTCAAAGTATCATATACACACATTACAAAGGACTAACATCCTAAATCCCTCGCATAAACCTTAAAGTACAATACTTTAAAGCAAGTGTACAAGTTTCTAAAGCACGGAAAACTAACTTAACTTCCCGTTACAAGCCCTAATTTACAATACTTGATTTTTATAAAAAAATAGAAATGTACAAGTCTTTCTTGCACATGTACAAGTCATTAATGCATAGAAGTCGTTAGTGTACCTATTGTAAAGCACATAATACTATTCCTTAATGCACAAGACTTAAATTGGATTTTCTTATAATTTACAAACTTAAAGTACAAGTCCTTAATGCTTGTAGTACAAGTGCTTAAAGCATGAAACCTAAATCTATACTTTTATTATTCTAAACCTAACTAAACATAACTAAACCTAACTAAAAGACTCCAAATAAGGTTACTAAACTTATAAACCTCAAGTACAACATATTATAGCCTAGGTACAAGTATCTTAAGCCTAAAACGCCACCCTTGATCCTTTCTAGTTCAAATGGAACCAAAACATAACCAAACTAACCCTAACTAGTTTCTAAACAAACCAGAACATCAACTAAGCAAATGTATGAGCACAATGTAGCCACATCATCATGTCCCTTTGATTTTCTACACCTTGGTCCATTTTATCAAGCTATACACATGGTTTCTTTTAAAACCATTCAAACCGAAAGGCTAAAATTCGAACATGTATACACATAGGTGTTCTCTTTTTAACCATTCGAACCAAACCCTAACCTTGTGGCTATGGATCAAACAACTTTACACCATGTCACCTTGTTCCTTAACTCCTACGACATTTTCAAGAGTTTTGGAAATTTACATTTTCCGGTTTTGCGTTTTACGCGTTTTAAGCCTACGGTTTTAGGTTTTTACGACAATTAAGCACCCCGATAAAACTTATCGCTCATTTAATATACATTTTAGAGTATATTGATATGTTTTAACATTTCTTAGAAGTTTCATATTTTTAGGATACCCGGTTTTAAATTTCGTGACATAACAGCTTACAGTTAGCGATTAACGGGACCAAAACTCACTCCGTAACTTATATAATACCAAGTTTATCGACCTAGTCCCTCCCACTTAAGTATGAACGTGTATAAATTGATTCACCAAGGCCTTGGTGGCTTGGTGAGAGCCATGGAACATTTAGAACATCATGTGTTACATTAGGAGCCATAGAATGTCTTAAGGCTAAAAATCAACCAAGTACGCATCATGTGGTTCATTCTAGACCATACCTTATGTAACACCCCCAAAATTATAGCAGCGCAAGATAGTTCACTGGGGTATTACTTCCTAGCACAAAGTATAAGTCATGGAAAACGACCCTTTAAAAGAAACGTTTTAAAAGTGTTTCACATTTGATACATTAAAACCTCAGAGTTTGCAAAGGTCCCAACAGTTTTCATAAAAACACAATGTTTTCAAAAGATCACACATGTTTTAAATATAACATAAATCTTTAAAATATAGTCTCTTCAAATGTGAAAATA
Source organism: Artemisia tridentata subsp. tridentata (assembly GCA_021014915.2). NCBI lineage: Eukaryota > Viridiplantae > Streptophyta > Magnoliopsida > Asterales > Asteraceae > Artemisia > Artemisia tridentata. The sequence continues at coordinate 273,074,329 of CP139507.1, read as the reverse complement.
TAACGAGTCTTCAAAAGATGTACGCGCGACTCCATCCAAGACCTTCATGCCTTAAAACCTGAGATAAAACATGCTAAAACATCAACACAAAGGTTGAGTGAATCCATAGAGTTTAATAATAAGCAGTCGATCACAATAAATCATTTATTTAAACGACTAAGCAACAAATGCAGAGTCTGATAAAGTTATTATTGCCCTAAGATCGTGACCCCGACACTGGCGTCATTGCTGTCAATAGCATAAATTTGCCCTTCAAACATAGGTAATAGCCACACCTATCATTGGTACGAATACAGTACACACAAATGCCATACAGGCACATTCCGGCATGGGGGTTGTTAATCCAAATAGATCTATTCACTGTATTCGCGTTCGCTCGCAAGTGACTAACGGTTCACGATAAAAGGGACTTTCGGCTATGGGAAACTTAGGCAATAATAATAACATGATAGCATACAATTTTCAAACCATTGTGATCATAAATATTTATAGCATGTATCTCCGCCACGGAGTTTGTAAATCAATTGAAGTAAAAACTTGGGGCTATGAACTCACCAATGAAGAAGTAGTAACAGAAACTGGAGAAGTGTGCACGTCGAGAAAAACCGCAAAGATCACAAGTGACCTATATAAAATATAACACGACTTAGGCTCGGGGATTAAGGTATAATACTTATACTTATGATTTAATTCAGTACTTGTACTTATAATACCTTAAGGTAATTTAGTTGAAAGTTATATAGTAAGTCATGGGTCGAAAAGATGTTTGAAACAACTTATATGGTTTAAAATTACAAAGCTGATGAAAAATTTATAAAATTACCGCACTAATCGTGTCGCCATTTCTAAACCGTGAAGGCTAAAATTGTGAACTTTATATGAATAGAAAGGTATGACTCTTTAATATATGAAAATCAAGCCCTCACTTAACTGAGAACTCCAGAACATGGGTAAAATTACCAATTTACCCCTGTGTCTCTATGCAGTTACTTCCAGCATCCAATTATGTTTAGCAAAATGAACATATATTTTTATATACAGGTCTAATGGATACAAGGCTAGTGGGAAAAGTTTTCTACAGGTATTAGCTACAACTTTCATGTTTACACCAACCTAGTGTTATTTGCAACATTTTAGAGTAAATAGCCTATCAAATCTGACATGCAATTCTGGACTAGTTTTAGTGTGGATTTTCTATAAAAATCTCCAAGAAGAATTAAGATGTAAGGTTTTCTGGGAAATGATCCTAATACCTGGGGCTAATTCTCAATATTTTTAATTTTGCTTAAAACCTTCTGAGGACAAAATGGTGAGCTAATCTTTTTGCATAAAATCTGAGACAGACCATGGACCAATCAAAATGGTTAGTTTAAGCCTAATAAATGGGTTTTTTGTGTAAAGTATGAAAGAATGAATCATGAAAATCTTTTTATGCATATCTTAACCTCATATTTATCCAAAAATATCAGTGGTCATCTTTTATAAAAAGCTATGTCCATGCATGTTCAAGATCGAACCCGATCTAGCCTAAAATCATGATCTTAAGTGCCATAGTTTACCCGATCTTTCAATCCATCCAAAACCGACCTAGCCAAGACCCATACTTCATTTAGACCAGAGAATATATATTTGAAAACCACCAAAAATCTCAGTAGGTCACTCAAGAAAATCTATTTTTGTTACAAGATTACTTTTACACATCAAATCGACCATTAAATCACGTTTTTACCTAGTCTAAACTACCCCAAAACTTTCATCAACAACAAATCCTACCTAGCTAACTCCCATACTCCTATTCTTGATATTATTAACATATAAAAATGATGAAAACCTCAGTTTATATGAGTTCATACACGAAATTAACAAGAGAATACATGTAGGGTTCTTAAAACCCCCTTTTTGAGACTTTTTCGGGTGCAAGATAGATATGAATCGTCTTGTACCCTTACATACCTTCAAGAATCTTCAAAAAGATGGATATGAATGGTGGTGGAGCTGTGGATTTCGTCCAAGAGAGGGTAGGAGGAGAGATAAGCCTTTGAGAGAAAAATAAATGTGGAGGTGTGAAGTGAAATGATGATTTTTGGGATAGTGAAAGTGTGTTAAATGGAGTTTTGTAAGTCCCCATGTGGGGTTTGAGTGTATGGCCGGCCTAAGGTCAAAAAGGGGAGGGGTTTCTTTTATTATTTTGTAAATATACATTGTATACATGTTTTGTACAAGTATTATAAGTCACGGAGTGAGTTTGAAGGCCAACGGGGCTAAACCGGTAACGTTTTATGCATAGTTTGTGAAAATAAATGTCATGAAGATACTATTTTCATAAAAATGTTAAATTTAACTTAAAATGACCTAATTTGTTGTTTCATATATTTCCCGAGCCTTTCGGAGTGTTATAATGTCGTTAAAGCTTAAACCGCGAGCCAAAAATGCGTAAAACGTAAAATGTGCACACTTCGCGTAGAAATGGAAAATTAAATTATTCCATGTGAAAACAAGTACGTGGAGGAAAATAAACCATATTAATGGGTAGACTGAGCATAGTCTGAGTCAAATTACGGATTTAAGTGTACGTGCCACAACGTACGCGGGCAACTTTCCCGGCAAATGCCAATTCACTTAAAATAGCATAATAAGTAAATAAAATTAGTAAAAATAATGACTTGAAATTTCTTGGTTGTTACACCTTAGTGTAAACTAACCTCCTCAAGGCCCTATAAATACCCTCCTCCCCTCTCTTATTCGTTCACTTCACCAACAACATCAAACACTCTTCATTTGATTTCTAAGTTCCAAGTTATACATAGAAGATGAAGGCCTAGTTATTCTCTACATAAAACTAGTGTTACTTTGATGATTCCATGGTTGGATTAAGAGCTATAAACGGTGATTAGGGCTAAGATTAAAAGGATTTTACAAGGGTTATATCAAGGCTAGCAGAGGTTTGCAAGAGTTCTGTTGAAGGATTGAAAGCTAGGGTTTTCGATTGAAGGACTTAGTTTAGTGTTCTAGTTCCTTGTTTCTTGTTTAGTTCTTCACAAGGATTGTAAGTAAACTCCTAGATTTGCCTTTGATTACTGTAAATATTAGTATTTCATGTATTTAATATGTTCTATATGCTTGTTATATTTGATTAAAATGCTAGAAACATCGTAAGGACTTTAAACGCAAAATAGTTTCTGGATAGGGGGCTGTAAATGGGCAATCTGGGCAAGATCAGTGAACCTTAGATCGTAAATAAAAATATAGGATTATATTGCTTTGTCTTGTGGTCATTTTGCCGCTTGGCTCACCCCGTAACTCATCCGTATGAATAAATTAGAGCCAAAACGGTAACAAGTGTCAAAATCTGAGTAACATATATTTTAATTGGGTAAAACTCATAAACCTTGACTAGAACCCCCTGTTGGTCAAAACACAAAAGTTTTAACTAACATTCTAAATTAAACGTGGCCGAAAACCGGGCATAAAACGGAGTCGTATAGACCTACTTATGGCCATTTCCGCGAGACTGTGAGTTGCTGTAACCAACAGCATGTATATAAAAGGGTAAATTAGTAATTTGACCATAGTTAAGTAACTTTAGGGGCAGTGGGACCCACAAATCTGTAAATTTCATTTTAATACCTTTCCGAAGACGTAAAAACCGAGTCGTGATCATTTACGGTTTAGAAATTACGTGTAGATTTAGACGGGAAAACCTAAATGAACGAAAATCCCAAACTAGACTTAAACACTTATATAACTTTACAAACATTAAGTATGCAATCATAATTAATGTAATAACTATATAAGGCATGTTTATATATTCACTTCGTTGTTTTAGAACCTAAGACATAACACCATATTCTAGGTTGCGCGTAGAGGTTTCCCCGGCCTATCCATCGATTCCGTTATACGTTTTGATATCATTAGTTTAAGGTGAGTTTCATAGCCCCTAATTTTATATGTTTTGAATTACTTTTGGGGGAGATACATGCTCAACTATTTTCATTTACTTTCACAACTACTCTAAAATTTTAAGGATTACCGTGAGTCATAGCCCCTCTTTTTCTTATTTTGATCTCTTTGGGGGAGATATATGCTCGTTTTACTTACGGATTTTACTCGTTTATTATAAACAATTTACTCAGTTGATGAATGTTAGGAATATGAATATTCAGCTGAAGACTCGGTCACCCCGAGTACTTAGTAGCATATCATAGCTCGTAGGATAATTAGTAATATTATTAGTAGTTTAGTTATTATTAATATTGTGGAGTGGGTCGGGTCTTTACCCACTGTCAGCTCGCTCCACAGCCCACTAGGGGCACCCTATGTAAGAACTATATAAAGCCCTCTCCACCAAAGGAGAGGGTTGGACCTCATTTGCTTATCAAGCTAATATACACTTGTTTCTCTCTCTAGGTTCCACTTCTCTCTCTACCTTCTTCTTCTTCTACTATTCGATCCATCATCTTGTCCCAAATCGTGTGTTTGTTTGTGAGTGAATATACTACAATTGGTATCAAGAGCCATGGTTAGGTTCACATAAGGGTATATTCACGGATTTGTGGAGTTTTGGGGCATTTTTGGTTCGAATACAAAGTTTCTCAAAAATCCATTTTACGTCATGTTTAGTGGATAGATGTTGTTAGATCTTGTACTTTCTTGCTTAGGGATAGAGTAGAAGTAGTATTTGGTGTTTGGAATCACAGATTTAGGCTTTGTGTGGTGGTTTCTGGTAGATTCGAGTGGTAGTAGTGAAGTTTTCTTCGTAGCGTTTTGTCTCTCGGTAAAACGTTCATAGTAGCGTTTTGTGTATTACTGGGAAGGTGAAAGTAGCGTTTTGTGGTTTCTCAAAATTGCGTTTTGTCTCTTTACCGGATTTGGGAAAAATGACAAATCGCTACGAAAGCGACTTGTCTGGCGTTTTGTGGGTAGCGTTTTGACCAAGATAGTGACAGCTCTGTCTTCTAGTGACGAGCGTTTTGTGGGTAGCGATTTGTGTCCGTCAGAGTAGCGACTTGTCTCCGTCAGAGTAGCGACTTGTCTGTTGCGGTTTGTATTATCAGACTTGCGTTTTGTCTGTCTGCACATTGTAGCGTTTTGTCTATCTGATCATTGTAGCGTTTTGTCTATCCGCTCATTGTAGCGTTTTGTCAATCCGATCATTGTAGCGTTTTGTCTATCTGCTCATTGTAGCATTTTTGACAAAGTTGCGTTTTGACCAAAGTTGACTGTTTACGTCAAAACCTCAAACGACTATAACTTTTGAACCGTAACTCCGTTTTCAGCCCACGACCTGTCAAAACGACCATGAGACCGAGGAGAAGGACACGTTGAATGAATTTATTCATTCAACCCAACTTTCGAAGCCTGAAATCGCTCCAGAAAGAAGTTATCGGGCTGTGAAGTTGTCAGACCATAATTTCACCGTAACAACTTGCATCAACCAAACCAAATCACAACTAAACAACAGATCAACAAGTCTACCCAATCACTAATCATAACACATTCAAGTAATCATTATCCTTTCACGGTTTATTCTTGATTTTTGTAAAATCCCGCGAAAGAGTCTATTTCTCGGTTTAAATCATTGAATTGTAAAATCCCGTGCACGTTTACGTCATGTCTACTACTTCAGAGTCCTTCATATCTGAGGTACTCAAGTTGTACGATACGTATGATAAACAAATGAATTCCAACCTTGTACAACAAATAAACGTGTGTGATTCTGATATTACTAATGTGGAATCTTCAAGCCCGAGTTCGCATGAGAGAGAGTTGATTCAGTCACTAATGTTGCAAAATGAGAACGAAAGTCACATTGAATGTTTTCGATTACTTCACTCACATCTCAAGGTTCTGTTTGAAAAATCTGAATACATAATGGGTTACACACGGGCCTTCACAGCACTCTTTGGTCAAGATGTTCATGATTTCACTGTCAAAATGACTCTATATTTAGATCAACTTGAACAACAGCTTGACAAAGAAGAATTCTCTGAAGCTAGATCCAGAGCAGCTTTCAGTGTGATCAACAACCAACTCCAGGTGTTCATTGATTCGCAATACACTGAGGACTATGACTATGACAGTCAAATGACGAAAAAGTGTTTTGCTAATTACACTGGAACTGAGGTTGACGTGTTCAGAAGGACATTACTCCAACTTTTGAGTAATGTTGAGGGGTTCATTAATGAAAGGGCTCAAATTATGAGAAATGGGACAGAATCAGACAAGCATGATGATAGCAAAAGCACAAGGACTGATATCACACATGGTGTGGATGCAGATCTTAGTCCAGTAAATCACAAAGTACCATTTGCTGAGGTACATCTGTCTGAACACCAAAATGCTCTTTCTAATGAACAACAACATACTGATCAAGTTAAACCTACTTATGACACATATCTGTTGGAAAAGACTGATAGCAATATCACCTCTGATTCAACAAATATGAGTCATAAGGGGGGAGAGATTGATCAGGATGCTGAACATGATGATGCGTCAAGTGCTTTGCCTACGGCTGAGTTTTTCAAATCAAATGATATGGTTGAAAAGGATGTTTATAATGAACTTTCAAAAAGATTTTTAAAGCATGAAAAACATTGTGTTGATCTTGAAATCTCAATGCAACAAAAGAAAGAAAGTCCTCAAAATAAACTACCATGTAAAAACCCGGAATTTCCTGAATTCCGTGAATTTTTTATGATAAATGATTTGAAAGCTCAGCTAGAAGCCAAAAACTTAACAATCAAAGACCTGAAAAGCAGATTGGCTGAGATGCGTGACATATGTAATGAAGTTAAGACTAAAAATGACAATGATGTTATTGCAACAAATAATGCTCAATTAGAACACAAAGTGACTGAATTGTTTAATGAAAATGAGACTTTGAAAATTCATTGCAATGAACTGTGTGACTCAATCAAAGAAGAGAAAACTAAAACAGTAGAACAAACAACCTCTTTGATTGCCAAAAATGATGAATTCAAAGCTCAACTTCAGGAAAATTTGCAATTCAGCATTGAAAAACGAGTTGAGAAAATTGAATGAAAATGGTGTGAACACTAAGTTTGCAAAACCATCAATCTTGGAGAAACCACCACTTAGAAACCAATCAATTGTTAGACAACCGACTGCGTTTAGATCTGAGCGGCCAAAATTTTCAAAAACACGGTTTGCCTCCCAAGTTGATGCGAAACAAGTTTTGTCAAAACCAGTCACTTCACAATCTAGACCTAATGAAAAGGAATGTACGGCTGCAAAACCTCATCATAAGAGTGCATCTAGCTCCTCTAGGATCAGTTCAAAGCGTGTGTCACTTGTGACACCAAAGGAACATGTTAGACCTAAAGACATTGTTAAGAATCAAAACCTAGTGGTCGCTAAGAAAAACACACATGAAAAGACTAAGAATTTTCCTGTTTCTATGAGTTGTTGAGTGCCAATAAAGGCAATTCCCATAGCCGATCACTCTAAGAACCCTAGATCTTTTTCTGATTCTAAACACTTTGTTTGCTCGACTTGTCAGAAATGTGTTTTTAATGCAACCCATAATGATTGTATAACAAAATTCCTGAAGGAAGTGAATGCATGTCCCAAGGTTCCCTCCTCTAAGTCTAGAAACAACAACAAGCCCGTAGAACCAAAGAGGTGTATGCAGAAACCTGATAGGCCGGTTGCCCTAGGACAAAGGTTTTCTCTCAAAAAGTCTGTCACTGTGCATGAGAAACCAAACACTCCTAGATCTTGCCTTAGGTGGATACCGATGGGTAGAACTTTTAAGATTGTTGGTCTTAGATGGATACCTATTCGAAAGATGTTCACTAAGTGCGAAACCGAGGTTGACAGTGAAACCCAAAATGGTCTAAATGCTGATATCACTAACCCATATAAATGCAAACAAACTCTTAATGTCAATGCAGGAAGTCTTTACTTAAGTGCAGGTACATCGTTCAGGCCTTGTATTAAGGAAAGACTCAGAGTTTGGGTGCCGAAAAGAGTGATATCACATGATGTAGGGGTTAAAACAATTCAAGCTTGATGAACATCAACGATAATGACGTATGTACACATCAGTGCATGCCTCGCTCTTTATCATTATGACGTCTGTACACATCAGTGCAGGCCTCGGTCTTCATCATTATGACGTCTGTTCAAATCAGTTCAGGCCTCGTTCTTCAACGACAATGACGTTTGAACACTTCAGTTCAAGCCTCGGGCCTCAATGTCAACATCATGGCGTCTGCTGACATCTCTTCAGGCCCCGTTCATCAAAGAAAAGAAAGGTGTACGCTTAAGTGCACTTTATCTTTGGAAGAAGAGAAATCTTATTGTTTATGGCCATTCTCATCAACAAGTTTCATGCTCTTCTCGTGCTCATTTAGTCTTCAAGTGGATCTACGCACATTGGAGTATATTCTTATTCACCTGGTCTATCAAAAATGGCAGTTGGTCGTCATATGCAATTTTTGAGGGGGAGAAAGGTGAATAAACTACATGGTGATTGAGACTTGAGATATGGTCATACGACCCTCCTTGTTTCTGACTATTCTCATCAAAAGGCTTTATACTTGCTCCATGCTCATTCAGATATCAAGTGGATCTACTTCCATCCGATTGGACGTTTATTCACTCAATCAAAAATGGCAACTTCAAATGCAATTTTTGAGGGGGAGAAGTATGAGCAGTGGATCAACCTCACATGCACTTGTTCAATCAAAAATAGCATCCTCGTATGCAATCTTTGAAGGGGAGAAGTGTGAATAGTGGATCAATCTCATATGCACTTGTTCAATCAAAGATGGCATCCTCGTATGCAATCTTTGAGGGGGAGAAGTGTGAACAAGTGATTCAATGTACATTTGGTTGTTGGTTCACTCAGTTGTGTTGGGCATCTAATTGTGACCATGGAGTTGATCAGGTATCACTTATTCGAGATTGAAGTTGACTTCCTCAAAGGTGTGATCTTATCCTATCTTGAAGTCGGGGTTGGTTGGATGCATGACTTCATATGATAACTTGCTCGTGCTCAAGATTCAAGTTGAAGACTTAGTTTATCTAGTTACCAGCATTCGGGGTAACTATCACTTAAAGGAGTTACGTTGTAGTACTCAGTGTCACACGCCGCCGATGACGTTGTGGATAATCGCAAGAGGTGTTAATGTCTCATACTTTGGTTGAGTATTGAGTACTTAGAGATTTGCTTGGAAGCATTAATTCTCTACACCGTTCTTCCAACAGTAGTGCAAGTTTAAGTCACAAGAACGGGGAATTCCACTTAAGTGTCAAGTTTGGTATATCGGGTTTGTTCCATCAGTCATCTTGTCAAAAAGCCTACTTAAGGGTTGGTAAAGAAAGTCAGAGTGCGTTTCGGTAGCTGTTGATTCTCATAGAATACATTTGAGTCGACTTTGTCCTTCTCACAAGATCTCAAGAATATGTGCGTAAAATGTGTTGCTGATTCTGAGGTGTCAAAACCAGCAAGGGGGAAGGAGACATACATCTGAATGCACAACGAGTACACGTGATGGACTTCATACTTCTTCTCAATTGGAGATTATTCCGGGAAGACAAATGTCATAACCGCAGAGAAAATCAGCGTTCTAACTCGTTCCTTATGGTGTATCACTCCAACTACGTGGGGGAAGAGAAAGTCAGTTTCTGATGATAAAAGAGGTACACAATAGTATGATGGTTCCTATGGTTAGTCGGTGATGAACTCAAATAAGTATATTTTATTATCATCATTTATCCTATTTATTTGACTTGTTTTATTATATTATATATTAGAATCGATACATTAATGTTTACTTTAGTAATTCTCAGGTAAAAACAAGCATTGTGTGAAACTTGGCAATTTTGGACTAATTATGGAGCAAAACAAGCGAGATGTCAAAAGTCTACTGAAATCCAGAAGATGCTCCGTATCTCACTCAACAGATACGACGCAATATCATACTTAGATGAATTCAAAGACCATTGCCTGACTTTGAAGAATGCGCCGCATGCAATTCTGTCATGCGTCGCATATGAAACTTTGGTCAAAGAAGAAGATCAAGCTTGTTCTACTCCAGATACGCCGCAATATACTTCTAACATACGGCGTATCACTATCAAGATTTCACCAGTTACAATCCAAGACAACTAAAGTACATGCGTCGCATACAAAGATCAAGTTACGCCACATCTGAAGATGGTGTACGAATATTCCTGAATATATTAATCTTGGACCCCACGCGAAGTTAAGTCAATGCACCGCATCTATCAACTCAATGCGCCGCATCGATCCCTCAGACAAAAACTATAAATACCCCAAGGCCCGACCAATTTAAGAGACTTTTTAGAGCTGAGACCTTTTGTATAACCCTAGAGCCGAATTCAGACGACCAAGCAGCACAAGGCACACCTCAAACAAAGATACAAGAGCTGTAAGAAGGTCCTGCATGTATTCAATTCATTAAGTAGTTTTGTTTTATTGTTTTAGTACGCTTTAATTCATCAGGATTGATGGGCTTGTGTCATGTGACTACGGAAGATCATGCACTCCCCTTAATATTGCTTTCCCATTAATTAAAGTTTATATGTTGATGTCTTTGGTGACTTTTATTAGTGCATTGATAACCTCTGTGTCTAGCTGAGTCTTTCTTGGGTCGCCATGCCCCTTCCTCGCCTATTTATTCTAGCGTCTCTAGAAAAGTAGGATAGACATAAGTAATCATTAAGGGTTTACTCGCCGATAAGATTAGAGCCAACGAGAAAGGTTTAATTATATACACTTCATATAAAACTAGCAATAAAACAAGTGACAAGCTATTTAATTATCAGGACAGGTCTTCTTATTGTCTCGAGTATCTATCTGTGTACGTGTGTGCTAATCACTGATTCATGCTCATTAGTTTAGTTTTCTATTTAATTATAACCAAACTGTGCCAGTCTCTCAGGCTGAACCCCCTTGCGTTAGATTAGGTTGTATAACTAACTTAGGATATTAAAATACTGATTAGAATAACTAGATAATACGTTCCACTCTTAGTGATCGACACTCTGCTTACCATTATATTCATACTGATCGGGTACACTGATCGTTAAGTGTGTGTGTTATTGATAAGTCGGCTAAATATAAATTTAAAACTTGAGTAGGCATTAATACTGCTAAACCGCAACGACACATCACGCGCATCAAGTTTTTGGCACCGCTGCCGGGGAGTGAATTGTTATTATCTGTTAATTTGATTATGTATTTTAATTAGGTTTTTTTTCTTTTTAGTTTTTTTTTAGATTCTAACCGCTAACCCTATTGTATATTAGATAGATTTCATTCATTGTATAAATTGCATATTTGCTGTTTTTGTGTGTTTTTGTTTTCTGTAATTTTTGTTTCTTTTTGTTTGTTTTTATTTTTGTTTTTCTTTTTTCTTTATTTTTCTGCATTCTGCTGTCGTTGTATTGTGCTGATACAAATGATACGGAGCATCTGTTTTCACAGATACGGCGTATTGCGTTTAATTTTTATAAAATACAACGCGTTTAATAAATTCGAGTACGACGCATCTTTCCCCAAGATACGGCGTATTCTGTTTTTAATAAGAAATTTTTCTAAACGCTAACGCCATACGACGCATCTGTTTTAAAAGATACGGCGTATTTTCTATTTAAATTAAAAATAGTTTTTCGAATTATTAAACAGAAGTGACGCATCGATCTTTATCGATACGGCGCATCTACTAAATCAAAAATCTTGTATTTTGAAACATAACGAAAATACGGCGCATTAGGTTTTGTTAATACGACGCATTTAATTTTAATATATATAATCGATTTTTGATAATTTAAACTAGATACGGCGCATTCTAATTCATAAGCGGTGTATCTATTTTCTGAATAAAAGTCTGATTAAATTTTAACGTAATAAGATACGGCGTATCCAACTTTCTGGATACGGCGCATCGTTCGCAGATATCAGCCATTTTTATTCTTTATATTCGTTTCTAAATTCATTAATTTCTCTTTTAGAGAACAGATCCTACTGACGATTTTACCTATGATGACAGGTTTTGCTCTAGAAGATATGTCAATGAACGGATATCTTACTAAGGAACTTATGAAAGATAAGCACAATGAAAAGTCCCGCACCAAAAAGCCGTTAATTCTGGAAAGTGATGACGAGTGTGATAACTATAAAGTTAGCTTGAGCAAGTTCCCAGCATTAAGCATTACTAAAAGCTCAGAATTGGAAAAGGAACTCTTGCTTTCGGATTCATTCGAAAACTTCGATGCTATTCCTTGCAACTTACCTATGATCGATGCTTTACTCAAATCCGTATCTCAAACCAACATGCCCTTCTACTCAGTGGAAGTTTATGAAGATGTCAACTTCAATGTACTCACGATTGATGCCGATTTATTTTCTTGGGAAACTCCTCTTGAAGCTACTTATATGGAATTCAAACGCTTATGCAATATTGAAGATGGAATATTCTCTTATGATTTACTAATGAGCTACACTGAAGATGAATTGTTACTCTTATGGCCTATCATTGAATCTAAAGGATTAACTTGGACGAATATCGAAGAAAAATATGGGAAATTCCAAATTGAATACATGAACTCAGCAAATGCAGTCAACAAATCGAGCAACAAAAGCTATGGTAGAGGAAATATCCAACCTATACAAACTTCTTATATGCCTTATTCCGAACAGTATTGGGGATTAGATAAAAGCAATCTGGATGATGAAAGAATGCATGCTGAATCGGAGATACTGTTTCATAAAAAGTTGGTAAGGTTGATGGATATCTCTTTAGAAGAATGGCTTGAACTTAAATACGGTGATCCCAAATTTGCTCCTACGAATGAAGTCAAACGGATTGTGACCTCATGGTTGACACGAAGTTTTAAAGAACAATTTAATGAGTTCATGGAGATAAGGAGGAAAATGATTGGTAATACTAGCTTTGACGTTAACTACGATCCTAATAATGCTGATTTTTCAGATTGGTTAGCTAGTAAGTTCAATAACCATAAGATCATGGACCGAGCTACTAAAGATGTGTTATGGATATATTGGATGAGAGGGGAAGATGAGGAAGTAGAAAGCAACAATGGATCATCACATGACGATTCAACGATCGAGGAAGGCATTGAAGAATTGTTCAGCATAGACATTGATGTGTTCAATTATGAGACACCCTTGTGCAAACAATTCAAAGAATTTAATTACCTTCTTCAAATCGACACTGATGTGCTAACTGGAGATCTACCAGGATTCAAAACTTACGATGAGTTCAAAAACACCTGGTACTACGAATGGAATGACCAGATACTATGGGTTTGGGATAAACCATGAGAATTTGGGCATATTAATCACACTTGTAAACCTTTCCGTTTCAAGGATGGAAGTAGTGAATGGCCAACCTGTGATTGGAAGAATGATGGAACCTGCAATGGGGGAAGTATAATTGGAATGAAACGAGTTGGAAACGATGTATACTCTGAAGCCTATGATTGGTATGAAAAAGTTGAAGACTCCCCACGTAGAGCAGGGGCTTTGCAAGAAAAAGGTAGAATCAAATACTTAAAAGAACTAAAGGGAGCATCGAATACTACTTTCTAGGAATGGGTGCATAGAAAATGTGATGATTAGCAACAAAACATTCATTTGTGAATATGATGTAGTGCGATTTGTGTTACTATGGTATCCTCGTTTAATCCCCTAAATACTTTAAGACTCAAAACCTAAAAGAAGTAAGAAAACCAGTTGTGTTTGATGTTCTTGAATACTCCTATGACATTTGTATGATCTGAATGAATGAGTTTCAAATGTTGTTTGATTCTTGTTAGTCGATTGCTGCTTAATTGTTGTTGATATTGTGCATATGTTCTCAGGATTCGCTTAGGTATATAGTTATCATGTTAGAATCATGTTCCTAAGATCCTGAGTTGAATATTGAAATCTGTGTGAATTGCCATGTTTATGAGTGCTTAGTGCTCTTCATGCTAGATAGTGGTTTGATGTATTTCCTGATTGTGGTTTGATTATGAGATGAACTTGGTATTATGAGTTGGCAAGATGCTATGTGGTAGCCATTAATGAATAGTGTATATGTATGCATGCATATCTTTGTGGATATTCTTATGCAGATTCCATAGCCAAAATGAATGCGCCAGTTCCCGCTCTAACCATTTGATCAGACGTTCAAACTCTATTGATTGGCTCAGAATTCACCACGACAACAACATCGGCAGCAACAACAACAACAACACTGTCATCACCACCACCACCTTCAGTGAAACAAGGCAATATTTATTCCGATCTCGCCTAGTGGGGATCTACAATACTTGGATGTTCTTGTTGGTGGATGGATAATTGATGTTGACCAATGACTCCCTCAGAGAAGCGGATGATCACATCGTCTGCGCAAAAAGGTCAATATCATTTATGTCATAACAATCAATTTGTGCAAAATAAGAAGCAGTGAATCTCCCTCTTAGATTAAGGGGGAGCATAGTATGTTCCATCATCAGATTACATTAAAATTGGACACATTTTCTCCCACATTTTCTAACTTATTTAAATCAATTGGGATCACAAATCTTAAAAGGTTTGAAATTTTTGATCGGGGGAGAGAATGTGATTTAAATATGAAACCTGATGAAAATGTGATGTTTTGGACTTAAGTGTGAGCTCTCCCATATGTGCTAAACTCCTTCGTATATCGATGCACATATTGAGGGGGAGCGAATGGACAAAAAGGATTTGGCATAGCATGAGATCGTGACTCAGACATAACCAATGAATTGACGAAACCTATATTGTCATTGATCGAAAGGACATATCCTGGCCGGGTAATAATTTCAAGCTGGTCTAACCAGTGATGTAAGCGTGTCTCAAAAAGGATGTGTCAGAGTAGAGTGTACCGTTTTGAGAAACTTTCTGTGGACTTGACCAGGCCGGGTAATAATTTCAAGCTGGTCTAACCAGTGATGTAAGCGTGTCTCGAATCGATCATGTTCACTGAAAGTTGATCAATTCAAAAAGTGCGAGCTCTACCTAACATGTGCAAATTTATAAAACAATCACTCGAGCACATGTTGAGGGGGAGCATTTGAAAAAATATAAAACTCTCAAGTGTTTGCAAAAATGTGTTTAAGAATCATGAACACTTTGAGAGATTTTTCAAGGATTTGGTTTATGGCAATTGTGGAAGAACACCACAGACCAACCATTTTATTAATGTATGAAGTTATAAGGATGGTAAGGTTAGGTACAAGTTCCCACGATCCCACCAGAGCCGGAGGGATCTACCCAGGGACAATCCACTAGTTAGTGTAGAAGTCCTTAGGTATGATTAAAAAGGAGAAAAGTGGATAAGGGAAGAATGCCGACTGAGATGGAGCTAGTACTGGAACAAACCCAACAAGGTACTAGTAATGAAGTCTCGGTAAGCACTGAAGGGGTTGAAGAATGAAAAAGAAATGTAAAGATAAAGGGTGAAAAGAAAGAAGCCTTCCTTACATCTTAGGCAGAAACCGGGTCAATACATATGCTGTCAGAATCACTTAGTTGATTGCTGGCATTGAAGACAAAGTATCATGGACCCAGTGATACGCTGCACAACCCTCCCTAGCCACTCAAGGTCCCTCAAAGGATTCTTGTTTCAATTGTCACGGAGTTCAATACATTTCTATCGTCTCTCTCATTCTGAGTTAGTGATGCGTGGTTTTGTAACCTTACAACAGGTTTTACCTCTCGAGGGATCTCAAGAGGCTTACAACCCCACCAGGCAGTGTACCTGACCGATGTAGTATAGTGTAGTGGTAAGTACGGGGGATTGATCGTTCTCCACAGGGAATAGTGTTCGTTAGGTATGAAAAGCTACTCTAATTAGGTCTAAGGGTTGAGGAAGATTCTTTTTTATGTTTTTATATTTTTATGAAAGCAAGTAAAATCTCGGTTTTGAAAGAGTGGGCGGAATTAGTTGCTAGTCAACTAACCCAAAATTACTACGGATGCAAATAAAATAAAATAACAAAAATGAAAATGTGGTGAGAAACTTATGTGTAGAGAAATGTGTTTACTTAGATTTCCTTACTCCCTAACTATCTTTTACCGGTTAATTAGTGTGTATTAGTCGCGTGGATGACGGGTGTATTCCTTAATACCATTCGTGGGGTGGCGTACTTACTTCCCCAACTCTACAAGCTCCTACTTCACTCCTATGTCGAGCCGGCTAGGAAGCTCCTAACATGGGATCACTAGAATTCGCTTGTGCATTAAATACAACCATAAAAACCTTTAGTACGCATTTGGTTCATGTTTCTTAAGACGTTCAAGCAAGTTACCGAATAGGAAGTTAGCCAGTTTTCTTAAGCCTAACATAGATAAACAATCATCCAATACAACTAACAACACACTAACAACCAATAATCAATAACTAGGTTTCATTAGATCTAAGCAAACACAAGATAAATTTAGCCTAACATGTTAATCAAAAGACAAGAATAAGGTAAAATCAAACAACACATAGACATATTGAATGATTAATTGATAACTTATCTTCAATGTAACATGGAAGATCTCAAGGCAAAAAGCCTTGAAAAAGAGGCTGAAATCGTCCTAGGGTTTTCTCCCAAAATTCCACACACTAAGCTCTCCCTTAATGACAAAAAATTAGAAAACTATATATAGACTTTTGCATCTGACGGCGTCACCTTATGGAGTGTGACGCCGTCACCTCGCCGCTTCTAGGGTTCCCGGATGACCTTCTTGACGCCGTCCCTCTTTAGCTCTTCAAAAATCCATTCTGGCTTATCAAGGCTTGACGCCGTCAGCTCGTGAACGTGACGCCGTCCCCTTATGATTTAAGCCGTGACGCCCTTGATCAAGTTAAAGCGTGACGCCTTCAGAATTCACATGCTGTTTTCACTGGCCTATCATGAGTAAATTTCACGTCCACTTTTTCTTGCCAAAGCATGACGCCGTCCAGAGTTAATTGTGACGCCGTCAAAGGTAACTTTCAGCCGATTTTTGAGACTTTGTCGTTTTCTTCACTTTTATGCTCCAAAAACGTCCAAAATGCCTCCTTTTCCAGATTTCTCCTCAAAAGTACCTAAAATGACAAAAGGAACGAATTAGGGCAATATTTGATCAAATAAATACGATTTAGGGCTTAAATGACCCCTTAAAAGCGGTACACTTTTCGCTTCATCAAATACCCTTACACTTGAGATTTGCTTGTCCTCAAGCAAATGCGCTTTTATTCTAATCAAAATACAGGTTAGGGGTCATTTAATGCAAACATAAAAGTAATTACAACAAATAATCGTTCCACTTCAATCATAATAAGCACGGAGATTATAAACTAGCACCTCACAAGTAGTGTTTAGATACTCACATCTCTCAAGTGTCATCAAAATAAATCTCATAAATGAAAACGGATAATATCTCTCACTACCTGTCATAGCAAATAGATTACCATAGGCTTGGGAAAGGATCGAAAACCTCCTCCACTAGGCGTAAGCACCTAAGATAAACTATCAAAGAGGGCTTTTAAATGGGTTATAACGTTAGGTGTAGGGAAAAGGAAAACACGGTTTTGTTGGATAAAGGATATTTTACTGGTGGCGAGTTAAAGATCTTGATCAATTACATGTACTATACAATGTTGCTAAGCCAAGACTCGACTCAATCTTAAGCTAGAAACAAAATAACAAAAACAAAAACAAACATAAAACAAACGTAAAATGAAACGGGATGGTAGTCCGTATGTTTTTTTCTATTTTTCATTTTCTCATTTTTTTTGTGTTTTTCTTGATTTTTTTTTTTTTTTTTTTTTTTTTTTTTTTTTGCATACACTTTTGCCCTACCATCCAAAATAATACATCATAGGGGCATTGCATTCCCCTTACACTTGAATTTTTACATAACTTTACAAATACTAATCTAATGACTCGAATTAAGATAATTGAAAAACTTGGAGTACTTTTAAAACATTTAGCACATATGGGGGTAATAAATGATGTTCTTCCCCATTACTCTATTATACTAGTACTTTACCCATGAGTCCCAATCGTCCCAAAACAATATGTACAAGGATATGACTCGACTTAGCAACCATGTAATCAACTAGATAATTAACTTGGGTTTAAACAAATGTTGTCACAATAATGCACTAAAAATGAGTGCATACAAGGTAGGCTAAGGCGATTTGGGTGTACATTTTAGTGGGTTGTAACAAATTCTTCCTTTAAGTAAAATGCTTAAAGGTCGAAACGAAAAGATAGGCTCTGAGGGGTGTACTAGGGGTATCGTGTACTAAAAATGAGTACAACGCAAAGGGTGTGGGAGAATTACTTGACCAATGTAGCCAATGTAATTGTAACAAAAACACAGGTGTAAAACAATGGGTTAATCCTAATGCCTCTTATCATGTAGTAAATCTAACTACACAAATGTAGTCTCACTTGTGGCCTCGGAATGGTCCTAACGCAAGTTCTAGAATCTAAGTGCTACCGGTACACACATCATAGCATAAATGCTTTTCCTACCAATTCTAGGGGCGAACCTCACATATTTGGGGGTGGAAATTTTTTTTGTGGTACGGTTTTTTTGCTAGTCATATAACTCCTATCCATGAGACGCTCATTAAGACCAAAGTTTCACTCCTATATGTTGTAAAAAAATTTAAATTTGGCACTAAAATTGCCTTAACAGGTATTTCTCTCAGTTTTATTACACATCTACTATTAAACAAACAAAAATCAAGCGCAATGGCATTCTCTAAAATCGTACTTTTACCCCCCCTTACACTTAAGATGAACATTGTCCCCAATGTTCAAATAACAAGATGTAAAAGTAAATAAGGTAAAAGAATGAGATCAAATACTCCCCTGATTCGCTCGGTGGATAATGAAATTACACGGTTAGATCTTCCTCCAAAGTAATGTTGAAGCTCCATGACTAATGCATCGCCATAAGCTTGATTCAAAAACATTTCCTTGTCCAAAATAACCTGTTAAACCTGAGAAAACAAACACGAAAACCTGCATAACATCGGCGGGATAAAATCTATATATAAGGATATAATGCTTGTGGAATGATAACTTTGCAGATTCCTGGAGATTATAAGTTGGAGATTTTAATAAAAACTTTTCTAAAAACAAAACTTTCAAAAATTTCTGAAAATTAAATCTGACGCCGTCAGGTTATGAACCCTGACGCCGTCAGAAATGACCTGACAAAAATTTTCATTTTAAGTTTCCGGAAAATTTCTGGAAAAACCTTTACCTTACTTCCTGGAATTCCTGCAAAACATCATTATGACTCGATACAAGCATTTGACTCAAACAAATACGAATATGTATGCTAATTTATTATTATTATGATTCATGTTCATATGTGTTCTAATAAACCGATTTAGATTTCCCTTACACTTAACTTTTGCAAAATACCTTTATATGTAGTTAAGACGAAGTTAAAAACAAAATAAAGCATTTTCACAAATTAGTTTTGAACATGAATCAATAAGAATAAAAATTAAACACACATACGGAAGCAAATAAAATCAAACAAACAAATAAATAAACAAACAAAGCAAATAAAGATTGGGTTGCCTCCCAAGAAGCGCTTGTTTTTGTTCGAGTCATGAGCCTGACTCTACCCTTATTTAATGGATAAAGGAGAGGTTTTCCCTACACTTAGGATTAAGTGCGGGTGATAGTAGCGATACACACCAGCTCGGTAGGAGTATGCCACGTGAGGAAAGAGTGGTGGATGAATTATATGCTCAAAGGGGTGTGCTCCTTTCATCATAACCTTGCCTAGTTCACTTTGGTCAATGGGTGAATTGAAGTTTTCTCCTAGAAAGGGATCATCTTCTATCAACTTCGAGAGACTCCTAGTTGGGAATCCATCTTGACCTAATAAACCCGGTTTAAACCCATAGTGTTTCTTGTGATTAATCATGAATGGGTGATGTAAGTATGAAAGGTTATGGTTCACTCCTATGTCAGCTCCCTCTCTACAAGGCTTAGAGTCTACTACCTTCAACATAAAACTACCCGGACTATATGGTTTGATGGGTGGGTCGGGACCTAATTCAATTCCTAAGTTCACATCTAAGGATGGAAGATTAGGTAACGGTTTTGGTTTAGGCTCCGGTTCATCAAAACTAGGAACTTCCATAGAACTAAGAGTAAGGTCGTGATCACTAAAAGCATTCAAACCTATTTCTTCTAGTTGTGTTTGGTCCAAGGGCTCTACCGCTATTGGGGTTCCTATAGTCTCCTCTACTTCTTCCGTGTAAGTCACAGGTGGTGTGTGTGCCTCAAATGATGGTAGGACTTGTGGGGTATTTAGTGGTCTTACATTTCTAACCTCATTCTCCATAGTATCTAAATCACCTATATGTTCATCATGTGTTTTGGTAGGATCTAACCCTAACATTTTACCAAGTATCTCAAGTGCTTCTCTAGGCATCTCAACTTCAATGTCCGAATCATAAGGATCATCCTCAATATTCTGACTGCTATATTCAAATTGCCCAAAAGATTCATCATGTGTTTCTTGAGATTCATCGTCATCGATCATAAAACCTAGGTCTTTTTGATCAATGTGATCATGCTCGGCTAGATCCTCCATCACATCAAGATAACCTAAGTGTTCACCCTGTATTATGGTAGTGCCTAACCATGACATGCAGCTAGGTGGCTCAACTCTACCCTCATCCCCAAACAAACTTGTTTCATGATCCTTGAAATTTGTGGTCAATTGACTTGTATTAATGTTTGTTGGGTTGTCTACCATATAATAATATTGGGCACAATTCTCAATAGCTTTCCATGCTTTCTCAGCACTTAATTCCCTAATATCCCTGCCGGCAATATGGTAAATGTCCCTTTGGGCATGTCGGTCGACATGATTATAAAAGATTTGAGTTGGGGACCAAAAATCGAAGTTATGATGAGGGACTTTTTGGAGTAAATATTTAAAACGAGTCCATGCATCATAGAGAGGTTCATCTTTATGTTGTTTAAACATCAAGATGTCATATGGAGTGGGTGGATTACGTGGTTGGTGGTATGGTGGATTCGCGTTCTCCATAATGGTGAACGGAAGAGTCAATGGAAATTATGAACAAACAAACAAAGAAATAAGATAGACTAAAGAAGACCTATAAAAATAAAATAAAAATCTCACTAGAAAGGAATCTAGTGAGTAGACCTATAAAATAAAAAATTCAACCTAAACAATAACTATTCCCCGGCAACGGCGCCAAAAACTTGATGCGTGGTTTTGTAACCTTACAACAGGTTTTACCTCTCGAGGGATCTCAAGAGGCTTACAACCCCACCAGGTAGTGTACCTGACCGATGTAGTATAGTGTAGTGGTAAGTACGGGGGATTGATCGTTCTCCACAGGGAATAGTGTTCGTTAGGTATGAAAAGCTACTCTAATTAGGTCTAAGGGTTGAGGAAGATTCTTTTTTATGTTTTTATATTTTTATGAAAGCAAGTAAAATCTCGGTTTTGAAAGAGTGGGCGGAATTAGTTGCTAGTCAACTAACCCAAAATTACTACGGATGCAAATAAAATAAAATAACAAAAATGAAAATGTGGTGAGAAACTTATGTGTAGAGAAATGTGTTTACTTAGATTTCCTTACTCCCTAACTATCTTTTACCGGTTAATTAGTGTGTATTAGTCGCGTGGATGACGGGTGTATTCCTTAATACCATTCGTGGGGTGGCGTACTTACTTCCCCAACTCTACAAGCTCCTACTTCACTCCTATGTCGAGCCGGCTAGGAAGCTCCTAACATGGGATCACTAGAATTCGCTTGTGCATTAAATACAACCGTAAAAACCTTTAGTACGCATTTGGTTCATGTTTCTTAAGACGTTCAAGCAAGTTACCGAATAGGAAGTTAGCCAGTTTTCTTAAGCCTAACATAGATAAACAATCATCCAATACAACTAACAACACACTAACAACCAATAATCAATAGCTAGGTTTCATTAGATCTAAGCAAACACAAGATAAATTTAGCCTAACATGTTAATCAAAAGACAAGAATAAGGTAAAATCAAACAACACATAGACATATTGAATGATTAATTGATAACTTATCTTCAATGTAACATGGAAGATCTCAAGGCAAAAAGCCTTGAAAAAGAGGCTGAAATCGTCCTAGGGTTTTCTCCCAAAATTCCACACACTAAGCTCTCCCTTAATGACAAAAAATTAGAAAACTATATATAGACTTTTGCATCTGACGGCGTCACCTTATGGAGTGTGACGCCGTCACCTCGCCGCTTCTAGGGTTCCCGGATGACCTTCTTGACGCCGTCCCTCTTTAGCTCTTCAAAAATCCATTCTGGCTTATCAAGGCTTGACGCCGTCAGCTCGTGAACGTGACGCCGTCCCCTTATGATTTAAGCCGTGACGCCCTTGATCAAGTTAAAGCGTGACGCCGTCAGAATTCACATGCTGTTTTCACTGGCCTATCATGAGTAAATTTCACGTCCACTTTTTCTTGCCAAAGCATGACGCCGTCCAGAGTTAATTGTGACGCCGTCAAAGGTAACTTTCAGCCGATTTTTGAGACTTTGTCGTTTTCTTCACTTTTATGCTCCAAAAACGTCCAAAATGCCTCCTTTTCCAGATTTCTCCTCAAAAGTACCTAAAATGACAAAAGGAACGATTTAGGGCAATATTTGATCAAATAAATACGATTTAGGGCTTAAATGACCCCTTAAAAGCGGTACACTTTTCGCCTCATCAAATACCCTTACACTTGAGATTTGCTTGTCCTCAAGCAAATGCGCTTTTATTCTAATCAAAATACAAGTTAGGGGTCATTTAATGCTAACATAAAAGTAATTACAACAAATAATCGTTCCACTTCAATCATAATAAGCACGGAGATTACATACTAGCACCTCACAAGTAGTGTTTAGATACTCACATCTCTCAAGTGTCATCAAAATAAATCTCATAAATGAAAACGGATAATATCTCTCACTACCTGTCATAGCAAATAGATTACCATAAGCTTGGGAAAGGATCGAAAACCTCCTCCACTAGGCGTAAGCACCTAAGATAAACTATCAAAGAGGGCTTTTAAATGGGTTATAACGTTAGGTGTAGGGAAAAGGAAAACACGGTTTTGTTGGATAAAGGATATTTTACTGGTGGCGAGTTAAAGATCTTGATCAATTAAATGTACTATACAATGTTGCTAAGCCAAGACTCGACTCAATCTTAAGCTAGAAACAAAATAACAAAAACAAAAACAAACATAAAACAAACGTAAAATGAAACGGGATGGTAGTCGTATGTTTTTTTCTATTTTTCATTTCTCATTTTTTTTGTGTTTTTCTTGATTTTTTTTTTTTTTTTTTTTTTTTTTTTTTTTTTTTTTTTTTTGCATACACTTTGCCCTACCATCCAAAATAATACATCATAGGGGCATTGCATTCCCCTTACACTTGAATTTTTACATAACTTTACAAATACTAATCTAATGACTCGAATTAAGATAATTGAAAAACTTGGAGTACTTTTAAAACATTTAGCACATATGGGGGTAATAAATGATGTTCTTCCCCATTACTCTATTACACTAGTACTTTACCCATGAGTCCCAATCGTCCCAAAACAATATGTACAAGGATATGACTCGACTTAGCAACCATGTAATCAACTAGATAATTAACTTGGGTTTAAACAAATGTTGTCACAATAATGCACTAAAAATGAGTGCATACAAGGTAGGCTAAGGCGATTTGGGTGTACATTTTAGTGGGGTGTAACAAATTCTTCCACACTATGCTGTTAACAATCTCGAAGTCCGAACCTGTAAGTACCGGACATTTTATTGCTAACTGTCGTATGCAGGAACACCTGGCGGTTGTAGCTGATTGCTGATGCAGTTGATAGAGGCTGTAACTGGTTGCTGATCAAGATGCCAATCCATCACCACATGCTCGCACTACATCATATTCACCAAATATAAAGTCTAAAACTTATCGCTCATTTAATATGCATTTTAGAGTATATTGATATGTTTTAACATTTCTTAGAAGTTTCATATTTTTAGGATACCCGGTTTTAAGTTTCGTGACTTAACAGCTTACAGTTAGCGATTAACGGGACCAAAACTCACTCCGTAACTTATATAATACCAAGTTTATCGACCTAGTCCATCCCACTTAAGTATGAACGTGTATAAAGTGATTCACCAAGGCCTTGGTGGCTTGGTGAGAGCCATGGAACATTTAGAACATCATGTGTTACATTAGGAGCCATAGAATGTCTTAAGGCTAAAAATCAACCAAGTATGCATCATGTGGTTCATTCTAGACCATAACTTATGTAACACCCCCAAAATTATAGCAGCGAAAGATAGTTCACTGGGGTATTACTTCCTAGCACAAAGTACAAGTCATGGAAAACGACCCTTTAAAAGAAATGTTTTAAAAGTGTTTCACATTTGATACATTAAAACCTTAGAGTTTGCAAAGGTCCCAACAGTTTTCATAAAAACACAATGTTTTCAAAAGATCACACATGTTTTAAATATAACATAAATCTTTAAAATATAGTCTCTTCAAATGTGAAAATATGCCGAGTCTTCAAAAGATGTCCGCGCGACTCCATCCAAGACCTTCATGCCTTAAAACCTGAGATAAAACATGCTAAAACATCAACACAAAGGTTGAGTGAATCCATAGAGTTTAATAATAAGCAGTCGATCACAATAAATCATTTATAAAAACGACTAAGCAACAAATGCAGAGTCTGATAAAGTTATTATTGCCCTAAGCTCGTGACCCCGACACTGACGTCATTGTTGTCAATAGCATAAATTTTCCCTTCAAAAATAGGTACGAATACAATACACACAACTGCCATACAGGCACATTACGGCATGGGGGTTGTTAATCCAAATAGATCTATTCACTGTATTCGCGTTCGCTCGCAAGTGACTAACGGTTCACGATAAAAGGGACTTTCGGCTATGGGAAACTTAGGCAATAATAATAACATGATAGCATACAATTTTCAAACCATTGTGATCATAAATATTTATAGCATGTATCTCCCCCACGGAGTTTGTAAATCAATTGAAGTAAAAACTTGGGGCTATGAACTCACCAATGAAGAAGTAGTAACAGAAACTGGAGAAGTGTGCACGTCGAGAAAAACCGCAAAGATCACAAGTGACCTATATAAAATATAACACGACTTAGGCTCGGGGATTAAGGTATAATACTTATACTTATGATTTAATTCAGTACTTGTACTTATAATACCTTAAGGTAATTTAGTTGAAAGTTATATAGTAAGTCATGGGTCGAAAATATGTTTGAAACAACTTATATGGTTTAAAATTACAAAGCTGATGAAAAATTTATAAAATTACCGCACTAATCGTGTCGCCATTTCTAAACCGTGAAGGCTAAAATTGTGAACTTTATATGCCTAAAAAGGTATGACTCTTTACTATATGAAAATCAAGGCCTCACTTAACTGAGAACTCCATAACATGGGTAAAATTACCAATTTACCCCTGTGTCTCTATGCAGTTACTTCCAGCATCCAATTATGTTTAGCAAAATGAACATATCTTTTTATATACAGGTCTAATGGATACAAGGCTAGTGGGAAAAGTTTTCTACAGGTCTTAGATACAACTTTCATGTTTACACCAACCTAGTGTTATTTGCAACATTTTAGAGTAAATAGCCTATCAAATCTGACATGCAATTCTGGACTAGTTTTAGTGTGGATTTTCTATAAAAATCTCCAAGAAGAATTAAGATGTAAGGTTTTCTGGGAAATGATCCTAATACCTGGGGCTAATTCTCAATATTTTTAATTTTTCTTAAAACCTTCTGAGGATAAAATGGTGAGCTAATCTTTTTGCATAAAATCTGAGACAGACCATGGACCAATCAAAATCTTTAGTTTAAGCCTAATAAATGGGTTTTTTGTGTAAAATATGAAAGAATGAATCATGAAAATCTTTTTATGCATATGTTAACCTCATATTTATCCAAAAATATCAGTGGGCATCTTTTATAAAAAGCTATGTCCATGCATGTTCAAGATCGAACCCGATCTAGCCTAAAATCATGATCTTAAGTGCCATAGTTTACCCGATCTTTCAATCCATCCAAAAACCGACCTAGCCAAGACCCATACTTAATTTAGACCAGAGAATATATATTTGAAAACCACCAAAAATCTCAGTAGGTCACTCAAGAAAATCTATTTTTGTTACAAGATTACTTTTACACATCAAATCGACCATTAAATCACGTTTTTACCTAGTCTAAACTACCCCAAAACTTTCATCAACAACAAATCCTACCTAGCTAACTCCCATACTCCTATTCTTGATATTATTAACATATAAAAATGATGAAAACCTCAGTTTATATGAGTTCATACACGAAATTAACAAGAGAATACATGTAGGGTTCTTAAAACCCCCTTTTTGAGACTTTTTCGGGTGCAAGATAGATATGAATCGTCTTGTACCCTTACATACCTTCAAGAATCTTCAAAAAGATGGATATGAATGGTGGTGGAGCTGTGGATTTCGTCCAAGAGAGGGTAGGAGGAGAGATAAGCCTTTGAGAGAAAAATAAATGTGGAGGTGTGAAGTGAAATGATGATTTTTGGGATAGTGAAAGTGTGTTAAATGGAGTTTTGTAAGTCCCCATGTGGGGTTTGAGTGTATGTCCGGCCTAAGGTCAAAAAGGGGAGGGTTTTTCTTTTATTATTTTGTAAATATACATTGTATACATGTTTTGTACAAGTATTATAAGTCACGGAGTGAGTTTGAAGGCCAACGGGGCTAAACCGGTAACGTTTTATGCATAGTTTGTGAAAATAAATGTCATGAAGATACTATTTTCATAAAAATGTTAAATTTAACTTAAAATGACCTAATTTGTTGTTTCATATATTTCCCGAGCCTTTCGGAGTGTTATAATGTCGTTAAAGCTTAAACCGCAAGCCGAAAACGCGTAAAACGTAAAATGTGCACACTTCGCGTAGAAATGGAAAATTAAATTATTCCATGTGAAAACAAGTACGTGGAGGAAAATAAACCATATTAATGGGTAGACTGAGCATAGTCTGAGTCAAATTACGGATTTAAGTGTACGTGCCACAACGTACGCGGGCAACTTTCCCGGCAAATGCCAATTCACTTAAAATAGCATAATAAGTAAATAAAATTAGTAAAAATAATGACTTGAAATTTCTCGGTTGTTACACCTTAGTGTAAACTAACCTCCTCAAGGCCCTATAAATACCCTCCTCCCCTCTCTTATTCGTTCACTTCACCAACAACATCAAACACTCTTCATTTGATTTCTAAATTCCAAGTTATACAAAGAAGATGAAGGCCTAGTTATTCTCTACATAAAACTAGTGTTACTTTGATGATTCCATGGTTGGATTAAGAGCTATAAACGGTGATTAGGGCTAAGATTAAAAGGATTTTACAAGGGTTATTTCAAGGCTAGCAAAGGTTTGCAAGAGTTCTGTCGAAGGATTGGAAGCTAGGGTTTTCGATTGAAGGACTTAGTTTAGTGTTCTAGTTCCTTGTTTCTTGTTTAGTTGTTCACAAGGATTGTAAGTAAACTCCTAGATTTACCTTTGATTACTGTAAATATTAGTATTTCATGTATTTAATATGTTCTATATGCTTATTATATTTGATTAAAACGCTAGAAACATCGTAAGGACTTTAAACGCAAAATAGTTTCTGGAAAGGGGGCTGTAAATGGGCAATCTGGGCTAGATCAGTGAACCTTAGATCGTAAATAAAAATATAGGATTATAGTGCTTTGTCTTGTGGTCATTTTGCCCCTTGGCTCACCCCGTAACTCATCCGTATGAATAAATTAGAGCCAAAACGGTAACAAGTGTCAAAATCTGAGTAACATATATTTTAATCGGGTAAAACTCATAAACCTTGACTAGAACCCCCTATTGGTCAAAACATAAAAGTTTTAACTAACATTCTAAATTAAACGTGGCCGAAAACCGGGCGTAAAACGGAGTCGTATAGACCTACTTATGGCCATTTCCACGAGACTGTGAGTTGCTGTAACCAACAGCATGTATATAAAAGGGTAAATTAGTAATTTGACCTTAGTTAAGTAACTTTAGGGGCAGTGGGACCCACAAATCTGTAAATTTTTAATTTAAATACCTTTCTGAAGACGTAAAAACCGAGTCGTGATCATTTACGGTTTAGAAATTACGTGTAGATTTAGACGGGAAAACCTAAATGAACGAAAATCCCAAACTAGACTTAAACACTTATATAACTTTACAAACATTAAGTATGCAAGCATAATTAATGTAATAACTATATAAGGCATGTTTATATATTCACTTCGTTGTTTTAGAACCTAAGACAATATTCTAGGTTGCGCGTAGAGGTTTCCCGGCCTATCCATCGATTCCGTTATACGTTTTGATATCATTAGTTTAAGGTGAGTTTCATAGCCCCTAATTTTATATGTTTTGAATTACTTTTGGGGGAGATACATGCTCAACTATTTTCATTTACTTTCACAACTACTCTAAAATTTTAAGGATTACCGTGAGTCATAGCCCCTCTTTTTCTTATTTAGATCTCTTTGGGGGAGATACATGCTCGTTTTACTTACGGATTTTACTCGTTTATTATAAACAATTTACTCAGTTGATGAATGTTAGGAATATGAATATTCAGCTGAAGACTCGGTCACCCCGAGTACTTAGTAGCACATCATAGCTCGTAGGATAATTAGTAATATTATTAGTAGTTTAGTTATTATTAATATTGTGGAGTGGGTCGGGTCTTTACCCACTGTCAGCTCGCTCCACAGCCCACTAGGGGCACCCTATGTAAGAACTATATAAAGCCCTCTCCACCAAAGGAGAGGGTTGGACCTCATTTGCTTATCAAGCTAATATACACTTGTTTCTCTCTCTAGGTTCCACTTCTCTCTCTACCTTCTTCTTCTTCTACTATTCGATCCATCATCTTGTCCCAAATCGTGTGTTTGTTTGTGAGTGAATATACTACAATTGGCATCAAGAGCCATGGTTAGGTTCACATAAGGGTATATTCACGGATTTGTGGAGTTTTGGGGCATTTTTGGTTCGAATACAAAGTTTCTCAAAAATCCATTTTACGTCATGTTTAGTGGATAGATGTTGTTAGATCTTGTACTTTCTTGCTTAGGGATAGAGTAGAAGTAGTCTTTGGTGTTTGGAATCACAGATTTAGGCTTTGTGTGGTGGTTTCTGGTAGATTCGAGTGGTAGTAGTGAAGTGTTCTTCGTAGCGTTTTGTCTCTCGGTAAAACGTTCATAGTAGCGTTTTGTGTATTGCTGGGAAGGTGAAAGTAGCGTTTTGTGGTTTCTCGAAATTGCGTTTTGTCTCTTTACCGGATTTGGCAAAAACGACAAATCGCTACGAAAGCGACTTGTCTGGCGTTTTGTGGGTAGCGTTTTGACCAAGATAGTGACAGCTCTGTCTTCTAGTGGCTAGCGTTTTGTAGGTAGCGATTTGTGTCCGTCAGAGTAGCGACTTGTCTCCGTCAGAGTAGCGACTTGTCTGTTGCGGTTTGTATTATCAGACTTGCGTTTTGTCTGTCTGCACATTGTAGCGTTTTGTCTATCTGATCATTGTAGTGTTTTGTCTATCCACTCATTGTAGCGTTTTGTCAATCCGACCATTGTAGCGTTTTGTCTATCTGCTCATTGTAGCGTTTTTGAAAAAGTTGTGTTTTGACCAAAGTTGACTGTTTACGTCAAAATTTCAAACGACTATAACTTTTGAACCGTAACTCCGTTTTCAGCCCACGACCTGTCAAAACGACCGTGAGACCGAGGAGAAGGACACGTTGAATCAATTTATTCATTCAACCCAACTTTCGAAGCCTGAAATCGCTCCAGAAAGAAGTTATCGAGCTGTGAAGTTGTCAGACCATAATTTCACCGTAACAACTTGCATCAACCAAACCAAATCACAACTAAACAACAGATCAACAAGTCTACCCAATCACTAATCATAACACATTCAAGTAATCATTATCCTTTCACGGTTTATTCTTGATTTTTGTAAAATCCCGCGAAAGAGTCTATTTCTCGGTTTAAATCATTGAATTGTAAAATCCCGTGCATGTTTACGTCATGTCTACTACTTCAGATTCCTTCATATCTGAGGTACTCAAGTTGTACGATACGTATGATAAACAAATGAATTCCAACCTTGTACAACAAATAAACGTGTGTGATTCTGATATTACTAATGTGGAATCTTCAAGCCCGAGTTCGCATGAGAGAGAGTTGATTCAGTCACTAATGTTGCAAAATGAGAAGGAAAGTCACATTGAATGTTTTCGATTACTTCACTCACATCTCAAGGTTCTGTTTGAAAAATCTGAATACATAATGGGTTACACACGGGCCTTCACAGCACTCTTTGGTCAAGATGTTCATGATTTCACTGTCAAAATGACTCTATATTTAGATCAACTTGAACAACAGCTTGATAAAGAAGAATTCTCTGAAGCTAGATCCAGAGCAGCTTTCAGTGTGATCAACAACCAACTCCAGGTGTTCATTGATTCGCAATACACTGAGGACTATGACTATGACAGTCAAATGACGAAAAAGTGTTTTGCTAATTACACTGGAACTGAGGTTGACGTGTTCAGAAGGACATTACTCCAACTTTTGAGTAATGTTGAGGGGTTCATTAATGAAAGGGATCAAATTATGAGAAATGGGACAGAATCAGACAAGCATGATGATAGCAAAAGCTCAAGGACTGATATCACACATGGTGTGGATGCAGATCTTAGTCCAGTAAATCACAAAGTACCATTTGCTGAGGTACATCTGTCTGAACACCAAAATGCTCTTTCTAATGAACAACAACATACTGATCAAGTTAAACCTATTTATGACACATATCTGTTGGAAAAGACTGATAGCAATATCACCTCTGATTCAACAAATATGAGTCATAAGGGGGGAGAGATTGATCAGGATGCTGAACATGATGATGCGTCAAGTGCTTTGCCTACGGCTGAGTTTTTCAAATCAAATGATATGGTTGAAAAGGATGTTTATAATGAACTTTCAAAAAGATTTTTAAAGCATGAAAAACATTGTGTTGATCTTGAAATCTCAATGCAACAAAAGAAAGAAAGTCCTCAAAATAAACTACCATGTAAAAACCCGGAATTTCCTGAATTCCGTGAATTTTTTATGATAAATGATTTGAAAGCTCAGCTAGAAGCCAAAAACTTAACAATCAAAGACTTGAAAAGCAGATTGGCTGAGATGCGTGACATATGCAATGAAGTTAAGACTAAAAATGACAATGATGTTATTGCAACAAATAATGCTCAATTAGAACACAAAGTGACTGAATTGTTTAATGAAAATGAGACTTTGAAAATTCATAGCAATGAACTGTGTGACTCAATCAAAGAAGAGAAAACTAAAACAGTAGAACAAACAACCTCTTTGATTGCCAAAAATGATGAATTCAAAGCTCAACTTCAGGAAAAGGGTTTTGCAATTGCAGCATTGAAAAACGAGTTGAGAAACTTGAATGAAAATGGTGTGAACACTAAGTTTGCAAAACCATCAATCTTGGGGAAACCACCACTTAGAAACCAATCAATTATTAGACAACCAACTGCGTTTAGATCTGAGCGGCCAAAATTTTCAAAAACACGGTTTGCCTCCCAAGTTGATGCGAAACAAGTTTTGTCAAAACCAGTCACTTCACAATCTAGACCTAATGAAAAGGAATGTACGGCTGCAAAACCTCATCATAAGAGTGCATCTAGCTCCTCTAGGATCAGTTCAAAGCGTGTGTCACTTGTGACACCAAAGGAACATGTTAGAGCTAAAGACATTGTTCAGAATCAAAACCTAGTGGTCGCTAAGAAAAACACGCATGAAAAGACTAAGAATTTTCCTGTTTCTAAGAGTAGTTGCGTGCCAATAAAGGCAATTCCCATAGCCGATCTGTAACACCCCAACCTGGCAAGGGTTAAAATATCACGATAATGGTTTAATATTAGATCAAACAAAACATACATCTATAGTAATACAAGAAATTTCAAAGGTTACAAATGAAATACTGAAATTACAAGGTTACAAATGAAACTTCCGATAAATACTAATTCTAAAACGTAATAACTTCTAATCAAACTCTAATCCAGATGGCTATCAAGGTCTTCTAAGTTCAAGGTACTCTCCACTCATTCCCCAGCTTCCTACTAAAATCTGCCGCAGGAAAAGAAATGCGGCTGAGCTACGAGAGCTCGGTGAACAGATATAACGGAAACAAAGCAGTAATAAAGGATAATGAAATGTAAATGTAGCAAATGTTGTTAAGAGTAAAGGTATAAGTAGGACAGTAATCTACCACGAACCCAAAACAAATCAAATCAAATATAGTAACCATAGAGGTGCGACCTCTCAAATATGTGAAGGACGTGTATTGCACATAGCATCAATCACCAAATCAAATCAAATAATAACCATGGTATATCCCTCGAAACAAAACAAATCTAGTATGCATCCATACGCCCCTGCAGACAAATCGTGGCCATATATATACTTGAGCTCATAACAGATAACAGATAAGGGACGGTGTGTGTAACACCCCAACCCGGCAAGGGTAGAAGTGTCACGTAAATGGTGACATATCAAAGGCAAGCATAACATACGACTTAAATAATACAATAGGATTTCAAAGGTTACAAATGAAATACTGAACTACAAGGTTACAAATGAGAAACAAAACTAAATACTACGTCTGTCAAAGCAAATCCTTCTACAAGCTTCTAATTTAGAATAACTATCAAGGTCTTCTAAGTCCAACAGGCTCTTCACTCATACCCAGCTTCCAACTAAAAACCTGCCGCACACGAAAAGAAAACGTGCGGCTGAGCTTACAAAGCTCAGTGAACAGATACATAATACAAACAAAGAGAACGAAACAGAATATAATGAAGTACTGGGAAATGTCATAAGGCATAATCAAGGCAAAAGAGTAATAAGGAAAATATAGGATAGTCATCTACCACGAGCCCAAAACTCAAAGTCAAAATCTCAAAGTCACATCTCAAAGTCATAGTCTCACAATCAGAGGGGATACCTCTTAGGCAACCAGATAATATGAGGGGTGTCCTCATGTATCAAAATAGTGGAGTGATCAGCTCCCAGAAATGTGAAAGGCATGTATTGCACACAGTACCAGTCACCTCAAAGTCATAAACTCAAAGTCATAGTTAAATCCACTAAACATACAAATCTAGGATTGCAACCCATACGCCCCCAACTCAAAGTCAATCTCAAAATCATAATCTCAAAGTCATAATGGCCATATAATAATATAAAAGGGGACGGTGTGGGAAATCACTCACCCACACATGAGTCATGCCAGTGGTGCAACACAGACATGGCCAGATTACCTTCCTGGCTAGGTAACAGAAAATGGCTCGGGTATCAAACTAAGAGTCAGGTCTCAATGTCATATCAAAGGGTGCATCTCAAAGTCATATCAAAAGGTTCACACAAAAGGGAACATAGCAATGGCTTGGGAAATCTTAACTGAATCATAACTCAAAATCAAAATCAAGGTTCATCTCAAAAGTTCATTTCAAGACTTCCATCAAAAGTCCATTTTAAACAATCCTTTATTCATGATTTTCATAAAACGATCCTTTAAAGTAATTCTCATAAAAATATTCTTTCAAAACGGTTTTTCTTAAAAATTAGTCTTCCAAGAATAGTTTTCATAAAAGCTAGTAACATTTATATAAAAATGGTTTTTCCTCATTTATAAACCTCTTTTAAAATAGCTTTTCTCAAAACATTTTCAGGATATAATTAGAAAAGGTTTTCATAGCATAGCTTCAGATCAGAAATCATATCAAATGGAATTCAACCGGGGAGGTTCAAGCAAAGGGAAATCATAGCAACCGAATCAGAACTAATGGATTCAGAATACGAGAGGGATCATGAGAAACCTTAAAAGAAAGGTCAAAATATCTGTACCTTAGACCGCAAGTGCAAACATAACAGAAACATAAAGATCGGAAGCAAACTCCTTCTTCAGCGAATCTACACGAATGCGTGATCGTCTTATTATTAATATCTTATTTTATCAGATTACTTATTTTAGTCGGCTTTCCATTTTTAGTAACTTTCCAATATTTAGTAAGTTTCTCTATTTAATGACTTACACATCAACATACAAATGCACCCTATTTTACTCTTACACATTCTGACGAGACCACACCCATGCTCACATAAAATCACTAACTTTTATACCAATTATTGAGTAGTAGGAATACCAAATCGTCACTCTTTCTCCAACTTCACACACCAACCCACGTATTTTATTCATATCTTAACTTATACTTCATATGATATGTATTAAGTATACACAACACCCTTCCCTATCATGCATGCATACCACAGACCCTATATGAAAACCCAGACAACTCGACCTCTTTTTGCCCCTTCCTTTGTCCATTTACACGACCTAAACCAACCATGAAAACCATCTTTTCGACCCAAATCTTTTGTCCATCCATTCGACATTATAACCACCCACATGACTCGACACTATTTACCCACATGAGACTCTTGTTTCCAGCCATTATGACACGTACATTAACGACCCATTAAGACAGCCATATATACAAACCAACATACATGAAATCATGCGTGTAAAATACCACAACACCCCTTGGTTACTGATTTTTATTCGACCCGAACATGACCAGTTCGACTTTCCTGTTTTCCCAAAGTTTGACACATCAAGACTCCCTTTTGAACTCCTTTGAACGTGACACAACTCACCCACAGCCCTCGTTAACGAACATGCTCATAGGGTTTCCACTTCCTAGTCGAATTTTATGCATTCACAAGATTATAATAAGGCTTGTAATTATTCATTAGGTCGACATGAGATCACAACTATACTCGACATCCAGAAAACTACACACACGACACGATATCCTAACTATATGTGACGATAATCTTTTTAACTGGTGTGATTTTATTAACGATTAGGAAGCCCAGCATGTTATCGAATTAATATTGGTATATATTTTAGTGTGTAGAATAGATCAAAGAAAACATGAGTGAGTATGAGATGATACCTTGCGGATCAAAGAAACAAGAACCAGAAACCTAACAGCCATCACAAACACGCCTTAGCAAAACTCTTGAATACCATGAATGACTAGTACGCAACCAATGAAGCCTTGATTTTGAGAGAGGAAATTGTATATCTTATGTGAATGGGAGGAGAGGAAAGAGAAAACAGATTTGTGTGTTAGGGTTTGTCGCATGGGTTGAATAGGAGAAAGAAACATATTAAACAATTAAATAAGAGGAGCGTGGTATAATTTTGGCAAGGCAATAAAGTGAAGCAATCTTGATTGATTGTGCTTTTGAATAGTTAGTTATGCGTTTTCAAAATTCAGCCGAGATTTGTGGTCTTCATGGAAGTTAACAAATATTATCCATTGGACTGTGCAAGTAGTTGAAGCTAGTCCACTCTTGACTTTGGTGTCATATTTAGTGTTGGTGTTTCAAGAAACGAAAAGATGTCTAGGTGCAATAAAACAATACAGTTTGAAGTACATTTTTAGTTAGTCAATAAAGTGACATTAATAGCGATGAAAATATATTGAATCGATCTAAGGAAAGTTTGTATTTTGTATCAATATTTATGTAGGCATATCACCTAGGTAAATTTTAATTTAATAGTGTCAATATAGTTTTAGATGTCAAATTATAATGTGCAAAATTTATTATAAGGTGCTGTTTTTAAACTCTCATACTTATGTTAAAATGTGTAATGCTCTCGTTTAATAATTCACATGTTCTTATAAAAAAAATTTTGAGGGGCAAAATGGGGATTTTAAATGAATGAAAATTGAGGGTTTTACAACTCTTCCCCTCTAAAAGAAAATTTTCATCCTCGAAAATTAAAGTCGCAAGGTTAAACGAAGTCGTAGCAAGACGCAAAAGATCATCACGAGCATTCTCACGCCCGAGGAGGTTATTTCAAAAAGATCTTCAGACCAAATAGTTTCTCATGACTCAAATCAAAACGAGGTGGGTTCAAATTTCTCAGAAGGAGACGAATTGGGTTGATTATGATCAAAAGGTCCATGCAGCATAAAATGGATGATGGGTGAATCTTCAAGAAAGCTCATACGGAAATACGAACTAAATTTCGGATCAAATTAACTGTATCAACAGTAGAGAGTTCTTCAAAGAGTTTAAGATTCATAACTGAGGTCAACAGAATGCAAATCGAGAATTCCAACTTATCTAGACATCTAATGAACAAAGGCAGAGTAGACGCATAACGATGAAAGCATATTAAACGCATAGGTGGAATGAACCTAAGGTCTCACTAATCACGGATAATCCAACGGAGATTCAAATTCTAAACTTCCTAGGCACTCCCCAAGATATCCTATGGCCACAACAAGTGCACGTTATATGATGTAAGTATTATCACGTTGGCCAGACGTCATAATACTGGCATCATATATATATGCCCTCATGATGGTCATACTTTATCTCAAGTCGTAAATCAAAACCACCTATCTTAATCCACCTAGTACTTCTACAGTTCGAGGTCAACAAAATTGAATGCCATAGTCAAGAGAAAAACAAAACTATTCGCAAGAGTATTAAAATCCCAGATTGCCTAGCAGAAATGAGGTACGCCGCCATGAGCATTATATCTTCCACAATTCACCAAAATCTCTCAAAACGAAGCCATCACCGAACATACGAAAATGAACACGAACAGAAATGCTTCTAGGAAACTTGAATCATTAAAGGATCTTATTACTATATAACGAAACCTAAGAGGGTCAACGAAACTGGAAGTTAGTTGCCAAGAACTTCGGCCTTCATAGGATCAATTCTTCCAAACATAAAGGGTCTGTTTCATAAATCCACTCATTCAACACATCCAGTCTCTTCAAGTCCGGTTAATCTGTCTTCGTCTGTCCATCAATTCGGAAGTGAAACCAAAATTGGGAACTTGTGTCTGGTTCATTAAACCTCCTGCAGTTCTTCTTGGAATGTGATGGAGTATTGTGGATTTCTGGCACGATCCTTGAATCTCTTCATCATCCAGTCTGCTTCCGCTCTCAATTCATCTTAGTACAACCAAGATGAATAAGGAAGTGAGATTGCATGTCTTCATCAGCTCCAGGTTCGCCATCTTGACTAGAATTTCTTCCTCCGCATCGCCAACACTTTTGCCTTGTAAGGAATGTCTTCACTCTTCAGGGTAGTCTTCGTTGTTGTCAACTCCAGGTCAGGCAAAGAACACCGTTGTCTCAACAAATATCCATCTCCCTTCTCAGAAGTTCTTGTGGTTGCTTCTTCATTCCTTCAAACATTTTATGAGGTCGTTTGGTACAGAATTTACAAGGATAGAACGAATCAATCATTGGCACGCGGAAATGGAAAAAAATGATTACGGGTAGTGATACGGTTAGGTTTACGATAGTTGATACGCTGACGCAGAATTTTCTCTTTCTTCTTCATAAACTAATAGGGGTATTCAAAGTAATCACTGAGGTGAACAAGGTCATATTCCATCCGCTTCTTCAATCTCTCAACTTCTATAGCATCATGGTTCGTCAACTGAGATCGGTTCGAATTCAATTTCACTTCTTAAACAGGAGGGAAACCCAAGAGTTTCATCAGAACCACTAGAATATTTGTACAACAAAACTTCCAATGCCAAGTTTTCCAAGAGTGGATAATAGGAGTCAGGGGACAATCAATAATCACATGAGATCGAGGTAAACGTTTCCATAACAGCGTTAAGCTTAACAGATTGGAGCGGTTAAAGGTTATCATAACAAAGTAGGATGAAAATAGATTTCCAAAAGTAGCCTATCAGATATGGTAGTCCCTGGCAGCTTATGAAGGCCAGCCAATACATAACTTAAGGACCTCAAAATCAAATATATCAAGAGTAAGCGGATTCGTAGGATGAGTACAGTCGTAAAACAGATAGGTAGTTCATATATCAAAGTCAATTACATGGTTCATCAAAGTGTGGAAATAGATAAGCGAACAATTCAAGGTGTTGGATTCTTGTTTGGCTAAATTGCATAAGTGGCAGGTAGGTTGTGAGTCATCAGAAATACAAACATCGTATAACTGTCAAGAGTGAGGCATATAGAATATCAGTAATCAGCATCATCATGCTCAGCTAACAATTTCACATCGAGACAAAATTATCGTCATATCCATGACTAATAATCGCCAGGGTTCTCATAGGAGTAGTAATGGATTTGCAAGACAGAGTAGTATTAGATGATACATTTTCATCCAGCACGGGTAATGAATTTAAAGAATGTGTCAAACACATTAGGGTTAAATGACCTTCGAGATGGTCAGAGAAGTTTCAAATTGTTTATCAAACAGGTCGGAAGTGAAAATCAAAGTCAGGTAGTGATAGCAAAAGTTTAACAATCGGAAATCATGGTAGGGAGTTCAAAATGGTTTCAAACACTGAAGGTGAAACATAGGAGGATAGTCGTCAATGATCAATCAACCTATCCTTTATTAGAATAAAATCAAAGTTAACTATTCAATGAAAATAGCTCGACAACGCAAGTCTTATCGTTCAGAAGTGAGAGGAAAACATTCTTATACTTGTGGTTAAACACCACAAGACTTCTCATGGGAACAGAGATGGTTAAAACGAAATCAAATAGTGTCAGAAGATTCATAGATGGTTATCAGAAGCAAGAAACAACTAAAAGAATGTATCAAGTATCTCATTGTCATGGGGATTCTCAGAATGCCCGAAGAGGCATCAGAATGATTAATAGAAGGTTCAGAGGTTGGAGTCGGAATTTGAAGGTAAGGATCAAGTAGTGTCAGGAAATTACTATGCAAGTTTCAATTTTTTCAAGATTTAATTAGGTTTCAAATCTTAGGTGGTGCAAGGCATAAGCTTTCAATTTCCAAAAGTGGTCTCAACAGGTTTTAACCAAAAGCAAGGCACGAATCAGAGTGATGCGGAAGCAATGATACTTAAACAATTGACTTATAGTCTACCCATTCCTCACTGGTCAGAACTTAAGTTCCTATAGGGAAATCCTAGAGCAAATTCTTACAGGTTATTTTATGAGCGCCTACAGTGGAAACTTAATGGTCCAAATTTCACAGGTCAAGGGTAAATGTATTACGAGTCGCAACCTGTCTCTGATACCACTTTGTAACACCCCAACCCGGCAAGGCTAGAAGTGTCACGTAAATGGTGACATATCAAAGGCAAGCATAACATACGACTTAAATAATACAATAGAATTTCAAAGGTTACAAATGAAATACTGAACTACAAGGTTACAAATGAGAAACAAAACTAAATACTACGTCTGTCAAAGCAAATCCTTCTACAAGCTTCTAATTTAGAATAACTATCAAGGTCTTCTAAGTCCAACAGGCTCTTCACTCATACCCAGCTTCCAACTAAAAACCTGCCGCACATGAAAAGAAAACGTGCGGCTGAGCTTACAAAGCTCAGTGAACAGATACATAATACAAACAAAGAGAACGAAACAGAATATAATGAAGTACTGGGAAATGTCATAAGGCATAATCAAGGCAAAAGAGTAATAAGGAAAATATAGGATAGTCATCTACCACGAGCCCAAAACTCAAAGTCAAAATCTTAAAGTCACGTCTCAAAGTCATAGTCTCACAATCAGAGGGGATACCTCTTAGGCAACCAGATAATATGAGGGGTGTCCTCATGTATCAAAATAGTGGAGTGATCAGCTCCCATAAATGTGAAAGGCATGTATTGCACACAGTACCAGTCACCTCAAAGTCATAAACTCAAAGTCATAGTTAAATCCACTAAACATACAAATCTAGGATTGCAACCCATACGCCCCCAACTCAAAGTCAATCTCAAAATCATAATCTCAAAGTCATAATGGCCATATAATAATATAAAAGGGGACGGTGTGGGAAATCACTCACCCACACATGAGTCATGCCAGTGGTGCATCACAGACATGGCCAGGTTACCTTCCTGGCTAGGTAACAGAAAATGGCTCGGGTATCAAACTAAGAGTCAGGTCTCAATGTCATATCAAAGGGTGCATCTCAAAGTCATATCAAAAGGTTCACACAAAAGGGAACATAGCAATGGCTTGGGAAATCTTAACTGAATCATAACTCAAAATCAAAATCAAGGTTCATCTCAAAAGTTCATTTCAAGACTTCCATCAAAAGTCCATTTTAAACAATCCTTTATTCATGATTTTCATAAAACGATCCTTTAAAGTAATTCTCATAAAAATATTCTTTCAAAACGGTTTTTCTTAAAAATTAGTCTTCCAAGAATAGTTTTCATAAAAGCTAGTAACATTTATATAAAAATGGTTTTTCCTCATTTATAAACCTCTTTTAAAATAGCTTTTCTCAAAACATTTTCAGGATATAATTAGAAAAGGTTTTCATAGCATAGCTTCAGATCAGAAATCATATCAAATGGAATTCAACCGGGGAGGTTCAAGCAAAGGGAAATCATAGCAACCGAATCAGAACTAATGGATTCAGAATACGAGAGGGATCATGAGAAACCTTAAAAGAAAGGTCAGAATATCTGTACCTTAGACCGCAAGTGCAAACATAACAGAAACATAAAGATCGGAAGCAAACTCCTTCTTCAGCGAATCTACACGAATGCGTGATCGTCTTATTATTAATATCTTATTTTATCAGATTACTTATTTTAGTCGGCTTTCCATTTTTAGTAACTTTCCAATATTTAGTAAGTTTCTCTATTTAATGACTTACACATCAACATACAAATGCACCCTATTTTACTCTTACACA
Organism: Artemisia tridentata subsp. tridentata; assembly: GCA_021014915.2. Lineage (NCBI taxonomy): Eukaryota > Viridiplantae > Streptophyta > Magnoliopsida > Asterales > Asteraceae > Artemisia > Artemisia tridentata. Next base: position 273,033,382 of record CP139507.1, on the reverse strand, counting down.
TTCTGACGAGACCACACCCATGCTCACATAAAATCACTAACTTTTATACCAATTATTGAGTAGTAGGAATACCAAATCGTCACTCTTTCTCCAACTTCACACACCAACCCACGTATTTTATTCATATCTTAACTTATACTTCATATGATATGTATTAAGTATACACAACACCCTTCCCTATCATGCATGCATACCACAGACCCTATATGAAAACCCAGACAACTCGACCTCTTTTTGCCCCTTCCTTTGTCCATTTACACGACCTAAACCAACCATGAAAACCATCTTTTCGACCCAAATCTTTTGTCCATCCATTCGACATTATAACCACCCACATGACTCGACACTATTTACCCACATGAGACACTTGTTTCCAGCCATTACGACACGTACATTAACGACCCATTAAGACAGCCATATATACAAACCAACATACATGAAATCATGCGTGTAAAATACCACAACACCCCTTGGTTACTGATTTTTATTCGACCCGAACATGACCAGTTCGACTTTCCTGTTTTCCCAAAGTTTGACACATCAAGACTCCCTTTTGAACTCCTTTGAACGTGACACAACTCACCCACAGCCCTCGTTAACGAACATGCTCATAGGGTTTCCACTTCCTAGTCGAATTTTATGCATTCACAAGATTATAATAAGGCTTGTAATTATTCATTAGGTCGACATGAGATCACAACTATACTCGACATCCAGAAAACTACACACACGACACGATATCCTAACTATATGTGACGATAATCTTTTTAACTGGTGTGATTTTATTAACGATTAGGAAGCCCAGCAAGTTATCGAATTAATATTGGTATATATTTTAGTGTGTAGAATAGATCAAAGAAAACATGAGTGAGTATGAGATGATACCTTGCGGATCAAAGAAACAAGAACCAGAAACCTAACAGCCATCACAAACACGCCTTAGCAAAACTCTTGAATACCATGAATGACTAGTACGCAACCAATGAAGCCTTGATTTTGAGAGAGGAAATTGTATATCTTATGTGAATGGGAGGAGAGGAAAGAGAAAACAGATTTGTGTATTAGGGTTTGTCGCATGGGTTGAATAGGAGAAAGAAACATATTAAACAATTAAATAAGAGGAGCGTGGTATAATTTTGGCAAGGCAATAAAGTGAAGCAATCTTGATTGATTGTGCTTTTGAATAGTTAGTTATGCGTTTTCAAAATTCAGCCGAGATTTGTGGTCTTCATGGAATTTACCAAATATTATCCATTGGACTGTGCAAGTAGTTGAAGCTAGTCCACTCTTGACTTTGGTGTCATATTTAGTGTTGGTGTTTCAAGAAACGAAAAGATGTCTAGGTGCAATAAAACAATACAGTTTGAAGTACATTTTTAGTTAGTCAATAAAGTGACATTAATAGCGATGAAAATATATTGAATCGATCTAAGGAAAGTTTGTATTTTGTATCAATATTTATGTAGGCATATCACCTAGGTAAATTTTAAATTAATAGTGTCAATATAGTTTTAGATGTCAAATTATAATGTGCAAAATTTATTATAAGGTGCTGTTTTTAAACTCTCATACTTATGTTAAAATGTGTAATGCTCTCGTTTAATAATTCACATGTTCTTATAAAAAAAAATTTGAGGGGCAAAATGAGGATTTTAAATGAATGAAAATTGAGGGTTTTACAGTGTGGAACATCACTCAACCACACTAAAGTCATGCCATTGGTGCATCAATGACATGGCCATGTTACCTTCATGGCTAGGGTCACAAATTTTGGCTTGGGTATCAAACTAAGAGTCAGATATCAAATCAAATCAGAATGTCATAACAGATGGCTCATAACAGATAGTTCATAACAGATGGTTTATATCAAATATCATCAGAAGTAGTACCAAAAGTCCAAATCAGAGTTTATCAGATCAAGGTTCATATTAAATAATCAAGTCAAGGTTCAGATCAAAAGTTCATTTCAAAAGTTTCTATCAAAAGTCCATTTTAAACAATCCTTTATTCATGATTTCCATAAAACGATCCTTTAAAGTGGTTTTCATAAAAATAATCTTTCAAAACGGTTTTTATAAAGATAGTCTTCAAAATATAGTTTTCATAAAAGTTAGTAACATTATATAAAAGTAATTTCGCATCATTTATAAACATCTTTTTAAAATGGTTTTTCTCAAAACATTTCCATGGTATAATTAAAAAGGTTTTCATAACATAGGTTCATAATAGAGGTCATATCAAATGGGATCAACAGAGAAGGTTCAAGCAAAGGGAATCATAGCAATGGCTTAGGGAATCCTAAACGAATCCAGAAATCAATAAGTCAAAAGAGGAAAGGCACCCTTACTGAAAAAGGGCAGAATATCTGTACCTTATCGCGAATGCAAAACAAAGACAAGAACAGAAAGCACAGAAATGGATTAGGACCTCTCCATTCTTCACACCAAAAGGAGTAGAAGAGAATTACAAAGGGTTCAAGTTCAAATTACCATTTTTAGTTATCTTCCCATTTTAAGTAACTTTCTATTTTTAGCAGGTTTCCATATTTAGCAAGTTTCTATTTTTAGAAGGTTTTAAGTATTTTAACTTAGGTTAAATCATAATTAAGTATATTATGGATATAGGGTACCTTTTTAGCAAGTTCCAAAAGTCCAGGGTTGATTTTAGCAACTTTACATACTTTAGGGTCTAAAATGCAAATTCACCAAATTTAAAGGTCTAATATGAAAATATCTCATGTTACTGATTTAAATACATAATTTATTCAGAATGACACATTTGATCCCTTATGTTTCAATATTTTACAGAATTAGCCCCTTAACTTTATAAAACTTATAATTCAAACCATAATTTACTTATAATTACATATCAAGCCCATAAATACTAAAAATTACCCATTACACTCTTAATATCATTATTTATACAGAACAACTTCATGTTTCCAGAATTTACGCTTTTAACTCCTCTATTTAATTAATTTCCATACGAAAACCTTAATTTATACATAATTCCATATCTTGCATATTTTACACACAAGGACCTCATGTTATAATTTTTACACTTTGGTACTTATCTAATTAACATTATAAAAATAACCCACACGTTTTAAAAATGACAAAACACCCCCTTACATTTTTATTTCCAAATTGTTACATATTTTAAAATCAAAACCCTAACCCTAATCTTTCTTAATCAACATGCCTTCATTACTAAATCATAATTAGAAATCTATGAACATAATTACAGATCCAAAACACAAACCCTAATCGAAAACCCTAGGGTTTTATTTTTTTCTTTTCGAAAAACCCTAACCCGATTATGAACAAATTTAATCACGCCACATTTAAGCTTCAATAAATCAAACCACTATTTTTCCCAGATCATATAGATTATTTAGAGTCCAAATAAAATATGTTTCATGCCCAGAAAATTTGTATTGCATATATTAGAATTTACGTATGTTTTAACCATTTAAAATCACAACGATCAATATAGGCTACAAAAATTCGAACCAACATTTTTCCAGGCTTATATGATGATCATAGAACCCATGAAAATTATGAAAGTGACCCAGAAAAATCGTATATACCAATTTGGATTTTATGTGTGTTTTAACCATTTAAATTTTGAACGCTTTATTTATCTTGCATGACCCATGTTTATCATTTTTCCTGAGTTATATACGACCTAATAATCATCAGAAAAATGCTAGTTAAATTTTAGAACGTAAGAATTAGTCGAATGGAATTAATACCTCACGGATGAACAAAACCGAACAAAACAATTACCACGATCGAATCAAGGCTTCAAAAATCCAATTCCTATTTTTCTTAGCTTCTTTACACCTCAATGAACTCCATAAAAATATTGGTTCTTGCTCAGAAAGTCGTATGGGAGGAGGAGGGATTTTAGTTGCTGACACTTTTAGGGTATCGGTATTTTTAGGGTAGAAAATAAATGGTTTGTTAAATGATGATAGAACCGACATATAGGGGGGGGGGGTTATGGGCTAGAATTTCGGAATTCTTTATGACCCATTCAATATGATTGAATTTCCTAATTATTTCCCATTTAAATTGATATTTTAGTTTTATAAGGATTTTAAATAATAATAATAATATGAACAATAAAACTTTCGGCCCATAATGTATGATCAAAGTAATTTTGTACTTTACAAATGTTAATTGTAGTAGTAGGAATTAATTTACTTCATATCTTGATCATTTCCAGAAGTTTGGGATTTATTTGGTACTTTATGAGCTTATTAATCAAATTTTAAGATTGTAGGGGCAATTTGGTCTTTTTACATGCTTTCAGATTTTTGGGTATTACAACTTCTTCCCCTCTAAAAAAATTTTCGTCCTCGAAAATGGAAGTGAAACGAAACGGAAAGCATAACGAACCGTGAACGAAAATGTGAATGACTAGTTTCTCAGGATTCTCTCTTGATAATCAAAATAGTTTCGGTTTCTTCAGAAAGGACAGACCATAATTCACAATAGATCTTCATGAACAGATTCATAAAATTTTAAACGTATATATAGCAACACATAGGTGTACTCCTTCATAGTAACAGATAGAGTTCATACAGACAGAAAACAGATTGTTTGATTACATCAGACGGCAGAAAGCTCTACCACAGAACCTAAGATTCTTATCGGGAGTACAGAGGTCAGCAAACGCGTGTCGAGTATACCAACGCATCAAATCGTATAACGGTGAAGGGAGATTTAAGCGCAAAGGCAGAGCGAATCCTAAAGTCTCAATCAGATATCAGAATTTCTAAGGTTTCTAAGGCACTCCTCCAAATATCCTATGATCACAATGAGGGTACGTCATATGACGTTAGTATTATCACGTTAGCTACTCGTCATAATACCAACATCATATGAGTATACCTTTATGATGGTCATACTTTATCTCAAGTCGTGAACAAGCATTTATCAACCACCTAACAGTCCATTCTACACCCTAGGCTTGGTCCAAATCAGTCATCACTAAGAATTTAAGAATCAGGAATACAGATCGTACAAATAACGTAACGGAATTAGTAAGCGTTAATGAAGTACGTCGTCCAAGGCATCAGGTCTTTCACAATACATCAAAATTTTCATACAAAACCGTCATCCAACATACGCAGAAAGAACACCAAACGGAAATACTAACGGAGAACCCAAATCATTCGAAGGATCTTATCATCAGGTAACGGGAGCTTAAGTGGGTTAAGCAGAAGTGAACACGCCATCAATAACTTCGATCTTCATGAAAGCAACTCATCCAACCACAAATGATCATTCCAAAATCGTCCACACGAATACCTGATTTCAAAATCTCCTCCAAGTCCGAGTAGTCTGTCTACGCTTGTCCATTTGATCATACGGTGAGAAGGGGTGATAAACTTGAGTCTGGTCCCTCAAGCCTTCGGCACTTCTTCTTGACACTGTGATGGAGTAATGTGGATTTCTGGCACGATTTTTAAATCTCTTCATCATCTAGTCTGCTTCCGCTCTCAATTCATCTTAGTATAACCAAGATGAATAGGGAAGTGAGACTGCATGTCTTCATCAGCTCCAGGCTCGCCATCTTGACTAGAATTTCTTCATCTGCATCGCTAATGTCTTCACTCTTCAGGGTAGTTGCCGTTGTTGTCAACTCCAGGTCCGGCAAGGAAAATAATAGTGATAGCCAAGGTTTAATAATAGGTAATTGTAGTAGGGAGTTCAAAATTGTTTCAAACGCCAAAGGTGAGACATAGAAGGGTAGTTGCCAATATTGGAATGCTCAGTCAACCAACTTCTTATCAGAATAGAATCGAAGTTTAACTAACCAAGGAAAGACGGATCACGAATCAAATTTTTATCATTCAAAAATGAGGGAAAACATTCTTATGCTCATGGTCACAACCACAAGGCTTCTCATAGGGATATAGATGGGTGAAACGAAATCAAATAGTGTCGGAAGATTTATAGACGTTTATCAAAGCAAAAGACAAATAACAAAATGTGTCAAGTATATCATCGTCAGGGAGGTTTTCAGAATGCCCGAAGAGGCATCAAGGTGATTAACAAAACGAACAGAGTGAAACGCGAGTCTTTATCAAAAGATTATCAAAAGGAATCTGATGATAAGGATCAAACAGTGTCGGGCAATCATTATGCACTTTCAATGCCTTCATGATTTAGTGTTTTCAAAACTTAGGTGGTGCAAAGCATAAGCCTTCACTTTCCAAAAGTGGTATCAACAGGATCTAACCAAAAGTAAAGCACGAATCAGAGTGATGCGGAAGCAATGATACTTAACCAAAAGCCTTATAGTCTACCCATTCCTCACTGGTCAAAACTTAAGTTCCTATAGGTAAATCCCAAAGCAAAACTTAAAGATTATCTTATGAGCGCCTACAGTGGAAACTAAGTGGTCCTAACTTACACAGGTCAAGGGTAAATGTATTACGAGTCGCAGCCTGTAGCTCTGATACCATAATTATAACACCCCAACCCGGCAAGGGTTAAAATATCACGATAATGGTTTCATATCAGATCAAACAAAGCATACATCTATAGTAATACAAGAAATTTCAAAGGTTACAAATGAAATACTGAAATTACAAGGTTACAAATGAAACTTCCGATAAATACTAATTCTAAAACGTAATAACTTCTAATCAAACTCTAATCCAGATGGCTATCAAGGTCTTCTAAGTTCAAGGTACTCTCCACTCATTCCCCAGCTTCCTACTAAAACCTGCCGCAGGAAAAGAAATGCGGCTGAGCTACGAGAGCTCAGTGAACAGATATAACGGAAACAAAGCAGTAATAAAGGATAATGAAATGTAAATGTAGCAAATGTTGTTAAGAGTAAAGGTATAAGTAGGACAGTAATCCACCACGAGCCCAAAACAAATCAAATCAAATATAGTAACCATAGAGGTGCGACCTCTTAAATATGTGAAGGACGTGTATTGCACACAGCATCAATCACCAAATCAAATCAAATAATAATCATGGTATATCCCTCGAAACAAAACAAATCTGGGATGCATCCATACGCCCCTGCAGACAAATCGTGGCCATATATATACTTGAGCTCATAACAGATAACAGATAAGGGACGGTGTGGAACATCACTCAACCACACTAGAGTCATGCCATTGGTGCATCAATGACATGGCCATGTTACCTTCATGGCTAGGGTCACAAATTTTGGCACGGGTATCAAACTAAGAGTCAGATATCAAATTAAATCAGAATGTCATAACAGATTGCTCATAACAGATAGTTCATAACAGATGGTTTATATCAAATATCATCAGAAGTAGTACCAAAAGTCCAAATCAGAGTTTATCAGATCAAGGTTCATATTAAATAATCAAGACAAGGTTCAGATCAAAAGTTCATTTCAAAAGTTTCTATCAAAAGTCCATTTTAAACAATCCTTTATTCATGATTTTCATAAAACGATCCTTTAAAGTGGTTTTCATAAAAATAATCTTTCAAAACGGTTTTTATAAAGATAGTCTTCAAAATATAGTTTTCATAAAAGTTAGTAACATTATATAAAAGTAATTTCGCATCATTTATAAACATCTTTTTAAAATGGTTTTTCTCAAAACATTTCCATGGTATAATTAAAAAGGTTTTCATAACATAGGTTCATAATAGAGGTCATATCAAATGGGATCAACGGAGAAGGTTCAAGCAAAGGGAATCATAGCAATGGCTTAGGGAATCCTAAACGAATCCAGAATCAATAAGTCAAAAGAGGAAAGGCACCCTTACTGAAAAAGGGCAGAATATCTGTACCTTATCGCGAATGCAAAACAAAGACAAGAACAGAAAGCACAGAAATGGATTAGGACCTCTCCTTCTTCACACCAAAAGGAGTAGAAGAGAATTACAAAGGGTTCAAGTTCAAATTACCATTTTTAGTTATCTTCCCATTTTAAGTAACTTTCTATTTTTAGCAGGTTTCCATATTTAGCAAGTTTCTATTTTTAGAAGGTTTTAAGTATTTTAACTTAGGTTAAATCATAATTAAGTATATTATGGATATAGGGAACCTTTTTAGCAAGTTCCAAAAGTCCAGGGTTGATTTTAGCAACTTTACATACTTTAGGGTCTAAAATGCAAATTCACCAAATTTAAAGGTCTAATATGAAAATATCTCATGTTACTGATTTAAATACATAATTTATTCAGAATGACACATTTGATCCCTTATGTTTCAATATTTTACAGAATTAGCCCCTTAACTTTATAAAACTTATAATTCAAACCATAATTTACTTATAATTACATATCAAGCCCATAAATACTAAAAATTACCCATTACACTCTTAATATCATTATTTATACAGAACAACTTCATGTTTCCAGAATTTACGCTTTTAACTCCTCTATTTAATTAATTTCCATATGAAAACCTTAATTTATACATAATTCCATATCTTGCATATTTTACACACAAGGACCTCATGTTATAATTTTTACACTTTGGTACTGATCTAATTAACATTATAAAAATAACCCACACATTTTAAAAATGACAAAACACCCCCTTACATTTTTATTTCCAAATCGTTACATATTTTAAAATCAAAACCCTAACCTTAATCTTTCCCAGTCAACATGCCTTCATTACTACATCATAATTAGACATCTATGAACATAATTCCATATCCAAAACACAAACCCATATCGAAAACCCTAGGGTTTTATTTTTTTCTTTTCGAAAAACCCTAAACCGATTATGAACAAATTTAATCACGCCATATTTAAGCTTCAATAAATCAAACCACTATTTTTCCCAGATCATATAGATTATGTAGAGTCGAAATAAAATATGTTTCATGCCCAGAAAATTTGTATTGCATATATTAGAATTTACGTATGTTTTAAACATTTAAAATCACAACGATCAATATAGGCTACAACAATTCGAACCAACATTTTTACAGGCTTATATGATGATCATAGAACCCATAAAAATTATGAAAGTGACCCAGAAAAATCGTATATACCAATTTGGATTTTATGTGTGTTTTAACCATTTAAATTTCGAACGCTTTATTTATCTTGCATGACCCATGTTTATCATTTTTCCTGAGTTATATACGACCTACTAATCATCAAAAAAATGCTAGATAAATTTTAGAACGTAAGAATTAGTCGAATGGAATTAATACCTCAGGGATGAACAAAACCGAACAAAACAATTACCACGATCGAATCAAGGCTTCAACAATCCAATTCCTATTTTTCTTAGCTTCTTTACACATCAATGAACTCCAGAAAAATATTGGTTCTTGCTCAGAAATTCATATGGGAGGAGGAGGGATTTTAGTTGCTGACACTTTTAGGGTATCGGTATTTTTAGGGTAGAAAATAAATGGTTTGTTAAATGATGATAGAACCGACATATAGGGGGGGGGGGGTTATGGGCTGGAATTTTGGAATTCTTAATGACCCATTCAATTTGATTGAATTTCCTAATTATTTCCCATTTAAATTGATATTTTAGTTTTATAAGGATTTTAAATAATAATAATAATATGAACAATAAAACTTTCGGCCCATAATGTATGATCAAAGTAATTTTGTACTTTACAAATGTTAATTGTAGTAGTAGGAAATAATTTACTTCATATCTTGATCATTTCCAGAAGTTTGGGATTTATTTGATACTTTATGAGCTTATTAATCAAATTTTAAGATTATAGGGGCAATTTGGTCGTTTTACATGTTTTCAGATTTTTGGGTATTACACGATCACTCTAAGAACCCTAGATCTTTTTCTGATTCTAAACACTTTGTTTGCTCGACTTGTCAGAAATGTGTTTTTAATGCAACCCATAATGATTGTATAACAAAATTCCTGAAGGAAGTGAATGCATGTCCCAAGGTTCCCTCCTCTAAGACTAGAAACAACAACAAGCCCGTAGAACCAAAGAGGTGTATGCAGAAACCTGATAGGCCGGTTGCCCTAGGAAAATGGTTTTCTCTCAAAAAGTCTGTCACTGTGCATGAGAAACCAAACACTCCTAGATCTTGCCTTAGGTGGATACCGACGGGTAGAACTTTTAAGATTGTTGGTCTTAGATGGATACCTATTCGAAAGATGTTCACTAAGTGCGAAACCGAGGTTGACAGTGAAACCCCAAATGGTCTAAATGCTGATATCACTAACCCATATAAATGCAAACAAACTCTTAATGTCAATGCAGGAAGTCTTTACTTAAGTGCAGGTACATCATTCAGGCCTTGTATTAAGGAAAGACTCAGAGTTTGGGTGCCGAAAAGAGTGATATCACATGATGCAGGGGTTAAAACAATTCAAGCTTGATGAACATCAACGATAATGACGTATGTACACATCAGTGCAGGCCTCGCTCTTCATCATTATGATGTTTGTACACATCAGTGCAGGCCTCGGTCTTCATCATCATGACGTCTGTTCAAATCAGTTCAGGCCTCGTTCTTCAACGCCAATGATGTTTGAACACTTCAGTTCAAGCCTCGGGCCTCAATGTCAACGTCATGGCGTCTGCTGACATCTCTTCAGGCCCCGTTCGTCAAAGAAAAGAAAGGTGTACGCTTAAGTGCGCTTTATCTTTGGAAGAAGAGAAATCTTATTGTTTATGGCCATTCTCATCAACAAGTTTCATGCTCTTCTCGTGCCCATTTAGTCTTCAAGTGGATCTACGCACATTGGAGTATATTCATATTCACCTGGTCTATCATAAATGGCAGTTGGTCGTCATTTGCAATTTTTGAGGGGGAGAAAGGTGAATAAACTACATGGTGATTGAGACTTGAGAAATGGTCATACAACCCTCCTTGTTTCTGACTATTCTCATCAAAAGGCTTCATACTTGCTCCATGCTCATTCAGATATCAAGTGGGTCTACTTCCATCCGATTGGACGTTTATTCACTCAATCAAAAATGGCAACTTCAAATGCAATTTTTGAGGGGGAGAAGTGTGAGCAGTGGATCAACCTCACATGCACTTGTTCAATCAAAAATAGCATCCTCGTATGCAATATTTGAAGGGGAGAAGTGTGAATAGTGGATCAATCTCATATGCACTTGTTCAATCAAAGATGGCATCCTCGTATGCAATCTTTGAGGGGGAGAAGTGTGAACAAGTGATTCAATGTACATTTGGTTGTTGGTTCACTCACTTGTGTTGGGCATCTAATTGTGACCATGGAGTTGATCAGGTATCACTTATTCGAGATTGAAGTTGACTTCCTCAAAGGTGTGATCTTATCCTATCTTGAAGTCGGGGTTGGTTGGATGCATGACTTCCTATGATAACTTGCTCGTGCTCAAGATTCAAGTTGAAGACTTAGTTTATCTAGTTACCAGCAGTCGGGGTAACTATCACTTAAAGGAGTTACGTTGTAGTACTCAGTGTCACACGCCGCCGATGACGTTGTGGATAATCGCAAGAGGTGTTAATGTCTCATACTTTGGTTGAGTATTGAGTACTTAGAGATTTGCTTGGAAGCATTAATTCTCTACACCGTTCTTCCAACAGTAGTGCAAGTTTAAGTCACAAGAACGGGGAATTCCACTTCAGTGTCAAGTTTGGTATATCGGGTTTGTTCCATCAGTCATCTCGTCAAAAAGCCTACTTAAGGGTTGGTAAAGAAAGTCAGAGTGCGTTTCGGTAGCTGTTGATTCTCACAGAATACATTTGAGTCGACTTTGTCCTTCTCACAAGATCTCAAGAATATGTGCGTAAAATGTGTTGCTGATTCTGAGGTGTCAAAACCAGCAAGGGGGAAGGAGACATACATCTGAATGCACAACGAGTACACGTGATGGACTTCATACTTATTCTCAATTGGAGATTATTCCGGGAAGACAAATGTCATAACCGCAGAGAAAATCAGTGTTCTAACTCGTTCCTTATGGTGTATCACTCCAACTACGTGGGGGAAGAGAAAGTCAGTTTCTGATGATAAAAGAGGTACACAATAGTATGATGGTTCCTATGGTTAGTCGGTGATGAACTCAAATAAGTACATTTTATTATCATCATTTATCCTATTTATTTGACTTGTTTTATTATATTATATATGAGAATCGATACATTAATGTTTACTTTAGTAATTCTCAGGTAAAAACAAGCATTATGTGAAACTTGGCGATTTTGGACTAATTATGGAGCAAAACAAGCGAGATGTCAAAAGTCTACTGAAATCCAGAAGATGCTCCGTATCTCACTCAACAGATACGACGCAATATCATACTTAGATGAACTCGAAGACCATTGCCTGACTTTGAAGAATGCGCCGCATGCAATTCTGTCATGCGTCGCATATGAAACTTTGGTCAAAGAAGAAGATCAAGCTCGTTCTACTGCAGATACGCCGCAATATACTTCTAACATACGGTGTATCACTATCAAGATTTCACCAGTTACAATCCAAGACAGCTAAAGTACATGCGCCGCATACAAAGATCAAGTTACGCCGCATCTGAAGACGGTGTACGAATATTCCTGAATATATTAATCTTGGACCCCACGCGAAGTTAAATCAATGCGCCGCATCTATCAACTCAATGCGCCGCATCGATCCCTCAGACAGAAACTATAAATACCCCAAGGCCAGACGAATTTAAGAGAGTTTTTAGAGCTGAGACCTTTTGTATAACCCTAGATCTGAATTCAAACGACCAAGCAGCACAAGACACACCTCAAACAAAGATACAAGAGCTGTAAGAAGGTCCTGCATGTATTCAATTCATTAAGTAGTTTTGTTTTATTGTTTTAGTACGCTTTAATTCATCAGGATTGATGGGCTTGTGTCATGTGACTACGGAAGATCATGCACTCCCCTTAATATTGCTTTCCCATTAATTAAAGTTTATATGTTGATGTCTTTGGTGACTTTTATTAGTGCATTGATAACCTCTGTGTCTAGCTGAGTCTTGCTTGGGTCGGCATGCCCTTTCCTCGCCTATTTATTCTAGCGTCTCTAGAAAAGTAGGATAGACATAAGTAATCATTAAGGGTTTACTCGCCGATAAGATTAGCGCCAACGAGAAAGGTTTAATTATATACACTTCATATAAAACTAGCAATAAAACAAGTGACAAGCTATTTAATTATCAGGACAGGTCTTCTTATTGTCTCGAGTATCTATCTGTGTACGTGTGTGCTAATCGCTGATTCGTGCTCATTAGTTTAGTTTTCTATTTAATTATAACCAAACTGTGCCAGTCTCTCAGGCTGAACCCCCTTGCGTTAGATTATGTTGTATAACTAACTTAGGATATTAAAATACTGATTAGAATAACTAGATAATATGTTCCACTCTTAGTGATCGACACTCTGCTTACCATTATATTCATACTGACCGGGTACACTGCTCGTTAAGTGTGTGTGTTATTGATAAGTCGGCTAAATATAAATTTAAAACTTGAGTAGGCATTAATACTGCTAAACCGCAACGACACATCACGCGCATCAAGTTTTTGGCACCGCTGCCGGGGAGTGAATTGTTATTATCTGTTAATTTGATTATGTATTTTAATTAGGTTTTTTTCTTTTTAGTTTTTTTTTAGATTCTAACCGCTAACCCTGTTGTATATTAGATAGATTGCATTCATTGTATAAATTGCATATTTGCTGTTTTTGTGTGTTTTTGTTTTCTGTAACTTTTGTTTCTTTTTGTTTGTTTTTATTTTTGTTTTTCTTTTTTCTTTATTTTTCTGCATTCTGCTGTCGTTGTATTGTGCTGATACAAACGATACGGCGCATCTGTTTTCACATATACGGCGTATTGCGTTTAATTTTTATAAAATACAACGCGTTTAATAAATTCGAGTACGACGCATCTTTCCCCAAGATACGGCGTATTCTGTTTTTAATAAGAAATTTTTCTAAACGCTAACGCCATACGACGCATCTATTTTAACAGATACGGCGTATTTTCTATTTAAATTAAAAACAATTTTTCGAATTATTAAACAGAAGCGACGCATCGATCTTTATCGATACGGCGCATCTACTAAATCAAAAATCTTGTATTTTGAAACATAACGAAAATACGGCGCATTAGCTTTTGTTAATACGACGCATTTAATTTTAATAAATATAATCGATTTTTGATAATTTAAACTGGATACGGCGCATTCTAATTCATAAGTGGTGTATCTGTTTTCTAAATAAAAGTCTGATTAAATTTTAACGTAATAAGATACGGCGTATCCAACTTTCTGGATACGGCGCATCGTTCGCAGATATCAGCCATTTTTATTCTTTATATTCGTTTCTAAATTCATTAATTTCTCTTCTAGAGAACAGATCCTTCTGACGATTTTACCTATGATGACAGGTTTTGCTATGGAAGATATGTCAATGAACGGATATCTTACTAAGGAACTTATGAAAGATAAGCACAATGAAAAGTCCCGCACCAAAAAGCCGTTAATTCTGGAAAGTGATGACGAGTGTGATAACTATGAAGTTAGCTTGAGCAAGTTCCCAGCATTAAGCATTACTAAAAGCTCAGAATTGGAAAAGGAACTCTTGCTTTCGGATTCATTCGAAAACTTCGATGCTATTCCTTGCAACTTACCTACGATCGATGCTTTACTCAAATCCGTATCTCAAACCAACATGCCCTTCTACTCAGTGGAAGTTTATGAAGATGTCAACTTCAATGTACTCACGATTGACGCCGATTATTTTCTTGGGAAACTCCTCTTGAAGCTACTTATATGGTATTCAAACGCTTATGCAATATTGAAGATGGAATATTCTCTTATGATTTACTAATGAGCTACACTGAAGATGAATTGTTACTCTTATGGCCTATCATTGAATCTAAAGGATTAACTTGGACGACTATCGAAGAAAAATTTGGGAAATTCCAAATTGAATACATGAACTCAGCAAATGCAGTCAACAAATCGAGCAACAAAAGCTATGGTAGAGGAAATATCCAACCTATACAAACTTCTTATATGCCTTATTCCGAACAGTATTGGGGATTAGATAAAAGCAATCTGGATGATGAAAGAATTCATGCGGAATCAGAGATACTGTTTCATAAAAAGTTGGTAAAGTTGATGGATATCTCTTTAGAAGAATGGCTTGAACTTAAATACGGTGATCCCAAATTTGCTCCTACGAATGAAGTCAAACGGATTGTGACCTCATGGTTGACACGAAGTTTTAAAGAACAATTTAATGAGTTCATGGAGATAAGGAGGAAAATGATTGGTAATACTAGCTTTGACGTTAACTACGATCCTAACAATGCTGATTTTTCAGATTGGTTAGCTAGTAAGTTCAATAACCATAAGATCATGGACCGAGCTACTAAAGATGTGTTATGGATATATTGGATGAGAGGGGAAGATGAGGAAGTAGAAAGCAACAATGGATCATCACATGACGATTCAACGATCGAGGAAGGCATTGAAGAATTGTTCAGCATAGACATTGATGTGTTCAATTATGAGACACCCTTGTGCAAACAATTCAAAGAATTTAATTACCTTCTTCAAATCGACACTGATGTGCTAACTGGAGATCTACCAGGATTCAAAACTTATGATGAGTTCATAAACACCTGGTACTACGAATGGAATGACCAGATACTATGGGTTTGGGATAAACCATGGGAATTTGGGCATATTAATCACACTTGTAAACCTTTCCGTTTCAAGGATGGAAGTAGTGAATGGCCAACCTGTGATTGGAAGAATGATGGAACCTGCAATGGGGGAAGTATAATTGGAATGAAACGAGTTGGAAATGATGTATACTTTAAAGACTATGATTGGTATGGAAAAGTTGAAGACTCCCCACGTAGAGCAGGGGCTTTGCAAGAAAAAGGTAGAATCAAATACTTAAAAGAACTAAAGGGAGCATCGAATACTACTTTCTGGGAATGGGTGCATAGAAAATGTGTTGATTACACAAGGCTTAATCGACGCTTACAATGGGAATTGAAAAGAAAGTGGGACGAGACTCAAGATTATTATCAATCCATTAGCTTGGTTAGTTATTATCCCTATGATAATAACGATGAGTCACGAGGAAAATTAATTGATGAACTTGATGACTATTTGAATGAGGATCCTTATTTCAAGTTTATTGATAAAGACGAAGAAGAATTCATCGAGAGAAAATGTCGACTACTTGGGATCACTTATAATAACCAACCCATGATAATTTCTGAAAAATTTGAAGTCATCAAATACTCTTTGGGACCATATGAGGAATATGTTGCGACCAAGACCAAAGAATATATTAGATTAAGTCGAACGGAAGAAAATGTTGCGGAGCTATACGGTAACATCTTTCGGATGAAAGAAGAAGGATGGCACGTAACAAGAACGAATTAAGGAGCTGAACGTGAGTCTAACTTGAAGACTCTGGAATAAAGACAAGTGCTGACCGGGAGAAAACCCGAAGGAAAAAATTTTACTTTTTTGTTCTGTTTCGAGTCTGTCAGACCTGCAGAATATGCGGCGCATCTCCATCATAAGATGCAACGCATCACCTGCACTGGTCATATCTTATTTCATTTTCTGCATTTTTTATTTTTGACTTTAAAACTTTCTGTCAGTTTATTTAATGCGGCGCGTCCCTGGTTAAGGATGCGACACATCTTTTATTCTGATTCGTATTTATTCCAAGCTCGATACGGCGTATCTTCTTCCATAAGATACGGCGTATCGACTGACCTGATGATTTACAGTTTAATTTTTTAGGTTTTATTTTTACTAACTACTAATGTATTATGCAAGTTTGAACCTTCTTAACTCAGGTGTGTTAAAGTCTAAATGGTATTATAGATTCCTGCATTTTTGTGGATACATCATTTATGAAGCTTAAACGTTCTCATCCACAAGAAAGTTGATTTTTGCTCTTATACGAATAATGGAGGATCATACCGAGCAAATCTCAGGGGAGTTTTTCTGTTCTAATTCTTTTATTTTCCAGTTTTTAACCTTTGACACAAACAACGAGGACGTTGTTTAACTTAAGTGGGGGGATGGAGAATTAGAACACTTACTTGTCCTAAACTTTTTCAAAATATGCTTAAAATGCGCTTAATATATCAAAATAAATTTTTTTTTTTAGCATGTTTTTGTTTAAAGTCTAAATTACATAACCGCACACATAACTCTATTCTTTCAAAAATATTAAAACTTTAGTGTGCCGGTGACTTGTAAACTTTAGAACTTGGCTTGTATACTATTCGAGACCACCATAATGAGTATTATCTATATAATTGGAGTGACTTGTCTAAATTGGTAAATTTCTAGGATTACACCCAAATAGCCTTTATATGTTATGTGATATTCACTAACTACACTGGTTAGTTAACCCCCGTATAAACCCTTTGTTTACTCTCACTTTTAGAGTAAGATACCCCTAGAAAAACCCTCAGAGCCATTCCTTTCGTTTCTTACACCTTTGTTATAATGTTTCGATACACCCTTACACCTTAGCCTACCCTGTAGATTAAAATCCGTGGTTAATTGCTTTAGGAAAAGTGTGTTTCCTTACATTACCTGTGTTCGTGTGTGTAATTCATTATCTTTGGTTAGGTCGGGAAATTGCACAATGCAATTGGTATGAAAGTAAATATTGTATAACTTTTAGTTTATTTTTCGTGTGTTTGCTACTTTCACTATTACAGTTATTTCTGAAAGTATGAAGAGTATGGAAAAATTATCCGGAAAAATAGTGATAGAAAAGTTGTGAAATTTTACACATATATGTTGATGTCAAAAAAAAAAAAAAAAAAAAAAAAAAAAAAAAAAGAAAAAGAAAAAGAAAAAGGAAAAGTTGGAAGTTTGTTTTAACCAACTTATGTAAAGTTTTGTATTAAGTGGGAGATATCACCACTATTTGTTGTTGTATATTATATTTATGGATTAAATGGGAGTTGGCCGTTATGGGAACGCCAACTAAGGTTATTCTTTGATTGAGATTTTGTTGAGTATAATTCGTGTCTACCTAAAGCGTGTGTTTCAAGTGTTAAAGCGTGAGTTATTCAATGATATGAGTCTTATTCATGGGATGGTTGGGAAAGTGATTAACCACACTTAGGTTTTTAATTTATCTGTTTTGTTTATTTTTCATTTCACACCAATTTGTATCCCAAATATTATCCATACCCTATATCATTCTTCATCCAAACCTTTGATTTATTGAGATTAGGGATTTGAGCAATCTTAAGTATCGTAGTCGTGGATTCGGCTACTTATTTATGATTTTGTCGCCCTTTTGGATATAATATTATTGGTGAAGATTACTTGGTCCTATCTTTAGCCCATTCGAGTTAAGGAATTGAGCAATTGGAAGTATCGTGGTCGTGGATTCGATCATGTATTTGTAATTTTGTCGCCTTTTCTGGAATATGAGATCGATAGAGATTAAAAAGGATGATCAACCCTTAACCAACAAACCCTTTTTACCGCTTTAGACTTGTTACTCCTTGGCTTTAGTGGGGGAGATGCGTATACTTGCCAAGCCTATGATAGAATATTCGTCACGACTAAGCAACTAAACGATTTAGAATTGTTTTACATTAAATTTTTTTTTCTTTTCTACTTCGTTAAGTGTTTGGTTGTGTGATTATGACAAAACGAATACGTGCTTAAATATAAAAATAAATCCTAATATCTTTTAGGATACATTTTCATACGATTAATTCTAAGGTTTACTTGGGGACAAGTAAAGTTCAAGTGGGGGGATATTTGATGAACTCAAATAAGTACATTTTATTATCATCATTTATCCTATTTATTTGACTTGTTTTATTATATTATATATGAGAATCGATACATTAATGTTTACTTTAGTAATTCTCAGGTAAAAACAAGCATTATGTGAAACTTGGCGATTTTGGACTAATTATGGAGCAAAACAAGCGAGATGTCAAAAGTCTACTGAAATCCAGAAGATGCTCCGTATCTCACTCAACATATACGACGCAATATCATACTTAGATGAATTCGAAGACCATTGCCTGACTTTGAAGAATGCGCCGCATGCAATTCTGTCATGCGTCGCATATGAAACTTTGGTCAAAGAAGAAGATCATGCTCGTTCTACTCCAGATACGCCGCAATATACTTCCAACATACAGCGTATCACTATCAAGATTTCACTAGTTACAATCCAAGACAGCTAAAGTACATGCGCCGCATACAAAGATCAAGTTACGCTGCATCTGAAGACGGTGTACGAATATTCCTGAATATATTAATCTTGGACCCCACGCGAAGTTAAGTCAATGTGCCGCATCTATCAACTCAATGCGCCGCATCGATCCCTCAGACAGAAACTATAAATACCCCAAGGCCAGACGAATTTCAGAGATTTTTAGAGCTGAGACCTTTTGTATATCCCTAGAGCCGAATTCAGACGACCAAGCAGCACAAGACATACCTCAAACAAAGATACAAGAGCTGTAAGAAGGTCCTGCATGTATTCAATTCATTAAGTAGTTTTTTTTATTGTTTTAGTACGCTTTAATTCATCAGGATTGATGGGCTTGTGTCATGTGGCTACGGAAGATCATGCACTCCCCTTAATATTGCTTTCCCATTAATTAAAGTTTATATGTTGATGTCTTTAGTGACTTTTATTAGTGCATTGATAACCTCTGTGTCTAGCTGAGTCTTGCTTGGGTCGCCATGCCCCTTCCTCGCCTATTTATTCTAGCATCTCTAGAAAAGTAGGATAGACATAAGTAATCATTAAGGGTTTACTCGCCGATAAGATTAGAGCCAACGAGAAAGGTTTAATTATATACACTTCATATAAAACTAGCAATAAAACAAGTGACAAGCTATTTAATTATCAGGACAGGTCTTCTTATTGTCTCGAGCATCTATCTGTGTACGTGTGTGCTAATCGTTGATTCGTGCTCATTAGTTTAGTTTTCTATTTAATTATAACCAAACTGTGCCAGTCTCTCAGGCTGAACCCCCTTGCGTTAGATTAGGTTGTATAACTAACTTAGGATATTAAAATACTGATTAGAATAACTAGATAATACGTTCCACTCTTAGTGATCGACACTCTGCTTACCATTATATTCATACTGACCGGGTACACTGCTCGTTAAGTGTGTGTGTTATTGATATGTTGGCTAAATATAAATTTAAAACTTGAGTAGGCATTAATACTACTAAACCGCAACGACACATCACGCGCATCAGTCAGTATCCTACTGAAGGAAATGTGTACATCCGGGATTCAGTTGCTGTTATGGTAATGTCTTGGTGTTATCATGCCGACTACATATGGGATAAATTGCTTACACATGGGACTTAGTTGAATTTGGTGTAACAATTCTCATCTGCATGTTCCTGAAGGGAGAAAAGGGGATTTCCGGGTCTTAATTGATCTTGATGTTACGTTTTCGACTTTATTAACGGGATTGAGTGTGTACTTCGGGTTTTTGGGCTTCATATAATGAGACTGGCGGCATCACTTCAACTACTTGGGGGAAGTGGTCTCTGGATACTGTTGGTATGTGTTACTTCAGGCTTCAGCAGGAAGAAATGTGAGAAGTATTATTCAAGTGTGAGATGATACATAGCTGATTTATTTCATGGTCCCCCGACTGGAGAATCACGATGGTTATTCTTAAAAGGAGCAGCAATATTCGATATTCGATGTGGTTTGCTACGGTTTCCGCCGTACACTTACCTTATGTAAGCTTGAAAGAGAGCTTGGAATCTGCTCAAAAGGAAGATTGTCGGTTTAGGGGGAAGCCATCAAAGCTTCACATTGAGAAGGCTCAAGTTCAGTCGATTATTCGGGAGCCTTGAAAGCTTTGGTGGTGAAAGTTTAAGAGATGTTGACTACTGACTTCTTCAACATACTGAACGTATCCTTATTTCGGTATTCATGTCAACATTGTCTTAAATTGAATTATATACTTTATACATATCTTATACCATACTGTATATAGAAAATTATAAAACCAGATATTTGTAAATAGAGAAACTTAAACCCAGAAAAACCATAAAAAATAAAAAAATTAGAAAATTCCAAAAATAGTTTCATCTAGGCATGTCTTCTGTTTATCGATAACATTTACGGACCTAGAAATGTCATTCAATAATGGCACGGGTCTTTAAATGAAGCTCGAGCAGAAGTTCTATTAACAAGTTAAAACATGTCTAAATGGCTTGCTATTACTTCAGATAGCAACCCGCGCTTCAAAATGGGGAAAGCACGTCGGGTGATGTTCACCTGGGCATGGATTACTTTATATCCATGTTTCTTCGATCTGATGTACGTTTCAGTGCATCATTTCTTGAAAAAGAAGAGAAGTCTTCTTTGCATACAAATAGTTTTCATTCTATGATTCTTCTGAAAATTATTTGTGAGACACTTGGTGAATATGTGTTGTATGAAATTTGTTTAAACTTGGATTATGCATAAAATTTGTCACTCAATCAACGACTACAAATCTTTAACTAGAATACGAGTCATTGATTGAGGGGGAGAGTGAATTCAAATTTTATATCATCAAACGGGTTTCTTGGTTAACTCATACTTGGTAGAAATGGTTTTGTAGTTAATGGGGTATTAGTTGAAGAGGATCTTGCTAAAATTTTATATCAAATGGCCAAATGTGATAGTTGCTAGAAAGTTTAGGACATTATGTGCAATTTGCTTATAGTTTCCTTGCTTTATATATCTAGAAGGTTCATTTGTGTTACTATGGTATCCTTGTTTAATCCCCTAAATACTTTAAGACTCAAAACCTAAAATAAGTAAGAAAACCAGTTGTGTTTGATGTTCTTGAATACTCCTATGACATTTGTATGATCTGAATGAATGAGTTTCAAATGTTGTTTGATTCTTGTTAGTCGATTGCTGCTTAATTGTTGTTGATATTGTGCATATGTTCTCAGGATTCGCTTAGGTATATAGTTATCATGTTAGAATCATGTTCCAAAGATCCTGAGTTGAATATTGAAATCTGTGTGAATTGCCATGTTCATGAGTGCTTAGTGCTCTTCATGCTAGATAGTGGTTTGATGTATTTCCTGATTGTGGTTTGATTATGAGATGAACTTGGTATTATGAGTTGGCAAGATGCTATGTGGTAGCCATTAATGAATAGTGTATATGTATGCATGCATATCTTTGTGGATATTCTTATACAGATTCCATAGCCAAAATGAATGCGCCAGTTCCCATTCTAACCATTTGATCAGACGTTCAAACTCTATTGATTGGCTCAGAATTCACCACGACAACAACATCGGCAGCAACAACAACAACAACACTGTCATCACCACCACCACCTTCAGTGAAAGAAGGCAATATTTATTCCGATCTCGCGTAGTGGGGATCTACAATACTTGGACGTTCTTGTTGGTGGATGGATAATTGATGTTGACCAATGACTCCCTCAGAGAAGCGGATGATCACATCGTCTGCGCAAAAAGGTCAATATCATTTGTGTCATAACAATCAATTTGTGCAAAATAAGAAGTAGTGAATCTCCCTCTTAGATTAAGGGGGAGCATAGTATGTTCCATCATCAGAGTACATTAAAATTGGACACATTTTCTCCCACATTTTCTAACTTATTTAAATCAATTGGGATCACAAATCTCAAAAGGTTTGAAATTTTTGATCGGGGGAGAGAATGTGATTTAAATATGAAACCTGATTAAAATGTGATGTTTTGGACTTAAGTGTGAGCTCTCCCATATGTGCTAAACTCCTTCGTATATCGATGCACATATTAAGGGGGAGCGAACGGACAAAAAGGATTTGGCATAGCATGAGATCGTGACTCAGACATAACCAATGAATTGACGAAACCTATATTGTCATTGATCGAAAGGACATATCCTGGCCGGGTAATAATTTCAAGCTGGTCTAACCAGTGATGTAAGTGTGTCTCGAAAAGGATGTGTCTGAGTAGAGTGTACCGTTTCGAGAAACTTTCTGTGGACTTGACCAGGCCGGGTAATAATTTCAAGCTGGTCTAACCAGTGATGTAAGCATGTCTCGAATCGATCATGTTCACTGAAAATTGATCAATTCAAAAACTGCGAGCTCTACCTATCATGTGCAAATTTATAAAACAATCACTCGAGCACATGTTGAGGGGGAGCATTTGAAAAAATATAAAACTCTCAAGTGTTTGCAAAAATGTGTTTCAGAATCATGAACACTTTGAGAGATTTTTCAAGGATTTGGTTTATGGCAATTGTGGAAGAACACCAAAGACCGACCATTTTATTAATGTATGGAGTTATAAGGATGGTAAGGTGAGGTACAAGTTCCCACGATCCCGCCAGAGACGGAGGGATCTACCCAGGGACAATCCACTAGTTAGTGTAGAAGTCCTTAGGTATGATTAAAAAGGAGAAAAGTGGATAAGGGAAGAGTACCGACTGAGATGGAGCTAGTACTGGAACAAACCCAACAAGGTACTAGTAATGAAGTCTCGGTAAGCACTGAAGGGGTTGAAGAATGAAAAAGAAATGTAAAGATAAAGGGTGAAAAGAAAGAAGCCTGATGTGCGTGGTTTTGTAACCTTACAACAGGTTTTACCTCTCGAGGGATCCCAAGAGGCTTACAACCCCACCAGGCAGTGTACCTGACCGATGTAGTATAGTGTAGTGGTAAGTACGGGGGGATTGATCGTTCTCCACAGGGAATAGTGTTCGTTAGGTATGAAAGGCTACTCTAATTAGGTCTAAGGGTTGAGGAAGATTCTTTTTATGTTTTTATATTTTTATGAAAGCAAGTAAAATCTCGGGTTTGAAGGAGTGGGCGGAATTAGTTGCTAGTCAACTAACCCAAATGACTACGAATGCAAATAAAATAAAATAACAAAAATGAAATGTGGTGAGAAACTTATGTGTAGAGAAATGTGTTTACTTAGATTTCCTTACTCCCTAACTATCTTTTACCGGTTAATTAGTGTGTATTAGTCGCGTGGATGACGGGTGTATTCCTTAATACCATTCGTGGGGTGGCGTACTTACTTCCCCAACTCTACAAGCTCCTACTTCACTCCTATGTCGAGCCGGCTAGGAAGCTCCTAACATGGGATCACTAGAATTCGCTTGTGCATTAAATACAACCATAAAAACCTTTAGTACGCGTTTGGTTCCTGTTTCTTAAGACGTTCAAGCAAGTTACCGAATAGGAAGTTAGCCAGTTTTCTTAAGCCTAACATAGATAAACAATCATCCAATACAACTAACAACACACTAACAACCAATAATCAATAGCTAAGTTTCATTAGATCTAAGCAAACACAAGATAAAATTAGCCTAACATGTTAAACAAAAGACAAGCATAAGATAGAATCAAACAACACATAGACATATTGAATGATTAATTGATAACTTATCTTTCAATGAAACATGGAAGATCTCAAGGCAAGAAGCCCTGAAAAAGTAGCTAAAATCGTCTTAGGGTTTTATCCCAAAATTCCACACACTAAGCTCTACCCAATGACAAAAAATTAGAAAACTATATATAGATTTTTGGATCTGACGGCGTCACCTTATGCATTGTGACGCCGTCACCTCGCCGCTTTTAGGGTTCCCGGGTGACCTTCTTGACGCCGTCCCTCTTTAGCTCTTCAAAAATCCATTCTGGCTTATCAAGGCTTGACGCCGTCGGATCATGAACGTGACGCCGTCCCCTTATGATTTAAGCCGTGACGCCCTTGATTTAGTTAAAGCGTGACGCCGTCAGAATTCTCATGCTAACTCACTGGCCCGTCATGAGTAAATTTCACATCCAACTTTTCTTGCCAAGGCATGACGCCGTCCCATGTTAATTGTGACGCCGTCAAGAGTAACTTTTAGCCGATTCTTGAGACTTTGTCGTTTTCTTCACTTTAATGCTCCAAAAACGTCCAAAATACCTCCTTTTCCAGATTTCTCCTCAAAAGTACCTAAAATGATAAAAGGAACGATTTAGGGCAATATTTGATCAAATAAATACGATTTCGGGCTTAAATGACCCCTTAAAAGCGGTACACTTTTCGCCTCATCAAATACCCTTACACTTGAGATTTGCTTGTCCTCAAGCAAATGCGCTTTTATTCTAATCAAAATACAAGTTAGGGGTCATTTAATGCTAACATAAAAGTAATTACAACAAATAATCGTTCCACTTCAATCATAATAAGCACGGAGATTACATACTAGCACCTCACAAGTAGTGTTTAGATACTCACATCTCTCAAGTGTCATCAAAATAAATCTCATAAATGAAAACGGATAATATCTCTCACTACCTGTCATAGCAAATAGATTACCATAGGCTTGGGAAAGGATCGAAAACCTCCTCCACTAGGCGTAAGCACCTAAGATAAACTATCAAAGAGGGCTTTTAAATGGGTTATAATGTTAGGTGTAGGGAAAAGGAAAACACGGTTTTGTTGGATAAAGGATGTTTTACTGGTGGCTAGTTAAAGATCTTGATCAATTACATGTACTATACAATGTTGCTAAGCCAAGACTCGACTCGATCTTAAGCTAAAAACGAAATAACAAAAACATAAAATAAACATGAAATGAAACGGGATGGTAGTCCGTATGTTTTTTTCTACTTTTCTTTTTCTCATTTTTTTGTATTTTTTCTTGATTTTTTCGATTTTTTTTTTTTTTTTTTTTTTTTTTTTTTTTTTTTTTTTGCATACACTCTTGCCCTACCATCCAAAATAATACATCATAGGGGCATTGCATTCCCCTTACACTTGAATTTTTACATAACTTTACAAATACTAATCTAATGACTCGAATTAAGATAATTGAAACACTTGGAGTACTTTTAAAATATTTAGCACATATGGGGGTAATAAATGATGTTCTTCCCCATTACTCCATTACACTAGTACTTTACCCATGAGTCCCAATCGTCCCAAAACAATATGTACAAGGATATGACTCGACTTAGCAACCATGTAATCAACTAGATAATTAACTTGGGTTTAAACAAATATTGTAACAATAATGCACTAAAGATGAGTGCATACAAGGTAGGCTAAGGCGATTTGGGTGTACATTTAGTGGGGTGTAACAAATTCTTCCTTTAAGTAAGATGCTTAAAGGTCGAAACGAAAAGATAGGCTCTGAGGGGTGTACTAGGGGTATCGTGTACTAAAAATGAGTACAACGCAAAGGGGTGTGGGGGAATTACTTGACCAATGTAGCCAATGTAATTATAACAAAAACACAGGTGTAAAACAATGGGTTAATCCTAATGCCTCTTATCATGTAGTAAATCTAACTACACGAATGTAGTCTCACTTGTGGCCTCGGAATGGTCCTAACGCAAGTTCTAGAATCTAAGTGCTACCGGTACACACATCATAGCATAAATG
This sequence comes from Artemisia tridentata subsp. tridentata, assembly GCA_021014915.2. NCBI lineage: Eukaryota > Viridiplantae > Streptophyta > Magnoliopsida > Asterales > Asteraceae > Artemisia > Artemisia tridentata. Next base: position 273,007,015 of record CP139507.1, on the reverse strand, counting down.
CTTTTCCTACCAATTCTAGGGGCGAACCTCACATATTTGGGGTGGAAAATTTTTTAGTGGTACGGTTTTTTGTGCTAGTCATATAACTCCTATCCGTGAGACGCTCATTAAGATCAAAGTTTCACTCCTATATGTTGTAAAAAATTTTAAATTTGGCACTAAAATTGCCCTAATCAAGTATTTCTCTCAGTTTTATTACACATCTATTATTAAACAAACAAAAATCAAGCGTAATTGTATTCTCTAAAATCGTACTTTTACCCTCCCCTTACACTTAAGATGAACATTGTCCCCAATGTTCAAATAACAAGAGGTAAAAGCATAAAGTAAAAGAATGAAATCAAATACTCCCCTGATTCGCTCGTTGGATAGTGAAATCACACGGTTAAATCTTCCTCCAAAGAGAATGTTGAAGCTCCATGACTAATGCATCGCCATAAGCTTGATTCAAAACATTTCCTTGTCCAAAATAACCTGTTAAACCTGAGAAAACAAACACGAAAACCTGCATAACATCGGCGGGATAAAATCTATATATAAGGATATAATGCTTGTGGAATGATAATTTTGCAGATTCCTGGAGATTATAAGTTGGAGATTTAAATAAAAACTTTTCTAAAAACAAAACTTTCAAAAATTTCTGGAAATTAAATCTGACGCCGTCAGGTTATAACCCCTGACGCCGTCAGAAATGACCTGACAAAAATTTTCATTTTAAGTTTCCGGAAAATTTCTGGAAAAACCTTTACCTTACTTCCTGGAAATCCTGCAAAACATCATTATGACTCGATACAAGCATTTGACTCAAACAAACACAAATATGTATGTTAATTTATTATTATTATGATTCATGTTAATTTGTGTTCTAATAAACCGATTTGGATTTCCCTTACACTTATCTTTTGCAAAATACCTTTATATGTAGTTAAGACGAAGTTAAAAACAACATAAAGCATTTTCACAAATTACTTTTGAACATGAATCAATAATGATAAAAATTACACACACATACGGAAACAAATAAAATCAAACAAACAAATAACCAAACACACAAAGCAAATAAAACAAATAAAGCTTGGGTTGCCTCCCAAGAAGCGCTTTTCTTTATTAACGAGTCTTGTAGCTAGACTCAAAGTCACGCTACCCTATGTAAGTAAGCTCGTCATCGAGGACGTCTTTAGGGTTAAGCTTGGATTGAAGTTTCCTATTGGTCCGCTTAGTACGATATGCCTTTTCAAACTTCTCTCCATCCGGGTCATACAACGTCATCTTAATATGCCATGACCCATCTCCATCTTTGGGTGGCTTATCCCAATTCCACTTATAATCATCTTCCTCACAAATCCACTTATTCATTCCTAGGTTAATTGGCAAAACTCCTAGGAAATCAATCATCTTTCTAAAAACTAGAGAGTCTTCAAATGGATCCAATTCGGTGTCCCTAGCCAAGAGTTGTTCTACCGTATGTGTTCGGTTAACAAAGTCCTCTTCTAGGTAAAATGGGCGTTGGGGTCCTATGAAGTCTCTATCAATCCAAGGTCCATATCTAGATGGTCTCCTATTTAATTCTAACCAATGGGGTGTCGGTTCCTCACTAGTGTCATAGGCGTGTTTCTTAACATCATAGATTGACCAAGTATCTCCTTCTCCTACCGCTATCTTAGATTCCTTACAATCAATCATAGCACTAGCGGTCGCCAAAAATCCTCTACCTATCAACAAGGGGCATGTAGGGTCGCTAACCATATCAAGGACGTGGAAATCGGCTAAAATGGTTAGTTTTCCAATGTGCACTAACACGTCCTTAACTACTCCAACCGGGTAAGCAACACTTCCATCCGCTAAGCCTATTATCACCTCGGTTTCTTCAAGTTTTCCTAGTTTTAGAGAGGTGTAGAGAGGTAACGGAAGTAGGTTAAGGCTTGATCCAAGATCGGCTAATGTGTCATAAGCCTCCGAATTACCGATCTTGCAAGGTAGAACAAATAAGCCCGGATCATCTAATTTCTTAGGTAGCTTGTTTTGAACAAAGGCGGTCCCTCTTTCGCCTAACTTGAGCTTCTTTTCACCCAACTCATCAACAACCGGACTTTCAAGGTGGAGCTCCTTGAATTCTTCGTCAAGGTTTTGAGTGGGAGGTGTTTCAACTATGTTGTTGACCAATTTGGATGTCATAACTTCTTGGTCATTTGGAACGACTTGGGTTTGTTTGAAACACGTGCTCATGGAATTGACCGAATAATATTGTGGACAAGAACTAGGGGACGAAACCGATGAAATAGCGTTGACATTTAGTTTCGGGTTCTTGACCGTGTTGCTAGGGAGTGCTCCCATTTCTCGGTCATTGAGGGCTTTCAACAAGGTGTCAATCTTATCGGTCATCTCGCTTTGTTTTTGTTTGAAATCGGCTTCAAATTTGGCTAAACGAGCTTCTTGAGATGCCATAAATTGAGACATCAATCCTTCAAAGTTATTGGTACTACCATTGCCGGAAGGATTGTTGTTGAAAGTACGGTTCGAGTTGGAACCACTTGATTGGAAACGATTAGGTGGGTTGGAAGAATTGGTTTGTTGAGAGTTTTGGTTTTGTTTCCACCTAAGGTTCGGGTGATTTTTCCATGAGGGGTTGTATGAATCACCATAATGGTTTGGCTCGGGTTTGAAAGTGTACCACTTGTCTCCCGCTCCGTCGGTACGCGAGGATGCGTAGTCCACAAAAGCTTGTTCGGGGAGTTCCATGCAATCACGAGTGTCGTGGGGACCACTACATAATTCACATGAAGAAGTGATTTTGTTCACTTGGCTTGAAGGTTTAGGAGCCTCGTAGGATTTCATGAGGAACTTGACTTGGTCTTCAAGTTCTATGATCCTACGGTCGGAAGTGCTTGAATTGTTAGAAGGCAAAGATATTGCCTTGACCGTTTTATTCAAATCACGGGGATCACTCCAACTTTCGTTGTCATAAAGAGCAAGATCCTCTAGGAGAGCCCATGATTGTTCCGCACTTAGATCACGTAGCTTGCCACCGGCCGCTTGGTCAATGGTTTGCCTCGTGGAGAGATTGATATGGTCATAGAAGATTTGGACTTGGAGCCAAAGTTCTATGCCATGGTGAGGGACTTTCTGGAGTAAGTCCTTGAATCGAGTCCATGCCTCGTAGAGAGTTTCGCCTTGACGTTGTTGGAACATCAAGATATCATTCCTTAGCTTGGTAGTTCTTCCCGGTGGGAAAAACTGAGCAAGGAAACGAGTGGTGAGATCATCCCAAGAGGTAATGGATCCTGCGGGTTGACATTCTAGCCACTGACTAGCTTGGTCCCGCAGAGAGAATTGGAAGAGACGCAATCGGGTCGTCTCTCGAGTGGCAACATCAAGGTCTATAGAATCAACGATTTTAAGAAAGTCCTTGAGATGTTGATTAGGATCTTCAGAACGAAGTCCATGGAATGCGCATCCGCTTTGCACCAACCGGATGGTGTCGGATCGCAAGGGTGTGATATTGGCTCCTTGAGTGAGCTCAATGGTGTTTCGATAGCCATGGTGGTTAGGACGGGAATACTCTCCTAAAGTACGGGCTCTAGGAGGTGGTGGTGGTTGTTGTGGTGGTGGGTTGTGGGGGTTAAGGATATTACCATCTTCCATGATGTCGGATGGTATGGTTACGAACAAAGACACGAAGAAAATAGATAGACTAAAGAAAACCTAGAAAAATAAAATAAAAATCTCACTAGAAAGGAATCTAGTGAGTAGACCTAATAGAAATAAAAATTCAACCTAAACAATAACTATTCCCCGACAACGGCGCCAAAAACTTGATGTGCGTGGTTTTGTAACCTTACAACAGGTTTTACCTCTCGAGGGATCCCAAGAGGCTTACAACCCCACCAGGCAGTGTACCTGACCGATGTAGTATAGTGTAGTGGTAAGTACGGGGGGATTGATCGTTCTCCACAGGGAATAGTGTTCGTTAGGTATGAAAGGCTACTCTAATTAGGTCTAAGGGTTGAGGAAGATTCTTTTTATGTTTTTATATTTTTATGAAAGCAAGTAAAATCTCGGGTTTGAAGGAGTGGGCGGAATTAGTTGCTAGTCAACTAACCCAAATGACTACGAATGCAAATAAAATAAAATAACAAAAATGAAATGTGGTGAGAAACTTATGTGTAGAGAAATGTGTTTACTTAGATTTCCTTACTCCCTAACTATCTTTTACCGGTTAATTAGTGTGTATTAGTCGCGTGGATGACGGGTGTATTCCTTAATACCATTCGTGGGGTGGCGTACTTACTTCCCCAACTCTACAAGCTCCTACTTCACTCCTATGTCGAGCCGGCTAGGAAGCTCCTAACATGGGATCACTAGAATTCGCTTGTGCATTAAATACAACCATAAAAACCTTTAGTACGCGTTTGGTTCATGTTTCTTAAGACGTTCAAGCAAGTTACCGAATAGGAAGTTAGCCAGTTTTCTTAAGCCTAACATAGATAAACAATCATCCAATACAACTAACAACACACTAACAACCAATAATCAATAGCTAAGTTTCATTAGATCTAAGCAAACACAAGATAAAATTAGCCTAACATGTTAAACAAAAGACAAGCATAAGATAGAATCAAACAACACATAGACATATTGAATGATTAATTGATAACTTATCTTTCAATGAAACATGGAAGATCTCAAGGCAAGAAGCCCTGAAAAAGTAGCTAAAATCGTCTTAGGGTTTTATCCCAAAATTCCACACACTAAGCTCTACCCAATGACAAAAAATTAGAAAACTATATATAGATTTTTGGATCTGACGGCGTCACCTTATGCATTGTGACGCCGTCACCTCGCCGCTTTTAGGGTTCCCGGGTGACCTTCTTGACGCCGTCCCTCTTTAGCTCTTCAAAAATCCATTCTGGCTTATCAAGGCTTGACGCCGTCGGATCATGAACGTGACGCCGTCCCCTTATGATTTAAGCCGTGACGCCCTTGATTTAGTTAAAGCGTGACGCCGTCAGAATTCTCATGCTAACTCACTGGCCCGTTATGAGTAAATTTCACATCCAACTTTTCTTGCCAAGGCATGACGCCGTCCCATGTTAATTGTGACGCCGTCAAGAGTAACTTTTAGCCGATTCTTGAGACTTTGTCGTTTTCTTCACTTTAATGCTCCAAAAACGTCCAAAATACCTCCTTTTCCAGATTTCTCCTCAAAAGTACCTAAAATGACAAAAGGAACGATTTAGGGCAATATTTGATCAAATAAATACGATTTCGGGCTTAAATGACCCCTTAAAAGCGGTACACTTTTCGCCTCATCAAGGGTGAAAAGAAAGAAGCCCTCCTTACATCTTAGGCAGAAACCGGGTCAATACATATGCTGTCAGAATCACTTAGTTGATTGCTGGCATTGAAGACAAAGTATCATGGACCCAGTGATACGCTGCACAACCCTCCCTAGCCACTCAAGGTCCCTCAAAGGATTCTTGTTTCAATTGTCACGGAGTTCAATACATTTCTATCGTCTCTCTTACTCCGAGTTAGATGATATTGAAAAGGTGGCAGTTCTCTTCAGCCTCCGCTCATTAAATCAAAATGCACTATCGAGTCTAGAGCCACGAGATGCATAATAAGATCTCATAGGAACAGATATTACTTGTACACTGGTTTTTCAACATTAAGGACACCAGTTGTAAACTTAAGAGTCCTATGCAGATCTTAGCAATCTGCCAGAATATTTATGAGAGAATTTACGAATGTAATTCTCAATGATTGAATGGAAATTCCTGCCAGGGTCAACATCAAACAGCCCTGAATGCAGGTCACTTCGGTAATTCCCTGTGGATTACGCTTAGTGATCACGACGGTTCCAAACGGTCTACAGTCGTGGAGTGATCTCCAGCGACTCACCTAATCGTTGATTTACTACGGTAAGATCTTAAAAAACCCTCTGTGGGTTTTCGATTTAGGAACGGTCTTGGTAAGGATTAGAGAGAGTTTTCACACTATGCTGTTAACAATCTCGAAGTCCGAACCTGTAAGTACCAAACGTTTTATTGCTAACTGTCGTATGCAGGAACACCTGGCGGTTGTAGCTGATTGCTGATGCAGTTGATAGAGGCTGTAACTGGTTGCTGATCAAGATGCCAATCCATCACCACATGCTCGCACTACATCATATTCACAAAGTCATGATAACCTAAAAGACCTTCAACATCGCTTCTGCAAACTCTGATGCTGAAAGATCATGACGCCAAATAGTGTGAGCATGTCAACTCAATGAATAGTTCATCACATGGAGACATACTACTGAAAGATGACTTGGAAACACAAGTTGGATGATGACTTCAAAGAATCACCAAAGATCATCCAAGACAGAAGAACAGTCATCTGAAGTTCACTGTTGTATGCACAAAGATCATATAAATTTAAGAATCAATGGTTACGAGCTATGAAGTCAAGATCCAAGAATGAAGTGCTAGAATTTCGAACATCACTTCCGGGGTGACCTCCCTTAGGGGGAGATTGTTAAGAATATGAATATTCAGCTAAAGACTCGGTCACCCCGAGTACTTAGTAGCACATCATAGCTCGTAGGATAATTAGTAATATTATTAGTAGTTTAGTTATTATTAATATTGTGGAGTGGGTCGAGTCTTTACCCACTGTCAACTCGCTCCACAGCCCACTAGGGGCACCCTATGTAAGAACTATATAAAGCCCTCTCCACCAAAGGAGAGGGTTGGACCTTGTTAGGAATTAAGATTAAGCAGTTAAGACTATTGGAGGTAATAGTTAGGACTGTTGAAGATTGAAGTTAAGACTGCTGAAGAGTGTTGAAGACATGAGCAGTTAAGACTGCTGAGAGAAGAGTTAAGTCTGTTTATGATTTATGTAAAGTAGATAATTATGGAAAATATATTGTGTATATCGTATAAGAATAGATTGATAGTTATCTTGTACAGGAATCCTTGGTCTATAAAAGGATTGCCTAGGTTAACGTTTAGATATATGATACACGAACGCATACACAACACATTTACGTATTAGAAAGATTCAAGGTTGTAAACCCTAGTGATAGGAAGATCACTCGTATTATTTGCTAATAATATTGAATCGTTGGAAGTTATTTATTCTGTGTTTCTTTGTTTATTCAATTCATACAAAACACATAAGATCTTCTAAGTGCTAGCTAGTAAATTCCGCGTGCTAAACTAAGTATAATTCTACGTATCACATCTAGCACAAGGAGTGTGTGTAGATCCGGTCAAGTGGTATCAGAGACAGGTTTCGCTGATACATAGATTTAGAAGATCCGAGAAGAATAAAGATGGACATAGAAACGACACCATCCACGACCAACATTGCTGCTAAGCTTCCTGTGCTTAAACCTAATGAGTTCGACATGTGGAAACTTCGTATTGAGCAGTTTTTCCAAGTGCAAGACTATGCACTATGGGAGATCATTGAAGATGGAAACTCTTTTACCCCTATTGAAACAACAACTGTTGTTGAAGGTAAATCTGAGACTACAGTGCAAACAAAGCCAATTACTAATGAAGAGAAGGCAAGGTACAAGAATGATATTAAGGCTAGAAGTTTGCTTCTGATGTCTATTCCTAATGATCAGTTGCTGAATTTTAGTAAGTTCAAGTGTGCTAAATCTCTTTTCGAAGCTATTGTTGCAAGATATGGTGGGAATGAAGCCACCAAGAAAACTCAGAAGACCCTTCTCAAGAATCAGTTTGAGAACTTTACTGCAACAAATAATGAGTCGTTGGATCATATGTTCAGTAAGCTTCAAAAGTTGGTGAGTCAATTGGCTGTTTTAGGGATTGAGATGCCTCAGGAAGATCTCAACTCTAAATTTCTGAGAAGTCTACCTTCTGAATGGGCTATGCATGTGGTAGTATGGAAAAACAAGCCTGATATAGATTCCATGAGCTTAATGGATCTATATAGCAACTTCAAGATAGTTGAACATGAGATTAAGAAGTCTGCTGGATCAAGTTCAAGTTCAAGCTCAGGGAATTTGGCCTTTGTATCAACTCCCAGTTCCTCAAGTCCAGATGAAGAAGTGCAAGTTAGTGGAGCAGTTGGAACTGCTAGTGCAAATATTGGTACTGCTAGCACCTCAAGCAGTACTAGTGGACTTTTGAATGATGATACTTATTGTGCTTTCCTGACTACTCAGCACAATGGAAGTATGTTCACTCATTCAGATCTTCAAGAGATTGATGAAGATGACATTGAAGAGATGGATATTAAGTGGCAGCTCCCTCTTCTCAGTTTGAGAGCTAGAAGATTCTTGAAGAAGACTGGCAAGAAGATTGTCATAAACAGTAATGATGTTGCAGGGTATGACAAATCCAAGATTGAGTGCTACAATTGCCACAAGAAAGGCCATTACTCAAGGGAGTGCAGATTGCCAAGTCAACAAGATGGAAAGAGTAGAGCATATGGAAACAAGTCAAGAGTTGTGGAGGTTACTGATTCAAGCTCAAAAGCCATGGTTGCTATTGATGGCTTAGGATTTGACTAGAGCTATATTGCAGAGGAGGAAGCAGAAGCATCTACAAAGGTTGCTCTCATGGCATTTTCTGATTCTGAGGTACAAGTTTCAAAATGTTCTAAATCTTGTGAAGCTTTAAAAGAATTAGAAACACTTAAAACAAGATATGAGAGTCAGTGGAAAGAATTAAAAGAAACTGCTTTTAGCTTAGCAAATCATAAGAGAGCTTTAGCTGTGTTAGAAGAGAAAATTGTTCATTATCAAAACAATGAGTCTAAGTTTTCTGATGATATGATTATTGTTAAGAGAGACTTAATGTTTAGAGAGAATGAGATCACTGTTTTAAAACATGAATTAGAACAGGTTAAGAAGGCTAAGGAGAACATATAGATGAGTGTAGACACTCTTGAATACACATCAAAAGGTGTTAAACAGATAATTGAAAGTCAGATCCAAAATAAAGCTAAGTCAGGTCTAGGATATAAGTCTGTCCCACCTCCTTATAGAGGAATTCCATCACCCAAAGGTATAGACTTAGAACACATAGGACTCCCTGAATTTCAATTACCTGAACTTAACTATGGTCCTCAACCTAAGAAGGAAGTAGTTGATAAACCTGTGTTTGTTAGTGCAAGTGATAGATCACTATCTGAGGACAAGGTGTCTTCTGATAGGTCCTCACCTAAGGCCTCAGATGCTCCAACAATTGAGAAATGGACTTCTGATGATGAGGATAATCAGGCTGTGGTTAAGCCTGTTAGTGCTAAAGTGGAGGAACCAAAAGTTCCAAAGATGGTTAAACCTGAGACTGTTAGGCCTAGTTCAAATGCCAAACCTTTTAGACCAACAGTTAGGTATGCAGAGTTGTATAGGACCACAAACAAGCCAAGAGGTAACCAGAGGAATTGGAATGACCTCAAATCCCACCAATTAGGAAAGGATTTTATTTGCTATAGGAAAGCTTGTTACTCTTGTGGTAGCTTTGATCATCTTGCAGCTTTTTGTGATAAGTATGTTAGAGGGTATTCAAACAAGAGCATGTGTCTAGAGAGACCTAAAACTCCTCCTAGGAATGATAAGATGATACCCAGATCAGTTCTTTTGAGGTCTGGACCTAGAGCAGTTCCAACTGCTAGACCAGCAGTTCCAACTGTCAGACCTATAAGACCAATTCACTCAAGGCCACCAGTTCAAGGTGCAAAAATGTTTTCCAAATCAGCACCAAAAACTGTTAAAAGAACTTTTTATGAGAAAGCAGTGGTGAAAAACCAAGTTTGGAAACCTAAGGTAACAACTGCCAAGCCAGCAGTTCCAACTGCTAGCATGGTAATTGGTACTGGTGTGAATAAAAACACTGCTAAGGGAAACATGGGTAATGGGGTGAATGCTTCAGCATGTTGGGTATGGAGACTAATTCAACTTAATGGTGCTAAGACTGTTTTGAAAAGAATGAATTATGTTGATGCTAGAGGAAAGCCTAAGTCTGTTTTGGCTTGGGTTCAACAAGAAAATTAATTTTTCCTGTTATATGCATTGTTAGTCATATGCTTGTATTTAGTTTCTTTGTTTTTGGACTAACAATTGCAGGATTGGAAAGAAAACACCAAGGGGTTATGAATGCTTGATGTTTTGGACTAAATGGTGTTCCGGAGATTAGTATGTGATCTTTGCATACAACAAATGGTAATTGGTTCACCATGTCTTATCCACATAAGAACCAACTAGTCCAGAGCAAACGGTTTCTGGTAAAGACTAATCAAATCCGTTTCTGGTTGACAATTTACCAAAAATTGTATGGTTATCAGCTCACCATATCTTAATGTGAAGAGTTGGCTAGTCCAAAGCAAACGGCTATTGGTAAAGACAAATCAAATCCGTTGATAGCTGATAGTTTGCTAAAAACTATGTATGAGCCATGTTATTTTAAAATTCTTATTTCAAAAAGTTAGGACGGCTCAATAAAATTTTTCAATAGTTGAGACGGTTAGGACAAAATATTGGTATGGTTCAACTAGCTGTTATGACTGACGTGTCGGTAATTAATTTTGAGGTAAAAACTAGCCGTTGGCGGTTTGTTGCAATTTTTACTGGATGAATTACGGATTTTGAGGGATCCTCTTATAGATATTTTTAACTTTTATTTTATTATATACTTATACTAAAATAAATAGTTACCATATTCTTTAAGTCGGTCAACTTGAAACCCTAACTCTCTCCATAAACTCTCAATATTACTTTCATCTTCTATCTTTTCACTCAACATTATTACTATTCACGACTGTTAACTAATATTTACTGCTAAGAATGGCAAGATTGGAGTTTGTTAAACGTCACAACCAGGTTGCATTTTTAGAGAAAACAGAGCAAGGAGATGGGCCAAAATTTTACGAGATTGTGGATTTTCTCAATCACTCTCACATAAGGTATGCTCTAACTGTTTCTCCTACTCTTTATGTTTCGCACATCACACAGTTCTGGCAGAATTCATCTATCTTAACAAGTGATGATGGAAACTTAGAAATTCATACTAAAGTAGATGGCATTAAATTTGTTGTTACCGAGTCTATACTTAGGAGACATCTTAAATTAAATGACTCAGATGGTATCCACACTATGCTAAATACTGAAATTTGGGAAGAACTTGAAAAAATGGGGTATAATACATCTGAACATAAATTGACTTTTCAAAAGGCATGTTTTTCACCCCAATGGAGATTTTTGATACATACTCTTCTGTGTTGTTTAAGTAATAAAAAGACTGCCTTGGAACAGTTCAGTAGCAATATTGCTATTGCTCTCATTTGTTTGTCTACAAACAGGGTTTTTAACTTTTCAAAATAGATTTTTGAGGGTATGGCATCAAATGTTGATAGTAAAACAAAGTTTTTAATGTATCCCAGGTTTGTTCAAACAATTTTAAATAAAAAGAAAAACCTGCTTACAGAACCAACTGAAAATTTTCCTACGCCTAGTCTACAATCAAAGGTTTTTCAAAATATGACTATGGCTAGTAAACTTTTTCAAGGGGAACCAGTTCCATTGTTTCCTCAAATGATTCAAACTGAGTTGGGTGAAGGTTCAGCAGTTCCAACTGATCCCCATCACACATCCACTCAAGTATTTGAAACAACCCAACAACCACCTATCACTTATAGGAGAAGGTCTAAACCTAGTCTAACTAGGGTTGTGACTGAATCCTTGCCCAAAGATTCACCTCTCATAGCAGGTAACACAGCTAGAAGTGATGAGGGTAGTTCTTCACAAAATGAATTGACGGCTTTATGTACCAAGTTAGTAAACAAGGTTGATACTTTGGAGAAGGAGCTAAAGCAAACCAAGGAGGAATTCAAAGCTCACAAGGAGACTTTTGCCAAAGTTTATACAAATATAACAAAAAGGGTGAAGAAACTTGAAGAACAGTTGAAGAAGAAAAGGGCAAGAGTGGTATGGGATGATGATTCTGATGATGATGATTCAGATGGCTCTGAAGGGGATGATGAAAATTCTTCCAAACAGAGAGGAGGAAATCTGGTAAAGAGAGGAAATTTGAAGATAAGGATATATCAGGATCTCAGGGGAGGTATGAAGAAGGTTCTGAACAAGATCAAGGTTTTGATATTGGTTCAAGTTCTGGTCATGTTCATGAAGAAACAGCTGAGACACATCAAGCAGTTCCTAATAAAGAAGTAGTTCAAACTGCTGAGACAGAGCAAGAGACAGAGCAAGTAACAGTTCAAACTGCTGAGAAAGAACAACAAGCAGTTCCAACTGAAGAAACTTCTGATGAAAAAGATTTCAAGAGAAGAGCAGATAAAGGAAAGAATCCTATGACATCTGAAGAAGTGGCTGCTGTTCAAGAACTTGAAAGGCTTAAAAGGTTGAAACCAAAAACTAAAGAACTGATAGATCATGATGCAGAGGTTGCAAGGATGAAGAATTTGCAAGGAAATTGGCTGCTGATGATATAAGGAATATAGCTGAATTCATGGAAAGAAAAAGATCAAATGAAGTTGATGAAGAAGAATTCAATGAACAGTTGCAATATTTTCTGGATTCTGATGTGATGGTAAGAGCACAAGCTTCTATGGTTCTTAAAGATCAAGAGTTGAATGAAGATGAGAAGACAGAGGAGCTTAAGGAATTTATACTCAAGAAGAATGGAGTTACAAAGTGGGATGATCTGATTCATAGAATAAGAGAAAGCCAGAAGTCAGGGTACAAGACAAAGTTACCAACAAAGAAGGAACTTGTTGAGGATATGAAGCATTATTTGAAAAACTCAGCAAATTACTTAATGAAAGATTTCAAGGGAATGTCTTATGCTATAATTGAAAAAGAATTCTGTGAAACTTATGCTATTTTGAATTCTCCAAGAAGAAGTGTCAAAACAGGTAAGAAGAGGGAAGCAGAGTCTATGGAATCAGAAGTTGCTAAGAAACAAAAGTCTGATGAAGAAGGATTAACTGATGAGAAGATCAAAAGCATGATGGTGATTATTCCATAGTATTCTTACATTAAACCTTTGCAGGTCAAACATCCAATTATTAACTGGGAAGTGTTTACTGATGGTAGAATGAAGGGATGGAAAATTATTAGACTTGGAGATATTTCTGAAAGATATAAGTTGTTTGAAGATTTATTTAAAGGCTTTGACAGAGAAGATCTAAATCAACTTTGGAGTTTAGTGAAAGAGAAGTTCAGAGATATTGATCCAGTTGAAGATAAAGACAAAGAACTATGGGTTCAATTGAAGAGAATATATGAACCAGATGGTGGAGAATCGATTTGGAGATTTCAAGCTCAAGTCAAGGATATCTCTTGGAAGTTATTTGGTACATGTGGAGTACACAGAATATCTACAAAGGAAGGAATAGAGATATATATGCTGGTTGAAAAGAATTATCCACTCAGACCAGGTGTTTTGACAATGCTGGTATTTACTAAACTAGAAGCTAATGAAGAGTCTGAGATGGCTAATATGCTGGTAACGAAGATATTCAACCTTGCACAAGAAGTAAAAGCTAGATCGAAGAGATTTGCTTGATGGGTATTTGAAAGAATTTTCAGTATTAAGAAGAAGAAGCTTAATTTGTAGAAACTTAATGATTGGAGTGAAATCATAAGTTTAGGGGAGGATTGTTAGGAATTAAGCTTAAGCAGTTAAGACTGTTGGAGGTAACAGTTAGGATTGTTGAAGATTGAAGTTAAGACTGCTGAAGAGTGTTGAAGACATGAGCAGTTAAGACTGCTGAGAGAAGAGTTAAGACTGTTTATGATTTATGTAAAGTAGATAATTATGGAAAATATATTGTGCATATCGTATAAGAATAGATTGATAGTTATCTTGTACAGGAATCCTTGGTCTATAAAAGGATTGCCTAGGTTAAGGTTTAGATATATGATACACGAACGCATACACAACACATATACGTATTAGAAAGATTCAAGGTTGTAAACCCTAGTGATAGGAAGATCACTCGTATTATTTGCTAATAATATTGAATCGTTGGAAGTTATTTATTCTGTGTTTCTTTGTTTATTCAATTCATACAAAACACATAAGATTCTCTAAGTGCTAGCTAGTAAATTCCGCGTGCTAGACTAAGTATAATTCTACGTATCACATCTAATACAAGGAGTGTGTGTAGATCCGGTCAGACCTCATTTGCTTATCAAGCTAATATACACTTGTTTCTTTCTCTAGGTTCTACTTCTCTCTCTACCTTCTTCTTCTTCTACTATTCGATCCATCATCTTGTCCCAAATCGTGTGTTTGTTTGTGAGTGAATATACTACAATGAAACACTCTATTTGTTTATTGAAACTTAATACATGCTGAACACAAGCACTTTTTGTATGCTATCCTGATTAATATTGCCTAAGTTATCCACTATTGCCATTAAAAGTCCCTCATATCATGAACCATTAATCACTTGCGAGTGAACGCGAATATTTTGAATAGATCTATTGGAGGTTGACAGCCCATTTGTGTTAGCCGGATAGATAGCCTTTTTGCTAGCCAGATAGATAGCCAAATGCACTTTATTTGAGAGAACAATAGGAAGTTGGCAAGCTCCTACCCGAGGGCCTTGTTATTTACATTTTTATAATGTCAGTAACTTACGTCATTGTTATGATGTCACACACGTTAACGTTTGAGTTTCATGAGGCTTAGAGCAATATTATGGTACTGTAATGATACGGTACTGCCACTACTGAATTTATGGGTGCAACAACGGGGCCCACTGTCTATTAAACTTGAAACTTGTGTTTAACTGATTATTTAACAAACGAACTAAGGGTGTAAAACAACGTAGCCCACCACTCATTTTATCGATATTTGTATTTATTACAATTATCGCCCAAACTTGAAACTATTGAAATCAACTGTTTTACTTATAAACTCTATGAACTTACTAACCTTTGTGTTGACACTTTTAGTATGTTTATCTTAGGTCTATAATGAATGAGGATGGCACGGAGGGGCACGAATACTGACAGAAGGCAAAAATCTTATTATCATTCGAAAACTCATTTAATAAACTATAAAACTACTAGGACCTCATTTTGTAAACTCTGATATTCAAATGATAAATATTTTAAAACGACTCAGTTAGAGTTCGTTTTCTATTATTATAACTGTTATGCCGTCGAGTAACACCCAGTTTGAATTTCGCTGCACATCACGAAATTGGGGGTGTTACAGCCTAGCAGTATTAACTACTTGCTTAGTAGTTTTAACTTTTTGACTGAAATTTTTGTTAGTTAATGCTGTTTTGTTTTGAAAGGGCCTCTTTACAGTTGATTTTGCTGATTTAGAAAAATGTGACATTGGTCTAGCACTATAAACTGTAGTTTTGGGATGAGCAGTATTAAGAGGCCTAAAAGTATTAAGTGGTCTTAGGCTAGTTTTCATTAAAACTGCTCTTGGAGCCATGTGTCTGTGAGCACTATGGTGAGACTTTTTAGCAATGTAATTGTAATTCACCCTTGTATAAGTATTCCCAGATACCCTTATATTTCCAGATACCATCCTTTCCTTTTGATGGTAATTGCAGCCAGCCTACACATGGTCAAAACTTTCACAGACAAAACAAGCTTTATTGTACATCATAAAATCACTTCCTAGCTGTTGGGACTTCTGATTATTCCAGTTTCTTTGGTTTCTCCTAGGACCTTGTGACCTGTACATTTCAGCATACTTAACTGGTTTCCTAACTGGTTTTTCTTGTTGTATTGGTCTGACAACATCTATCTAAGCAATATTAGGAAAAGCAGTTTTCTTCTCTAACTTATCATCTGACACCATCTCTTTAACCAATGGGGTATCAGAAGATTCCCTAACCTCATTAGAATTAACTTCACTAACACTCTGACTAGTCTTAGGTCCATAGCTTTCAATCTCAGGCTCAGACAAATCAAGCTTTGAGGGTGCGAATAACCTTGTATAGGGAGGTGGAACAGCATTATATCATACACCTTTCTTGAGTTTGTCAATAACCTGACATTGTATGATCCTATCTACACTTTTAGAAGTATGTTTAAATCTCTCTATATCAACTTGAATGCTTTCTTTTTCTAGCTTAAGCTTTTCTAACTCATTTTTAAGCACACTAATTTTTGAGTCTTTATATGAGATATCTCTTTTTAGGACATCAATATTTTCAGTAAAAATAGTCTCATTCTTTTTGTAAAAGACAAGTTGCTCTTCTACAACTGCTAACCCTCTTTTATAATTAGCTAAATTGAACTCAGATTGGATAAACTCTATTCTTAAATCATCATACTGAGTTTTAAGAGTTTCAATGCTTTTTAAACAAGTTTTTGAACAAGTTTTGTTAGTGTATACCTCAGAGTCTGACAAAGCCATCTCTTCCTGGTTCTTCTTGTTAGTTTCTTCTAGATCAAAGTTTCAGAACCTAAGCTCTGATACCACTTGTTGATCCCAAACACACGAGCTTGTATTAGAAAATTTGTGAATACTAAAGAGTATGCGGAATCTACTCTTTAATACTTAGAAGAATGTAAATGATATCAATGAAATAGTAAACTTTGTATGAACAATGATATCACCAAAACGCTCCAATATTATTATATCAATAATACGAGTACTCTGTATAGTACTAGAGTTTACAACCTTAAAGCTATATCAAAAAGACGTATGTTACTGACATCATAACCTAGGACCTCCTTTTATACACTAAGGAGTCCTTTACAAGATAACTAAAATCTTCTAAAATATTAAACTTACACTTAACTTTCTAACTAAATAGAATATACACAGAATAACTAAATACATATCTCTTCACACGTCTTTATCACTTTAGCAGTACAATCTTCCTTCAGCAGTCTTAAGTTAATACTTTGGCAGAACTAACTTTCCTTCTAGCAGTACTAACTGGTTAGTACTGGCAGTGTTAATCTTCAACGGTCTTAAGTCTTGGCTTGGCAGTATGATGTGTGCGTAAACATACATCATTTTTATACCAGAAAACACGCTAAAATGTACTAATAACCATAAAATACTTGAAATTATATTACAAATATGTTCGGAGTGCGTTATTATGTCTTGCAGGTACAAGGGTTTGAAAACAAAGCAAAAACGGTGATTTTCGGATGAGTTTTGATGATGTTTTCATGTTTTACGAGGTTTATACGAAGTCAAAAAAAATTCCCCGAGAACACAAACGGATAGAGCATGAAAAAACGAGTCCGACGGTACTTTCATATATTTTTGAACCGGTCAAAAACTCGCTTAAATGATAGGTCAAATTTATTAATAAACGGACGAGTTCAAAGGAGGGTCTTATATTTAATTTTGCGTATAACTAGTGAAGTAATACTCTAGCGCAGCTGGAAGTATGCTTTACCCCCACACGAGAGGTCTCGGTTCGAATCTGGGCTATGACTTAATTGGGCCTTTATTATTGTTGCCACGTGGCACCACCTTAGTGGTCCACGTGGCGACCCCACCTGACCCGATTATCGACCCGGTTTGACCGTTGACTTGTCATTGACTGGCGTTGCACGTGGCACTGACATTTGACAGGTGGCATACAGTGGACCAATTAGGACATGACACGTGGCAGACTGACGCGTCAATTCGAGGTTCAGTACGAGGAATGTTCTAGAAGGGTGGCGGACCAATGAGCATGCGACACGTGTCCCAATCATTGGCAATATTGAGCTGTCACATTAGAAGGATCGAGAAGAGTGTGTGGCTAATAATTGAGAATGAATGTGGATGAGTATGAGGGCAGATTCAAACCCCCCTTATATAATCACATTCGGATACATAGAAGGGGGGAAGACACTATTACACACACATAGTAGCTTAAAAATTAGGTAGAGTAGGAGTAGAGTAGTATTATTATTTAGGAGTAGGTGTAGTTTGTAGCTTATTGGCTATTGTAATTTCTAGCTTATTTCAAGTGCTTATTTGTAACAAGTTATTTCAAGCTTAATGAAGATGTTGAAGTTATTTGAAGATTCTTTGTGCTTATTTCTCTACTTCTTCTCCTCTTTCTTTTATTTTCTTTTTCTTTTCTCTTTTATCTAATAAGCATATAGCTTATTAGCTTTTGGTGGTTTATTAGATTGGCTTATTTGTGATAAGCTCTCTTATAGCTTATTTACTCTAAGCCCTTTTTATATCTTTTTATCTTTAATAAGCTTAACCTTATAGCTTATTTAGAGATTATTTAGATTAGCTTTTTAGATAAGCTTTTCCATAGCTTATTCAATAAGCACTTTTTATTTACTAGTTTTCTTTTCTAACCTTCTTTATTACTAGTTTTAAATAGTCTTTTTATAAAAAGTTTTAATCTTTATTAGTTTTTAGTGCTTATTTCATATAAAGTTTTCACCTTTATTAGTTTTCATTACTAGTTTTAGATCTATTAGCTTTTTAACTTATTTAGTTTAATACTAGTACTTCTAGATCAAGTTAGCTTTTCTATAGATTATTTGATCTAGTTTAGTTATTTAGATTGCTTATTCTTAGCTTATTTAAATAAAGTTTAGTACTTTTTAAATCAAATAGCTTTTCCATAGCTTATTTGATTCATATTATTGCTTATTTGCCCTAATCTTTGATAAAGTTTTGATTTTTCTTTGATCTCATCATCTCAACATAAGGCGAGGAGCTTAAGGGTTTTGTAAACTAGCTTATTACTAAAGTTTATTGCTTTTTATGTCATGATAAAGCTAATTAGTTAATAAAGTCACAAACATTATTAACTATTTGTGTAAAACCCAAAATTTCTGAACGCGTAAAAATATCAAAAATACCCTTAAATTTTGAACTTTTGAAGAACGTATATTAACGTATACCCTAAGTTTATTCTTAAGTGACATTTAAGACTTTATTATATAAATAAACACACATTCATAAATATTAGACTAAACTATACTACTTACATTAAACTACACATTATTTATTCCAAATCCTAACTTATATACTACACTACACAATTTAATTCTTTTGGAGATCTTGTACGCGTTTACTCTTTAACTTCTTTAGCCATTCACACAATTTGATCAAGAGACAAGGATCATATAAGTATACAGTTATATTAGTAGAACAAGGAGGATAACACTAAATAATTTGAAGATTTGTGGTGTCTCTCCTAGCTTACTATATCCACACGATATTTCTTTTTTTTTAAAAAACAAAACAGCATACGTTTTCATCCCATCCTAAACAAAACCGAATCCCTTCCCCATTCAGAGCCTATAATCACGCCTGTTATAACATAATTAAGGCCAAATTGATTCACATTAATACTTACCATACATGACACCCCACTCCTCCCTAATTTTTGACTATATATTTTACATGCTTACTTGTCCCTCCCTTCCTAATCATTCAAACAAACACACAAAAGCTGCTGCTACGTTTTCTTTTCAAGTTCAAGTGTTCGAGGGTTCCCTTTCTGATCTTGTGCTCGTCGACATCAGAAGGTATCACCATTTTGGTTTCCTTGTTCTCTCGGTGTATACTCATAAACTGGTAATGTTTCGTAACCTAAAACAAACCTAGGTCGATCTATAATGAACACTAATGGAAGTTAAAAGTCACATGAAATAATTAAATACCTATGGTTCGACTCGTATACTTTTGGTCAGTCATGGATCTGTTTTGCTAGGCGTATATATGAGCCCATTATGTCTTTGAATCTGGAATTTTAACCTGGTATTCGATCGCAAATAAACAAGGATAGTAATCAACTAAGAAACAATAAGAATGAAGGGTTTATGTCACATGAAAGGAGGGACGTGGGTCTGTCAATATAAGAGTTTAACTGGACATTTAAAACCAGATTTTTGCATGAAGTTGGATCTATATTAGACACGTAACAACCTAGATAAGATACGTATAAAACGATAGAGATTGTTTGCATGTTCAGGTCTTATACATGGGTCGAATAACATGGAACTAGGACAAGTGAAAACATGATTTTATGCGACTAAGATTATGTCGAGTGGGTGGGTTTTGAGTGTGTGTTGAAGGCCTTAAAACAAGGGCTTATGGACTGGTCTTGGGTGTGTCGAGTGGTGGCAAATGTGGACGAATTGGGGCTGGTTTGGGTTAAGTTTTGAGGGGTCGATGGGGCTGAAAAAGAGCTGTGATTTTCACGTGTTGAATATGAGTTGTTGTGATTTTATGTGGGTCAACATGGGGTATCGTATGGCAGGGCAAAATAAGGGGTTTTGGGTGCGTTAATTGGCTGTTGTTGATGTGTTGTTGGGGCTGGCAAACAAGAGGGTTACATGTGGGTTTGTCATGTTAACACATCAGTGTGGTTGCATGATATTGAACCAGTTTTTGTGCATGGGATGACAAACCATAATGTGTATACTAGAGGGTCGAATTGGTTTCATTTGGGTCGAATGAAATAAGTAGACATGAGCGTTTTGGTAGTTCAAACGTGTGACCTTGTGTGAGTGCGTGTGCCATTAAATGGGTCAATAGAGTCGTACTTATAACAATAAAGTAATTGGTCGTGGCGGTCTAAATTAGAGTCGATAATGCGTGAATAAAATGAGGACGTTGGGATCTAAATTATCATAAGCTTTAAAGCAGTTTTATGTGACATGTTAATATTTAAATTGGATAAATTACGCTTTTAACCATAGACTTTATTAAATTGGCGTAACTAACCCTAAACTATTATAAATGCCATTTTTAACCCTTAAATATTGTAAATTGTCAATAATAACTTTAAAGTATTAAATCACTAAATCGGGAAGATTCCTAAATATGACGGTTTCCAAAAATAGAAAGCTACTAAAAGAGGAAAGTTAATAAAAATAGAAAGCCGACTAAAACGATAAATCTGATTTAAAATAAGTTATTAAATAAGACGACCATGAATTTGTGTAGATTCGCTGAAGGAGGAGTTTTCTTTCGATCTCTATGTTTCTGTTATGTTTTCACTTGCGGTCTAAGGTACAGATATTCTGACCTTATCTCTTAAGGTTTCTCATGATTCATTTACATCCTTTTGATATTAGTCTGATTATGATACCTATGATCTGAGCCTTCTTATTATGGCTTTCTTATATGATCTATGCCTTTGCTATGTTCCTTTAGATTGTGAACCTTTGATCATGAACCTTTGCTTGATCCTTTGCCTTGAAACTACATGGATACCTTACACCATTTGAGTTTCACTTCCTGATTCTGATCTCCATCTCTGATTTTTTTGATAAACGATTTGATACCTCTCCGACCATCCCGAAGGTCATTCAACCATAGTGTGTTTGACACATTCTGTGAATTCATTACTCATGCTGGATATAAGATGTATCATCTGATACTACAAAACTCTGCATAATCCATTACTACTCCTTTGAGAACTCTGGTAATTATTAGCCATGAATATATGGAGAGTTATTCCCTCCCTTCGAATGATGAACTTTTTTTGCCAATCAATTCCTTTGGAAGGATATGATGAAAACAATATCTCAGTATGGATTTGTTAACTAAGCATAATGATGCTGACAACTGATATCCCATACGTCTCACTTTTGACAACCTTACGATGTTCGTATTACCGATGATGCACACTGTACCTGTCATTTTGCTAAGGAGCTAAGCAAGATTCCAACACCTTGAACTGTTCGCTTATCTATCTCAACACCTTGCTGAACCATGTACTTGACTCTGATATATGAACTATCCGTCTGGTTTAACGACCGTATTCGTTCTACGGATCTGTTTACTCTTGATATAATTGACCTTGAGGTCTTTTGGTTATGGATTGGATGGCTTTCGTAAAGCTACCATGGACTACCATATCCGATATGTGACCTTTAACAATCTACTTCGTTCTACTTTTGCTTTGATGACTCTCAACCACTTAAATCTGTTAAGATTAATGCTGCTATGGAAACACTTACTCCGATCTCGTTTGATTGTCAAATTTCTCCTGACACCTATTAGTATTCACCCTTAGAAACCTCTGGCATTGGAAGTATTTTGTTGTACAAAAATTTTTCTGGTGTTTTTTTGATGAACATCTTGGGATTCCCTCCTGCTTGGGAAGTAGAGTTGGCATTGAACTGATCTCAGTTGACGAAACCATTGTGCCATCGAAGTTGAAGGAGCAGATGAAATATGATTTTGTTCACCCTAGTGTTTCTCTTGGGATGCTCCTGTTGGCTTATGAAGAAGAAAGAGAGAAGTATGTGACAGTGTATCGACTGTCGTGAACTTAACTGTATCACTATCCATAATCGTTATCCATTTTCCGCATATCAATGATTGATTTGGCCTACCTTTGAAACTCCATATCAGATGACCTCATTTAGATTTGAAGGACCAAGGAAGCAGCCATAAGAACTTCTAAGAAGGGGGTTAACTAACCGAGAGTAACCTCCGTGAAGTATTTCAGTTTATTTGAGAAGGAGAAGGAAGGTGACGTGAAGAGTATGTAAAGTTTTTCCCTAAGATGATTCCTGAAGTTGCTGTTGTACTCGTTATACTCATTATGAGCTCTAATTATGCCAATTGTATTGGCTAATATGTCAACTATTCTTATGCATCTGATGAAATTATGTTTTCGCGAATGTTTGGACAAATTGTCATAGTATGACATTGTCTTGTGTTCAGAGACGAAAGAGGAACATGGAGATTATTTCTGTACTAAGTTAGAATGACCCTTGTTCTGGAAGAGAAAATTTGATTGGCGTTCAAAGATCGTAATAGACAACACTACCATGTATCTTGTGAAGACAGAGTTTCCCACATAAAGGACCAAGAGTGAAGACCGTTATCGGAGTTAGAAACCTGGTAGAAGAGTAGTAGAATATGTTCGTGACAGGCGTTACCATGGAAGAAGCATATAATAAGAAGAGAGAAACTGAGATGGGACTCGATTATACCTCATGCAGCACGTGGAGATTTTAGTTCGGGCATCAAGACAACCAGACCGTAGGAGACGAACTGTTCAACACACAAATTGGAGTCGACAGCAACGGTGTTTACCTTAAAGCCTGGAAGACATTGCTTGCAAGACAAACATGGTGGCGAACATAGAAGGAGAATGAAATCGAGTTGGCGAATTTCAAACTTTGCTAGAAGACCTGTCGAAGACACGCAGACTTGCTTCTCTATTCATTTTAGTTGTACTAAGATGAATTGATAGCAGAAGCAGATTTGTAGATGGAAAGATGCACAGTGATCATGTCAGAGATTCACGTTACTACACCACAAGTTCAAGAAGAGGTGCCGAAGGCCTGAAGGACCAGACTCAAGTTTATAATTCCTTTTCACCTTATGATCAGATGGACAAGCGTAGACAGACTACTCGGACTTAGAAGAAATTTTGAAATTTTGTATTTGAATGGACGAATTTTGAAGCAAACATTTGTGCTTGGATGAGTTGATTCTGTGAAGGATGAAGCTATTGATGAAGTAATTCACTTCTGCTTAACCACTCAAGCTTTTGTTAACTGAGGATAAGATCCTTTGAATGATTTAAGTTCTCTTTTAGTATTTCCGTTCTGTGTTCATTCTGCGTATGTTGGATGACGGTTTTGATATGAAAATTTTGATGAATTGTGGAAGACCTGACGCTTTTGATGACATGCTTCATTGATGCTTACTAATTCCGTTACGTTATTTGTACGTTCTATTTCTCTGATTTTGAATTCGTAATGATGATCGATTCGGACCAACCCTAAGGGATAGAAGGACTGTTAGGTGGTTAAGATAAGTTGCTTATTTCACGACTTGAGATAAAGTATGGTCATCATGAGAACATATTTATATGATGCTAGTATTATGACGTCTGGCCAACGTGATAATACTTACATCATATAACGTGCACTTATTGTGATCATAGGATATTTCGAGGAGTGCCTTAGAAGCTTTAGAAATTCTGGCATTTGATTGAGAGTATCTGCGCTTAGTGAGACTTTAGGTTCATTTTGCCTATGCGTTTAATCTGCCTTCACCGATATAAGACTTGATACATTTGGATACTCGACATGCGGTTGTCGACCTATGTACTTCTGATAAGAATCTTAGGTTCTGTTGTAGAGCTTTCTGCTGTTTGATGTTATCAAACAATCTGTTTTTCCGTAAGTATGGATTCAATATGTTACTATGGAGAAATACACCTACGTTTTGCTATATGTACGTTTCGCATCCGTTGAATATGTTTCATTATGATCTGCTATGAGTAGATATAAGACTTTAGATTTTGAGGAACAAGACCTGTTTGTTTATGAGAATGCCTTGAAAGGTTATATTGAAGACGAGGCTATTTGAGAATCGGAAGAGTTAAGCGTATATATCATCCTCATATCTTCTGCGATACGTTACGTTCTCATCTGATTTGTCTAATCAAATTCCAAGGACGATATATCCGTCAAGTCCTACGTATTCCCTGTATCTCTTCCGAGGGGATACGATTCTCATCTGTTACGATTGGTATTTTATTCCTTTGATCTGGACTCAGTATAGTATATTTTTCTGAGGAAACCGAACCTATTTTCATCAACAAGGTAGAGTCATGAGAAACAAGTCTTTCACATTCCATTCACAGTCAGTTGTGTTTCCGTTTCGTTTTTCCCTTCAATTTTCGAGGACCAAAATTTTCTTTTAGAGGGGAAGAGTTGTAAAACCCAAAATTTCTGAACGCGTAAAAATACCAAAAATACCCTTAAATTTTGAACTTTTGAAGAACGTATATTAACGTATACCCTAAGTTTATTCTTAAGTGACATTTAAAACTTTATTATATAAATAAACACACATTCATAAATATTAGACTAAACTATACTACTTACATTAAACTACACATTATTTATTCCAAATCCTAACTTATATACTACACTACACAATTTAATTCTTTTGGAGATCTTGTACACGTTTACTCTTTAACTTCTTTAGCCATTCACACAATTTGATCAAGAGACAAGGATCATATAAGTATACAGTTATATTAGTAGAACAAGGAGGATAACACTAAATAATTTGAAGATTTGTGGTGTCTCTCCTAGCTTACTATATCCACACGATATTTCTTTTTTTTTTAAAACAAAACAGCACACGTTTTCATCCCATCCTAAACAAAACCGAATCCCTTCCCCATTCAGAGCCTATATTCACGCCTGTTATAACACAATCAAGGCCAAATTGATTCACATTAATACTTACCATACATGACACCCCGCTCCTCCCTAATTTTTGACTATATCTTTTACACGCTTACTTGTCCCTCCCTTCCTAATCATTCAAACAAACACACAAAAGCTGCTGCTACGTTTTCTTTTCAAGTTCAAGTGTTCGAGTGTTCCCTTTCTGATCTTGTGTTCGTCGACATCAGAAGGTATCACCATTTTGGTTTCCTTGTTCTCTCGGTGTATACTCATAAACTGTTAATGTTTCGTAACCTAAAACAAACCTAGGTCGATCTATAATTAACACGAATGGAAGTTAAAAGTCACATGAAATAATTAAATACCTATGGTTCGACACGTATACTTTTGGTCAGTCATGGATCTGTTTTGCTAGGCGTATATATGAGCCCATTATGTCTTTGAATCTGGTATTTTAACCTGGTATTCGATCGCAAATAAACAAGGATAGTAATCAACTAAGAAACAATAAGAATGAAGGGTTTATGTCACATGAAAGGAGGGACGTGGGTCTATCAATATAAGAGTTTAACTGGACATTTAAAACCATATTTTTGCATTAAGTTGGATCTATATTAGACACGTAACAACCTAGATAAGATACGTATAAAACGATAGAGATTGTTTGCATGTTTAGGTCTTATACATGGGTCGAATAACATGGAACTAGGACAAGTGAAAACATGATTTTATGTGACTAAGATTATGTCGAGTGGGTGGGTTTTGAGTGTGTGTCGAAGGCCTTAAAACCAGGGCTTATGGACTGGTCTTGGGTGTGTCAAGTGGTGGCAAATGTGGACAAATTGGGGCTGGTTTGGGTTAAGTTTTGAGGGGTCGATGGGGCTGAAAAAGAGCTGTGATTTTCACGTGTTGAATATGAGTTGTTGTGATTTTATGTGGGTCAACATGGGGTATCGTATGGCAGGGCAAAATAAGGGGTTTTGGGTGCGTTAATTGGCTGTTGTTGATGTGTTGTTGGGGCTGGCAAACAAGAGGGTTACATGTGGGTTTGTCATGTTAACACATCAGTGTGGTTGCATGATATTGAATCAGTTTTTGTGCATAGGATGACAAACCATAATGTGTATACTAGAGGGTCGAATTGGTTTCATTTGGGTCGAATGAAATAAGTAGACATGAGCGTTTTGGTAGTTCAAACGTGTGACCTTGTGTGAGTACGTGTGCCATTAAATGGGTCAATAGAGTCGTACTTATAACAATAAAGTAATTGGTCGTGGCGGTCTAAATTAGAGTCGATAATGCGTGAATAAACTGTGGACGTTGGGATCTAAATTATCATAAGCTTTAAAGCAGTTTTATGTGACATGTTAATATTTAAATTGGATAAATTACGCTTTTAACCATAGACTTTATTAAATTGGCGTAACTAACCCTAAACTATTATAAATGCCATTTTTAACCCTTAAATATTGTAAATTGTCAATAATAACTTTAAAGTATTAAATCACTAAATCGGGAAGATTCCTAAATATGACGGTTTCCAAAAATAGAAAGCTAGTAAAAGAGGAAAGTTACTAAAAATAGAAAGCCGACTAAAATGATAGATCTGATTTAAAATAAATTATTAACTAAGACGACCATGAATTCGTGTAGATTCGCTAAAGGAGGAGTTTGCTTCCGATCTCTATATTTCTGTTATGTTTTCACTTGCGGTCTAAGGTACAGATATTCTGACCTTATCTCTTAAGGTTTCTCATGATTCATTTACATCCTTTTGATATTAGTTTGATTATGATACCTATGATCTGAGCCTTCTTATTATGGCTTTCTTATATGATCTATGCCTTTGCTATGTTCCCTTAGATTGTGAACCTTTGATCATGAACCTTTGCTTGATCCTTTGCCTTGAACCTTAATGATGAATCTTTGCTATGAACTTATGAACCTTTGATATGATATGACTTTTGAACCCTGCAGTTTGATACCCGAGCCATTATATTTTCCTAGTCATGGGGGTTCCATGGCCGTGTCATTGATGCACCAATGGCATGACTCTAGTGTGGTCGAGTGATGTTCCACAACGTCCCTTTTTATTATGATATGCGCATTTTATACTTGTTATGGCCACTATGATTTATGCAGGGGCGTATGGATGCATCCTAGATTTGTTATGTATATGATATGCTATGATTATTTGGTGTCTGATGTTGGGTGCAATCCATGTCTTCACATTTTAGGAGTTGATCACTCCAATGGTTACTGAGGACTCCCCTCCTATTACCTTTGGTATTTCGAGGTCACCCCTCCGAGTATAATGGTTATTTATGCTAAGAGATATGATTTGTTTGGGCTCGGGATTGATTACTGACCATTACCTATACTTTGATATTCATTCGTTTATGCCTTATGTTTTTCCCAATGCACCATATTATATTCCCTGTCCCTTATCTTTTGCTTCGTTGTATATATCTGTTCACTGGACTTTTTAAGCTCAGCCGCATTTCTTTTCCTGCGGCAGGTTTTAATAGGGAAGCTGGGTTATGAATGGAGAGTACTTTTGGACTTAGAAGACTACACCGTGATAGCTATTCTGGATTAGAGATGACTAGAAGTGTTTACATTTTCAGACTTAGTATTTAATGTTGTTCTCATTTGTAACCTTGTATTTTAGATTTTCCCTTTGTAACCTTTGAAATTCATTTGTATTATTTAAGTCATATGCTTGTGTTTGCTTTGATATGTCACCATAACGTAATACTTCTACCCTTATCGGGTTGGGGTGTTACAATTTGGTTATATTAAAGCTTTTTAAGAAGTAAACTTTATGGTTTGTTTAGTTTATAAGATCGGGTGGTTAACAAGTCTCATCTTGTTCACTAGGTTCTATTCTCTTTCTTTCTTTACTTGTAGTTTATATTATTAGTTTAATGTGCTTATTATTGTTGGTATTGTTAGCGTAGTTAATATGTGTAGTGAGTAGATTTTATATATGCTTGTTAAGTGTTGGTGATTTGTGAAACTAAGTGTGGAAACATAGAAATTGTTGATTAATAATATTTGGTTACGTGGGTTGATTTTTGGTTATCTTGACAGTCAAAAGCCGTTTGAGTAATTAATATATATCTAGTAATTTTTAACAAGATAAAAAATTGTTTTCAAAATAAACAAACGTTGTGGGAAAATAGTTTTTTTAAACAAGTATTTAAGATTGTTAATTAATATTTTCCAAATTTATTTTAGATTTATTTACTTGGTTGTTTTAACGGGAAAAAGCCGTTACAATAATCAATCATTTAAATCTAGTGATTATTACCAAGATTAAAGATTGTTTTCAAAATAAATCAACGTTTTGAGAAAATGGTTTTTAAAGCGGGTAATAATTCACCACTTTAAATGATAATTCACATTTAAGGATCTTTTCACCTCATTTGACAAGCATATTCTTTATTATCGCATTTTAGTTCTTTTATTAGTGTTTTGCTTGTAGTTTTATTTTATTTATCTATTTAGCTTTTAAAATCTTCTATAAAAACCAAAAAAATATTCGACAATCAAGCATTAAACAAAAGACATAATGTAATTTTCATTTCAAATCTCACCGTGGAATACGACTCTGGAAGATCGAATTATCACTTGTCCTCAGGTGATTCTTTTATCTAACAGGAATATAAATTTTAAAACTGCCCCGTGCTACAACACGAACCAGTTTTTGGCGCCGCTGTCGGGGAGGTTTTACCGATTTTTGCATGGTTTTTCGAGTTAGTGTCTTGAAGATCATTTCTTTTGAAAGTTTATTTTCGTATTTTTGAAAAAAAATCATTTTTAGAAAATCCAAAAATATTTTTCTTTGATCTTTTTCAAAAATCTTTTTATTTTTCAAAATAAAATTAAAAACTTTAAAAAATAAAAATGTTTCGAGAAAATCTCATTTCTTCACCCTCTCATCCCCATGATCTTCTCACCATGGAGGACTTTTACCGTCCTTCACTCATCGGTAGAGGAGGACCTATCGCTCCGACAACTAATCAAGAAACCATGTTTGAATTGAAAAATTATATGGTTGAGCACATTCGACAAAATTGTCAATTCCATGGATTTCAAGATGAAGATGCAGACGAGCACTTGAATAAGTATCTATCGATCACTCAATTCATAAAAAAAAATGGAGTTTATGAAGACATTGTCAATCTTAATCTTTTTCCATTCTCTTTATCCCACGATTTTGAAAAATGTTTTTATCATCTTAAAACTCATTCTATTCGTACTTGGGCTGAGATGGTCACCAAGTTTCTATCCAAATATTATCTTTATTCTTGATCAAATCTTAATCTTTTATCATGGACTAACAATGATTGATCGGGAAAAAATCATGTTGGCTGCCGGTGGCAATCTCATGTGAAAGATTCCACAAGAAGCTCATGATTTAATCGAGAATATGACACATCATCATTATCAGTGGGACGCTAACGTTCAGTACGAATCTACCACTGTTTTGAGTGATCATTATTTCGATTACAATTCCACAGTGAGTACACAAGTTGTCCTTGGCAAGCAAGCAAAATATATAAGTCAACATTTTCAGCAAGGACCAAGTTATCCTAACACTGTTCACTTTACATACTCCGATGAGAGTGATGAGGATAAGCCTTTAGAGGAAGAGAACTCAGAGATCAATCCGCTCATTAAGGATCCTTCAGATGCCTTTTTAATAGGGGACAAGGAAGTCGAATTCAATCCTCTTAAGGATATTGATGACCTTGTTCCAATCCCAAGGGTATCCGAGAAACCCTTTAATCTTCCTGATTTTGAATCGTTTTACATTGATTTCGATCTCAAAGGATTTGAAGACTTGCTTTATCATAGTCCTTCGATTGTTCCATCGGAGTATGATCATTTTCACTTCGATCTCAAAGCCGATCCAGGAGAGTTGACTAGACCTTTAAATGAGAATCCATATAAGGAATTATCGTCTAAACATGTCAACATCACATCTCACTCGGAGTATGATCATTTTCACTTCGATCTCGAAGCCGATCCAGGAGAGTTGACTAGACTTTTGAATGAGAACGAGTCTAATGAATTATCATCTAAAAATGTCAACATTACATCTCCATCGGAATATGATCATTTTTACTTCGATCTTGAAGAAACGGAGACTAAAATGGATGAGGTGCAGATTCATAACTCGCAGAGTACCGCACAAATCCCACCTTCGTATATCCCGCTTATTCCTGAGCCTGAGCCAGAAATTTCTTTCATGGCCATTGTATTTGAGAAGCTAATAACCAGTTGTGATAAGGTGACTCTTGATATTACCATCCGTGGTTCATACACTACCTTATCACAACTGTGTTATGGTATTCATGGCTCATCTCGGTTCTTAAGCATTCTTGGCGAGCGACTAATTTCTTCTCCGTCAAATAGTCGCGACTTCATTATTCTTGTGAAATTCTCCAAGTCTCACTCTTTTGATTTATTCGAGACGGTAGACGAGAATGAAGTATTTGACCCCGGACCCATCCCACCCTTATACTTTCATGAAAACTGAATTCGGGGTGAGTCAAGCTTAGCGACTCGTTAATAAACAAGCGCTTCTCGTGAGGCAACCTGTGTTATATATATATATATATATATATATATATATATATATATATATATATATATATATATATTATATATATATATATATATTATATATTATATATATATCTTTATTTCTTTTTATCTTTAATAAGTGTGATGTGATATTTGGATAAGTGTGGGGGAGTGCTTCTCTCCAGGTTGTATTTTGTGGGTATCTGTTTTTGCTTGCAGGATTCCCTATGATCGTGAAGACCTTCGTGCTTGTTTTCAAACCCTCTAATACTCGGTCTCCGATCATTTGCATGGTTATATCTAGGGATATCCTTTATATATTTGATATTGTTTTCCTTTATAACACTTTGAATTTGTAGCATTTGCCTTTTTCATTCATAAGTATGGGGGTAACACCCGACATTTTTGAACATTGAGGCCAATGTTCAGTTCTAAGTGTAGGGGGGGGGGAATTTCTATCGAAATTTTCAAAAAATTTCAAACCCTTACATTGTCTGTGTCCCACGCAACCTCGTTTTAACCTATATATTTGTTTGAAATTTTTTGAAAAAAAAAAAGGGTGAAAAATAAAGAAAAAAAAATGATAATTATAATATGTGTATAAATAAGTAGGCCCGTAGGTTAGAACAAGAGAGATTCTGACTTGACTGAGTATTGCACTATAGATTTCCCCTTAGCTTTCGAGACTAAGCGTTTGCAAGACTTAAAATTTTTGCAAAGAACGAAAAATGATAGAGTTGAATATAAGTTAGATGCTAAATGTGGAGTAGTTGGATCTCTTTAGAGCTCATAGAGGTTAATTGTGGCATTTTGCTCCCACCAACTAAATACCAAAAAAATAATAATGTATTCAATAATTAAAGGTGCACGGATTTTACGATTGTTTTTTACTCCTTTTTTAGAGAATTCCTGCTTATGAAAGTTGGGTACACATCAGGGTACTGCCAATATTGCGGGGAAATAATACAACTGATTCCTGATAGTTAGCTGCTATTGTTTCAGATGTTGAAAGACCGCAAGACTCGGGGTTTGACACCTAATAAATGTAATAAATCGAAGCCATAATAGACTACTGTTTCCTGACAGTTCGCTGCTGGTATCTCAGTTGTTCAAAGGGTGGAAGTACCAAATTTAATAATCCAAAGCCATAAAAGTTTTCTGTTTCCTGAAGGTTCGCTCCCATTGACTCAGACTTCAAAAAGGTGGAGGAAAATTCCCAAGGTCGAAATAAGACTACTGTTTTCTGACGGTTAGCTGCCGTTGTCTCAGTTGTTTAAAGGGCCGAGGGCTAATGTGCTTAATAATAATGTTAATAAAGCCAAATTTCGACTCCGGGGATATCAAAATAAAGCTTCTATCTCTAGACTCGTAGATGAGTTGTTTAAGATGAAATAAAAAGGATATCCCCTAAATCGTGTTAAATTAGGACCTTGATGTGGACCTCATTTTTATCTGCAGCAGTTCTCTTGTGAAGGATTTTAAACTAATTATGGTCTAAACCGGGTGCCTTTATCGGACTAAAAATCTATCAAAATAAGAAAAACTCGTTTTTCAAAATAAAATCCTTAGAGGATCTAGGAATAAGGGAGCAAGAAGTAGCTGCGCGTACACCATTAGCATCTATGAGTAGTGTTAGCATCTAATTTTATATTTAGCTGTGATTTCGTTTTAAGCTTGGTTTAGGGATTGCAAAAATCGAGGATGATTATCTTTATCTCC
Source organism: Artemisia tridentata subsp. tridentata (assembly GCA_021014915.2). Lineage (NCBI taxonomy): Eukaryota > Viridiplantae > Streptophyta > Magnoliopsida > Asterales > Asteraceae > Artemisia > Artemisia tridentata. The sequence goes on along the minus strand of CP139507.1, from coordinate 272,974,587 downwards.
AGGAAACTCCCAGTTTGTGAGTTTCCCGTTCTTAAAGCCTCTTATATGTTTTGAAAAATTTCTTATTATTTTCTTATTATTATTATTATTATTATTATTATTATTATTATTTAACGGTTAAAACGGGGTGTTTTCAAATAAAAAGATTTTTATACCCCTTGATAAACATCTTTATGTTCTTGTTTGATGTGAGGGATTATTAATTAAGGGGGTAAAAGATTTTCTTTCACTACGTGTGTAATAAACATTGCGTGAAGGGCCAGCAATGGATTAGGGTGGGGGATTTTGATGTGTGCGTAAACACACCTCATTTTTATACCGGAAAACATGCTAAAACGTACTAATAACCATAAGATACTTGAAATTATATTACAAATATGTTTGGAATGTGTTATTATGTCTTACAGGTACAAGGGTTTGAAAACAAAGCAAAAACGGTGATTTTCGGATGAGTTTCGACGATGTTTTCATGTTTTACGAGGTTCAGACGAAGTCAAAAAAATTCCCCGAGCACACCATTGGAAAGAGCACGAAAAAACGAGTCCGACGATACTTTAATATATTTTTGAACCGGTCCAAAACTCGCATAAATGACAGGTCAAATTTATTAATAAACGGACCAGTTCAAAGGAAGGTCTTATATTTAATTTTGCGTATTACTAGTGAAGTTTTACCCCAGCACAGCTGGAAGTATGCTTCACCCACACACGAGAGGTCTCCGGTTCGAATCCGGGCTGTGACTTAATTGGGCCTTTATTATTGTTGCCACGTGGCACCACCTCAGTGGTCCACGTGGCGACCCCACACGCCCCTATTACCGACCCGGTTTGACCGTTGACCAGACTCGTTGACTGGTGTTGACTTGTCGTTGACAGGCCGCCACGTGACATTGCCACGTGACACGTGGCAGACTGACGCGTCAGTCCGAGGTTCAGTACGAGGAATGTTCTAGCATGGCGGCGGACCAATGAGCATGCAACACGTGTCCCAATCATTAGCAATAATGAGCTGTAACATTGGAAGGATCGAGAAGAGTGTGTGGCTGATAATTGAGAATGAATGTGGACGAGTATGAGGGCAGATTCAAACCCCCCTTATATAATCACATCCGGATACATAGAAGGGGGAAGACATTATTACACACATATAGTAGCTTAAAAATTAGGTAGAGTAGGAGTAGAGTAGTATTATTATTCAGGAGTAGGAGTAGGAGTAGTTTGTAGATTATTGCTTATTGTAATTTCTAGCTTATTTCAAGTGCTTATTTGTAACAACTTGTTTCAAGCTTAATGAAGATGTTGAAGTTATTAGAAGATTCTTAGTGCTTATTTCTCTTCTTCTTCTCCTCTTTATTTTATTTTCTTTTTCTTTTCTCTTTTATCTAATAAGCCATATAGCTTATTAGCCTTTTGTGGTTTATTAGATTGGCTTATTTGTGATAAGCTCTCTTATAGCTTATTCACTTTTAGCCCTTTTTATATCTTTTTATCTTTAATAAGCTTAACCTTATAGCTTATTTAGAGACTATTTAGATTAGCTTTTTGGATAAGCTTTTCCATAGCTTATTCAATAAGCACTTTTTATTTACTAGTTTTCTTTTCTAACCTTCTTTATTACTAGTTTTAAATAGTCTTTTTATAAAAAGTTTTAATCTTTATTAGTTTTTGGTGCTTATTTCATATAAAGTTTTCACCTTTATTAGTTTTCATTACTAGTTTTAGATCTATTAGCTTTTTAGCTTATTAGGTTTAATACTAGTACTTCTAGCTCAAGTTAGCTTTTCTATAGCTTATTTGATCTAGTTTAGTTATTTAGATTACTTATTCTTAGCTTATTTCAAAAAAAGTTTAGTACTTTTTAAATCAATTAGCTTTTCCATAGCTTATTGTATTCATATTATTGCTTATTTGCCCTAATCTTTGATAAAGTTTTGATTTTTCTTTGATCTCATCATCTCAACATAAGGCGAGGAGCTTAAGAGTTTTATAAACTAGCTTATTACTAAAGTTTATTGCTTTTTAAGTCTTGATAAAGCTAATTAGTTAATAAAGTCACAAACTTTATTAACTATTTGGTTATATTAAAGCTTTTTAAGAAGTAAACTTTAGGGTTTGTTTAGTTTATAAGATCGGGTAGTTAACTAATCTCATCTTATTCGCCGGGTTCTATTCTCTTTCTTTCTTTAGTTGTAGTTTATATTATTAGTTTAATATGCTTATTATTGTTGGTATTGTTAGCGTAGTTAATATGTGTAGTGAGTAGATTATATATATGCTTGTTAAGTGTTGGTGATTTGTGAAACTAAGTGTGAAAACTTACAAATTGTTGATTAATAATCTTTGGTTACGTGGATTGATTTTTGGTTATCTTGACGGGCAAAATCCGTTTGAGTAATTAATCTAAATCTAGTAATTTTTACCAATATAAAAAATTGTTTTCAAAATAAAGCAACGTTGTGAGAAAATAGTTTTTTGAACGAGTATTTAAGATTGTTAATTAAATTTTTCCGGATTTATTTACTTGGTTGTTTTAACGGGCAAAAGCCGTTACAATAATCAATCATTTAAATCTAGTGATTATTACAAAGATTAAAGATTATTTTCAAAATAAACCAACGTTGTGAGAAAATGATTTTTAAAGCGGTTATTAATTCACCACTTTAAAAAATAATTCACACTTAAGGATCTTTTCACCTCATTTGACAAGCATATTCTTTATTATCGCATTTTAGTTCTTTTATTAGTGTTTTGCTTGTAGTTTTCTTTTATTTATCTATCTAGCTTTTAAAATCTTCTATAAAAACCAAAAAAATATTCGACAATCAAGCATTAAACAAAAGACATAACGTAATTTTCAATTCAAATCTCGTCGTGGAATACGACTCCGGAGGATCGAATTATCACCTGTCCTTAGGTGATTCTTTTATCTAACGGGAATACAAATTTTAAAACTGCCCCGTGCTACAACACGAACCACAGTACTAAGTATGAATACATTAATTCCCAACAATCGTCCCCTAAACTTGTGATTTACCTCCAAATCATCAAGTTTCTTGAATTAAATCTTTGACTTTGAGAGGATTCTTCCAAGCACTTTATCTTTGACTTTGAGAGGATTCTTCCAAACACTTCATCTTCCTGATCTTTCAGCCTGCATAAAAATCTTCCTCCGAAGTTCTCTTGCTATCTCTATATGTTCATCCACCAAAAGTTTTGCTGCTAACATCAATGTAAGTGTTCCCTTTGACAGTGGGTAGTCTTTCTCCACCAGCATGTAGATATCTGTTCCAGCTTTTGTAGACACATGGTGAACTGCACATGAGTTGTACAAAGTCCATTTTAAACCTTGATTACCAGCCTAAAACAACCATATCTCATCATCTTCATCTAGCTCAAAAATACTCTTCAACTCAACCCATAACATCTTGTCTTTATCATCTGTAGGCTCAGTTGAGTTGAATCTTTCTTTGACTAACTCCCATAGCTTTACCGGATCTTCTCTGTCGAATGGTTTGAGCATATCATCAAAGTGTTGATACACTTCAATGTGATTACCAACCCTGATGATCTTCCAACTCTTTATCAGTCCATCATCTTGAATCTCCCAATCTATAATAGGATACTTGGTCTGTAGAGCTTCAACATTCATTCCTTCTTCTTAAATAATGATCATCATCTATTGTAACATTTCTTCAGTCAAATCTTCTTCCTGATCTTCTACAGTAGGTAAGTCTTCACTGCCTTTTAGTTTCTTTGAAGACTCTGATTCTAAGGATATTCCTGCTCTTTTAACTCTTCTGCTCTCTTCTTCAGTTTCCATAGGAATAAAATCTTGAACCTTCTTGTAAGCCTTACTGTACAAGTCTTCAATCTCTTTATATGATCTACCTGCAAACTCTTGGCCTATTGATAACTTCTTTCTTAATTGTTTTTACTTTAAGTAGATGAAGATACCTAAGATTCCGGCTAGGGGTGAAAACGAGCCGAGCCGCTCGTGAAAAACTCGGGATCGGATCGGTTAATAGCTTGAACGAGTCGAGTCTAAACGAGCCCGGACATAAATTAGAGCTCATTTGATAAACGAGCCCGAGCTTTATATACAAAGCTCGACTAGGCTCGCGAGCCTAAACGAACTTTAGTACATTTTGTGTATGTATACTAACGAGCTCAAAACAAATAAACGAGCTCTATATAAACGAGCTCGAACACGCAATCTCAAGAAACCAAACAGTTTTTTTATAGGCACGTCACAAACGAGCCGAGCTCGAGCTTTATATATCATACCACGAGCCGAGCTCTGGCAGGCTCGGGCTCGTCTTGGCTCGTTTCTACCCCTAATTCCGACTGCTGATTGTGTCAAGGTACACGTCAATTGTTATCACTGATTTTCTATGGGTTAATTACTTGAAAATGTATTATACTTGTCACTTTTTGTTATTGTGTGTACTAAACTTTTTTTTTCCTTATTGTGTTTACTGAACTTTCAAATATCAATTATTTTCTGTATTTTGCGACTATTCAGCCATGTAAATTAACCATTTTACCCTTCGAAATTTGATAAAAATAAGGGTAAAATGATCACAAAATACAAACGATAATTGAAATTTGAAAGTTCAATAAAAACAATAAAAAAAAATATCAGTACATACAATAACAAAAAATGACAAGTATAATACATTTTCAAGCAATTGACTCATTTTCTATAGTTCAAATGGGTTTCCAATGTCTACAAAATGGTCTCGTGAGATTTTTAATGAACCCAAATTGCTTTTCTGTTACATATTTCTGTTAAATTTAAGGCTGAGTTATTGTTGGAAGTGGTCTAACCAAGTCGCTTTTAATTGCCTATTTTTATTTAAAATTGTGTGAATTTTTTTATCATGTCTTTTTCAAGTGTGTTTTCTTGTGGAGGCTTTGGATCAAACCAAACATAATTCCTAAATCTCTAAATAATCCAATTCGTAGTTTGAATCAGGACATCAAGACAGAATTTTGCCACGTTGTTGAGGTTGACCGAGTCACGTACTCCACCAAAGCAAGCTATTGAGTCTCACGAGTAGTCACTTAACCGTCATCAATTTTTTAGCATAGTCATTTGATTGTAGTCGAGCAATCAATAAAAAGGTGTTGTGAGCACTTATTGATATAATCAAATGATGGAAGAATGTGCTAACCTACTTACTGATATATTCATGTGAATGACGTCAATTGAATAGTCTATACCCGGGTCACGAACCCGGTTAGTGAACAACACTAACAATTAAGCCCACCACGTATGGGCCGCAACTGGACTACCAGTTATGCGGCTTGGGTCGACAAGGCCCAAGCCCAAAGTTATTTCCGGATAATATATAGAATATCTTCTAAATAAAGAAGATATATACTATATACCCGATGTCGGCTAACACGCCGAAGAGTAGGGAACACGAAACCCACTAGGGTTTCATGCATATATAAAGGGCACCCAAGCCCTCGGTAAAGGTACGATCTTCAATAAACCCTAACCCGTTATAAAACCCTACATTCGATTACTTACTCTCACGCCGGAGGATAATCGGGGGAGACAATCCCTCGATAAGCCTAACGGTGTTTGTTCTTTTTCTTAGTGCGCAGGTCTCATCAAGCATTAAGATTCGAATTGATACGAGAATAGAAGCCCTATCAAGGAACGCCCAACTTTTGTATCAACAAGTGGCGCCATCCGTGGGACCCTACACTAAGGATTTTACCAAAAAACTAGAATGACGAAACACGGAAGTCATAAGAGTCCGCATGGGAAGAAAACGCAGGACGATCCACTAGGAAAGAAGCATCAAATTGATACGGCTTCTAAACAGGCCTCTGGGACAACCAGTACGCCTCAAAACTTAGGAGCGCACCCAAATCTGGTCTTTCCTGCAGTGGAATCGCTTACCAGGTTTACCCCCCTATTACGACAAGTACTAGTGAGATAGAACTGGAGCGCACACCTCTTGCCATGCCAGAAGTAAACTTCACTGAGCCTCCCAACGCGCCTGTACGAAACAAGGATCCAGCTTTGGAAACCGACTCTATCGCGCTAGAAGGAGTTGCCTCCGAATTAGCCCCAAGTGACTTCGTATCTCAAAACTACGAAGCCTTGACTGCGCTCATGCGAGAGGAGGCAAAGAAGAGGTCAAGCCAAAGTCTGCACGCCAGACTCAACTTTGACCCTAATCCTGACGCATCCCCACCGCGCTACCGAAAGGAAAGACGCGAGAGGGATAGCCGTAAACAGCCAGTGTTCGCCAGGATTGGAAGGAAGGTTGTGGACGATGAAGCAGCCGACCTTCAACATCTGGAAGAGCCTGAAGAGGGGGAGCGGCGCGCCAATGTCCACGCTAGGCTTGGCAGACGCAGAATCCAAGATAGGCTTGGGCGACGATGTTCCCCAAGTGAAAGCCCCTCAAGCTCTGACTCTGAGGATAGTCGGCGCAAGCGCCGCAGAGGAGCAAGCTCAGACTCTGATGATAGTCGACTCAAGCGTCACAAAAGAGTTCGCTCATCCTCAAGAGATTCCTCGGACAGCGAGACTGGACACTGGAAATCAAGAGGGAAATACCGCGACCAGGATGATGAAGACATGTCTCTCCCCTGGCGTCGCCAAAAGGTTGATGCGTTTACTAGGCGCATCAGTGACTTTTCTGAAAATAAGAAAAGGCGCATGCCTGCTAATGTCAAAACATATGATGGGACAGGTGATCCTGATGATCACCTAAAAATTTTCGAATCAGCAGCTACTATCGAAAATTGGCCACAGCCTGTGTGGTGCCATATGTTCAACTCCACATTAGTAGGAAATGCGCGCAACTGGTTTAGTAAGCTTCCACGCAGAAGCATTGGTGGGTTTGAAGAGTTGCGCAGAGCGTTTCGCTTAAACTTCACCCAAAGAAAGAAGTGCGCAAAAAACCCTGTCGAACTCGCTAGGGTTAAACAGCGACAAGGGGAATCCACAAGCGCTTTCATGGAACGCTTCAAGGACGAGTGCATGAAAGTCAAGGCGTGTCCAGAGATACTCAAAATATCGGGTTTTATGAATGCAATCAATAACCCAGATCTGATAAAAAAGCTAAATGATAAGGTTCCCCTAACCTTCGATGAGCTCATGAAGCGCACGAGGTCTTTCGTCCAAGGAGAAGAAGCCGCCGCGGATAGCAGGAAAAGCTATTCGAACCATAGGTCGCAAGAAGAGTCAAGGAGACAATCCAATGACCAGAGCGGCAATCGTAATAGGAGTTACCGTAATCAAGGCGGCGGAAGGGGAAACGACAAGTATACCCCATTAACAAAAACTCCAAAGGAGATATTCGCAACAGAAGGAGCGAACTTCCCGAAACCACCACCAATCCGCACCCCAGAGGATAAGCGTATAGGGAATGGTTATTGCGAATACCATGGACAGAAGGGCCACACAACTAACGATTGCGTCCAACTGCGCCAATTGATTGAAAAATTGGTAAAGGAAGGAAAGATGGACCACCTCGTAAAAAACATCAGAGAAGGGAAAGATAAACAAAAACCAGTGGCCAAGAAAGAGACGCCAAGAGAAAAGGCAGATATCATCTACATGATACAGCCATGGCCGCGCGCGACAAGACAAAAAGTTAGTCAGCGTTTCTCTAAGGGAAACGAAATCTCTTTCCCCTCCCTGACTGCGAACAACGCAGTGGTGGATCCACTTACCATTGAAATACATACGGGGGGTCACGACATCCGTCGCATGTATATAGATGGAGGTGCATCCGCTAATATTATATATGAACACTGCTTCAAGAAACTGCGACCTGAGATACAGAGTCAGTTGATCCCAGCCACAGCACCGCTCACTGGCTTCACAGGGGAGAAGATATGGCCCACGGGGCAATTACGTCTATTTGTAGAAGTTGGTGACAAACCACACTCTACAACTACCTGGATGAACTTCATGGTAGTCAGATCCCCCTCTCCATATAACGGTATTATTGGGAGACCTGGAATATCATCCATCCGCGCCGTGCCATCCACAGCGCACGGAATGCTTAAATTCCCAGTGGAAGGAGGTATTGTCACTCTTTACAATACCACCATACCACCCAACGAATGCAACGCAGTGACAAGTGACGTAAGCGTTGTTCCACAACAGCGCGCAATCAAAGCCCCTAACCTAACGGTCGCCATTCACCCTGAATACCCGGATCAACAGGTATCTATTGGCGGGTCTCTGTCTAACAAAGGCAGATCAGCTATATGCGCACTCCTGCAAAATAATTTGGATATTTTCGCATGGGAGCCAAAGCATATGACAGGAGTACCACGCTCCATTACAGAACATAAGCTGCAAATCCGACAAGGATATCCTCCAATACGACAGAAAAAGCGTGGACAAGCTCCAGACCGCGCAAAAGCCATCCTGGAAGAAGTACATAAACTAGTAGACGCAGGCATCATGCGTGAAGTCTACTACCATGACTGGCTCTCTAACCCAGTGATGGTAAAGAAGAGCGATGGCAGTTGGAGGATGTGCGTAGACTTTACAGATCTCAATAAAGCATGCCCACAGGACTGCTACCCGCTCCCGGAAATAGACTGGAAAATTGAGTCTCTATGCGGATATCCCTTCAAATGCTTCCTGGACGCATACAAGGGATACCACCAAATTCAAATGGCGGAAGAAGACGAAGAAAAGACGGCCTTCCACACAAGTCAAGGGGTCTACTGCTACACAAAAATGCCTTTCGGCCTAAAGAACGCAGGAGCAACATACCAAAGATTGGTAGACACTGCGTTCGAAAAGCAAGTGAGACGCAACTTGGAAGTATACGTCGATGATCTCGTCATCAAAAGCCATACAGAGGAAGAACTGGTGCGCGACATGGAGGAAACGTTCAAAACACTTAGGAGAATCAACATGAAATTGAACCCCAAGAAGTGTACGTTTGGCGCGACGGAAGGCATGTTTCTCGGGTATTTGATAGAACCCGATGGGATCAAGCCTTGCCCAGAGAAGACTCAAGCAGTCATTGACCTTCCCTCACCGCGCACACTGAAAGAAGTTCAGTCACTAAACGGCAAGCTAGCCGGACTGAACCGATTCTTATCCAAATCAGCAGACAAGTCACTTCCCCTATTCAAGACACTCAAGAAGTGCACCAAAAAGGGAGACTTCAGGTGGACTGCGGAAGCAGAAGAAGCCTTCCAACAGCTCAAGCAACACATTGCAGCGCTCCCAAAGCTTGTTGCACCCCGACCAGGGGAAGAGCTGATCATGTACCTATCTGCGACCCAAGGAGCAGTCAGCGCAGTGCTATTGACAGACAGGAACTCTGTCCAAACACCCATTTATTTTGTTAGTAAGGCGCTCAAAAAGACAGAGATCAACTACACGGCAATGGAAAAGTTGGTCCTAGCTTTAGTGTTCGCAGCAAAAAGACTGCGCAGGTACTTCCAAGCGCACCCAATCGCTGTCATCACAGACCAACCCATCAAACAAGTTATCTCGAAACCCGACGCATCGGGGCGTTTACAAAAATGGAGTGTGTTACTGGGAGAGCACAACATATCATACAGACCGCGCACTGCAATTAAAGGGCAGATATTGGCCGACTTCATCATCGAGAAGCCGGATACAGATACTCCACCTGCGACAAGCAAGGAGGAACTTCAAGAACCATGGATTCTATTTACTGATGGATCCTCATGCGTAGATGGATCAGGAGGCGGCCTTATTCTCACCAACCCAGAAGGAGTTGAATTCACCTACGCACTGCGTTTTGAATTCACAGCCACGAACAACGAGGCAGAATACGAAGCACTCCTAGCTGGGTTACGCATCGCAACTCAAATGGGTGCACGCAACCTAGAAGTAAACGTCGATTCACGGCTAGTGGCTAACCACGTTTCAGGAGAATATATAGCAAAGGAGGAACACATGATCCAATACCTCGAAAAGACCAAATCTCTGATCCAGAACTTCGATAGATTCATCATCAAGCAGGTTCCCAGGAGTGAAAATAGGAAAGCAGATGCGCTGAGCAAAATTGCATCCACCAGTTTTGCGCATCTCTCAAAACAAGTTTTGGTGGAAACCTTGAAAAACAAGTCAATCACAGAGATGGAAATATCCACGGTGATAGAAGAGGAAAATCCTACGTGGATGACACCGATTATTGACTTCATCAGCAAGGGTATACTTCCCCAAGAGCAGAAGGAAGCTCGAAGAATCCGACGCACAGCGCAGCGATTCGAGCTCAGAGACAACGTCTTATATAGACGTTCATTCCTACAACCATGGCTTAGGTGTGTTGGACCTCTCCAGGCAGACTATGTACTTCGAGAGATCCACGCAGGCTCATGCAGCATGCACTCAGGACCACGATCCATTGTAGCGCGCGCCCTTAGGTCTGGATACTATTGGCCAACTATGCACCGCGACGCACGCGACCTGGTACGAAAGTGCAATGATTGCCAAGTTCACAGACCCATTCCGCGCCGACCACAGCATGAGCTAACACCTATTACATCGCCATGGCCATTCTACAAATGGGGTATCGACATCGCTGGACCTTTCCCCATTGCCGCAGGAGGATTGAAATTCCTCATTGTGGCAATAGATTACTTTACCAAGTGGATCGAAGCAAAGGCAGTAGCGACTATAACAGGTAACCAGGTAAAACGATTCGTGTGGGACAACATAGTATGTCGCTTTGGATTACCTGGAGAAATTATCTCTGATAACGGAAAACAATTCCGTGATAACCCGTTCAAAGACTGGTGCGAACAGCTGAACATCACGCAACACTTTGCATCAGTAACTCATCCACAAACCAATGGTCTGGTCGAGCGAGCAAACAGAAGCCTTGGCGAAGGAATCAAAGCGCGCCTGGACAGACACAAAGGTAGATGGGTAGAAGAACTATCACATGTTCTTTGGGCGCACCGAACGACCATTAAGGTTAGCAACGGGGACACCCCCTTCTCTTTGGTCTATGGGACAGAAGCTGTAATACCGGCTGAAATTGGAATGCCAACCATCCGTACTGCGGAAGTTAACATGGCAACCAATGATGATGAGCGGCGCATAGACTTAGATCTATTGGAAGAGAGACGTGAACGCGCAGCAATACGCGAAGAGAAAGCCAAGTCGAGAATGAAAAAATACTATGATACCAAAGTGCGCAGCACTTCATTCAGACCAGGCGACTTCGTATACCGCGAAAACGACTCAAGCCGCGCAGAAGACACTGGAAAGCTAGGACCAAAGTGGGAAGGACCTTACGAGGTCATAGAAGCACTTGGCAATGGAGCGTACAAGTTACGCGACAAGGACGGAAATGAGCTACAGCGAACATGGAACGTCCGCAACCTTAAACGGTGCTATCTTTGAAGAAGGCTACGGCCCAACATGGACACTCTTGCGCTTTAGAAAGTGCCCTCAATAAAGATCCATGTAATTTTATTATCTAGATAAACATTTTTTCTTTTCCAAAACTTGCAAGTATTAATAAAACGTTATGGTTTCTAGCTAACTCCATAACACATTTAACTTTATTGTTTGCATCTTTTATTATCATGTTTCAATATTGTTATATTCTTGCCTACATGGCGTGCATGCACACACTAAGACCCACGATGGCAGAAAGGATGAGTAAACCTAATAAACTACTCGTTGAGTAAGAGGGTTGCAAACCCATCAACACCGGATCACGAATCCTTGTTAAACACCTTGCGCTCAAGACGTTGGCGCAAGTACCCCACGCACCCCACGACGGATGCGCGATAGAGCACACTGTGCGCGTTTAACAACTAAGGAAATCAAGACTCTTGATTCCTTAAAAGTACAATACGACAAGTAAACTTACAAAAATACATAGACGACTATGATTAAGTTGGAAAAATTCAACACACGATTACGGTCCTTAAGGAAATTCATACACGATTATGACCCTCATTTTCTAAGTACGCTTAAACACTTAAAGCTATCTTCACGCAAGGATACATAAGTCATATAAGAACTACGAGTTCAAAAAGCATAAGTATTTAGAAGTTATAGACACACTAAGTACAAAAGCAACTTTTTATTTATAGAATACGTTTCTACAAAAAGGCTTATACAAAAAGGCTAAATGCTATAGGCACGCCTTAGCTGGCTAGAGCCCCCACCAAAAGCCGCTTCCTTTGCATCCTCGAGTCGCTTCAGTAACTCGGCATCATCAAGGGAAACAGTGGCCACGCAGACAGGCACACCATCGGATCTAGGCTGATGCGCAGCGCCTATGCCGCACAGAATGGCCTTTCCTTTCTCGCCTTTCTTTCGTGCGACCCTGGAAACATGCGCATTTAGCGACCTTTGCAAAGAAATCTCTTTCTCAAGACGAAAAGGATTCAGAATGTCACGAGGCTGAGCAAAAATGGGTACCTTCAACTGCGCCACATCAGGCTTCAAGTAGAAGTCCACCTGCTGATCTGCATCATCCTGCAGATGCCTAGGAAGAGTGAGCCCCGCCATGATTACGCTGATCGGCTGGTCCTGATCACGCTCCAAGAGAGCGATGTGCGGAAGCTCAAGCTTCTTTAGCTCCTCCATGGCAGCAACAAGCTCAGCATGGGCATCCGCCTTATACCCAGGCACCTCAGCAAGCGGCACGGTCAGCAACTTGGCCTCCGCAAGCTTGTCTGCGGCCGAGGTCTCACCGTGCGCAATAGCGCAATTCACAACCTTCCCAAAGGATGCGGTGACCTCAGGATGCTCCAGCGTACACATGGCGGCCAGGCGAAGACCATGACTGATCAACCACCTACGAAATAACACAAGTGTTAATAAGGAAAAGGGTCCCAAACATATACAAGATATAAAGAAGTAAAACAGCATGTACCTGCGCTCAGCCACAGACTGAACAAGATGGGGGTACAGCTCCTCATCGTACTCAATGCTGAGCTGGCGGAGCTTCTCCTCTTGCGTCTTCAGGGCAAGCTCAATGCGGCTGCGGAACTCTTCAATATTGGCAAAGTGCTTGCTCCTATTCTGTTCCAAGTACTTCAGCGCCCACAACGAGTTACGCCTCTGACGGTCTGCAAAAGCGCGCTCCCGCTCCAACTCAGCCATCACCATGACCTTCTCCTCACCCATTTTTAGCGCAGACGCCTCTGCGCGCTCCAGTTTAGCCTTGGAGCTCAGCTGCTCAGCTTTAGAGCTTGCTAACTCAGCCTGCACAGACGCTAATTGCGCTCGCAGTCTGGAAACTTCATCAGACTGGTACATCCTGGCTTGCGAAACCAGCTCAGACTAGCGCACAGCTATGGAGGCCAGCTCCTCCATCGCGGAGTCAAAGGGACTTAACTCCACTGCAATGTCCTTCGATGCAGACGCCTCAAGGGGACTCTCCTTGGGTGGCGCACTCTCATCAACAACACCAGCAGGCTGTTCACTGTACGAAAAATCAAGAAGCAAGATCAGCGTACGGAAAACAGTCAAGCATATACAAAATCCTAAGGGATTACTAAAAACTACTTACGTGGGGGGAGGAGTCGAGGACACGTTTTTCTCCTTCTCAGCCTCAGTTGAGGACACGTCCTTCTCCTTCTCAGTTTCAGTCGTGGACGCACCTCCACCAGACTTCTCAGCTTCCACACTGAAGACACGGAGCAACACGGTTAGAATAAAATACAACTTGACAAAAGTTTATAACTAACAATTCAGATACTTACTCCATCTGCACCTCAGTAAAAGATGGGCCTTCCCCAGCCTCAGTCCGCGGCCTCTTGGAAGGCCCTTCACCATAACCACCAGACGCTCTCTTCCGCGTCAGTGGGGAGCCCTCCTCCATATCACTATCAGAATCCTCTAAATGGATCAAGGGGGGAGGAGGCTGCGCAGTGTCAGGACCCTGCTGCACAGGAGGAGCCACAGACTGAACTGGCTCAGCTACCACCACATGAGGGGAGCCTTCGGGATCTGGGATAACCAAATCCACGACGCGCCCTGCCGTCGCCTGCAGAATAGTCTGCTCACCGTCCCCCAGAGGACGCACTCCCACCGCCACAGCACGCGGATTCTCCAGCCTCACAACAGCGAACAGATCCATCTCTGCGCATCAAGTAAACAGAGAAAGGCAAGTTACATAAAGTATGGAAAAAGAAGAAGCGCTTACACTAATAACGACAGTAAGGCGACAGAAGGAGCACCCACCCGTGCCATCCGCATTCAAGAATGTGGGGACCTCCGTCTCATGCTCGAAGTAGTTGCGACTGATGCCCATATGCACCAGGAACGCCTCCGGATATGGCTTGATGGGAATACGGTTCTCATCAATGATCGCCGCATGATCCGCGTTATACCACGTCTCAGGGGGGCGCTCATCCTTGGGCAGATCGGCACGGGTGTAAAATGGAAAATGGTCAGGGAAGACGGCTTCATCAACCCAAAAGAATTTTTCCCTCCAATCCTTGAGCTTATCTACCTTCTGCACGTAACACTGTAACTTTCCAACGCGCTTCGAGAAGGTAACCCACCCATTTGACCACGTTGCGTGATAAAACGCGCGAAATAAGTGGAGGGTTGGGTGAATCGCCAACAAGCGACAGTTCACCTCAAAGTTAGCAATCTTCCCAGCACCAATACAATGCAACTGGGAGATGTGGAGATTGTAATAATTGAGTATGTCACTCAGTAACACGGAGATGGGGACGCGCTGATTCGCCCACTCGAAAAAGCGCGTATATAACCCCACCTTCCCAGCAGGGAAATCCGCGATGGTGTCATTTGGGCCTGGTACCTCAGGGCGCAGGCCCATAGGGATAAAATAATCCGAGGTGAACTGAATCAGTTCATCCTCGGTTATGTTAGAATGAAAATCATGAAGTTGCGCTACCATATTGTGACTCAGATTATGTGCGCACGCGCAATTACCTTTGAATTATCTTTTTTTTTGGAAGAAGATTTGAAGATGTGAAAATGGTGGAAGTGTGATTTTTAACTGTGGATGTCACAGTGAATAAGCGGCGGTAGTTTATATACTTTTCCTATCCACCACAGATGATCGCCACGTGTACCCCACTAGCTCAAATCGTGTGGCTAGGATAAATGACGGGACAAGGCAAGTGGGCAACCTCTCCACTTCCCAAGGTACCCCAATTGCACTTTTTTGGACTAGATACATTCCACGTGGATTTTAGGCGGTATATTTTTGAAAGCTTCCCACGTACGCGTGAGGAATTATTTCGACAAGACCTTAGTCTAGCATCCGCAGGTCTTACCCTGCGCACACTAGACTGGGGGGACATGATGACGTATAGTCTATACCCGGGTCACGAACCCGGTTAGTGAACAACACTAACAATTAAGCCCACCACGTATGGGCCGCAACTGGACTACCAGTTATGCGGCTTGGGTCGACAAGGCCCAAGCCCAAAGTTATTTCCGGATAATATATAGAATATCTTCTAAATAAAGAAGATATATACTATATACCCGATGTCGGCTAACACGCCGAAGAGTAGGGAACACGAAACCCACTAGGGTTTCATGCATATATAAAGGGCACCCAAGCCCTCGGTAAAGGTACGATCTTCAATAAACCCTAACCCGTTATAAAACCCTACATTCGATTACTTACTCTCACGCCGGAGGATAATCGGGGGAGACAATCCCTCGATAAGCCTAACGGTGTTTGTTCTTTTTCTTAGTGCGCAGGTCTCATCAAGCATTAAGATTCGAATTGATACGAGAATAGAAGCCCTATCAAGGAACGCCCAACTTTTGTATCAACATACTTACTGATATATTCATGCAAATGACTTCAATTGAATTGTGTAATGTTCCATTGATATTAAATTCTAAACATATATCTATTAGTAGTCAATTCCACGATTGGGTGATACTGATTTACTAGTATACATTCATCAAGGCCATCAACTAATTAGTGATTTTGTTTTGTTGAAACTAATTTAACCTAGTTATAACTTATATTCGAGTGAACATAAGTTCACACTAACCGAGTTCTAACATAATAGTCTAACATGTTTTTATCCGGTTAGGGTATTGTTCTACCTGATAAGGATTTATTTGATACATTTTTAAGGGGTCATTTAAGCCCAAAATCGTATTAATATGATAAAATATTGCCCTAAATTGTTTCTTTTTGCATTTTAGGTACTTGATACGAGAAATCCGAAAAATGGCATGTTTTGGGCTCGAAACGACGAAAAAGTAAGAAAACAAAGAAGTCCCGAATTCTGTCAGATGTGGGAGTCTGACGGCGTTACAAGCTACAACGTAACGCCGTCACGTGCAAATAATGGAGGATTCTTTGCTCATAATTAACAAGCGACGCCTCAGTCAAATTTGATGACTTTATAACCTAACGGCGTCAGGTGTATTTGAAGACCAAAAATCCATGCAAAGTTAAAAAGAGACCGCCCAGAAGATTTACTAAGGGACGGCGTCAAATAGCACTTGACGGCGTCAGGGTTCCTAAGCGACGCCGCCACAAGACAACTTGGAGAAGACAAAACCCTAATTGGAGGCGAGCTGACGGCGTCACACTTTGCAAGTGACGTCGTCACCATTGCAAAACTATATATACTTTCGCATGTTTTCATTTATTCGTGTAACATCTTGGAGTAGGGTTTTGTGGACGAATTTGACAACTTTTGTATGGGTTCTTCAACCCCCAAAACACATGTATTATTGAAGATAAGTTATTCGTTTAATCATTCAATATGTCCATGTGTTGTTTGATTACTTGTTTATCTTCTCTTCTCTTTAACATGCTAGCTTAAGTTTATTTGTGCTTGCTTAGATATAATGAAACCTAGTTGTTGATAATTGATTTTTCGTCTCTTGTTTAGTTGATTGCTTCGCGTTAGGCTAAGAAAACTGGCTGACCTCTTATATGTAACTAGCTTGAACGTCTTAGAAATACAACCGTAGAGTGCACTATTGGTTTTGCTCGTTGTATTTATTGCATGAATTGCGGCTTGTAGATCCTAGAAAACTTAATAGACTTTAAGGTTTTTAGGGGAGACTAAGATTCATAGAGTTGGGGACTTCAGCACCTCCCCACGACCAATATTAAGGAATACAACGCTTTAACTAAAACAAGGACGTGACAATTCGACAAATCAATAGGAGATAACTAGGGAGTAATTAAGTCTAAGTGAACACGCTTTTCCCTACCATAAGAAGTCACCAATTTATTTTTCTTTTTAATTAGTTTCATTTCAAGTTATTATTAGTTTTGGGTTAGTTGACAAGCAACTAATTCCGCCCACTCTTTCAAAACCCGAGATTTTAATTGCTTTCAAAAAAATATAAAAATACAAAAAGAATCATCCCTCACCTCTATACCTATCTCGTCATACATCTTGACCTAGCGACACTATTCCCCTAGAGAACGAACTTTCCTCCGAGTCTTACCTATAGTACATTATAGCGATTAGGTACACTGCCTAGAATATTGCAAAACTTCTTTTCGAGGTCTGCAAATCTCTCATTAAGTTTTTGGTGCCGCTGCCGGGGAATAGTTAATAGTTTAGGTTCAATTTCTATTTCGTTTAGGTCTACTCACTAGATTCCTATCAAGTGAGATTTTATTCCCTTTCAGCTTTCTTTTAGTCTATCCTTCTCTTTGTGCATTTGTTCATAAGATATGTCTATTATTCGTGTTTTTCTTCGTAGAAATTTTCAGTTACCTGTTCCGGCCCCTGTTATAGAGGATGCGAACCCACCAAACCTTTCACCCGACCTCACTTTAGTAATGACTTTGAAATTGATGAATCCAATCATGACACTGACCATGAGAATGGCCCTTTCTATTTTACGGATTCTGATGAGGATTTAGGTGATAGAGAAGTTATTGATGAGGTTAGAAAAGTGGATGAAGTAAATCCTCTTAAATATGTTGACCCTAGGACAAGGATTGAGAAAGATAGCATTTTTAATATGCAATTTCCTTGTAAAATCGGATATATGAGTTTTAATGCTTACCTTAACTCATCTTTACTAATGAATATAATCTCTCGTGCTAACTATAATAAAATTATGGTAAATGAGTTAGAATATAAAGGAGATAATATTGTGGCTAGGGTTGAACCATTGCATGTTTTCTTCGGAAGTTTTGTTTACTTGGTAGATTTTAGAGTAAAGTGCGAAAAATGTCCCTAAACTTTGCTAAAATTGCGAAAGATGTCATCGAAAAAAAATTGCGAAAAATGTCCATAAACTTTCAATTTTTTGCGAGTTATGTCATTTCCGCGTTACTGTAGTTACAATTTTGGTTTTTGGACTAACGCTCGTTAGGAAATCTCGTTAAATGCCGTGTGAAATAACTATTTTACCCTCCTTTTCTTCAATAATCTCAATTTCACCCTTTTCCTTTCTTTCCCGCACCTATGCAAAATTACTTATTCCCCTTCCAAACCCTGAGGAACAAAATTCGCGATATAACTTTCTTATAAAATTGCTTCATTTGGGGCTGACACAAACATAAACACATCGTCCCTAACATCTAACACATACAAACATAAACCCTAATTGGTTGTTTAGCCTGCACAAACCCTAATTTTTTAACATGGATGGTGGTCAAACTGGAAGCGGGAATGAGGTTGTGGTAAAGAAAACCAGAAGGAGAGGGAGGCCTAGAAAATATGGTTCGCTACCTGCGGCTTCAGTTGCATCCCCTAACCCGAGTACACCCACGCCACAACAGAAGAGGGGAAGCCTTGTTGATAGTGAAACTATGCAACGGGTATTTGGTGTTGGTAAGTTTATGTTGTTTATGTAAGCACGGGTAAATTTCCACTTGTATTAATATTCTAACAAAAGAATACTTATCCATTTTCCACGTATAATTTTTTTTAAAGACTAAACGTTATCAGTTTATCTGATCACCACTACATAATAATGTGACATAACTCACATTCCCAATAAACGTGCTCACACGCAGACCAACACCAACATGCTTCATGTTTATTTCACATAAACATCTTTACATGTCAAGTACCAAAGTTTTCAACTCCTATTTTCCAATTTATGTTAATTCAATTACGCACGATTATTAAACGCTCAACTAAACGTTTACTACCTATTAAAGTTCTCATAGAAACCCTAAAATGCACAATAGCCCCTAACGTGCACTAATGACCCCTAAAGTGCACTGAAGACCCCTAAAGTGCACTAAGGATCCCAAAAGTGCGAACCCTAAAGAACAAAACCCTGAAACTAATGTACAAGCCCTTAAAGCACAAAAACCTAAAGCTTTAACTTATTTTCCTGTTACAAGCCCTAATTTCACAAAACTATGATTTTATGTGATAAAATCGCAAACCCTAATTAATGTGTACATGACTTCTATAAACTAAAAATGTACAAGTCTCTCAAGCACATGTACAAGTCCTTAATGCATAAAACACAACATTTATAAAAACCCCATTATAAACCTTAGTGTACTTACTCTAAAGCATATAATATAAGACCCTTATGCACTAACCATAGACCTAGTTTTTCTTATAACATTCAAACATAGAGTACAATTCCTAAAACCTATGGTACAAGTACTTAATGCATGAAAACTAAAACTACATTTTTACTACACTAAACGTATCTAAACATAATTATACTTAACAAGACATTAACCAAGGACCCTAACTAAGATTCCTACATTCCTAGAACTCCATGTACAACACCTTAAAGCCATGGTACAAGTAGTTAAAGCATAAAACGCCACCCTTGTATTCCTAGTTCAAATCAAACCAAGCCTTAACCAAATTAAGCCCTAACTAAACTAAACCTTAACTATACCTTAACTAAGCCTTAATGAGGTGTTAAACATGCCACATCTTCATGTCCCCTAGCTTTCTACATTGGTCAAATATGTCAAGCCTAATTAGGGTTCCTAATTATGCCACATTTACAGCTTCTTTACAAACCACCTATGGACCATATAACCACAATAGAACACATCACACGCCTTCTAGAGACTTCACTTTTGTGGCTAGAGACTCGACCAAGTAGCTACACATGGTGTGTTTCTTTTTAATCCATTCGAACTACATGGAACAAGTGGAATATATGTGTCTTTTTCATAAACCATACAAGCTTCAATGCACATATTCTAAACACCTCACCTTGTCCCTTCTTCCATAACACACCTTCCCAGGTAGCTAGAAGCATCAAGAAAACCTGGAAATTTCTTCTATAAAAATCAACCAAGGAATTGTTATTCATCTCATCACATAGTTTAACCACAAACACACTAAAATTAACTCTCACATTCTGATCATAAGACTCAAGAGAAGGATATAGAAGGTATCATGCAAGGGCAAATAGCCTTGAAAGGCATGATTCCAAGTTAAAGTCCTTTTTGGCGTCTTAGCTTCTAATCGAGTACCTAAGTGTTGTAAGTCTTCCAATCCTTTTCAATTCCTTTTAATAATCATAGTTACACCTAATCATAATGTTAATTAAGTCCCTAAAGAAAGCCAAGACCAAAATCTATGATTTCCATATTTCTGTTCTTATAGTAAACAATTAGACAACCATACTAAGCTATCATGTTGTTTTAAAATTTAAGGCCTTGACATACATAATTAAGTCATCTAAATAAGCTAACAAACATTTAAACAATCCATGATAATAAGCCCATAAGTTTTAGGGATCGAATTTTATTTTTCTCTTTTTCCTTCTTATCGCCAACCATCCAACCACCCCTTTTCAATCAGTTTTTTAGACCACAAGCTAACGGTTATAAGCTAAGATATTAAGCACTACTAATAAGTTCCTAATAAGCTTTACAAATCCCCAAAGACTTGGCCAAAAACTGTATATGTGTCATTTATTTTTGTGTTTCTTTTTACTATGTCGCTACACAACAAAGCCTAAACACCCCTTTTAAGCCCTATTTTTCTACCAAAAGCCAAAGCTTATAAGCCTAGCCAATAAGCACTTTTAACAAGATCCCAAGATACTACTTAAAGCCCCCAAGATCCTGGTCAAAACTTTATAGACCTCGTGTAATTTCTCGTGTTCTTTTCTTGTCAATAAGCTATAGAAATAAGTCCATAAGGTTTTAAAGAATCAGATCTGGTTTTATTTCTTTTCTTTGGTTACCGAAAACTAGCCAAGCACCCTACTTTGATGAACTATTTAGCCCATAAGCTAAAAGCTTTAACCCGCGAAATTTAGCAAACCTAATAAGCTCCTAACAAAGATTATAAAACCACAAGAACGTTGTCAAAAGATCATAGGGCCTCGTTTATTTTCTTGGTTCTTTTTGGTGTCTCGGCCTAAAATCCAACACACCCTTTTGATTTTTTTTAAACCTATAAGCTAAAAATATAAGCTAATAAGCTGTTCACAGCTTATTTACAAACTTAACACAACTTATTTTAGCAATCCATAATAAACCACACCCTTTTCTAAACTTAAAACGCGATTAAAATAAAATAAGGACTATGTACGTAACGACTAAAATACGTGAAGGTGAAAACTCTAACCATTTGAAACTTGGAGTTTTCTTGAGCCAAAACTATAAATTTTGATAAGTTATATACAACAAGGGCTGAAATTAATAGTTAAGGGTATAAAGTGTCACTATTGAAACTACATGGGTAAAAGTTGTTATTTTATGAAAGTTCTGGGGTATAAACTGTCAGCACTTGAAACTATAATGGTATAAAGCATATCATTTTATATTCTTTCAGGAAATATACTTTTGGATCATTTTTGATAAAAACTAATAAACGAGATACTTCTAATTCATTAACGATCAAACGAATACTAAAAATAAAAATATGATATATATATATATATATCACTAACTTTTTAAGGGACTTCATGTTGTCTCATTCAACACCCAACCACCAACAAAATACTTGCTATACGAATGCTAAAACTTGACATATTCACCTAGGTTGCGTGTCGGAGCAGTTTATTCACCACACTTGATTTACTTTCCAATCAGACTACTGTAACGCCAAGGTGAGTTCATAGTCTCACTTTTATACGTTTTCCAAACCTGTGGGGAGATACATGCTACAAACCTGAACACAAGTATTTTTCTGTATACAAATCCTGATTGATATTGCCTAAGACACACTGTTGCCATTAAAATACCCTCATATCATGAACCATTAATCACTTGCGAGTGAACGCGAATATTGTGAATAGATCTATTGGAGGTTGACATCCCATTTGTACTAGCCGGATAGATAGCTATAATGCTAGCCGGATTGATAGACAAATGCACATTATTTGAGGATTACTAGGAAGTTGGCAAGCTCCTACCCGGGGGCATTGTTACTTACATCATCTTTATGATGTTAGTAATTTATATCATTTTATGATATCACACACGTTAACGTTTGAGTTCATGAGACTTAGAGCAATAATCTTTACTGCAATATTATTGTTTTACCACTACTTAACTTGTGTTCAACCAACTGATAATTATACAAACACTATGGATTCACTCAAACTTTGTGTTGACTTTTTAGCATGTTTATCTCAGGTCCATAATGAATGAGGATGGCACGGAGGAGCACGAATACTGATAGAAGGCTAAAATCTAATTATCATTCGAAACTTATTTCACTACTAGAAAATCTGGCATCAGCAACGAATGTTTGCATCGCTATTCCGTCACTAAAGCCCTTCAACGATGGAATGGAGACGGATATATTTCGTCACAAAAAAGGGCCTCGCAAAATTTTAGCAACAAGTTTAGCGACAAAAGTTTTAGAGCTTCAGCGACGGATTGTCTGTCTCCAGCCCCTCGCTAGAGCCTTTATAAAGTCACCTGAACTAAATTTGATTCGACCATCAAGTAACGGCGTAGCGACAAACTTTTTTGTCGCTAACAGTAACGACAAAGCGGTCACTAATCCATTTCTAATAATCGGGCAACCATTTTGTTGTTATTCTTACTAGAGACGGATATATTTGTCGTTGATCCGCCACTAAAAGTATTGTCTCAAAACCGTCACTACCAATTTGTTGCTTAAATCAACACCATTTCATAGCATGTTTGATCAAATCCATCTCTAATTTGTCGCGATTTACAAAATATTTTAAGGATAAAATATGTCGCTAATCAGTCAATAAACGAAACAATTTATTTGCTAATTCAAGATGTTACACAAACGGATACCACACCGATAATAGTCACGAAATCCATAACCAAATCAAATAACACATATATCCAAATCAAATAACAACCAAATTCGAAAGAAAACAAACATCTGATCTTCGACAACATAAAAGGAAATCTAAACCAAAGATTCTCTCTTACATAAAAGTTAAAAGGACCTATAAAGCTCTTGAAAGTGTAATGGTTAATGTTTAAGATGTACTGCCACTTGCATTACCTTGCTTTGTTTTTGTTTTGCGGGTAACACGACTCTTGATACCATACTCAACAAGCATATCTTGAATTTCTTCACGCAGTTCTTCCTTGAGCTCTTCACGCATTTCTTCTTTTAGCTCTTCGCGCATTTCTTCTTTGAGCTCATTCTTCATTTGTTCCTTGAGGTCGACTTTCATTTCTTCCTTCAATTCTTCCTTTAACTCTCCACGAACGCTATCAATATAGTTCTTGAACATAACAAATTCAAATATTAGTTTTTTTTAAGAGTTTTGATAAATAGACCTAATTAGTAGACCTAAATTTAGGCCTAATCTTTTTATTGGAACACTTGGCAACATTTAAACAATTCAATCAACTCTTAACATTATTCCTAATATACCCATCATGAATAAGTCCTAAAATTTAGCATTATTTTCTCTGTCATTATAACCATCAGTTTTACATATTTCTTATTTCTTGGTTTATACATAAATTTAGTATTGTTAAATAGTTTTTATAAGAGCAACAAAGAGCAATTAACTACGCACATCTATGAAACCGTTTGATTGTCTCCATGAGAACTACCGATCGGATCATCAAACATTTGCACACCAAACCTATTTTACTCATTAAATTGACTAAAAATATATATATAAACAATAGATGTTATCATGTTACAAACTAGTGACTTTTTAATTACAGAACATACCCACCATGTAATTAATACATATGCATATGATATAATATATCACCAGTAAGTAATTAGTAAGAATAAATAGGTAACTGATCATGTTTCAAAGGGATAAGTGTTTTGAGAAATGGTGGTTTCAGTTTCAGGTTATAAATCCAATCGCATGAAAGTCATGATCACAAAGAGAATATACCTGTAACTGAACTGTATAGTAAAGGGTACATTAGGAATAACGAATACATTTAGTCAAATCTTTCAAACTAAGACACGTGTAATGTCATGGCTGTTAGGTCTCCTTTTAGGTCTAGATACTTAGGTCCACTAATCATTTTTCTTTTTTTAAATAGCTAAATGCAACTTGAGTGGGTCTTTTATGTAAAGTGAGTTATAATTCCACAATCCTCACAGAACTAACCTCAAAAGAAACCTGAAGCTGTTTGTATATAAAAGAAAGAAACACACCTGAACATCTTTGGATCCTGAGGATGAAGCACCACTACATGTAGTACTTGGTGTGCCAGTCATCGTGTACTGTGGATCTGACATAGACCCCCACCCAAAGACTCCACCTTTCGTATCATCTCCGGCACATTGTTTCCATAGGTCAGCATCATAGATGGGATGGTTAGCATGATCTGATCCATATTTATCCACCATAGCGCCATTATATGCAGCCTGTAGATAGTCAAGCGAAACAAAGTAAGAATAAATATGGATGTAAGAATAACCATGGAAGTAACTATGGAAGTAAGAATAAATACCGCCACTCTCTCTGATTTAGACGTAATGAATGCTCCTTTCTTCGCGTGTGTGAGCTCAAATAGTTCAGCAGCAGTTGGGGGGCGTTTGTGTACTTGTTCCTGTAAATTCGTAAAATTTTTGTAAGATTTAAAAAGAATACAAAATAATACTTTGAAGCTTGAACTAAACATAACACATATTAAAAAAATAAAAAACAGAAAACGCAAATGGAAATATAAGTAGAATCTTACGAATTTCCTTTTATGTTGAGAAATTGTAATTGAGCCAGCACAATGTTTCGACACAGAACCTTCTTTCAAGGTGTTCCGATTCTGGCTACCTGATACTGCTTTATTTAGCCATTTTGGAGTGTTCCAGACACGGTCAATCATGTCTTCACAATGGCTTGATTTTATCCATTCCGGGTTATAAGGCTTAAGAATAGTACAATCAGCACCATCAAATTTAACCCCGGCCGCATGTGCCAACTTCACTGACTCATTTCTTGCCTTTGACATGATATCTGGATAACGTTTCTTCATACTATTCTCCCACGCATCATGGACCAAAACATCACTCAAACCTTCCCACTTGAATAATTCCTACACATGCATAAGTTATGATGTTAATTAATTATATCATTTTAAAACAAGTTGGCTTATTTACTAACTATAAAACAAGGATGAGCACATTATTTTCACACCAACAGCCCAATGACTATTTGCTATCTTTAGGTTCTATATGACAAAAAGGAATAACTTAAGAACATATAACGCTAGTATACTGTGCAAGCTAGTATACTGTAGAAAAACTAAGAACATATAACGCTAGTTTGCAGCAACTTAGCGTCAAAACTGCACATTGAATTTATACCAGCCTAGCATGCATATAAGCTGTTCTGTGCTTGTACTCTTAAGATTCAAGTTTTACATTAACATAGCCTACACCTACACTGGCTTTTGCAATTAATTAATCTATCCCTCAGTGAACGTCCTGTTTGCACACCTCTGTGTTACAGAATGTGTTAAGTTCTGTCATTTGAATTCCCTACATTGATCTTAACTTAACATAATAGGACTTTTATAGTCTGTACTGATCTTAATGTTCAATATCCAAAAAAAAGTACTAACCTAATCGAAAGAAAATAAATACAGTTAGGATCCCTACTACAGGAATGTCACCAATCCCACATGGGGTTCTATCAAAAACCAATGGCAATATATAATATAATAACCGAAAACTTAAACCGTAAAGATGGCGAATCCAGACTCCATCATATCAGTTGTGTGAGTTATCAATAAGTTATGATGTTAATTAATTATATCATTTTAAAACAAGTTGGCTTATTTACTAACTATAAAACAAGGATGAGCAAATTATTTTGACACCAAACACCCAATGACTATTTGCTATCTTTAGGTTCTATATGACAAAAAGGAATAACTTAATTCAACATTTCAGAAGGTTAAAATAAAAAGTAACAATATACATACCTTAAAATGCGCCCATAATTCATCACGACCTGACTTGTCAACCTCCTTCCATGTTGTCCAGGAACCATTAAACATGGTCTTCAAAATTGAAGTTATCTTACGAGAGACCTTTGGGTCAGTAAACCTACAAAGAGAAACATTGCAACAAAATGAACACTAGTAGCAGCATATCAAAAAAAATTAACACTAATATCACAAGCAACATGTAGATGTATTTAAATAAATATGCATACTCTCCGCCATCCAAACTGATCATTGTCCTCTTTGATGGGTCATGTGGGACTTGTTCGATAATGTTTGAACCTCTTCGACGTTGGGGTACGTCTGTGTTTGGCTCATCCATGCCTACAGGTTCTTGAACCCGTGTATCAGAGGACATGGCCGAATTTGTCTTAGAACGGGTACCAGAGGTGTTAGTAAGTATACTTTTCTGGCCCCAACCACGAGCAGCTGCATTTGTATCAGAGGACGTGTTTGAACCTCTTCGACGCTGGGATACGTCCGTATTTGGCTCATCCATGCCTACAGGTTCTTGAAGCCGTGTATCAAAGGACATGGTTGCATTTGTCTCAGAACGGGTACCAGAGGTGTTAGTTCGTATACTTTTCTGACCCCAACCACGAGCAGCTGCATTTGTATCAGAGGACATGTTTGAACCTCTTTGACATTGGGATACGTCCGTGTTTGGCTCATCCATGCCTACAGCTTGTTGAACACATGTATCAGAGGACATGGTTGCATTTTTCTCAGAACGGGTATTAGAGGTGTTCGTCTGTATACTTTTCGGACCCCAACCATGAGCAGCTGCATGATCACTAAGGCCGCGTCCACCTCCACGTCCACCTCTACCTCCACGCCCAACATTAGTGCGTCCCATAATCACTGTAAAACATATCAAACCAAAAAGAAATAGAATATTATATGAGAACCAAAGAGTGTGAAGTTGTATTGTAAAATAATCATAATAATAAGTTAGATGTACTAGATGACCATGTCACATAATTAGTTTAAACATATATTGTTTGACTTCAAAAGTCAAATTATCAAGAAGAAATAAAAAAGATAAATTTACAGTACATATTTTAACCACGACTGGAAAGACGGACTTATTATCAGTCATTTGTCAATTTTACATATAAATATTTAATACTAGACTAAAAATGACAATGTGGTGAAGGCTTGCTGATATGTGTATTTCCATTTATCAGAATCATTAAACTACCTATAGACATTATGTTCCATGTAAATGCATTATAAATAGCGTATCAATAATACAATATCTCCGACGGGGAATTATGTAGTCTAACATATTTTACCCCTCCACATTGGGTAAAATATAAACACTAAACAAAATTCAAAGGTATACAGACAATAGAGAAAAAAGAAATAGCTACGCAACAAAATAAACTGTGACAAGTTAATTAACATCAGTTTGCCCTTTTGCCCTTTATTCTAACACCACAGGTTAAATTGAAAACTACACGTTAAAAAGTACTACTAGCAATAAACGTAACTTTCTAACTTTAAACTATAGATTTGATGGTTCAGGTGTATCGACTAATTAATAAGGTCACATTATGTACAGGATCGGTTCATGCATTAATTTAGTCGTGGATGAAAATTAAAGTCCAAAAACAAGAATTGAGAAATTTAAATACCCAACTTTCTTGTGTTGAACATGTGAGGAATGACTATGACAAATTTGATCATCCAATTTGTGGTTGAGCTACAAATGATACGAGGTCAGTTTAAGTTTATTTATATCTAAACATTTAAATAAATTAAAAGGTACACAATACATTTCTTGATCAACCAACAACTGTATATTTTGACTCGTATATTAAAAAAACTTGTAAAGTTGTGACGTTGTGTGTTTACAGCAAGAGCATTACATGTTTGTTGCTAAGCTAAGATTCATTCACTGTATCATGCATGCACATGATGCAAGTGAACGTAGGTACGAGAGTACGTAGGACAATTTGCCAACGTTTGTGATGGCTGTATACAACAGCCACATGTGGTCCTTCGAAAGATTGGTGGGTAGTTCCTGCAAAAATTGCGTTCGACCAAACGGCGTGGTCACCAGTGTGGAACAGCATCTACTTTGTGGTTTTGGGGTTACTACGCTTCGAGTCTCCTGAGAATATATTTAATGAGCTCAAAATAACATTCCTGCCATTGTTGACAGTAAGAAATATTTTCTATCATCTCATGTGAGAAGTCTGATAGTAGTGTAAATGAGATAACCTAAAGTAAAATGTCCATTTTGCACCTTTTTTGTGGTTCCAATTTCAGTTGTGTGAGCAGAAATGGAGGTGAAACCAACAAAACAGTAGGCCATAATTTCATCAACAGAATATCAACTCCCCTTTTCGGCATAAATTAACAGAATATAAAACCCACATAAATTACGACATCAACAGAATATCAACTCTCCTTTTCGGCATTATTTAGATTATGCTTTGGAACTTTTGAGCCCAAGATGGGTGGTCAGTCAACCAACTAAGTTGTAAGTTCCTATCGATTTCACTCATCACAACTGTAGTTGGATTAACAAATTTAGGGCAGCAAATGATTGATTTGTTTGGAACAGGTCATTTAGGATTTGAAACCATGTATGTTCTATTTAGCCGAGACAGTAAAACAAGCATGTGAGCTAACCCAAAAGGTCGCCTCTTAGAAATATTTAGCTAACCCCCACCCACCCATTTCCCTCTGATTTACATTTCCACTCTTATGACACTATCCGATCTCTAAGAAGCAGATCTTGGAAAATTTTAATCCAGAGAAACGTAACTAGTGCCTTTCATCGCCTAATTATGTGACTTTGATCTATCAAGTCATAACAATGGCTACAAAAACACACCCCATCACTAACAAAGGTCCAATAAAGTACAGGCTCATGATAACTACTAACATAAACACAACCAATTTGTATGACATTTTCCTTCATTTTCACTTTTGAATACCTACTTTTTAAATGCAATACCCGACTCACCTGACCCGATAACACCCCTATTGTATTAGTTTGCATCAGTTCTGTGTAATGCATGTGTGGTCTAAGAGGTTTTATCTGAAGTTATGTGTGTGAACTGCACAAGTTTGAAGTGACTGATTTTTGTTAAGCTTCAAATTAGGAACCTTTTCATGTGTGTTGATGTTGGATAAAAGAGAATATATTTTATTGTAGCATACATTTTTATGACACTATGGAAATTAATTCAGTTTTTCATATACTCAATACAACCATATACCTCAATTTCTTACCTTAACCTTATCATATATCTAATTGAAAGAACCCTAGATTACTAACATAAAATTGAAAAGTAAAAAATTACCTAATTAACTACAATCATGTAATCAAACTCAATGAATCAAGCACCCTAACATTAAATTAAAAGGTAAATTAAAACTAATTACCACAAATTATGATCTAAAATAGTTAATGGTGTATGAACATACCTTTTTCTAATGCTTCCTGAAAGTATATTGCATCTCATAAACCGCAATATACACCTTCTGTGGAAGGAGTAATTCCTGCTCCACGATCCCCACATATCTAGGGGCGCCAAATAATCTCAGAGAATGGCGCCAATATTTTTATCCAAAGTGAATAACTGTTTGTTCTTGTGGTGTGCAGAGTAGGTATTTTTTTTAAGGGCATTATATTAAGTAATCCTATAGTTTAATTATTAATTATTCACTATATATTATCATTATTATTATTATTAGTATATAATTTTTTTAAGGCCATTATTACGGGGTGCCAATTTTTGACCCAATATAAAACCCGACCTGAGACTTACACAAAAATTAACAAATTTGGGTTGAGTCTAAATAGGTTTCGGGCCGTGTTATGGTCGACCATTTGACCCGTTTATTAAACATGTCAAGTTTGGGTTGGGTATACGTTAAACAGGTCGACTCGCCAAGCCGTTTAAGCTTTTTTTTTTCAAAATTGAAAAGTTATATATACTTTATTATACGGATTAAATGGGTCGACCCACGAACCTGTGTAACCCGTGTATTATGAACTATAATTAGTCAAGTCAATCAAATTACCGGGTCAATAGATCTAAACCTTAAGCTTCTGTTCATGGGGGAAAAAAACTAATTATACCTGTTACAAATAAAAAGATTTGGTCCCTAACTATGTGTTCCTCGACTGTAACCAATGCGCTTCTACACTACACAAACAGACATAGCATACAAAATACACGAGGACGTGTTTGCAGTTCGCTTAAAGGGTGCATACTTAACTTCTTAAAAATACATCACAACTCTGCGCATTTGCATTTTACCTAAATTCGGCTCCTACTTTTTATCAATTAAAATGTTTCATACCTGCGCCTGGTAATCCCATATGCAGACTGTCCCCGATAGGGCTGAGCATCGGGCCGGATCCCGACCCATCCCGACCCGACCCGAAAAATACCGATACCGAAACAAGCAGAAATTACATACCGATACCGAACCGATTAGAAGTCGGATCGGTTCGGGATCAATCGGGACAATCGGTTTCGAATTCGGGTATAAGCAGCCAAGCCCCAAAAAAAAAAAAAAAGAAAAAAAAAGTATACTGATAGCATGCAACCAATAGCATGTGGGAAGCTCTATACCACACAATAGATCACTAAACGACCATTGTACCCCGTTAACAAAGATTTATATGTTCATCTCAACTAAGAAGCTCACGGTCTAGAGCAACTTGGTGCAGCTAAATAAAGCTCACTATGCATTGCTATTTGCTCAACAATACAACCACTGATGTTGTTCAAGATTCTGTGGTTCTAACTCTTACTCCTGTAACTAGAAACACCTTTGATGTTTAGAGTCAACGAAGTTACCTCTAAACTGCAAAGTAGACATGAAAATATAGCCATTTATAATATACGAAAAGTATACTGATAGCATAAGTTCAGGGCAATATCTGAATATCTATCCAATGATCTCCCATACATGTGTGGCACCACCTTAAAACGACACAACCACTGTCAATGAACCACATCAATTCAATGTCTAGGTGCAGGGTAAATGAGCCTATATTAAGCTAACAACCCCTCAAATTTACAAGGCTACCCAGATTCAAAACCAATTCAATGTCTAGATGGCAGAATCAAACAGAACCAACCAAGTTCGGCAAATTATGAAAATGCTATAACAGCCCTATAAGTTAAACTGCTACCACAAACACATCAGAATACATTCCTACGTCCTATATCAAACAGAACCATTGAGTTAACAAGGCAGAATCAAACAGAACAAGAGTATATGATGGAACAAGAGCAGAATCATATAAGAACAAGGCAGAATCAGTTTATAATTAGCTGCAACAAATCAAATTCAGTCAAATTCACTTGAAAACATTAAAATTCAGTCAAATTCACCACATCAGATTCACATCTAAGCTAGGCTTACACCCATTCCAAGAACTAAAAATGTACTTACAACAGTCAAAAGATAAAGGGCAGTAAAACTCCCCATTGTCTGACCTAATCCAAACACCCCTTAATCCATGTTGGAAACTTTGCAACTATTAAAAATGTTAGGAGTCTGAACTAAAAAGTGAAAAGAGTCGGAACTAAAAAGTTATACCAAATTTAAACAATCACTAGCGACAATACCACCACTGTGATAGACGATCAAACGTTTCAACATCATTCAAATCAAATAACAAAACATCCAAAATTCAATGACATAAAAAGGTGTCTGAACTAAAAAGTGAAAAGAAACTAAAAAAGCATGAAATTTCTTTGAACGAAAGTTGTGATGTTGAATTTGTACCGCCAAATCGTTTCCCTGGTCACATATCAAACTCACCCAAACAATCCGCCTTTTATAACCTCTTGGGAACAATATGTCCACAAATCAACATCAAAGATGGGATGGTTAAGAGAATCCGGTCCATATTTAGCTACCACGGCCTCCTTATATGCAGCCTGTAAATTTTCATGAAACACACTTTATGAGACCATTATTAACTATGTCAACATTTTGTAAGATAGTATGATTTCGATGCAAAAATTTCAACAAGATATTCATAGTTTAAAAGGCACACTGCACACTCTTGGCAATTACAAACTCCATATGTCACTACTATGTGACTACGGTAACTAGCTACAAATACATAGAAAAATGGCTTTTTAGAAATACATACTCAATTGCATCATTCTCACACATTCATAAATAACACTTTCTGCCAGAATCCTCAATATATAACCTATATGGTTATATATATACTTTAGCATCATACACATATTCACACATTGGAAAAACTGGGAAATCATATCTAAATTATAACATTGCAACAATATATAACATAAGTAGACACGACGAACACATACATATATGAGTTTAAGAATATTACCCACACTACCTCTTCTTTTAATTTCATGAACTCATATAAACCATTCCCGACCCCTTTCTTCTTAACTGTGAGTTCAAAAATCTCAGAAGCCGTTAGAGCTAAAGGGGTCTTGATTTGTTTTTCCTACAAATCAACATGATTGAATCAAAATACATAATATAAATTTTGATTTGAGCATAGCAAAACTTAAGAAAATGTTAAAATGGAAATGTAAAAATTCGACATCATACGAGTTTTCTTTTGTGTTGAGCAATAGTAATTGAGCCTGCACAATGCTTTGACACGTCTTTCATGATGAATTGATTCACTCTTCCGGATTTTGACTTCGTTTTCCGTTCAGCAGTGTTCCAGACTCGATCAATCATATCTTCCCAGTAGCTTGATTCTATCCACTTCGGGTTATAAGGCTTGAGAACAGAAAAGTCAGAACCATCAAACTGAACCCCGGCTAACTGCGCCATCTTAATTGACTCATCTCTTGCCTTTAACATGATATCTGGATAACGGTTTTTCATACTATCCTCCCACACCTCACGGACCAACACATCACTCACAACTTCCCATTGAAAAAAGTGCTAGGCAAAAAAAAGTAATGATGTTATATATGTATGTTTGATGAAAACATGTTTGGTTTATTTACTAATAAACACTTGTATGCACACACCTTAAAATGTGCCCATAGTTCATCGCGAGCAGTCTTGTTAACCTCCTTCCAGGTGGTCCAAGAACCATTAAACATGTTCTTGAGTATAACAGTTAACATGCGAGAAACCTTTGCATCATCAAATCAATAAAAGAGAAATATTGCAGCATTATGAGCCCATATAACAAAAGCGTAAATGCATGTTAAAATAGATATGCATACCCTCCACCGTCCAAAGTGATTATTTTCCTCTTTGATGGGTCATGTGGGGCTTGGTTGATAAAGTTAGAACGCCTTCTAGCATGAGATGATTCTGCATCTGACTCATCCTCACGAACACGTATACTTCCACTTGTACTTCCACGTTCAATGGTACTACGTGCCATAATAGCTGTAACGAAACAAATTTGAAACTAAACTGAATTAAATACTTAATATGATACCCGAAAACAAGACGAAAAATATATACACAATGCATAAATACCAAGCAAACGATTTGTACAACTATTCAAGTATATATGAACTATTAAGCATTGGAAAAACCGTTACTTATGCTAGTGCTCCCATTAAAATTTAAAACTTCTACAACTTAAAATTAATTTGCATATAAGGATGTAAAGTCCCTGTTAAACACCATTGAGATGTTACATATTGTAGCTTCTTTCCCGCCTATATTGCACTTCTGTTTCAACAAACACTCGCAAAAATAATGCAAGGCACTACATAGAAATCTTTATGAAATCCCAAAACTGATGGAAGGCACCACTTTACAATAAATTTTTTGATAAGCTATTATAATGTTTGGTAAAGTTGTACAAGTTTGAGAATGAATTAGAAATTATCCTCAAATTGTAGAGCTAACATACATCAATTCGATTTCATATATGTAATCATGTAACTCAAAGAAGTAATCGACAATTAATTGAAACATAGAGACCAAATTGTACCTTCAATTAGGGTCGTAGGTTGCTGGTGTCCCTCAATTTTCTTTAGTGGGATAATGAATTAACATAAGGGGAAGGGGTTGAACTAAATTGTTAAGTAACTGTTACCTCCAATTTTTTGTTTCCCGGGTTATTTAGTTGGCGGGAAGTGCCTGTAACTGTTGGTGGGAAGTACTGTAACTGTTGCCGCCTACTTGTGGGTGAGTTATTTGTGTGGGGTGTTTGATTTGAGATAATCACATATACTGATAATCATAATAAATTTGTTCTGTTAAAGAGATAGAAAATATTAATTTTAAAAGGTAATAAATACTGTTAGTTTTCTTATTTTTTTTAAATACTGATAGTTTACTTAAAAGGTACGTAATAAATAATGATGAGATTTTTAAGAATTGGTAAAGCATTTTTTTATTTTCTTATGGTAGCAAATACTGTTAGTTTTATAGATTAAATAATTGTCTTAGTCCCAAATGAATATAGAATGATTAATTCCAAATAACTAAGTTTAGCCAAATTACAAGTGTCGTCATTGACTTTAGCAAATGAAAATATAGTTGTTAAATATCCTAGAGATATCTAAAGTTTTACTTATTTTCAAATTGATAACTCTAATGAAGTTGTGACTAAAGTATTTGCAATATATTAAAATTGTGAAACTCGTGGATAAACTTAAGAGCTTCCCCAAGTTGTAATATATAACATGATAATCAAAATGTTTCAAATAAATATTATCGCATTACGTGTTTCTTCTTTAAATTTAATTTGGCTAAATTGGTCTTTATATTTTTGTGGTTGTTTTGACTCGTCTTATCATTTTAAACATAACCTAGCATCCATCATTGTTAGCGATCGGGAGATTTTCAAATACGTATAAGACTGACTAATTTTTTGTTGTTACTCTATCATTGCCCTCAAAGAACTGTCACTATATTATTATACTCAAGTCCATCGTTTATCAGTAACTAAGTGAAAAAACTTAGCGACGTATTTGAGACAGCTAAAAAAATCCATCGCTATGTCGTCATAATTTTGTCGCTAATAGTTTCAACCTAAGTTCGTCACTAACTTCGTCTCTATATGATTACATTTAGCGATAGAATTGTGACTGATGCATAATTCCTCTCTAATTTTGTTACTGATTTGTCACTATTTTGGTAGCTAATTTATCAAAGCCAAATTGGTAGGTAATTTATCACTAATTCGTCACTGTGAACAAATTTTTTGCGACAGACTAATTCAGTCGCTAATTTCCGTCACTGTTGCTCAGTATTCTAGTAGTGTTTAACAAACTGTAAAACTACAGGGACCTCATTTTTTAAACTCTGATATTTATAAAAATTCGAATGATAAATCTTTCAAAATGACTCAATTAGAGATCGTTTTCTATTATTATAACTGTTGTGCCAACGAGTAACACCCAGCTTGAAGTCCGCTACGTATCCCGAAATTGGAGGTGTTAGAGATTGGTATAGGAGCTATATTTATAGAGAAACAGGTCTGATTGAGACATGAACTATAACCACATTTACAAACAAAAATATTTTATAGCCCTTCGCTTTCCTTGCCTTCCATCCTCTAGGTAATTATGTGACTTCTAGACAATTTATGCTACACAAACATGTTATATTGATGTATACACACTCAACATACTTTTGAACACTTTATGTAAATAAGAGAACTAAATATGTCTGCATATGCCTATTCTAGGGCATTACGGCACAACCCCATTTCCCCAAGTCATGCACCTATTCCTACACTTTTGCGGTCTATGAAATTTTCCCAAGACATTGTAACTAGATTCGATGATCTCTAAACTTTTCACGACCTTACGTAATAATGTTTTACCTAAAACCTGACACAAACTATCGATTTTCCTGCTAAAAATACAAGATATGGGATTACTAAGGAACAAATTGATTCATCATCTACAAAAGCTGAAGTTCAGCAACTTTCTCTACATTCATCAAGTTCTCTTCCGAAACTTTCATTATTAAAAGCCTATGATTCAATCCAAGTGTAAACTGTTTTAGAACTTCTTCGCGTAGCTGCTTTATTTGCTATACCCTCATACCACCTTTAACACTTAAATAACTACTCAAATAAAGTCCTTCACCACCACCTCCACCATCATCTACATATTTCACTCTCCGTTCCAACCATTTGAGCAAGGAGAGAGAGAGAAAGGGCCGCTATTGCCCGATATCACTATTTACCATAGTCACCCTCTCCTGATTTCACTCCTTCACCACGAGTTTTCAAGATAGGATAAAGTTCACAGGCAGCGATGGACCGACAGCCTACCATTTCTACCCTCATGGAACGTATGGATCACCATGAGAAACAGGTCGATACCGCTTTGGGTCACTTCGATGAGTGACCCCTAGAGCGCATCGAGTCGATGTAGTATACAGCTGAGGACCTAGCAACCATGCAGCAGAAGTTAGACACCGGGATACAAGAGAAGATAAACAACTTGAAGGAACGTCACGGACAGCTAAGACAAGGGATACCTTTAATATATGATAAATGAACTGAAGTTAATACAGGAAATGATGAAACAGAATGAAGAACTGATGATGGCTCAAACTAGGATTACCACACTAGAGACAGTAGTGGGAGATATCCAGGAGTATATACAGATCCTTCTCAGCAAGATTATAGAGCTTGAGAGTCATCTCGGAAGAGCATCTGGCAGCTATTAGACTAGATTCTTTATCTACCAGCTTTTGTACTATATCTCAGCCACGGAGAGTGTGGCGTAAATATGACGCTTGCATTTATTTTGTTGTATAACAAACTAGCAAGTTATTTATGACTACATGTTGTTGCAATTATGATATATCTTGCTGAGTGATGATATCGGCTGATGTAGGCCAGAGTTGCTCATTTATATACATGTATGATAGTATTCGGGCAAGTCATGATCTCATGATCCACATGGACATTGTTTGTGGTAATTATGGCAGTGTTGTTATGATTTTTACGCATTCACCTTGTTATTTGTATTATTCAAACTGGTCATTATGCGAATGTTGAATATGTGTTTTATTTCTTGTGGCATTAATAGAAATATGCCTCCTACAAGAAAATCAACTGTAACTCTAGAACCAGTCATGCCTCAAGCTGCTATCCGAAAACTAGTTGCAGACAGTGTTGCTGCAGCACTCGAGACACAAGCAGCAGCAATGGCCCATTTTGGAAGTACCAGCAGACCTACCGGAGAAAGCGAGACAACTATAACTCGCAAGTGTACCTACAAAGACTTCATGAACTGTAAACCAACCTTCTTCAAGGGAACATAAGGAGTGACTGAGTTGGCTCATTGGTTTAAGCGTACATAAACAGTTTTCATGAGAAGTGGGTGTACTGATGACTGCAAGGTTACTTTTGCAACAGGGAATCTCCTAGATGATGCCCTGTCTTGGTGGAACTCTTCTGCCCAAACTATGGGTGTTGAAGCAGCTTATCAACTCACCTGGGCTGACTTCAAAAAGAAAATGCTGAAAAAGTACTGCCCCCGTACCGAGATCAAAAAGCTGGAAGATGAATTTCACCAATTGGTTATAAAAGGAATTGATCTTAAGACCTATAACAGGAGGTTTCAGGAACTGGCTATACTATGCCCAACTGTTGTACCAGATCTTGAGAAAACATTGGAGAAGTATATCGAGGGACTGCCTCGAAGTATTAAGGGGAATGTCACCTTATCTAAACCAGAAACGCTGGAAGAAGCCGTCACTATTACTCAGAGGTTAATGGACAGAGAAATCAAGCATGGTTCCACCCAAGGAAGCAATGATCACAAGCGAAAGCTTGATGACAAGAGAACCACTCATCACTACAACAACCATTCCAACAACAACTACTACCACAACAACAACAACAACCGCAACTACCACCACAACCAACAGAGTCACAGGCAGGAAGCTGGCAGAGACTACATTGCCACACCTGCTGAAGGAAGTGGTTATCGTAGGAAGCAACCTTTGTGCAATCAATGCAAAATGCATCACACTGGGCCTTGCATTGCTAAGTGCGAAAAATGCCAGGGAACAGGCCACAAAACAGGAGATTGCAAAGTCATAGGCGTTAATGTGCAGCCAGTAGCCGTGGTATGCCATAGATGTGGTGGGAAAGGACACTACAGGAATCAATGCCCGATTCAGAATACCAATTAGAATGACAAGGCCAATGGAAGAGAATAGAAACTCGTTAGAATCTCAACAACGTCAAAGGACAACAACAATGTTTAAACAGAAGAAGAAGTTTCTGCTATAATAATAAACCATAGTTCAAGCCCTATAGGGTTGTATTTTTCTCTTTTGAGCTTTACCTTAGGTGCGGTGGCGTAACCTGCATGTAACAAGTACCTTTCTATCTTAAGATATATCTATCTTTTACTATTTTCATGATAATCACAACCTTCATCTATTACATTTTCTATTCCACTCACCTTATTCATAACCATTTCGTAACAATATACCACTATCCTATCAGGGAACTGGTTAATTTCATTCATGACCGAATAATAGACTATTACCATCCTATAAGGTTCTCCCACGAATCTTAGGATCCATTCCTAACATTTTATTTTAAGCTATCCTGTTACCACCTCATAAATTGATAATCTATCACTCTATGTTGATCCAAGTTGAGCAATTGATCTAGTTAGTTATCTTAAATATGAATCTAAAACAACAAGTATAGAAATTGTCTTGACTTGTAAACTATTAAACACAACGCGGAATATTATATTTAATCTTAAGAAGAACAATGAATGAAACAGTAGAATTCTCAACAAACACTTCAATATATTAGATATACGAATACTCAAAAGTATTAGGGTTTACAACCTTGAAGTGAATCGACTCTAACAATGATACGTGCTAAACTCTAACCATAGAACCTCCTTTTATAGATTAAGGAGTCCTAGTCGGTTTACAATAACTTCCTACACAAGATAAATCTTTAAGAATCTATTCTAAACTTATCTAAAACATACTATACATAGTTATCTCATAAGCAGTAGAATCCATTACTCTAACAGCAGTATCTTTTACTCCTGAAGTAGTATTCTTGCAGCAGTAGAATCTCCAACACTAGCAGTAGTATAGAATACACTAGCAGTAGTATGATACTTAGATTATTTTCCTTTATACACCATGAGCAATTGTATCATTCAGAGCAGTAGCATCTCTAAACCCAACAATCCTCCCCTAAACTTGATATTTTCTTTCAAAATCATCAAGTTTCTTTTAAACTTTAACCATCACCAGGAGGATGCTTCCAAACACATTTACCCCTTTTTCTTTGGGTTAAGAATTTTTTCATACTTCTTTAAAAGTTGATAAGCTTGATTTTGAAACCTGAAATCTTTCTGCATCTCCAACATTCCAGGCTTCATCATCTGATGAATAATTTCTTTATTGAAGTTCAATGCAGGATAATCTTTTTCCACCAACATGTAGATAATCACTCCATGAGCACTTAAATAATGAACACCACAAGACTGATATAAATACCATCTTTGAACTATGTTGTGTTTTAACTTCATCCACTCTATATCTCCATCATGTGGTTCAAACATTATCTTTAAATAGGAATAAATTACCCTTTCATACACCTCCTCTGGTCTTGTATCACCATATTTTCCTTTGTATAACCTTCAGAGAGTAACCACATCATCTCTATCCATCCAATACATCATTTGTGAAAACCTAACAAACCTATAATACAAACCATTGGTTCTTTTAAACTCCCAATAGGCTTCACTCCCATCATGGATTCCAGAAGTATATGAGATGATTGGATGTTTGGCTGATAGAGGAACTGCATTAATGACCTCAGGTTCTTGATATTTAGAAAGAACTGTAAGAGCCATCATTTTTTCTACATCATCTTCAGATTCCTCCTCATCATCAACTTTCTCTTCATTTTCATGCTCTGACTCAGAACTCTGCTCCACTGCTTTGGATCTATCAGCTTTTCTTTTCTTTCTACCAACACTCTTTTCTATAACTCCAGCTCTTTTAACACCTGAGCTTGAAGTTTCTATCTTTTCTTGCACAACCTTCTCTTCCACCTTCTCTTTCACAGTCTCAGTCTCTATCACTGTCTTTGCCTACTTTACCCTATCCTCTGATCCAATAGGCACAAAATCATCAATTTCTCTTTTTGCATTGTTGTACATCTTGATAATTTCATCATCAGAGTAATGAGATAATTGAGTAAGTTTGTAGCCCTTCATGTTCTTCAAGTATCTTTCATGGACTTTTCTTCTTTGTTTGACAGTTGGTGGTCTGAGCATTTTCTTCTTTCTCCTTTCAGCAAGATACCATTTCTTTCTTTGTTCTTTGAACTCCTTCAACCATTTAGTTCGTTCTTCTATGGTTTGTGTATCTTGCTCTTCTTCTTTAATCAACTTAAAAAGCTCAATATCAACATCACATTTAATCCTCTCTGCATCCCAAGCATCAAGTAATTCCTTTGATTTTGCTTCATCTTCAGCATGCTTTCTCAGTTGTTCAAGGACTTGTTGATTCTCAGGTTCAAGCTCAGCAGCTAACTTCCTTGCAGCTTCTTCATTAAAAGTAATTTGGTTCTCCTTAGGCCAGAACTCAAAAGGTATTTCAAATTCAGGTTCAGGTTCTTCAATTAAAATTGCTTTTCCCTTGCCTTTGTACTGCGGTTCTTGTGAAACAGCCTTCTTTTTGGGAGAAGAGTGTTATCTGATTGTCACTCCTTTAATAGGTGGTTTTGATGCTTTTGGTGGTTGTGGTTGTGGTTGTGTTACTTGTTTTGGTGTTGATGAGGGTTGTTTTGTAGACTTCAGTTGTAAAATTGCTTGGGCCATTACCACATCATCATCTAAGAGAATTTGACCCTTAGCAGTAGAATCACCCTGAGTCTCAACAGTAGAAACATTATTTGGTTCAGCAGTAGAACTTTTTGCACTAGCAGCAGAATGTGGTACCTCAGCAGTAGTCTGATTAACACGAGCAGTAGTATCAACCTTAACTACTTCTTCACTACCACCAATAGCAGAACAAACTTTACCTTTAGCAGTAGAATCTCCCAAGCTTTTGATTGACTCCACCATTACCTCAGAAGCCTTGACAAGCTGTTCAGGCTCCAAAGTCTTTAGCTTTTCAAGCACACCCTCATTTCCTTCTTTGTCTACAACCACAAACTCATCAACATTATCACTACTATCCATCTCTATATCCATATCCAAATCACCACCAGCAGCACTTGTAACATTTTCCATAGCCTCCCCTGAATCCTTGGTTTCATTCCTCTCCTGTTTGGGAGCATCCTCCCCCAAACTAGCATCCTCAGAGGAGCTTATTCTCTGTGCTGTACCCACCTTCTTCAATCTCTTAAAGTGAGTAGTTCTTGACCTTTTACCTTCCGAATGTTTAACTCTCAGCTTCAAACTTTTGACTTCATGTTGGAGGTCAAGAACCTGTGACTCCAGTTTGGTACATTTAGCCATCAATGCTTTTATTAGTTCCATACTATCCTCACCACTTCGGCCTGTGTTACCTGGCCCGAGAGGTGGATCACTGGAATTGTCATTTTGTACATGTTGGTCCATCAATTCATTAGTTTCAGTTCTACCCTCACCACTTCGGGATGTGTTACCTTCCCTGAGAGGTAAATCAATGGGTGTAAACTCAGTATCAAACCTAGTTTGATCATCTGAGCCCCCCAAATTAGCCATTTGGCTGGGGTTACCATCACCTGCTTCTAGTTTAATTGAACCTTAAGCATTAGATGTTGCCTTGGTTAGGGTCTTATTGATGTTATCACTGACCTGCTCTGCTTCGAAGCTAGCAGCAGTAGTGGTAGCCCCTTCCAACATGTCACTCACCACACCTGTGACAGCCTCGTCTGCTACAACCATCCTAACACTAGCCTAAGGTAGCTCAGTGTTCTCATTTTGTGAATCCCTAGGGATTTGGGTCTTTTCTGGTTGTGAAGATGATGTATTCAAAGTGGGTGTGTGTTGGGTAGCAGTTGTGATTTCTGCACCTTCACCCTAATTTTGAGAGAATGAAAACATATATATGGAAATGGTGGTGTCACTGTCCTAGAAAAACCTTTGCCATTCTTTTTCAAGTATGAAAACAGTTTCCTTTGAAGTTCAGGGCAAACAAATTCTATTTTATGAACTTTAGGATTTGAAAGTTGTTTGTTCATAATAAGTTGCAGAAACCTTGGATAAATGTAATATTTTCCTTGTACATTCTTTTTCAAACCATCCATTATCATATTTGAAAAATTAAAAGGTTGTCCTTTAGCCCGACAAATCATAGCAAAAGCCTGAGTTGTACTGAATTCATTCCAACCTGAAGTTTTAGGACATAAACAATGTAGGATGGTATGAATGAAAAACTTCAATTGAGGACAGAGAAGACCTTTATAAAATTTTAAACCTTCAACTTTCTTCTCATACCCTATGTTTTTAAGTTCTTAAAAAATGATAGAATTTTCAAGACATACTATTTCCTCATCATCTGCAAAGTGAAGAGCTTCTCTCACAGATGATTCAGAAATAAGTATCTTATGGCCATCTACCTTATCCTTTAACTGTTCTTCCCCATTTTTAGTTATGGTCTTGGCAGTAGACCAAAACTAATCAATGTGGGAAACAAATATAGTAGGTTTTGCTGTTAATGCGTACCTAATGTGAGTAGCATTAAGAAAATCAATTCCCTCTGCAAATCCATCAGCTTCGATAGGCTTTTGAAGAAAAGCGACTTGATTGTGACTATCAGAAAAGATTTTTGTCGACATTGTGAATTAGGTTTTGATTTGGGGGTTTTTTAAATCAGATGTTAAAAATTGTGTTAGGGTTTGAATTAGAGTGATTTATGAGCGCGTAAAACTAATTATGAGATCGAATTAGGTTTTTAAGCCCTTTGGATCGAATTAGGGTTTTATTGGCGCCAAATTTTTCATAACTGTCCCTGCACTTACAAAACGAGCAGTTGAATCCCTGCTGTTAGAAAGTTTTGCCTAGCAGCAGAATCTTTGTAACTAGCAGTAGAACATCTGCCGAACTTTCCAAACACTTTTTTCTCTTTGAACAAGCATTCCCCTTTGACTTTTCCTGTAAAAGTTTAGTCCAAAACCACAAAAACACAAGAAATAATGTGCCACAATAATCACAATCCACAGTTATACTTAGTAGTTGTATAAGCAACAAGCAGCATAACTAAATATAACTAGCAATACATATCATAGCAAGCAGTAGAAACAACTTATTGACTAATAACAGTACAAATCCTTACAAAACATTACAAAAACACAAAGAGATAAGAATTTTCAAAGATTTATCATTCCAATACTAGCAATTAAGAATTGAAATCTACCCACATCAAAACCTTTTGTGAGCAAATCTGCAACATTATTGTCAGTATGGATTTTAACAATTTGAATTAATTTCTTCTCAAAATAATCTCTTATAAAATGACGTCTTATCTCAATATGTTTTGTTTTAGAATGAAAAACAGGATTTTTAATAATACGCATTGTACTGTTATTATCAATATAAATTTTGGTGTGCATAAAATTATACCCATAGTCCAGTAATTGATTCTGAATCCAAAGCACTTGACCACAACAACTTGAAGCAGCTACATACTCATCTTCAGTTGTAGAATTTGCCACCACAGTTTATTTCTTGC
Organism: Artemisia tridentata subsp. tridentata; assembly: GCA_021014915.2. Lineage (NCBI taxonomy): Eukaryota > Viridiplantae > Streptophyta > Magnoliopsida > Asterales > Asteraceae > Artemisia > Artemisia tridentata. The sequence goes on along the minus strand of CP139507.1, from coordinate 272,930,684 downwards.
ATTGCCATGAAATCAACCTATGTCCAAGATATTGACATCCTCCAGTTGTTGATTTCCTATCTAAACAAGCTCCAGCATAATCACTATCTGAGTATGCCACCAAATCAAAAGGTGAATCTTTTGGATACCAAAGGCCCAACCTAGGTTGACTCCTTAAGTACCAAAAAATTCTCTTCACATCATTCAAATGTGACACTTTAGGGGAAACTTGAAATCTGGCACAGACACACACATCAAACATAATATCTGTCCTGGAAGCTGTAAGATACATCAATGAACCAATCATTGATCTGTATAAATGGACATCAACTTCTTCACCATCTTCATATTTGACTAGAGGCTTGTTGGACTCCATGGTTGTTTTAGCAGGCTTCACATCAGAAAATCCAAACTTCTTCAAGATATCAGTCACATACTTATCTTGACTGATAAATATGCCATCATCCTTTTGTTTGACTTGAAGCCCTAAAAAGAATGTGAGTTCACCCTTAGAACTCATTTGAAACCTGTTATGCATTAGCTTCTCAAAATCATCACATAACACCTTGTTAGTTGACCCAAAAATGATATCATCAACATACACTTGAACCAATAAGATATCCTTTTTGTCTCTTTTGATAAACAAAGTCTTGTCAATTCTTCCTCTATTGAAGCCATTGTTCAACAAGTACTTTGATAAGGTGTCATACCAATCTCTAGGAGCTTGATGCAAACCATACAATGCTTTCTCCACCTTGTAAACTCTATCAGGATAATCAGGATCTTCAAAACCAGGTGGTTGTGAGACATAAACTTCTTCATCAATTTTCCCATATAAGAAAGCACTCTTTACATCCATTTGATACACTGTGAAGTTCATATATGAAGCATAAGCCAAGAATAATCTGATAGCTTTTATCCTTGCAACAGGTGCAAACACTTCATCATAATCAATACCTTCTTCTTGAGTGTATCCTTGAGCCACTAATCTTGCTTTGTTCCTGATCACAATGCCTCTTTCATCCCTTTTGCATCTAAAAACCCACTTTGTACCAATTTCCTTTTTCCCATTAGGAAAATCAACCAAGGTCCAAACTTCTTGAAGCTTAAACTGCAACAACTCTTCTTGCATAGCTTCCACCCAGCTTTCATCTTGTAATGCTTTATAAGCATTCTTGGGTTCCACTTGGGACAGAAAACAAGCAAACATGCAATTCTGAAGGTCTTTGTGGCTATTTCTTTGATGAAGAGATTGAGCAAAGAAACCTTGTTCCTTCAAATCCTTAACCATACTCCTTGTTTGAACAGCAGACTTTGGCTCTCCAAGTATTTGTTCCTTTGGATGATTCTTGTGAACTCTGGTGGTTGGAATAGGACTGACAGGTATTGCATTCTCCATATTGGTTAAGTCAACCTCTGCACCAAACCCATCCAAAGCTTCATCATCAGTATCTTCATAGATATTAATCAAACCAGGCATATTAGGATCAACAGGACAGTCATCATCAGCAAAAGATCTTCCATCTTTGTCAACAATAGGAAATTTTGGTGCAGCAGCAGAATCATAGCAACTGCTGCTAGTGTTATTTCATTTGTTTTCAACATTCTGCACTTCATTAACAATTTGTGGTCCTTCATTAACCACTTTTCCAGCATCAGAAGGTTTATCCCCACCTTTTGTATCTCCTTTTGGTACTTCATGAACAACATCATCTTCTTGTGAACTCTTTCTCTCTTTCTCTTTGGCTGTGAAAGTTGGATCAAGCTTCCATTTTTCAATCAAAATAAACTCCTTTGCAGATTCATTCACCTTAGCTTGTGTACCTGCATTAGAATAAGCTTTTATACCTGCAAACTTATTAGTTGTACCTGTAATCACTGGCTTATAATTCATGCTTTTGGTTAGTGAATCAATATCAAATAGCCAGTCAGGTCCACTTCCTGCAACATTAGTTGTGGTTTCACTAAACCTAACATGCAAGTTTTCTTCCACATGCCTAGTTCTTTTATTGAATACCCTAAAAGCTTTACTATTGGTAGAGTATCCAACAAAGAATCCTTCATCAGCCTTCTCATCAAACTTGCCTAGGTGATCAATGGTATTCAAGATAGTAACATGACACCCAAATGGTTTTAAGAAATCTATCATAGGTTTCCTACCATGTAACAATTCATAAGGGGTCTTGTTATGAGGCTTAACTACTTTACTCCTATTTTGCACAAAACAAGCAGTGTTGTCTGCTTCAGCCCAAAAAGTAGTAGGTAATTTTGATTCAGACAACATAGTCCTTGCAGCCTCAATAAGTGACCTATTCATCCTCTCAGCAACACCATTTTGTTGAGGAGTTCTAGCTACACTAAATTGTCTTAAAATACCTTTTTCCACACAAAACTGGTTCATAACACTATTCTTAAACTCAGTTCCATTGTCACATCTTGTCACCTTAACTTTATTATTTAATAGGTTTTCAACTCTTGTTATAGAAGCCTTAAGAATGCTAGAAGTTTCATCCTTAGTTGCTAAAAAGAAAACCCAAGTGAATCTACTATAGTCATCTGTGACAACTAGGCAGTACATCTTCTTATTCAAACTTTTCACATATGTCGGCCCAAACAAATCCATATGCAACATATATAAAGGCTCAGAAATAGTGTTCACAGCTTTGGAGTTACAAGAAACTCTGTGTTGTTTTCCCATCTGACAAGCAACACAGGTTTCAGGATTTTCAAAAACTTTTAAAGGTAAACCTCTTACAAGGTTTCTCTTAACCAATTTATTAATAGTTTTGAAATTTAAATGGCCAAGCCTTCTATGCCAAAGTTTGGATTCATCATTTGTGGCCTTTGCAAATAGGAAAATTAAAGCTCTTTTGGGAACTATATTCTTTATGTCAACACTGTATATGTTGTCTGTTCTAGGGACTCTAAGTAGCACAAATTTATCATCAGGCAACTTAAAATCAGGAGAGAAGACAAGACATTCAGTGTCAGTAAAAAGAACAAAGTTCTTTTTGTCACACATTTGTGAGACACTAAAGAGGTTGAACTTAAGCCCTTTTACAAAGTATACTTTTTCAAAATCCAATTTTCCTGTTCTTATTGTACCTTTACCAATGATTTTACCTCATTTAGGATCATTTCCAAAGGCAACATATCCACCATCAATAGCTTCAAAATCTTCAAGGTTGGACATGTCTCCTGTCATGTGTCCAGAGCATCCACTGTCAAATATGCATTTATCCTTTAATTCTTCTTGTAGATTGCCCTGCACATAAAGTAAGAGAATTAGTTTCTCTTGGGGACCCAAGCCATTACTGACTTGGATCTGCCTTGTACATCAACATACTCAAATCTCTTTAAATCCATTGATGCACTGCTGTTCCTGGAAACATGATCTAAAACCTTTATTTTTGGTTTCCAGACCCAGCAAGCTGAGGCCTTTACAGCATAAAAATGGTTGCCCAAAACAGTGTTTGTTATCACTTTTGGCTCAGCAGTAGAAACTGCTTTTGCCTTAGCAGCAGAAACAGCTGTATTATTTTGAAAAGGCCTTTGTGGTGGACCAGTAGTAATTGACCTAGTTGCACCAGATCTCATCAATACTGCCCTTGGAACCATGTTTTTGTTAGCATGAGGGTGAGTCTTTTTAGAAAATTTTTTGTGGTTCACCCTTCTGTTTTGTTTCCAAACTGGTTTTTGGTAGTAAAAATATTTTTCTTGTAAATGCCCAAAACTACCACAATGATAGCAAGCCTTTTTAACTAACTGAAAATCACTACCTAACTTATGAGAAATTAGGTTGTTCCGGTTTCTTTGATTACCTCTAAGCCTATTATAGCTTCTTCTAGGTTGTTCTCTAGGTTCCACATTATATTCAACTATTTTCCTAGAGATCTTGTCACCAAACACAGGTTTCATAAACTCAACTTGTTTAGCCTTTGATTCAACTGTTTTAGGAAATTCTTCCTTTTTATCCTATGGTGGTGACTCATCCTGTTCCTCATCACTATCTGACATCCAATCTTCAACTATTGGTGCATCAGAATACTGCTTTTCAACCTTAGGTTTTTCATTACTAGCCTCACTAGTTTCACCTACAGGTTTGCTATCAAGTTCACTTATAAAAGACAATTCTTTTCCTGGAGGTGCAAAAGCACTTTTAACGGAGGAGCCACTTCATTATATCCTATTCCACTACCTCTCCTCATTAACTGACTCTCAATAGACTTATGCACAAGACCAGATGCAAATTGCTGTTTTTCAACTCTAATTACATGTTTTTCTTTTTCAGCCAAAGCTGCATCCTTTACTTTTTCAGCCTCTTCTATCTTTTTATTAAGAATATTAATCTCACTGTTTTTAAGAAAAAGCTCAACTTCTAGTATATGAATCCTATCAACATACTCAATCTCAATCTATTTAAGGAATTCAAGTCTTTGCTCTACATTTTTTATGCCAACTTTATAACCTAAGTTATCTAGTTTTAGCTTTTCAACTTCTAATCTTAGATTCTCATTCCTAGATTTAAGCTCTTCTACAGTATCTAAACAAGATTTAAATGAACAACTAGAATCATTAGATACATCTGATTCATAACCAGATGATGAATAAGCCATAAGAGCAAAGTTGTGTCCTTTAGGTTCTTTTTCTGCCATAAAAGCAAAGTTGGGTCCTTCCTCAGCCTGATCACGCCAATCATAATCTCCTAGACCATCACAAGACACCAAATCTATAGTAGTCTTGGTATCCTCAGTAGAAGTCTTCCTTGAACTTTCTCCATTCTTCTTAGGTGCCCTACATTCCCTTGCAAAGTGTCCTTTTCTTTGACAGTTGTAGCACTCAATCTTGGACTTATCAAATCCTATGTTGTTTTGTCCTTTGAATTTGAGCTCCCTTCCTGTCTTCTTCAAAAACCTTCTGGCCCTCATTGTCAGCATAGCCATTTGCCACTTCAAATCAATTTCTTCAATATCATTAGGATCAATTTGTTCCAAATCCTGATTCATAACTGGAGTACTGGTAGTAAGATCAGCCAAGTAAGCACAAATAGCAGCATCACTAATGTTATCACTGTTTGTTGAACTAGCATTAGAAACATTAGTGCTAGCAGTAGAAACTCCATAAGCAGCAGTAGAGTGAGTTTCCTGAGTGTTGCCAGAACTTTTGTTGTTGGAGGACACAAAAGCTAGGTTTTGTGCACCAGAGGATGAACTAGATGACCCTTTCACTTCAGATTCATACACTTTCAGGTTATTGTACAAATCATCTAAACTCATTGTTTCAAAGTCAACTTTGTTTCTCCAAACCACTGTGTGCATACTCCATTCAGATGACAAACTTCTCAGAAACTTAAGATTGATATCTTCTTGAGGAACTGGAACCTTCATAAGTGCTAATTGACTTATAAGCTTCTGAATTCTGTCATATGTAGCATCAATATTTTCAGAACTTGAGGCAACAAAGGTCTCAAATTGATGCTTCAGAAGATTTTTCCTTGACTTCTTGGTAGCCTCATTCCCACCAAATCTTAGCTCAATTGCTTCCATTAAAGACTTAGCATCCTGAATATGACTAAAGCTCAACTGATACTCATTAGGTATGCCCATCATGAGAATACTATGAGTCTTGATATCCAAACTTCTTTGAGCCTTGTCATCAGCAGATTTATTGGGTATAGGTTTCCCACCATCAGATTTTGCTGGTAAAGTATCATCATTCAGAATGACTTCCCACATTGAGTAGTCAAGCATCTTGATGTATTGTTGTATTCTCATCCTCTAAAGCTCATACTCTCCAGGCTTGAGCATGGGCACTTTTGATGCAGTTACCATGTGTGTTGATTCAGATTCCACGTCTTGAGTAGATGTTGAACAGATCTGAGTTAACAAAAGTTCTTCTTGATCACAGCTTCTAGATCACAAGCTCTGATACCACTTGTTGATCCCTGTTGAGCTATTGATCTAGTTAGTTATCTGAGATATGAATCTAAAACAACAAGTATAGAAACTGTCTTGACTTGTAAACTATTAAACACAACGCGGAATATTATGTTTAATCTTAAGAAGAACAATGAATGAAATAGTAGAATTCTCAACAAACACTTCAATAAGAAGAACATAGTTATCTCATAAGCATTAGAATCCATTACTCTAGCAGCAGTACCTTTTACTCCAGCAGTAGTATTCTTGCAGCAGTAGAATCTCCAACACTAGCAGTAGTATAGAGTACACTAGCAGTAGTATGACACTTAGAGTATTTTCCTTTATACACCATGAGCAGTTTTATCATTCAGAGCAACAACATCTCTAAACCAAACACTCTACCAACTATTCACTACTGTTATGCGAACCGATTTTCTTGTTACCTTGAAAAAGTATTTAGGTTGCCATTTTACAAAAATAAAACGTTGAATACCATAGAAACATAACACTACTTTGACTAAACCGAACATCACATCATTTGTCCTCAATTATACATAGCCTGATCACCTATGTCCAATTCAGGAAGAATCATGTCATGAAGGAAACAGTCATCTTTTCAAAATTCCTGAAACAATCTTCATTCAAAAGCAAAGCTTTGTAACTAGATGAACTGTTAGTAAACATCCACATTTCCAACATTCCATAGATATCTACACCTTTTACATAACACCTCAATCAACACAAACTGAATCTCGGGACGAGATTCCATTTAAGGGGGTAATACTATAACCACTGGTAAATTTTCACTTGTATTAATATTCTAACAAAAGAATACTTATCCATTTTCAACGTATAATTTTTTTTAAAGACTAAACGTTATCAGTTTATCTGATCACCACTACACAATAATGTGACGTAACTCACATTCCCAATAAACGTGCTCACACGCAGACCAACACCAACATGCTTCATGTTTATTTCACATAAACATCTTTACATGTCAAGTACCAAAGTTTTCAACTCCTATTTGCCAATTTATGTTAATTTAATTACGTACGATTATTAAACGCTCAACTAAATGTTTACTACCTATTAAGGTTCTCACAGAAACCCTAAAATGCACTATAGCCCCTAATGTGCAATAATGACCCCTAAAGTGCACTAAAGACCCCTAAATTGCACTGAAGACCCCTAAATTGCACTAAGGACCCCAAAAGTGCGACCCTAAAGAACAAAACCCTAAAACTAATGTACAAGCCCTTAAAGCACGAAAACCTAAGCTTTACCTTATTTTCCCGTTGCAAGCCCTAATTTCACAAAACTATAATTTTATGTGATAAAATCAAAAACCCTAATTAATGTGTACATGACTTCTATAAACTATAAATGTACAAGTCTCTCAAGCACATGTACAAGTCCTTAATGCATAAAACACAACATTTATAAAAACTCCATTATAAACCTTAGTGTACTTACTCTAAAGCACATAATACAAGACCCTTATGCACTAACCACAGACCTAGTTTTTTTTATAACATTCAAACTTAGAGTACAATTCCTAAAACCTATGGTACAAGTACTTAATGCATGAAAACTAAAAATTACATTTTTACTACACTAAACATATCTAAACCTAATTATACTTAACAATAAATTAACCAAGGACCCTAACTAAGATTCCTACATTCCTAGAACTCCATGTACAACACCTTAAAGCCATGGTATAAGTTGTTAAAGCATAAAACGCCACCCTTGTATTCCTAGTTCAAATCAAACAAAGCCTTAACAAAATTAAGCCCTAACTAAACTAAACCTTAACTATACCCTAACTAAGTCTTAATGAGGTGTTAAACATGCCACATCTTCATGTCCCCTAAGCTTTCTAAATTGGTCAAATATGTCAAGCCTAATTAGGGTTCCTAATTATGCCACATTTACAGCTTCTTTACAAACCACCTATGGACCATATAACCACAATAGAACACATCACACACCTTCTAGAAACTCCACTTTTGTGGCTAGAGACTCGACCAAGTAGCTACACATGGTGTGTTTCTTTTTAATCCATTCGAACTGCATGGAACAAGTGGAATATATGTATCTTTTTCATAAACCATACAATCTTCCATGCACATATTCTAAACACCTCACCTTGTCCCTTCTTCCATAACACACCTTCCCAGGTAGCTAGAAGCATCAAGAAAACCTGGAAATTTTTTCTATAAAAATCAACCAAGGATCTGTTATTCATCTCATCACATAGTTTAACCACAAACATACTAAAACTCACTCCCACATTCTGATCATAAGACTCAAGAGAAGGATATAGAAGGTATAATGCAAGGGCAAATAGCCTTGAAAGGCTTGATTCCAAGTTAGAGTCCTTTTTGGCGTTTTAGCTTCTAATCAAGTACCTAAGTGTTGTAAGTCTTCCAATCCTTTTCAATTCTTTTTAATAATCTTAGTTACACCTAATCATAATGTTAATTAAGTCCCTAATGAAAGCCAAGACCAAAATCTATGATTTCCATATTCTGTTCTTACAGTAAACAATCAAACAACCATACTAAGCTATTATGTTGTTTTAAACTATAAAGCCTTGACATACATAATTAAGTCATCTAAATAAGCTAACAAACATGTAAACAAGCCATGATAATAAGCCCATAAGTTTTAGGGATCGAATTTTATTTTTCTTCTTTTTTCTTCTTATCGCCAACCACCCAACCACCCCTTTTCAATCAGTTTTTTAGACCACAAGCTAACGGTTATAAGCTAAGATATTAAGCAATTCTAATAAGTTCCTAATAAGCTTTACAAAGCCCCAAAGACTTGGCCAAAAACTGTAAATGTGTCAATTAATTTTGTGTTTCTTTTTACTATGTCGCTACACAAGAAAGCCTAAACACCCCTTTTAAGCCCTATTTTTCTACCAAAAGCCAAAGCTTATAAGCCTAGCCAATAATCACTTTTAACAAGATCCCAGGATACCACTTAAAGCCTCCAAGATCCTGGTGAAAACCTTATAGGCCTCGTGTAATTTCTTGTGTTCTTTTCTTGTCGTGAGTACATGATCAAACACCCTTCAAACCATATATTTTTGCTATACTCTAAATTATAAGCCTTGAACTTCTTAATAAGACTTTTAAAAAAGCTACCTAACCTGTTAATAAGCTATAGAAATAAGTCCATAAGGTTTTAAAGAATCAGATCTGGTTTTATTTTTTTTCTTTGTTTACCGAAAACTAGCCAAGCACCCTACTTTGATGAACTATTTAGCCCATAAGCTAAAAGCTTTAAGCCGCGAAATTTAGCAAACTTAATAAGCTCCTAACAAAGATTATAAAACCACAAGAACATTTTCAAAAGATCATAGTGCCTCGTTTATTTTCTTGGTTCTTTTTGGTGTCTCGGCCTAAAATCCAACACACCCTTTTGATTTGTTTTAAACCTAAAAGCTAAGAATATAAGCTAATAAGCTGTTCACAGCTTATTTACAAACTTAACACAACTTATTTTAGCAATCCATAATAAACCACTGTAACAACCGTGAAATTTCGGTCATTATTTTACTATTCATATTTACTTATTATCCTATTTTAAGTTATTTACATTTACCGAGAGAGTTTGAACGTAAATTTTTCTGGACTTATTTTAATAATAAATTATATTTATGATTACTTATATTTCATTTTCGAACATTTTCAAACTCATTTGATTTGAAAACGAGAAATTGCCTTGCGTTCAACGAAAAACAACACACAGCGCATACCGTCACTACATTATTAATGGCTTAATTCTAATAATTATTTTTCGGAGTCAATAATTTTTTTTTTATAATATTTTTATAAAAGCGTTCCCAAAAATATATTTTTCGCATTTTTGCCAAACCGGGATACCGCATGGGATGGCCTTCATATTAAAACTCTTGATGTAGGGCTTTCTCTCTCAATTAACAAGCCCAAGGATCACAGACGAGATCTAACCTAGTGGCTTCGCTTTCATTCATTAACTATACGAAGATCTTCTTTCTTACCTACTAGATCGATTGAAAGAAGCCTTCGGGTTACAATCAACTCATAAAAGACTCTCCTAAGGATTAGTGGAATGAGAGATCAAGAGACAGATAGGGGGAGAATGGCAATCATTGGTGGACCTTCCCTTGACTTCTTGCCTTAGCTTCCATAAAAGTAAACAACTAATCCTTTCCTCTTTCATTCTGAATTCACTCCATAGCTTTAAAAGAAAACCTTTTCTCTTCCCCTCCGAATGATCGGTGCGGCGGTTAGGCATCCTTAGAAGAAAGAGTGGTCTTTCAGGATTGGTCATTGTGTGTCACCACCCAGCTCAACGAGACATGGAGTACACAAAATTCACTTAAGAATAATAAAATCCTCCCACTTATTTCTTGTTTATGTCGCCCCTTCTTTTCTTTTTTTCTTTTCCCATTTGACAGTCACATGTCTTAGCTTCTTTTTCTTCTTTCTAAGCAAGTCACAGATTCACATAAATACAAATCTCAAAAATAAAACTTCCTGCTCTCTCTCTCTCTCTTGGGGTGATCGACAGCAGCCACACAACAACAACATCACCATCAATTTTCCACCATCATCTCCATCAAGAATCGAAGCTAGAGCCTTCCGTGTTATCGGGTTTTTAATTGCAACGATTCAAGGGTGTGTTCATGGTCGAATTTCGTGGGTCAAATTACATCTCCAAGTAGGTTTTTCACTAACTTTTAATCCCATCTTTTTAGTTTTTCGACTGGATGGTTAGTTTGCATGTTATGAATTTTTGAAGTTTTTAAAACGAATCGAAGGATCATAAAGGGCTGTAGAAATCGAATTGGGTATATGGTTTTTTTGTGAAAATTAATAGTTAAATCATGATGGTTAATTTGGTTAAATAAAAAGTTAGTTGCTAAAGTGCTTATTTTTGGCTTATTGGCTTATTGGAGTGCTTTTTGTGAGTTTTTTGCATTTTTCAGCTTTTACGGGTGTTTGTTTTGCGCCGGCTGTAAACCCACCAAATGGGTGTGTTTAGTTTTGTCTTATTTTCTTTTTTTGGCTTAGGTGAGCTTATGTTTTCCACTAATCACTTGCTGTCACAATTTAAACCATAGGATTTGGGGGACTTAAAAATGTTTTCACAAGCTAAAATGTTAATTTTTGGATAGCTTATTTCGTATAGATAAATTTTCACATAAAGAACGTCGAAAACGGACATATAACGAAGGAGATACGGCCGATTTAAGATTGACAAAATACATGAAATTTTGACAGCATCTTATATAATATAACATGCTGATATGATTTTAAAACGAAGTTCCGACCCCTTTCAGGTCCGAACCGGCTTAAGTGTAAAACATGAAAGTTGTCCGAAATGATGTTTTACTAAAAAAAGCACAAGATTTTTAAGCATGAAAGTGTAAAACGAGGGAATTAAGCTTGGTCAAAGTCGGACAATTTTTCTGAAAAAGTCAAAGTACCATTGCTGTTTGGAAATTAAATTGGTGTTTTTAAGCGTTTTTGAGTCCGTTTGAGCTTTGGAAATCTTAGCGAATGCTATTGTATCACTTATAAATTATTAGGGAACGTTAGAAACCTTATAAAGACGATACTTCATAAGCGTAAAGGTTTATTAAAAACATAAAGGAGTGTTTGGATTGCTTACTTGAAATACTCATTTTAAAGTCCATAAAGGAGCGTTTGGTTTTGTGTAGTTTTAGCACACGAGACTAGTTGAATGGATAGCTCGTTGTGGCATAACGAACCGGATCAATATTTTTGAACTTATAATTATAATTGGAATAAATTGTGGCTTTCGGTTATGATGAGTCGAGCCGTTGGCTAACGGCTTTGAACTTATTGTCTAGCAAATGTGTTCGTTTATTTATTTCGTAACAAGTGGAATGAATACGCCGTATTTATGATGAGCCTTGATCTTTATTGCCAATGGCTTCGAACTAGAATATTGGTTTATTTTTCGGGAATTATTTAAGTTGTTTATTTTCCGAAAAATGGTATGTATCGTTTAAGTGTCATTTTTCCGGAAAATTCTATTCTTGCTTATTAATTAGTATGCGTTGTTTTATAAACCATATTATTTAAATTGCTTAATGATAGTTTTGTAAAATATGGAGTCCGATAAACAAACGGGTCATGCCGAAATTTTCTAAAATTTCTATACTTAGTAAAATTTTTAAAAAATTTCTATTGTCTTAAATTCTGACAAAAAGACGAAAAATACTAAAATTTATAAAAAATTTAGAATTTATTTTAAATCATTTAGAATGCTTTTATAGTATGTTTTCTTTTCATGAAAACTTCATATCTCTTTATTTTGTGGTTTCCGAAATCGTGTCGAAGTGTATTGTTTTACTATTTATTTATTTTCTTGATTCTTCTTATATAATACATGCGACATATTATACGCCTCGATTACTTTTATTTGCTCATTCTTTATATAATACATTCCATGTATTATATTTTCGCTTATTTTTCATATGTATATATTAAATACTTGGTATTATTTTTCCGATTTATTTTTATTTAACCAACCACCAAACTAAAACTGGACATCTAAATTTTTTGTCAACATACTACTTTGATGTAACCATCCTTAGGAAAACTAAATTTACATTTATTCATTTTCGCGTGTCATGCTTTTAAGATACGCATTATCTCCTAGGTTGAGCCGTCCAGTTACCATTGTGCAGTGCCTCTTAATTCCTTATTTCTTCTATTTGATCTTTTGCTTCGAGGTGAGTTCATAGCCCCAACTTTTACTTGTTTAAATGTTTACAAACTCCGTGGGGGAGATACATGCTATAAATATTACTTACGATCACAATTGCTTTGAAATTATATGCTATCCTGATATTATTATTGCCTAAGTTTCCCGTAGCCTGAAAGTCCCTTCTATCATGAACCGTTAATTACATGCGTGTAAATGCGAATGCCGTGAATAGATCTATTGGGAATGACATCCCCCATTTTGGACTGCCCTGCATAGGCTACCATATGCAATGTATTTGAGGTTGCTAGGTAATTAGGCTATTACCTATTGTCGAAGGGCATCTTTATATTCTGTTGAATATCTGAAAATGACGTTAAAGTTCGGTGTCATGAGCTTAGGGCAATAATAACTTTTTCGACTTTGTATTCGTTGCTTAGTCGCTTTCATAAACTGAATTATATTGTGATCAACTGCTTATTACTAAAACTCTATGGATTCATTCAACCTTTATGTTGACGTTTTTAGCATGTTTTATCTCAGGTTTTAAGGCATGAAGGTCTTGGATGGAGTCGTACGGATATCTTTTGAAGACTCGGCATATTTTCACATTCGAAGAGACTATATTTTACAGATTTATGTTATGTTAAAACATTTTTGATCTTTTGAAAACATTGTGTTTTATGAAAACTGTTGGGACCCTTTGCAAACTCTGAGGTTTTAATGTATCAAATGTGAAACACTTTTAAAACGTCTATTTTAAAGGGTCATTTTCCATGACTTGTACTTTGTGCTAGAAAGTAATACCCAGTGAACTATCTTCCGCTGCAATAATTTTGGGGGTGTTACAGATTGGTATCAGAGCTACAGTTATAGAGAACTGGGTCATTTTCGAAAGCTCGACTGTAACTATTTTTCACTAAAGAGTCTCTCATTGCCGTATCTGATATCCGTGCGCGTATACCACCAGACTGCCTATGCTGTTATACTTATGTCATCACTATTGGTACTGTACAAAGTATACTTATATACACTCTTATTTATATAAAGAATAATTATATAAATACTTGAACATTTATGCTCATTCCTGGAGCACCGCTATTCTATCGATTTACATGCTATTTATATACACACTTGGTGTACTTTTCGATCACTATGCTTATTTATTAAGCATCGCTATTTAGTTATATAAAGGTTAATTATATAAATGTTTGACTGATTTTGACCTCTTATGCTTATTTCCAGAGCTTGAGCTCAAACCCTGTTTTCCTCGATTACATACCTACACTTACATTTTATTGATCTCTAAAACTTTCCTAAGACATTGTGGATGACACAATGATTTCATTTGTTTTCCAGACATTGTATGTGATTACAATGGCCTCGTTTGCTTCTTAGACATTGTGAGCTACACAATGGTCTCGTTTACTTTTCAGACATTGTGAGTTACACAATGGTCTCATTCACTTCTCAGACATTGTGAGTTGCACGATAATCTCTCTTATTCCTCAGACATTGTATGTGATTACAATGGTCTCTAAATTCTTTTTTTTTTCATATCCGTATATATATCGCTTCACATGATAACGAAACTTGTTACAGTACATAAATTTCTCTTGATTGTCTCACTCCCCGTGTACTTATAATTTCTGAGCATTTTTGCTTATTTTCTGAAGCACCACTATTGATACTATATATATAAAGACTATTTATATACACTTGATTTGCTCTTGACTACTTATATCTATTTACCAGAGCGTTACTCCTTATTTACATAAAGATTAGTTCTATAAATATTTTACCGAATCTTATCCTTTATATACTCAGTCTCCAGAACATCATGTCAAACTATACTTCTCCCAATTATGTATCTATTTCACCAAGATTACTAAACTATTATATACATATTTATTCATTTTGATGATCCCTTAAAACTTTTTCAGACGCTGTGAGTGACACAGTGGTCTCATTTATTTTCTCAAACATTGTTAGTGATACCATGATCTTTAAAAACTTTTCAGGACATTACACAACAGTATTTTACATGAAACCCGTCATAGTCCATCTATTTACCTTGGAAATTTCACTATCGTCTTGTAAACACCTTTGTTATGCACCTTACAAACAGTTTTGCCATTAACTTAACTATTTTACTACCGCTTTAAAAACCGGTTCGCAAAAATTTTAATACAATAATTTGCCACCCTCTTACAAACTACTTTACCACCAACTTATAAGCTGGACCACTGATATACTACTATCACGTAAACTGTTTTGAACTAATTCCAAGTAAACTATTTTGTTATCACCTTGCAAATCATTCTATCAATTACCTTATACCAAAATTTTCACCACCTTATAAACCATTTTGTTATTATCTTACAAATTAATCTACCCTGTCTTATTGACTAAAAACACTGATTTACTATTACCTCATGGACTGTTTTGTTATTATTTTATTGTTCGTCATTTTCTTATAAATCTTATAAACCGATTTATCTTCTACAAAAGCTGAGATGTTGGAACTATTTGAGGTTGAGAAACAACTCCTGAGCTCACATAGCGGACATGTAAACCTCCAACTTAGAACCGATTATGTGTTGTCACTTTTCTTCTTAACAAAAGCTGAAGTTCAACAACTTTCACTGCATTCATCGAGTTCTATCCCGAAATCTTCATTGTTAAAGGTCCGTGATTCTAGCCCGGTGTGGACTATTTTAGAACTTCTAAAAATTTCCTTTCTGCGCGTATTTACCTCATTTGCTTGTGTTACACACTCATACTACATACTTACAACGGACATATTACAAGTATAACTAAGTTAAGTATATCAAAATTCATCGAGCCTCGGTTAAATATAGGCTGGTCACTTATATTTAACCTAGGGACAGTGGAACATAGTCTGACCACCTATGTTCAACTTAAAAATGAATTTTTCGATACTGAGAATAGTTATATTAGGACTATGTTCTGACTTGGTTTTCAAGAATCAAAAAATTCTTGTGTGAGTATAAACAATTCATGGGTAATTGTACAATCAAGCACAACAACTAAGCAGATCCTTACTCTATCCTTATTACATGTAGTCAACCTTACCCTACACCGTATTCCGAAACGACGAGAATCGAACTGCATCGCTAATTATTCAAGACTTCATTCCTTACGAGTAACCTCATCTCCTCACCGACATCGCTTCGGCACTAACACAAACCGAATCACGAGGATGTGATTCCTTTTTAACGGATGGGTGAGGTAACAACAGTGAAATTTTGGTCATTATTTTACTATTCATATTTACTTATTATCCTATTTTAAGTAAATTTACATTTACCGAGAGAGTTTGACAGTAAATTTTTCTGGACTTATTTTAATAATAAATTATATTTATGATTACTTATATTTCATTTTCGAACATTTTCAAACTCATTTGATTTGAAAACGAGAAATTGCCTTACGTTCAACGAAAAACGACACACAACGCATACCGGCACTACATTATTAATGGCTTAATTCTAATAATTATTTTTCGGAGTCAATAATTTTGTTTTTATAATATTTTTATAAAAACGTTCCCAAAAATATTATTTTCGCATTTTTGCCAAACCGGGATACCGCAATTACACTTTAGCTCAACGAGACACGGAGTACACAAAATTCACTTAAGAATAATAAAATCCTCCCACTTATTTCTTGTTTACGTCGCCACTTCTTTTCTTTTTTTCTTTTCCCATTTGACAGTCACATGTCTTAGCTTCTCTTTCTTCTTTCTAAGCAAGTCACAGATTCACATAAATGCAAATCTCAAAAATAAAACTTCATGCTCTCTCTCTCTCTTGGGGAGATCGACAGCAGCCATACAACAACAACATCACCATCAATTTTCCACCATCATCTCCATCAAGAATCGAAGCTAGAGCCTTCCGTGTTATCGGGTTTTTAATTGCAACGATTCAAGGGTGTGTTCATGATCGAATTTCGTAGGTCAAAATTACATCTCCAAGTAGGTTTTTCACTAACTTTTAATCCCATCTTTTTAGTTTTTCGATTGGATGGTTAGTTTGCATGTTATGAATTTTTGAAGTTTTTAAAATGAATAAAGGGATGTAGAAATCGAATTGGGCATATGGTTCTTTTGTGAAAATTAATAGTTAAATCTTGGTGGTTAATTTGGTTAAATAAATAGTTAGTTACTAAAGTGCTTATTTTTGGCTTATTGGCTTATTGGAGTTTTTTTTGTGAGTTTTCTGCATTTTTCAGCTTTTACGGGTGTTTGTTTTGCGCCGGCTGTAAACCCACCAAATGGGTGTGTTTAGTTTTGTCTTATTTTCTTTTTTTGGCTTAGGTGAGCTTATGTTTTCCACTAATCACTTGCTGTCACAATTTAAACCATAGGATTTGGGGGACTTAAAAATGTTTTCACAAGCTAAAATGTTAATTTTTGGATAGCTTATTTCGTATAGATAAATTTTCACATAAAGAACGTCGAAAACGGACATATAACGAAGGAGATACGGCCGATTTAAGATTGACAAAATACATGAAATTTTGACAGCATCTTATATAATATAACATGCTGATATGATTTTAAAACGAAGTTCTGACCCCTTTCAGGTCCGAACCGGCTTAAGTGTAAAACATGAAAGTTGTCCGAAATGATGTTTTACTAAAAAACGCGCAAGATTTTTAAGCATGAAAGTGTAAAACGAGGGAATTAAGCTTGGTCAAAGTCGGACAATTTTTCTGAAAAAGTCAAAGTACCATTGCTGTTTGGAAATTAAATTGGTGTTTTTAAGCGTTTTCGAGTCCGTTTGAGCTTTGGAAACCTTAGCGAATGCTATTGTATCACTTATAAATTATTAGGGAGCGTTAGAAACCTTATAAAGACGATACTTCATAAGCGTAAAGGTTTATTAAAAACATAAAGGAGTGTTTGGATTTCTTACTTGATATACTCATTTTAAAGTCCATAAAGGAGCGTTTGGTTTGGTGTAGTTTTAGCACACGAGACTAGTCGAAAGGATAGCTCGTTGTGGCATAACGAACCGGATCAATATTTTTGAACTTGTAATTATAATTGGAATAAATTGTGGCTTTCGGTTATGATGAGCCGAGCCGTAGGCTAACGGCTTTGAACTTATTGTCTAGCAAATGTGTTCGTTTATTTATTTCGTAACAAGTGGAATTAATACGCCGTATTTATGACGAGCCTCGCTCTTTATTTCCACTGGCTCCGAACTAGAATAATGGTTTATTTTTCCGGAATTATTTAAGTTGTTTATTTTTTGGAAAATGGTAGGTTGTAGGGTATTCACAATGCAAGAAACACTTGTTTGAGGCCTTAATATGGATCGAATGAATAAGAACTAGAGAGAGAAAGTGGGAACTTCTAGAGAGAGAAAACTATGTGTATATTAGCTTGAAATGTAGGGAAGTTCCAACCCTTCCCTTGCAAGGGAAGGGGTATTTATACTTACTACATAATATGCCCCTAGCGGGCTGTGAAGTGAGCTGACAGAGGGTAAAGACCCGACCCACTCCACAATACTATTTAATAACTAATCTACTAATAATATTACTGATAATCCTACGAGCTATGATGAGCTAATAAGTACTCGGGGTGACCGAGTCTTCAGCTGAATATTCATATTCCTAACAATCTCCCCCTAAGGGAGGTCACCCCAGAAGTAATGTTCAGAATTTCAGCACTTCTTCCTTGGATCTTGACTTCATAGCTCGTAACCATTGATTCTTCAATTTCATAGATCGTTGTGCAAACATCCGTGATCTTCAGATGACTTCTCTTTTGTCTTGGATGACCTTTGAGTAATCTTTGAAAGTATCATCCCACTTGATTCTCCAAGTCATCATTCAGTAGTAGGTCTCCATGTGATGACATATACTTAGAGCCGACATGCTCACACTATATGGCGTCATGATCTTCAGCATCAGAGTTTGCGGAAGCTGTGTTGAAGTTCTTTTGGGTGATCATGACTTTGTTGAATAACAATGATGATGTAGTGTGAACATGTGGTAGAGGATTGGCATCTTTTCTGCAACCAGCTACAACAGCAACCAGCTACAGCATTCCACTGCTACAGCCGCCAGAAGTTCCTGCATAAGACAGTTAGCAACAAATCGACCGGTACTTACAGGTTTGGATTTCGAGATTGTTAACAGCATAGTGTGGAAACTCTCTCTAATCCTTACCAAGACCGTTCCTAATCGAAAACCCACAGAGGGCTTTTTAAGACTATGCCGTAGCATTTCAACGATTAGGTGAGTCGCTGGAGATTACTCCACGACTGTAGACCGTTTGAAACCGCCACGACCACTAAGCGTAATCCACGAGGAATTACCGAAGTGACCTGCTTTTAGGGCTGCTTGATGTTGACCCTGGCAGGAATTTCCATTCAATCATCGAGAATTACATTAGTAAATTCTCTCATAAATGTTCTGGCAGATTGCTAAGATCTGCGTAGGACTCTTAAGTTTACAACTGGTGTCATTAATGTTGACCAACCAGTGTAGAAGTAGCATGTGTTCCTATGAGATCTTATTTCGCATCTCGTGGCTCTAGACTCGATAGTGCGTTTTGATTTAGTGAGCGGAGGCTGGAGAGGACTGCCACCTTTTCAATATCATCTAACTCGGAGTGAGAGAGACGATAGAAATGTATTGAACTCCGTGACAATTGAAACAAGAATCCTTTGAGGGACCTTGAGTGGCTAGGGAGGGTTGTGCAGCGTATCACTGGGTCCATGATACTTTGTCTTCAATGCCAGCAATCAACTAAGTGATTCTGACAGCATATGTATTGACCCGGTTTCTGCCTAAGTTGTAAGGAGGGCTATTTCTTTTCACCCTTTATCTTTACAATTCTTTTTCATTCTTCAACCCCTTCTGTGCTTACCAAGACTTCATAACTAACACCTTGTTGGGTTCATTCCAGTGTTAGCTCCATCTCAGTCGGCACTCTTCCCTTATACACATTTCTCCTTTTTAATCATACCTAAGGACTTCTACACTAACTAGTGGATTGTCCCTGGGTAGATCCCTCCGGCTCTGGTGGGATCGTGGGAACTTGAACCTAACCTAACCATCCTTATAGCTCCATGCATTAATTAAAATGGTCGGTCTTTAGTATTCATCCACGATAGCCAAACCAAATCTTTGAAAAATCTCTCAAAGTGTTCATGATTCTGAAACACATTTTTGTAAACACTTGAGAGTTTTATATTTTTCAAATGCTCCCCCTCAACATGTGCTCGGTTGATTGTTTTATAAATTTGCACATGTTAGGTAGAGCTCGCACTTTTTGAATTGATCCACTTTCAGTGAACATGACCGATTCGAGACACGCTTACATCACTAGTTAGACTAGCTTGAAATTATTACCCGGCCTGGTCAAGTCCACAGAAAGTTTCTTGAAGTGGTACACTCTACTCAGATACATCTTTTTCGAGACACGCTTACATCACTGGTTAGACCAGCTTGAAATTATTACCCGGCCAAGACGTATCCTTTCGATTGATGACAATTCAAGTTTCGTCAATTCATTGGTGAAGTCTGAGCCTTGCTCACGTGAGATGCCCAAATCCTTAATGTTTTGTTAAAACCATTTGCTCCCCCTCAATATGTGCATCGTTATATGAAAGATTTTAGCACATATGGAAGAGCTTGCTTTTATGACCAAAACATTTTGCTCCCCCTCAATATGTGCCTTGATATACAAAATGGTTTAGCACATACGGGAGAGCTTATATTAACTTCCAAATCATCACATTTTATCATAATTTCATATTTAAATCACATTCTCTCCCCCGATCAAAAATTTCAAACCATTTGAGATTTGTGATCCCAAGTGATTTAAATAAGTTTAGAAAATTTGGGAGAAAATGTGGTCAGATTTAAATGTATTATGATTTTGGAGCATACTATGCTCCCAGTGAAACAACGAGAGAATGTCACTGCTGATGTTGCACAAATTTGGCAAGGTGTCGGAAATTTGAACAAATATGCTCCCCCTCAATTAATGACCCATTTTCTATTTAAAGAGCTGTAGTCATTCAATTGAGAGATAAGTATTTGTGAAATTTAAGTCCAGTTACCACCTTGTGAAACACCAGAACTCTCTTGAAGAATCATAGAACTGAAAGAGTTCCTGGTGCAAAGAAGACTTCTCTTCTTATACGCGAAATGATGCACTGAAGCGTGCATCAAATCGGGGAAACATGGATATAAAGTAATCCATGCCCAGATGAACATCACCCGGTTGGAGGAACAGCTGTCTTTTAGGCGACATGCTTTCCCCATTGAGAGGCACGGGTTGCTATCTAAAGTAATAGCAAGCCATTAAGACATGTTTTAACAGATTAGTATAACTTCTGCTCGAGCTTCATTTAAGGATCCGTGTCATTTTTGAATGACATTTCTAGATCCGTAAATGTTATCGATAAACAGAAGACATGCCTAGGTAGGACTATTTTTGGTATTTTCTGATTTTTCAATTTTTATGGTTTTTATAGGTTTTATATTTTTGTATTTTCTTTTTGATTTAAGATATATACAACTATGCACAAGGATATGAGAAGACAATCCTTTACTCCTCCTTTTCTTCCTGAAGACACTTGAGGGTTTCAGGTGTCATGCTCTTCATGCCAAGGCGTGGGAGAATAAACTGAAATCTTTCTCTTGGGAGGGCCTTGGTGAAGATGTCAGCTAACTGAAACTCTGTCCTCACGAAGTATAGTTCCACAATTCCTTTTTCCACCTGTTCCCTGATGAAGTGATGCCTGATGTCGATGTGTTTTGACCTGGAGTGCTGAACATTGTTACAACAAAGAGCAATGGCGCTTTTGTTGTCACAATATAGGGGAATTTTTTTGTATGAGAATCCATAGTCCGAAAGTTGTGATCGCATCCAAAGGATTTGTGCACAACAAGCAGACATGGCAATGTACTCAGCTTCAGTAGATGATATGGAAGTACTCATCTGCTTCTTAGAAGACCAACTAACCAACTTTTCCCCCAAAAACTGAGCTCCTCCTGAAGTACTGCGACGAGTGTCTTGACATCCCGCATGATCAGCATCCGCGTAAGCTGTTAACTTCATTGCAGTGTCCTTAGGATACCAGAGACCCATATGAACCGTGCCTTGAAGATATCGGAAGATCCTTTTCACTGCTTCAACATGCTTCTTGGTTGGCCTGGATTGATACCGAGCACACATACACACAGCAAACAGAAGATCTGGTCTGCTAGCCGTGATGTACATTAAAGATCCAATCATGCTTCGATACTTTGTTATATCTACTGGAATCCCTGAAGGATCTTCATCCAGCTTCGTTCTATCAACCATGGGAGTGTCAATAGGTTCACTTGAATAGAATCCAAACTTTTTCAAGATCTCGTTGGCGTATTTGGATTGATTAATGAATATGCCTCCGGGACTTTGAGAAACTTGTAATCCTAAGAAGAATGACATTTGTCCCATCATGGACATTTGGAACTTGGAATTCATCTCCTTTGAAAAACTATCACATTCACTAGGATCTGTTGAGGCAAAGATGATATCATCTACATATATCTGAACTAGTAGTAGATGGTTTCTTGACTTCCTGGTGAATAGTGTGGGATCAACAACACCCTTGGAGAATCCGTTCACTAGGAGGAACTTGGACAATGTATCGTACCATGCCCTTGGCGCCTGTTTTAACCCATAAAGAGCCTTCTTCAAGCGGTAAACATGAGTAGGATGTTCAGCATCCACGAATCCTTCTGGTTGACTCACATAAACTTCTTCCTTTAAGTCACCATTCAAGAATGCCGTTTTGACATCCATCTGGTAGACTATCATATTTCGACTAGCAGCATTTGCCAGGAAGATTCTTATAGCTTCAATTCTAGCAACCGGAGCAAACGATTCTTCAAAATCAATGCCCTCTTCTTGTCTGAACCCTTTAGCAACTAGCCGTGCCTTGTTCTTTAACACATCTCCATACTCATCAAGCTTTACTTTGAAGATCCACTTTAAAGCAATGATCATTGCAAGCTCTGGAGGAGGCACTAATTCCCATACTTCAAGTCGATCAAATTCATGGATCTCATCCTGCATAGCTTGGAACCAGCAATCTTTAGTCATTGCTTCTTTGGCATCTTTTGGTTCGACTTTGGACAGTACAGAATTGAAGAAGCACCATAGTGCATCAGTGGCTAGTTGATTACGTATGGATACTGGACGTGAGGGGTTGCCTATGATGTTGTCGATTGGATGATCACTGGTCCATTTTCTGAGATGGTCGTGAGGTTGAGGGTTATGAACAGATGTAGCAGTGCTGTGTTCTTCAAGTGAGGATGTGTCCGGTGTATGTTCAGGAGCAAATATGTTTTCAAAAGGAACCTCATCAACAGGAGCAAAAGGGTAAACTTCCAAAGAATGATTATCTGAAGATTCTTGTATTACTGGAGAAGATTGAGCGTTTGATGATGAAGGCGATTGACTGGCAGCTGGAGCATTGAGACTGACTGATACTGAAGCTGTTGGGCCTTCTGAACCTTGTGGGGCTTGAACCTCAGCCATAGGAAGTATTTCAGGTTCACTTGGGATGGTTCCATTCGTTGGCTCAAAGTATTCATCAAACATAGGATCGAATAACTTCTTCAACTCCTCGCATGTAGGTGGCACATAAGAATCTGCAGGCGTGGAATTCTGTACAAGTCCTGAACTAATGGGTCCAGGTGACAAAAGGTTAAGATCGGGTCCAGAACTAATTTGTCCTGAAGCAGGTTGCTCACTCAGCTCATCGAACGTAACATGAATGGTTTCCATGATTTTACGGGTTCTCCTATTGTAGATTCGATACCCTTTACTGTCTGGTGCGTATCCAACAAAAATACCTACATCAGCTTTAGCTCTTAACTTTCCCAAGTCTTGACTATCGTTAGTTGGATAGCAAAGTGCGCCAAACACACGAAGAAAAGAGAGATCTAGTTTCTTGTTATGAATTAACTCGAAGGGAGTCTTCTCATGAACAGGATGAATTAGGGATCTGTTTTGAGTGTAACATGCTGTTGCAATAGCCTCTGCCCAGAGAAACATCGGTGCCTTTGAAAATATAAGCATAGTTCTTGCAGCTTCCACCAGAGTACGGTTCCTTCGTTCAACCACTCCGTTCTGTTGAGGAGTGCGAGGGATACTTTTCTGATGCGTGATGCCAATACTTTCATAGAAATTACGGAGTTGTTGGTTAACAAACTCAGTACCATTATCAGTGCGGATGATTCTGATAGTTTTATCGAGCCTTACTTGCAGCTGTTTTATCAGTTTAATGATAACCTCTGGAGTTTCGTCCTTGGTTCTCAAAAACTTTACCCATGTGAACCGAGAATAATCATCTACTATCACCAGAACGTACTTCTTTCCATTTATGGTTTGTATTCTCATTGGACCGCACAGGTCCATGTGGAGGGTATGAAGAACTTCCAAGTTGGTGTTGATGGTTTTAGGCTTGTGGGTTTGTTTCTTGCTTTTACCCAGTTGACATGCAGAGTAGAGATGATCTTTCTCATATTTCAGTCTGGGCATCCCTCTAACAAGATCTTTACGGGAAAGATTATTTATGGTACCGAAGTTCAAGTGGTTTAAACGACGATGCCACAGCCATGATTTTGTTTTAGAGGCTTTAGAAAGCAAGCATATGGGAGAGGACTTCAACATTTCTTCGATCGATATGGTGTATAGATTGGTGCCCCGACTGCCCTTGAGGAGATCTATACCATCCAATTCTCTGACGAAACATGTATGTTTTCTGAAAGCCACTTTCAGATCTGAATCACAAAATTGACCCACAGAAAACAGATTGTGCCCTAGTCCTTCCACATAATATACCCTTGAGATTACACTGTCACCAAACACATAATCTCCATAACCCATAATAGCACCAAAGTGGTCGTTCCCAAATCTAACTGTCCCAATAAACTTTTTCACGAAGTTCTTGAGCCGCGAGCGATCCCCAGTCATATGTTTTGAGCAGCCTGAGTCCAAATACCACAGGACGATTTGTACGACCTGCATTTGAAACCAGACAACAATGGATAACTGAAAAATGTGGATCCCCAAGTGCAATTGGGGTCCGTTTGGTCAGCACACACATATTCTGGAACCACAGATTTCACTGATGCTACTGTATTTACTGAGGAGACAGAACTAGAGGCAGGACAAGACCTAGATGGAAGGCATTGTGACACTAAAGACAGAATTCTACCAGTTGGTCTCCATTCCTTATTCATTTTAGGTAATGAGCTCTGTTTTCCTAAATTGAATTTCCTTCCAGTGGGTCTCCATTCCTTAAATTTCAAAATTTTATGCTTATTCATTTTAGGTAACGTGCACTGTTTTCCTAAATTGAATTTCCTTCCAGTGGGTCTCCATTGATAGCCTACGCTAGCAAATGTTTTTCCTGTTGCTTTCCAAACTTTCTTGCATGCTTCAGTTATCCTAACATTCTTATCATGGGGTGATGCAGAAGACATCAAGAAAGACACAACACACTCATCATGATTAGCAGAAATTAAAAAATTGTCGCATGTTTTACAGATAGCATTAGAATTTGAATTAATTACAGTACTTTTGATACTAGAATCAACACGATTCATCCTACTCATTGCAAACTTATTGTTCCTAGGTTGAGCTTCTACATTCTTCAAGTGATCATTCTTAGCTGGCGCAGTCCTATCCTTTCTTGCATTTCCTCTAGACCTTGACCCGCTAGCTTGGGTGTCACTTTTTACTCCTGTAGAATCATTGAAGGGAACATTAGTTTGTTTTTCTGTCACATGCCTTCCAGATAATGATGTGTTGGGTTCTGATGTTTTAGGTGGTAGATCAAAGGTTACATGCTTGTTCTCAACAGTGGATGATGATGCAACAAATCTATCTCTATGTCTGCTAAACTTAGGACTTGAGCCTATGGCATATTCTAAGTTTTCCTGAATCCTTTTCGTGAGTTTGCAGGCATAGACAACTGCCCTATCAAGTGGCTTATCAGTCCTATCCTCTTCAACTACCTCACGAAGTGTGTCAATGCCCTCTCTAAGATGATCGAGATATGTTTGATGGGCAAAGCTGTTATTTCTAAGCTTAAATGGAATACGCCCAACATCATCATCATACTTTTTACTATCAGTAGCCTTTGGTGCATCACAATTACAAGTGGTGCATGGCATTTTACCTTTCACCCGAGCCTTAAGATTCTCAATTTCATTTGACAAAGAGGTTATTTGATCATTGTGATTGCTTCTTGTAACTTTAATAGAATCATATAACTCTTTGAAATGTTGTTTAACCTTTGAATTTTCTTCTCGATAACACTCATTTTCATTATGTAACTTATTTATGGTGTTTTGATATTGAAAATTCTGAGAATCTGAAGACGAAGGTTTATTGGTGCCATACACTTCACACTTGTTGGATTTCAATTGGGCAATTTGGGCCCTCAGCAGTCGAATCATGTTCGTGTGAGCTTGAATTGTCTCATCTCGTTTGCTTAATTCAAAATAAGTATCAAATTCAGGAGCATCCAAGGATGTCTTGTCATTTGATATTTTATGTTTTTCATTTAAATGTTGATGTTTCAATTGCAAATTAAGATATTCAACTTCTAATTTTGAAAAACATTTAACCATATTATCATGGTCATCATTTTGAATTTTTTCAAGCAATTTTAAATTCTCCCCCTCAAGCTCAACAACACGATTATGGGTGACATTTAACGCAATAGCATACTCATTAAATTGACAAGCAGACAATGCAGAGTCAGTAACAGTGTAAAATACATCTTGTGCAATACATTTAGCAACCAAGTTGTCGTTAGTAATGAGTATGTTTTTCCTTTCAATCTCTCGACTCTTAAGTTCTATTGCATATTCATTCACCTCATTTTCCATATCTTTAAACACTACTTCCATTTATTTTATTTCGGCTTTAAGGGCAGTTTGCAACCCTTCAAAGTGTTCTTTAAGTAGTTTAAAGAATGGCATGACCTCAGTTAAGTAACACCTTTTAGCATGTTCAAAACACCTTTCCCCCTCAGTAATACCGGAGGGTGTGATTCTCTTCTTGCATGTTTTATCAAAATCAGTAAACAGTTGCCAAAGCACATATAAGCTAATAAAGGTTTTACATTCAGTGGGAAGAGATAAAGGCACCAAATTCCTAGGTGTATTAGGAGGATACACCGTTATTGACGCAACTTTTCTAATGAGGAGGGTGTTGGCCTTAAGTTTTTCTACCTTAAGTTTTTCATTATCTTGTTTCCAGAATATCTGTTCAGGTGTTAACTTCTTTTGAGGAGCAAACACAGTCAAACGATTTTCCTCACTATAGTCATGGGGTTTGATTATTATTCGTCTGACTATGCACTTGGGATCCCTCATTTTCTCATTCATTCTAACCTTTGTTCTCTCACTTAACTCATCCTCTTCATCTGTGTAGATATGCTCAAGCGGGTCATGATTAGGCATAAACATCACATTAGAATCATATAATGCAGGTTGGGCTATCTTAGCAATTTCATGAACAGCTAATTTAGATTTACCTACATTGCTTTCACTATGCTTGTCACTAAACTTTCTGTGCTTGTACATCATTTGGGTAGTTTGTCTGGTTTGGTCTTGTGAGTACAACTTATCTTCAAGCTTATTTTTTAACGTCTTGAGTCTAGAGAAATCATTCAATAGTGTTGATTCTTTTTGTTTGAATTCTAGCTTAAGTGTAGTTACACACTTTTGTGCTTCCTGTTTCTGTTTGACAGACTGTTCTAGCTGACTTTTCAAAGAACTCAACTCTAATTTTAATGTTTCTTCTCTTACTCTCGACTCTTTAATAAGTGTACTCATTTGACCTTCTAATTTCTGCTCACGTTCATTAAGCTCAAACTTAGCACGTTGTTCATACATAGCCACTTGTTCTTTATAAATGTTAAGTCTAGTGATCAAGTCATTATCAGGGACAGGCAATTTGTTCTCATGGCACTCATTTGCATTATCTAAATTACACGCATTATCTAAGGCACCTACATTACTTACAACACAAACATCATTATTTACAAAAGATTCACCATTTGGTACATCAGGCGAGTTGTTGTGATTCAAATACTGTTCATATGAAATAATATTGCTATTTTCCATGTCAACATTACTTGTGTCAGAAACATCTGCCTGATGTACTTCTTTGGGATTCTTTTGTCCCTCGACTATGTTATATGTGTCATAAATTTTTAGTACCTTAGATATCACGGATGCATTAGAAGGACCAACTTGACGGGGAGATGAGACCAAGGAAGACAAGTTAGCCATGAAGATTGTTTGAGCCGTAGGTTCCTCATCTACATCCGAGTCAAATGCATCACAGTCATCTGCCTTGAAGATGTTAAGGTCATTAAGTGCTAGATCCTGAATTGGTTGCTCATCCACATCTTCATCAAAAGTATTTCCCCCATCTCCTGCCAAGAACAATAACTCTTCCTCATCCAATACAGCTCCATTCTCTTGAGCTTGCATTAACAGCATCTTGTCTTTGAAGTAATCTGAGTTCTGAGGACGTTTAGGTTGATTACAGTTTCTAGCAATGTGTCCAAGCCCCCCACAATTATAACACTTGATCTATTTCCC
Source organism: Artemisia tridentata subsp. tridentata (assembly GCA_021014915.2). Classification (NCBI taxonomy): domain Eukaryota; kingdom Viridiplantae; phylum Streptophyta; class Magnoliopsida; order Asterales; family Asteraceae; genus Artemisia; species Artemisia tridentata. Next base: position 272,902,380 of record CP139507.1, on the reverse strand, counting down.
TTGACCCTGATTGGCATTCCCTGCTCTATTCTGCACATAACCTCGACCCATGTTTCTTCCAGCTCTCCCTTGCACATTCTGAACCACAATTTTCCCATCCTCCACCACTGCTAGATTACGTGGGTTGGATGAATTCCGTAACTGATTGTTGGTCAGAGGGAGTGATGCTTGAAACTGTTGAACCAGTAATGATACTTGATTGGTGAGGTTGTCAATCATTTTGTCGGTCTGAGAGTAGCCTGAGTCAAGTTGGGAACTCATAGCAGGTACTTGTGAGTGAAGTTGATGATAGCTTGGGTTGGATGATGATTGGATTGTTGGTTGAACATTTGTCATGAATGCCAGTGGATCATTTGTAGTTGAAGGATTAAACTTTTCTCTCAGCACCCAATCGTAGACAGCTTGCTTCTCATGTTGTTGCAGATATGCATACAGCTGTTCATAGTTGGTATCCCTTAAACCTTTGTTGAGTTTGACAGCAGTAACAAATCTATCCCATTCAGGAGTCATGTTGTTCACAAACTTTGAGTTTAGTTGGATATTGGGCATAGTCATTCTGATCATCCTCATATCATTCACCAACTTATGAAATCTCACATAGTAGTCTGTGATATTCTCTCCTGGGTTCATTTTGAAATGCTCGAACTCATCATACAGCTGTGACTCACGATCTTCCTTTGTGAGTTCTGACCCTGCCAACAACATTTTAACGTTGTCCCACACAGCTTTGGCTTCCGTGTTGAAATTGATGAGCTTGTATACATCATTTGGAAGACCTTGAATGACTATGTTTGAAGCTCTAATGTCAGCATCATACCTCTTCTTTTCTTCTTCATTAAGATCATTGTAGTTTCTAGGTCTGTCGATACCCCAAGTTACAGTCCTATCTTCACCAGTTGTAACAACATCTCTGGTGGTACCCATCTGATATGGTCCATCGTCAATTGACTTAAGAATGTTAACTCCATTCTCTTTTCCCAAGAAGTACAGTCTTATCCGTTGTGCCCAAGACTCATAATCCGTTCTATCTAGCATAGGTGGACGAGTGTCAGATCCTGCTGCTTGAATATCTTCTGATGATGTGTTTGATGTGGTAGCCATAGTAACTACGGGATTTTACAGATCTTGTGATTTAACCGAGAAATCGAATCTTTCGTGAGAATTTCTAAAATCACCAAGACACAAACCGCCTAGACAAATAGCACCCTTGAGGATACAAACCGCCTAGACAAACCGAGTAGACACAAGCCGCATGCACGTCTTAGAGACAAACCGCGTAGACACAAACCGCATCCACACCTCAGAGACAAACCGCGTAGACACAAACCGCATACACACCTCAGAGACAAACCGCGTATACACAAACCGAGTTCACGCTGGAGAGACAAACCGCGTTGACACAAACCGAGTACACGCTGCAAAGACAAACCGCGTAGACACAAACCGAGTTCACGCTGCAGAGACAAACCGCGTAGACACAAACTGCCAAACACGTCGCTTTCAATGCTTTTTGTCCTTTTGCCTAAACTAGTAGTAAGACAAACCGCGTTCTCGAGGTGACACAAACCGCGTTCAAGAATTCGTCCAAAGTACACAAACCGCACCCAAGAACACTTGGATAAAAACTCTCGAATCACCCAAAAACACCACACAAACCTTAAATCTGTGAATCCAAGCACCAAATACTACTCTTATACTGTTCCTAAGCTAGAAAGTACAAGGTATAACAACTTCTAATCACTAAACAAAGCACAAAATGAAATTAATGTAACTTATCAAATCGAACTAAAAAGCCTCAAAAACTAGACAAATCCGTGAATACCAACTCTCATGGACCTAACCATGGCTCTTGATACCAATTGTAGGGTATTCACAATGCAATAAACACTTGTTTGAGGCCTTAATATGGATCAAATGAATAAGAACTAGAGAGAGAAAGTGGGAACTTCTAGAGAGAGAAAACTATGTGTATATTAGCTTGAAATGTAGGGAAGTTCCAACCCTTCCCTTGCAAGGGAAGGGGTATTTATACTTACTACATAATATGCCCCTAGCGGGCTGTGAAGTGAGCTGACAGAGGGTAAAGACCCGACCCACTCCACAATACTATTTAATAACTAATCTACTAATAATATTACTGATAATCCTACGAGCTATGATGAGCTAATAAGTACTCGGGGTGACCGAGTCTTCAGCTGAATATTCATATTCCTAACATAGGTATCGTTTAAATGTCATTTTTCTGGAAAATTCTATTCTTGCTTATTAATTAGTATGCGTTGTTTTATAAACCATATTATTTAAATTGCTTAATGATAGTCTTAAATTCTGACAAAAATACGAAAAATACTAAAATTTATAAAAAATTTAGAATTTATTTTAAATCATTTAGAATGCTTTTATAGTATGTTTTCTTTTCATTAAAACTTCATATCGCTTTATTTTGAGGTTTCCGAAATTGTGTCGAAGTGTATTGTTTTACTATTTATTTATTTTCTTGATTCTTCTTATATAATACATGCGACATATTATACGCCTCGATTACTTTTATTTGCTCATTCTTTATATAATACATTCCATGTATTATATTTTTGCCTTTTTTTCATATGTATATATTACATACTTGGTATTATTTTTTCAATTTATTTTTATATAAGCAACCACCAAAATAAAACTGGACATCTAAATCTTTTATCAACATGCCACGTTGATGTAACCATCCTTAGGAAAACTAAATTTGCATTTATTCATTTTCGCGTGTCATGCTTTTAAGATACGCTTTATCTCCTAGGTTGAGCCATCCAGTTACCATTGTGCAGTGTCTCTTAATTCCTTATTTCTTCTATTTGATCTTTTGCTTCGAGGTGAGTTCATAGCCCCAACTTTTTACTTTTTTTAATGTTTACAAACTCCGTGGGGGAGATACATGCTATAAATATTACTTACAATCACAATTGCTTTGAAATTATATGTTATCCTGATATTATTATTGCCTAAGTTTCCCACAGCCTGAAAGTCCCTTCTATCATGAACCGTTATATTACATGCGTGTAAACGCGAATGCCGTGTATAGATCTATTGGGAATGACATCCCCCATTTTGGACTGCCCTGCATGGGCTACCATATGCACTGTATTTGAGTTTGCTAGGTAATTAGGCTATTACCTATTGTCGAAGGGCATCTTTATATTCTGTTGAATATCTGAAAATGACGTTAAAGTTCGGTGTCATGAGCTTAGGGCAATAATAACTTTTACGACTTTGTATTCGTTGCTTAGTCGCTTTCATAAACTGAATTATATTGTGATCAACTGCTTATTACTAAAACTCTATGGATTCACTCAACCTTTGTGTTGACGTTTTTAGCATGTTTTATCTCAGGTTTTAAGGCATGAAGGTCTTGGATGGAGTCGTACGTATATCTTTTGAATTCTCGGCGTATTTTCACATTTGAAGAGACTATATTTTAAATATTTATGTAATGTTAAAACATTTTTGATCTTTTGAAAACATTGTGTTTTATGAAAACTGTTGGGACCCTTTGTAAACTCTGAGGTTTTAATGTATCAAGTGTGAAACACTTTTAAAACGTCTCTTTTAAAGGGTCGTTTTTCATGACTTGTACTTTGTGCTAGAAAGTAATACCCCAGTGAACTATCTTTCGCTGCAATAATTTTGGGGGTGTTACAACCACACCCTTTTCTAAACTTAAAACGCGATTAAAATAAAATATGGACTATGTACGTAACGAATAAAATACGTGAGGGTGAACTCTAACCATTTGAAACTTGGAGTTTTCTTGGGCTAAAACTATAAATTTTGATAAGTTATATACAACAAGGGCTGAAACTAATAGTTAAGGGTATAAAGTGTCACTTTGAACTACAGGGTTAAAAGTTGTCATTTTATGAAAGTTCAGGGGTATAAACTGTCAGCACTTGAAACTATAACGGTATAAAGCGTATCATTTTATATTATTTCGGGAAATATACTTTTGGATCATTTTTGATAAAAACTAATAAACGAGATACTTCTAAGTTCTAATTCATTAACGATCAAACGAACACTAAAAAGGAAAAATGATATATATATATATCACTAACTTTTGAAGAGACTTCATGTTGTGTTGGGAATTAAATTAAGCAGTTAGTACGGTTCTTTATATGTTAGTATGGTTGAAGAATACAAGAAAAATTAGTACTGCTGATGAAGAGAAGAATACAAGAACAGTTAGTACTGCTGATGAAGAAAAGTTTGGACTACTTAGAAGATCAAGGTGAAACCGTGTGAAGATAAATATGGAATGGATATGATGTATATCTTATTTGTATAGAATGATACGAATATAGTTTACTTGTAAAGGACTCTTTGTGCTATGAAAAGAGATCCTCAGTTAGGGTTTTAATATACATATACATATCCATATCTCCTATACGTATAAGCATAGTTAAGAGCTTCACGTTTAATCGTTCAATATATTGAAGCAAAGTGTTTGGTTAAACTATTGTCTTGTTTATTGTTATTGTTACATTCATACGATCATACAATAACCAAACACATATTCTTCTAACTACTTGGTAGTAAATTCCGCGTGCTATCAAGTATATACTCAAAGTATCCCCAACACAACATGTGTGTTTAGATCCGGTCATGTTGTCTCATTCAACACCTAACCACCAACAAAACACTTGCTATACGAACGCTAAAACTTGACATATTCACCTAGGTTGCGTGTCGGAGCAGTTTATTCAACACACTTGATTTACTTTCCAATCAGACTACTGTAACGCCAAGGTGAGTTCATAGTCCCACTTTTATACGTTTTCCAAACTTGTGAGGAGATACATGCTACAAACCTGAATACAAGTATTTTTCTGTATACAAATCCTGATTGATATTGCCTAAGACACACTGTTGCCATTAAAAGACCTTCATATCATGAACCATTAATCACTTGCGAGTGAACGCGAATATTGTGAATAGATCTATTGGAGGTTGACAGCCCATTTGTACTAGCCGGATAGATAGCTATAATGCTAGCCGGATTGATAGACAAATGCACATTATTTGAGGATTACTAGGAAGTTGACAAGCTCCTACCCGGGGGCATTGTTACTTACATCATCTTTATGATGTTAGTAATTTATATCATTTTATGATATCACACACGTTAACGTTTGAGTTCATGAGACTTAGAGCAATAATCTGTACTGCAATATTATTGTTTTACCACTACTTAACTTGTGTTCAACCAACTGATTATTATACAAACACTTTGGATTCACTCAAACTTTGTGTTGACTTTTTAGCATGTTTATCTCAGGTCCATAATGAACGAGGATGGCACAGAGGAGCACGGATACTGATAGAAGGCTAAAATCTAATTATCATTCGAAACTTATTTAACAAACTGTAAAACTACTCGGACCTCATTTTGTAAACTCTGATATTTATAAAAATTCAGATGATAAATCTAGCAAAACGACTCAATTAGAGATCGTTTTCTATTATTATAACTGTTGTGCCAACGAGTAACACCCAGCTTGAATTCCGCTGCGTATCCCAAAATTTGGGGTGTTACAGTTTAGTTCCTTTATTTGTTTAAAATTGGAATAGTTTGTTAGGAATTAAGCTTAAGCAGTTAAGACTGTTGGAGGTAAAAGTTAGGACTGTTGAAGATTGAAGTTAAGACTGCTGAAGAGTGTTGAAGACATGAGCAGTTAAGACTGCTAAGAGAAGAGTTAAGATTGTTTATGATTTATGTAAAGTAGATAATTATGGAAAATATATTGTGTATATCGTATAAGAATAGATTGATAGTTATCTTGTACAGGAATCCTTGGTCTATAAAAGGATTGCCTAGGTTAAGGTTTAGATATATGATACACGAACGCATACACAACACATATACGTATTAGAAAGATTCAAGGTTGTAAACCCTAGTGATAGGAAGATCACTCGTATTATTTGCTAATAATATTGAATCGTTGGAAGTTATTTATTTTGTGTTTCTTTGTTTATTCAATTCATACAAAACACATAAGATCCTCTAAGTGCTAGCTAGTAAATTCCGCGTGCTAGACTAAGTATAATTCTACGTATCACATCTAACACAAAGAATGTGTGTAGATCCGGTCAAGTGGTATCAAAGCCAGGTTTCGCTGATACATAGATTTAGAAGATCCGAGAAGAACAAAGATGGACATGGAAACGACACCATCCACAACCAACATTGCTGCTAAGCTTCCTATGCTTAAACCTAATGAGTTCGACATGTGGAGACTTCGTATCGAGCAGTTTTTCCAAGTGCAAGACTATGCACTATGTGAGATCATTGAAGATGAAAACTCTTTTACCCCTGTTGAAACAACAACTGTTGTTGAAGGTAAATCTGAGACTACAGTGCAGACAAAGCCAACTACTAATGAAGACAAGGCAAGGTACAAGAATGATATTAAGGCTAGAAGTTTGCTTCTGATGTCTATTCCCAATGATCAGTTGCTGAATTTTAGTAAGTTCAAGTATGCTAAATCCCTTTTCGAAGCTATTGTTGCAAGATATGGTGGGAATGAAGCCACCAAGAAAACTCAGAAGACCCTTCTCAAGAATCAGTTTGAGAACTTTACTGCAACAAATAATGAGTCGTTGGATCATATGTTCAATAGGCTTCAAAAGTTGGTGAGTCAATTGGCTGTTTTAGGGATTGAGATGCCTCAGGAAGATCTCAACTCTAAATTTCTGAGAAGTCTACCTTCTGAATGGGCTATGCATGTGGTAGTATGGAAAAACAAGACTGATATAGATTCCATGAGCTTAATTGATCTATATAGCAACTTCAAGATAGTTGAACATGAGATTAAGAAGTCTGTTGGATCAAGTTCAAGTTCAAGCTCAGGGAATTTGGCCTTTGTATCAACTCCCAGTTCCTCAAGTCCAGATGAAGAAGTGCAAGTTAGTGGAGCAGTTGGAACTGCTAGTGCAAATATTGGTACTGCTAGCTCCTCAAGCAGTACTAGTGGACTTTTGAATGATGATACTTATTGTGCTTTCCTGACTACTCAGCACAATGGAAGTATGTTGACTCATTCAGATCTTCAAGAGATTGATGAAGATGACATTGAAGAGATGGATATTAAGTGGCAGCTCTCTCTTCTCAGTTTGAGAGCTAGTAGATTCTTGAAGAAGACTGGCAAGAAGATTTTCATAAACAGTAATGATGTTGCAGGGTATGACAAATTCAAGATTGAGTGCTACAATTGCCACAAGAAAGGCCATTACTCAAGGGAGTGCAGATTGCCAAGTCAACAAGATGGAAAGAGTAGAGCATATGGAAACAAGTCAAGAGTTGTGGAGGTTACTGATTCAAGCTCAAAAGCCATGGTTGCTATTGATGGCTTAGGATTTGACTGGAGCTATATTGCAGAGGAGGAAGCAGAAGCATCTACAGAGGTTGCTCTCATGGCATTTTCTGATTCTGAGGTACAAGTTTCAAAATGTTCTAAATCTTGTGAAGCTTTAAAAGAATTAGAAACACTTAAAACAAGATATGAGAGTCAGTGGAAAGAATTAAAAGAAACTGCTTTTAGCTTAGCAAATCATAAGAGAGCTTTAGCTGTGTTAGAAGAGAAAATTGTTCATTATCAAAACAATGAGTCTAAGTTTTCTGATGATATGATTATTGTTAAGAGAGACTTAATGTTTAGAGAGAATGAGATCACTGTTTTAAAACATGAATTAGAACAGGTTAAGAAGGCTAAGGAGAACATACAGATGAGTGTAGACACTCTTGAATACACATCAAAAGGTGTTAAACAGATAATTGAAAGTCAGATCCAAAATAAAGCTAAGTCAGGTCTGGGATATAAGTCTGTCCCACCTCCTTATAGAGGAATTCAATCACCCAAAGGTATAGACTTAGAACACACAGGACTCCCTGAATTTCAATTACCTGAACTTAACTATGGTCCTCAACCTAAGAAGGAAGTAGTTGATAAACCTGTGTTTGTTAGTGCAAGTGATAGATCACTATCTGAGGACAAGGTGTCTTCTGATAGGTCCTCACCTAAGGACTCAGATGCTCCAACAATTGAGGAATGGACTTCTGATGATGAGGATGATCAGGCTGTGGTTAAGCCTGTTAGTGCTAAAGTGGAGGAACCAAAAGTTCCAAAGATGGTTAAACCTGAGACTGTTAGGCCTAGTTCAAATGCCAAACCTTTTAGACCAACAGTTAGGTATGCAGAGATGTATAGGACCACAAACAAGCCAAGAGGTAACCAGAGGAATTGGAATGACCTCAAATCCCACCAATTAAGAAAGGATTTTATTTGCTATAGGAAAGCTTGTTACTCTTGTGGTAGCTTTGATCATCTTGCAGCTTTTTGTGATAAGTATGTTAGAGGGTATTCAAACAAGAGCATGTGTCTAGAGAGACCTAAAACTCCTCCTAGGAATGATAAGATGATACCCAAATCAGTTATTTTGAGGTCTGGACCTAGAGCAGTTCCAACTGCTAGACCAGCAGTTCCAACTGTCAGACCTATAAGACCAATTCACTCAAGGCCACCAGTTCAAGGTGCAAAAATGTTTTCCAAATCAGCACCAAAAACTGTTAAAAGAACTTTTTATGAGAAAGCAGTGGTGAAAACCCAAGTTTGGAAACCTAAGGTAACAACTGCCAAGCCAGCAGTTCCAACTGCTAGCAGGGTAATTGGTACTGGTGTGAATAAAAACACTGCTAAGGGAAACATGGGTAATGGGGTGAATGCTTCAGCATGTCGGGTATGGAGACCAATTCAACCTAATGGTGCTAAGACTGTTTTGAAAAGAATGAATTATGTTGATGCTAGAGGAAAGCCTAAGTCTGTTTTGGCTTGGGTTCGACAAGAAAATTAATTTTTCCTGTTATATGCATTGTTAGTCATATGCTTGTATTTGGTTTCTTTGTTTTTGGACTAACAATTGTAGGATTGGAAAGAAAACACCAAGGGATTATGAATGCTTGATGTTTTGGACTAAATGGTGTTCTGGAGATTAGTATGTGATCTTTGCATACAACAAATGGTAATTGGTTCACCATGTCTTATCCACATAAGAACCAACTAGTCCAGAGCAAACGGTTTCTGGTAAAGACTAATCAAATCCATTTCTGGTTGACAATTTACCAAAAATTGTATGGTTATCAGCTCACCATATCTTAATGTGAAGAGTTGGCTAGTCCAAAGCAAACGGCTATTGGTAAAGACATATCAAATCCGTTGATAGCTGATAGTTTGCTAAAAACTATGTATGAGCCATGTTATTTTAAAATTCTTATTTCAAAAAGTTAGGACGGCTCAATAAAATTTTTCAACAGTTGAGACGGTTAGTACAAAATATTGGTACGGTTCAACTAGCCGTTATGACTGACGTGTCGGTAATTAATTTTGAGGTAAAAACTAGCCGTTGGCGGTTTGTTGCGATTTTTACTGGATGAATTACGGATTTCGAGGGATCCTCTTATAGATATTTTTAACTTTTATGTTATTATATACTTATACTAAAATAAATAGTTACCATATTCTTTAAGTCGGTCAACTTGAAACCCTAACTCTCTCCATAAACTCTCAATATTACTTTCATCTTCTATCTTTTCACTCAACATTATTACTATTCACGACTGTTAACTAATATTTACTGCTAAGAATGGCAAGATTGGAGTTTGTTAAACGTCACAACCAGGTTGCATTTTTAGAGAAAACAGAGCAAGGAGATGGGCCAAAATTTTATGAGATTGTGGATTTTCTCAATCACTCTCACATAAGGTACGCTCTAACTGTTTCTCCTGCTCTTTATGTTTCGCACATCACACAGTTCTGGCAGAATTCATCTATCTTAACAAGTGATGATGGAAACTTAGAAATTCATACTAAAGTAGATGGCATTAAATTTGTGGTTACCGAGTCTATACTTAGGAGACATCTTAAATTAAATGACTCAGATGGTATCCACACTATACTAAATACTGAAATTTGGGAAGAACTTAAAAAAATAGGGTATAATACATCTGAACATAAATTGACTTTTCAAAAGGCATGTTTTTCACCCCAATGGAGATTTTGGATACATACTCTTCTGTGTTGTTTAAGTAATAAAAAGACTGCTTTGGAACAGTTCAGTAGTAATATTGCTATTGCTCTCATTTGTTTTTCTACAAACAGGGTTTTTAACTTTTCAAAATATATTTTTGAGGGTATGGCATCAAATGTTGATAGTAAAAAAAAGTTTTTAATGTATCCCAGGTTTGTTCAAACAATTTTAAATAAAAAGAAAAACCTGCTTACAGAACCAACTGAAATTTTTCCTACGCCTAGTCTACAATCAAAGGTTTTTCAAAATATGACTATGGCTAGTAAACTTTTTCAAGGGGAACCAGTTCCATTGTTTCCTCAAATGATTCAAACTGAGTTGGGTGAAGGTTCAGCAGTTCCAACTGATCCCTATCACACATCCACTCAAGTATTTGAAACAACCCAACAACCACCTATCACTTATAGGAGAAGGTCTAAACCTAGTCTAACTAGGGTTGTGACTGAATCCTTGCCCAAAGATTAACCTCTCATAGCAGGTAACACAGCTAGAAGTGATGAGGGTAGTTCTTCACAAAATGAATTGACGGCTTTATGTACCAAGTTAGTAAACAAGGTTGATACTTTGGAGAAGGAGCTAAAGCAAACCAAGGAGGAATTCAAAGCTCACAAGGAGACTTTTGCCAAAGTTTATACAAAGCTAACAAAAAGGGTGAAGAAACTTGAAGAACAGTTGAAGAAGAAAAGGGCAAGAGTGGTATTGGATGATGATTTTGATGATGATGATTCAGATGGCTCTGAAGAGGATGATGAAAATTCTTCCAAACAGGGGAGGAAATCTAGTAAAGAGAGGAAATTTGAAGATAAGGATATATCAGGATCTCAGGGGAGGTATGAAGAAGGTTCTGAACAAGATCAAGGTTTTGATATTGGTTCAGGTTCTAGTCATGTTCATGAAGAAACAGCTGAGACACATCAAGCAGTTCCTAATGAAGAAGCAGTTCAAACTGCTGAGACAGAGCAAGAGACAGAACAAGTAACAGTTCAAACTGCTGAGAAAGAACAACAAGCAGTTCCAACTGAAGAAACTTCTGATGAAAAAGATTTCAAGAGAAGAGCAGATAAAGGAAAGAATCCTATGACATCTGAAGAAGTGGCTGCTGTTCAAGAACTTGAAAGGCTTAAAAGGTTGAAACCAAAAACTAAAGAACAGATAGATCATGATGCAGAGGTTGCAAGGAAAATGTTAGAAGAAGATTTGGCTGATAAGGAAGCTGAAAAGGAAGCTAAACAAGCTCAGATGGATCATGATGAAGAATTTGCAAGGAAATTGGCTGCTGATGATATAAGGAATATAGCTGAATTCATGGAAAGAAAAAGATCAAATGAAGTTGATGAAGAAGAATTCAATGAACAGTTGCAATATTTTCTGGATTCTGATGTGATGGTAAGAGCACAAGCTTCTATGGTTCTTAAAGATAAAGAATTGAATGAAGATGAGAAGACAGAGGAGCTTAAAGAATTTATACTCAAGAAGAATGGAGTTACAAAGTGGGATGATCTGATTCATAGAATAAGAGAAAGTCAAAAGTCAGGGTACAAGACAAAGTTACCAACAAAGAAGGAACTTGTTGAGGATATGAAGCATTATTTGAAAAACTTAGCAAATTACTTAATGAAAGATTTCAAGGGAATGTCTTATGCTATAATTGAAAAAAAATTCTGTGAAACTTATGCTATTTTGAATTCTCCAAGAAGAAGTGTCAAAACAGGTAAGAAGAGGGAAGCAGAGTCTATGGAATCAGAAGTTGCTAAGAAACAAAAGTCTGATGAAGAAGGATTAACTGATGAGAAGATCAAAAGCATGATGGTGATTATTCCAGAGTATTCTTACATTAAACCTTTGCAGGTCAAACATCCAATTATTGACTGGGAAGTGTTTACTGATGGTAGAATGAAGGGATGGAAAATTATTAGACTTGGAGATATTTCTGAAAGATATAAGTTGTTTGAAGATTTACTTAAAGGCTTTGACAGAGAAGATCTAAATCAACTTTGGAGTTTAGTGAAAGAGAAGTTCATAGATATTGATCTAGTTGAAGATAAAGACAAAGAACTATGGGTTCAATTGAAGAGAATATATGAACCAGATGGTGGAGAATCGATTTGGAGATTTCAAGCTCAAGTCAAGGATATCTCTTGGAAGTTATTTGGTACATGTGGAGTACACAGAATATCTACAAAGGAAGGAATAGAGATATATATGCTGGTTGAAAAGAATTATCCACTCAGACCATGTGTTTTGACAATGCTGGTATTTACTAAACTAGAAGCTAATGAAGAGTCTGAGATGGCTAATATGCTGGTAACGAAGATATTCAACCTTGCACAAGAAGTAAAAGCTAGATCGAAGAGATTTGCTTGATGGGTATTTGAAAGAATTTTCAGTATTAAGAAGAAGAAGCTTAATTTGAAGAAACTTAATGATTGGAGTGAAATCATAAGTTTAGGGGAGGATTGTTAGGAATTAAGCTTAAGCAGTTAAGACTGTTGGAGGTAACAGTTAGGACTGTTGAAGATTGAAGTTAAGACTGCTGAAGAGTGTTGAAGACATGAGCAGTTAAGACTGCTGAGAGAAGAGTTAATACTGTTTATGATTTATGTAAAGTAGATAATTATGGAAAATATATTGTGTATATCATATAAGAATAGATTGATAGTTATCTTGTACAGGAATCCTTGGTCTATAAAAGGATTGCCTAGGTTAAGGTTTAGATATATGATACACGAACGCATACACAACACATATACGTATTAGAAAGATTCAAGGTTGTAAACCCTAGCGATAGGAAGATCACTCGTATTATTTGCTAATAATATTGAATCGTTGGAAGTTATTTATTCTGTGTTTCTTTGTTTATTCAATTCATACAAAACACATAAGATCCTCTAAGTGCTAGCTAGTAAATTCTGCGTGCTAGACTAAGTATAATTCTACGTATCATATATAACACAAGGAGTGTGTGTAGATCCGGTCATAGTTTGATTTTGGTAATTGTAGCATAGGTTTGAAGTATTAATGGGCTATTATTGACTGTGAGTGTTGCCAAAAAGTTGTTATTTGGTGTGTGTATATGCTTGTTCAGTATTTGTTCGCTGTGCACCGGTAATGCTTGTTCAGTTTTGCCTACAAGTAGTGTTGACTGAGTTTTAAATTTTTGTTTCATAGTACTTGCAATTAATTTTTGTTGGTAGTGCACTGGTAATCATTTGTTATCTGGGGTAATGCCTTCAAGTAAATTATTTTTTCATGAGTATATCTAGTCTTGTTGAGCATTAAGTGAATGGTTAACAGTAGTGTGTAGTTGCTTGTGTTAAGTGATCACATCTAGTCTTGGTGAATGGTTAACAAGTATAGTCTTGGTTCATGTTTCATTATGTATTAATAATCACATCAGATGACAAGGAAAATGCGGAGGGCGTTTGTGATTGTATGAAAAACAGGATTGCAAAACTTGAACATGTGTTATACAGGGCAAAAATCCTAAAAGGTTCATTTTTTCAACCTCTTATGATGTAATGTAAATACTATTATTTGAGATTGTATTACAGTTTTGCTATCTTGAATAATCTTTGCAGATATCAGACACAAGGTTGGGCAAAAAGTGATTGAAAGTTTGGAGGATGATGCAGAAGTATGGTGCAACATAGGCAATAACTTTAATGCTGAATTATTGTGTCAGATGAAAGCAAGATATGGGCCATAAAAAACAATCACAGAGGAAAATGTAGATGAATTTCTTGATGAGCTGTTTATGAGGACAATGATTGAAATGATAGGTAAAAGTATTCAACCTCTTAAAAGGGTGTTTGGAAAGGCAAATAAGTCTTATTTATTTCATTTTGGCTATATTTATAGATGACAAGGGAAAAGCAAAAGTGACTGCAGAGCTTCTTGATGAGCTGTTTATCAGTAGAAAGAAGGAAATACTAGAAGGTAAATATATTCAAGGTCTTAAAGGGGTGTTTGGAATGTCTTTCTACCTTATAGATGTTATTGATTTAAATCCTGTTCTTGCAAGTGAATATTACAGCTTGTATTACAGTTTGCCTTTGTTGTATAATCTTTGTAGTTTTGGATTTTGGTACCAGTAATCATAGGAAGGGTAGGCCATCTGAGGGTACTAGTAACCAGACGAAGTAAGTTGATGATAAACAGAGGAAGGCAAGGTCAGATGAGGGTACCAGTGAGTAGAGGAAGGCAAGGCCTCTGAGTGTAACCGCGTGCATCCTTGGCTTAAGAGCAAAGTCGAAAGAACCAGCTCCCAAAAGAGGTTCTAAGTGTTGCTCATTGCATTCCAAAAAGAGAAACTAAATGCAGGACAATGGTCCTTGTTTTGTGTTGTCCTTTTGTATGTAGTATGCTATTTTAAGACATTTTTAGTTAAGCTATGTAAGACATGTTTATTTAATTTGTTTGGTTAATCTTTTAAGACATCCTTTTGCTTAAGCAGTTTGTAGTTATTCATTTTGACTTTTGATAGTCAACATGTACCAAATACCTCATATGGACTTATGCATAATTTTGATTTGAATGGTCTTGGTGCATTTAAGGGTATAAAATCCAAAGATGTGTTGTATGTTTTGGATGGAAGCTTGCAGAAGAGTATGTGCAAGCTGCAGAATTTTGTTTTGATTTACGCATGTTGACTTTTATAAGTCAACAAATACCAAAACCTACCCATTCAATTAGCAATGTCACTCATTGGCTTCATTAACTTATCACACACGATTCATAAACCTGCCCATTGACTAGTCAACGGTCTAACCCTTTATATTCACCAAACCACACTTACATCCACAACTCTAATCTCATAAACATTGTTCATCAAAATCAGTTACCATGGATATACAATCCTCAAACTTAAAAATACACCCCTATGCACAGTCCATACAATCATAAACACACCCTTGTGGTATCAAAAGAACCATACAGGGATCTCTTCTTCTTTATCACACCCGTCTCCTTGAACCACCACTTGCAGCATTGCCAGAACCACATTTCTCTTATTGTCAGTGTTGCCAAAATACATTTCAGCTTCTTGAGGAAATACGTGTGTTTAAGGAAGAGGCGCGCTTCATGTGGACAAGCATTCACAAGTACCTTGTGGAGCTCATGAAGGAACAAGCCAAACAAAAATGAAACCTTTCCTCATAACTTTTGATATGGTTGTATTAGTTTGTTGCTAAATAATTATGTATTCGGATGGCAGCTGTTTTAACAGTGGTTTATCTTTTGTATCCTATTAGTAATGCAACTTTGTTTGGTTAAATTTGTTATTTTCCATATTCTTTGCATATGAGATTGTCTGCATACTTGTTTTAACAGTGGTTTTATCTTTGTTATCCTACAAAGTATGTAATTTGTATGCGAATTATATAGATAAATGATCAACCATGGAATAAGCATTTTATTTATCTCATGAAAGCAACAAAAACAGTAACACACTTCCATCAACATCCAACAACCATTTGGTAATCATGGAATGAACCTACATGCGGTCTTCTTGGTTATTTTGAATGAAGTTTCTTTGCTTCTTTTTTCTTGACCTGCTACTGAACAAGTTTCTTCTGTACTTTCCTCTTGACTTGCTTTTTCTTCCCGATCTTTAGGTGTTGTTCTTGTCCCACTTCCATCTCCACTATCCACTGCACCACCCCCTCCAGTTTTGTTTCCACTTCTAATATGCAGACCTATAACACCACCACGTGTACCTATTGCACCACCACCTCTAGCAGTTGCAACAACTCCTCTGCCTCTGTAAGCATGCCTCCAACAGGAATACCACATAGTTTCTCCTCTAGGTAGCCTTGCTTCAAAAGTTAAACCAGCCATATTTTTAACTTCCATATAACAGCCAATGCATCTCATTTTAGTTGATTCACTGCTGTCATCCAACACCCCCACGTCTGTATTTGTACCATCCATATTGTTTCTCTTCATTTTTGTACTTGAACGGTGTGCCATAGTTGCTAGGAGAATTTACTTCAAGAGTAACACACACTCTTTCTAACCTAGTTTGAAGTTACTATTGTGTAGTCAAATATAGGGTCAGGCTACTTTGAGATAAACCCGTTTGACTTTCTTTATGTGACATAAATGCGTATTAACTTCACACATTTACAAACAAACCTACCCATATCACTGGCTTCATTTACTTCTCATAATTTCACACAAACCTGCCCATCTCATATCCTCACCTTTGTTTATCAAACTCATTCAAACTCTCAGCTCACCATGGATGCACAATCCAGAAAGTTAGCAACAAACAGTCACAACCATGCGGCCCGTTACCCATTGAAAATAGGGGGCTCTCAAGCATGGTATGTCTCCGTAGACTCAGAAAAACCACTTCCACCAATGCCAGAACCATACGCCTCTAATTGTCAATGTTGCAAAAATACATTTCAGGGTCTTGAGGAACAGCACGTGTTTAAGGAAGAGGCGCGCTCTATGTGGACATCGATTAACAACCTAATGGTGCAAGTCATGGATGAAAGAGTCAAAAAACCATGAAAGTTGTTCTAGTTATGTTATGGTTGTATTAATTTCAGTTTTAAGTATGTTTATGTAATATGTTTTAAGTACCTCTATGATATGGTTGTATTTATATTAGTTTATGTAATATGTTTGAAGAACGTCTATATTAATATGTTTTAAGAACATAAATGTAATATGTTTTAATTCAAATCTAGATATGATTTATTCTTTGAATGTTTTCATTGTTGGAAATATGAACACAATGATGAATTTTACACGTTAACCTATAATGCTTCTAAAATTTAATATTAACTCTTCGGTTTCCCCATTATTTGTGTATATATTCATTCCATAAACATGTTGCTGCATACCCATCTTAGATCATCAACCATTTTCATCAATCACATTCAAATCTGAGTGTGTTGTCCAGAAACAAAAGAGCAAGAGATGATGCAGATGCAATTATCGAAAACAATGAAGCACATCAACTCAAGTATGTTACAGTTTTGTTTATCTTTAAATGTTTTTCTATGTTTCTATATCCATTTGATTTATTCATTCAACATTACAGGAAACAACATAAGGAAGATGTGGCAGCACAAACCCCCTAGTTAACCAAAAACAATCGGCCAAAGTTGAAGCTATCGAGGATCAAAAAATCCCCCTATGCCCTTCTGAAGAAAGCTTCTATTATGAACTAGAAGCTGCTTTGGATCAAAAATAGAAGGAAGAAGAAAAAAGAGAAGCCAGGTTAAGAAGGCATGGTGAAGTGGCAAAGGAGTATTGGAAAGAAGTGGCGGCAGTTAGAAAATTAGAAAAAAAATATACTAAGGATAGTGAAATTTATGAATGTTTAGAAACATTCAGTTATGATTATTTGCATTTGTCATACCTTTCAGATTAATTGCCTTATGAAATGAACCAAATTTAGATGATAATTTTTATCTTGATGTTCCCAGTTTTGGTTTCACTTACATGTTTACATATGCCTTTGCAGTTTAGGGGCTGTTTGGATTTGACCAGTTTGACTTTTACAAGTCAACATACACCCAAGAACATGAATGACTGAGTTATCAATCTGTTTCAACACATCTTTAGTATTCATATTTATGTTTAACACATTAAATTCGTTTTAATTTGTGGCATCCAACTGTTAAACACAATCTAATTATGGTTGGAACTCCATTTTGCATATGCAACATTACTTTGACTTCTAAAAGTCAACATAGAGTTTAGTTACAACTTAATCGGAATCGAAAAATGAATCTGATACATAGCCACATCCCCCAAGTTCCCAATCTTCCTCTGGTTCTTTCCTAAATCTCTCCTCCTCCTCAGAATCGAAAAATGAATCAGATACATAGCCATTTTCCAAGACCGGGACCTTTAATCATGACTTCTGCTCGTTGCATACCTTGATCCCAACTTCCCAAGCTTCCTCACGTTCTTTCCTAAGTCTTTCTTCCTTCTCTTGTTTAGCCCTTGCTTCTTCTTCTAGTGTTTGAAACAATGCTTCTTTGTCTAGTCTCATTTGATGTTCCTGTTGCTCAATAAGATATCCACCATCCCGCCACTCTTGTTCAGCCCGTTCTTCTTCTTCTAACAATTCCATTATTTCTTCTTCGTCTGACATTCCCCCACCAGTTACCCCACTCCTATTCCCACAAAGTGTATCCTTGTGGAAAACCTTAACTAAGTTTTTATTTGTAATGTTAAGATAATGGAGTGAATTGTGTGATCGATTAGGAGAAAACACTAAAACGTTATGAAGAATCACAGCAGCTCCTACAGTAATATCCTTTCCATAACCCCCTCCTCGTTATTGATTTTGTGATGTATTGCACCGGGTATTGAACCTGAGAGATCTTTGAGAGTTACTGTAAGATCGCCAAGGGCATTTGGAGTACACGACTTGATCATTGCAACAACTTGATCAACTTTACCATTATTGATAAAGCTCTTGATATCACCTAAACATCCAAACACAACCCCCCATTAGCATTCACAAACTCAAACGTGCTAAACCATGGCCCACGTGACAATCCTCATCCTCACCCACATCCTCAACAACTTTCCTAATATACTCTTGTGTCGAAATTACACACTCCTACCCACCTTCGCTAATATCTGCTTGTTTACGACGCTTAGCCAATTGAACAATACCAGCATAACCGGGTATTATCCTAACCTCCTTTTCAGGGTTGTGTGATGAATGTAGGTTTTCCAAGGTGGGGGTTATGTGACGGCTTTGGTGATGGTTGTTGCAGGGACGGATGGGGTTCTTGAAGTTATCGGATTTTTCCATTTTGTTTTGACGAAGTATACTCGATTATGTGTGATTTTGTGTTTGTGAATTAGGGGTTATAAATACTGAAATGGTGTTTGAGAAATTTGGTTGTGATTGGCGGGAAAGAAAGGAAAAGGGTGGAATTGCGATTATTGAAGAAAAGGAGGGTAAAATAGTCATTTCACACGGCATTAAATGAGATTTCCTAACGAGCGTTAGTCCAAAAATCAAAATTGCAACTACAGTAACGAGGAAAGGACATAACTCGCAAAAAATTGAAAGTTTAGGGACATTTTTTGCAATTTTTTTCGAAGACATCTTTCGTAATTTTGGCAAAGTTCAGGGATAGTTTTCGCACTTTACACTAGATTTTATGGTCATAGAGAACCTAGGAGAAATTATTGATGACAAGTAGACCCAAGTCATATTTGGAAAACCCTTTAAGTGGATAACTAAGTTAGATGAGAAACTTATGGATGGGTAAATCACGTTCTCGGATGGAGATGAGGATTTTGTCTATTAATTTCCCCGTTCGCACCCTAGGTTTAAGGACTTTACAATTGAGGCATGTAATAAATTTGCTCCACTTGAGATTTTGAGCGAGAATGATAAAAGGAGTGGACTTAAATATCCACATGAGAAAAATAAGAGATATTATCATGGATGTTTAGAGTTAAATGATGAATATAAGAAAGATGAGGCAACAATTAGGTGGCTCACGCTTGGTTATGTGAGCATAGATGATACAAGATAGGCCATGACTTTGAGTCTAGCTACAAGACTCGTTAATAAAGAAAAGCGCTTCTTGGGAGGCAACCCATGTTTTATTGTTTGATTGTTTGTTTTTATTTTATTTGATTCCATATGTATGCTCCATCATAATTGTTTATCGTTCATGTTTCGAATAATTTTGTGAAAATGCTTTATTTTGTTTCTAACCTCGTCTTAATCACATATAAAGGTATTTTATAAAAAAATAAGTGTAAGGAAAATCATATTGGTTTACACGAACGAATTCAAATATGAAAGTTAACAATTAATGATTAGCATATATATTTGTGTGTTTATTATAGTCAAATGCTTATATCGAGTCACAATGAATGTTCTACAGTTTTCCAGCTTTTAATAATCAGATTTTTCCAGAATTTTTCTAGAAATAAAACGCAAAAATACTGTCAAGTCAATCCTGACGGCGTCAGGGTTAACACCCGACGGCGTCAGGCACTGTAGCAACATAGTTTTCTAGGATTTTGTTTTTCTGCTGAAACTTAATGTTTGAAAATTTTCAGAATTTTAAATTTCCAGGAATCTGTAAACATTTGTTTTGCAAGCATTATATCTTACTTCGCTTTCTAGGAATTAGTTTTTATATATATAGTGTTTACCGCCGGTTTTATGCGAGGTTTCATGCTTGTTTTCTTATTGAATTACAGGTTATATTGGACAAGAAGGTAAAGATGAAGTATGATGAGCGCTTATTGCATTTATTTTCTTGGAGGAGGATTTAACCATGTTTTCACATCGTCGATGCCGAGAAAATCAGGGGAGTATTAGTTTCTTTCATCTATTTTATTTTTCCATTTATCATAACTTTAATACTTTTCAAGAACATTGGGGATAACGTTCAATTTAAGTGTAGGGAGGGTAAAATGGGATACCTTAGAAACTATAACTTCGCTTGATATTTGTTTTGTCTTTGATTAAATGTGTAATAAACTAAAAGAAATACTTGTTAGGGCAATTTTGGCACCAAATTTAAATTTTTTTGCAACATGTAGGAGTGAAACTTTAGTTTTAATAAGCGTCTCATGGATAGGAATTATATAGCTAGCACAAAAATCCTACCACTTAAAAATTTCCACCCCAAAAATGTAAGGTTCGCCTTTAGATCTTTAGGAAAAAGCATTTACCTTTAATGTTTATGAGTGTACCAGTAGTATATAGATTCTAGAAATTGCGTTTGTGATGCATCCCGAGATCGCTAGTGAGACTACATTCGTGTAGTAAGGATTTACTAAATGATAAGAGGCACTAGGATAACCCTTGTTTTAAACCTGTTTTATAATTACTTGACCAATGTAGCCAAGATACTTGACCAATAAGGCCAAGTAATTTTCCCACACCCTTGCGATGTACTCATCTTTAGTACACGATACCCCTAGTACACCCCTCAGAGCCTATCTTTTTCGCGGTTCTCGTGGTATTTCGGTGGATTCTGAAATATTAATGAAGAACATTGTTTACAATCTACCCCCAAATGTACACCCAAATCGCCTTAGCCTACCTTGTATGCACTCATGTTTAGTGCATTATTGTTACAACATTTGTGTTAAACCCTTTGTTAATTGTCTAATTGGTTACATGGTTGCTAAGTCGAGTCATATCTTGTAAATACAGTTTTGGGGTGATTAGGACTCATGGGTAAAAGTACTAGTTGTTATGGAGTAATGAGAAAGTTACCCCCATATGTGCGTTAATGTTTAAGGTACTCCACGTGTTTTGATTTTCTTAATTCGGGTCGTTAGTTTGTTTCATTTATGTAAAAGTTCAAGTGTAGGGAGGTTGCAAGTAATCCTTTTGATATATTATTTTGGATGGTAGGCCAAGAATGTATGAAAAAAAAATCGAAAAAAAGAGAAAAAGAAAAAAATGATAAAAAAATAGTAGAAAAAGACAAGAGAAAAAAAAAACATACGGAATACCATCCCGTCTTTTATTTTTGTTTAAGTCAAGAAAGTGTCAAGAAAAATACAAAAAGAGTTAGTAGTTAGCGAGTCGACTGGAGTCTTGGCTTAGCAACGCCTCATTGTACATGTAATTAACTAGGTGCTTTGATAGTTTATCGTAGGTGCTTGCGCCAAAGTGGTGGAGGTTTGATCCGTTCCAAAGCCTATGGTAATGTATGTGCTATGATAGGTAGTGAGTGTTATATTTTTTCGTTTCCATTTTTTATGTAACTTTATACACCCGAGAGACGTGAGAATCCAAACACTTTATGAGAGGTGCTAGTATATAAATTCCGTGCTTATTTTGACTAATGTGGAACGATTGTATGTTGTAATTACTTTTATATTAATGTTAAATGACCCCTAACTTGTAAATTGATTAGGATAAAAGCATATTTGCTTGAGGACAAGCAAATCCCAAGTCTAGGGATATTTGATAAGGATTTACTTGGTACCTTTTAAAGGGATCATTTAAGCCCAAAATCATATTAATATGATCAAATATTGCCCTAAATCGTTTCTTTTTGCATTTTAGGTACTTGGGATGAGAAATCTGGAAAATGGCATGTTTTAGGCTCGAAACGACGAAAAAGTGAAGAAAACGACGAAGTCCCGAATTCTGTCAGATGTGGGAGTCTGATGGCGTCACAAGCTACAACATGACGCCGTCACGTGCAAATAATGGAGGATTCTTGGCTCAGAATTAACAAGCGACACCTCAGTCAAATTTGATGACTTTATAACCTGACGGCGTCAGGTGTATTTGAAGACCAAAAATCCATGCAAAGTTAACAAAAGACGGCCCAGAAGATTTACTAAGGGACGACATCAGATAGCACTTGATGGCGTCAAGGTTCATAAGCGACGCCGTCACAAGACAAGTTTGAGTAGACGAAACCCTAATTGGAGGCGAGCTGACGGCGTCACACTTTGCAAGTAATGCCATCACCATTGTAAAACTATATATACTTTTGCATGCTTTCATTAATTCGTGTAACATCTTGGAGTAAGGTTTTGTGGAAGAATTTGGCAGCTTTTGTAAGGGTTCTTCAACCCCCAAAAAACATGTTTTATTGAAGATAAGTTATTCGTTTAATCATTCAATATGTCTATGTGTTGTTTGATTACTTGTTTATCTTCTCTTCTCTTTAACATGCTAGCTTAAGTTTATTTGTGTTTGCTTAGATATAATGAAACCTAGTTGTTGATAATTGATTTGTCGTCTCTTGTTTAGATGATTGCTTCGCGTTAGGCTAAGAAAACTGGCTATGTAACTAGCTTGAACGTCTTAGAAACGCAACCGTAGAGTGCACTATTGGTTTTTCTCGTTGTATTTATTGCATGAATTGCGGCTTGTAGATCCTAGAAAACTTAATAGAATTTAAGGTTTTTAGGGGAGACTAAGATTCATTGAGTTGGGGACTTCGGCACCTCCCCACGACCAATATTAAGGAATACAGCGCTTCAACTAAAACAAGAATGTGACAATTCGACAAATCAATAGGAGATAACTAGGGAGTAATTAAGTCTAAGTGAACACGCTTTTCCATACCATAAGAAGTCACCAATTTATTTTTATTTTTAATTAGTTTAATTTCAAGTTATTATTAGTTTTGGGATAGTTGACTAGAAACTAATTCCGCCCACTCTTTCAAAACTCGAGATTTTAATTGCTTTCATAAAAATACAAAAACACAAAAAGAATCATCCCTCACCTCTATACCTATCTCGTCATACATCTTGACCTAGCAACACTATTCCCCTAGAGAACGAACTTTCCTCCGAGTCTTACCTATACTACACTACAACGATTAGTTACACTGCCTAGAGGATTGTAAAACTTCTTTTCGAGGTCTTGCAAATCTCGCATCACTACCTCTAACCATGCATACACGAGAAGAAAGCAATGAATATTATTGAAAACTACTTAACATCCAATACTAAACTATAGATATAAACACGCAGTTCACATAGACGAGATGATTATTAAATAAACTCAACAAGTTATTTAAAAAGGGTTCAATAAAACGTATTAAATCATACTCATTACATGAATAGAATCATAACTAGGCTAAAACAAAAAAGTGTTAGCCTATAATATCAAAAAGTATAAGCAAACAAGTATTTAATAATAAACGAAAAGAATTCATATTGAAAATGTTATGCAAAACCAAAAGAATTAATATTTTAATCTGATCAATGTCTATTTAAGTGTTAATAAAATTAAAATTATACCGTGTTTTCCATCATAATATGCATAACCAAACACCTCACGAAATAGGAAATGAAAGCACTCAATCACTAAACTAATCTAAGTGTAAACATTTAGTGAATCGCTCAATTGCTCAGTTATGGTGAATATCCTATCATAGGCTTGAACTAGATACGCTTCTCCACCATCAGAGTCTAGACATAACTAAATTAAGAGGCAAATGGGTAATAAACAATAAAGGGTTACGGGTTACAAAAGGTAGGATAGAGACATGTGATAACATAATAATTGGTGCTAAATAAAAGAACCAAGCAAATAGTTATAAGTCTATAGAATTCTCATGTTTCTAGTTACTACTTACCACAAACCCACACAAGAGTCATTTCATAGTATGACACACATTTTAACATGAAAACACACACTCAAATATAACTATTTCTTTTGGTACTTATTTTTTTCTTTTCTTTCTGATTTTTTCTTATCTAAACTACAATGCTTTACAACTTCAGAAAAATATAAAACAACCAGAAACAATTCTAAAGTGTCATCCCTTCTACTTCCAATGAAAATACTTAGGCAAACGATATTTCAACCATCATTTATAAACTATTACATACTTTTACATTTCCCATTCATAAGCAAAATCCCGACAAATTTTCTTGATAAAGAATTAATACAAAATTCTCACAAAACACGAAAATACAACCAATACATCTACAAGTACCTAACAACCAACCATGGACTTCAACTAATAGGGTAAGTTAAGGTGCAATTGCATAACAAAATAATAAACATACATTGATTTAACAAATGAACAAAATGACTCAACATGTTTAACTAGGGGTATCTTGCACTTAAAGTGAGTGTAACAAAAGAGTTTCACAAGGGATTACCTAACCAGTGTAGTTAGTTAACATACAAAAACATATAAACAAATAGGCCATTTGGGTGAAATCCTAAAACATGTCTCCTAACTAGATACATCGATTATACAAAGTTACCTAATAACATCAAATAATATCACTTTTTAGTTATCATTATCCTATGTGTATTACTTCATTTATATCATTTTATGTAGAATTGGTGCTAATTGCTTCCTATTTGCAGAATGACCATGTGGGTCTTTCTTGGAAGAGTAATGTATGCAAGCTGACATAGTCATTTGTTGCATGCACTTCTCCTGGTGGTTTTCTTGTAAGGCTTCTAGCTGACTGGTGTTCCTCGTTTTCGAGTGTTTTTTGACCTTCCTCAAAGTGAGTGAGTTCATCCTGGATGGGTCCAAGGTGGTCATTGGTTATATCCGAATTTTGAGGATGTTATTCACCAGACATGTTTGGTTAAGAAGCTTGTGTAAAAAAGAAAAGAATTGAGATTTTTGAGTGAAAAATAAGTGAAAATAGGTAATTTTTTTTGAGAAATTTGTGGCTATTTCGTATCATGTCCCACAGATGGCACCATCTTTACGTATGGTATGTAAATCAGTTTAAGATATGGGATGGGATGAGAATGGTTTTTTTGTTTGGTTTCCCATATAAAATGATAAGGACCCGATGATAATTATAAAGATCAATAAGCTCGGGTAACACTTAAACAGAGACCATACGAGACAGGTGTGAAGCAGTATTTTCCCGAGTGTGTGAAACTTGTTGAAGTTGTGTGTGATGCCTTATAGAGAGGAAAATAGAGTTTAGAGATAAACCCTTGAGAGATGATCAACGGCTGTGAGGGAGTCTGGTGTTGATCATCTAGAGAGCAGACAAAGAGGACATGTGGACTCTCTTATTTGTCTCGTACAGGGGAGTGCTCTGCTTCCTATAATGTTGTTCGTGTGTCTCCCACTGTGCTATGTTAGATTCGTACATCTTAACCATTAGCAACAGTAGGGACAATTGTCTTATGCGCATGTGTTGAATCCTAGTTGAACTAGATCGAATTCCTTAGCTTGTAAAGGTTTTATATTAGATAAATCTAACACAACTATAGTAGAAACTGTGTGATTGAATGTATTAAAGATTATGCAGAATCTAATCTTTAATATTAAGAAGAATTGTTAATGAAATAGTGAAACAATGAATAGATAATTTAACAAACAAACAAGCTCCAATATTATTAATAATAATACGAGTACTCTCAAAGTATTAGGGTTACAAAACCTTCAAGCTAAGAATTATACGATTTCTGTGTATTCTGTGTGTATAACTTTATGCCCTAGGACCTCCTTTTATACACCAAGGAGTCCTACATGGCTTACAATACTTTTCTAAGTATATCAAATCTTTTCTATACTTATCTAATACATATCTAATAATCAATATTAACAAACAGTTGTAACTTTGCACTGGCAGTCTTAACTTTTTGTACTAGCAGTCTTAACTTTGTCTGAGCAGTAGTAACTTTACTTAGCGTATATTCATTGAAGTTTGTCAGCAGTACTAACTTGTACTAGCAGTATTAACTTTTACACCAGAAACAGTAAACACTTAGCACATTTTCATTGAAGTTCATGAGCAGCATTAAATTCATCTGAGCAACAGTAACACAAACATGAGCAGCAGTTGATCAAAAAACAACAAGAAGGCTTTTAATCCCAACAATCCTCCTATAAACTTGATATTCTTCTTCAAAATCATCAAGTTTCTTCATTCAAAGCTTAATAAACACCAGGATGATGCTTCCAATCACTTCATATCTTCTTAAGCTGTTTCAGGATGGACCAAAGAAGCTGGTTAGCCATTTCACTGTCATATTCAAGTTCAAGCTTCTTTTCCAACATTTGAGAAAGTGTAGGTGGTGTAAGGGGATACTTCCTCTCCACCAACATGTAGACCTGCATAGACTGCATCATCAAGGAATGAACTCCACAGGAGTCATATAGCTTCCAACTCAAAACTTTATATCTATGTTGAGCCTTCCATATTTCATCCTTTACATGTGGTTCAAACATTGTTTTCAGATCACCCCACAACACATAGTCATAGTCTTCCACTGGCCTTGTTGACCCATACTTGGCTTTTACCAGTTTCCACAGAGTTTCCAAATCTTCTCTGTCAAAACTCTTTAGCATCTGACTGAAGATGGTAAACACTTAAGATTTTCCATCAGCTCTTATGATTTTCCAATACATTTTCTTTCCTTCTTTGTATATCTGCCAGTCAACAATCCTTGGAGGCTTAGTAGCCAAAGGTACAACATCAATTTCTACTTCTTTATCATCAGGAATGATTTCCATGAACTGTTTAAGCTCTCCTGTTTCTTTGTCATCTTCCACCTTTTGCTCAGCTGTTTCTTGACTATCATCCACCTTTTGCTTCTTTGTGACCTCTTGTTCTAGCTCTGTTCATGTTCTCTTTTCACTACCTTCCACCAGCTCTATTTATTGGTCAACAAATGTGTTTACCCTTTTGAATGCTCTGTCAAACATCACTTGGATAGATTCAAAACTCTTGTTTTTTAAAGCATTTAGCTTGTACCCTTCCATGTTCTTAAGGTAAGTACACATTATCTTTCTCTGTTGAGCTATTGTTGGTGGTTTGTTTCTCTTCTTTTCTACTCTCTTAGCTGCAAAGTACTTTCTCATTTTCTCTAAGAGTTCTACAAATAATTTAGACTTTTCAACAACAGACAACTTTTCTTGTTCTTCTGCTTGCAGTTTTTCAGCCAATTGATGATCAACATCTATCTTTGCCTGTATATCATCCCATGTGTTAATCAAGGCAATGTTTGCTTCTTCTTCTTTTTCAGCTTTCTCTCTTGCAAGTCTTTCTTCTTCATCAAATTCAGCTTTTAATTTAAGAGCAGCTTCTTCATCAAGCCTGATTTGATCTTTCTTTACCTTTGTCATGTGATTGTAGTGAAGATATTGTTTTTGTAGATTTACCTGGCTCTTTGAAAACAATCCCTTTCTCCTTGGGTCTTGTGCTTTTTAAAGCTTCAAGTGATTGAGCCATAGTAATATCATCAACAGTAGTTGTTGTAGCAGCACTAGCAGTACTAACTTGAGCAGTATCCACCATTAGTTTAGCAGTTTCTATGACCTTAACTACTTCTTCAACAACATTTTCAGCATCATTTACTTCTTCATTTATACCTTCATCAACAACTTCTGTTTCTGCATCCAACATCTCCTCATCCATGGTATCAATCCTCCCCTGTTTGGATGCATCCTCACCCAAACTTGTTTCATCATCTAAGGATTCTACCCTAGTTGTAGAACCAACTTTGTATAACCTTTTCAGCTTATGAGATCTTCACCTCTTTTCCTTTTCAAGCTTCTTGACCCTTCTTTTCAGACTTGTGATTTCATTTTTCTGAGAGGATGTGGTCTTCTGTAAGTCAAGGACCTTCTTTTGTAAATTGGTACATAATTCCATCAATTCATTAAGTTTAATACTATCCTCATCACTTCGAAGTGTGTTACCTCTTTCGAGCGGTGAATCATTGGATTGTTTAGATACATTTTCAAACCTAGTTTGAGCAATAGTATCCCCCATGGCTTTTTGGCACCTGGGACCACCACCTGAATTAGTTCCTTGGGAATTAGATTCATTAGATGTTGCCTTGGATTGGGCCTTATTTATGTTACCACTGTCCTGCTCTGCTTCTAAGCTAGAAGCAGTAGTGGTAGCTCTCACCAAACTATCACCCAACTCCTTATGGACAACCTCATCTGCAACAATGTCTGTAGGAGCACTAGACTGAGGTATCTCAGTGTCCTTTCTTTTAGGCTTCCTAGGTTTTTGAGTCTTTTTAGGTTGAGATGTGGATGGTTGTAAAATGGTGGGTGTGTGTTGGGGATCAGTGGGAATGGCTGAACCTTCACCCATTTGTAGTTGGTTTTGTACCACTATTGTTGGAAACAAAGGTGTTACTCTACCAGAAAAACGTTTGCCTACCCTTCTCATATTTGAAAAAATCTTCTTAGTGTGAGAGGGTGCAATATATATTCTCTTGTGAGTTGGCTTCTCAGCAAAATGTTTGTCCAAACATACTTGTAAAAACTTTGGATACATTAAAAATTTTCCAAACAAATTATCCAAGTTTTTAACAATACTATCAAAAATCAATTTTGAAAAATTAAACTTCTGTTTTGTAGCTAAGCATATAATGGCAGATGCCATAGTACTACTAAACTCATTTCAGGCAGTAGTATTTGGACTTAGACACTGTAATATAGTATGAATTAGAAATTTCCATTGTGGGGAGAAAAATGCTTTATAAAAAGTTAGTTTTTCTGAAATATTCTCATACCCCATCAATGTAAGTTGTTCAAAAATTGTAGAATTAGGAAAACAATCAATTCCTTCCTCATCTGCTAGTTGAAGGTCTCTTCTAACAGATGATTCAGTGATGATTATATCCTTGCCATCCACTATGGCATGTAACAGTACTTCTCCATTGATAGTTTTGACCATGGAAGTAGACCAGAACTGTTCAATGCAAGAAATATATATAGTAGGATTAACAGTTAACGCATACCTTATAGGGTGTGCATTCAGAAAATCCACTACAAAATCCACTATTTCTTCAAACCCATCACTCTCTGTGGGTTTGAACAAGAACGCGACCATATTGTGTGAATCAGCAAATTTTAGAGTCGCCATTTGTGTTGGGTTTTGAAATTGGATGATAAAATTGAGTTAGGGTTTGTTATGAGAGAGTATTTTGAAGAATTAAATCGATTAACTGATTGAATAAATGATTTAAACCCTTAATCAATGTATTTATGAAAAGTACCCTGAACAACCCAGCAGTAGTAAGTTATGCCTAGCAGCATTAACTTTGAGTCACCAGCATTAGCTCCAATTCCATTCCAAACAGCTTGTCTATCATCAATCTAACACTTTTTTTTTATTTTCCTGCAAAATGTTAGTCCAAAAACCAAGAAAACACAAGTCATAACAATTTTCACAATGATCACAATATTGATTATACCTAACAATACTAAGTATAACCAACAGCAATAACTTAGCAGTGTTAAGTATAACCAGCAGTTCTAATTATACTTACTAGCAGAAACTTTTAATGACATGAATAACAGTACTAATTCATACAAAACTTTACAAAAACATAAAGAGATAAAAGACTTTAAAGATTTAACATTCCAATACTAGCAATCAAATATTGAAATCTACTTACATCAAAAGCTTTTGTAAGCAAATCTGCAACATTCTTGTCAGTATGGATTTTAACCATTTGAATCAATTTCTTTTCATTGCAATCTCTAATAAAATGATGTCTGATCTCTATATGCTTTGTTTTTGAATGAAAAACAGGATTTTTAATTATGCAAATAGTACTGTTATTGTCAATAAAGATCTTGGTATGCATAAAATTGTACCCATAATCAAGTAGTTGATTTTGAATCCAAAACACTTGTCCACAACAACTTGAAGCAGCCACATATTCAACTTCTGTTGTGGAATTTGCAACCACTGTCTGTTTCTTGCACTGCCATGATATTAATCTACATCCAAGAAATTGACAGCCTCCTGTTGTAGACTTTCTATCCAAGCCTGCTCTAGCATAATCACTATCAGTGTATGCTACCAAATCAAATGGAGAATCTTTTGGATATCAAAGGCCCAATTTTGGTTGACCTTTTAGATATCTAAAAATCCTTTTCACAACATGAAGATGTGAAGCCTTTGGATTGACTTGGTATCTAGCACAATCACACACTGCAAACATGATATCAGGTCTTGAAGATGTAAGGTACATTAATGAACTAATCATTGACCTATACAGATAAACATCCACTTCTTCACCATCTTCATCCTTGAGCAGAGGCTTTTGAGTTTCGATTGGCGTGCTTGCAGTCTTGACTTCTGTAAACCCAAATTTCTTCAAAATTTCAGCAACATATTTATCTTGACTAATAAATATGTCATCCTTCTTCTGCTTCACTTGTAATCTTAAGAAGAATGTAAGTTCTCCCATAGAACTCATCTGAAATTTCTCATGCATCAACTTCTCAAATGCAATGCATAGCTCCTTCTTTGTTGAACCAAAGATGATATCATCCACATACACTTGGACCAGCGGAATATCACCTTTGTGCCTTTTGATGAATAAGGTCTTATCAATTTTTCCTCTTTGAAATCCATTGTCCAACAGATATGTTGACAAGGTTTCATACCAAGCTCTAGGAGCTTGATGTAGTCCATACAGTGTTTTTTCAACCTTGTATACTCTATTTGGAAAGTCTGGATCTTCAAAACCAGGTGGTTGACATACATACACCTCTTCTTCAATCTTCCCATAGAGAAAAACACTCTTTACATCCATTTGATACACCACAAAATCTTGAAATGAGGCATAAGCTAAGAATAGCCTAATTGCTTCAATTCTTGCAACAGGGGCAAAGACTTCATCATAGTTAATCCCTTCTTCTTGTGTGTACCCTTGAGAAACCAATCTTGCTTTATTTCTTATCACAATTCCCCTTTCATCCTTTTTATTCCTGAAAACCCATTTAGTGCCTATAGCCCTTTTTCCATTAGGTAACTCCACCAGAGTCCAAACTTCTTGTAACTTGAATTTTATAAGCTCCTCCTACATAGCCTCTATCCAGCTTGAATCCTTTAAAGCTTGAATTACCTTTTTGGGTTCTGCTTGTGATTAAAAAAAAAAAAAAAAAAAAAAGAAGAAGCAAACAAGCAATTTTGAAGGTCTTTATGGTTTGTTCTTTGTTGAAAAGTACTAACAAGCCCATATTCCTTCAAATTATTTGACATATTTCTTGTTTTTGTAGCTAATTGCAAATCTCCAATCACTTGATCAAGAGGATGATCTTTATGAATTCTTGTAGTTGAGGAGGACTGACTTGGATTGTTGTATCCAAATTGGTCATGTCAGCCACTTCAGCATCATCTTCATCACTAATTGAGTAGTCAAATATGCTAGTATCTCCCGAAGCACGCATTTTTGGATCAAATGGAAGTTCAATGCTTAGTTTTCCACCAACAACATTAACCTCTTGCCAGCAGCATTAATAGTTGAACTAACAGTATTAACATTGTTAGTGATGTTAACATTATCTTCCTTCTCTTAATTATCACATTCACTTGCTGTTCTTGGATCTTCATTAACCTTCTTTTCATCATTACTTGAAGGTTTGAATTCATCATCTTGAGAACTCTTTGGATCTTGGGAGAATGGTGGATCAGCAGTCCATAAAGGTAGCAAAATGTAATCTTTTACAGGTTATGTCTCCTTGCTAGCTTGAGCTGCATAATCACTTGCTTTTGTACCTACAAAACCATTAGACTGTGTACCTGCAACAACTGGCTCATAATTCATTGTTCTTGTTAGTGCATCAATATCAAATAGCCAATCTGGTCCACTACCTACAACATTAGGTGTACTTTCACTAAACCAAATATGCAAGTTCTCTTCCACTATCCTTGTTCTACTATTGAATACTCTAAAGGATTTACTATTCAAAGAGTATCCAACAAAGAAAACTTCATCAGTTTTACCATCAAATTTGCCTAAGTGATTTATGGTATTGAGAATGGTAACAGGACACCCAAATGGTCTCATAAAACTTAAAGTTGGTGTTCTACCATGAAAAAGTTCATATGGGGTCTTGTTATGAGGCTTAACTACTAACACTCTATTTTGCACATAGCAAGTAGTACTAACTGCTTCTGCCCAAAAAGTAGTTGGCAACTTAGAATCAACTAGCATAGTCCTAGCAGCCTCAATTAGTGTCCTATTTCTCCTCTCAGCAACTCCATTTTGTTGAGGAGTTCTAGCTACATTATATTGTCTCAAAATACCCTTCATCTCACAAAACTGATTCATCTCTCTATTTTTGAATTCAGTCCCATTATCACATCTAATCACCTTAACCTTGTGATCTACTAGATTTTATATTCTAGTTATAAAGGACTTAAGAATGCCACTAGCCTTATCCTTAGTAGCTAGAAAGAAAACCCATGTAAACCTACTGAAATCATCTGTGACAACTAGGCAATACATTTTTTTCATAAGACTTTTTACAAATATTGGACCAAACAAGTGCATATGTAACAAATGTAAAGGTAGACTGATTGAGTTCTCAGTTTTGGACTTACAAGAGGCTCTGTGCTGCTTTCCCTTTTGAAAAGCGACACAGGTTTGATCATTTTCAAAAAGTTTGGAAGGTAAACCTCTTACATGATTTCCTTTAACCAGTTTATTCATAGTTTTAAAATTTAAGTGACCTAGCCTACTATGCCAAAGTTTAGATTCATCAGATGTGGCTTTTGCAAAAAGGCAAGTTAGACCTCCATAGGAACTATGTTCTTTAAATCAACACTATACATATTGTTCTTTCTAGGAACTCTAAGTAAAACTTGACTTTCATCAATTAACTTAAAGTTTGGAGATAAAACCATACATTCAGTGTCATTAAAAAGAACACTATTCTTTTTGTCACACATTTATGAGACACTAAAGAGATTAAACTTTAACTCTCTCACAAAATACATATTTTCAAAATCTAAATTACCAGTTTTAATGGTACCTTTTCATGTGATTTTCCCTCCTTTGAGATTCCTTTCAAAAGCAACATATCCTCCATCAATCTCTTCATAGTCTGTAAGATAGGACATGTTTCCTGTCATGTGCCTTGAGCATCCACTATCAATTACTCCTTGATCCTGTAAATCCATTTGTGGATTGCCCTGCACATTAGGTAAGAAAATTAGTTTCTTTTGGGGACCCAAGTCATCACTGACTTGAATCTGCCTTGTGCATCAACATAATCAAACTTTTTCAGGGTGATTGATGCACTGTTGTGTTTAGAAATATGGTCTAAAACTTTATGCTTTGGTTTCCAAACCCAACAAGCTGAGGCCTTAACAACATTAACATTATTTCCCTTAACGGCATTAACTACTGCTTTTGGCCTAGCAGTATTAACTACTACTTTTGGCCTAGCAGTATTAAATGTTGTGTTCTTTTGAATGGGCCTCTTAACAGTTGAATGTGTTGTTTTAGAAATACATGACATTGATCTAGCAGCATTCACTATTGTTTTTTAGTGAGCAACATTAACTTGTCTAGTAGTATTAGCCAATACTGCTGTTTTTGAAATATTTTGTCTAGCAGTATTAATTGATACTAAGTCAGACTTCATTAGTACTGCTCTTGGAACCATGTTCTTTTTAACACATGACTGAGTCTTTTTAGCAAAGTTTTGATGATTCAGCCTTTGAGCATTGTTCCAAACAGGTTTTACCATCCTTTGATTTTGAAACTGTTTATGATGGTAATAGCAATCAATCTGCAAATGATAAAAGCTTCCACACACAAAACAGGCCTTATTAAACATCTCAAAATTACTTCCTAGTTTTTGAGATATCATATTGTTCTAGTTTCTTTGATTGTCTCTTGGACTGTGAGTGTTTTGCCTAGGTTGCTCAACATGTTTAACAGTTTGCCTAGCAGTTTTTCCTTGTTGTTTAGATTTGACAAACTCTATCTTTGTAATACTAGGCCTAACTGTTTTCTTTTCAATTTTAGGTTGAGACACATCCTTTTCCTCATCATCTGACACCCAGTCTTCAATAATTGGGGCATCATCATTCTTCCTATCTACCTTAGGCTCTTCTTCACTAGACTTAGCTTTACTTTTCTAAACTACAGGCTCATTAACAAACTCATCTAAACCAGTAAAAGTCAGGTGTTGGAGGCATGAATTTTCCTGTGATGGGAGGTGGAACTGTATTATAGCCTAAACCTTTCAAACAATTGTCAACAATCTGACTTTCTATGAGCTTGTTTACACTTTTAGATGCATATTCGAATTTATCTACATTAAGTTGAATGCCATCTTTTTCTTTTTGAACAATTTCAAGCTTCTTCCTAAGCTCTCTAATAGTTATTTCTCCTACATGAATTTCAAATTCTAAGCTTTTAATCTTTTCTCCATAAAGAGACTTATTTGTTTTATAAAATTCAAAATTTTCTTCCACTGACTCTAAATCTATCTTATAAGCTAGAACCATTAACTTAGATTTCTTAAAATCTTTTAATAGTTTATCATATTGAGATTTAAGAGATTCAACAGTTTCCAAGCAAGATTTTGAACAAATCGAATCATTGGATACTTCTGAGTTAGAACTTGAAGATGAGAAAGCCATGAGTGCATAATTAGGTCCTTCCTCTGCGTGATCACTCTAGTCATAACCACCAAGACCATCACATGACACCAAAGCTGTGGAAGTAGATATTTCCACAGACACACTCCTTTTTGAGCTTTCCTTGTTCTTGTAGTCTTGATTTCTTGGAGCTCTGCACTCCCTAGCAAAATGTCCCCTCTTGTGACAGTTGTAACACTCCACTTTGGACTTATCAAAACCAATGTTCTCATTGCCATTGACAATAAGTTTCCTTCCTGTATTCTTCAAAAATATTCTAGCCCTCATAGTCAACATGGCCATTTGCCATCTCAAATCCATCTCTTTAATGTCATCTGGATGAATTTGTTGCAAGTCCTCATGTACAAGTTGAGGACTATTAGGTTGACTAGCAAAGAATGCACAAATAACAGCATCACTAAAGTTATCAATAGAGTAAGCAGCATTAACTTGAGTGCTAGCAGTAGAAACTCCATGAGCAGTGTTAACTGCTAGAGTAGTATTAACTTCTCCTTTAGTGTTGCTACTGTTGTTATTTGAAGAGGACACAAAAGCCATGTTCTGTGTGATTGAACTTGAGCTAGACATCACTTTAACTTCTGGTTCATACACCTTAAGGTTGTTATAGAGATCATCCATGCTCATAGTATCCAAATCAACTTTATTCCGCCACACAACAGCATGTGTGTTCCATTCAGGTGACAAACTTCTTAATAACTTTTGATTAACATCTTCTTGTGAAAGATTTCCACCCAAAAGCTCCAACTGACTCATAAGCTTTTGAAGCCTATCAAAAGTTTGATCAAGCATCTCTGAGTTTGGAGCAGAGAAGTTTTCATATTGCTGCTTTAAGAGATTCTTTTTAGTCTTTCTTGTAGCATCATTCCCACCAAATCTCTTTTCTACCGCTTCCAGCAATAGCTTAGCATCTTTTATAGAGTTAAACTTTAACTGATGTTCATTGGGAATGCCCATCATTAAAGTACTTCTAGCTTTCACCTCTAGTCTTCTCTAAGCCTTATCTTAAGCAGTTAAAATAGGCAACACTGTCTCAACACCTTCCACAATTCTTGTTTTTGGCAAGGTGTTACCATTCTCTATGACTTCCCATAGTGAATAGTCTATCATCTGGATGTATTGTTCAATCCTCATCCTTCATATCTCAAACTCACCAGGTTTGAGCATGGGAACTTTGGATGCAGCTACCATGCATGTAGAATCTTGATCCATATCTTCTCAATTCTTCTAGATCACAACTTCTCAACAAGCTCTGATACCACTTGTTGAATCCTAGTTGAACTAGATCGAATTCCTTAGCTTGTAAAGATTTAGTTATATTAGATAAATCTAACACAACTATAGTAGAAACTGTGTGATTGAATGTATTAAAGATTATGCGGAATCTAATCTTTAATATTAAGAAAAATTGTTAATGAAACAGTGAAACAATGAACATATAATTCAACAAACAAACAAGCTTCAATATTATTAATAATAATACGAATACTCTCAAAGTATTAGGGTTACAAAACCTTGAAGCTAAGAATTATACGATTTCTGTGTGTATAACTCTATGCCATAGGACCTCCTTTTATACACCAAGGAGTCCTACACGACTTACAATACTTTCCTAAGTATATCAAATCTTTTCTATACTTATCTAATGCATATCTGATAAGCAATATTAACAAAAATGCCTAACAGTCTTAACTTTCACAAGCAGTTGTAACTTTGCACCGGCAGTCTTAACTTTTTGTACTAGCAGTCTTAACTTTGTCTGAGCAGTAGTAACTTTACTTAGCGTATATGCATTGAAGATTCTCAGCAGCAATAACTTGTACTAGCAGTCTTAACTTTTACACCAGCAGCAGTAAACACTTAGCACATTTTCATTGAAGTTCATGAGCAGCATTAAATTCATCTGAGCAGCAGTAACACAAACATGAACAGCAATTGATCAAACAGCATCAAGAAGGCTTTTAATCCCAACAGCATGTACTATGCGGCCTGAGAGATGTTACCAGGTCTAGCTCGACCTCGGTTTAAATGGTTCTCGTCACTAATATTGATACGCCATCACTTACATATTTATTACATGAAACTTAACTTTTAAAGATATTTAGTGCATTTATCACATTCATTATATAATGTTACTTTATATTATATAGTTTTTATTTATGGTATGTCAAATAATCATTAATACTTAAATTGAGGGTAATTGTTATGCGTGCATTTATGATTTCATGTTATACTCCCTCCGTCTGTTTTCTTGCCTCAACGACTGAGATAACATTGATTGTACATGTTTTAGCATCAAAAGATAAAGGATTGTATTCCTACAATCTTTATTTAATTGATAATAGGTGCATATATATTTCCAAACCCTCTAAGCTCGTCCCTATAATTCATTACAGCCGACTAAACAAAATTTACATGTGAAGAGTACTTCTGACCAAGTGAGAAATTTTCTGGAATC
This sequence comes from Artemisia tridentata subsp. tridentata, assembly GCA_021014915.2. Taxonomy (NCBI): domain Eukaryota; kingdom Viridiplantae; phylum Streptophyta; class Magnoliopsida; order Asterales; family Asteraceae; genus Artemisia; species Artemisia tridentata. The sequence goes on along the minus strand of CP139507.1, from coordinate 272,864,945 downwards.
ACATTATTTGCTACAACGGTTTTCCCATCCGCAGAGGTGAGTCTGAATGAAAATGGAGGCTGGAACGATGGATCAACGTCTACTTTCCAAACCGCACCCCATATGTTATTCATGGCAACAAAATTTTCTGTACCGCCTTTGGCTATCTCCACATATTTGAAACCACCATCCCCTTCTGCGTACTCTATTGCTATCGAAAACCACCATGGATTGCATCTTTCACTACTACACAAAAGCTTATATAGATCGGTGGAAAACCCACATATAGATCGGTTTTGAACCGCTCTATATAAAGGTGATCTTTATGAGCGAGTCACATATAGATCGGTTGAGAACCGATCTATATGAACCACATATAGATCGGTTGATACCAGATAACCGATCTATATGAAACCACATATAGATCGGTTAATACCCAATAACCGATCTATATAGTTTTTTTCCAAATTAAAAAAAAAAATTATAGAAACCCATATTTTTTCCAAATTTATGTTCAATCTCACAATACATATATTCAACAAAATACACTAACTATCCCATTGCAGCATACAAGTACTACAGATGCAATGTTGAGTTGCAGCATACAAGTTCTACCACAAGTTCTACATACTATTTTCCATCTATCCCATTGCACACATAATACACTAACAATATTAATCAGATACATATGTGTTCAACAATATCATCATCTCAAGGCCTGCAATACCAAACAAAACGGATTCAAAAAAATACAATACCATTTAATTGAACTACAACTCTATCTTTGTCTTTGTCCCAAGGCCTGCAAGCAGTGTGGGGATCATCATTTCTTCAAGACAATGCTCTACAAGCAGCAAAACCTCCCATTGAAATGGGATTAATGCAATCTTCAACTCCACCAGCAATCATCAAATAAGCATTTCCATCACGGATATGATTTGCAGTAGCTAAGAAGCAAGTATTGGATGTTGCACAGACTACAGAAATGGCATAGTTCGGTACAGAAAATCCAAGATCGATAGCAAGTAACGCGGAGCTCATACCTATTGTCGTAAAAGGTATTAGAAATGGTGAGATTCTAGCAAGTAACGAAGCCATAATAGACAATTATTACCTTGCCAGAAGCATTTCGCACAGGTGTCATGTGCAAGGAATTCCAAAACGTACTCCCATCTTTTCTGAAGACATAACCAATCAACAACAATTCTTTCCTAACCAACATGTAGCTATACGTTTAAATGAGATGCTCACCTGTAATTTAGGATGCAAATGGTGCAACCTTGACCAGTTTCAATGCTATTTCTAATTTGCAAATTAATATTAGTAAAATCCTAGCAGTTGCGTAGGCGAGTAAAAGTAGTAAGTCAAATATGCAGGAAAACGAAGAGGAAGAGATTATTAATCATTGGTCCTCATGGAACTGCTGCTGTATAAAGTAGACTATTAGGCTTAGATTGTATGTTTAGAGATGTGACGACTGACGAGTGTTATCCTTTTTATTGTTGCTTCATAAATAACAATAATTAACATTACTGAAAAATCGGAATAATCGGTTTCCTAGCGCATCCAAACACCCCTTTTAGCATGTTGACAACAAAAGCAACACCAAATTCGAATGCAGAAAAGTACTACGTTTGACATAAAGTATCAGTTGTTGAGTCATGACCTGTCAATTCTAGGAAGGCATCACTAGCATACACAATCGGGACACAAGTCTGGCTGTAGTGTGTCAGCATGGAAAGTATGGTGCTCATAGCAGTGTGGGCTCGTTGTTTCTCCAGATCACTCGCCTTGCATAAACTGTCAGCTAATTCTGCATGTTTAAAGAACAACAATATTTACATAACATGTAACTGGACCTTGACCGACCCAAACTAGACCACCAAAATGCAAATGTTTTTTGATTCCCTGAAGGTGCCCCTTTCCAACAACTGCAACCACAGAATTATGTTCACTAGCAACGGAGAGTAACCTGCTAGACATGTACCTACAATGAAAAGAAAAGACAAAAAGAAGAAGAAAAAAAAGTTAGAAAAACGGGCACCACAAATTTACAAGTATTGTCATGTTTATTCCTTGACGGAAAGTTAAATCAACTAATTCAAACAACATAATAACATGGAATGAAGTAGGTCTCTAACCATCATTTTGTAATTTTGTTGCAGCCTAACCACATTGTACTCTGCTAAAACTAACAAAAATAGAGCACTAAACCATAACAGGCGACTTAACTGGTTATTAATATAATGTCCAAATTACACTTGTATAATGACAAAGTATGCGAAATGGAACATCATTCTTAGTTACACAATAGGGGCAACAAGTATACAATTAGATATTGCCTACAAGAAAATAATAACTACATAAAAATTTAGACTTTTAAGTAAGATATAATGTGCATCGAAAAGAATATACTTACTGATCTCGTTCATTCACAATGGTTTCTATGTTGTCTGTTTCGTTCGTTCATCTGAAAACATCAAAAAGTATATGTTAAATTACTGAAGTCCGAAAAACGTTTTTAAACTCTTGAATTTGTATATTATCTTTTTAACATTTAGTTGAAGGAAACTTATGCTGCTACAAAGAGAATGTAAAGCACTTGCCTCTTCTTTAAGGTGCTCAGGGCTTGGTAGAGATATTCCTCGGAGTATCAAGGCACATATTAGTATTGCCTTATGCCATAGTGGCATTTTCAACCATGTTCTTCGTATGGTAATCTGCTTATATATAGTCAAAGCATAAGCATGAAGGAAAATCCATAGTATAGATCTTAATATAAACGTCTATAATGCAGCTCAACAACATCAGATATAGTATATTATCACAACAAAGATTAATGGATAAATCAGTCTCGTGCAAGAAAAGTTATATGTGCAATGCCCGATTCTATATAATTTTTACAGTTCTATAATAGATCTAACCATATATATGTCAAACGTATAAGAACAGAGAAAATACCTGTTTTGAATTTCAGGAACCTTATTATATTGTTTGTAAAATATAGCCTTTCGTTATGTACAGAAGTCATAACTTATATCTCGATTCTTTGCTTATTTTCCCTGATGTAGACCAACAGAACTTACACTTCCCAAATAATACCATTACCCTACCCTTTTCGCGATCTTATAAACACTACATGAACCACAAACCACATAAGGGACATGCCTTCTTCCAAAATAATAACCCCAAACCACCATTAATAATAACCAATGCACTTATAAGTACTAAATGCATTGTAGCAATCACTGACACTATGAGTGCAAGTTATAACAATCTAAATATCGCATAAAGATAAAGTAATTACAACAATCTAAAAAATTAATTCTTCTTTATACAACAATTATCATGTTTCCTTGTAATCTTTAAGTAACCATGACAAAAAGTCAAACTCTCACAATACTCCATTTATAAATCAAATTAAAGAGAAACACTTAAGTAAATAGATGAGTAGAAGATACCAAAGCGTAATCTTTGTACATCCTTGTGGCTAGAGATCAATGTATAAACCGGATGCCAGCCCCTCAAACAACAATAAATTCTCAATTAAACAAGGAAAACTAATAGTTAAACATATATTAAATAAAAAGATAGAACAATATACCTTGAGCTAGATGAGATTAATAGAGGTAAAAATGGTGACGGCAGTGGCATGGAAGAGGAGTAAATGTGAGATGGGGAAATAATAGAAACCCTAATCAATTTTTAGGGGGAACTGAAATATTTGAGGAAAAGGGGGAAAATGAAATTAAAGTTGAAATTTTTGGCGGTGGGTTTTGGGGGGAGGAGAAAAAATTAAAAACACTGTTATGGTATTAATTTTTATAAGGCAGTGTGAAGAGAGGAAATACTAGATAGATCGGTTACTTATTAATAACCGATCTATATAATACAAACGTGTTTCCAAGTACCATATATAGATCGGTTTTTTCGTTAATAACCGATCTATTAAATTTTGAAACTATATAGATCGGTTATTAACCAAAAAACCGATCTATTTATTATATTTTCCCCTCTTTTCTCTTACATAGATCAGTTTTTAACATAACCGATCTATATGAAGTGATCTATATAACCTTTTGTGTAGTAGTATCGAAAACCACCATGGATTGCATCTTTCGCTAACTTTGAATGCTATATTTGTACCTCCATAACTACATGGCACCCTATCACAACAAACAAATTAAACATAGTTCTTATATAAGCTACTAAAAGTGTTTTTTTCCACAAAATTTAACAAAAAGAAAAATCATGATTAACTGATAGACATACCTTTGGTACTGCACATCAACTTGACCAAGCTGTCGTAAATTGTGATCTTGGCCAGGATGTGCCATTGCACCAAAAGCAAACCCACTTAAATCAAAATGAAATGGTACGGTGTTACATAAGCCTGGACACTCGTCACTTATCGTCACAGTAATTGGTTCACCTGAGCAATATGGTTCTTGGGTACAGAAAATCTGCATACGTTAACATTTGTTAAGATGTTTAAATGAACGTTGAATCTAACGAATTTTCAAAAACTATTGTATAGCGTCTACATGCCTGAAAACAATGTCCGCATCCTTTGCCTTTTAAAAAAATATTTGCATTTCCTGCCGAAATCATTGAAGAGAATGGAGGATCTTTCACATCATCCTCCCATCCACAAGCTCCTCCTGGTCATAATACAGTGCTGACATTAATAATACCGTGTATAGTATATTGGTAGTGTTGTCATAATCTAGTTTGGTTAGCATATAAACGTTAAAACAATATATTGCAGAATTTGATCACGTTCTTCATGTAGCTATATAATATTTTTCTTTTCATTACCACTTCCAGCTCCAGTTTCATCCCCGTACCAAGTTGCTAAAGCAGGCTCAAAATTTCTTTGTTTAAAAGTTGTATTGCTAACGAGGGCCAGACATAGACAAGAAGATATATTTACTAACAGAATGGTAGCGACATTAAAAAGAATCGAAACCATTATGTAAAATGCTTTCTTATTGATGAAAGCAAATGGATGAAGTGCTTCTGAAAACTCTAAAACACTTCATATTTATACTTCATGGGCATGTTTCGTTAAGATAATTTATTTAATGCAATTTTAATATGTTAAAATAAATGAATTGTAATATTGTAATTTAAAGGAATTGAAGTCTCTTATAAGCTTGCAATTGTAATAAACTGGAATCGCAAGCATGTAATATAATGTCATATAACATAATATAATTAGTTTTGAAGTATTGTGCACGCACATAGTTTTGACATAAGTCAAATTTGGTATATCTATTTGTTTATGGGGTAAATTGCGAATTTAGTCCATAAAGTAGCATTTTTTTTTGGAAGGCGACTTTCAATTTAAGGGACGGAGTCGCACCTGCCTCATTGGCAGGCCATCGTCCATCACTAACCCAGACTATGTTGTCTGAATCGGGTCCACGTTGGTGTTGTGGGAACTATTAGCGGCTTCCTCCCGGAAACCGTACCGCCTCCACACGAGTTTCCTCGCTGGAGTAACGATCGGATGAAAACCGGGGGTGGCTCGAATTGGAACCTGCGCAACATTGGCTTACAGACTCTTCCTCTTCATTGCCTGATACCAACAGAGCAAAGTGGCCCTTGCACATTGCGAGGACTTCCTAGTGGGTCACCCACACTGGTACTACTCCCGCATGTGCACGCTTAACTTAATAAGCATCCACCATTGGGCCACATTGATGTTGGTAGTCCATAAAGTAGCATGAATGCGCAAGGATCACACCGAGAGAAACTTTGTTGCAAAAAAGCCACTAATGTTTACATTTTTGGCCAAACAACCACTAATGTTTACGTTTTTTGCAAAACAGCCACTGTTCCCAAACTCTCGTTAAGTGACACGCGAATTGAATAATATACCCTCTTCTTTTTCCCCACATAATTTGCAATTTACCCTTTTTTTTTTTTTTTTTTTTTATTGTAAGTCACCACATTACAAACACAGCCACCACCACTAACACCCTCTACCACCACAAAACCAACACCACCACCCTCTACCGCCGCCACCACCACCACCACCACCCTCTATTAAGACAAAATAACTTAATGACCGGAATCTGTTTATAGTGCATATAACATTATAGAGATAATACCACCAAAATGTAGTGAACTTGTCACCATTTTCAATTCTGTGTAGTGATTTTTTTTTTTCAAAAAAAGTAACAAACTCTCATAATCCAACTATTATGTGTACTCCATGGCTGCCCAGTCCACGTGGGCTTGCCCGTGCCACGTGTCATGCCACGTGGATAATTGCTATTTTTTTTTTATCGAAAAAATTTCTAAAATCTTTTTTTTCGAAAATAATTTCTAAAAATAAAATTTTCAAAAAAAAAAATATTAGAAATTGTAAAAAAAAATTTACAAATTCAAAAAAAAAAAAAAAAAAAAATCGAAAATTTTTTTTTAGAAATTCTAAAAAAAATTATTAGTAATTCTAAAGAAAAAAAAAAAAAAAAAAAATTGAAAAAAAATTATTAAAAATTCTTAAAAAATTATTAGAAATTCTAAAAAAACTTTTTCTTTTTAAAAAATTATTAGAAATTCTAAAAAAATTCTAAAGAAATTTTTTAGAAATTCTAAATTTTTTTTTTTCGAAAATTATTAGAAATTCTAAAAGAAAAAAAATTTAGAAATTCTAAAAAAAAAAAAAAAAAAAAAAAATCCGAAAATTATTTCTAATAATTATAACCAAATAATTTTCAAAAAAAAAATTTAATTTCTAAAATAATTTTAGGGTTTAGGTTTAACCCTAAACCCGAAATAATTCTAACCAAATAATTTTCGGAAAAAAAAAAATTTAGAATTTCTAATTTTTTTTAATAATTTTTTTATAATCTCTAATAATTTTTTTTTAGAATTTCTGAATTTCTTTTTTAGAATTTCTAATAATTTTTTTTAGAATTTCTAATAATTTTTTTTCGAAAAACTTTTTTTTCTAGAATTTTTTTAGAATTACTAATAATTTTTTTTAGAATTTCTAAAAAAGTTTTTTCGATTTTTTTTTTTTTTTTTTTTTTTTTTTTTAATTTCTAATTTTTTTTTTTTACAATTTCTAATAATTTTTTTTTCGAAAATTTTTTTTAGAAATTATTTTCGAAAAAAAAATTAGGAATTTTTTTCGAAAAAAAAAATAGCAATTATCCACGTGGCGTGACACGTGGCACGAGCAGCTGAGTAGGACATTGACACGTGAAACGGGCAAGCCCACGTGGATTGGGCAGCTATGGAGTACACATAATGGTCGGATTATGGGAGTTTGTTACTTTTTATAAAAAAAAAAAAAAAAAAAAAAATCACTGCACAGAATTAAAATGGTGACAAGTTCATTACATATTGGTGGTATTATCCCAACATTATAACCTCATGCCTCATTTTATCGAAGGAATTTTAAATTAATTGTAATTATATTTAACGCATTCATTATCTGAACAAAAATGGACAAAATGTGATATACGGGGTCAGCACTTCTCGTCCCACCCATGCTATAATTGGTTTTCTTGTTGCATAATGCTTGAATGATTTCATTAACATACTTATGGTTTGAAAGTTTCATTAACAACTACAAAATCGATTTTGCAAGTTTTAATCTTTGGAGTTAAAACTAAATTGTTTGGATTAGGCCATTTTACAAAATTCCTTTTTTGGTGAAGAGGCTCTGCTTCAGTAATATATATGGATAAATTGTTCGGATTTGGCCACCGCTACTCGCCGGAACTGGTCTCCACCTCTCGCCGTTGCACCACTTTGCCGGATCTACCGATGCCGATCATCGCTGCAACATCACCAGAGTTTTTGGATAACGATTAATAGAGAATAAAGAAATATGAATGGGTTTTTTATTGTTAGTTATATATGTCTGCACTATATTTTAGATTGTTAACTCTGTTTACCCATAAACGCAATACCCTTTCTTCCTCTTCCATAACCACCTTGCGAATCAACAAAACCATACCTTTACACTGATGGTAATTGAATCTCAAACGGCTGATAAATCAACAACGGAACCAAACAATGCCTCTTGTAACTCCCATGACTGCCTATCAGTTGGAGCACCATCAAGATTGAACAAAACAGGAAAAAAAAAAAAAAAAAAGAAGTTAGTTGTCGTTGGAAAAAAATGATGGTCACCTGAAAATTAGGTATCATTTGTTTTTTCAGAGCTTTTACCTTTTCATCTGTGAAGCATGTCTGCAAAAAAAGAGGCACATCTAAAGTCATCTGCATAGTAGAAGACTGTTTGTTTTTTGAGCTATTGAAGTATTTTTTTAATTTATTATATATATATATATATTTTAACTATTGTTTTGTGATTCGATGATATAAACCCTTTTGTCAAATGATACTAAAATGTTGAGTGTGAAACAAGCAATCGCTTAAAATACGGAGTGTCAAAGATAAGTTTTCAACCGTTTTATACGTAATCATCCGTTTTATACGTTTTTGTTCCTTTTTTTTACGTTTTGGTACGTTTTTCACGCTTTTAACCTCTTTTTACATTTTCGTCTGTCTTTTTACGTTTTCGTCTCTTTTTCTACGTTGTCATCCGTTTTCTACGTTTTTTTACGTTTTCACTCTATTTTTTTTTACGTTTTCATTTGTTTTTTTTTTACGTTTTCGTCTGTTTTTCAACGTTCTCATCCGTTTTTACGTTTTCGTCTTTTTTTTTTTAATTTTCGTCCTTTTTATTACGTTTTCGTCTGTTTTTTTACGTTTTCGTCCAGATTTTTTTAAAGTTTTCGACAGTTTTTCACGTTTTCGTCTGTTTTTTTACGTTTTCAGCCGTTTTTTATGTTTGGTGCGTTTTTCACATTTTTTACATTTTTTTAGTTTTTCGTCATTTTTTTTACGTTTTCGTGTGGTTTTTTTACGTTTTTGTCTGTTTTTTTACGTTTTGACTTTTTTTTTACTTTTTCGTCTGTTTTTCTATGTTTTCATCCATTTTTACGTTTTCGTCTGTCTTTTTACGTTTTCGTCTGTCTTTTGACGTTTTCGTCCGTTTTTTTTACATTTTCGTCGGTGTTTTTACGTTTTCGTCTGTTTTATTACATTTTCGTTTATTTTTTATGTTTTCGTCCATTTTCATATGATTTCGTAAGTATTTTTACGCTTTTGTACGTTATTGTACATTTCTTACGTAAGAAAACGGACGAAACAGATGAAAACGTAAGAAAACGGTCGAAAACGTAAAAATGGGTCGGAAACGTGTAAAAACCGGTCGCAAACCTAAAAAATGGACAAAAACGTAAACAAGGGTAAAAAATGGACAAAAACGTAAAAAGCGCGAACGAAAACATAAGAAAAGAACGAAAACGGGCTAAAAGGTAAAAAACAGACGAAAACGTAAAAAAAAGACGAAAACGTAAAACAAGGTCGAAAACGTAAAAAAATATCAAAAACGTAAAAAAACGTACGAGAACGTATAAAAACTGACAAAACGTTAAAAACGGTCGAAAGCGTAAAAAAATGGATGAAAACGTAAAAAAAAGGACGAAAACGGACTGAACGTAAAAAAAAGAAGAAAACGTAAAAACAGGCGAAAATTATAAAAAAAGGGCAAAAACGTATAAAAATGGTCGAAAATGTAAAAGAAGGGGCGAAAACGAACGAAAACGTAAAAAACGGACAAAAACGACCAAAAATAAAAAATGGTCGAAAAAGTAAAAAAACAGACAAAAATTTAAAAATAAACCGACGAAAACGTTAAAAAACGGACTAAATCGGACTAAAACGTAAAAAACTGACGAAAACATAAAATAACAGACGAAAACGTAAAAAACGGACGAAAACGTAAAAAAACGTATAAAAACCGACGAAAACGTATAAAAACGGATATTGAAAAAGAGATGTAGGGCTTGTGAAAGAAGAGGTAAAAAGTAAAAGATAATGTCTGAAATTTAGAAGAGAAAATAATTGAAAAGAAGCACTTATGTCTGCAAAAAAACAAACATAAACTTCTACCCTCCCGCAGACAAAAAAAGTGAAAAAAGAAAAAAATGCTTATTGGAAAAAAAACAAACGACACCTTAGTCAACATGAACACATGAGGTCATTTTGCTCATAATAGCACACCATCTGGAAAGTTTAATGTTCATGCGAGACATGAAAAAGTGTGTTGCTTGTAACATGACGCGGACAACGATACATTGCCATGTGCCCGTATACTGCGTTACCAAAAATCTTGCTATAATTATAAGTATATATTAAAACCGGTGACCACGACGTCGTTTTTCCTTGCTTTTTTCCCGCCAAAATCTAGGGCCGACTTCACTGTGTATTCATCACCCAGCCTCATTGAGCCCATTTTCGTGGCCTTTGAATGTAGCCCGTGATGGCCCAATTTTTTTATACAAAAGAGAAGAGAAAAAAAAAGTACCAGGCAGTATAACCTAGAATCTTCGGGATTTCGCACACACACAAACACACACACAAATCATTACCAATAACAAGAATCACGATTGTTACTCCGTGATTTTTGCGGGGTTTTTTTCCCTTCGACATTCGGTAACAACTGATCCCATGGATTTCAATTTTGGTGCTTTGTTGGTGCCTGTAGATATCTGGGATAATGATTACCTCCAAAATAAGATAATCGGGTTTGGGTTTAAAGTTAGATGTAAAGGTTTTGTTTTTTTATATGGGTTTTTGTTTAAGTATTGGTTTTGTTAAAAAAAAGATGATGTTTTGTTTTTTGGATTGACAGAAAAAGAAGGAGGAAGAGAAGGCGAGAGATAAGGAGTTGAATGAAATATTTAAGATTGCTGTTGTTCAACCTAAAGTTCCTGTTGCGATGTATGTTTTATACCAGGTACATTTTCTATTGTTTTGGTTTTAATTTTTTGCTAAAAAGAGAACCCATCATTTGTTTTGTGTAAAGTTTGAATCTTGATATACACAGGTTTGATTTTCGAGGTATGATGAGAAGTGGTACCGGTGGCACCACCCGCATGATCCGGCTATCTCAGATCAGGTATTAATGAAGCTTTATCTTACCGGTACCACACTAGAGATGTGGTTGTAGCCACGATGACAAAAATAAAATTGCCATTAATTGTGTACGAGTTGTTGATTTTTCCTGATTTTTAAAAGTTTGTAACTTTTTAACTCTGCTGTTTGCAGGTTAATATTGTGTTACAGGAACACGAGACTTGGTAGCAGTCATAGGTAGGTTTTTTTAATCAAGTACTTTAGTTTCATATGAACCTAAAACTCCTAACTTTTCATTTATAGGTGGCAGTTGATTTTGCGGACACACCACGTGCCGTTAGCAAGAGGACTTACAGATACTGATACTCATCAATGGACAATACGCAGAAAGATCACCAACCATGCATTTTGTATCGAAAAAACCCAAGGTTCGTACATGTTTCTGATTAAGTTTACAGATATATTGTTAGCAGCGTTGCGAAACCAAGTTAATAAGCGGCCCGGTTTAACGGGTTTGTGCAGAATACTAAAAGGAACAAGTGGTAGCGCTGAAACTCATTAAATTGTTGGGCTAAAAAGGGGAGATCGGCGGGAACTGTAAAATTTGAATCAATTATACGCTTAATGATATGGACGAAAACGCGGGTCATGTAGATTGAGTCAAGGACCATGTTCGTTCAATGTTCTTGATGCATCAGAAAACACTCCGATTACCTCCTGTCAAGAGCAGGAAAGACTACGACTACCATACTTTGTTTCAAAACATGGTGGATGATGTTGAGTTGAGGTCTTTAAATCTCGGATACATAAAACGATTTTACTTTTGCATTTCAAGCAATCATCATAGCCATTGCTTGCATTTACGTGTTGTAGCGAATGCCGATATCTTGACGGGGCATCCTGTCTGAGATCAGGTTTGCAGCCATTCTTGAGTTTGGGGGTTTTCTATCATGTTTTCGGTTTTTGATTACTTATATAATTGGTTTTTTTTTTTTTCAAGTTTTTTTTTTTTTTTTTTTTTTTTTCAAGTTTTACTCATTCAGAGCGTCAATATTTGTCTATTTCAAATGAATCATTTGTTAACCATTAATGCATTATCAACACTGGGTAAGTTGTTTTGCATGTGAACGTAATTTATGCCTTTGTGATTTTATTTATGTTACAGATGTAATTGCAATGCGTTTATATGCATCCTTTTGTGCGTGCAGGATTTGTATTATTCTTGATTTTGATTGTATCGCACGTTTAGGAGGGTCTCAAGTGGCAAGCGTTTTTAAGTTGGAATTAAGATCAGGATAATAGGGATTAGAACTAGGGATATGTGACTCCTTCTGTGGCCAAGGTCCTTAAATCGATCCAGGTAACAATTGTTCTTACTGGGACTTATTAACATACGTTCCTTCATTTCCCTTAAAGCCAAATAGGTAAGTCGTAATGGTTTGGTTTATTAGGAAGCGAAGCGTATAGCAGATAAAGCAGTTGCTG